>CM061541.1:128247898-129682898 GCA_030864215.1 Capsicum pubescens
GCTTAGTCACCGAGTTCAACGCCCTGTATAATATTTCCATCAAGTGGATGTTGGTCATCTGATGATTTGGGAACCGCATAAGCTTCTTCTTGAACCTCTCCCATGTTTCGTGGAGAGCTTCAGTTGGAAGTTGTCGAAAATTGCTGATCTCATCTCGTAACTGTGCTCTCTTGGATGGCGGAAAGAATCTTTCTAGGAAAGCGTCTTTCAGTTTCCTCCAATTAGTAATAGAGTCAGGAGTCAACCTGTTCAACCATAGAGTTGCCTCTCCAGATAGAGACAATGGAAATAAGCGCAGTCGAATTGCATTCTGTCCAACTCCTGGATTGTCAAACGACTTGCATGTTGAGATAAAGTTGATCAGATGCATATTCGGATCATCGCCTGCAAGTCCACCAAATAACCCTTTGCGTTGCAATAGCTGGATCATGGTGCTAGTGATATTGAACTTGGCTCCGGGTGCCAAGGGCGGAGGAATAATAGCCCCTATGGTACCAGCCCCGTCCAAGTCTTCATCATCATCATCAAAAGAGATTTGCACAACTCGGCGTTCAGGTCTCATTCTCGCTTGACGATCTCTGTTGACATTCCTGTTCACTGGTGCAGCCACATCATCTGCACGCCTTGGATTTAATAACTCATCATCACCCAGGTCCTCTTCATCAAGATTTGTTGGCCGACCTAGGTTATTAATATTCTGTTAATGCACTTGAGCAGCTGCCAATGCAGCTAATCTTTCCTGCTCCTGTTGAGCAGCCATCCGTTTAAGGTTTCGTTGCGCATCCATTCTGCTAATAAGATGTGGTTCAGGATTTATAGGTAATAACGGTTGACCATAACTTCGTGTGTTTGGCATGCACTCCAATAAACCTGAACAAAACAAAAACAACAAACAAAAAGTAAAATTCGAGAATCTTTGACCAAAGGGTCTATTAACTATCACAAACTTAGTTGACAACCGTAGTCCCCGGCAACGGCGCCAAAATTTGATACGCCTTAATTACAACTCTCGTTAGAAAGTGTAAGCGGTCACTGTCAAATATAGAACCCAACTGGGTTGGGTGTCGAATCCCACAGGGAATACTCTGGTCACTAAGTGTTGCAATTATTAGTAGACTGTTGGTCGAAAATTCCAAGGAAAAAGAGGGGTTTTGGTTTAGGCGTGAACTAATATTATCAAAGTAACAATGGAACGATTTGCGTAGTAAGATTTAATCACAGAGATTGATAAGTTTGGGTTATGTCCACCTTATAAGTTCTACTTCTCTATTAACTATGAGTAACGCGGAATTTAGACATGCATGCACTTATAGAGAATCGTATTCTAATTCTAAATCCAAGTGTTTCTCAACCATCAAGGATTTATTTCGCTTTATCTCTCCCGAGCCTAAAGTGTATAACAAATGGTACAAATTCCCCAAGAAGTTAATCCGGTTAAGGCATTAACGTGTAAATAGGGGTTGGAAACCCTATTTCCTTGTCACACTCTCTTTTCCAAACATGTAACTTTTCTCTCGAACAAGTTAATGCTATAATAGCATATTCTCTATGTTTGCAACCATAAGAATTCAATCAAAACGAAGAGAGTAATGATATAAGTAGCATAACACATCAAGAATTCACAAACTCATAGTAATAGATAGTATCTTACAAGGTTTCCATAACCCTAACAGATAAGTTTAGCTACTCATGAATACAACGGAAATCAAAGTAGACATTATCATCATACCAAAACTTAGAGAAATATCGGCTATGGAGATGAAATGTGTTTTCTTTCTCCGTTGCTCAAGTGAGCCGTTTTCTGCTCTCAAAACTCGTACAAAACCTTCCAACGTGAATTCCCAATAATGTCGAATGAATAATGATTAATTGATGCTCAAAAATTCAGCAATAAGGTTTTGAATAGCATCCTTGTCTAATAAGTTACTACTGCATCCTTAAGTATTTAAAAATACTGGGTTTGCCCGGGAAAAAGTTCCCATTCATCACATTCAGTCCAAAAGCTTCCTTCCCTCTTATGTGAAGTTTTCCTTTGTTGCCCACAGGTCTTCAAAGTGCTGAAATCTTCATCATTAGTACCTGAAAATATGCTAATCACATAGGTCAGCTCACTTAAAGGAAAATGGACTAAAAGTGCAAGAATTATATATTTTATCCTCAAAACTTAGCTGAAACATGGGTAAATTATGGTGCTTAGGCGTGTAAATACGCCCAACATCATTTAGCTCAGATTTTAGATTCAGCTTTCAGTTGTTTTGGGTATTTGTTACCCTATATGGATGTTATTATTTATCAGATATTCTATTCAGTAGAACCTTATGGCCTATTGTTCATGTTTTTTGTATTCTACAAGTATATTATGCAGTGCACAGGTACAAATATCTGTCATGGGTTAGCTTGTGGTCGCTCGGGATCATAAGCACCATGTACCATTCCGGTTCAGCAAATCAGGGCGTTACAAACTTGGTATCAGACCCTAAGGTTCAATAGAGTCCTAGGAAGTCTTAAAGCCGCATCTAGTAGAGTCTTGTGCATGGGTGTGTTGCGTGCCACATTTATGTGCAAGAGGCTATAAAATGTTTTAGGAACTATTTCCTTTCTTTCGGTATTCATATTGTGCTAGTGAGCATAATCTCAAGTTAAACTCTCAGTCTAATCTGTTCTTCACTTATTTTAGAATATTCCTCCAAAGAGAGGAAACCAGCCAGCTCCTCAGCCCGAAAATCCTTTGGGAAAACATATTTATCATGCGGATTTTAGGGCTGCATTAACCACACTTGCTCAGTCTGTGGCCGCCCAAAATGAACGGCCACCAGTTATTTCGGCCAATCCAGTTGCCAACTCAGCCGCAGCTAGGATTCGGGACTTCACCCGAATGAACCTTCCATCTTTCTTTGAGTCTAAGTCTGATGAATACCCTCAAGAATTAATTGACCAAATCCAGAAGGTCATAGAGATCATGGAAGTTACTTCTTGTCAGAGTGCTGAGTTAGCTGCATAATAGTTACAGGATGTTGCTCACACTTGGTACAAATAGTAGAAGTCTGAGAGGGTAGATGGTTCAGGTCCTATAGAGTGGAGGAATTTGTCACGACTTTCTTAGACAGATTCTTTCCCCAAGAATTGAGGGAGGTAAAAGTTATAGAGTTCATCAACCTTAGGCAGGGAAATATGATGGTTAAAGAGTATTCTCTAAGATTTACTCAGCTAGACAGATATGCCCCTCATATGGTTGCAAACAACAGGGCTAAGATGAGCAAGTTCGTATCAGGAGTGAATGATAGAGTGGTAAATGAGTGTAGGTCTGCGATGCTGAACAGTGATATGACTTTAGCCATGCTCAGCAAATAGAGAAGCAGAAGATTAGAATTAGGGAGAGGCAGAACAAGAGAGAGGGATCAGACAGTTTCAGTTTTACTCAACCCAAATCAAAAGAAGGAAACCATTTGCAGTTCCGTCCTAAGCCAGCAGTTCTAGATCCTTCCTCCGCCAGTACCCCATTTCTGAAATTTAGATACGGCAACAGAGATCGAGCACCAGGATCTAAGTCTCAGGGCAGTGTCAGTAGTGCCCGAACTAATCCCCTATGTCAGATTTGTGCTAAGAACTACAAGGGTACTAGTAGAGATGATAGAGATGCTTATTTCAGTTGTGGGAAGCCAGGCCACAGGATTAGAGAGTGTCTGCAGTCAGGTCTACAGTGTCATCAGAATCATTCCAGAACCCTGTCCGATCGACCAAATCAGCACGGTGCCTCTTCCAGTGCTACTAGTGGGCAACACCCAAATAGACTCTATGCTCTTCAAACCCAACAGGATCAGGAAAATTCTCCGGATGTCATTACTAGTACGTTAAAATTTTCCATGTTCATGTTTACGCTTTGCTAGATCCAGGTGCATCCTTGTCTTTTGTTACTCCTTATATAGAAGGCGATTTCGGAATTAGTCCCGAAATTTTAGCAGATCCCTTTTCAGTCTCTACCCCAGTGGGTAAAACCATCATAGCTCGGCGAGTACACAGGCACTGCCTGGTTTTGATATTTCAGAAAGCCACATCAGCATATTTAGTCGAGTTAGAGAGGACTGATTTTGATGTTATTCTCGATATGGATTGGCTATATTCTTTCTATGTCATAGTCGACTGTAGAACCAGGGTAGTTTAGTTTCAATTCCTGAATGAGACCGTCCTAGAGTGGAAAGGTAGTACATCATCATTCAGGGGTCAGCTTGTTTCCTACCTGCGGGCAAGGAAAATGATTTCTAAGGGATGTGGGTATCATATCGTACATATTAAAGATTCCAGTTCTGAATCTCCTAGTCTTGAATCAGTCCCCATTTTAAATAAGTATTTAGACATGTTTCCCAAAGATCTTCCAGGCATTCCTCCCGAAAGGGAAATAGACTTCGACATTGACCTTATTCCATATACTCATCCTATTTCTATTATTCCATACAGAATGACACCAGTAGAACTCAAGGAACTAAAACATTAGTTGAAGGATCTCTTAGATAAGGGATTCATCAGGCCCAGTCTATCCGCATGGGGTTCACCAGTCTTATTCGTGCGCAAGAAATACGGTTCTTTCAGGATGTGTATTGATTACCATTAGCTCAACAAAGTTATGGTCAAGAACAAGTATCCTCTTCCCAGAATAGATGACTTCTTTGATAAACTTCAGGGTGCCAGTTATTTATCCAAAATATACCTCAGATCAGGCTACCATTAGCTCAGAGTTAGAGAATGTGACATCCAGAAGACAGTTTTCCGTACTCGGTATGGTCACTTCGAGTTTCTAGTTATGTCCTTTGGTTATACAATGCCCCAACCGGTTTCATGGACTTGATGAACTATGTGTTTAAGCAGTACTTGGAGATGTTCATCATAGTTTTTATAGATGATATCCTGGTCTATTCCCGCACAGAGCGTCATCATTTAGACCATCTCAGGATTGTTCTTCAGACTCTCAGAGATCACCAGCTATTCACCAAATTTAGTAAGTGCGAGTTTTGGCTAACATCAGTAGCATTCCTTGGCCATATTATTTCCGGTGATGGAATTAAAGTAGATCTTCAGAAGACCGAAATGGTAAGAACCTGGCCTCACCCCATCTCTCCATCAGATATCAGGAGTTTTTTGAGATTGGCTGGATATTACAGACAGTTTTTCGAGGGATTATCTTCTATTGCATCCCCCATGTACAGATTGACTCAGAAGAAGGTCAAGTTTCAGTGGTCAGATCCTTGTGAGAAGAGTTTTCAAGAGTTGAAGACTCGACTCACCTCAACTCCAGTTCTAGCTCTTCCAGATGGTTAAGATGGGTTTGTGGTATATTGTGATATATCCAGAGTAGGTTTAGGTTGTGTCCTCATGCAGCATGGTAAGGTCATAGCCTACACCTCCAGACATTTAATGCCCCATGAGAAGAATTATCCTACTCATGATCTTGAGTTAGCAGCCGTAGTATTTGCCTTAAAGATTTGGAGGCATTATCTATACGGAGTTCATGTAGATATCTGCACGGATCATAAGAGTCTCCAGTAAGTATTTTCTTAGTAAGATCTCAATCTTCGTCAGAGAAAGTGGTTAGATATTTTGAAAGATTATGACATGAGTGTCCTTTACCATACGGGCAAGGCCAACGTTGTGGCCAACACTCTTAGTAGACTCTCCATGGGTAGTGTTTCTCACGTTGAGGACAATAAGAAGAAGATAGCTCAGGAAATCCATCATCTCGCTAGACTAGGTGTTCTCTTAGTCGATTCTTCGGAGGGTGGTGTATGTGTTAAGAGTAGTTCAAAGTCATCTCTAGTTTCTGAGGTAAAAGAAAAGCAAGATAGGGATCCTAACCTTGTCAAGCTAAAAGAGTCAGTTTAGAATCAGAGAGTAGAGATTTTCTCCCAAGGGGGAGATGGGGTTCTTCATTGTCAGGGTTGTCTGTGTGTTCCAGGTGTAGATAACTTAAAGTAGCAAATTCTTGCAGAAGTGCATAGTGCATGATACACTATTTATCCAGGGACCACTAAGATGTACCACGACCTGCGGGAATCTATTGGTGGAGTGGGATGAAGAGATTTATTGCAAAGTTTGTGGCTAAGTGCTCTACATGTCAGCAAGTTAAGATAGAGCATCAGAAGCCTAGTGGACCCATGTAGGAGTTCACCATTCCTTCTTAGAAGTGGGAAGAAGTGAACATGGACTTCGTGATGGGTTTGCCTCGAACTCGTCATTAACACGATTCAGTTTGGTTTATTATAGACAGGATGACCAAGTCATCTCATTTCCTTCCAGTTTATACCTCTTATTCAGTCGAGGATTATGCCAAACTCTATATCAGGGAGTTGGTCAGATTACACGGTATTCCATTATTTATTATTTCAGACAGAGGTACCCAGTTTACCTCTTACTTCTAGAAAGTATTCCAAAAGGGTCTTGGTACCCAAGTCCATCTCAGTATAACCTTTCATCCTCAGATAGATGGTCAAGCAGAAAGGACCATTCAGACTCTTGAAGATATGCCAAGGGCGTGCGCAATTGATTTCAAGGAAAGTTGGGATGACCACTTTCCTTTGATTGAGTTTGCATACAACAATAGCTATCATTCCAGTATTAAAATGGCTCCATTCGAAGCTCTCTATGGCAGGAGGTGTAGATTTCCAATTGGTTGGTTTGAAGTTAGTGAGGCCTTAGTCATAGGTCCTGACTTGGTTTTTGATGCCTTAGATAAAGTTCAGTTGATCAGAGAGAGACTCTTGTTTGCTCAGAGCCGACAAAAGTCTTATGCTGATATTCATAGAAAAGATCTTGAGTTTGAGGTCGATGACTATGTCTATCTCAAGATCTCTCCCATGAAGGGAGTGAAGAGGTTCGGCAAGAAAGGGAAACTCAGTCCCCGCTATATCGGTCCTTTTAGGATTCTCAGTCGTTTCGGCAAGGTAGCTTATGAGCTTGAATTTCCTTTAGATTTAGCCTCAGTTCATCCGGTCTTCCATGTATCCTTTCTCAAGAAGTGCGTAGGTAACCTAGAAGTTGTAGTCCCTATTCAGAGCGTTGATGCTCAGAACTGTCTCTCTTATGAAGAGATTCCAGTCGAAATCTTGGACTATTAGACTTGTCGATTGAGGAACAAAGAGGTCCCTCTAGTTAAGGTTATTTGTCAAAATTAGTCCGTCAAGGGAACTACTTGGGAAGAAGAAGCAGATATGCATACCAAGTATCCTTACCTCTTCTCTGCCGATTCAGATCAAGCTCAAGGTAATAGTTTGCCTTAAGCTTATTCAGTTTCATATTTATGTTCCCATTATAAGCATGGTATCTACTACTATTTCATACTCTATCATGCATTCTTGTATCAGTTCAGTTATAAAATCATGCATCAGCTATGCATTCTTATTTTGAGAAACTCAGTTTATCAGAACACTCAGTTAGCCATGCATCAAATGTGCATGAGTTCAGTATATTTAGCATGTCAGTCATGAAGTCATGTCTCAGTCACTCATGTTCAGTTCATGTTTATTTATTATTTTCCCTCTTAGTCAGTCTCATTAGAGGATGAATGTTCTTAAGGGGGAGATATTGTAATACCCGTGCTTATTCCTAGCTAGAAATCATCTCAAAGATGCTAGTACTTACTTCAAAATACAAATATATTTTTGTACCCATGGTATTTTTGAGATTTCTACTTTCTATCACGTGGGAAATTGAGTTAGCTTTCTAACGATACCAATTATGTCCAAATCCAACACCAGATGGTGAAGTTATGGATATTTTACTCAGAATTGACCGAAATGCCGAGGTGCGGCGTCCAATTTGACGAACCACCAAATAAGTGATGGAACGCAACTTTTACCATCATAGCCAAGGCATTAGGGCCACGTTATGGATAAGGAGTGACGGACGAGTTGACGGACCATCAGATTTTTGACGGACCATTATCCAGGCCATCAACTCTTATCCATTGAACCCTATTTCTGGTCCACGTATGATGGTCAAAATAATGGACCGTCAATTTCCTGATGGACTGTCAGTTGGGTCTTCATATGCCACATTCAGTTTACTTCCAGGACATTTTAACAGGGGTATTTTGGTCACTTACAAATCGCCTATATATACCCAGATTAGTCTGAATTTAGCTAGTTTGCTCATTATTATTTCACAAACAAAAACTAGGGTTTCTCTCTAAATTTAATCTCCAAGAACAAGACCCAATCTTCTTCAAAAATCAAAGGATTTCAAATCCTTCAAGTTCAAAAACATCAAGAACATTGAGTCAGGTATGCGTAGTATTCATCTATGAATCCATTTCGTTCATAGAGCTCAAGAACCATGTTTTAAATATTATTTTGTGATTTTCTTGTTGTGATATGAGCATGTACATATTGATGATTGTTGGTTTTCAAGATGATATCTAAAGGTGTTTTCATGAAGTATATGTGTTTATTAGTGGAAACCCATGATCCTTATGTGGTTTAATATGGTGAAATTCATGAACACACTTAGGCTAAAAGAATGCATGCAAAGTGTTTGATAATATGCCTATATGATAGAATTCATATACCATGATTTAATATTGCATAAATAACAAGTCCATGCTCTTTCCTTTACGATTTTCCATGAATTCCATATGAGTGATATGCGTTGTTGTTATGATATGGATTGACCATGATATCAAAGCTATGAAAGTAAATACATGTTGTATGAATTTACCTTCCATGTATAATATGTTGAGAACTATGCTTAGTGTGAAATCCCCTACTTATGATATAGCAAATTATGCACTCTACTCTTACGATCAAGTCAGTCATGTGTGTCAGTTTTCTTCGATTGAGTCCTGGGGGTACTTGTACCAAAAAATATAGCTGTGTGCGAAGAGACATGTCACGTTATCACGATAATCTCAGTCAACCCATGATCTTTAGAACTCAGTCAGTCATGTGACTCAAGAAATCTCAAAAATCTCATGATTTATGAATCTATATGCTATATATTATGCTTTTGATGAGATTCAACTTGAGATTAAACTATAGGTTAGTAAGCCCTATTTGAGACTTGTGAAATTATGAACTCTTGTGCTATAAGCACCCATGATTTGAGTATTTTGAGATGATTGAGAAATGAATTGACCTTATGGTCCGAAAGCTTTGAAATCTACTTCATCATATGAGATTATCGTTTTGATTATTGGGTTCGTGGTGAACCATGAGATTATTCAAAAATTGGATTTTTATGAGATGAGTGCAGATAATCTAAAGAGAGTAGTATTTAGTACCGAGTGAGTAAGTCACTATGGTTTCTTACCCTAAAAATACGTGCCACCATAGTTTGGCCCTGGGGCTGAGTTTATGATGATTATGATTGGGCCCGAGGCTGAGTTTCATTTAGTGATCACTAGACGTAGGTTATACTTCTTGGTAAGAGTAAAATGCTCCTCCCCAATGTGGGGTCTCCTCCTTAGAAGGACAAAACGTTGGATTCCATGTAGCTCACATGGTTTATGTCTGTTACGAGAAACCTCCCTTGCCCTTTAAACTTAAGATCAGCTACTTCTTTAGAAACTAAAGTACTTTCCCTCCTATGAGCTATTTTCCTAATAATGAGGTTGCAAAGTTGCTTCCTAGCTAAAGTATTCCATTGATATGAATTGTCTCTTTAAATGGAAATATTTTCTCTTGATTTGGTGTTTTCCCATGAAGCCTTGAGATGAGTTATTTTCACTAAATAAAGTATATTCCTTTTTAGATTGAATGATTTCCCTAAAGCCTGAAATGAGATATTTTCTTAAAGTGAATGAAATGCCTTAAAGCATGATTCAAGATTATATGATTCTGAATTCCAAGTATTTGAGTTTGAAAAAAGTTATGAGATCTTGAGCATTGATGAAGTTTTACTCTCCATGATACATATGAATGATTTGAAAGTATCTTGTAAAGTTTTCTTATCCCTTGAGTATTGGGAATAAGAGGATATTTATGATTTTAAGTTAAAGTATGATGACTCACGAAATTGTGCTACACGCTTCATCCTACATGATTTATGAGCTTTACATTTTATACCTGTTCAAGCCATGCGAGTCATCCCATATTGCATGCATGACTTGATTGAAGAAGATTAACACTATTTTATACATATGCATTCACCCCCACATACTCAGTACATCCTCAAAGTACTGATTCACATATACGTCTATATGCTACATTGTCTTATAGTGTAGGTACAAGATTATAACGCATGTACTATGTCCAATCAGTTTACAGCTTCCAGTCATCTGGTGATGGGTCCTTTTAATTTAGGGCCACAAGTCAGTGATATAATACAAAAGTGTTCTATTTTTCCTTATTTAGTCATATTGAGTTGGGGTGGTTGGGAGTCATGACCAAGCTACCCATGGTTAGTACTAGTAGAGACTTCATAGATAGTCAGTAGAAGTTGATGTATTGAGTTTTAGTTTGATGTAAAAGCAGAGTTGTAACCTTGTGACTTCAGTTTTGTATTGAGAAAATTCATAATAGAGTTATCTTCCACTTTATTCCTCTGGATTTATGCATTTTATTCAGTTATTTATGTGTTATGCCATGTGAAGGGTTAGATTGGGGTCACTTGTGACCCTAGGCACCGTGTAGCATCTCGAGGGATGATTTTGGGTCATTACAAACTTGGTATCAGAGCACAAGGTTCAAGTGTCCTAGGGTGTCTATGAAGCCGTGTCTAGTAGAGTCTTACGGAATAGTACAGAGACGTTTGTACTTTTCTTCAAAAGGCTACAATTCATTTTGGAAATGTTTCCATTCTTTTGAGTCTTTGATTGTGCTATATGAAGATTCCCTATGCGCTTACGTGGATCCTCAACTTTCTCTATTCAGGCCATCTCCGCTTTATTTCCAAGGTATAAAAAATTGTCAAGCTTGAATCCTTACAAATAGTAGTGGAATTATAATTGAGTTAGAAAGTATCCCATCAGTGTTTTTGAGTTTCGATAGTTGAAGTGCATTATTCATGATTTATAAAAAGTCAGGCACTAAGCCCAAATAAGAGGTGCTTTCAGATTCCTCCTTAGAATCTATAATGTGAAGCTATGATTTCTTACCCATGTATTAATCTTGAGATATCATGATTAGTAAGTTCCAGTTCCTTCCCAGATGACGTTCTCAGATTAGCTCATAAGAAGCTTTAGAAGTCTATCTAGATAAGAGCCTTCTTGTGTATCATGAGTTCCTCGTGTTTAAAGTTATTACCTCACTCTTATGAGTCTTGCAAGTGAGATAGAATGAGATATGTATTCTTAGATCAATGAATATTGTGTGTTAAGTTCCTATCTCTTTCAATATGTAATCTTGTTATCATTGTCTTTTTGAAAAAGAAATCAAGTCTAGTGAAGCCGTGTGGGGCTCTTTCAATTCACTAGCATAGTTGCTTTGTTATTCATCTCATTTTCATATTCAAAATACAAAACCAAAGTCTAGTGAAGCCATGTGAGTCCTATTTCGATTCACTAGCAACTTATTGTGCATCCTATTGTTCTTGTGTTGGTTGAAACTGGGGGTTTAGAGTTATGGTGACAAGAAAAGTGATGAGGGCCATTTATTGAATTTATATGTATATATGTACAGCTGAATTTTAATGCATGTTAGGCTAGCAATGAAGTGCTATGTCATTGCTTATTTGGGAAATATTATTTGTTTGAAGTATGAAAAGAGTTGTTGATGATGATTGTTGCGTGGCAAAAGTATAGGTTAATGATGAAAGTACTTGGTGGATGGGTGTTGTTGATTTAGGTGTCCCTGAGATTTTAGGTTGGAGTTTAGTTGAGACTTATAGGGCTATGAGCTATGTTGGGGCTGTATAAATAGATGGATAGTATTGATGCGTAAAAGGAGAATGTGTTGATAAATTAGAAATAAAATGGGCCATGTGATTGCGGTCGATTATTGTTGATTGTGAAGTTTGAGTGGGTGTGTGAATTTTTAGTTATCGTTGATGTTTTATTTCATAACTTCCAAGTGAGAATAGCACTAGACACTAAGTTTGAATGATTGATGGTTATGAAAGTGGAGGCAATGATTTCTTGTTTAATGGTACTAATTATAGGGAGGTGATCTTATAGGCTTGAACAGTGTGTGCAAGGGCCTAAGTTTGTTTGATCCATAATCAAGTTTGATGTTATATGTTTGGTGTAGAGACACGCCCAAGGTGCTATGGGACTGTATTGTTTTTCGGGGATTATTGCCTATTATCTGGTTAGTAGTGGCACTGAGTTGCTATGTGGGACTAGTGAGATAGTGGATGATGCTCGTGATAACTAAGTTAAGGAGTTATGAATGAAGGTATTGTGCGTGATTTGATTCTCATGGCTTAGAGACATAAGTTATAGGCGATGTAGTGGTAGGCTATGGCAGAAGTGGTGTGGTCTGTTAGAGTTTAGGAGATACTCGTTCTAAGCATTAAGTAGTGAATGATGACTATTGGGGCTATAGAAGGGTGATGTGTGTCTTAGGAGGTGGTTTTATGAATTAGTTTTGCACTTTGAGGAGTGAAGGGGTAAATTGGGACATGGAGCAGTAGCAGCTGACTGAGGACATAACCCTGGATAGAAAGATTTGGAGGAAGAGCATTAGGATAGAGGGCTAAGTGTGTGGATATGTCATAGTCAGTAATTAGGTGTACTTTGGCATCCTCGGCTTGGAAATTTGTTGTGGATGTCATACCTATGTTATTTTATGGTGTCCTATGCTTTTGATACTTTTGCATACTACCTTTTTATCTTGAGCCGAAGGTCTACTGGAAGCGGCCTCTCTACTTCTCTAAAGGTAGTGATGTGGACTGCGTACAATCTACCCTCCCCAGACCCCATTTATTTTATAATATACTGGGTTTGTTGGTGTTGTTGTTGTTATTTTTGTTGTTTTATGCTTTGAAGTGTAGTCATTCGGGTCAAGTTCTTTTGTTTATGTGCATTGTTATAACCCCGACTCTAGAGCAAGGTGATAACAGGCAGACCAGAGTTTATGAGGTGGTTCACCGCCATGGAGTGATGGCTTAAGTCTAAGGGGGAGATGATAGAACCGGTAACTGGGTCGAACCTTAAGACTCTAGTGGATATACTAGTGAGCCGTAGAATAGCTTCGAGAAAGATTGATGCTTGACCCAATCTCATTTCAGTATTTTCAGTTTTCCCAATACCTGCTCATGTTTTATATTTCTGTTCCACTATCCTAATTCATGTTCATGCATATGATAGAGAGTTATGTACTCTCCTAGTTCATAAAATGGGGAGTTTTGGTGCATTTGGCAGTCGGGATCACATCCCTCGAGTTTTGAACTCCAAATTTAGGTCATGCAACTCATGACTTTAGTACTCGAGCAATGCTTTTAGTAATTCATGAAGTCTAGATTTATATCATGCATGTCCTTGGGTTAGACTGCTTTGATAAGTTCATGATGTTAAAGGCCTCAAGCCTCAGTTGAGTGCCAAGTTAAGTGCAATGTACCTTCATGCTTCAGGTCCACATGTTCTAACTTTTCAGCGACCTCTTCCTTAAGTCGCGATAGAGAGGATGAACAATTGTGCCAATAGAAGAGGGAAAATATTTCATGTTGGGAAATATAGTTGTATGTAGATGTTGATTCTCGGGTCCCCTTTTATCCAAGAAATCCAAGGAACCTTTTTCTGAAACTCAAAGATTCTCATGTTTATGAGTTTCTATGATACATGTGGGTTAGAATTGATGTTCCTGCTTTGATTGACTTGTGATTCATGTTTGTGTACAAGGTTTTCAAGATTTGACCCTAGTATGTGAAATTCATGTGACGTTCATGTAAACTCTCTTCACATTGCTTGCTAGATGATTTGTTCATGCCAATTGAGTGAAGAAATTGTTGAATAAGCAAAACATGCTCCCCATGTGTTTGATGAAATGCTTATGTGAAGGAATTAGAGCCATTATAGCATGTTGACTAGAAGACCTCCAATTGTGTGCAAACCCATGCATGCCAAGTGTTTGTTGAAAAGCCTTAGTGAATGAATTGAGATGTGATAGTATGGAATTCCCCAATTATGTTCTCTTTGATACATGCCAAGACTTTAATACGTGCTGAGTGATTGATGCAAGACCATGTTGAACGGATTATAAGCCGAGAGTATGTATCCCTATATTATCGCATGTTTATGATTCCTAAATACTTGAAGTGATGCCTTAGTGATTGTGATGGTGAATATATGTTATGATTCCTAAACGCTTGAAGTGATGCTTTTGTGATTGTGATGATGAATGAATGGTCGTGGTCATGACTATTAAAGAATGGTTATGTTTTACTTTTATGTTATTGAGTCCTGGGGGTATATGTACTCGACAATTTAGCTTCTATCTAGACCCGTATCAGTTTTCGCGATGATATCAGTCGAGCTATAATTCTAAGAACTTCGTGATTTATAGAACTCAGGACACTCAGGAAGTTATAGAACTTGAGTAATCTCAGTACCGTTAGCGCTCTAGCCTCGGTTCTATAACCTTCTCAGATCTTGTACTATACAAGTGTTCTATCCAAACCTTATTAGTATTCGAGTACTTTGTTCAGAGTTCAGTATTATTCTGTTAGATAATGAGACCAAGGGAATTCATCTATTCATACGAGTAGACTTAGTTAATCAGCTTTAGTATCAGTGTTATCAGATTCTGAGATAACCCATCAGATAGGCTTGATCTCAGATGCAGTTGAGTATTCTTATTATTATTCTGAGGTCACTCTCTTGATGGACTTGATCTCAATCCTAGATTTGATTGAGTATTCTTTTTATCATCTCTAGAGGTCACTCGTTAGACAGTCTTGATCTCAGTTTTGGGTTCAGTTGATTTGCTTCTTATGCAGATTCAGAGATCCCCCGCTAAATAGGTCTGGTCTCAGACATAATCATTTCATATCATTAATAGTAGGTTTAGGGATCATCCGTTAGGGAGGTTTGATTCCTAATTTAGTCAGACAATGATCGCATGCTCTGAATTTAGCATGAGTTAACTCTTCATTATAAGACTAAGGCAAGTTAGCCTAGATTCAGACGAAGGTAACACCCTTCCTGCATTCAGTTCCTCTCTAATCTGAGATTCAGTTACATAGATATTCCTATCGTGAATATATGTATTCTTCAAGTGTGCCGGGTTTAGAAAGGTATAGATTTAGTTTGACAAGTATTCCAGCTGTGCATCCTCAGTTCTCTCCATTTTCCTAGCCTGACTAGTGACATTCCAGGACGAATGTGCCCAAGGGGGAGATATTCTAACACCCTGCAAGATTCCCTCATAGTTTGAGCCTTAGAGAATGTTGAGTAAAGTGTTATTCCGACCTTAAAAGTTTGAGAGGTGTCTTCCCAAGTGTGAGATATTTTGAACCATGTGGAATTTCCCTAATTTCAACTTTTTATCATATAGGAAATTTGATAAACTTTTCATTGATATAAGATTTGTCCAAATCGAATACCCGGGTAAGAAGTTATGGCTAATTTAAGTCTTAGTTGTAAAACAATATCATTTAAGTGATTGGCGCATCATGAAGAGGGTTTATTTGGCAATTGTCTATTTCTAGCGGAACCCCGCGATAGTGCCACATCGCAGAGGAGTCCCAGGTCCCAACCAGTGGGACAACGCAGGGGCTTCGCGTCGCGGGGACTCCCAATTTACTAATTTTCAAATTCTAGTGAGCCACTACGATAAGTGGCGCGTTGCGGTGGCCTATGAAATTGAGTTCCCAGTTTAATTTTTTCTAGATTCATGTAAAATCCAAAAAGGGCACTTTGGATGTTTTCCAAGCCTATAAAACCGTGTAAATACCAAATCAAAGTCATTTACAAGCATTCTATGAAGTTTTTCTCAAGTTTTATCTCAACAAAAACCTTAAGTATCAAAAACCTCTTCCAAGAATCTCAAGAATCCACCATGAATTTTCTAAATTGAGTCAAGATTCAAGGTTCCCAAGTCTAGGGCCTCAAGAACCCTTATTCAAGAGTACGAATAGAGTTCCAAAAGCAAGAGTTCATACAAAGCTTCTAATTCAAGGTATACAGGGTTTTGAACAAGGGTAACCCTTTCACCCTTGTGACCAAAAAGCTTATTTAAATCATTATTTTGCTGAAATCTATGGTTTTTGTTTACATGAATTTGAATTGGGGTTTTTCACCCATTATTATTGAATGCATTACCATGATATTTCCCATAAATTGAGATTTAAATGGCATGATTTCTACATGTTTTCTTGAGTGTTTACAGCTGGGTATAAACCCTCTGATTTTACTCCTTGAGAAGCTAATATTTGCAATGTTGAGATATTGAAGCATATGGCTATATTAAGATTTTTAGATAAATTACTGAAATTCCTAGATTTCCACATGATTTATGAATCTATATGCTATATATTATGCTTTTGATGAGCTTCAACTTAAGATTAAACTATGCGTTAGTAAGTCCTATTTGAGACTTGAGAAATTATGAACTCTTGTGCTATAAGCACCCAGATTTGAGTTTTTTGAGATGATTGAGAAATAAATTGACCTAATGGTCCGAAAGCTTTGAAATCCACTTCATCATATGAAATTATCAATTTGATTATTGGGTTCGTGGTGAACCGTGAGATTATTCTAAAAGTGGATTTTTATGAGATGACCATAGATAATCTAAAAGGAGTAGTACTTAGCACCGAGCGGGTAAGTCACTATGGTTTCTTACCCCAAAACTACGTGCCCCTATAGGTTGGGCCTGAGGCCAAGTTTATGATGATTATGATTGGGCCCAAGGCCGAGTTTTCTTTAGTGATCACTGGACCTAGGTTATACTCCCTGGCAAGAGTATGATGCTCCTCCCAACGTGGGGTCTCCTTCTTAGGAGGAAAAAATGTTGGACTCCATGTAGCTCGTATGGTTTATGTCTGTTACGAGAACCTCCCTTGCCCTTTAAACTTGAGATCAGCTACTTCTTCAGAAACTAAAGTATTTTCCCTCCTGTAAGCTATTTTCCTAATAATGAGGTTGCTAAGTTTCTTTCTAGCTAAAGTATTCCATTGATATGAATTGTCTCTTTAAAAGGAAGTATTTTCACTTGATTTGGTATTTTCCCATGAAGCCTTCAGATGAGTTATTTTCACTAAACTAGAGTATATTCATTTTTAGATTGAATGATTTCCCTAAACCCTGAAATGAGATAACTTCCTAAAGTGAATGAAATGCCTTCAAGCATGTTTCAAAGTTATATGATTCCGAATTCCAAGTATTTGAGTTCGAAAAGAGTTTTGAGATTTTGAGAATTGATGAAGGTTTACTCACCATGAGATATATGAATGATTTGAAAGTATGTTGTAAAGTTTCCTTATCCCTTGAGTATTAAGAATAAGAGGAGATTTATAATTTCAAGTTATAGTTTGATGATTCACGAGATTTGTGCTACACGCTTTATCCTACATGATTTATGAGCTTTACATTTTATACTTGTTCAAGCCATGTGAGTCATCCCATATTTCATGCATGACTTGATTGAAGAAAATTGACACTGTTTTATACATATGCGACCCCCACATAGTCAGTACATCCTCAAAGTACTGATTCACTTATACGTCTGTGTGCTACATTGTCACATAATATAGGTACAAGATTGTAGTGCATGTACCATGTGCAATTAGTTCACAGCTTCCATTCATCAGGTGATGGGTTCTTTTGATTCAGGTCCATGAGTCAGTGATATAATACAAAAGTATTGTATTTTCCCTTATTCAGTCGTATTGAGTTGGGGTGTTTAGGAGTCATGACCAAGCTACCCATGGTCATTACTAGTAGAGGCTTCATAGATAGTCAGTAGAAGTTGATGTATTGTGTTTCAGTTTGATGTAAAAGTTGAGTTGTAACCTTTTGACTTCAGTTTTGTATTGAGAAAATTCATAATAGAGTTATCTTCCGCTTTATTCCTCTGGATTTATGCATTTTATTCAGTTATTTATGTGTTATGCCGAGTGAAGGGTTAGCTTGGGGTCACTTGTGACCCTAGGCATCGTGTACATCCCGAGGGGTGATTTCGGGTCGTTACACTGTTGAACCTGGCTTTGATACAAAGTTTGTAATGCCCCGAGTATGTACCCCGGACGCTACATGGTGCTCACAATCCTGAAAGACCACAATCTAACCCATGACTGATAGATGATGCAATATCTATGTAATAAATACTACAATGATTGCAAAAATGGGCAGAAACATATGCCATAAGGTTCACATCTGTTAATAAATCTAAATATAAGTATTGAAAAACTGAACAACTGTTTGAAAATACTCTAGTCTTAAAACCCTCTAACTATATGAACTGTGGAGTTGATGGGATAAGCCCCCAACTAACTCCATATACTAAAATAAAACAAAAGTATTATAAATAATAAACATGTCCTCAAACTATAAAGACTCACCACTACTCTAGAAGCTGAGAATTTGAACTGCTAAGGGTGCTCTGAAGCCCGTGTGTCTGAACCTATGATATAAGACATCATAGCATAAAGACAAGAATTCATCAGTACTTTGAATGTACTGGTATGCTCAGTGTGGTAGGATCAAATACATGGGTTCATATGCATGCACAATAATAACTGAATAACATGAGTTTTACTGAGTAAGAGTACATGCATGAATACATAGACTGTAACTGAGATCATGCTATTACTGAGTACTGAATCTAAATACTGATAACCGATATCTGAATTTATGAATACTATATTACTAATTATCTGAATGATTGTATCTGACAGTTCTAATTATTAGGGAACCATGCTGAGTTCCGTATTGGGCTGAGTGACTATGTCTGATAGTCCTGAATCTGTAAAACTGAGCTGAGTTTTATTCTGAGACTTAGGCTGGAACTGAGACTGTGAAAGGTAATCATCTAACCAACATGCCTCTCTCTAAACTGATTGGGGTCCAACCTATAACCCCAGTTGGAAGGGTGTCAATACCGTTCCATGGATAAGGACAAGCTGTGAGTTAACCATCTTTGACAGGAAGTTCTTCCGTCAACCCTTGCTAGCAGGATAACTCAAATGAGATATATCAACC
The DNA here is from genome assembly GCA_030864215.1 of Capsicum pubescens. NCBI lineage: Eukaryota > Viridiplantae > Streptophyta > Magnoliopsida > Solanales > Solanaceae > Capsicum > Capsicum pubescens. Next base: position 128,266,962 of record CM061541.1, read on the forward strand.
CTTAATATATCTGGAAGAAAGATATCTCAACCTACGCTGGCTACATAGTCCTGTAATGCTAGGTTTCTACTAAGGGTCAAACCTTCATATGGCAGGAATGCCCCCATCCCTAGGTTAACTCGGTGCAGAATCCTACTCCCAACTGAATAGACACTAAACTGATTTCTAGTCTATACTAGGCTGGACTAAGTTGTTACTAATATTGTTGTTTAACTGAACCGAACTGGGTACACAGAGTGCCATGGACTGACGAAAACTATTGTATTCTATTAACTGACTGAGTTTACTGAAGTCTGGACTGAGTACTGAACTAGACTGGAAGAATATTGAGTCTACTAAATTTTTCTTGAGTTCTATAACTGACTGAGAGTACTACTGATAGTGACATCACTGTTACTGTACTATGATTGACCGTGGCTATAAATAATCAGCTAAATTGTCGGGTACAAGTACCTCCAGGACTCGATAGCATAAAATAAGAGACATGGCATAAACTTGAAACATGTAAACTAAACATTTGATCATTCTTCATTCATTAGGGAATTTTAACAAACACTTGCATGTAATGAACTTAAACACATGCTAACATGATATAACTTCACTTTTCAACTCACATGCTTAATTCATCAATCACTTGAAAGGCATAAATTATGCACGTAGTAATAATAAATATGTGAGCACACAATTTAAATATTAAATTCACCATTTGAAGGATTTATCATGATTTCACATGGTAACACATATAAATCAATTCACCCCACATCAAATTGATAATGAAACATGGATTTGAAACCCAATTAATCATTTTTAGACATGGATATTATCAAACCCAACATGGAATTCATATACTTGAAGTCGAAAAATAGTTTCTTGGACTCTAATGGTGGAAGGGACCCTTGGATGAACACTTCACATACCTTAGTTAAGGAATTTCTTAAAGTTGATGGTGGAATCTTGAGTTCTTGATTTGAAATTGAATATTCTAGGGTTTTGTTCTTGAGAGCAATTTGAGAGAAAAGAGTTTAATTGCTCTCTAAGGTGATAAATTTCGTGTTTTGGGGGTTGAACGTTGAGGGAAAAAAACCAAATACCGCCAAGAATACGGTCTTTTAATGACTAAAAACTGCACCATCGATGTGCAAAATGATATGCCGCGCCGTTGGCATCGATGTGATACCCGACTCGTCACGTTGAGTCCACATCGACTCACTGGAAATTGATGCTGGGAGATGGGGAAAACATTTATCAATGCGATAGTCGACACGGAGCGCCAAGATCACATTGATCCACTTTTTTAAGATTCCAAAGCATCTTCAAATGAGATCCAAAAACTCCAAATATTATCCGAAAACACCTACGGACATTCCTGATCATGAATTAACTCAAATATCAATATTTAATGGACGTAAAGGCCATAAAATAAGATTGCCAACTTTTGAAGTCTAGAATGACACTCAGTCTAAATACTTAGCTATAATATTCTAAGTCTGGGACCCCTTGGCAAGCTTAAATGACTGAATTAAGCTAAGGATTTTGCGGGGTCATATAATTTCTAATAACATTAGGGAGAAATAATTCTTAGGCATAATCTAAGTGATATATCTGAGCAATAAATCTTAATATAGCTATAACTCTATAACGTGGAACATAGGACTACAAAACATAACTTTGGGTAGAATTACTAGGCCTTAGGTAATGCATCTGCCAAATTCAAACTTAGCCTCCTTCTTAAAAAATCGTATGGGAACATGTAATTACTCTACTAAAAATATAAGTTGAACTACATACTCTCACTATGTTCAATCCTAGCTCGAAAACATAAGGTACTACACAAAATACCATAATAATAGTCTTAACCATGAATTCAATACCCCATGCATTTTCACCACTTCTCGTCTCAAGAATAATTCTACTCACCACTTTAAAAACTAAATTCAACCTCTTACTTGGAAATAACTAGCGAAAAATGAATTCATCCACTTATACACCAACATGACATTAAATCCTATCTACATAACCACATATGAACTTCTTGGCAAACAACCATAAAAATATCTTTCTCATATCCTCTAAACATCTATTATTCTCAACTAACCATGACTTATACAAAAAGCTTAACCTCAATCTTCCGTCAACCTTATAGCCTTATATAAAAGAAGTATACTACAATATTTTCCTTAAAAAGGAACATTTACTCTCTCCCATCTAAAAAATTACTCATCACTACTACCATTTCATAAGGAGAGGTCACTGAAAGGTTAGAACATAAGATCCTGAAGCATGGAAGGATATTGTATGTAACTTGACACTTAACCGAGGCCTGAAGAATAGAGTACCAATGACATGAATTCATCAAAGAGATCTAACTGACAATATATATGGCAAAATCTAAATATCAATGATCATTAGGAGTGTAGCATCACTACTTGGAACTAAACATACTGTAAATCATGAGTACATGAGTCATGAGCTGCATGACCTAAGTTTGGAGTTCATAACTTTAGGTAATATAATTCATACTATTGAGTGAACATAAACTCCTTACATAAGGAACTAGAAGCACACGTGATTCTCTGTGATATGCATGGACATGAACTATGATCATGGAGCTAACATGAAAGGCATGAGTAGATGTCATGATGACTATAATACAACACTTTGCACTGAGATAAGAATGGGGTCGGGCATCTTCCTTCCCTTTCAATGTTCTATAATACAGTGACATCACTACTAGAATCTAAGAGTCTGACTTAGTTTCTTGTTCTATCATCTCCCCCTTAACTTTAAGCTATCATTCTAAGTTTATGGACACCATAGATAATCTCTAATCTGAACTTCAACCACTTTATTCTAGAGTCTAAGATATAATAGTAGATGTAAATGATATACTCAACATGAAAGACTACACCTGAAAGTGTAAAACATGTTTCTAGTATTTCCTTTTGATATACAACTCTTAACTTTCTATAGACCCAATAATTATCATATAATAACTTAAACAATTACTAAATTAGAATCTTTATGAGTATCACCATAGCATGACTTCACATAATCTAGAGTTTCAATTTTTCCTACTATTAGATCAATTGTCAAAGATTTAGACTTACATGCTAACACGTAACATGGATATTCCCAAACCTTTAATGAACCATAGTACTTCAATCATAGCCTTCCAATATCATATCTCTATAGTTATATTTTTTCATAAACCTCGAGAATTACTATTACACCAACATACCGTACATCAACAACATATAATTTCAAATTAACATACATAAATTCTTGCATACTCTATTCAAAGCCTTCTGGTTCACCTTTCATACCACTAACCCCATAGATACATAACTTGCTAAATTTAGATAACATTATCCCCACTCTATGACTACTAAACTTCTAGGTCCTTGCTTCTAATTCCGTATCATATGTTGTCAAAGGATTCTGAGAATGGATATGAAATCATATCTGACTTTGGGTTAGTGCAAGATTTTCCTGAACGTGAATGAAATTTGTCATACTTTCAAATGTAAAGTCACTGATGGGATACTTTTGAGCCTGCATAAAATTCCATAACCATCTATGGGGACTGTCTGAGAGAACTCTGTCTATAAGGATTTAAGTTTTGCTATTTGTGTTTCCCCAAGAATAAGGCAGAGTTGGCACGAATGGAATCACGTAAGAATCTGCATTAGTTCCTAAGAGAACACTTCTACTGCATGATCTTAGACATGAAAGAAGAGAAACATTTCTTAAATGCCCTGTAGCCTCTCGAAGAAAAGTAGAGACGTCTCTGTACCATTCCATAAGACTTTACTAGACACTGCTTCATAGACACCCTAGGACACCTGAACTTTTTTCTCGAATACAAAGTTTTTCTGAACTCGAGACTGCCCCTAGTCATAATACGATTCTTTGAACCGCAAGTGATCCCAAGCTAACACATGAACTGGCATACTATTGAGAAAATATTTTAATATGTATATAACGAAACAAAATTACTTTAGTGAAAACATAATCATGAGAAAATTAGATAAATATAATACTAATAAAGATTACATCCTGATAAAAACTAAAGAGATAACTGGAATTTACATTTCATGGCTCTACCAAACTATCTATGAAGCCTTTACTATACTGACTATGGATAGCTGGGACATGTCTCATACTACCAAAAATCAATACATATGAATATATACAATACAGTACATGAACTACAACTAACTCGAGTCCCCAAAATAGAAGAACTCATCACCTACTGAATGGAAGCTACAACTACTTGATAATGATATGTAGGTTACAACTAGAACCTACTTTATAAGACAATGTAGAATAAAGACATATGTATATCTTAAAACATGAGTAACAAACATAATCTAATAAGCTGGTGAATCACTATACTTAGTTTCTAAAAATCTTTACTTTTGTAGAACAAGAAGAACTAAAGCTGGGAAGCGATAAAACATGAATATTGTATAAAACTATCATGTAAGGCTTAATAGATTATAAAACTAAACTGAGGGTAATGTATGGATACTTACAATGAAAACATGCTAATGTAATATTTAAGAATGAAAGACCAAGCACTAACTTATTTCTGACATAAACTGTAATCTAAAAGACTAAAATCTATATAACATAACAACTTGCAATCTGTACACTTGGTCAAGCAAACCTGAACTAAAATACTGATTAAAACTATGGGAGCTATCATGTAAACAACATAAACAATGTAAGCTATCATGGAGTCTAATATTTGACCCATATTGAGGAGGGTTGTTCTATCTTTTCCATTAGAATAGAATCTGAACTGGAGTAATAACTAAACTGAGCCCATCTTGGGTAAGGGGAAATAGTCTCTGGAGAGACCCCTAAACCTATGGTGACACATAATTTCTGGAGAAGTAGGATACGTTGAACCCATACTTCCCACTTGGTGCTAAATCCTATTCCCCACTGAAAGACACTAACATACAAACTGGTGCATGAATTGATAACTTATAAGCTCGAGTCATGGTATTATGAAAATAATAATGCATATGAATTTTGATGTAATTATAAACACATAAACTGATAATGCTTAACATAATCATGATGTTTGAATATGAAATTAAAACCATGGTCTGACTGACTTGTTACTTTAAAAATGGAAATCATGTAAAACACATACGTATCGGGTGTTCATAACCCGTCAACACCGAATGATTATAAAAATACGATATCAAACTTGAATTACTATAATTTGTAATCATGTTTAAAATACCAAAAACATATACATTTCATCAAACATATGAAAATCATGAACTTGAACATGGGAATGTCTTAAAACATGAGGAAACAACATGACTTCATGGCTAAATTCATAATTAGGAGATTTATCCTGAGATTCACTTGAATATGACATGGGATGTTGAAACTTGAAGCATGAGATAAGAAAACTATCTATGGAATCATACTTGGACATGAATTAAGTTCAAATTACTAAGAAAAAGCTTAAAATAAAGCCATCTTGACCATATGCATCTTCATAATATAAGAAAGCTCATTTTTTTAATCAAAGAAATATTTTTGGGCTCCACGGATAAAAGTGACCCATGAATGTACTACCACATACCATAATTGAATGAATTCATATAGAAATTTGAAATTGGAATTTTAATTCTTTATTCTTAAGGATGAAAGCTTGAATTTTTGGACTTGAATGATGAACTTGTGAAAGAAATCCTATTTTTGATGTTTTCTTGAAGATTCTTCAATTTGGAAGCTTGAATTCTTGTGTTCTTGAGAGAAACATGGATTATTGTTCCTGTTAAAGGGTAGGGGTTTTACATGAGTTGATTTGAAAAAGATGGGCAAATATTGACCTTTTGGTGTTATAATTTATGCCTTGGACATTTGGGGTTGAGGGGAAAGAACCAAAGTACCCTTTGACCCTTATGAAGCTAAAATAGTGAAGTAACAGACCCCGTAGTATGACCTATAGTCCATGGTCATAGCACCCATGATGCCCCCTCTATTCTGAGGGAATAGCCCTTGCGGCGCAGGCCTATCACATGATGTTACTACCTCTCAAGAAAATAGTCATAACTTTTTATTCGGGTATCATATTAAGGTGAAATTAGTATCGTTGGAAATATAACTCAATTATCTACACTGTTTCATGTCTTGATCTAAAAGTTTTGCATATAAAAAAGTTATACACATTCAAAGTTGACCCTTTTAGATTTGAATACAAATATTTGGCCGAATCAAAGGCTCTTAGCTCAACTTTGCTCTAAGTGATTCCTATGGACATTTTTCCATCTTCAAATCACTTCACACACTAGGATAAATATCATGACACATTTATTCACATTCAAATCATGGAATTAAAGTTTATACGCATAGGAACGATGATTCAAATTCTAGCAAAAAATGTAGAGCATTACAATGATCATGCCCCACCACCCTGGGATACATTTCTAATAATATGTTGCACCAGTCTATTCATATGTTAACCCAGTTGGGGACATCTCAGTCACATCAATTGGGTCCTATTTGTACCACTATGAGTTCTTTTAAAGTTACTCAAGTTGGACAGTTTATGACACTTAATCCTTTGACCTTAACTGGATTTAAGGTTGAGGAGGATCCTCAAGAATTCATAAATCAGATAGAGAACATCTTCCAAGTTTTGAATGCTTTTCACTTAAAGGGTGCAGAATTTGTGCAATACCTACAGAAGGATGTGGAATATATATGGTATGAGGATCAGAATCAGTCTAGGGGTGATGATGCAGAGTTGGCACTATGGGATGACTTCTCCTATGCTTTTACTGATTTTTTCTTTTCTTAAGAGTTGAGAAAGGATAAAGTTGTGGAGTTTATGAATCTAAAATAGGTCAGGATAACTGTGAAATAGTATGCTCTAAAGTTTCACCATTGATCTAGTTATGCTCCTAAGCCAGTGACTTCTATGAGAGATAAAAGAGGAAATTTTCTTCTGGGTTGTCCCGTAATCTAAATTTAAAGATCAATGCCACCTTGTTGAAAAAGGATATGTATATCTCTTGACTTGTGGTGTATATGAAATATGTTGAGGGGGAAAATAAGAAGTAGGATGAAATTAGAGAGAAGAAGAGTAAAAAGTTTTGATTTTTGAATCAAGGTGGTAGTCAGCGGTGGAGTTGTAGAGATGCTGGAAAATGGTCTAAGAAGAGGTGGAAAAATTCAGGTTGTTAATCTACGACTAATGCTTCATATCCTAAGTCGTCTAGTGATAGTTATTTTTAGAGCAATAGTGGATTTTGTCCATAGGGTGCCCAGTATCAGGCTAGTTGAGCTTAGACAACCCCGTCTTATACCCATTGCCTATTCTTTAGGCACGTGCATCATTGGTTTTGTGCATAAAAAAGGAATAAGTGGTTTTAGTGAGGTCAGTTAGGACACCTACAGTGGGGTTGTCCATCAGTCAGGGTTTCTACTGGGGATAATAATGTTTTGATTTCCATGTCTTCAGATCCCGTACCAAAGGGTGCGACTTCTAGCTTCGACATTAGTCGAAATTTCCATTATACTCTTTGTAATTTCTAGGAGCCCAAGAAATCTCCAGATGTTATCACAGGTATGATACAACTCTTTTCCTGTGATGTGCATTATTTTCTTTGATCTGGGGGTCTACCCTTTCTTATGTGACCCTTTATGTGGCTATTCATATTGGCTTTCATCTTGAATGTATTCTGGCTCATTTTTCTTTATTTATTCTGGTGGTTAACTCTATTGTGGCTATAAGAGTCTATAGGGGTTGTGTTGTATATGTTCGTGGTAGGAAAATGTTAGTGGATCTCATAGACTTGGACATGTTAGACATTGATGTGATTTTAGGGATGGATTGGTTGCACTCATGCTGTTCATCTCTTGACTATACAACCTAAAAGGTAGTTACCTCTCGCCTCAGGGGAGATTCATTTCATATCTTAAAGACCAGAGGTTGATCTCCAAGGGATGTCTATAGTATTTAGTACATGTTAAAGATTCTAGTTCCAAGTGTCCTTTATTATAATCTATCCAGGTAGTCTGTGAATATCCCAAAGTGTTCCATAACAATCTTCCTGGTGTTTCTCTTGAGAAAAAGATTGATTTTGGGATTGATCTTTTTCTGTACACTCATCCTATCTATATCTTTCTCTATAAAATGGCTCCAACTGAGTTGAATGAACTTAAGAAGCATTTGAAAGAACTTTTTGATAAGGGTTTTATTCATCCTAGTGTTTCCTCCTGGGGTGCTCCTGTGCTCTTTTTGCGTAAGAAGAATGGGTCCCTCCAAATGTGTATATATTACCGCTAATTGAATTAGGTGATGGTGAGGAATAAGTACCCTCTTCCTAGGATTGATGACCTACTTTACAAGGTTAGAGTTCTAAGTACTTCTCTAAGTTTGATCTTCGATCAGGTTATCATCAGTTGAATCTTTTAGATTGCTTTTCATACCCAGTAAGGCCATTATGAGTTCTTAGTCATGGCTTTTGGTTTGACTAATTCCTTGACAACTTTATTGATCTTATGAATTGAGTCTTCCAACAAATTATGGACTTATTCATCATTATGTTTAATGATGACATCCTTGTTTATTCTAAGAGAAAGGCAGATCACATCGATCATCTCCGAGTAATGTTGCTAACCCTTAAGAAGTAGTGATTGTACACTGAATTCTTAAGTGTGTATTCTTGTTGAACGTTTTGACCTATATGGGTCATTTTGTATCTAATGAGGGGATCATAGTGGATCCAAAGAAAGTTGAGGTGGTTAAGAAATGTACTAGACCCATGACTCCAGCTGGTATTCAGAGATTCCTGAGTTTAGATAGTTATTATAAGAGGTTTGTGGAAAACTTTTCTTTTATTTCTTCCCCATTAACTAAGTTGACTCATAAAAAAGGTAATGTTCTTGAGGTATGATGCTTTTGAGGGTAGTTTTGAGAAGTTGAAGGATAAACTGACTTCAGCTTTGGTTTTGAATTTACTTGAGGGTACTTATGGCTTTGTGGTTTATCATGATACATCCCGTGTAGGACTGGGTTGTGGGTTAATGTAGCACGGTTGGGTAATGGACCAAGATTCTAGGTATTTGATATTTTATGTAAAGAATTACACGATACACGACTTTGAATTATTGGATGTGGTATTCTCTTTGATGATTTTGTGCCACTATCTGTATGTGGTTCATGTTGATATCTATTCATATCATACGAGCTTGCAATATATATTTACCCCGAAGGAGTTAAATCTCAGGCAAAGGAGATGACTTAAGTTGCTTAAGGACTATAATATGAGTCTTCACTATCATCCAAGTAAAGTTAACAGGGTTTTTGACATGCTTAGCAGGTTATCTATAGGAAACTTATCTCATATGGAAGAGGATAAGTAAATTTTGATAAAGGATATTCACTTGTTGTCTAACATTGGGGTTTATCTCTTGGACTTTAAGGATGGAGGTGTGATAGTGCAAGAGGTGATAAAGTTATCCCTTAGTGCTAAGGTAAAAGAGAAGATGGTTTTGGACCCTATATTAATGGGGATTAAGAAAGATATACGCCAACAAAAAATGACAGTTTTTGAGATTGGTGTTGATGGTATCTTGAGATACCAAGGCAGGTTTTGTGTACCAGTTGTTGATAGGATGAAAGAGAGAATCTTGGCTGAGGCACATGAATTGAGGTACACTGTTCATCCTTGTGCGACAAAGACATACCATTATTTGAAAGAGATCTATTGGTGGAATAACATGAAGCTAGATGTGGCAAATTTTATGGCCAAGTGTATGGTTTGTCAAAAAGTGAAGGTGGAGCACTTGATTCCTCATGGGTTATCTCAAGGTTATGAGTTTCCTGAATAGTAGAAGGAAGTTATCAATATGTATTTCATTACTGGCCTTTTGCTGTCCCTCCATCAGTATGATTCAATTTGGGTTATCGTGGATGGGATGACAAAGTCTGCTCATTTATTATATGTGAGGACTTATTACTCCACTAAGGATTATGCAAAGTTGTTTATTCAAGAAATCATCAAGTTGCATAGAGCACTGTTTCTATTATATCTTATCGTGGTACTTAGTGCTCCTCGCACCTTTGGTATTCTGGCTAGAGAAGTTTAGGGACTAAGGTGAACCTTAGCACTGCTTTCCACCCTCAGATGGATGGGAAAGTAGAAAATACTATTTATACTTTGGAAGATATGTAAAGGAATTGTGTGCTTGATTTTTGTTGTAGTAGGGTTGATAATTTCCCCCTCATAGAATTTGTGTATAATAATAGCGATCACACAATCATTGGGATGACTCTACTTGAGGTTTTGCATGGTAGAAGATTTTGTTCTCCTATTTGATGGTTCAAGGTTAGTGAGGTTAGGATTTTTGGTCTTGATTTGGTTCAATAGGATACAAAGAAGGTGAGGGTTATTCAGGATAGGCTTAAGACACAAAGTTGAAAAAAATCCTATGCGGGTGTGAGGCAAATGGAGTTGGAATTTGAAATTAGTGACTGGGTGTTCTTCAAGGTGTCTTCAAGAAAGGGAATCATGTTGTTTCGATAGAAGGTAAAGCTAAGGCCCCATTATATGGGTCCTTATTTGATTTTTTAGAGATTGGGTAATAGGTCTTATGAGTTAAAAGTTATTGGGTTATACTTCCCTGGTAGTTCATTGGAAAGTGTTGGTGTTTCAGTCTCCTTGCCGTATGAGGAGGCCCCGATTGGGATCTTGTATCGCCAAATCCTCCATTTTTGGACAAAGGATATGGCTTTTGTGGAGGTTTTATTGGAACCAAAATATTGAAGAAGGTACTCGAGAGGCTGAAGAGGACATGAAGTCCAAATACCCATTCTTATTCCCCGTTCCTGATACTCGAGCTTATGGTATATGTTAATCTTACTATCTTTGCTAAAGGTAAGTGTGGGTGTGTTGATACGTTAAATCATGCTAATGGATGCCTTGACCCATCGATCTAGGACAAATAATCCTAAGGAGGGAGAATGTGACACCCCAAGTGTTGGCCACTAAAAATTCTAAGTTTTTAAACCCAATGTCCTTACTATGAATTGCCCTACTAGTCGTAACGTGTCATTGCGGGTCCTAGGACCCCAGTCATAGGTAGTCTAGTAAAGGTATCCCAAGTCACTGTCTTGACTATGAGTGGATCCTAACGAGTCGTAAAGACTCTAAATGAGTCATATGGCCCCATCCATTTCAAAACTAGTGTATGCCCTAAGTATTTCTGTCTTGACTAATCCTTGAACCCTACGATTTGTAGGGTCACATGACGAGTCATACAATGTGAGTCGTAGGGTCACTAGAGAAGGGTCCTTCCGCTACTATCTTGATTAAGACTCTTGGTGGCGAGCCATAACGTGTCCGTCTGAGTCATATAGTGACTCTTAGTCATTACCGACAATTTTTCAGCATTTTATTAAGTGCACTTTGGACATTTAACATTTCAACAAATCATGACCAAAGACTTAAAACCCCTCAAGGGTGTCATTATCACTCCAAAAAAAATTGAAACAACTTCATAATCTTTTTGAAATTCTTTCAAGAATGATATTTAGGGTTTCTAAGAAGATAATTAATCAGAGCACTCAAGGGAAAATTATCTCTATATCTCTAGCTATTTCACAAATTTTACTGTCCCCAACTATTACTTTTTAAAAATATGTGTTTTAATTTGTTCTCCGTGTGTTTTTGATATTGGTGTTAGAACATGGGTTAGGGTTTTAAAAGATTGTTGTTTATATGATGTTTCATGTTTAAATATATATTGTTTATGTTTTAAATGGTTGTTTTAAAATCAATTTGATCCGTGGATGCGGTGAATAAACTAAAAGATTGTGATTTTCTCTAATTTTGTGAATACTAACAATTTAATTGGAAATAACACCATCCCAAATTTGTGAAAGTGGTTTTGAGTACGAGTAAAATTGTATTGAACTGTTTTTGAAACAATCACATGATATACAAAGGTTATTAAAACAAGATGGTTTGATTTAATGAACAAGGAGAGTCAGTTTTCCCCGCATTATATTAATCAACAAAGGGGGTCATTTTTCCAAGTTAATGCAATTATGATGGCATGTTGATGTTACCTAAAAAGTGTAATTGGTATGATGATACCAACACTGTGTGCCTCAATGTGTGTTATGGTTAAATAAATGGAAATGTGTGTTAAATATTTTAATGGAGCTTAAAAGAGGGTTGTGCAGCTAGGCCCTGAAAGTGTAGGTCCCGAGGGACCAATATTAGAAATCTTGTCTGATAGCGTGGGGGCTTAATTACCTAGGCTTCGAGTCACCTTTCTTATCACTGGGTGTTCTCTTCCACCTTATTAAATGATTGGAAGGTTCAAGACCCCATAGTATTGGAGTGACTCACAATTTATGATATGAGTCTTTATTATCATCCCATTAAAGCTAACTGGTTGCTAATGCTCTTAGCAAGTTATCTATGGAAAGCTTATCTTATTTGGAAAAGAAGAACCGAGAGTTGGTGAAGGATATTCACAGGTTGGTTAACCTCTCTTTTTGTGTCTTGGGCCCTGAGGATGGAGGTGTGATAGTTTAATATATGGTGAAGTCATCTCTTAGTACTAAGGTTAAAAAGAAGCAGGTTTTGGACCCTACATTAATGGTGTTCAAGGGTGTTGTGGGCCAGCAAAAATAGTAGTTTCCGAGATTTGTGGTGATGGTATCTTGAGATACAAAAACAGATTATGTGTCCCTAACTTTGGTGGGATACGAAAGAGGATCTTGGTTGAGGCTTATAAGTCAAGGTACACTATTCTTCCTAGTTCGACAAAGATGTACCATGGTTTGAAAGATTACTATTGGTTGAATAATATGATGTGGGATGAGGCAAATTTTGTGGTCAAGTGTATGGTTTGTCAATAAGTGAAGGTGGAGCACTTGGTACCTAGTGGGTTTTCTTAAAAGATTGAGTTACCAGAATATAAGTGGGAAAAGGTCAATATGGATTTTTCTACTGGTCTTTCACAGTTCCATCATTATTTTGATTCAATTTGGGTCATCGTGGATTGGATTCTTCTAATTTCTTACCATTAAGGGGTAATTACTCCATTGAGATTATGCAAATTTGATAATTCAGGAATTCATCAAGTTTCATGGTACACTTATTTCTATTATATTTGATCATGATAGTTAGTTATCCTCGTACTTTTGGAAAAATTTTCAAAGATTTTTGGGGACTAAGGTGAACCTTAGCACCTCTTTCCACCATCAGATGAATGGGCAAGTGAAGAAGGTTATTTAGACTGTGGAGGACATGTTAAGGTCTTGTGTGCTTATCTTTAGTTGTAGTTGGGTTGATCATTTGCATCTCATAAAGATTGCATATAATAATATATATCACACAAGCATTGGGATTACTCCATTTAAGGTTTTGTATTGTAGGAGTTGTCGTTACCCTATTGGATGGTTTGAGGTTGGCAATGATGGCTTGTTTGGTCTTGATTTGGTTCTTAAGGCTATGTAGAAGGTAATGGTGATTTAGGATTGGCTTGAGACCTCCCAAAGTTGCAATAAATACAATGCAAACATAAGGAGAAAAGGGTTGTAATATGAAGTTGGTGTTTGGGTGTTCCTGAAGGTGTCTCCCATGAATGGAATGATACAGTTTTGAAAGAAGAGGAGGCTTAGACCCCATTATGTGGTCCTTTATTTTATTTTGAAGAGAGTGGGTTATGTGGCTTATGAGTTAGAGTTGCCTCCCTATTTTTGTTCCATTTACCAAATTTTTCATGTTTCAATTTTGAAGAATTGCTTGGGTGATCCTTCTCTTGTAGTCATATTATAAAGTATTGGTGTTTTAGACTCCTTGTCGTATGAGGAGGTTGTGATTGAGATATTAGATCGGTAATTTCATTATTTGCGGTCCAAAGATATGGTTTTGGTGAAGGTTCTATAGAGGAACCAAGAGTTTGAAGAATCTACTTGGGAAGTTGAAGAGGACATAAAGTAAAAATACCTATTCATGTTCCCCATTCTGGATACTCATGCCTACGATATGTGTTAATCTTCCCATCATTGTTTTCTGTATTTGTTAAACCTAAGTATTGGTGTGTTTCTGCATTAAATAGCGATAATGGATGCCATTACCTATCGTTCGAAGACAAATGATCCTAAGAAGGGGAAATATGATGCCACAGGTGTTGGTCACTGAAAATTCTATGATTTTGAACTCATTGACCTGACAATGACTCACCCTATGAGTCGTAACATATCATTGTGATTCATAGGAACCCAATTGTAGGGTGTCCAGTAAAGGTAGTCCAAGTTACTGTCTTAACTACGAGTGGATCCTAACGAGTCGTAAGGACTTTAAAGGAGTAGTATGGCCCTATCCATATCAAAATAGAGTGTTACCCAAGTGTTTCTATCCTGACAATGATTTGATCCCTAAAATTCGTAGGGTCATGTGATGAGTTGTATTGTAATGCCCCGCAAAAGCCTCTTCCAGTCTGAGCCTTAGAGCGTGTTTGGTAAAGAAAAAATTTGAGTCTAAATGTTTCAGAAATATCTTCCCAAGTATGAACTAATTTGAATCATGTGGGAATCTATTTGAGCATGAATTAACATCATAGAGGTCCCCTAACTCAAGGACGAGTTGAAAGATTTCCTATCGTTCAAGTTTTAGTGAGCGTCAAAACTTTGGTCAACTTCAATCGACCATAACTCCTTGTATATATCGAATTATAGGACCTACTATATATCAAATAAAATATCTTTGAATTATCTTTCCAACGATACTAATTTCATCAAAAACCGATATCATAGGAAAGAGTTATGTCCATTTTACTCCAGCATGTCAGGATGGGAAACTGGTGACGACAATTGTGACAAGCTGTCACGCCCGTGACGGCCTATCACTAATGTCGTTAGACCTGGGCAGATTTCTGACCCTGGTGACGACATTTTGTGACAATCCATCATGCCCATGATGGCCTATCACAAATGTAGTCAACCTTAACTAGAAACTCAAAATTTTACCCTTTTGAGATGACAATTCGTGACGGCCTTTCACCAACTTGACGGCTTGTCACGGATGTCGTCAGCTATTTTTTTCCAGCAATTTAAGGACATTTTTGCAAGGGTATTTTGGTCATTTCTCACCTTTTGGAAGCCTCTATAAATATGAGAACCCTCATTCAAACCCTAATTTCTCCATTTCGCTTCCAATTCTCTAAAGAGAGAATATCTAGGGTTTCAATTAAAGAACCCTAAACTTCCAAAAATCATCCATAAATCTTAAAGATTTCTTCAATAATCAAGTTCCTCATAGTGTGGGCTTTAAGAATTATTTATTATAAGTGAGGATAGAGTCTCAAGAATAGGAATTCATCCAATTTCAAAGATTAAGGTATGTAGATGTTGATTCTTGCGTCCCTTTCATCCAAGAAGCTCAAGAATCCTTTTCAAAACTCAAAGATTTTTACGTTTATGAGTTGTCAATGATTTGTATGAGTTGAAATTGATTTTCAATATATTTTTGAGTTTGGATTCATTCTTTTTTACAAGATTCATCAGCCTTAACCCTAGTAGGTGGAATCTATATGATATTTGTGATGAATCTTTCTTATGTTGCTTTCTATGTGATGTGTTCATGTCAAATGGGTGTAGCAATAGTTGAATAAGCGAAGCATTTTCCCCCTAGGTTTGATAAAGAGATTAGGTGAATCATAAGGTCCATTGTAGCATGTTGAAGATGAAACCCCAAATTGTGAGTTATTTTAGTCATGTCTAGTGTTTGATAAAATGCCCAAGTGAATGAATTATTCCATGATAGTATGAAGTTTCCTCAAGCCATGTGATATCCAAACACATTTCAAGACTGATATAGGTATGAAATAGTTGAGGTAAAACCTTGTTGAATGGAGTACGATCTAGTAGCATGTTTCCCCTACGTTATTATATGATATGATTCCAAGATGCTTAAAGTGACCCTTCAGCGACTGTGAAAATGCTTTAATGATTATGATGATGCGTTAATGATTATGATGATGCTTTAATAATTATGAGATGCATTAATGATTGTGATGATACACGAATGATTGTGATGATGAATGGGTGATTGTGATGATATATGTGTGATCGTGATGATTAGTGAATGATTATGCTTTACTTTTATATTTTTGAGTCCTGGGGGTATTTATACCCGACAATAGAGTTGTTGTCTAGAGCCCATGTCAGTTTCTCGTAATTCCAGTTGAGCCATGATTCTCAAAACTCAGTGAACTATAGAACTCTGTATCCTCAGATAAGTGCAAAACTTATGAAATCTTAATAATCTTTGTTATCTCTGTAATATCTGTATCGCTAGTAATCTAGCCTCAGCCCTGTGATCAGCTTAGATCTAATAGTTTTGAAGTTATTCAATACTAATCTCAGAAGAAATTCGAGTAATCTATTTAAGCTCTTTATCGCCAGTCAGATACCATGATTTGATACCTTTTTCGTTAGATACGGAACTAAGTAATCTCAGCTTAACTCAGTTAGATTTTTTAAGAAACATAATCAGTATCAGATTCAGTTCAGTTGAGAATTCAGTTCAGAGTCTTTCAGTTAGGAGTAGAAGCTAGCACCGAGCGAGTGAAGGGATGGTGGCTCTCCCGTCAGAGAGGCCGAGTCGCTTGAAGAAATCCCTGAACTCCAGAACTACCTAGCCAGCGTAGGATACAGGAGTACCCATCAGTAGATATTGTCACCATCAGAGAGGTTTGACTATTATATTGCCTCAGGCCGACTTCCTACGAGGTCATCCCATTAGAGAGGCTTGACCATAGAGGTCTTTACCCGTGGCACGGTATTGACACCTTTCCAACTGGGGTTACAGGTTGGACCCTACCTGTGGTAGGTTGGGGCATGTCGATTAAGTAACTACTTTCCATAGTTGCAGTTTTAGTGTCAATCTTCAGAAATTAGGACTGTATGGTATAGTCATCTTTCTCAGTGAGGAACTCTGATAGTTCCATTGATTCATGGACCATTTTATCAGATAGGTTTGGTCTCATATACAGATGCTTATTGTCAAATCTAGAGATCTCCTGTCAGAGAGGCTTGATTTTATTCTCAGACCACGTTGACTATTATTTTTATCATATCTAGAGATCTCCCATCAAATAGGCTTGATCTCCATCTCAGATTCTATTGAGTATTCTTGTTGTCAGATTCAGACTTGATCATACTTCTTATCATTGATAATCACTTCCAGAATAATCTGTTAGAAAAGTTGATCTCTAATTCTGTCAGTCGAAAGCAGTAAGCTCAGAATTCAGTCCTTCATGTAAGTACACCTAGACTCTCAGTTATCATTATCAGATCAGTCAGTGATTTAATATCTCAGTGTTAGTAGTGAGTTCAGTTTACAGTAAAGTGGTATCCGAGTTTCAATATCTAGAGTTGCGGTGATTTTTTTCATGGTCTGTGCATTCATGTATGTGTTCTCATGCGGCATCTTTATGATTATTCAGTTTAGATATTGTGCATACATAAGCCCTTGCATTATCCTACCTCGTCTACATACTTGGTACATTCCTATTTTGACGAATTTGTGCTATGGTATTTTATTTGACACCATAGGTTCAGAGGCACAGGATCCAGAGTATCCTCAGCAGTTCAATCCCAGTCAGCAGCAGTAGCAGTGAGTCCTCTTCTTTAGAGGATGAATTTCAGTTTACTATTATTGCTTCAGTATTTATTTATTTTCAGTTGATGGAGTTAGTTGGGGACCTGTCCCTTCAACTCTGCAGTTCAGACTGTTAGAGGCTTTTCAAACGGATGTATTAGTATTCAGTTTTTCTGTATTATGAGTATTCATAGATGTGTTGAACCTTATGGCTAGTTTCCGCTTTTATTTCAGATATTATGCAGTGTACAAGTACAGATATCAGTAAAGGGTTAGCTTGTGGTCCTTCGGGTTCATAAGCACTGTGTGACGTCTTGGGATGGGATCTTGAGGCATTACAAACTTGGTATCAGATCTTACGGTTCAAGAGTATCCTAGGGAGTCTGAAAAGCCGCATCTAGTAGAGTCTTGTGCATGGGTGTGTAGCGTGCCACATTTATGTACAAGATGATATAGGATGTTCTTAGGAGAAGCTTCCTATATTTCAGTGATCATTTTGTGCTAGTGAGCATGAGATCAAGTTGATCCTCAGTCTAATCCACTTGTTTCTTCCAATTACAGAGTATGCCTCCTCGTAGAGATTTTGTCCGTGGGGTTGATGATCATCCCCCACAAACAGTAGATCCTAAGAATTAGAGTGTGTCACATGTAGAGTTTCGAGAGGCTTTTTAGGTGCTCGCCCAAGCTGTGACTAGTGTTCAGGCCAATCGTCAGACTACAGCCCCACCTCAGCAAGAAGGGGACTCAACCGCAGTCAGAATCAGAAGTTTCATGAAAATAAACTCGCCAGAATTCTTTGGGTCAGTAGTAGGTGAGGACCCACAACTTTATCTAGAGAAGTGAAGAAGATCGCCTAGATTATTCATGTTTCTGAGAAGGAGAGTGTTGAGTTAGCATCTTATAGGTTGAAGGATGTTGCTCATGATTGGGTAGTGATATGGGAGAAGAGTATAGGGGAGAATACAACTCCTGTGACTTGGCTAGAGTATCAGAGTGCCTTTCTAGATAGGGTTTTCCCACTAGAGATGAGAGAGTCTAAGGTAGAAGAGTTCATGAACCTAAGTCAAGGTTCCATGACCCTAGAGAGAGTATGAGTAAGTTTGTGATTGGTGTATCCAGGTTAGTGTTGAAAGAGTGTAGGACCGATATGCTTCATAGAGATATGGACCTTGCTAGACTGATGATGCATGCACAACAGATTGAGGTGGATAAGATGAAGGAAAGAGAGAGAGTGAGTAAAAAAGCCAAGATAGGTAGTCGTGGTTTGTCGCAGTCAGGGTATCAAGGTGGTAGTAGTTCTTAGTATGGTTTGATATTCTTAGTTCTATCTCTATCTTTAGCTTGTGTACCCGCACCTGTGTTTGGGGGTGTCTGATTTGAGAAAGCGCCAAGCTCCAAAGCCCAGAGTAGTACTAGTGGTGTTCGTATTCATCCGCGTTGTGGAGAGTGTGGTAGGCACCACCAAGGTGTGTGTAGAGCCGGTAGTGATATATGTTTTGGTTGTGATGAGCCAGGATATAGAATGCGAGAATGTAGAGTGCTGACTCAGAGGGGTAGACTTCATGCGCTTCAGGCTCGCCTTGATAGGGAAAGATCCCCTGAAATAGACCCGGATATATTATGAGACCTTTATATTTATGACATTTATGGATAGATCCTTTGCTTCGATTTTGAGATTATATGTTAGCATGAGTCATGTATGATTTTTAGATATTGATTGGTCAATCATGACCCAGTCTGTAGGTCCCCCGCGCACCGCCCTAGTATTTCAGCGAAGTGTGTTTAAAAGGACATAGAGTCCCAAGGGGGAGATACCCTATAGTATTATGATATTCCATGTCATTAGATTCATCCCGATGCACGTTCAGATTTTCTTTATGAAGTTACCATCAGTCGTTATTGCATTGTCAAGTTGTGCTTTCGAAAGTCATCTTAGCCGAACATTCATGCATTAGATATGCGCATTTAGTAGAAATAGGTTCAGCTTGTCAGTGTGTGATCAGTCATGCATTCATGAGATCAGCCCAGTTATGAGTCCATGCATCAGATATGCATGAGTGTTATGAGAATTCAGCTATGAGTAGATTCAGTTGAGTATTACAGGAACCAGATATGAATCATGCCCAGTATGAGAACTCAGTATGTCAGTTATTCCAATTGCGTAAGCATTTTTTGAAATGATTCCATTTCTTGAGTAGGTCCTGTTGATTCGTATTTTCAGTCTATCAAGCGACATTTGAGGACGAATGTTCCCAAGGGGGAGATAATGTAATGCCCTACAAAATCCTCTTCCAGTCTGAGCCTTAGAGCGTATTTGGTAAAGCAAAAATATGAGTCTAAATGTTTTAGAAATATCTTCCCACGTATGAAATACTTTGAATCATGTGGGAATCAATTTGAGCATAAATTAAGATCATAGAGGTCCCCTAACTCAAGGACGAGTTGAAATTTTCCTATCGTTCAAGTTTTATTGAGCGTCAAAACTTTAGTCAACTTCAATCGACTATAACACCTTGTATATATCAAATTCGAGGACCTACTATATATAAAATGAAATATCTTTGGATTATCTTTCCAACGATACCAATTTCATCAAAAACTGATATCGGAGAAAAACGTTATGCCCATTTTACTCCAGCATATCTGGATGGAAAACTGGTGACGACAATTGTGACAACCCGTCACGCCCGTGACGGCCTATCACTAATGTCGTTAGACCAGGGCAGATTTCTGACCCTGGTGACGACATTTTGTGACAATCCATCACGCCCGTGATGGACTATCACCAATGTCATCAACCTTAACCAGAAACTCAAAATTTCACCCTTTTGTGGTGACAATTCATGACGGCCTATCACCAACTTGACGGCGTGTCACGAATGTCGTCAGCTATATTTTTTTTAGCAATTTAAGGACATTATTATAAGGGTATTTTGTTCATTTCCTACCTTTTGGAAGCCTCTACAAATATGAGAACCCTCATTCAAATGCTAATTTCTCCATTTCTCTTCCAATTCTCTAAAAAGAGAATATCTAGGGTTTCAATTCAAGAACCCTAAACTTCCAAAAATCATCCATAAATCTTCAAGATTTCTTCAAGAATCAAGTTCCTCATAGTGTGGTATTTAAGAATTATTTATTATATGTGTGGATAGAGTCTCAAGCATTAGAATTCATCCAATTTCAAAGATTAAGGCATGTAGATGTTGATTCTAGGGTCACTTTCATCCAAGAAGCTCAAGAACCCTTTTCAAAAATCAAATATTTTTATGTTTATGAGTTGTTAATAATTTGTATGAGTTGAAATTGATGTTCAATGTGTTTTTGAGTTTTGATTCATGTTTGTTAACAAGATTCATGAGCCTTAACCCTAGTAGGTGGAATCTATGTGATATTTGTGATGAATATTCCTTATATTTCTTTCTATGTGATGTGTTCATGTCAAATGGGTGTAGAAATGGTTGAATAAGTGAAGAATGTTCCCCCTAGGTTTGATAAAGAGATTAGGTGAAGCATAAGGGCCATTGTAGAATGTTGAAGAAGAAACCCCAAATTGTGAGTTAGTTTATGCATGCCTAGTGTTTGATAAAATGCCCAAGTGAATGAATTGTTCCATGATAGTATGAAGTTTCCTCAAGCCATATGATATCTAAACACAAGTCAAGACTGATATAGGTATGAAATAGTTGAGGTAAAAACTTGTTGAATGGAGTACGATTTAGTAGCATGTTTCCCCTACGTTATTATATGATTATGATTCCAAGATGCTTAAAGTGACCCTTCGGCGACTGTGAAAATGCTTTAATGATTATGATGATGCTTTAATGATTATGATGATGCTTTAATAATTATGAGATGCTTTAATGATTGTGATGATACATGAATAATTGTGATAATGAACGGGTGATTGTGATGATATATGAATGATCGTAATGATGAGTGAATGATTATGCTTTACTTTTATGTTATTGAGTCCTGGGGGTATTTATACCCGACAATAGAGCTGTTGTCTAGAGCCTGTGTCAGTATCTCGATAATTCCAGTCGAGCCATGATTCTCAAAACTCAGTGAACTATAGAACTCTGTATCCTCAGACAAGTATAGAACTTAAGAAAGCTCAATAATCTCAATTATCTCTGTAATCTCTATATCGCTAGTAATCTAGCCTTATCCCTATAATCAGCTCAGATCTAATAGTATTTAAGTGATTCAATTCTAATCTCAGAAGCTATTCGAGTAATCTATTCAAGCTCTGTATCGTCAGTCAGATACCATGATTCGTTACCTTTTCCGTCAGATACGGAACTAAGTAATCTCAGCGTAACTTAGTCAGATATTTTGAGAAACATAATCAGTTGGGATTAGAATCTAGCACCAAGCAGGGGAAGGGATGGAGGCTCTCCCGTTAGAGAGGCCGAGTCGCTAGGAGCAATCCCTAAACTCCAGAACTGCATAGCCATCACAGATGCAAGAGTCCCCATCAGTAGAGGTTGTCACCGTCAAAGAGGTTTGACTATTATATTGCCTCAGGCTGACTTCCTGCGAGGGTCATTCTGTCAGAAAGGCTTGACCAGAGAGGTCTTTACCCGTGGTACGATATTGACACCTTTCCAGCAGGGGTTACTGTTAGGACCCCACCTGTGGTAGGTTGGGGCATGTAAGTTAAGTAACTGCTTCCCACAGTTGTAGTTTCAGTATCAATCTTCAGAAATCAGGACTGCGTGGTATAGTCATCTATCTCAGTGAGAAACTCAAATAATTCCATTGATTCATGGACCATCCCAACAGATAGGCTTGGTCTCATATACATATTTTTATTACCATATCTAGAGATCTCCAGTTAGAGAGGCTTGATCTCAGTCTCATACCATGTTGAGTATTCTTATTATCATATCTGGAGATCTCCCGTCAGATAGGCTTGATCTCAATCTCAGATTTTGGTGAGTATTCTTGATGTCAGATTCGTACATGATCATACTTCTTATCAATGATAATTGCTTCCAGAATAATCTATTAGAAAAGTTAATCTCTAATTCTATCAGTCGAAAGCAGTAAGCTCAGAATTCAGTCCTTGATGTAAGTACATCCAGACTCTCAATTATCAGTATCAGATGAGTCAGTGATTCAGTATTGATGTGTGAGCACATGCTAACACATTTGAGGCTTTTAACTCTAAATAATTGTGAAGTCTTAAGAAAATTTTGGTTGTTTTTGATCGTTTTCTTGTGATATTGTAGTTGTAGCAAGGATAAGAGGAAAACATAGGAAAGATGAACAAAATAAGTAAAATCTGGTATAAGTGAGCTGATATGAGTCTGACGGAATTTCTCGCAAGCCGTCAGAGATGTGGTAAGCTACCAGTAAAAGGTGTCAGGAAGAACAGTGAAGAAGAGTTACTGGATGAAGGTGACGATATTCTCAATATATCGTCAGTGGTAAGCCGTTAGAAGATGTCGTCAAGTGGGACAGAATGTGGTGAAATAAGGTGAATGTCTGACGACATTTGCTACACACCGTCACTCCTCTGGTAATCCATCGGAGGACATCATCAGAGTGAGGAAGAATGGGTTAAGAAGGCACGACTTCTAATGACATATCTGAGACGCCGTCAGAAGACTGACGATCAATACCAATATGCCGTCACCTAAATCCGAGACCAGCTGTGATTTTTTTATTTTATTACCTTAATTAGGCTTTAGTATAAATAGCATCGTTTATGGTTTTATTCACAACTTCGGAAACAGCTTTTGACATCTTGTAACTTAGTAAAGGGGAGTTCACTTGTTTTTTACTCTCTTAACTTAGAATTCAATTTTCCATCCTTTGATTTAGTTGTGGGAAATTCTTATTGTACTTGAAGGAGAAATAACTTTGAATTTCATCTTTAATAAGTTCACTTGTTTTAAATTATGAATTTTATCTTTGTTATCTCATTCTATCTTATGAGCAACTAAAACCCACAACTAGGGTTGTGGGATCTATGATTATAATTTCATTGATTTAATAGTTGGATTAGGGTTTGAGTTATTGTGTTGACATTGTATTGTTTTAACTTAAATCTATTGATTGCAAACATTAGGTTATGCCTTAGGTTTTATTTGCTTCTAACGGAGAAATAGACTAGAGGTCATGAATTATCAATAGGGACTCGAAAGCTACCAACCTTCTGTTTAATGATTGATGCCGTAATTGGATCAATCTACCTGAGATAACATTCGGTTGGAAATAGATATGTTATCTAAGTTCGAGAGAATTAGATAATAAATTGTTTGGTGAGGTCGAGAGATAAGTTAGATAGTATTATCGGCAGGGATAATTTGTTGTTCCCACCTATCACGAGAATCATGAACAGCTATTATTCAATGGAGATTAATAGTCATAGTGATCACAACCCTAGTTTCTCTATATCATTGATTCGAAATATTGAAATCTAAGTTTTGAGTTCTAAAATAAGTTGAAACGTTAAAATTTGTTTGATTGATAAAAAACCCAATTTTGTCTTTTCTTATTATTTATCTGAATTTAACTTGTAGCTATAGTTTCGAACTAGTTTAATCGCTACTTAAATTGTTCCCTGTGTATTCTACCCTGACTTCAAAGTTGGGTAAATATATTGAGGACGACCGCCTTGCATTTATTTGAGGTGTAAGTTGAGCGTTATAAAAAATGGCGCCGTTGCCGGGGAACTATTTGGCGTATTGAGTTGGTTTGGAATTTTACCTTACTTGCTTGAATTCGAACTTGTAAATATTTTTTTATGATTTCCTTTGTTTCGTGTGTTAGGTAGATTTTCTTTATTTTTGCTTATTTCTTACTATGGCATCATGGAATGAATGTGAGTTTGATGGTTGGAAATCTTATCTGGATGATCCATGTCCATATTGTGATGGACCCCACTTTTTGCATGACTGTATATATGCTCTCCAGAGAGAGATGTGTGCACCATCTCCATCCTACCAGGAGTATAATTGTTCTTTATATTGCGGTCAAGATGAACATTGGAGTGATTGCTTAAATTCCCCCTCTCCCTATTGTGCTAACCCAAGTTCTAGTTATTCTTAGGAGTATGATAGGTCTTATGGTCAAGAAAAGGAAGAATGCAGCACTGGAAAGAGTGACATTGAAGCTACGCTTCAACTAATGTTTTATAATAGAAACAACCAATGATACCATATGTGACATACGTTAAGACATTAGGGTATTTAACAAGGTAAGAGAAAGGATAGAAAATATGGATCTCGAGGTCAATCATCCAAAACACTTTTCTATAGTATGTTTAGATGATATCTTGTCTGTGGAATCATTTAAAATAATGGAAGAGTGTGACGATGAAGAGAAAGATTCCTATACTGATGATGAGCTTGATGTTGATCAACCTTTGGATATTTCCCAACCAACTGAGCCAACCATGAGGGATAATACCAAGATTGAGGAAATAGTGCTAGAGGCAAAAGAAGAAGCCAAGCCAATCTCTTATGAAGACTCTATCCCAATTCAAATTAAAAATATTGAGGAGATGAATAAAATTGAGTGTGTAGAGGATAGTGTAAATTTTGAAGTAGGATTTGTTGGGCCACAGTCAAAACATTTTTACACTTTATGTTTAGATGATATCTTATATGTGGAATCATCTAAAATAGTGAAATACTATGAAGATGAGGAAGAAGAATCCTATATTCTTTATGTTACACTTAATAAGCAACACAAAAACACACCTCACTTTAAAGCTGAGTTGTTTACCATGCATCATCCATTACTCATCTTCTTAATCTTTGTACCACCTCCCTATGATCGAGGCAAGAAGATGGACTCTAAGTTGGGGGTTGAAATTTATATCCTCAAGGAGGAGGAAAAAACTGAGTTGGGTCGTGCCGTGACGTTAAACTAGGCGCTTCTTGGGAGGCAACCCAAGGTAATTTGTTGTTTGTATTTGTATTATGTGATTGATATCAGATCTTTGCACCCATGGTGCCACAGGTATGTTTCTAACTCTCTTGTTTTGATTTGACGTATTGGGAACAATGCATGATATTAAGTTGAGGGTGGGGATACTTGTGGGTGTTGATGTCCTCCTGGGGTTTTTGTTGCTGTACCTCTTTTCCCCGGAGTCTTGTTCTTAGTAAAGCCGACATGTATAGGCGTACTGTGTTTGTTTTGTGATGTGTTATGGTTAACTGGAGAAAAATAAGTATCTAGAGAAATTGACATATTTTTGTTGATTTTTGAGACTGATAAACACCTCTCCGTTGGTCTGTTTTATAACTATGTGATATACATTTATGTGTGACCATTGTGCATCTTGGTACGGTATTAGTACTAGTGACATGATATCCACTGCTAAATAATCGCATGAACCGAATAGGTAGTAGCTTGTGATGCACCTTTGTGCCATGTGTGTGTGAGACACTACTTAGTTCCATTTGTGTGTTACATCCAAAACTTGCCCGGTTAGTCTTACCTTGGTTAAAAGATAGGGGTTAGGAAAGGATCATAGGCCATTTTGATTTTTAAGTCACTTTTTGCCTAAATGACCTTCCCTGTATGCATGATATCTCTTGATCCCTATTTTGAGCCTGAATTGACCATTTCTTTCTATGACACCTATCACCTTCCCGTTTAGATCATAATAAACCTGTTTTGGCCCTGGTCCTCCTTGGACACTGTGCACCTAGACTTAGGTAAACAACCTAAGTTGAGGGTGGCTATCATAGGGGTGCGTGATGTAAATTGAGTATGAAAAAAGGTAGAATAAAAAGAAAAGAATAAGTGAAAAAGAATAAAAAGCTAGGTGGTGTGGAAGAAGAATAAGAAAAGAAAAATAATGAAAAAAAAGCCACATCCATCCTGAATAATGTGTGATCAAGAAAAGAAGAAAAAAAAAGAAAAAGGTTAATAAGTGAACCCCAAAAGTTAAGGTAGTGCCAAGGAGGCTTAGTCACTCTAAATGCCATTGAATATTATACCAGCCCTTATCCTACATTACAAGCCGAAAAAAAGACCTCCAGTAATCCTAACTTACCTGTCTGGACACCTTGGTAATTAAAATAAGTGAAAGCATATGGTATTTGACATGCATTGATTGGAATTTCTTTCTGAGAGTGGGTGTCTCTTGACCGTCCCCGCATTCACATGCCTGAGTTTATATATGAGTGAGGAGATACTTCTTTGTTGTAAGGGCACATCGGTTGCATTACTAGCTGTTAACTTGTTTGGATAGTGTAATATTGGTAAATGCATGGTTGTTGTTGCTGAATTGATGTCATATCTTGATTCCTTTGGGTCACATTGTTAATCTTCATGGATATGCACAATTGGATTGGACGTGGAGAGTGGCATGAGTTTTGAGCTAAACTTGATAATTAATTATGATAGGTATCTTATGTGTCTCTTGGTTAAGCATCGTAGTATGGTGTTATGTAGTTTCTTGAGGATAAGCAATTGTTTTAAGTTGAGGGTGTTGATGTGTGAGCAAATGCTAACGCATTTAAGGATTTTAACTCTAAATAATTGCGAAGTCTTAAGCAACTTTTGGATGTTTTTGATCATTTTCTTGTGATATTGTAGTTGTAGCAAGGATGGGAGGAAAACATAGAAAAGATGAGCAAAATAAGTAAAATCTGGTACAAGTGAGCTGATATGAGTCTGATGGTATTTCTTGCAAGCCGTTAGAGATGTGGTAAGCTACCAAAAAAAGGCGTCAGAAAGAACAGTGAAGAAGAGTTGCTGGATAAAGGTGACGACATTCTCAATATGTCATCACAAGTGTGGTAAGCCATCAGAAGATGCCGTCAAGTGGGACAAACCATGGTGAAATAAGTTGAAGGTCTGATGACATTTGCTATACGTCGTCACTCCTCTGGTAAGCCATCAGAGGACATCGTCAGAGTAAGGCAAAACAGGTTAAGAAGGCACGACTTCTGATGACATATATGAGACGCCGTCAGAAGCCTGATGATCAACACCAATATGCCGTCACCTAAATCTGAGCCCAGCTGTGATTTTGTTATTTTATTACCTTAATTAGGCTTTAGTATAAATAGCATCTTTTAGGGTTTCATTCACAACTTCGGAAGCAGCTTTTGACATCTTGTAACTTAGTAAAGGGGAGTTCACTTATTTTTGACTCTCTTAACTTAGAATTCAATTTTTCATCCTTTGATTTAGTTGTGGGAAATTCTTATTGTACTTGAAGGAGAAACAACTTTGAATTTCATCTTTTGTATGTTCACTTGCTTTAAGTTATAAATTTAATCTTTGTTATCTCATTCTATCTTATGAGCAACTAAAAACCACAACTAAGGTTGTGGGATCTATGATTATTATTTCATTGATTTAATAGTTGGATTAGGGTTTTAGTGATTGTGGGAACGTCTTGAAATTCTATTGTTTTAACTTAAATCTATTGGTTGAAAACATTAGGTTATGCCTTAGGTTTTATTTGCTTCTAACGGAGAAATAGACTAGAGGTCGTCAATTATCAATAGGGACTTGGAAGCTACCAACCTTCTATTTAATGATTGATGCTGTAACTGGATCAATCTACCTGAGATAACATCCGGTTGGAAATAGATATGTTATCTAAGTTTGAGAGAATTAGATAATAAATTGTCTGGTGAGGTCGAGAGATAAGTTAGATAGTATCATCGGCAGGGATAATTTGTTGTTCCCACCTATCACGAGAATCATGAACAATTATTATTCAATGGAGATTAATAGTCATAGTGATCACAACCCTAGTTTCTCTATATCATTCATTCAAAATATTGAAATCTAAGTTTTGTGTTCTAAAATAAGTTGAAACGTTAAAATTTGTTTGATTGATAAAAACCCTAATTTTGAATTTTCTTATTATTTATTTGAATTTAACTTGTAGCTATAGTTTCAAACTAGTTTAATTTCAACTCACATTATTCCCTATGGATTCGACCCCGACTCCGAAGTTGGGTAAATATATTGACGACGACTACCTTACACTTATTTGAGGTGTATGTTGAGCGTTATCAAGTATCTCAGTGTCAGTAGTGAGTTCAGTCTGTAGTAAAGTGGTATCCGAGTTTCAGTATCTAGAGTTGCGGTGATTGTGTTCATGGTCTGTGCATTCATGTATGTGTTCTCATGCGGTATCTTCATGATTATTCAGTTTAGATATTATGCATTCATAAGCCCTTGCATTAACCTACCTCATCTACATACTCAGTACATTTTGTTCTGACGCATTTGCGCTATGGTGTTTTATTTGACACCATAGGTTCAGAGGCACAAGATCCAGAGTTTCCTCAGCAGGTCAGTCCCAATCAGCTGCAGTAGCAGTGAGTCCTCTTCTTTCGAGGACGAATTTTAGTTTACTATTATTGCTTCAGTCTTTATTTATTTTCAGTTGATGGAGTTAGTTGTGGACCTGTCCCTTTAACTCTGTTGTTCAGATAGTTTAGAGGCTTTTCAGACGAATGTATTAGTATTCATTTTTTTTGTATTATGAGTATTCATAGATATGTTGAACATTATGGCTAGTTTTCGTATTTATTTCAGATATTATGCAGTGTACAGGTACAGATATCAGTAAAGGGTTAGCTTGTTGTCCTTTGAGGTCATAAGCACCGTGTGACGTCTTGGGATAGGATCTCGGGGCGTTAAATGTATGCTTAGTGTTGTAGGGTCACCAAAGAAGGGTCCTTCAGCTATGGTCTTGACTGCGACTCGTGGTGACGAGCCATAAAGTATCCTTGTGAGTCATATAGTGAGTTGTAGTCATTAGCGACAATTTTTCAGCTTTTTAATAATGGCTCTTTGAACATTTCACATTTCTACAAATCTTGATCCACGACTTAAAACCCCTCTAGGGTGTCATTATCACTCTAAAATAAACTAAAGTAACTTCTTAATCTCTCTCAAATTCTTTCAAGCAAGATATTTAGGGTTAATAAGAAGTTGATTAATCAGAGCACTCAAAAGCTACTTCTCTCTATAAGTCTTTCTATTTCACGCATGCTACTCTTCCCCAACTATTACTTTTTAAAAAAATATGTTTTAATTTGTTCTCCATGTGCTTTTGATATTTGTGTTGGAGCATGGGTTGAGGGGTTTTAAATATTGTTGTTTATGTGATACCTCATGTTTACATATACATTGTTTATATTTTAAATAGCGGTTTTGAAATAAATTTGATCCATGGGTATGGTGAATAAACTAGGGGATTGTGATTTCCCTAAATTTTGTGAATATTTATAATTAAATTGGTAATAACCCCATCCCAAATTTGTGAAAGTGGTTTTGAGTACGAATAAAATTGTATTGAACTATCTTCAAAACAATCGCATGATATACAGAGGTTATTGAAACATGATGGTTAGATTTTATGAATAAGGACAGTCAGTTTTCCCCATCTTATATTTATGAACAAATGGGGTACTTTTTCCTAGTTAATGGAATTATGATGGCATGGTGATGTTACCTAGCAAGTGTACTTGGTATGACAATACAAATAGTGTATGCCTAAATGTGTATTATGGTGCAATGAATGGGAATGCGTGATAAATATTTTAAAGAAGCTTAAAAGAGGGTTGTATATCTTGGCCGTGAAAGTGTCAATCCTGATGGACAAATATTGGAAATAGTGTTTGATAGAACGGGGGCTTAATTGGACTGGGAATCGAGTCGCCTTGCTTATAACTGGATGTCAGAGTCCACTTATTATATGATTGGGAGTTTTAAGTCCCCCATAGTCTTTGAGCGACTCGAAAACTATGATATGAGTCTTCTCTATCATCCTAGTTAAGGTATCATGGCTTCTAATTCTCTTAGCAGGTGATCTATGGAAATCTTATCTTACATGGATGAGAAGAAGTGAGTGTTGGTGAAGGGTAATCACTTGTTGGCTAACCTTGGTTTTTATCTCTTGGGCTTAAAGGATGGAAGTGTGATAGTTCATGATATTGTGAAGTCCTCTCTTAGTGCTAAGGTGAAATGGAATAAGGTTTTGGACCCTACATTATGGGGATTAAGGGTGTCGTGGGCTAGCATAAATAATGGTTTTTGAGATTTATGGTGATGGTATCTAGAGATACCAAGACTAGTTGTGTGTTCTTAATATTGGTAGGATGCAAAAGCGGATCTTCGTTGTGGCTCATGAATCAAGGTACACTGTTCATCCTTGGTATATGAAGATGTACCATGATTTGAAAGAGTACTATTAGTGTAAAGACATGAGCGGAATATGTCAAATTTGTGGCCAAGTGTATGGTTTGTCAACAAGTGAAGGTGGAGTACTTGATACCTAGTAGGTTATCTCAAGAGATTGAGTTGCCAGAATGTAAGTGGGAAGTGGTCAATATAGATTTCGCTACTAGTCTAGCTCGGTCCCGCCATCAGTTTTATTCAATTTGGGTCATGATGGATAGTATGACAAAGTCTGCTCATTTCTCACCTTTAAGGAATAATTACTCCACTGAGATTATGCAAAGTTGTTAATTTAGGAATTCATCAAGTTTCATGGTACTCTTATTTCTATTATATCAGATCGTGGTACTTAGTTATCCTCAAACTTTTGGAGTTCTTTTTAGAGAGTTTTAGGGACTATGGGGAACCTTAGCACCTCTTTCCACCCCCAGATAGATGGGCAAGTGGAGAAGTTTATTTAGACTTTGAAGGACATGTTAAGGTCTTGTATGCTTAACTTTGTTGGTTGTTGGGTTGATCATTTGCCTCTTATAGAGTTTGCGTATAATAATATCTATCATGCAAGCATTGGGATGACCCCGTTTGAGGTTTTGTATGGTAGGAGTCATCGTTCTCCTATTCGATGGTTTGAGGTTGGAGAGGCTAGGTTGTTCGTTCTTGATTTAATTCATCAGGCTATGGAGAAGGTGAAGGTGATTCGGAAATGTCTTAAGAAAGCCCAAAGTTTCCATAAGTCCAACGCACACGTGAGGAGAAAAAAGTTGTAATATGAAGTTAGTGTTTGGCTGGTCTTAAAGGTGTCTCCCATGAAATGAATGATGTAGTTTTGAAAGAAAGGGAAGCTCAGACCTAATTATATGGGCCCTTACTTGATTTTGAAGAGAGTTGGTAATATGGCTTATGAGTTAGAGTTGCCTCCCTATTTTTGTTCTGTTTACAAAAATTTTCATATTTCAATTTCGATAAAGTGCTTGGGTTATCCTTCTCTGGTAGTGCTATTGGAAAATATTGGTGTTTCAAACTCCTTATCGTATGAGGAGGTCCCGATTGAGATCTTGGATTGGCAAGTTCATTGGTTGTGAACCAAGGCTGTGGTTTTGGTGAATGTTCTATGGACAAAATGTTGGAAAAAAATACTTGGGAAGATGGAGAGGACATTAAGTAAAAATACCTATTCTTGTTCCCCATTCAGGATACTCGTGCCTAAGGTAAGTGTTAATCTTACCATCTTTGTTTTCTTTCTTGATTAAACCTAAGTATTGGTGTGTTTCTCCATTAAATTGTGATAATGGATTCCTTGACCTATCATTCAAAGATGAAAGATCCAAAGGGAGGAGAATGTGACGCCACAGGTGGTTGTCACTGAAAATTCGATATTTTTTAACTCACTATCCTGACAATGACTCACCTTACGAGTCGTAACATGTAATTGCGGGTCATAGGAAACCAATTGTAGGGTGTCCTTTAAGGTAGTTCAAGTCACTATCATGACTATGGGTGGCTCCTAACAAGTCATAAAGACTCTTAATGAGTTGTATAGCCCAATCCATATGAAAATAGAGTGTGCCCCAAGTATTTCTGTCTTGACTATTACTTAAGCCCTATGAGTCTTAGGATCATGTGATTAGTCGTATGGTGTGTGTCATAGGGTTAATAGAGAAGGCTCATGCAGCGACGGTCTTGACTGCGACTCATGGTGACGAGCCATAATGTGTCCTTGCGAGTGATGTAGTGACTCGTAGTCACTGGCGACAATTTTTCAGCTTTTAATTAAGGGCACTTTGGACATTTCCACTTTTTTCCAAATAATGAACCATTACGTAAAACCTCTTTAAGGTATCATAATCACTTCGAAACAAATTTAAATAACTTCTTAATATATCTCAAATTCTCTCAAGCAATATACTTAGGGTTTCCACAAAGTAGATTAATTAGATCTCCCAAGGGAAAATTCTCACCATAACTCTTGCTATTTTAGGCATGTTACTCTTCCCCAACTATTAATTTGTGTAAGCATCTATTTTCTTTAGTTCTCCATGTGGTTTCTATGTTGGTGTTTGAACATTGGTTGAGGGTTTTGTAGTATTTTTTTATGTGATGTTTCAAGTTTAAATATGCATTGTTTATGTTTTAAATGGTGGTTTTTAAACAAATTTGATGCATGGGTATGGTGAATAAACTAAGGGATTATGATTTCCCAAATTATATGAATTTTGAAAATTTAATTGGTAATAACCCCAACCCAATTTTGTGAGAGTGGTTTGAGTACGAGTAAAATTGCATTGAACTATTTTTAGAACAATCGCATGATTTACAAAGGTTATAGAATGGTTTGATTTAATGAACAAAAGGAGTTGGGTTTCCCCCCACCTTATTTTAATGAACCAAGGGGGTCATTTTTCTAATTTAATGGAGTTGTGATGACATGTGGATGTTACCCTTCAAGTGTAGTTGGTATGACAATACAAACAGTGCATGCCTAAATGTGTGTTATGATCAATGAATAGGATTGTGTTAAAAATGTCCTAATGGGGCTTAAAAGAGGCTTGTGAAGATAGGTTGTGAATGTGGTGGTCCCGAGGGACCAATACTGGAAACTTCACTTTCCATCTCAAGTGTCTAAATGGCCTATGGTTCGAGTCCCCTTGCTTATGACCTGGTGGTTTGAGTCCACATTATAATATTATAAGGGGTTGGAGTCCCCAAAAATACATCACATGATCGGGTTCTTAAATCACTTAGTATATGGATTGGAGGTTTGAGTCCTTCATGCATATATATCTAGATAAGATTGTTCTCTAGTTAGTGTATCTACACATTCTAAGGCTAGAGTAGGGGTGAGAGATGGGGCCTATATAGTCGTCGGTACTGATATATGATGATTAATCTACAAAATCTAGTTTTAACTTTTAAAGTGCATGCTAAGCCTTGTTCCCAATCATATCATTTTATATAAGTAGATATGTATGCATACATGCACGTGAACATGTAAATTGAGTGAAATGGGCTTTTGAATTATCATTCCTTTATCCATATCCCTTAGTTACATGCTAGTGCTCAACCCACCAACTATCTTTGAAAGTTGTATCCCTATGAGATACAAAGTTCGAAGGCAATCCTACTTTTCCTGCGTAGTGCTAGGTGGATCGGCTCGGTTCCTCGGTCATTTGTGGTAAAGTGGTTAGCTTTCATTTTCTGAAAGACTTGATCATTTCATCGGTCTCCATTCATAAACTAGAATTAAAGAGTTCATATTAAGATTATCATTTTCATTGTCAGGGTTGGGCGAATGTCCTGACTTAGATTGATTTTGGATTTTTAGAACCCTTGCGGATGTTAATGTGGATTAAGTATTGATGTTTACATGCGTAGATGTCTATGAGGTTGTTACAATTATTATCTTATTATATGTTCAAATTTTAGTCCCTACTAGGAGTTTTAAATCCTGTTTGGCTAGGTAAAAAAGGGGTGATCTTCAGTTCTCGATGGACTTGAGATACCCGTCATGAGCAAGCCCTGGTTTGGTCATGACACGCCAAGAATGGACGTCCCAATATTATTGACACCCTATCATCTGCATCATAATCAAGAAAAATAAAGTTAGCAAGGATAATTAATTTACCAACCTTAAGGAGCATGTCCTCAATGATTCATTCAGGATGAACACTAGTTCTATTCACTATTAGGAGTAAGAGCATGGCCTCGGCTTACCTATACCAAGAGTATTTAAAACTTATAGGGGTATCAAGTTTTTAGTTTCCCCTAGGTCACTCAGAGCATGGACCATATCATTATTACCAATTTCTATGGGGAGGGTCAAACTCCCTGGGTCCTTCAATTTCATTGGAATCTTCCACATCACCACCGAACAACACTTAGTAATAAGTGCCACCATCTCAATGTCCTAAAGCGTCATCTTATTAGTCACCACATCTCTCAAGTACTTATCATACTTGGGCATGCTCTACGAAAAATTGAACAAAGTAAGATTAATATGAAGTTCTCTGAATGTATCAAAGAACTTCTTAAACATGCATCCTCATTGTCCTTTTTAGTCATTGAGGTAATGGCGGTGGTGGCCTTTCAGGTACTTGCTCAACAACTTTAATTTTTGGGTACTCGGACTTCTCAAACTCTCTAGTATCCTAAACTTTAGCTTGCTTCTTCTCTATATGTTATGGCATTAGATCTTCTTGTACCTTATTACTTTTCTTAGGAGTCCTATCAATGAGATCTCTACCACTTCTCAAAAGGATTGCCATTGCTTGCTTTGGATACTCTATGTCACTTGGAAATGCACCTAGGGCTTGGAGTTTTGCACCTGATCTATCTGTCCCAACAACGTCTCTAACTTCTTTTGAGCAAGTTGTTGATTTTTAATTTCAGCAACAATTTTTTTGATTGTCCAGGATCTTCTACAAAGTCTCCTCAATATTACTGGCCTGTGTGTTACGCTGCTGCTGAAAATGCTGAGTTTGATAGTTTTCCCATGAATAGTTGGATTGAGTCTACCACTTGTGGTTGTAAGCATTTCCATAAGTTAGCTTCTATGCATTGCCTATAAATCTTATAGACTCCGGATTCGCTCCACATAAGTCGGTAGTGACTATTGTTTCCATAAATCTCACACCAAGACGGGGTTTGCTGAATTGCATTTACCTGATCCTTAGATTTATTCTTACCAAATTTGCTGAACTGTGTCTACATTTGATATTGAAGAGCGGATAGTTGGGCGTATAAGGTTATGACACTACCAACTTCAATCATGCCTTCGGTCTTTTTAACTACACCTCTGGAGTTATCACCATGACTGTCAGGATTACCTTGTGAAATTCGGTTCAACAAAGTATAAAGCTCATCATATGTTTTCTCTAGTTTTTGACCACCTGTAACTAAATGTAACAAAAATTTTAGTATTATGGTCAAGTTCTTCAACAAAGGTGTGATCTAATACCACGTTGGACTATTGCTATTGTGGACAGTCCTTGAGAAGAGATTTGAACCTCTACCATGAATGATACAAATTCTCATTTGACTTCTACTTGAATCTCTAAATCTCACTTCATAACCTTGAAGTTTTGCCAGATGGGAAGAAATAGATAAGGAACTTCCTTCCCAAGTCATCCCATATACTGATAGAACCTATTGACTCAGTGTTCTACCACGTCTTGCTTCCCCAAAAAAGTGAGAAGGGTAGAGTGTTAATCTCACATAATCCGTAGAGACTCCAGTAGGAATGTAAATGTCACTTATCTCTAGAAAGTTCTACAAAAGGATTTGTGCATCCTCACATGACAAGCCAGTAAAATACCCTATTCTATGCATAAGTTGTATCATGTTCTATTTAAGATCAAATCTACCTCCAGATTATGGTCTGCGGATGGCAGAGGTAACATTGGTTTTGAGTGGGATTGCCACTTTCTATATGATCTTATGGGATGGTGGATCTTCAGCCATGGGTGTTGGAATAACTTTCGCTTGTTGAATCTTTGGTATTCTATAGAGATGTAATACTTCTCCCCCTCAATTAGTGTAAGTGTTGCTCATGTTCAGGATAAGGATCAACCAACTCCCTATTCTAGACAGCTTACTTGTTTTACAAACTCGTGCCTATAAATTCAGAAGCTAAGCTAAAGTAATTAGCACTTAAGAAACCAAAAAGCAAAACTAAGACCATGAAATTTGGATTTTTTCATGTCCATAATAACGACGCCAAAAACATGTTGCGCCCAAGTGCATATACAAGTGTACATGGTCTGACAAGTACTAAAATATCCTTTAGAAAGCCAAGTGTCAATCCCACAAGGACTTGTGTTAAATAACTATAAAATTTTAGTTTACTAATGAGATGAATCAAGTGCTAAATTAACCAAGAGTAATTGTGGGTTTACAATTAATAGTAAACCTAACAATATGGTAACATAAATGTCTTTAACAATAATAGGAAGAAACACAGGGTTAAGGCTATATGAACAATCCTACGTAGCAATAAAATATAGTTGGTTTAGTTAATTATCAGGGATTTTAATTAACGAAGCTGATAACATAATAGTGGCCTTCTGAACCTCTAATCAACTATCTAACTTAACCTCACAACTACATGATTAAGAAAGGATGCATGCACTAAATTAAACACATTTGTATTTCTTCTCGTATGTAAACCAAATAGGGAAAATTAGGTATATTCCTAGCTATTACACAAATAAAAACTTTAATTCTTGAATGATTATGATCCTATACCATATATCCCACATTCTATTGTATCATTCATCCCTGCGAGCTTCCGAAAACATTATATATTTATCTTAAGGGTCGTGAATTAGTAAAATAGTAATAACAAGAATATATGAACAAACCCATAGTTATAATAATATAAACCAACTCAATTAAAAAGATTAAGTACTCAGTTCATAGACTTAACCCTAGATGGGGGTGTTTAGCCTCTAATGGAATTACGAAGAATCATAATGAGGGAATCCATGTAATAATTGAAAAGTAAACTAAACTAAAGGAATAAAATCCCTAATTTAAGCCTCCTCAAGGATACTCCAAGCTCCACAAGTTGTTGAAGATTGTTACAAAAGAGTTGAAGTGTCCTATTTATAGTTGGACAAGAGTGCCCATTTTTGACAGACTAACGTGCCACACTATGACATTGGAAAGATAAGGGCATAGCATGACCTTCTCATGGTGATTTACTAGAATCGCACATTTTGGTTGCAACCGAGGGAGTGGAACATCCTAATTGCAGTGGTAGTCAGCGTGGCACGCCCATATGCCTAAAAATTCAAGATTTGAACATCAATAACTCTATGCATTTGCCCTTTCATACCTAGGTTTGTGGTAGTTTTTACTCTTCAACTACATCTTTTAAATAACCTCGATAGAATGTTTATCATCTCACCAAGATTCCTACGACATAACATGCCATGAATTAGAGCTTTAAACAAGATAGAATAAAATAAAATAACGAGAATGACACAGCTCAAGATAAGAGTACTAGTTTTATTGTTTAAATCCTAAGTAAGAGTTTTGATACTAAATTTGATTTGAACACACCTTAAACATCATAAAATCATAACTCAACACTTTGATGCCCATTTGTACAAACATTAACTTATTACATACACAAGAATTCCTAAAAACCAAGATAATTAAGGCTAGATAACAACACTTAGGTGCGTAAATCCATCCAATATTATTTAACTACAGAGACATTAGTGGTCTCATACTAGAATAGTGACTACTTAAGGTAAAAAAGTATCAGCATTTACGCACAATAGCCAAGGGTTTGACATAAGCTTTAATATCCAACATATTGCGACATTTGAAATGAAATGATCTCCAAATGATATAAAAAGATGTATAATCTCAATACAACATCCCTAATCTAGTTGTCACTAGTACAAGCCACTAATACAAATATACTAAATTAATTTGAAATATCTCAATTTTTAGTAAACATAAGATAAAGGAAAAACGTATCTAGTAGGATCTTAGATCCAACAACCTCTACATCAAACTACAGAAACCAAATACCAGAAATCACAATCAATTCTCAGTCTACACGCTCAATAACTACATGTAGTGCAAAAAATAAAAGAAAAGAAAAAATAAGTATGAAACACGTAAATTAAGCAATAATCAGTAATAATCAATCTAATTCAATATGATGGTCATAAACACCACATCTAAGATTACCCCAAATAAACCTACACTAAGAAAAGCCACAGCTTGTTCTACCAGATAACAATAATTAACTAGGAAGCAAAATTATTTAACTTAAGGAAAATGCATAAAGATTTAAAATCAGTAGTCATAGTAATGGGTTACATCTGTAGAGAATTTATGAAATATAGTATATTATATCCACTCACCATGTCAAACCAGTAATTCAATATAAGATAGAAAAAATATATATCACACAACCAGCGAATGTTATGCAACAATCTTAATAGATCTTTGTCGTTACAATACAAAACATATAATATCTCAACCACAATATTACCCAAGAGAAAGTACAATGCAATGCAATTTAGTATAGTGAGATGAGAAGAAATGAAATGGACATAGTACAACTTGTATACACCTTTCGAGCCCAAGCTTCTTGTAACGCCCCGAAATTGGGTCCCAAGACGTCACACGGTGCTTAGGATCACAAGTTACCCCAAGCTAACCCTTTTACTGGCATAACTCATAAGCAACTGAACAAAAAGTATAAATTTATACAAATCTACGGAAAATAACTCTTTTCTGAATATGATAGATACAAAACTAAATTTACAAGATTACACCTCTACTTTTACAACCAAAACTGAAATGGAATACATCAACTTCTACTGACTGTCTATGAAGCCTCTACTAGTACTGACTATAGGTAGCTGGGTCATGAATCCCAACTATCCCAACTCAATACGACTGGATAAAGAAAATACAACACTTCTCGAATGGTATAACTAACTCAAGTCCTTGAATCAAAAGGACTCATCACTTGCTGACTGGATGCCCCGAACTGACTGGATCTGAAGATGTACACTATACCTTGTACCTACATTCCGAGAAAATATAGCCCACATACGAATATGTGGGTCAGTACCATGGAAACGTACCGAGCATATGGGGGTGAAATCATACATAAAATAATATCTTAATATCATCACAATTTATAAAATTATGCATGCTGATATAAATGATCACTTAGCTTGAATTAAAATCATCATAATCATAAGAGAGTAAAATATATCGGGTGAAACATGTGAGTCATCATAATAAATCTCAATTCACTTCCATCTCGATTCCAAATCATCAAAGCAATCAAATCTCATAACAATTCTCTTTGGAATATATGTTCATTAAATCTTTCAAAAATAATGACTTTCTCAAACTCAGTCTTTCAAACATATATGTTTTCATCTCAGATAGAAGAATAAGCTTTTTCATATTAGATAGGAGAATACACACACACATTGGGAGTCTCTTACAACCGACATAAACCATGTGAGCTACATAGAGTCCAATGTTCTACCCACGTTGGGAAGAGTCTCCCTATTCCTTGCCATCAAAGTAGGACCTTAAATCATTAATCCAAACACTAGTGATCACTATATAAATCAGCCTCAGGATCACATCCTTCGGGGGAATGTAGTTCTAGGGAAGTACCAAAACAGCTATACCTCCCGCTCGGTGCTAAAGACTACTCCCGGACTTAGCTCAGATCTTTTCAAAAGAAAATCCACAAATAAATAGTTCAATAATTCACAATGGGAGCCATCTTGCTACCCTTTTACTAATAATCAATAAAAGTGGATTTCTTTTCTCATCTCGGGTTCAAAAATACCCCTTTTTACGACTGAAAGGTCAAAGCTTCTTCATCATCTCAAATCATTCAAACTAAAGGTATTTATAACACATGATTTCTCAAAAACAACAATCTCAAAAAGAGTTCAAAACTCATGTCTCAATATTACATTAAAACTTATCAAGATTTAAGCTTTACATCATAAACATATATAAATCCCTTCAAAATCTGGAAAATTCAGTTATAAGGCACAAAATATCATCATTCTCACATAATTCCGCTTCTAAAATATCAAAAATATCATAATATCGTGATAATCAATATAGGATATAAGTTCATTCTTCAAAATCATAGTAAAACATATGAAATCCATAACTTTGTAAAAGAAAGTATTTTTGGGCACAAGAATGAAAGAGTGTTCTTTTTGAAAAAATCCACATACCTTAAACTTGAAGATTTGAATGACTTTTTGAATGATGTAATGCTATTCACGAACTTTTGGGTGTCACTCGTAGCCTTCGTAATGGGGATTCCGAATATGTAAAAATTATAGAATTATGATGGTTGAATCTCTAGCTATTGGGTTTTTATGTTGAAACCCTAAAGGTTGTTCTTGGTGATTTTGAGAGAAAGTAAACTTATTTTGATGTTGTGGGAGTTTAATCCCGTGTTATAGACATATATAAGGTTGTTTTTGGCACTTGGAAGTGAGGTATGCGGCGCACAACCCATGGCAGACCTTAAGGTGTGCGTCCCACACCTTATGGCAGACATTTAAGTGTGCCTCGCACTCCCAATCGCACACATTTGATTGGGCGGTGCATTTCCCATCGCACACCCTTACTTTCTCTCATAAAAATAGGCGTAACTCTTCGTTCGGGTATTGAATTTTTGCAAAATTAGTATCGTTGGAAAGCTAATTCAATTATATACAATTTGATAGGTCTTGGGATGAAAAATTCCATGTATATTAAGAGATATTCACGTTTGAAGTTGACCCTTGTAGAATCAAATGTCAAACTTTGGATGAATCAATTGGTTTTAGCTCAACCTTGTTCTATGTCATTGCTATAAACATTTTCCACCTCTAAACTACTCCATAGACTAGGATAATGATCATGCAACTTGTATTCACGTGAGAATCACTTGGATTAGAGATTAGACGCACAGGAACAAAGGTTAGAATTCTAGCACAAAAATACGGGGTATTACATTATCTACCCCTTGGGAACATTCATCCTCGAATGTTGGTGCTTCAACTCTCTTCTTATTTGATAGGTAAGTATAGATACAAGTTAACACCCAAATATGCATGTAAGAAGTCCTTACACAAGTTGTAAACAACACACAATAATGATACAACACAACACACATATCATGATCATTGCCATTCAACTAAAAGTTTTTAATAGGTCACATTCTTTGGTGTTTCACCTAGAATCGACAATGTCAAAAATATAAAATAGATGTAGTTATAAATTACACTCGGTGACCTTTTTTTTGGTGAAATTTCCTCCCTTAAGTGGCCCAATCATTGCTTATGCCTCCATATTATAACACCCTAATTTTCTGAACCGAAATACTACACGGTGTTCATGACCCCGAAGGACCACAAGCTAAACCATGACTGACATTTGTAACTGTATACTGCATAAAACACTAAAAAATGTAGAAACATGTACTGAACGGCCATAAGGTTCAAATCTGAATAAACATCTGATAAAATAATGTCTGAAAATGGTATAACACTACCAAAAAAAATCTGAAATAACTGTCTGACATGCTATAGTCTAAAAGCCTCTAAAATGTCTGAATACGGAGTTGATGGGACTGTACTCAACTAACTCCATCTACTAAAATAAATAAGTACTGAAAGAATGAACTAATCAAATACTATTATCCTCGAATGATGAGGACTCACTGCTAACCCTGTCTGCTGAAATCTGAATGCTACTGATGCTCTGGAGCTCGTGCTTCTAAACCTATGGTATAATACACCATAGCACAAATATGTCAGTACTTTAAAAGTACTGGTATGGAAGTGAGGTAGGCTAAATGGAAAGGGTTACATGCATAAGCAATGAAGACTAATATAAATGTGAGAATACATACATACATAAGTGATTGTAACTAAAGTTGCAGTGATACTGACTACGGAGTCTGAATATTGACAACATGAGCTTACTGATACTTAGATACTAATTGATTGAGTTTACTGATATTGATATGTATGTCACTAATAAGTAGGGAACTGATACTGTATTATTGAATACTGAAGGACTGAAACTATATTACTGATACATGAATAACTATTTCTAACAGTTCTGATTATAAAAAACTAGCCTAGTTGACCATATCTGATAGTCTAATTATAAAGAATTAATCTGATCGACTATATTTGATAGCTATGAATATGAATAACTAATATGCTTGACCGTATCTGATAGTCCAGAATGTGAATACTGATACTATGAGTTTTGATAACTGATAACATTAGTGACTGTATCTGACAGTCCTAAATCTAATGGAACTAACTGAGTTCCGTACTGTCTCTAAGTTAACTGTATATGACAGTAATGAAATCTAAAGAACTATCTGAGTTTTTTTATTGAGACTGAGAATAAAACTGAAACTAAGACTGTGGGAAGTAGCCTTCTAACCGACATGCCTCAAGTATGAAATGGTGGGGTCCAACCTATAACCCCATTTAAAAAAGTGTCAATACCATGCCATGGGTAGAGACAACATGTGAGTAAACCTTATTCTGTTTGGGATCTCTTCCCGTCTGTCCTTGCTATCAGGTAAACTCAAATAAGATACATTAGCACTATGTGTAGGTACATCTCAACCTACGCTGGCTATATTGTTTTGGAACTTAGGGATTTCTTCTAGAGATCTCAGTCTTATATAGCGGGTGAGTCCCCATCCCTAGGCTCACTCGATGTTGAATCCTACTCCCAACTGAAAGACACTAAATTGATTAGCTGAGCTGAACTGATTAACTAAACTGAACTGATTAGCTATACTGATGTTTGTGGGATTATTTAGCGGAGCTAAACTGGGTTTACTATGTTTCCTTGACTGACGGAATGTACTGATGTTTGAGGATTGACTGAGAGTACTGTAGTTATTGAGATTTTACTTTGAATACTGCTGAATTCTACTTTCTATGTGAATAAGGCTAAACTTTACTAGCTGATGAGGTTATTGAGGTTCTGAACTAATTACTTACTGAACATGATAACTAGCTGAGATTACTGAGATTACAGAACTACTGAGACTACTGAGATTTCTGAGTTTTCCTAAGTTACATAATGACTGAATTCTATGGATTATGGATTGACTGAGAGTATCATGATAACATGACATGGATCGAGGCACACAACTATATTTTTCAGGTACGAGTACCCCCAGGACTCGAAGAAAGGAAACTGACAAACATGAATTTCTTGAATGCATGACCAACATCAACAATCCATAATATCATAACTTGGGAAATTTCATAAAGTACATGGTTATCATACATCTTTTACATAAGTAGGATTCTTGCAAGTAAGTATAGCATAATCTCATAAGACTAGTCCATGAACAATCCAACAACATTTACAAGATACAATATCAACATGAAAATCATTAGAAGATAGGGGCATATCATGAATCCTTCACTTAGTCACAATTTAGCTATATTGCATGATATCTAGTTTCTTAGGCATTTCATCAAGCACATTACATGCATAATTTTGGGCATAGGTATATTTATCAACATAACAATCTTAAACCATCCAAAATTCATGGGTTACAACTATCCTACTCACATTCTTCATGAAAACATATCAAGATACAACATTGAACTCAAACAATAATCATCAACATGAATATAGCCATAACACAACAAGAAAATCATAATTTATAATGTAAAACATGATTCTTGAGCTCCATGGATGAAAGGGATCCATGGATGAACACTACGCATACATTAAAGCTTAATATCGAAAGAGATCTAATATTTATTAAAGGTTCTTGAAGAAATCCTTAGGCTTTCTCTTGATTTTTCTTGACTAGGATTTAACCCCTTTTGGAGAGAATGTTCTTGTTCTTGAGGAGACGATCTTGAGAGAAAACCCTAATCTTGTGGTTGAGAGTGTATGAGAGAATTTTTGAGATGTTTAACTGAAGAAAAATAGGATAAATTTACGTCCCTTGAGGGTTTTAAGTCGTGGAAAGTGAAGGAAAAGACCAAAATACCCTTACGAAACCACTTCCTAATTGCTGAATTTATCAGCTGACGACCAAGGCTGATGAGCCGTCAAATCCATGATAGCCCATTAGCTCAGGTCGTCACCTAGGAGATGGAATTTTTAGGTTTCTGGCCAGGCCTAACGACATTCGTGATAAGCCGTCAGACTTGTGATAAGTTATCACAAAATGTCGTCACTCAGTTTTCCAGTCTGATTTGCTGGAGTAAAATGGGCATAACTCTTAGATCGGATATCGAATTTAGGCAAAATTGGTATCCTTGGAAAGATAATTCAATTA
Organism: Capsicum pubescens; assembly: GCA_030864215.1. Taxonomy (NCBI): domain Eukaryota; kingdom Viridiplantae; phylum Streptophyta; class Magnoliopsida; order Solanales; family Solanaceae; genus Capsicum; species Capsicum pubescens. The sequence goes on from CM061541.1 coordinate 128,311,629, forward strand.
TATATCTTTTGGTAGTTCATGATCTCAATAATTCGTAGTATAACGAGATATATGCTTATTTGAAATTGACTATAGCAATATCCTTCCCAAGAATTCAATTGGTAAGGAAAGTTTTGATTCATATAATAGCTGAGAGTTATTTGAAGATTTAATATACATCTAACTTGCTCATAAAACTATGAAAAAATCATGATATACTATGCATGGGCTTGAAACATGGTGCTAATAATGGTTTGGACTTTTTGGGGTATTACAATATCTCCCTCTTGGGAACATTCGTCCTCGAATGAGAGTGACTAAGATGGAAAAAAGGATCAACTAAAGTACATACAAGACATACACTACTGAAACATGGTTTTAGGATTGACATGACTGATAAGCTGAAAACATGATACTGAACATGCATATTTGATGCATGAGTACTGATTCATGAATGCATGACTGAGTGTTCTGATGAATTGAGTTTCTCATAATAAGAATGCATATCTGATGCCTAATTTTATGACTGACATGATACATAAATGCATGACTAAAAGTACTGGTAAGGTGATCACACATATCTGATGCATGAATACATAACTGAACTGACTCATGAACACGCGACTGAACATATAATGGTAAAGATACCATGTTTGAACTGAAAATTGAGCATGGAATTGAATACCAAGTTTGTTACTGAAATCTGAACATGAGAATGTGTAACTTCAAGGAAGACTTTTACCTTGAACTAAAAATACCAATGAGTCTTAGACTAATTACTCAATATGCATGAGCGGAAACATGAGAACATAACTGAGTTTGGAGTGTGATACATGAACTGAACTGAGTCTATAATACATAGCGTGCAACTGAGGATGAAGCTTAAGTGTCAACTTATGAGTATCCCCTACTCTATACAAGATTCATAACATAAAGAGAGAAGGAATGCTTATGTTATGAATGTTCGGGGAATCATAACATATCTCCCCCTTAGGACACTAGGTCCCTCACAGAATACTGACTTGGCTGAGCTACTGAGGTAAGATAAGGTGATGCACAAGGAACCTTGAAATTGAATTACGACTGATTATATGAGATCTAAAATTGAGGCATGACATATGATCTGAGCTGATTACTAAACTGAAGCATACATTATAACTAAGACTGTAACTGAGATGGCAACTGAGCTATGATAGTCGTATAATGAAGGTTGTCATAAGTCAAGGATCTGAATGTACACCCACACTTTGATTTTTTTTCCTTATTTCTAAGTACAACCTTTTTCTAGTCATTTATTTGCATATTAGCATGACATTCAACCCTATCTCTATAATTACACCCTCGTGTAAAACAGGCATGCAACAATCTTCTCTTAACATGTATTATTTACACTCTCACATATCTAAGCAACTGCTCATCACTACACTGTTCTCACAAAGAGAGCTCACTGAAGGATTAAATCAAGAGGACCTAAAGCATGAATGGATACTGGCTGAATTTGACATATGAATGAAACTTGAGAAATAGAATGTCAATAATATGGATTTACCAAAAAGGTCTAAACTGAGGATATAATTGACATAGTCTGGACTTATCTTATCAGTGGAGGCTTAGCATGAGTCATGGAAACTGAGTATACTGGGGAGCATGATACGTGTACATGATTCATGAGCTGCATGACCTGAGTCTGGAATTTCTGAGTTCATGGAACATGATTTGTAACACATAGTGATCTAGAACTGAAATCCCTATACTGGGAAATAAAAGAGTACATGATTATAGGGAATGATTGTAAACATAAGATGTATTTATGGAATATGACTCGTACTATTGAGGGTGTTGGAAATCGTCTTACATGGAATTTGACATGCACACGATTCTATGGGAAGTGTGTGAAACGTGCGTAGGTAAGGTGATGACTGTGAAATAAAAAATTGCACCTTGCTAAGAGTAGGTCAGGAATCATCTCCCCGTAGTGATTATCTACACATAATGAATCTATAACTATAATCTGAAGGCTTAATATTTTTGACCCCGTGGTTTAACTGTTGTGCAAGTTTTCTAAAGTAAAGAAACTTATGAATCTGAAGAAGCATGAACATGTAAATGAGAGCTATATAACTTACCAGTGACTGCATTAGGAGGACTTTACCGATTCTGCTGAGACTGAAGTGCATAGAGTCTGCTTGGGCATTGCCCACTGATAGCGCTGGAATTGGCACCCAGTTGATCCGGGCGACTGGACTGAAGTGAGGAGCGGAGATCACTCTGATAGCCTGACTGGGGACAATCCCTGACTCTATGGCCTAGCTTTCCATATCCAAAACATACACCACTTCCATCCTTACACACACCCTTATGATGCTTACCACAAGTATGACAAAGGGGATGAGTAAGAACTTTGCTCTCACTACCCCCTGACCACGGATGAGAAAGACTGTAACTACCTTTTCTAAGCATCTTATTTTCTCTCTTTCATTTTAAGATTATGCTCCTCAATATTTTGAGCATATACCATCAACCTAGACAGGTCCATATCACTAATTAACATCACAGTCCAGCACTCTTTAACCACTCTACCTGATACCCTAGACACTAACTTATTCATTCTGGACCTATTGTCTGCCACTATATGAGGAGCGTACCTGGCTAACTAGGACAACTTAAGAGATTATTCTTTCACGCTCATCGTACTTTACCTGAGATTGATGAACTCTAACACTTTAGCCTACTTCTTCTCTATGGGAAATAACCTATCTAAGAAAGTTGTAGTGAACTCTTCCCACTCTATAGGATCTGTATCTATACCCCTGTCTACCTTCCACTGTTTAATCCATGTATGGGCTACATCTTGAAGCTGATAGGTGGCTAACTCTACACTCTCACTGGAAGTCACTCCCATGATATTTGTGACTTTCTGAACCTAATCAAGGAACTCCTGTGGATCCTCTTTGGGCTTAGAATTGGTGAAAATGGGAGGATTCATTCGGGTGAAGTCCCGAATCCTAGCTATAGCAGCATTGGCCTCTGGGTCAGCCAGAACAACGGTTGACCATTCATTCTGAGCTGCGACTGAACTAGCTAGACTAGTGAATGCAGTCCTGAATTCTACATGAGAGACGTGTTCTTCTAGGGAATCTTCTTGGATGAGCTAAGGTGCTGACTAATTTTTGGTTCTTCTTTCACTAGTCCTTTCCGAAGACATGTTCTATAAATGAAAGGAAGAAGCAAATTAGACTGAGAGTTTAATTAGAGCTTTTGCTCACTAGCATGACATGAATACTGAAAGAAGGGAAATTATTCCTAAAATATCTCATAGCCTCCTGCACATAAGTGTGGTTCACAACACACCCATGTACAAGACTCTACTGGATGCGACTTTCAGACTTTCTAGGACTTTATTGAAGCTTTGGCTCTGATACAAAGTTTGTAACACCCCGATTTTCTAAACCAAAATGCTACACGGTGCTCATGACCCCGAAGGACCACAAGTTAACCCATGACTAATATTTGTACCTATATACTGCATAAAATACTAAAAAATGTAGAAACATGTACTGAACGGTTAAAAGGTTCAAATCTGAATAAACATTTGATAAGAACAATGTCTGAAAATTGTATAACGATACAAAAACAAATCTAAAATAATTTTCTGACATGTTATAGTCTGAAAGCCTCTAAACTATCTAAATAAGGAGTTGATGGGATATTCCCCCAACTAACTCTATCTATTGAAATAAATAAGTACAGAAAGAATCAACTAATCAAATACTATTATCCTAGAGTGATGAGGACTCACTGTTAACTCTGTCTGCTGAAATCTGAAATGCTACTGATGCTCTGGAGCTCATGCTTCTAAACCTATGGTATAAGACACCATAGCACAAATGAGTCAGTACTTTGAATGTACTGGTATGCAAGTGAGGTAGGCTAAATGCAAATGGTTATGTGCATGAACAATGCTAACTGATATAAACGTGAGAATATATACATACATAAGTGACTATAACTAAACTAGCGGTGATACTGACTATGGATTCTGAATATTGACAACATGAGCTTACTGATACTGAGATACTAATAGATTGAGTTTACTAATATTGATATGTAAGTCACTGATAAGTAGGGAACTGATACTGTATTATTGAATACTAAAGGACTGAAACTATATTACTGATACATGAATAACTATTTCTAATAGTTCTGATTATAAAGAACTGTCCTAGTTGACCATATCTGATAGTCTAATTATAAAGAATTAATCTGATTGACTATATTTGATAGCTATGAATATGAATAACTGATATGCTTAACCGTATCTGATAGTCCAGAATGTGAATACTGATATTATGAGTTCTGATAACTGATAACATTAGTGACTGTATTTGACAGTCCTAAATCTGATGGAACAAACTAAATTTCGTACTATATCTGAGTTAACTGTATCTGACAGTCATGGAATCTGAAGAACTATCTGAGTTCTTTTAATGAGACTAAGAATGAGACTGAAACTGAGACTGTGGGAACTAGCCATCTAATCGACATGTCCCTAATCTGAACTGGTGGGGTCCAACCTGTAACCCTAGATGGAAGGGTGTCAATACCGTGCCACGGGTAGAGACAATATGTGAGTAAACCTTATTCTATTTGGGAGCTCTTTCCATCTACCCTTTCTATCAGGTGAACTCAAATGAGATGCGTTAGCCCTATGTGTAGGGACATCTCAACCTATGCTTACTATGTAGTTCTAGAACTTAGGGATTGCTTCTAGAGATCTCAGTCCTATCTAGCGGGTGAGTCCCCATCCCTAGGCTCACTCGGTAATGAATCCTACTCCCAATTGAAAGACATTAAACCAATTAGATGAGCTGAACTGATTAACTGAACTGAAGTGATTAGCTGAACTGATGTTAGTGGGATTGTGTAGCGAAGCTAAACCGAGTTTACTATGTTCCATTGACTGACGAAATGTACTGATGTCTGATGATTGACTTAGAGTACTATAGTTATTGAGATTTTACTTGGAATACTGTTGAATTCTACTTTCTATCTAAATAAGGCTAAACTTTACTAGTTGATGAGGTTACTGAGGTTTTGAACTGAATACTTACTGAGACATGATAACTAGCTTAGATTACTAAGATTACTGAACTACTGAGACTACTGAGATTTTTGAGTTATCCTGTGTCACATGACTGACTGAATTGTATGGATCATGGCTTGACTGTGATTATCGTGATAACATGACATGGATGTAGGCACATAACTATATTTTTTGGGTACGAGTACCCCCAGGACTCGATGGAAGGAAACTGCCAAACATGAATTTCTTGAATGCATGACCAACATCAATAATCCATAATATCATAACTTGGGAAATTTCATGAAGTACATGGTTATCATACATCTTTTACATAAGTAGGATTCTTACAAGTAAGTATAGCATAATCTCATAAGACTAGTTCATGAACAATCCAACAACATTTACAAAACACAATATCAACATGAAAATGATTAGAACATAGGGTCATATCATGAATCCTTCATATAGTCACAATTTAGCTATATTTCATGTTATCTAGTTTCTTAGGATTTTCATCAAGCACCTTACATGCACAATTTTGGGCATAGGTATATTTATCAACATAACAATCTTAATCCATCAAAAATTCATTGGTTACAGCTATCCTACTCATATGATTCATGAAAACATATCAAGATACAACCTTGAACTCAAACAATAATCATCAACATGAATATAGACATAACTCAACAAGAAAACCACAATTTATTATTTAAAATATGATTCTTGAGATCCATGGATGAAAGGGGTCCATCGATGAACACTACGCATACCTTAAAGTTTGGTCTTGAAAGAGATCTAATGTTTCTTGACGGTTCTTGAAGAAATCCTTAGGCTTGCTCTTGATTATTATTGACTAGGGTTTAACCCCTTTTGGAGAGAATTTTCTTTCTCTTGAGGAGATGATCTTTAGAGAAAACCCTAATCTTGTGGTTGCGAGTATATGAGAAATTTTTTGAGATGTTTAACTGAAGAAAAATAGGAGAAAGTTACGTCCCTTGAGGGTTTTAAGTCGTGGGAAGAAAAGGGAAAGACCATAATACCCTTACAAAACAACTTCCTAATTGTTGAATTTATCAGCTGACGACCAAGGCTGATAAGCCGTCAAATCCATGATAGCCCATCAGCCCAGGTCGTCACCTGGGAGCTGGAATTTTTGAGTTTCTGGCCAGGCCTGACGATATTCGTGATAAGCCGCCAGACTTGTGATAAGTTATCACAAAATGTCGTCACTCAGTTTTCCAGCCTGACATGCTGGAGTTAAATGGGCATAACTCTTTTCTCCGATATCACATTTAGGAGAAATTGGTATCGTTGGAAAGCTAATTAAATTATCTATATTTTTGTAGGTCATTAACTCAATAATTCATATTATAACGAGATGTATGATCATTTGAAGTTGACTATAGCAATATCCTTCCCAAGAATTCAATCGGTAAGGAATGTTTTGGTTCGTCTAATAGCTGGGATTTATTTGAAGACTTAATATACATCTAACTTGCTCATAAAAATATGAAAGAATCATGATGTACTATTCATGAGCTTGAAACATGGCGCTAATATTGGTTTAGACTTTTTGGGGCATTACACATATCATAAAAGCGGACCCATTTATGAACAAGCAAACCTGCTTAAGCTGCCATTTTCTATTTAGGAAATACACCAGTACTAGAAACATCAAGCTTCACAAGGAAGGGACTAACTTTGTCATACAAACTCAAAATTATTCATGTTTTTATCTTAGTTCCAAAATTTCAATACTGAACTAATGGTACCATCTAAACACCTAAGATTTCTTAATAAAATTAGGTGATACTATTAAAACTTAATGACAATAAACTCCAAAATCCAAACAAGAACCAAAAACTAATTTGATACTTCTTGAACACATAGTACGAACCACATGTATAATACCTTCCGAACATGATGTAACTTTCAAAACACCAAAACAAGGTCATCATAATTGGATGTTGACAAAAGTCAATGTAACCACTTAAAAACTTCTAAAAATTAAAAACTCACATAAAATTCTCCTGAACACTTAAGGAACCATGTCGACTACTCCTATAACTCACAAATTTTATAAGGCACGAATAAGAAAGGGAAAGTAGTCAAATCATAAGAAATTTACAAAATTATGAGAATTTTTACATTTTTCACCACTAAAACACATGATTTTCCTTAGATGTAAAGGAACTAAAGGTACCCATGATGATAAGTTATTGAAAATGCTATTGTAGATGATGATATGCTACAAACACAAGTTTTTAGCTATTATTTACTACACTTTAATTAATTTTGAGCTAATGTGTGATGAATTTATACTCATTAAGATTTTTGTCATGACCCAAACCCGTCTTGAGTGGCATCCACACAATGTTTTTTGTGGGAGAACCAATCATCCCAAATGAATATCCAATAGTCCACACTTAGAAAAAATAAACAAATATAATCCACCAATATGTCATTTAATAAAAACAAAATCATAACTATAACTGAAAGTAGGAAATTACTTATGCAAAAGCCATCTCTAGGACCCGAAATTCATCTGTACCAAATCATATAAGAATATGAAAAAAGGGATGCACCCAAAAGTTAAAATAAAATTTAAGCTTAGAACTAGAGAACTATGCTAATAAGGAAAGATTCCATAGTAGCCTAGATATCTTGCTCACCCTAAAATCTGGAGTCAACCACTGATATCACAAGGTCTCATAGGAGCCACTGGAATATGAGCTACACTCATAAAAGTAAATGCAAGTATAGTATTAGCACAAAAGAAGAACAGTGTACTTTTAGGGTTATTTGGATAACTCACGACCAGAATATGAACATATAACTAAGTTATAGTACAACAAGTAAATCCATGGTTAAAAACATTCACTTAGCATAACAAGCTACAATGAACAATTACAAACCAAATAAACAAGTCAACATATTATCACCAATTCCAGTTTCCTCAAGCCATGCCAAAAACAAGTTAGGATTATTTATTAAGTATAAAAAGATATATTTTACCCGATTCATTTATGGAACCATCAAACATACCTGACCCTTATACATACATGATAAGGGATAAAGAATCACCCTCTAGCCATGACCTATAGGAAAAAATTTCCATCGATGTACTAAAACCCTATAATCAAGTATCTGGTAAGCTTGTTCTACCAAAAGCTTATGAAAAACACTCTAAATATAGAACAATCCACATTTTTCAAATACGGTAGGTCAAAATAATATAATAATTGAAAATCATTTTCAATGAAATAATGCCCCAGGTCTTGAACTCTAAAAATTTATGAGTGTTGACGACATTACCTAGACTATGACTCAAGGGATGAGTTGTTAACACTCATCATGAGTCACAGAGTGAGACTCATAGTATCACTAGTGAATTTACCCAAGGTTATTATTTGACCATGACTAGACCAGCTTAAGTCATAGGGTGAGGTCACGAGTCATGGTGAGGGACACATGACCATAATAGTATGGTTTCCCTGAGTTGCTACCCAGACAATGATTTTGGTCAATGACACTTGACCAATCACCATGAGTCATTATCTTACATGTAACGATAGGCGACATTTTTTCTACCCATTTTCATAAAGGATATTTTGGCCCTTTCCTCCCATCAAACTATTATCCGTTGACTTAAAACATCCCAAGGGTCCATTTTTCATTAGTTACCTAATCATAAATATTATTCTCTCCTCTCAAATTTTTAAAGTCAAGAGAAAGCTAGGATTTAGAAGGATTAATAGTCTAGGCTTCAATTAGTAGTTTTTTCTAAAAATTTCTTGGTGTTTCAGCCATGTCTCTCCTTCGTAACATGATTTTTATATAAGGGCATATATTTAATCATTCTTAATTCGAATTTGATTATGGGTTTTGTAAATGGGTTTAGTATTTTTATTATTTAGTATTAGAATTGTTCTCCTCGTGTTTTGAATATGATATTCATTCTTTAAATTATGATTTTTGAATTAAATAAGCGCAATGTTATGGGAATTTCAAATGCGGAGCATGGATTTTCCCAAATTGATGGATTTTTGCTTGAAATTGGCATTAATCTCAACCCACCTTTATGAAATTTTGTTTTAAAGATAGAATTTGCATGATTTAACTAATTTTTGGAACTATTGAATTATATAAACGAACAAAAGGATTAAATGTATTTGAAAGGCCATGGTGGCCATGGTTAATTTTTAAAATAAAACTTGGCTGATTTAATTAGAGTAGAATGGCATAATTGGACATATCTTGCAAGCATAATTGGTATGACGATACCAATGGTAAAATCCTTAATAAATGACTCTTGGGTTAATGGTTGGGTTTATGTGTAAATATTTTAATTTAGGCTTAAATGGGGTTGTATAGTTCACCGTAAATATGGAGTTCCTGGTGGGACCAATACTATACACCATGTTTGCCAGTGTGGTTGTATTTATGATTGAGTGAATAGTTCACATACATACTATATATATATATATTTGAATGGCTAGATCCTTAGTGTCTCTGTCCCTTTCCTGAGATTTTCCTGGTTTGTGTGGCTAATATGCACTAGGATCCTTTAAGTCGAGAGATGAATCCATATAGCCCATGAGTTCCCTTAGGTTGGATAGAGCTACATAGTCCAGGTTAATAGTTTAAAACTCTCATGTTCATAACCTTTAACCCAATCCCAAAATACTATATATATATGTATGAATGTGTGCCTATGGTTTGATTTGTTTTTGACATGGCATTGTTTTATCACTTTTCCTAAGTTACATGCCAATGCTTATCCCAATGACCGTCCTAAAATGCTACATCATTTCATGATGTAGGGTTCAAAGACTTTTTGTTACCTCTGCACAGTGTTAGGTGGTGCGATTATTCGCTGAGTTGGTGTGAAATGGTAAGCCTCAAACTTTTGAAAAGCTTTGCCATTTCCTTAGGTTACTTTTTTAGATTTTTGGAATTAAAGAGTTCCATTGTCATAGTCAGGGGTATGTCCTGAACTAATTTTGTATTATTTTTTAGAGGCTTTGTGGACATGTGAGGAGATTATTTGTCATTGTGTTTGTCTCATATTATCTCTCTTAGTTTTATATTTATGTTTTCATTTGGTTTTGTTACGCTTTTTTTATGATTCTATTATAATCATGTGGTTCATCTATGGGGTGTCTTTGGCCCACGGTGGGCTTGAGACACCCGTAACGTCCAGGCCCTTGTTTGGGTCGTCATAAGTTTGGTATTAGATCATGGTTCAGGGTCGTTAGATGTCAACAAATATGTGTTGAGTAGTCCCATTTTTTGGGTGTGTAGCACAAAAAACTTATAAGGGGGATTCTACAAGGTATTTAGGATTATTCCCCTTTCTTGTGTTCTATCTTGAGATATAAAGTCTGGTGTCGTGAATTAACGCTAACTCCTAATTTGCTCACATTTTACATCATGTCTTCTCGAAAGATCTGATGTTCTTAGAAACTCTAGTGGAACTTCTTTTCTACTTGAGGGTACTATGGATGGAACTCGCCCTACTTTTAGAATGTAGACCCAGTCTAGGATCCATGCTCCACATTGCATTTCCCCATGTGAAGTTCCACCTGTCCCTACTAGTACTTCTCAGGAATCTTGGGTTGTTCATGCTTATGATTAGCCACCTTGGGGTGATATCTCTAATATGGAATTCTTTCAGTCTATTCACTTTCTTACTCAGTTAGCGACATCTCAGTCTCATTAGTTAGATCATATTGGTTCTATTGATCCTTCATTTGAGTTATCTCGATTTAGCCATTTTATTAGGCTGAATCACCCTAACTTTAAATGCTCTAAGGTTGAGAAGGATCCTCATCGGTTTTGGGATTAGATAGAGAAAATTTTTACAGTGATGCATGCAACTTATTCAGTAGGCGTAGTGTTTGTTGTATACTATCTAAAATATATAACTTATTAGTGGTATGAGTATTGGCAGCAGTTGAGGGGTGATGATGCACAACCGGTATTATAGGATAAGTTTTTAGGTGTTTTTCTTGATCATTTCTTATCTCAGGAGCTGAGAGAAGCTAAGGCTGAGGAGGTTTTGAATTTGAAGTAGTGTAAGATGAGTATGAAAGAGTATACCTTAAAATTTAATAGTTTTATCATTATGCTCTAGAGTTGGTTACTATCTAGAGATCTAAAATGAGAAAGTTTGCTTCATGGTTATCCCGTAACTTAGTATTGGAATGTAAGGATGCAATGTTAAATACCGACATAGATATCTCCATGCTTATGATTTATTTACAATAGTTGGAATATGAAAAGAAGAAGCAAGCAAAGATGGGAGAGAGGCAAAATAAGATGTTTAGATATTAAGAAAAGGGTGTAGGGCAGAAGAATAGTGGGAAAGATGGCAGACAATGGACAAAGAATAAAACTCAGAGAAATTTTAATTTATCTTCTTTGGCTAGTGCTCCGTATCCTACATCATATGAAGATTGTCGTTTCTAGGCTAGCAGTGGTCCAAAGGCATATGGTGCGTAGTCTCAGGCTAGTAGAGCTCAATCGGCCCTACCTTATACTCTTTATAAATTTTATAGTCAGCATTATCATGGTTATTTTGAGGAGGGGAACTTGTATTACAATTATTGTTAGCCTATGCATATGTAGAGGAACTGTCTAGTAATTAAGGTAGCCACTAGAGGTAATAATGTTTTGGTCACCACTTCTTTGCATCCTACACCAAAAATATGCCACTTTGGGTTTCACTACTAGCCGGAATTGGCTCTATGCTCTTTCCACCTATCAAGATCCTAGGCATCTCCTGATGTTGTCACTAGTATGGTATAGTTCTTATCCCATGAAGTTTACTGTTTTCTTGATTCGGGTTTTACATTATCATATGTAACCCCTGATATGGCTGTGTATTTTGGTTTTAGTATTGATAATATTTTTTAACCCTTATCTATTTCTACTCCAATGGGTAATTCTATAATTGATAGAAAATCTATATGGGTTGTGTGGTATCTATCTTTAATAAGAAGACAATGGTGGATCTAATAGATCTTGACATTATAGATTTTGATATGATCATAGGGATGGATAACTTCATTCATGCTATACATCTTTGGATTGTAGGACCTAAAAGGTAAGTTTTCATTTGACTAATGAGCTGGCATTAGAATGGAAAGGTAGTTCCTTAGTGCCCAACGAGAAGTTTATTATTTTTATCTTAGAGCTCAAAAGTTGATGTCAAAAGGGAGTTTGTATCACCTACTTTGGGTTAAGGAGTCTATCTCTAAAATTCCTTCTTTGCAATATGTCCATATGGATAGTGAGTTTCCTAAAGTTTTTTTCAATGATCTTCCTAGAATTTCTCCCAATAGGGAATATATTATTGGATTTATCTTCTACTAGATACCAATCATTTTTCCATTTCTCCTTGTAGAATGGTTCCGGCTCTATTAAAAGGGTTAGAGGAGCAGTTAAAGAATCTTCATGATAAGGGTTTCATTCATACTAGTGTTTCCTCATGGGATGATCTTGTACTTTTGTGCATCAGAAGGATGGACCCCTTCGTATGTGTATAGACTATCGACAACTGAATAATGTCATAGTGAAGAATAAGTATTCTCTTCCTAAAATTTATCTTTTGGACCAGCTTCAGGGTGCTAGATTCTTCTCTATGATTGATCTTCAATTGTGGTATCACCAACTAAAAATTAGGGAGAGCGATATTCCATAGACTTCTTTCTGAATCTGTTATAGCCGTCATGAGGTCCTAGTTATGTCATTTACGTTGACTAATGCTCCGACAACTTTTTTGGATCTTATGAACCAGGTATTTAGGAATTTCTAGATCAATTTGTGATAGGATTCAATGATGATATATTGGTGTATTATAAGAGTAAGGAGGATCATGCCAATTACTTTTGAGTTCTTGTGAAGATTCTTAAGAATCAGAGGTTGTATGCTAAATTTTATAAGTGTAAGTTTTTTTAAAATCTTGTGACCTTACTTGGGCATGTGGTATCTAGTGAAGGGATAAAAGTGGATCTATAGAAAGTTGAGATGGTTAAGAAGTGGCCTATACCCACGACTATAATCAATATTAGGAGTGTCTTTTATTTGGATGGGTATTATAGGAGGTTAGTGGAGATTTTCTCTTCTATTCCTTCTTTATTGACAAAGTTGACTAAAAAGAAGGTAAAGTTCTTTTTGTCCGATGTAGTTTTGAGAGGTTGAAGGATAAGTTGACATTGGCACAAGTTTTAACCCTACTTAAGGGTATAGATGGTTTTTTGTCTTTGTGATGCATCCCGTGTGGGATTAGGTTGTGTCTTGATGCAACATAAAAAGGTTGTAACCTATTATTACAGGCAACTTATGGTCCACGAGAGAAATTACCTGACTCATAATTTAGAGTTGGTGATTGTGGTCTTTGCATTAAAAATTTGGTACCATTATATGCATGTGGTACATGCGGGTGTTTATTCTAATCATAAGAGCTTGCAATATATGCTCACTCAGAAGTAGTTGAATCTTAGGTAGAGGCAATCGCTTAAATTACTTAAGGACTACGACATGAGTCTTCACTACCATCCAAGTAAAGCTAACTTTGTTTCTTATGGTCTTAGTAGGTTATTGATGGAAAGTTTTCCTATGTGGTTAAGAAGAAAAGGGTATTGGTGAAGGATATTCACCAATTGTCTAACATGGTAGTTCATTTTTTGGACTTAGAAGATGGAGGCGTGATTGTTCAAGAGGTGGTTAAATTATTTTTTGGTGTTGAATTGAAAGAGAAGCAGGCTTTGGATCCCATTCTTATACACGTTAAAGAAGGCATAGGTCAGCAAAAGGTTATGGCATTGAAGATTAAGGGATACAATATCTTGAGGTATCAAGTTAGACCGTGTGTGCTTTATGTTGTTGGGATGGAAAAAAGAATTTCGACTAAAGTTCATGAGTCAAGATATACGATTCATTCGGGTTCGACTAAGATGTGCCAAAACTTAAAGGAAATCTATTAGTGGAACAACATAAAGAGGGATATGGCAAATTTATTGTCAAGTGTATTTCTATCAATAAGTTAAGCTAGAACACTTGAGGCTTGGTGGCATGTCTCAAGATAAAGAGTAGCCCATGTTGAATTAGGAGATGGTCAACATGGATTTCATTATGGATCTTCCATGGTCTCGAAACTAGTATGACTCAATTTGTCTTTTTGATAGAAAGACTAAGTCTACTTACTTCATGCATATGAGGACTAATTACTCGGGATAGAATTATGCTAAGTTGTTCATTTAAGATATAGTAAAGTTTCATGGTGCACCAGTATACATCATATCAGATAGAGGTACACAGTTTACTTCTTAATTTTGGTATGTATTTTAGAATGGTTTGAGGACTAAGGTAAACCATAGCACCGCTTTCCTCCCACAAATAGTTGGGACAACGGAAAGGATTAATCAAACCTCGAAGGATATGCTAAAGTCCTATCTGATTAATTTTAAGGGATGTTGGGTTGATCACTTGCCTCATAATGAATTTGCATACAATAATAGTTATCATTTGAGTATTCATATGGCTCCTTTCGAGGATATTTACTGTAGTAGGTGTAGGTCTCCTACTGAGTGGTTGAGATTAGTTAGACTATATTGTTTGGTCCTTACATGGTCCACCAAGCCATGGAGAAGGTGATTATTGAAATACTTAAAACAGCTAAGAGTCACCAAAAGTCTTATGCGGGTGTGAGGCGAAGAGAGTTGGAGTTTGAGGTCAGTAATTGTGTGTTATGGAAAGTTTCTTCTATGAAAGGAGTAACGAGGTTTGGAAAGAAGGGGAAACTCTGTCCCTATTATATTTGTCCACATCAGATTGTGTGGAGATATAAGAATGTTTCTTATGAATTAGAGTTTCCCGCAAGTATGACTTCTATTCATCTCGTGTTCCATGTGTTGATATTGAAAAAATGTGTTGGTGATCCTTCTTTGATTTTTCCTGTAAAAGATGTTGTTATTTCAGAATACTTATCTTATGAGGATGTCCCGATGGAGATATTGGATTGGCAAGTCCATTGATTGAGTACTAAGTATATGTCTTCCGTGAAGGTTCTTTGGATGGACCAAAGATGGAAGAAGCTAAATGGAAAGTTGTGGAAGATATGAAGGACAATTATCCAATCTTTATCCCTGTGTTGGATGGAAATGCTCTAAGTATGATTTGTATTCTAATTTTTTCTGGCACTTCTAATTTGCTTTGGTTATTTATGTATTATTTCTTATTTTTGAGCCAAGGGGTGTCTTAACTCCTTATTTGGGAATGAATGATCCAAACGGATGAGAAGAGAGGTAATGTAATACCCTAGGTATTGAACTCTAAAAATTTCTAAGTGTTAATTACACTACCCTGAATATGACTTTGTTGATGAGTCATTATCACTCGTCACGAGTTATAGGGTAAGACTTGTAGTCTCACTAGTGAATTTGACCAATCTTACTATTTGGATCACGACTAGACCCCCTTGGGTTGTAGGGTAAGGTTATGAGTTGTAGTGAGGGACTCGTGACCATAACAGTGTTTTTTCCCTGAATTGTTTTGCAGACCACGAGTCTAGGCAATGACTCGTGACCAATCACCACGAGTATTTACCTAACCCATAACCATTGGCGATAGTTTTTCTATGCATATTCATTAAGGGCAATTTGGTGTTTTCCTCCTATCTAACTATTATCCTATGACTTTAAACACCCCAAGGGTCCCCTTTTAAGCATTTACCAAATCATAAACATTATTCTCTTCTCTCAAACTTCTAAAGTAAAGAGAAAGCTAGGGTTACAAAGGATTAATCATCTAGGATTCAATTGATGGTTTTCTCTCCAAATTTCTTGGTGTTTCATGCATGTCTCTTATCCATAACTTTATTTTAATATAAGGGCATATATTTAATCATTGGTCATGTGAATTTCATAGTGGATTTGTAATTGGGTTGAGAATTTTTAATTGTTTACTATTGTAATTGAATGGGTGCATTGTTATGAGAATTTGAAATGTGGAGCATGGGTTTCCCAAAATTGATGGATTTGGCTTGAAAATGGCATTAACCTCAACCCACCTTTATAAACTTTGGTTTTAAAAGTGGAATTTTCATGATTTAACTCACTTTTGAAACTATGTGAATATATAAATGGACAAAAAGATTTAATGGATTGGAAAGGCCTTGGTGTCTATTGTTTTGTTTTAAATATAGAACTTGGGAGTCAATTGGTCTAATTGGATTTGAATGGAATTGTTAGACTTAGCTTGCAAGCATAACTGGTATGACAATACTAATAATAAATTCCTTAATAATAACTCCTGGGTAAGTGATTTGGATTTTGTGCAAATAGTTTAATTTGGACTTAATGGGGGGTTGTGTAACTCATTGTGAAGGTGGTGATCCTGGAGGGACCAATATAGGAAATTACATTTACAGGCGTGAGGGTATTTATGACTGTGTACATAGTGCGCACACTATATATGTTTTGGAATGACTAGAGCCTTTGTGTCTCTGTCCCTTCCTCAGATTTTCCTAGTTCCTACATCTAACATGTATTGGGACTCTTTCAGCAGGGGAGCTAAACCCATATACCCCGAGGGTTTCCTTAGGATAGATAGAGCTATATATTCTAGGTTAATATTTTTAAACTCTCATGTTCATAACCCTTTACCCTATTCCGACATCTTATATATATGTATGTATGAATGCATGAATATCGTTTAACTGGTTTTATATAGGGAATTGACTTTCCACTTTCCCTGAGTTACATGCTTATTCTTATCCTATTGACCATCCTAGGACAATATATTATTTCATGATGTAGGGTTTAAAGACTTTTCTATTACCCCTGTGCAGCGTTAGGTGGGGCAGTTGTCTATTGAGTTACAGGGAAGTGGTGAGCCTCTAGCTTCTAGAAATCTTTTCCATTTTCTTAGGTTTCTTTTAAAATTTTAGGAATTAAAGAGTTCCATTGTCATTGTCGGTGGTATGTCCTGACCTAATTTTTTACCCTGGTTTTAGAGGCTTTGTGGACTGGTGTGAGGATTGTTGGTCATTGTGTTTGTCTCATATTCACTCCCTTGGTATTATATATATATATATATATATATATATTTGTTTGGTTTGGTTTGTCTTCCGCTATGAGTGCATAGGTGGATTGGCTAAGGTTGATCTCCAGCCCATGGTGGGATTAAGACACCAGTCACAGCCAGGCCCTGGTTTAGGTCATGACAAAAGACAACACCAAACAACATGCACTAACAAGCCATACTAAAATATAGTTATCATGCACATACAACACAAATTGGATTAAGTTACAACACCATAACCTACCTGAAACTAAGATTGCACAACTCTTCTATGTCGATGATTTTCCCTTTCATGCAATTTCTGTTTGCTCGTGGACTAGAACATGCATGTAAATACACAAGTAAAGAAATTACTTAACATATTGATATTTGTAACTCACACCTGGGATTTATAACTCACACCTAACTCCTAAGGCTAAATTCATAATCATTCCCTTCCTTTTCTAGGGATTTTCCACCATAATTCACCTAAAACAATCAGTTTCATGGATAAAGTAGAGAATTAATGGAATGGTGTTAATAATCAAAACACATTAACTAATTCCTTAATTTTTTTCTTGGACAATAAATTAACAAAATATTTTCCCTAAAATACTTCCAAAACTTTGTGAATTAACAATTCTATGGCATAATAATTAAATATGAATTAATGAGGATGAATTCCTATAACACCCCAAGGCTACATCCTAGACGTAACACTATTCTTAAAATTACGAGTGATCCCAAGATAACCCATAAACTTCATAAAGCAGGAGTCACTAATTAAACACTTGTGAGAGCTAAAATTACTTAGTGGAAGCATAATTATGAGATAATATATTTCAGTACATTGCTATTAAAAAGCTTACAACACTTATTATACAAAATGGAACTAAAATTGAATACATTAACTATGACTGACTTTCTATGAAGCCTCTACTAATACTAACTATAGGTTGCCGGGACATGATCCCCATCTATCCCTAATCAAAACAAATGAATCAAAATAAAATTCAAGAACTATAATTGACTTGATTCCTCTAATAAAGAGATCTAATCGCCTGCTGGTTGAAAGCTGCGAACTACCTGATTATGATTTTGAGTTAGAATTGATACATACATTTTGAAATAATGTGTCCATATAAATGTATATACGATCAGAACTTCTAGAATGTACTGAGTATATTGGGGTACGTGCAATGAGTAAAACTTATATGTGTCATAATCTTAAAACATGCATTCTAAGTGTATGAAGACTCACTATATTAATGTGTAACCTGAAAGATGAAATGTCATAAAGCATAAGTACTAAGAAAATCTTGTAAAACCAGTGAATTGTTAAATTTAGATTCTAAAAGAAATATTTTTTTGAGAGATTCTTACAACCGACATTCCCCATATGAGCAACATAGAGCCTAACTTGTAACCCTTGTTGAGAAGGTATTCAATACCTTTAAAGGGTAAAAACCTATGATTTGTTCCAATTCACTCATGAGAAGGAAGACACTCACAACTAATGACGACTTTCTCTGAAGGAGACACTCTCAACTAATGAGGACCCTTTTTTCCCATGGTGGCACATAATTTGGATATTTGAGTATGTTTAACCTGCATTCCCTTGATGCTAAATACATCTTCGAAAACCATATAAGTTCTTATAATATATTAAATCCACCATAAAGTAAGCATAAATGTTTATAAGTCTTAAAACCAATCATGCTTCTATTTCTAATTCATGTTCATAAGTAAATAAGCAAATTTAATATTAAATTTAAAATCATGAATTTGAATTTCTTATAAACAGAGTGAATAATGCTAAGATCATATACATCTACCAACTTATGGTATTTCATGTAATAAAATGCAAAAATTCAGTTCATAACATCAACCATACTAGGAACAACATGAGTAGACCGTGAATTCTTGTACTAAATACAATGAAATTCATAAAGGAGCATCATAGTTTCACAATCATGTAAAGTGGGAATAAACCGTATTAAAAATATCCATAAAATCATTTATAAAAAAATATTTGGAAACAAGGATGCAAGGAAACCCTTTTTAATATCCCATATACTTGAACCTTTTTATTTCTTGAAGGAAACTTTTAGTGGAGCCCTTGAGGTGGAAATTTAGGAGAAATTCTTATTTTATTTTTCTTGAGAGTGGAGAGGAGACAGATTGATAAAAACTTGATAAATAATGAGTAAATAATGTTTATTAAGTGATTTAAGTCATGGATAAGGATTTTGTTGGGAGGAAAGGACCAAAATAATCCTAATCAAACTAAAACAAAAATTGCATATATTTTTCATCTGACGACTTAGTTGATGGACCATCAACCCATTGGTGGCTCTTCAACCATCTTATCACATTAAGGAATTGTTTTGATCTTACTAGTTTAGGTTGAAAGTTTCAGTTGACGGGTCTTCAACCAATTGATGGCCCATTAACTCAGGTCGTCAAACTCCGATAGACAGACACTGTTAGGTAAAATGAGCATAGCTTTTGTAACACTCCATACATTTCCAAGCATAGATCAACTTAGTATAGACAAAAGTATTTAAACTCGAGATAGGTATTTAAGATTAAAGTTAAAGTTAAGTAGAGGGATCAAGATTTTGGAAAAAAATAAGAGAAAATAAGTGAGTCACTTTCTTGACTTAATTAAGATAGTAGGTGACCAGTAGGTGCATCACCTACTTATACTATTGGACTGAATTGAGGCCTATATTATTGAACATATTTAAGGCCCAAATTAAGTGAAAGAAAAAGGAAAAAATGAGCAGCCCAACACCTATCTATTTAAGGACCAAATGTCCACCCCAATACCTAATCTATTTAAGGACCAATATGGCGTGATCCAACTAGAAATAAACAAAGTATATGCATCACCTACTTGGACTTTTTGAGAAGCTTAAATAGTAAAGTAGGTGCATCACCTACTTGGACTAATTTTGACCAATATGTGTTTGGAAATGAGAAAACTAAGAGGCGGTCAAGTGGAGGTATTTATAAGGTCCAATTATTTCATTTTATCTTCATTCTTAGTTGCAAAAAAATCAGATTATAATTAGCTCACTATCACTTTTCTCGCAAGCCTAGAAAAATTGCCTCTTTTCTCTACTAGGGTTCTTGAAGAAACCCTCAATTTTTACAGCCAAGGTAAGTAAAAATAACTATATTTTATCTTTAATCCTATCATGGGAAGTTATGGAAATCATGTTATTGTTTTGTTTGAAGTATAGGACAAACTTTTTTACCAAACTTGGCAGTACACTTCTCTTTAATCTCCAAGATATTTTCCAATAGTATTTGGTTTAACTTGAAGGGAAACCTAGAGTCTTGATGGAGTGCACTTTAATAAAGCAAATTTTAGAAATAAAGGTAAGGTTACTTCCCCGATTTACCCTTCCTTTTGTATAGGCCTTGATGGAGTATTTTATATATGTTGTTGTTAAGAACTCACGGGATGGTAATCGGAAGCCGTGAGTTCAATATCTTATATCGTGTTGAAGGACTTGGGGATTGTTTAGGTAATTTCTATAGGTGTTGTTGTTGGAGGCAGTGGGTGGCCTTATAGAATGGTTAAGTGGAGTTGTATAAAGTATAGAAGGAGGGTGTGGTGATACGCCAAGTGTTTAAGGGGCTAAATAGTATTATTGCCCGTAAAGTGTTTAGCAATTGTTTTACAAGGGATTACATTGTGACTAGTTGATTATATTAGATCCATTATGTGCTTATATTGTATATTAACACCTTAAAGGAAAGAAGGCTAATTTATTGTAATAATCAGGTTGCATAGTGAGGTATGTAAGGCTATTCTAGTTTAAATTCTTTGGCACGATGTCTTATACTCGTTTACCAATAAAGTGAGCTTCGTAGATAATTGTTCATGGTAAAGGATACATTGTGATGTTCTAGAAAGTCCAATGTAGTTAATCGACCTTTTATTTACTGTCCATGGTATAGAAGTGTGTCAAAGTGTCACATATTTCTCTTATATGAGTCAATACGGTTTTGAATTATATAAGTTAAGAGTGTCCCATACTGGATATACAATCTTTCCCAAAAATTGCTCCAATTGTCTAATTGATCATATACTTCTTTTGACTACACATATTCCATTTTAAAATCATTCCCATCGTGTTTGGGTATAAGGTGACCTTATAGAGTCCTTACCTATTCAATATATAGTTTATATGTCCTTACATGGGATACACCTTTGTTCCTAATTAGAATCTGCCCACGTGCCTCAATAGTCCCCATTCTCGTGTACCCTTCTATTTGTATAACCTAGTAAGTATTTATTGTATAGTCCAAACCTCTTTATTTGAGAAGTTATATGTCTCCACTTTGTATGCACATTTTCCCCAATTTGAAATATCTAACTTCCTACACTTGAACTGCCACAATTGTCATATGCTATGTAAGATCACTGGAATCTACCACAACCTATATATGCTATGCAATGTCACTTGCTCAGGGGTATAAACCTAGCATGGGCCGATGTCAATGTTTGTATGGGTGGGAGCTTAGGGGTGTAAGCCTAGCATTGGTTGATCCCAATTTGTCTACTAACCACTGATCAGCTGGTCATTTGTAATATCTTATAAAATTACTAATGCAAGGAATAGTAAAACAAAGAAAAGGATGTAATGTATATGATTCCACTAGTATAAACAAAGGTGGTCTTCTATCATTATCTATACAATTGTACCTGGTTTCACTTGAGCTTTTGTTTTACATATAGTTACTTTTGTCTTACATATTCAGTACATTCTTTTGTACTGACGTCCCTCCTGGGGGACACTGTGTTTCCTATCGCAACTACACGTATTTCAGCTAAAGATCTTCCTAAAAAGATCACATTTTACTCAGTGGCTGTTGATGAGAGATCTAGGTTGATTCTGGGCCTTGCCGAGTCTTTATCAGGTATTTGATATTGTATTATATTTAAGGGTTTGGTGGGGTCCTGTCCCAATCTAAACTAGTAATTTCTATCTTTTAGAGGCTTTGTAGACTATTATTAAAGTAAGCATGGTGGTGTCTTATTATCTAGTAATCAAGGCCCCAACGACTAAGTCATGTATATCTATTATGTGGTTATCTATGTTCAATATTTGTCAAGCAGTCCTACCTTTATACTTGGTAGGGCCTTATAATTATCACGTTACATGCATAGTAATCCCAAGGCATAAGTTGGTTCTCTCAATCCCTTAGGGCATCCGGTGCCTGTCCGTCTCAATAGGATAGGAGGCCTGATAAAAGTGGTATTAGAGCAGGTCATCCTAGGGAGTCTACAAAGCCATCTCTAGTAGAGCCTTACTTATTAATCTGTTGTGCGCCATATTTATTATTACGGGGCTACTTGGACATTTAAGAAATGTTACTTTCTTTCATAATCTAGATCGTGCGATGGAGCAATGTTAAGAAGTCTATTCCCACTCGTACTATAATCTATCATATTCATACTATACCTACTATAGCTACGGTCAATGGTGGGAAAAAACTCTAGCACCACTAAGGTCCAAGAGGCAACGTATAATGAAGGGTATTAAGATATCAAAATTTAGATTATGGTGAGCCAATTTAGTGTAACCCTCATGGCCCGCAATAGAGAACATTGTAAAGATTTTTGTGCTACTTACTTGTATATTAGCTGGGATTTGTACTATTTTTATATTGTCCTGATTCATTTTAGTGATATGTAATAGGGTTGCTAATATTTTTATATAATAAATAGTAACCTTAGTTATAAAGATTGGGTGGAACTTTTCCTAGCTTAACTTATTAATAGGATGTGAGTGGTTCTTGGGTTTGACGTTTCCTCCACATGACTCCTTCAATATATAGGATTTAATCCTACGGAGGACATTTAGTACTTTGTTAGTAAATAAATAGGTTTTTAGAGTTGCACATGTTTTGAAATAGAATATGCTGAGCTAGTTTTGTATTAGTTGAAAAAGGCTAGTAGCATGGTCTGAAGGGTGAACCTTTCAATATGATAGTGCCTATACCCATAGTTAGAAGATAAGGACCAAAAACCTACTAGATCTCATTCTAGATTTTATTAATTATATTTTTATAAGGTATGTGTGTATGACCACCCCAAATAGGTAATAATAACATGCAATCCCTTTTGTGGTTAGAAAACTCTAGGATGAGCATTTTCAATTGTTCTAGATAAGAGTATATGTAAACTTGGTTCCTACGGTGAACTATGATTTTGGCTATAGAAGGTTAGTATATGACTACAACTTGTGTTTGAAAAAGGAATATTGACTGGTTAGACCTATGTGGTGATTATCTAGACTATTTTTGCGTATTAGAATACATTAAGTGAGCTATTTTGGTTAAAAGAGGTATTTGTTAGACATGAAGCAGGTAAGAGTGACATCCAAATGACTCAATATGAATGCATGTTTGGATTTATAGTCTTATTAAATGCAAGAATAGAGAGGCGATCGAAAGATCTACACTTGGCCTAATTCTAACATCTAAGGATGCATTTGTATTATCCCTATTAAAATAAAGGATAGTTTGTTGTGCATGTGTATAGAGTTTTGATGCTTATCAAAATTGTCGTGAAGTATAAGGTATCTTTTTTTTTCACTTGAATCCCTGATATAGAAATTCCCTTGATGCATAGCTTATCTAAATTTCTTGACTAAAGCTATTGGATTGCTATCACTTGTTAAGACATAAGTTTTTAGCCTTTCCTTGTTACAAAAATTTAGTTAGCATGGATAGACCTATCTAGTTAAACCCAAAGTGACTAACCTTCAGATATTTTAGAATCATAATATAATTTTACATGTACTTGACATAAATATGTGTGTGTTGCTATAAATAAGAGTTTATGTGTTATAGTTCCTTTAAATTTCATTAGTAATTTATTTATTTGAACAATTATATGGTACCAAATATTGATTGTCATGATATCTCGGGTCAGTAGCAAAGATAAGGTTGATCTCGATCTCCTACTCCTACAAATGAACTGTTAAGGATTTATTTTCTATCGTGGCCCTAGTATTTGCATTGATATGAATGAAAGACTGATAAGGAGAATTCATAGGAACTTAGAAAGATACTATAGGGAAACCAATTTCATATGTTTTTAGTTGTGTAACAAACACGAGCAGAACTATCCCACCAACGATTTAGCACTTGCGGTAGTATGTTCAAAATTAATAGGCTAGAGTGACCCTATAAGATGTCTCCTAGTTTCCAAAGAATCAGGTCTGTTACGTAATTATACATGCCACAAGTTCTATAGCTTGTCTATTTATTATTTTCTTACTTATAACATATGTCATAGAATACTTGTATGTAGATGTTATCAACTTCATTGAACCCTCATTTATTGCTATATGTTCATAAGAATTTTCCATATATGTCATTTATTACGCTAATTATTTATCACAGATCACTTGTTCGTATTTTAGTTGTATCATAGATTAACTTGACTGTGTGTTATAGGCATTGGAATTAGTACTCATGAGTTAAAGTATCACCTATAACATTCTTACATGTTATACCTTTCATAGATCATTTGTTTATATTCTACCTTTCTCATATCCTACACATGATTTGTATAATTATTCATGTGTTTGTCTAGTTATTCATTCTCTAGTCCACTTGCTCAATGTGATTTGTGTTTCATAGTTCACTTTCTTATCATGTTCATTCTTATAGCCCATTTTCTTATACATTGTATAAATTGTTATAACCTAGTCCTCTAAATTATGTTCTCATCTAGTCCATTTTCCCAATATGTTATTTCACTTGCTCATATACTATAAGTCTTTTAATTCACCTGCCTATATGTTACATGTCTCATATTTTATTTTATCACATTTTATATGGTTCATATGCTCATTTGCTACATGATTTAATAATTTTCTTTTACATAAATCACATATTTCTATAACTTAATTGTCTATTTGTCACAAGCTTATTAGGTTCGTATATATGTATGTTAAGTGCTCTTTTATGATGATCTATGTGTGTCATAGATTGTAAGAGACTTATCCACATATTATATTCCCCTATATGTTTATTAATGTGAGTATTAACATAGTTGGATAAAGCTTTCTCAGATTGGGATATAATGAGAATAGTGTCTAGAACTGGATGGGTATATGAATGAATTCCAGTAAGAAACTTACTCATAGGTGGGTGTCTTAGTTTAATAACCTATCCTAAGGTGCGACATAAAATGTTAGTTTTATGTTGACAATTGTTGCTTTTAAAAGATTCTCCTATGAGATAAAATGTTGAATAAAAGGAAAGTTGACCCCAATATGTTAGACTAAGAAGCTTATGATTCATGTGTCCATTTTATAGAAATTTGTAGGAGATCCATTCTTCATTGTGCTCCCTAAACTATAGTAAATGACCAAGGACCTATCATGTTAACAAGTCCCCACAACCATTCTTAATTGCTAAGGTGGGAAGTTAGGGACAAAAGGTTTACCTCTATTGAAGTATTAAGGAAGAACTAGGATATAGAATAAGCAACTTGGAAATAGAGATGGTAGAAATTCCAAATCCACTTCTCATCCCAAGCATAAATGAGAGGATATTACATCATGTGCTCCCTAATATGATCCTTATTTCTACTAGCATTTGTTCATTTGATATTTCATTTACAAGTCGTGTGTTCATGTATATTAAGTCTCATAATTCTACGTGTTCTATTTTCTTATAGAGAAAATGAGGGAAATCACTCTATACTAAAGTAGTTTTCATTAAGTTACATGGTCAGGAGAGGGGTTTTACTTATCATATTCTTATTTCATGTTTTATATCTATTGAGATGCCATGTGAGTCTCGTATACATTATTTTAGTCAGCCCACAGATTTAGTGTAGTCTTATTTACAATGGAAACTCTAGAATTTTTTTTTTGGGGAAATTCTAAGGTTAGTCAAGTCATTAGCTATACCTTTCATTCGAGGATGAATGATCCAAAGAGGGGATGATGTAACACTCCGTACCTTTCCATGCATAGATCAACTTAGCATAGAAAAAAGTATTTAAACTTGAGATAGGTATTTGAGCTTAAAGTTAAAGTTAAGTGTTAAGTTAAGTAGAGGGATCAAAATTTTGGAAAAAAATAAGAGAAAATAAGTGAGGTGCTTGCTTGACTTAATTCAGCTAGTAGGTGACTAGTAGGTGCATCACCTACTTATACTATTGGACTAAATTGAGGCCTATATTATTGGACATATTTAAGGCCCAAATTAAGTGAAAGAAAAAGGGGAAAATGAGCAGCACAACACCTACTTTATTTAAGGCCCAAATGTCTAGACCAATACCTAATCTATTTGAGGCCCAATATGGTGTGATCCAACTATAAATAAACTAAGTAGGTGCATCACCTACTTGGACTTTTTGATAAGATTAAAAAGACAAGTAGGTGCATCACCTACTTAGACTAATTTTGACCAATATGTGGCTGGAAATGAGCAAAAAAAAGAGGCGGTCAAGTGGTGGGACTTATAAGGTCCAATTATTTCATTTTCTTTTCATTCTTACTTGCAAAAAAATTAGATTATAATTATCTCACTCTCTCTTTTCTCTTAAGCCTAAAACAGCTGCCTCTTTTCTCTCCTAGGGTTCTTGAAGAAAACCCCCTTATTTCCAGCCAAGATAAGTGAAAATAACTATGTTTAATCTTTAATCCGATCATGGGAAGTTATAGAAATCAAGGTATTGTTTTGGTTGAAGTATAGAACAGCCCTTTTTGTCAAGCTTGGCAGTCCACTTCTCTTTAATCTCCAAGATATTTTCCAATAGTATTTGGTTCAACTTGAAGGGAAACCTAGAGTCTTATTGGAGTACACTTTAAGAAAGAAAATTTTATAAATAAAGGTAAGGTTACTTCCAAGATTTACCCCTCCTTTTGTATAGGCCTTGATGGAGGATTTTATATATGTTGTTGTTAAGAACTCATGGGATGGTGATCGGAAGCCGTAAGTTCATATCTTATATTATGTTGAAGGATTTTGGGACTGTTTAGATAAAGTCTATAGGTGTTGTTGTTGGAGGTAGTGGGTGACCTTATAGATTGGTTAATGGAGTTGTATTAAAGTATAAAAGGAGGGTGTGGTGATACGCCAAGTGTTTTAGGGGATGAATACTATTACTACCCGTCAAGTGTTTAGCTATTGTTTTACAAGGGATTACATTGTTATTAGTTGCTAGTATTAGCTCCATTATGTGCTTATATTGTATAGTAACACCTTAAAGGAAGAAAGCTAATTCATAGTAATAATAAGGTTGCACAATGAGGTATGTAAGGTTATTCTAGTTTAAATTCTTTGGCATGATATCTTATACTCGTGTACCAATAAAGTGAGCTTCGTAGATAATCTCTCATGGTAAAGGATACATTGTGATGGTCTATAAACTCCACTGTAGTTAATCGACCTTTTATTTACTGCCCATGGCATAGAAGTGTGTCAAAGTGTCACATATTTCTCTTATATGAGTCAATATGATCTAAGATTATATAAGTTAAGAGTGTCCCATACTGGAAATACAATCTGTCCAAAAAATTGCATCAATTGTCTAATTGATCATATACTTCTTTTGGCTACACATATTCCTTTTTAATATCATTCCCATCGTATTTGGGTATAAGGTGACCTTATAGAGTCCTTACCTATTCAATATGTAATTTATATGTCCTTACGTGGGATACACCTTTGTTCCTAATTAGAATCTACCCACGTGCTTCAATAGTACCCATTCTCACGTACCCTTCTATTTGAATAACCTAGTAAGTATTTGTTATACAGTCCAAACCTCTTTATTTGAGGAGTTAAATGTCTCCACCTTATATGTACATGTTCCCCAATTTGAAACATCTAACTTTCTACACTTGAACTGGCATAATTGCCATATGCTTTGTAAGATCACTGGAATCAACCAAAGCCAATATATGCTATGCTATGTCACTTGCTCACTAGTTATACACCTTACCAACTCATTTGTTGCATGTCTTCAAACTTTATATACTATTCTTGCTTGACATTTATTTAAGAAACATTAAGATACACTAGCCCACAAGAAACTCTTAATTACAATAATTGAAGATAATCTTATGGTCTATGTTATTATAATCATTAGCATATCCTCCTTTCACCGACCACTAGTACTTATCCATCCATACTTCTAAATTATATTCATATCTCTTTAAGCATCGACCAGTTACCATTTTACGATAAAAAAAGGAAGCCTAGATTAACAATTCTTAACAAGCTAATACTTTCATCCATGACCTATAAATTTCTAACAAAATGAAAGACCATAAAGAACTCCTTTACTAGTTCAAGCATACTCTAAGTCACCTTAAATAATAATTCCTTCTCTACCTTTCACCATGACATCTACACCACACTACACTACCCCTCCTCCCTACTCTTAGTTAACACCCAAAGATATATCACCTCAATATTAAGTTATTAGCATACATAAATTCATCAATATGCCTTTAACCAATAGCTATTCCCAATATTTTTGTCACTATTCTTCTAAATACATAATCCTAACTCTGAGGTTGATCTACTACTTATGGATCATAACACCCTAAGATACATCATGCCTTGGATGAAAACTTTATCCAATAATCTAGGTATATACTCGCTCGTCTCATGAATGCTATCTGTAATGAAGGGTTAAAGAGAAATCTAAATACATAACTTTTTATATGGATGAGGACATAATCTTTTAAATTAAAGGAATAAAATATACTAACGGTCTCCATTAATATATTTTATGAAATTTCTAAAGTTTCTGATAGTTAAATTTAACAACATCATATCGGTTGAAATCAATATTTACCACTTGTATTAACTCAAAGAAAAAGGGTAGTTGGAGGATTTTGGGGTAACATGCAAATTGAAATAAATTTCCAAGAGGACAACTTTAAAGCATTATCTGGAGTATGAAAAAATTGAAACATTATGTAAATGCCCTATAGCCTCCTGATTATAAGTGTGGTGCAAAACACACATATAAACAAGACTCTACTATACACAACTTTCAAGACACCTAAGGACACTTGAATTCTAGGCTCTAATACCAGGGTTTTAATTCCCTAAAACTATAACCTGGATGTAACATGATGCTTAAAACTATGAGTGATCCCAAGCTAACCCATAATACTGGAATAAAGCACTTTCCATTGATTACACATGTTTGAGAGGTAAATTTACTTAGTGGAAGAATAATTAAGAGATAAAATATTATATACATTGCTATTAAAATTTTTACAACACCTAGTATACAAAATGAAACTAAAAGTGAATACATCAACTATCACTGGCTGTCTATGAAGCCTTAACTAATACTGACTATAGTTAGTCGGGACATGACCACCTGTTATTCCTAATTAATACAAATGAATCAAAATAAAATTCTAGGACTATAATTGACTTGAGTCCTAAAATAAAGAGAACTAATAACCTGCTGGCCGACAACTACGCACTACATGATTATGATTTTGTGAGTTAGAATTGATACTTACATTATGAATTAATGTAGCCACATCAATGTATATATAATGCAAAATGGCTTGATGGACCCTTGTACTGTGTCTCTTTTGTAATGTGGATACTCCTACTTAAATGTTTGTTATCTGGACACCTTAATTTAATAAATTTAATATGGTAAGATCTTTGACCGTTGACCAGATCTATGTGGCATTAAAATTGTTGAGTAGGATATAACTCGTGTAGACACACGTGTATGAGCAAGAGAAGGAAATATATTTATATTAAAAAAAATTTAAAATTTTGAAAAAAATTAAAAAGGGCCTTTTTTCCCTCCATCTTTTTAAATTTAAAGATATTTTAAAAAATTTAAAAATAAAATAAATAAATAAATAAAAAATTCACCCTCCTCAACACCCTTTCACCACCCCACCACTACTAGAAATGAGGGTTATGGGAACGCTTCTTTAGCGACGATTCAAGAACCATTGCTATAGATGACCTATAGCGATGCTTAAAACCGTCCCTTAAAGATGTCTAGTCTATTAGCACAAAAAACAATCAGATCAGTCGCAATAAATGTATAACCATCGCGAAAAGGTAGCCTATAGCGAAGGTTTTAAGAACCGTCGCAAAAGACCATTTTTAGCCATGGTTATTTTATGACCAAAAATAATATTTCTCGGTAATTTTACCTCCAACATACTTAGATACTTTATTTTTTAATTATATTTATTAAAAAAATAAATTATTTCCATTTTTTTCTTTAGGGTTAATTAGAAACCCCCAAATCATACATGTTCTCCTCTCTTCATGATCGATAATATACTTCTTCTTCTCATCTACATGAAATTCTTCTTCTTTTTCTTCCCATCTATAATTTTTCACTAATTTGGGTTGGTTCAAGTGACAAATCGTTCAACCTCTTTATGTAATTTTTAATTCAATTTTGTTGAATTACTAATCGGTACATCGACAACTCTCCTGTTCAACCTCTCTCTTATTCAACCTCGTATTTCCATACAACGGGCTCTTTATCAAGGTCAGTAAAGGTTAGTGTTCTTGGAATTCAAGATCTTGTTGTTTATTTTCTTTAATCTGTATTAAAGACCTGTTTTGTGAAAATGTCACCATTCTTGAGGTTTGTTTTATGATTTTCTGAATCTCAATCTTCTTCTTCTTCCCAATGCCTATTCTCCTTAATTTCTTCTCAAGTAGATTTTGCATTGGAATTCGTTTGAGGTTTTGGTGTAAATGTGGGTATTTAAAGAGAGTGAAATTGGGAATCAAATACAGCTTAGGTAAGGACTCTAATTCTATATTTGGTTTCCTAAATACTCTTTGTATATATGGACTCTACATAACTTGTCCCGTACTCCACTTCCTTAAACAATGAAGTTGCGTTTCAAAATAAAAATGCCTTCTCCTATTTAGTTTATTTATTTCACTTTCTCCTATTTATTTTTGACCACTGGAAAGGAGAGCTGAATTCAAGACCTATTTTGTTTTGATTTCAATGTTAAACTGTTATTATTGTTGTTGTATGAGCTCTTTTTTTGCTATAATCTATGGGTTTTTTGTAGTGATTGAGCTTATATTTTTGAATGTTTATCTGGAAAGGGTACTAATTTGATTAGTTAATAGAAAAGGAGAGCTAAAACTTGTTCTATTTTAGTGTTGGTTGATTTGATCCAGTGTATTGAAACTTGTTGAAGAACTGACTTGTACTTTTCTTATTTGTCTTTCCTTATAAATGTAGTGTGTGCGAATTTGGTCCGTGGTGTTAAGGAAAAGAGGTTCAGGGTCAAGGAACCTTTTTGAATTCCCACAAAGGTTGCAAACATTACTAGGAAGTCTCCCTATCGAGAAGGTACTATTTTTTTTAATCAATTCCGAATTTTTTTTTGATTGTATGATGATACGTTTAGGTTCAAGCATTTCTTTTTCTATTTGAATTTTTGGTAGTTTTTTGGTGCTTAATTTGTTCTTAGTCCCTTTTTTGAAGTTTAATATAGTTGAATTGGTTAGTTGTACACACGTTTTTCCTGTTTAATGGCATTGTCGTGTCATATCCTTGACTCATTTGCTTAATATTTAGCATTGATTAGTTCTAAAGTGCCTATTTAAATTTCCAACAAGGTTACTCATATTATCACTGAAAAATTTCTTGTGGAGAAGGTCTAGTAGGTTTATTGCTTGTATCAATTCTTTGGGTGTGCGTTTATTTTGTGATTGTATGATTTTGATTTTACATGTTTGAATTGCTCCAATATTTTCTTTGGCTTTATTGGTTCTTGGTCCAAATTTATGAAAGGTTATCTGGTGTAGTTTCACTAGTGTTGTCTGTTCCAAAGGAACCTATATGCTTTGATAAAAGTAGAGCATGATTAGTCAGAAGGATATTGTCTCTATTGAACATATTGACGGAGGTTGTTTGTTTATCTAAGTGACTTTGAGCTTCTTTGGCCTGGCTTATTTTAAGTTAAAATTACAATGACTAAAATTATTTAAATAATGGAAATTATTTTTATTTTATTCTTTATTAAATATATGTTACACAAATTATTTCGCATACCTAATGATACTGTTTGTATGTTGATACTGACTTTACTCATGTTTTGTTTCTTTAATATTTTAAATGCTTAACATAGTATATTTAATGGATATTGGAGATAGAAGTTGGATGTATCTTTTGAGATCCGCCAATGAGTATGAATATGGAGTCAAGGATTTTCTCAATAAGGTATTTGAGCGAGCTTCTCTAGGAAATAAAATATTATGCCCTTGCAGATTGTGCTTTAATCGCTATTGGCATTATCGAGATGTGGTGGAGGATCACTTATTTTGTCATGGATTTGCTCCTAATTACACTCAATGGGTTATCCATGGAGAAGGAATTTCATCAACAAATATTCCACATCCAAGTCATGAAGGGCATGAAGGAGTAAGCCAGGGACTATCTGATGACAAAAATGATGATATTGATAAACTACTTCATGATACTTTAAGAGATATAGAAGATGATTAGAGTAATGAAGGGTATGGAGGAGTAATACAGGGACTATCTGAAGATGTTAAGCATTTTTTTTAAATTACTGGAGGAAGGAAAACAAGATTTATATCCGGGGTGTAACAGTTTTTCTAAGTTGAGTTTCACCATCCAGTTATACGTGTTTAAATGCATTCACGGGATGAGTAATGTAGATTTTTCAGACTTGCTGGACTTGATAAAAGAGGCTTTTCCATTTGCTCAGATTCCCGAGTCTTTCCACAAAGCAAGAAAGATGATAAGAGATTTGGGTCTCAATTATGAAAAAATTCATGCATGCCCTAATGATTGCATGTTGTTCTGGAATGACAATGCAAATCTCGATAATTGCATTGTGTGTGGGTCTTCTAGATGGAAGAATATTCATGATGAATTGACTAATAAGACCACTAAATTTTCGACAAAGATCTTAAGGTACTTTCCTTTAAAGCCTAGGTTTCAGAGGATATTCATGTGTTCTGAAACATCTGTAGCTGTGAGATGGCATACTACTGAACGACCCAAAGATGGAAATTTAAGACATCCTGCTGATGGGGAAGCTTGGCAACATTTTTATTCAATATATCCTAACTTCGCAAAAGATATTCGTAATGTTAGATTGGGTCTTTAAAGTAATGGTTTCGATCCATTCAGAGCAATGAGCATTTGTCATAGCACATGGACGGTTATGTTAATAAACTACAACTTATCACCATTGATATGCATGAAGACAGAGTATATTATGTTATCAATGATTATTTCTTGTCCCTCATCTTCTGGAAATGATATTGATATATACTTGCAGCCGCTAATTGTAGAGTTGAATGAACTATGGAAGGTAGGAGTGGAAACATTTGATTCTGAAACTAACCAAACATTTAATATGCGTGCAGCTTTATTGTGGATGGTTAGTGATTTTCCAGCACTAGCAATGCTTTCTGGACGGAGCACCAAGGAAAGATGGGCATGCCCCACTTGTAATCATAATACTTGCTCCCAATATCTCAAACACATTCATAAGATATGTTACTAGGGGCATCAAAAATTTTTTCCCTCTGATCATCCATATCGAAGAGATAAAAAATCATTTAATAGTAAAGAGGAGCATAAAGCTGCACCTACTCCCTTATCAGGAGAAGAAGTCCTTGAAGAAGTATGTGAATTGAATAATGTTTTTGGAAAGGGCTAAGAAAAAAAGAAAGAGAAACAATGACGGTCCTTGAAAAAAAATCCATATTTTTTGAATTGCCGTATTGGCCGCAAAATAAATTGCCACACAACCTTGACCCGATGCACATAGAGAAAAAATTATGTGTTAGTATTCTTGGTACTGTGTTGGATATCGTTGGAAAGTCCAACGATCATGTAAATTCTCGGTATGACTTACATGCGATGGGGATACGCAAAGAGCTTCAACCAATAGAAGATGATGATTGTGAAAAAGTTCATTTGGCTAAAGCTTGTTTCTCCTTGAAACCGGATGAGAAAAGGTTGTTTTACATTGTTTTAAAAGATGCTAAATTACCAAAAGGGTTTTCCTCTAATATATCAAGTCGAGTGCAAATAGATGAGATAAAAGTATCGGGATACAAAAGTCATGATGCTCATTTCATAATACATCACTTGCTCCAGGTTGCAGTTAGGAAAGTGTTATCGAAGAATGTGTCTTTGGCATTGATTAGGTTAGGGAATTTTTTTAGATCCATATATAGTAAGGTTGTAAGAAGAAGTGATCTTGATAAAATGAAGGCTGAAATCATTGAAATTGAATGTGAGCTTGAAAAGATTTTTCCTCTAAGTTTTTTTGATATAATGAAACATTTGCCTATCCATTTAGTAGATGAAATTAAGCTTTGGGGCCTGACTCATTTGTGTCATATGTATCCTATTGAAAGAAATTTGTGTAACTTCAAGGGATTTGTTCGCAATCGAAATACCCCTTAAGCATCAATAGCAGAAAGTTTTTTGGCAGAAGAATGTTTGAACTTTTGTTCGAGATACCTAGATGACAGGTCGAAGACAAAATTCAGTAGGTATCCAACAGAGGATGATGAGGACATTCAAATAGAGGGAGCTAGTTTTCACCTATATTTCCAAAGACAGGTCATCCAATTAGAAGTAAGAAGAAAAAGAAAGGCAAGACTTTTGATCTGGATAATCATCAGTGGTTTGAAGCACATTGATATACTTTGTTTAATACCGGAGATGAACAAGTAGAGACATTTATCCAGTAAGATAAAATAATTATTTGTATTTTGAATTCCTTTATATGATATGATTATTTGTTTAATTTTCATTGATCTACATCGTTATTGATTTAATTTGCAATACATGTTGGCAGGGAGCATAAGGATTTAGTTGATAATAGTACTAGAGGAAATGCATGGGTAAAAGCACAGATTCATAGTCAAAAATTTGGTGATTGGTTTAAGAAAAAAGTTAAAAATATTGAAGTGCCAAATCATTTAAGATGGCTAGGTATAGGGCCTAATTATGTGGCTAAAAGTTATACTGGATATTTCATTAATGGATATTGATTCCATACAATGACACGGGACATCTCAGGCAAGACTCAAAATAGTGGAGTGACTTTGTCAGCAACAACAGATAGTTTTGCTAGTGCTAGAGACCCAAATCCCGTTGATGGAATGGTTATCTATTATGGAGTTATTGAAGATATCATCGAGATAGATTATTGGAGTTGCTTTAGTTTTGTACTTTTTAGATGTGCTTCGTTTCATAATGAAGTAGATGAATATGGGTTGATTCGCATAAATTTTAATAGAAAATGCTGCACAGATGACCCTTTTGTGCTAGCATCACAAGTGCATCAAGTCTTTTATGTGCAAGATCCAATTGATAAAGGGATTTATTATGCAAGAAATAAAGTCCCTATTGATTTGTATGATTTGGAGGAAGAAAGTTGTCCCAATATTAAAGAAACATTTTGGAGGGAGCCTAATGATGACATTGGTTCATCAGAAAGAGTAGTCGATGTTTATGTCAGATGGTCGAGGGACGATCTTCCTATTGATATCATTGATGTGACTTCCTTTCCTAGTATTCAGAAGATGTAGAAATATCAGAAGAGGAGGATGACATTAATGATACCGATTAGGATTGGATGGTACCTGATGACTGAAAAAATTAAGATATTCTAAACTTTTTTAAAATTTCTTTGTAATGGTATGTAGTATATTAGACTTTTTTTGATATCTTTTATTTTTTTTCTTTAATGAGCTTAATTTTCCAAATGTCTTAAATTAGTGAAACTTAACAAATGCATGCTAAGAGTTGTTGGGCACATTGTGAAGCCTTTCTTTCTGCTAAGAGTTGTTCCTGGATGAAAGTAAGTTTGTTCTACACTTTAGCGGTGTTGTTTGAATGTCTCAATGTTAGAACAAGCAATAATATATCCATTATAATCCCACAATCGGTGTTGAAGGTGTATAGGAATGATACATAATCTAGTCTTTTTTACCGGCTAGTTCATACAGTTAATATGTTTAGGTTTTTCTTTTTGATTGTATGATTTTGTTGATGATTCTTAGCAAAAACATTTGACAACTTCTAAGAACAAATAATCTATGGGTTAAGAGTTTTCCATATGGGTTAAGAGTTTTCTATCTTTTCTAGGTTCTTTCACTTCCCATTATGAATTTATGAGATAGCGGATGAGATATTTTCTATCTTTTGCAGGTTCTTTCACATTTGAAAACTTCTGATCTCTGTAATTCTCAGGGAGTCAGGAAAGTTACATTAATAGAAGCCATTTGTCTTGTGGGGAAAAAACCGAAGGAGGCAAAGATCAAAGATGCAGGTATATATAGGTTCTTCTGTATGTTCTTAATACATAACTATTAAGTCAATTATGGAGGACTGCCTAACCGATTTCTAACTTAAGAGTTCTGAAAGAGAATACTTCAAGACTATTATAGATTATACCGTATTAGACTTTGCTTTATTTAATTTGTTTTTGGATGTGTTTATATATGTGTTGCTACAGAGAAGTTGTGGAGTAGGTTGTCGCTGTAAAACATGTTTAATTTTTTTTGACTTTGCAATTTTCTTGATGTGGTTTTCTCATCCATGATAGTATAAGAGGCACATTGTTCAACTTCTAGGTTTGGAGCATATAGGAAGGAACTTGTTTTAAGTTGCCAATGTTTGATAATTACGTGTATATATTGAAGTTTTGGTACTATTGATGACAGTATTTAGCTGTACAATTCTCTTGGATGTCGTTCCTTTAAGAAGTTTCTCCTGGTGATCCTTTTTGTTTCTTTACCTATATCTCTGTCCTTAAAGTTCAACTGAGGTGATCCTTTTTTTTAACCTCTATCTCTATCCTTAAAGTTCCACTGAAGAACTGGAAAGATATTTCTAGGGTGGGGATTTTTCCATGACAAGGTTTTCAGCAATTCCTCTTTCAATTTGTTTGCCATTGATAATGCTTGCATGTCTGCTTCTATCACATGATCCGTGCCTGAAAGTTAATTAGGGACAGTACTTCAATTTACAAAACCTCATTTTTCTTCCAGTCAATTGGAATAAAAGTGTTCACATGATCAGTGCCTGAAAGAGAATTGTTTTAAGTTCTGGTTCTTTTTCTTTTTTCTTTTTAGCTTTGTAAGTGACCTGACTAAGACAAATATAATAGAGCTAGAGAGTGAGATCTGACAGTGATAGTAAAAGAGTGCTCTTCCAGCAATTTGATTAACAGTGACATACCCTGAGTACTGTTGGAGCGATAACTTTGGTTATCCAGGCAGAGATATTATTCTGGCAGCTTGTCCTTCTTCTTTATTCTTATTCAAATTTGTAGCAGTCACTACACATATTGTTGTTGCTCCAAAGTTTAAGTGGGTGACTATTTTGCTGTGCACTTTTTTCATTTCAATATTCTGAAATTTAACTTGTTCCATCTTAAATTTATACAGGTTTGTAAAAAATGAACCAACAGCAGCCTCCAAAAATAACACAAGAGTAAGGAACAGGACATTTAGTTTACCTGGATCATTATCAACCATGGCAAGTAGAAAACGACGTATGCTGACAAAAAATGAAACTGTTCAAGCTATACGATCAGAGAAAGAAAATCTCCTAAAGTTAATTAAACAAGAGCATCCACCAGTAGCACCACCAGCACCACCGTCTAGAGAAATTGAACAATCTATAGCAGAGCACCATGTGGTAGAGGAGCAAAATACAGACGATAATCAACCTGTACAAGATCAGGTCCAAACGACAGATTCAGCCACTCCTACAACAGCTGAACAGTATGAAGAACAAGGTAATATATAGCTTAGAAAGTTATTGAATTCATTCATGACGTCTAATTTTTGCTATTTTCTTATAGCGGTAGGGCCTTCAACTAGAAAAATAAGAGGAAAAACACAAATGCATAAGGTACACATCCGGCAAGAGAAATAATTGATCACACTAAACCAGAATAACCAACCTGTTGGTCCTACAAATGAAGTTGTAAGTGAGTTGAGTAGCTTCATAGGCAAACTAGCGAGGAAAGAGCCCCTTTGCCCGTTAGATATATTTGATTGGAGGCATATGGATACTAAACAGGAGTTATGGGATTATACCAAGGTTGGTGTTCTACCCATTTCATTTCCTTAATTAAAAGTGTATTTTTTTTGTTGTTCTTACTGAACGGAACCAACTTGTAGGCCAAATATGATATTCCTAATGTTGTAAAAGATTGGATTTTGGAAAGAATATGAGAATCTTGGAGAAAGCACAGAAGGGACTAGAGGAGAGATCATTACGATCGATGGGAAAATGATGAAGAGAGATCATTATGATCGATGGGAAAATGATGAAGTTCGATTATTGAAAAGGTCCGAAAATATGCTGGAATGTCAATTTAAAGAGCTTCTCGTGTACTGGAGGAGTGAAAAATTCCTGGTAAAACATATTACAGTTAGTACAACAAATAAAGAATTTTATTACTATTGTTAACGTTACTGATTCATACTTCCAAAAAATGTCTGCAACCAATGCTGAGAATCGGAAGAAGTTGATGAATCCACACACTACTGGGAAGAAGAGTTTTACTGTAGTTCGCAACAAATTGGTGTGTTCTCTTATTTATTATTTAGTTATAAATTTCCATTTAGATAGTTTTTGATATTCACTAAATATCATAGGAATAGGAAAATGAGAAGGGGAGAACTTTGTCTCTAAAGGAGATATTTGCGGAGACAAGAGAAAAAAAATCTGATCGTATATACAAGACGTCTAATGAAGACACCACGAGTAAAATTGTATGAAACATATCTTTTTCAAGTTTATATTGACATAAATGATCAGTTCTTAATTTATAATTATTTAAATGTGGTTTTGAATATGATTATTAGGCTTAAATGGAGGAAATTGAAACACAACAGGGTTTAAATGAACAATCCGTTAATGCATTTTCAGTCGTCATGGGTGCTGAACATCCGAGACGTGTAAGAGTGCTTGGAGGGGGGGGGGTTACAAAGAATTATTTGAAAAGATTAAATGATGGATCTGAATTATCTTTAAATGCCACAAATAATGTTCAACAAATGTAAGAAAGGATGCGAAAAATGGAGGATCAGATAGAGGAGCAGAAGAGAACCGTTAAAAAAGAAGTTATTGCAGATGTAATTGCTCAGCTTCAGAGTGCAGGAATAATTGATCCTAACATACTAGCGGCATTGACCATTCCTTCACCATCGGAATCGACTTCTACAGTAGCAGCTACAGGGAGAAACAATCAAGGTTAGTGTATGAAATTCTGTATTATACTCATGTTATTTTGGTGGCTGAAATAGTTTATTGTTGTTGGACTGTATTGGATGGTTATTTCTGGTTCGTAACTGTGTGCCGAGTTATGTTTGGTGATTATTTGGGATGTTCACTACTGTGTGTTATTCTTCTCTTCCCTTTTTTCTTTTTTTTTATTGGTTGCATCTATTGATATGATGGCTAAACCTGTTGATGTGATGGCTGCATTTGTTGATCATGTGATAACATGTTACTTTTGCACTTGGATGCAAAAGCAATCCATTGGCTTTTGATATTACAGTTGCTTGTAGCGGGTTCATGTTGGGTTTGGTATTCGCTGCTTGCTATATCATAGGTAGAATTTTGTGAACTTCTCTGTTTGATACTTAAGTCTGTGAAAATATTGGTCTTTATATGGAGGAGAAGAAGGAAAAATTATTCCAAAAGTATCTCTATGGGTTTGTGGAGGCTGTATGGAGTTTCAAAGTAGGGATGTGAATGCCTTTCCAATTAGAGAAGGATTCCTGCACCAGTGGGGTATACTGCCCTTATCCCGCTAGCCCCTTAGATCGTACTCTCTAGCTCATCCTCTTTGAGAAGAAAAGGTCCTTCCCTCCCATCCCTGTTGTGTCTCTTACACATGCATCATACAATTCATAATAAGGTGGATGGATGTTGAGATGTTGAAAAAGACAAAAATCAGGAATGAATTAAGTAGT
The DNA here is from genome assembly GCA_030864215.1 of Capsicum pubescens. Taxonomy (NCBI): domain Eukaryota; kingdom Viridiplantae; phylum Streptophyta; class Magnoliopsida; order Solanales; family Solanaceae; genus Capsicum; species Capsicum pubescens. Next base: position 128,351,773 of record CM061541.1, read on the forward strand.
AATAGAATATCTAATCCTTAGAATGTGCACCCACTCTTCTGTTACCATATATTTCTTCTTTAGTCTATTTGGCCAAAACAACCTCCATTTCATTCCCTAGAGGCCAAGAGAGCAGGTTTTGTGGGATATACAGTACATTTAACTAAAACAGGTGTCCTGATCGATAGATAAAGGTGAGGAAGATCGTAGGTACAATATAATGAAGAAAAGAAAAAAAAGAGCAAATTCATCTTCGAAGGTTTATCATCCTTCTATAATTTATAGCATCTACACCTCAACTGTAAATTTTTATCTGTTGCTCAAATTTGTCATATATATGTTGCGAGGAGAATCAATATATATAATGAAGTGTATCATGCTAGTGTTAATTAAGAGTTGCAAAGTTGATTGTCACTAATAGAAAGACTACAACTAGATGTATTTGAGTTTCCTTCATGAATCCTCTTGGCTGCTGCATGTAAACTAGGAGAGTGTGTATCTCTCTCTCTCTATATATATATATAGGAAGGTAAAAATTGAGACTCAATGGAACACTTAACCTATGTGAAAATGTAGTTGATAAAGGGTGTGTTAGTAGGAAAGAGTACTTTGATTGAGATTTAACAATGGAGTGTTGTCGGTGGTTTAATACGTAATTTTGTGAACTTCTCTATTTCATTTTTGCCTTCATATGTCGCAGGAGATCCAACACCACGGGTTAGATGAATTAAGAATGTTTTAACACTTCTAGATCAACTTTTGTTGTTGTTGTTATGTAGTTTGTGCTCAACTTTAATTTTGTTTTTCTTATTGTTTTAGGTGATCGTGACATAGAAGATGGCAGTGGTAACAAAATTGATGAACTGGATCTAACCTAGATGTCGAGCACATTAGCTTCATGTCACACTAGCTCGCTATTCGGAAAACTTATGTATGTTTTGATTGGGGATTGATCACATCTAACCGAGTAGTTTCTAACATCATTTATTTTTGAACATTTAAAACTTGTGTATATATGTTTTGATTTTTTTGAATGGTCAAAAAATATTTGGTTTCTTATTGGTGGACAAAATTAACCGTTGCTATAGTTCATGTTTAAGTGTCACAATAGCTTACAAAATAACAGTCCTAAAAAGTTTTATAGGACGATTTATATAATTTAGTCACAAAAGGTAGCCGTTCCAACATAAATAAAACTGTCCCAATAGCTGAAAAAACCTTCGCAATAAGGTTATAGGGACGATTTAACAACCGTCGCAATAGCCTAAAATTTTTCACAATTTATTAATAGGGAATTTTTAATGAACCATCGCAATAGCATAAAAACGTCGCAATATGTATTAATGAACAGTTCTCCAACCATCGCAATAGCAGTAAACCATCGCAATAAGCTCTATTTGGACGGTTTTAAAACCGTCACAATAGCTTAAACCGTCCCAATAGGATCTATTTGGACGGTTTTACAACCGTCGCAATAACATAAACCATCGCAATATACGTTATTGGGACGGTTTAAAATTGTTCCAATAACCATCTCGATAGCCACAAAAATTGTCGCCTACACAAATATATAACCGTGGATATAGTATATATATAGGAACGGTTATTAACCGTCCCAGCACCACTCAAACCGTCCCATATGGTCAATGTATAAAACCATCGCTAAAGACAGGGATGTAGCAACGGTTTTTGTAACCGTCGTAAAAAACCGTCGTATTTGAGCTATGGTAATGCCTTCAGTAACAACAATTCTCTAACCGTAGCTATACATCTATTGACAAGGTTTTGGAGGCTATGAATACGGTTTTCTAACCATCGCAATAGCCCCTTTTTCTAGTAGTGCACTCTACCCCCGTCCAGCACCTCCCACCTGTCCACACTCGTCCAGTACCCCCACCCCATTCCCACCACCATCCAACACCCTCAAACCCTCTGTCCCGTGTCCAGCACCCCCACCGCACAAATAGTTTCGTCTAGCGCCCCCAGCTTTCCTCCCCCATGTTAAGCAAACCCAGCCCCCCACCCTCGCATCCAGAAGCCCCACCCCACCCTTAGCCCCGTATAGCACCCCTAGCCCCCCTCCCATGCATCCAGTAACCCCCCAACTCCCTCCCTCACATCCAGTACACCTATAACTTTTTCCCCACACCCTTGCTTCGCACCAGCCACCCCTACCCCTACGCAAAAAATCCCACCAACCTAAAGCCCTCCCCAACTCCCCACCTTCCAATGCACCAACCCCACCCCCCTCCAAAAAAAAAAAAACTTTGAATAACTTTTTATTTTTTATTTCTCCTCTTAATACAAATATTTTCATATTTTTTTAATTAAAATTTAAATTTGAAATTTTTTCATATTTTTTGGGGATTAAAATTTAAATTTGAATTGAAAGTGAGTGATAGTGGATATTAATTTTTTTTTGAATTTCATGAATAAGCTTGAAAAAACTTAGAGTTCTTGTGAATTTTTTTAAGATAATCAAAGTTTAAAAATATAAAATTCATTATGTTTGTATATATGAATTTAAATTAGTTGGAGAAGAATTTTAATTATTAGGAATGAATTTGGTGTTTAATTTGTGAGCAAAAATAAAATATGATTATTTAAATTTTTCTATAATTTAAAAAAATTTCTTTAATTAAATTTATTTTAATATTTAATTTCTTATGTAGGATTTTAAAAATAACATGGAATTTAATATAATATATGAAAATGGCATGGAAGGTGACGTGGCAGCTGATGTGGGGTGAGTGTGTTACACACAAAAAAATAGTGTTTAAAATATTGCTTTTGAATGGGTTTAAGGGCCCAGATGAAAAACTTGCAAGTAGGAGTATCCATATTACAAAATGGACATAGTACAAAGGTCCATCGAGCCATTTTGCCTATATATAATCAGTACTTCTAAAATGTACTGAGTATACTGGGTGCATGTAATAAGTAAACTTATATGTGTCATAATATTATAACATTCATGCTAAGGGTAAGTAAACTCACCGTATTAATGAGTAAACTTAAAGCTGAAATGTCACAAAGAATAAATAGTAAGAAAAATCTATTAAAGTTAGTGAGTCGTTACACTTAGTTTCTAAAATAAATATTTCTATTGAAGATTCTTACAACCGACATGCCCCTTTTGGAAACATGAAGCCCATCTTATAAACCCTATATGGAGGGTATTCAATACCTTGCCAGGGTAAAAAGCCATGATTTGACTTAATTCACTCATGATAATGAATAGACTCTCAACTAATGAGGACTTCCTCTGAACATAGACAATCTAAACTAACAAGGACACTTTTCCTATGGTGGGACATAGTTTCTGAATTTAGGTTCACTAAATCTACATTCCATTGATGCTAAATACTAATCCCAAAACCATACTAGTGCTCAAATATATTAAATCCACCATAAAGTAAGCATATAGGTTTGTAAATCTGAAAACCAATCATGATTCTATTTATAATTCGCGTTCATAAACAGATGTGTGAATCTTCTATTAAATCTAAAATTGTACTTTTGTATTTTCTGTAAATTAAGTGAATCATTGTAAAATCATATACATCTACCAACTCATGTTAATTCATGTCAAAAATACTACAAGTCAGTTTATAATTTCAACCGTATAAGTAAGAACAAGAGTAAACTATGAATTCTTGTATTACAATTAATAAAATCCATAAGGGAGCATTATAGTTTCAAAATCATGTAAATGGGGTATAAACCCTATTTAGAAAATCCCTAAATATAACTTATCAAAAGATAATTTTTAGTCACAGGGAGTAAAGAAAACATTTGTCCAACATATCTAAACTTCTCTATTTATTGAAGGAAACTTTTTGGTTGGGACCTTTGAGTTTAAAATTTTGGAGAAAGTCTAATTTAATTTTTTGAGAGTGGAGAGGAGAAAGAGTGATGAAAATTTGGTAAATGATGAATAAATAATGTTTATTGAATGTTTTATGTAATGGCGAAGGATTTTGAGGTAAGGAAAGAACCGAACTACCCCTAAAGAAACTAGAAAAATTACATAAATTTCCTATCAGACCACTTGGTTGACGATCCAGCAACCCATTGGTGGATTGTCAACAATCTTATCACTCTTGGGCCATTTTTTCATCTTACTAGTTAAGGTTGAAGACTTCAGATTATGGATCATCACCCAGTTGATAGCTTATCAACTTAGGTCATCAGTCTCAGACAGACAGACACCCTCAAGTAAAATGAGCAAAACTTTCTACTCTGATGTCGGATTAAGGTGAAATTAGACATGTTAGAAATAAGACTTAAATATATTTTATTTTGTAGGTCTTGGGCTCCAAAACACTTTATATTAAAGGGGTTATTATCATTTGAATTTGAATAAAAAAGAATCTTAAACTAGAACTTGGACGAAACATTAGTTTTCGATTCAAGTATGTGTGAGGGTCTTCTCATGAACCTAAAACACATAGAAAACAATAAATAACATACATGAATTTTTGGAGTGTTACAATTCCTTTCCTTAACAAAGCCAAATGAAGAAATTCTGGTTTGTTTTTCCATAAATCGACTTTCATTTGTCCAAAATGAATTTTAGAAAAATAAATTATTTTGGAGAAATATTTAGTAACTTTATGTTTTTCACTACTATAGAGGTATCTGACTTTTATAGCTATACAAATCGATGTAGCAGTCATTGACCGCCACTATAGCTGGAATTCCTCCACTATGGCACTTGCTGCTATAGCATTGTTCCAAACAATATAGATATATTGATAAGACAGAACATCTGTCTTCACCCTAAAATTCTACTTTTTCCAACACACCTTAACACTGGGACATTTCAAATAGTGCCCTTTTATGCTAATAAATTTTAGTTCTACTTACTCAAATCCAATTTCGTAAAATTCTATCGGTTTCTTAACATCGTAGCTAACTAGAAATCAAGATAAATACCACTACCCTAGTATAAATAATACCCAGAATTCCCTAGGCCAATCCTCTCTCTGAAATTAATAAAAATTAGTCTCACAAAAAATTTGTAACTTTCAAATAGGAATGAATTTGGACATGATATTTTAAACCTAGGACTCAAAGATAATGACAAAGTTGGTCATTATAGTTTTGTAGGATGTGTTCCTCAGATAGGAAATGAGTTTGTAACCAAAACAAGTGATTTAGGATTTCAAAGTAAGAGCAGAAGTCCAACAAAATCAATCAAGATTATGTTTGGAGTTCTATGAACAATTGAACATGAATAAAGTGGTGTAAGAAAAAAGAGATTCAAATCAAATAAAAAATTAGAAAATAAAATAAGAAATTGCAAAATTATCATGAACTAGAGCACACAATTTAATTTGGAAGCACATAGAGGCAACCATCACCTGATGTTTGTGTGCCCTCCTACACATCTAAGTCCCAGGTGTGCACCAGTGCACAAAGCTGAACTGTAACATTTTCTTTTTTAAGTAAATTCAAAAAAATTGCAACTAAAGCCACACTATACGAGTTAATACTTGTCCCAAATTAGCTTATCACTGTTTTGAGATCAAAAACTTGAAAACAAGGAATTCACTACTTCTTATCACAATTCGATTCAACAAAAAGGTTTGAATCATCATACATTGTAATATTTTTTAATTTTTATTCATCCATGTTTTCTTCTCCTATTATAGAGTAGTTTTTCTTAGGGTTTTTCAAAAACAAGGTGTAGTTATAATGTATTGAGGATTTTGATTTTTGTTTGTATGCTTGAACTGATTTATGGAGATTCAATTATATTGAGAGTATGTTGACTATTTAATAAAAAGGAAAATATTATATTGAATAAATATCAATTACCTTGTTTAGCATAAATCATGTTTTCTTTAAAGTAATAAAAAATATTGTTTACATTGTTAATTAAACAATAAGGAAAAATATATGAAAGATATTTTTCCTTAAGACTAGACATTAATCATTATTCTAGCATATCTAAATATTAGGAATCCTATAATTAATTATTGAATTTTTGGGAATTGATAGGACTTTAGATGTGAATATAAAAGGGAAACATATTTCGATTATTGTCTTGAACCAGTCTTGTATTTTCCTGTTAATTCTCACATTAATAGTAATCACTGCTCATTAAATAAATTATTTTAATTTACATTTTAAGCTATTAATTGTGGTTCTAACCATAATAATTCAAGTTTTGATTCCCTGGATAATATGTAGCAAGATTTCGTTTGAGTTATTATTTGTACCAATCCATGTGGAGACAATCTATAAATACTATACTATCTTTGGCTAACGAAACACTCAATTTATAGTATGTTTTTAATCAAAAAAATTTGGCGTGAATGTTGAGGATTGGATACAAGTAATTCTCGATAGAGGTTCCAATATTAATACAAGTTTTTATTTTATTTATTTTTAGTTAATATCCCAAGTTCACTATTATTGCAAGCAATGGGTACTTAACTACAACTCTGATGTATGACATGATCTTTAACAAAAGTATTCATCAAATACAACCCAAACTTGGAAAGATCTTTATGCTTATTTAAGGTGAAATTTGCATAGAGGGTTTCAGGGAAATCTTAGAGTCAGAACACAATGGCTAATGATGCACAAATTATATCTTTGAATGACCCATTCAATCCCATTAATCAAAATCGTCCACCTTGGGTGGAAGATGGTGTTGAACATCAGTATATCAGTAATTATATGAACAATCACTTAGCAACTGAGATTACGGACCAAATGGAACAAATTAATAGTCAAACAAAAAAATTGTTTGGGAAATTATGCCAGACCAAACAACAATGGGATTTAGACTTGTGTGAGATTTCGTCGAATTGTGGCCAACAATTTTGAGATCAAGTGCAGTGTTTTCTAATCAATTTAGAATAATTGTGTTTTTAGAGGAAAGAAAATAAAAAATTCAATTAGTCATCTGATGGACTTTAATGAAATAATAAACACCTTTCACTATAATGCGGCATTAGATGATGTTATATATTTAAGGGCATTACCTTTTACTCTAAAGGATGATGGAAATATATAGTTGAGGAGTTTACAATCAGGATCAATTAGAAATTGGGAATTATGGCAACAAAGTTCAAGGATAAGTATTCAACACCAACTAAATAGTAGGAGTACTAACAAAAATTAGCAATTTCACACAATTAGATATAGAGACTATGCTTGAATCATGGGAATGTTTCAAGGAATTATTGAGAAAATGCAAAGATAACGGGACTAATCCTAAGTTGCAACTGATAAATTTCTGGGATGGATTTACCCCAGATTTCCAACGAATATAGAATAATCCAGTTAGGAGTCCAATTGCAAAAAAAATCATAGAGGAGAGTACAAAAATTATGAGTAAGTTGGTAGAGGATGCTAATCAGTGGGAATTTTGTCTTGAGTGAAATCTTTGTCAATATATGGGTGACATTTTATATATTTTAGTGCTTTGTATTGATGTTTAATTCTACCCTGAGTGTTTCCAAAGCAAAGTGATATGCCATGATCAATTTAGAAAGTAATAGAGGTGTTTCTTTATAGATTTATATATACCTTTTACCAACCAAATTGCATGTATACTAGTCAGCCCCATTGAGTTGTAATTCTATTTCTTTGAACAACCACACATAACAAGCCCAACATTTTTGGTTTGAATGACCGGTATTTATGAACCTGTGACCGCCAATAAGCACTTGATATGTTATGAGCTTTAAAAAGTTAAGTGTAGAATTGTTGGGTGCTCAGTTTAACTATTTAAGATCAGAGAAATGTCATGGCCCAAAAACCAAGAGTCATGATGGTACTTGTCGTGGAAAATCTTGTTAAATAATCCTATCACCTAACTAATAGAAGAAGGGAAAACAATACTTAAACCTAAGGCTAGGATTCTAGAGATAAGTCGAACCAAAAAAACATGATAATAGTAGAAATACAATCAATGATACCAAATCAAAATCTCAAAACCTGGTCTCACAGTGTAAGAACTACTAAATATGTCTTGAATGCCAAAGGTATAAAAAATTGCCTCTCAATACCAAAAGAGATTGAAAATAGAAGGGATGAGGTAGTAGGCCAACTCTTGAATCTAGGACATCCAGTGCCTCGAATATACTCCAAATGTTGCCTGAGTCAGCTATCTGTGTGGCATACTCATATCTGGATCTGCACAATAAGGGCACAATACTCATGCTCAGTAGGTATCATAAGACGACATAGTAGAGTAGAAAATAAGGCATATAAACAAGAACTACGGGAACGCCACCTATAATCAGAAAATATCCCAAATAGTAGACCACACCGGCTCCACTAACAGTTCTACTATATACACATAAAATAATTACTAATACAAGAAGGAAACACACATATGCATGTGTACCAGGTGTAAGTAGGGGAAAGGAATTCAAAGTAACAAATATCACATCAAGAACTGAAATACTATACGAAATATGCATAATATATACGGAAAGCAATGAAGATGAGGATTATGATGATGCACGAGGTCATCACACAACCTACGTATACAGATAAAGAGCCGTGCTTTGAGGTAGGACTCATGGGAATTCGTCAACACATATACAACCAATATCCAATATCAATATCAATAACTCATCTCCGAAACATACATCGATAGAGGGTTTTTAAAGGTGTCAAATTTTCTATTAAAAAAGCCAGTGTTCCAGTATTTCCAAGGTGGTACTAATGTTACAAGAATAAATATGATATAGGATGTAATGCTAACAACCAACAAAAATGAAAATATCCAATGTGTAACTAATATACCAACCTTGTGAGCCAAAAATCCAATCAAATGAAACAACCATCCATGATCCAATATTATCCACAAACCATCAAGTGAAACATGTAATAAAATGTCACTAATACCATATAAATTCAAAATATAGTATTTTCCAACAAAAAGAGTGCAAATAAACCAAACAGATTTCACTACCAGGGTAACAACCTCATATAAGATCTCACAAGGCCACATATGCCAAATAATGTCTCAAACTACAAAATATTATTAACATAGGCCCCCACACGGGCATAAAATAATCTAAACACGTTTCCCATTATTCAATCGAAAACCCACAACATGCTTTTTATTATTAATAACTTTCCAACACAATTTGAAGAAAGTTAAGCCATAACCTAACTCAAATACAAAAATTGGAATAATTAAGCTTTTACCACCGAGATTAAACCCAACGATAATTATATTGCCCATTTCAAAATCAAGGTTATAACGGGCCCCCAAAACAAGTTTTCAAATAAAGGGTAAAATCAAAATTTTAGTCTAAAAATTATATTTTCAAAGATTAAAGGAACTCATTAGAGACAAGCCATGTTAAAATAGGTTAAAATTGGTGTTTGAATTGAAGAAATGCTAATTTGGGCCCTCCAGGCCAAAATCCCCAAATTCCACATTCAAATCATAGTTTAAGCATGATTTATATGATAAAATTTGAATGAAAAACAATTGTAATAGGGATTTGGAGATTATCCAATTTTAAAAATAGAAGAAAATGCTCAAAACTTCGAGCCCTAAGCTCAAAGTTTCAAAAATGATGTAAAAATCTTAAATGGGAAAATAATCCACCTAGGCATCACCAAAGCAACTACCAAGTCACTTTGGTGGCTATTGTGTAGTCAACTAGGCGTCGGTAAAAGGAAGCCTGCCTTATTGTGTAAGAAACTTGGCAATCGCTCAAGCGACTGGAATCTGGCATGCCAGTGTTGCTTAGGAAACTAGTCTATTAATTAAGGGAGCCTGGTGTCACTTAGGGATACTTTGGTTGTCAGGCTAAGCTACTTAAGCGATTAAATTACTTATAAGAGTGTTCTACCTAAGTGGTGCACTAGCTGGAGGCTTGAACAGTTCCAAGTCTCATTAGATCCCTCGGGATTCATCCAATATCCAAAGTATGCAAACAAACTATGCTACCCTAATAAATTAGATGCTCTAGACTCAATGGAGATATCAGATTCTTGAAAAGACATCGTTTTCCAAAAATTAATGCCCAGAACCCAATTTTGAAACTATCCAAAACCAAACCAACCATGTTTTCAACCTAGAATCAACATTTCAAATCTGCTTCCGCAGTCTATTTTGCCATCTGATACACAGAATGAAAGATATTGACCGAAGTCAACTAGTAAGCTTTTAAGACCATCAAAAATTGTAATCTCACATTGATCTTATCAAAATTCTTTGGTAATTTTGGCAATAATCCCTACACACAAAAAAATACCAAAATACAGCCACGAGGAGCGGTAAAATGGTTAAATCACATATAAATAAATATTTCACATAGATCATCAAAAATTAGGTCATTACATCATCCAACACTAAGAATTTAGTTCGTCTTTGAACCAACAACAAAAACAACAAACCCAGTGTATTACCACAAAGTGGGGTCTAGGAAGGGTAAAATATATGCAGTCCATACCGCTACCTCCGAAGAAGTAGAGAGGCTATTTCCGATAGACCCCTGACTCAAGATAAAGAATAGTAAACAAGGTCATAATGCAACATAAAGAAGGATGGATGGAATAATAGAAATAAGAAATAAGAAATAATAAAAATAGAAATCAGAAAAATACAAAAGAAGAGAAATAAGAGCAATACAAAATAAGAAATAAGAAATAGGAAATAGGACACCCACCTAGTAGTAACATACTATCACAGACCAAAGACACCCACCACACCCAAACTCTCCTAACTAGAGGTTCCTACCTATGACATAGTCCTAGGATTACTAACCCAACAACACAAGAACTCTCCTAACTACTTGCTACAACCCACACTAGCCTTCTACCCTTATTCGAGACCTCCATACCTTCGTATCTAGTGCCATGTCCTCAATAAGATATAGCTACTCAATGTCATGTCTAATCACCTTCCTCCAGTATTTTTTCATCCTACCTCTACTCCTCCTGAATCTATCCAAAGCCAGTTTCTCACTCCTACAAACTGGGGAATCCATTCCTATAATGACCAAAGACTACCCCTAGTCATTACACGGTTCTTACAGTCCCGAGGGATCATCATACTCCACTAATAGGTCTCCCACAAATCGTGGTACATCTTAGTGGTCCCTGGATGAATAGAGTGACGTACACCATATGCTTCTGTAAGAATTCATTGCCTCAACTCATCTACACCAGGAAAACACAATTTACCCTAACAATGCAAAACACTATCTCCCTTCTTAGAAGAAAACCTCTACTTTTTTTATCTTTGATTGATTCTTTCAACTTAACTAGATTGGGATCTCTATCTTGCTTTTTCTTCAACTCGGAAACTAGAGATGACTCTGAGCTTCTCTGCACCAATATACTACCTTCTGCTAAATCGAGTAAATGGATACCTAGTCAGGAAAGCTGATGGACTTCCTAAGCTAACTTCTTCTTACCATCCTCAACATGAGCTACACTACCCATAGATATTCTACTGAGAGCATCAGCCACTACATTGGACTTGATCGGATGATACAGAACACTCATGTCATAATCTTTCAATAACTCTAACCATATTCTCTGATGGAAATTCAAATCTTTCTGAGAGAACACATATTAAAGTCTTCTATGATCTTTGAACAGATCTACATGCACCCCATACAAGTAATGCCTCCAAATCATTAAGGCAAATACTACTGATGCTAGCTCAAGATCATGAAATGAATAATTCTTCTTATGAGTCTTAAGCTATCTGGTGGCATAGGCTATTACCTTACCTCTCTGCGTGAAGACACAACCCAAACCTACTCTGGATGCATCACAGTACAGAAAAAAAAACATTTGAACCATCTGGTTAAGTAAGAACTGGGTCTGAGGTGAGTCGAGTCTTCAACTCTTGAAAACTCGTCTCGCATGAATCTGACTACTGAAACTTAACATTCACCTGAGTTAATCTGGACATGGGGGATGCAATAGAAGAAAACCCTTCAATAAACCAATGGTAATAGCCAGCTAAACCTAAGAAACTCATGATATCTGATGCAGATATAGGTCTAGGTCAGTTTCTCACCACTTTAGTCTTTTGAGGATCAACTCTAATGCCATCACCAAAAATAATATAGCCACGGAAAGCCACTGATCTTAGCCAGAATTCACACTTACTGAATATAGCAAACAACTAATGGGCTCTAAGATTTTGCTACCCTATTCTAAGATGGTTTGCATGATCATTTTTGCTATGTGAATTTATAAGAATGTCATCAATGAAGACTATGACAAACATTTTCAAGTACTACTTGATCATTCGGTTCATAAAGTCCATGAAAGATGCTGGGGCATTTGTAAGACCAAGGGACATGACTAGAAATTTGAAGTGACCATATCAAGTTTGAAATGCTATTTTTGGAATATCACATTCTCTGACTCTAACCTGATGCTAACCTTATCTGAGGTGTATCTTGGAAAAGTAACTAGCACCTTAAAGTTGGTCGAACAAATCATCGATTCTAGGAAGTGGATAATTATTTTTGACTGTGACCTTGTTCGACTGACGATAGTCTATGCACATTCTAAGAGAACCATCTTTCTTACGCATAAATAGAATAGGTACACCTCACGGGGAGATGCTGGGCCTAATGAATCCCTTATCTAGGATATCCTTTAATCTTTCTTTCAACTCTATGATTTTAGTTAGAGCCATTCTATATGGCGAAATAGATATAGGCTGAGTATCTAGGAGAAAGTCTACTCCGAAGTTGATTTCCCTTTCGGGAGGAACTCTTAGAAGATCTTAAGGAAACACATCTGAGAGTTTTTTTTCTAATGGGACTAACTCAAGAGTAGGAGTTTCTAAGTTAGAGTCTTTAACTCATACGAGATGTTAAATATATCCTATCGATATCATCTTCCTGGCTCTAAGGTATGAGATCAACTGACACCTAAGAGCAGTAGTACTACCCCTCCATTCAAGGACTGGTTTATTTGGGAACTAAAAATGAACTATTCTATTTCTATAATCAACTGATTCATAGCATGAGTGAAGCCAATCTATGCCAAGAATGATGTCAAAATCCATCATCTCTAACTTCACGAGATCCATTGTGGTAACTTTTTGTGATATTATGATTGGATAGTTCCTGTATACCTGCCTGGAAACACCTACTGGGGTAGACACTGAAAAGGGCTCTACTAGAGTCTCTGGACTGACTCCAAAATTGATAGCTATATATGGAGTTACAAAAGAAAAAGAAACTCCAGGCTCTAGAAAGCATAAACATATAAGTGAAAAACCTGCAACGTACCAATAACTACATCAGGAGAATTTTTTTGATCTTAGTGGGATTGAAGAGAATATAATCTATTCGGACTCTGACCACTGGTAGCACTAGAAGCAGTACCCTACTGAGTTAGGCGACCGGATGGAACTGACGACTGATCGAACTTGCCCTGTTGGCGCACATCCCTACCCTTCTGAGCAACTACTTGATACTCCCTAATCTGATGGCTTGGCTTGCCACACCAAAAGCACATATCACCACATGCTCTACACTCACCCTGATAGTGTCTGCCACACTTCTGCCATAAAGGATTGGTACCAGCATTGCTAATGCTGACCTGGGACTTAGATCCTGGTGCCCTATTTCTATTGTTATTTGTAAATTTGGGTACTAGGCACTGACTGAAGAAGGTACTAGGGCTGAAGACCTCTGATGAAACTCAAGATGGTTACCACCTTCTGACATTGGCCGATTAAAATTAAAACTACCCATCTTAACTCTCTTGTTTTCTCTCTCCCCCTCCTTAATATTTTTCTTCTCTATCTATTAAGCATAGACCATCAGCCTATACAAGTCCATCTCACTAATAAGCATAATGGTCCTACACTCCTTGACCACACTATCAGACATTCCAAACACAATCTTACTCATCTTGGACCTACTGTCAGCCACCACATGAGGAGCATATTTAGCTAACTAAGTAAACTTGAAAGAATACTCCATCACACTCATGTTGCCTTGCCTTAAATTAATAAATTCTAAAACTTTGGCCTCCTCAACTCTAATAGAACGAACCTGTCCAAGAAAGTTATGAAAAACTCTTCCCAAAGTATAGGCGCTGCATCAATACCTCTATCAACTTTACACTACTTAAAACAAGTATGGGCTACATCCTGTAATTTTTATGCATCCAACTCGGCACTCTGACTACACATCACCCAATAGCATCCGTGACATTCTGAACCATTTCTAAGAATTCCTATGGATCCTCTTCGAACTTGGATCCCGTGAAAGAAGGAGGATTCATCCAGGTGAAATCATGAATTCTAGTTGCAATAGTATTTTCCATTAGGTTGTACAGAACAGTGGTTGGTCATTCATTCTGTGCTTCTACGGAGTTTACTAGAGTAGTGAACGTAGCAATGAATTCTGTATGAGAGACATGCTTGTCTGGAGGATCTACCTGGATGGGCTGAGGGGATGGCTGAGTTCCTATTTTTGTTCCGTTCTTCTTGGGAGGCATGTTCTATAAACGAAAGGAGGAAACAGATTAGACTGAGAGTTTAACTTGAGCTCGTGATCGCAAGACATGAATACTGAAAGAAGGGAAAATTTTCCTAAACGACTTGTAGCCTCTCATCAATAAGTGTGGTGTGCTACACACCCATGTACAAGACTCTACTCGTCATGACTTTTAGACTTTCTAGGACACTTTAAAACCTTAGGATCTGATACCATGATTGTAATGACCCGAGACTACTCCCTAGTCGTTGCACGGTGCTTACAGCCCCGAGGGACCACAAGCTAACCCATGAGCTGGTACCTACTCTGAGCACTGGATAATATAATCATAAATTATGGAAGAATACTTGAAGTGCCATGAGGTTTTAAATATCTAAATTCAAACTAAAATATAAATCTAGGATAACAACTATCTGAATCTGATAAAGTACTGATAAAATGAACAATTAACTGACTATAATGTTTGAAAATCCTCTAAGACTGACTGACTAAGAGTTGATAGGACAAGCCCCCAACTAACTCTACTTACAACTAAAATAAAACATGAAATAAGATAGTCTGTCCTCGGGTGATGAGGACTCACCACTGCTACTGTACTGCAGAGAATCTGAGGGACTAAGTGCAATCCTGAAACTGAGCATCAACACCTATGATATGAGACATCATAGCATAAAAGAAAGGTATGGGAATAGTACTTTAAATGTACTGGTATGCTAAATGAGGTAGGATGATATGCATGGTCTCGTGAATTGGAATGATAATAATGAACTGGACATACATGTAAAGCATGGAGTACTGAATAAAGAGCATGGTATCTGTAGATACTAAAAATACAGGAAAATCTGTAAATATTGCAGATGCATGACAAAGCATATAACGTGAACTGAGTAAAATTTGTAAACTGAAATACTAAAATAACTTCAATATGTATGCTTTGGTAAAACAACACTAAGACTAAGTAAATGAGCTGGGATTATAACTCAGTCTATATCTGAGACTGTGGGAGGTATCATTTAACCAACTTTCTCTAATTTGAGCTAATCGGGGTCCAACCTGTAACCCCAGTTTGAATGGTGTTAATATCATGCCATGGGTACTAATGTTGGCTGTGTGGATCCACTAAACTGGTATCATGTCCAAAGTACTAAGGGTGTCAAGGCTGCATTAACGGGTGACCCCTGCGAGATAGTCAAGCCTAATCTGACGGGTGACTACTCATATCCTTTTCTGGCTACGTAGTTTTGGAATATAGGGACAACTACTAATGACTCTATATATCTGACAGGGAATCCTCCATCCCTACACTCACTCGATGCTAAATCCTACTCCCAACTGAATGACAATAAAATGCTAGACTATTCTGAGTTTAACTAACTATTCTAAAGATACTGAGACAACATTAAGTAAACAACTATGGTTTTGTGTATTCAATACCCCAGAACTCAAAAAAATAGTAGTAGTATGACACTAAAATATTGAAGGAAATAACATGAATACTCTTATTAAATCAATTGCTCTTGTAGGAATTTTATCAAACACTTATAGTTCATGATTTAAAATAATCATAGAATTACTAAAGGACCGGCATAATTGACATGAAATTATCATGAAAAACAATAAGTCATTATTTAATTCAAAAAATGATAACACTAAAACATAAGGAATCAAATAACAACAATAACTTCATTAAAACATGGTATTAAATCAATGTTCATGGAGATTAATGGTTGAAATCATGATTTAAAATCAAATAACTTAAAAAGATCATAACTTTATAATTAAAAAGGTTACTTGGGCTCCATATATTAAAGGAATACATGGATGAACATCTAACATACCTTAACGGATGAATTTCTTAAAGTTCTTGGGAGAATTCTTGAGATTGCTCTTGGTTTCTTGAGAGCTAAGGTTTGTAATTTAGAGAGAAAGCTCTTGAATTTTGGGGGAAATTAATAAAGAACGAACTTTTAAAACATTTTTAGGGATTAAGTATTCCATCTGATCATATTAAAATAATGGGATAAGTCTATTTTAACCCTGGACGAAATATTAGATTTTCATGAAAATTTTCCAATTTGGGCCCCTGGTGCGATGCGGTGCTATCGCGCTGTGTCATAGGAAACTGACAACTAGGAAATTGGTATATTGTGTGAAGAGGGGAAATATCGGTCCTTAACTGATTGGGACCTAGAAGTTCTTCGCAATGCCGCTGCAACACTAGAAAAAATGCCAAATGCCAAATTGGCCTATAGCGCGATGCGACAAAATCGCGTTGCCTCACTGGATATTGACAATTGCTATTTTTACTCTCTCTATGATGCGTTAATGGGTAAAATGATGGTGTTTAATGTTTGAAACATAAAGTCACCATAACTTTTTTCCTGGTTATCAAATTTTGGTGAATTCTATATCGTTGGAAAGCTAATTGAATATCCTACACCATGGCAGACTCTAAACTAAAAAATGATGAGTGTTTTAAAAACTTCATATATGAATACTCATTCTCAGGGACTTAGATTATGCTAGGGAAATATGGGGTGTTACAGTTCCCCTCCTCATCACATGCCCAAACCATCTCAGCCTTTCTTCCCATATCTTGTCCTTCACCGAAGCCACTCTCACCTTCTCCCAGATAATCTCATTCCTAAATCTAACCCCTTTAGTAAGTACACACATCAAATGTAACATTCCCATCTTTGTCACCTTAAATTTTTGAATATGGGAGTTCTTGACTGGCTAACTCTCTACTCCATACAGCATGACCGAACGGACTGCCACTCTTTAGAATTGCCTTTAATCTTAAGGAGCACCTTCTTATCACACAACACTTCTGAGGCGAGCCTGCACTTCATCAAACCTACACCAATATGTTTAGAGACATCCTCATCAATCTCCCCATTCCCCTAAATCATAGACCCAAGATACTTAAAAATATCCCTCTTACAGACATCTTGGGAATCCAACCTCACTACTAGTTTTTCCTCCTTCCTCAAGTCACCAAAATTGCAGTCCATATACTCCATCTTTGACCTACTTAACTTGAACCCCTTAGATTAAAGGGCCTACAAACCTCTAATTTTTCATTCACCCCCTCCTCCCCCAGCTCTCATCAATCAGTAGTACATCATCCATAAATAACATACACCAAGGCACCTCACCTTGAATATTTCACATCAACAAGTCCATCACAAACACAAATAGGAATGGACTAAGACTCGATCGCTATTGCAATCCTATCGCGACTAAAAAATACTCTTATTCTCTCCCTTCCGTCCTCACCCGAGTATTCCCTCTATCGTACATGTCCTTAATAGCTCTGATGTACGGCACCGAGACCTCTCTCACCTCCATGTATCTCCAAAGAACCTCCCTAGGGACTTTGTCATACTCCTTCTCTAGGTTGATGAACACCATGTGTAAATCCTTCTTCTTTTCCCTATACTGCTCCACCAATCTCCTCACCAGGTGGATTGCCTCTATCATCGAGCGACCAGAAATAAATCCAAACCGATTTTCTAAAATAGTTACGACCCTTCTCAGTCCCCGCTCAATCGCCCTCTCCCTAATATTCATAGAGTGACTCAATAAATTAATACCCCTATAGTTATTACAACTTTAAATGTCACCCTTATTTTTATATAATGAAATCATCGTACTCCTTCACCAAGCCTCAGGCATTCTTGGAATCTTGAAGATTATGTTAAAAAAATCAGTCAACCACCTTAAACCTGCCCCACCAGTATGCTTCTAAAAATCTACCAGAATATCGTCAGGCCCCATCGCCCTACCCCTCTATATCTTATCAATAGCCTCTCTAACCTGCTCAACCTTAAAACACCTATAGTAATGGAAATCACGGTTCTCCTCCGAGTGCTCCAGCTCCCCTAAATACTAAGAGCAACATAAATACCTGAATCATCGAAAAGCTAGGGATAACTGCTATGCATATCAAACTCAACATTCTAAGTAGAATATTCTATAAGTCAATGTCTTCACTGAACCATAACCACAGGAATAACTCTAAAATTCAGCCATCTAGTATCCCTAGATACAATAGAGATAGACTCCCAGACAAAAGAAAATCGCTCATCTAACAAAACTAAATCCCAATAAATGAAATAAGATTCTTCTTGAATGTAACAATAAAGCATACAAATATGAAAAACTTTATGAACAACTGATAAATCACGAGGCAATACTAACTCATAAGCCACATCCCCAATAGCTTGAAGTGTCTCAAAATGTCCAACATAATTTGGGCTAAGCTTACACCTCTTCTTAAACCTCATTAGACGCTTCATGTGCAAAACATAAAGGATGATATGATCACCAACACTAAATCTCAATGCATAAAATCTATGATCCGCATAACATTTTTGCCTACTCTGAGCCGCTCGAAGTATATCCTGAAGGACTCTAACTCTATCAAACAACCCACAAAGTAAATTCTAATCTCAAAAACCTCAAACTAATTGACTAAAGAGTGATAAATCCTACCATCAAAAGCCTCTAAAAATCCATATCAATGTTGTAATGGTAGATATTATTACATGTAAAATCTTCCCAAGCCAGATGTTGCTCCCACTAACCTCCAAATTAAATAAATAAGCGCGAATCATATCCTTTAAAACTGGAATAGTCTATTCTGACTGCCATTAGTATGGAGCTAAAAAGTATACTAAGATAAACTTGGGTACCCAAATTCTCTTGAAAAGTCTTCCAAAATTAAGATGTGAACACTAAGCCTCGATCTGAGATTATAGATACTAGCTCACCATGAAGACAAACTATCTCTCAAATGTAGATACGGGCCAACATCTCAGCACTTAATAAGACTTGAACTAAAATAAAATGAGAAGATTCGGTCAACTGACCCGCATAAACCAAACACTATTAGAACCACGAGATTTATAAGGAAACCCAATCACAAATCCATAGTGATCCATTCCTATTTCCACTCGAGAATGGTAACCTCTAAAGCAACCCACCTGGTCACAAATGCTTGGCCTTCACTTAATAGTAACAAAGGCAACAAGCTACAAAATCTGGTATATCATTCCTCAGACCACCCAACTATTAATATTGCCTTAAAACAGACACATCTTAGTCACTTCTGGATTGATGGAATACATGGAAAAATGATCCTTCTCTAAAATCAATCTAATTTAGTCACCCACTCTTGCTATATAAACTCGGCCCACAATCCTCAAAATTCTATTTGAATTTAGTGATGCTTCCTTATCCTCACTGCTCAACACTTTATCTTGAATTACCCTCAATCAACACTATACAACTAATGAGCTTAAATCTGCTCCATCAAAGAAGACATAGCCTCTACAAATGCCAAAACACACTTAGGTGTCGAAATATCAAGCCTAACCATCTAGTTAGCTAAATACTGAACCTCTAAGAATAAGGGTATCTCCTGGGTCAAAAGATGCACGAAGGTTCCCATGCTAGTTGAATTATGGCTAAAGGAATCTGTAACCATATTAGCCTTAGCTGGATGATAGAGAATAGACATATCATAATCCTTATACTACTATGTCCAATGATACTGCCTCATATTAAGATCCGATTAGGTAAAGAAGTATTGAAGTCTATGATGATCCGAGAAAGCCTCACAACTAACTCCATATTAGTAGTTTCTCAAAAACTTCAAACAAAAAACAATTGTGCACAACTCCAAATCATGTATCGTGGAATTCCCCTTATAGGGCTTCAACTGACGAGAAGCATAAGCAATTACCTTACCCTCCTTCCTCAACATAATACCTAACCTAATATCAAAAGCATTACAAAAAATGGTAAAACCCATTCCCTCTTTGAGCAAAGTCTCGATAGGAGTTGAAGTCAACAAATCCTTGAACTTTTGAAAACATGCCTCACAAGCATGGAACCATTGAAAGGAAATATTCTTTTGAGTTAATTTGGTCAATAAAGTTCTGCTATATAAAAAACAATCAATAAAGTGCCGATAATAGTTTGCTAAACAAATAAAACTACTATTTTTAGTAGAAGAAGTAGGCCTAGCCCAATTACAAACTGCTACAATCTTAGACGAATCGACCATAATACCATCTTTGCTAACCACACGACCCAAAAAATAAATAGACTACAACTAAAACTCACAGTTGCAAAATTTAGCATACAACTTCTTATCCCTCAATCCGTAAATACTAATCATGATCGGTCTTACTCCTGGAATAAATCACTATATAATACCTAAATACAATGACATAATAGTACAGATACATCCAAAATGCCTAGTTCATCAACTCCATGAACGCTGCTGGTCATTGGTCAACACAAATGTAATGACTTGAATTTTGATGAAATATGTGAAATATGTGTTTTTATATAATTTGGATGTACCCCTCCCCATAGTTGCAATATGGCATTTCTAGGGTGTGGAGTTTATAGGCATAGTTGCCAATACCTGTTGTTGCCGTTTATGTGATTTTGTGGTTTTTGGTAGCTTTGAGAGTCTTATTGTGGACTTTTGTGGTTATATTATTAATCCATGCGACAGATGGTTGAATGGACTACACCAGTAGATATGAAACATCTATTTTAGGTTGGTAACATATTTGGTGTAGTTTTATGGCTTTTAAATAACATTTCGACCCTTGGATTAGAAAATTATGATTGAACATTTTGGTGGTCAACATTTTGAAAATGAGGTCTTTTTGAAAATTTGATATCCATTGAGTCTAGAGAGTTGAATTTGATAGGGTTTCATTATTAATTTACATTCATGGGATTTTGGGTGAATCTCTAGGTGCCCAGGGTGACTTGGATTGAACCAAATCCCCAGCTAGTGCACCCATTTTCTGGTGCACCTATGATCGTAAAGTCAGTGTCGCGATTGCGACTGGGACAGCAGAGGTGATGCTACAATTGCCACCCTTGTTTGTGATTGTGACATCTCTATCTATTGAGGTACCACAATAGCGACGCAATGTATGGGATCACAGAACCTGAGTATATATATACCTGGTTTTAATATTTTTACCATTTTTGAGACTTGGAGCTTAGGGTTTTATTATTTTGATAAAATTTCTCCATTTCTAAGCTGGGATAAGCTCCATTACACTCATTTCAACTAATTTCTGCAATCTTTATCATTAGATTCTTGTTTTAATTCGAATTTCAATGTGGAAATTATGGGGCAAAATGTATTTCTTCATATTAAACCCTAAATACACTTCTTTTCACTTGAATAATGTTCCTAATCTTACATTTATTATTTTTTTCTCAAATTCATCTTAAAAAACAACTTCAATTCCTGATTTTTAAAATAGATTTCAAAGGTTTTACCTAATAAAGTTTAAAAATAATTGTTCTTCAATTTGGACCTCATTTTTAACTCATTTTTCTAGGGTTTTAAGATGTAGACTCCTAAAAATATAGGGAATATTTTTTTGAAATAAAGTTTGGACTTTCCCTTCTTATTTCCAAACCAGCTTCGGGGGTCCATTTTGACCATGACTATAAATAAGTCATAATTAGTTTCGTTAGCTTTCCTTTAAAACGTAGATTTTATATTTTGATGTTTTAGTTAAATTTAGGTCCATTCGTGAGGTGTAATTCTTTAGGATTGAAGTGTAGAAAATTGGTTTCGACATCCGATTTAGGTTATGCCTTAACTCTTTTAGATTAGGATGGGTAGTTAGTTTGTATAAAAAATGCATATTACGAATATGGGAACTAATCATAAATTTAGCTATCTTAATGTGTTTAGCCTATGTGGGGACATATATGTGATATAATTTTGAGTTTTGAGATATTATATGATATGGGTGACCGTGTGGGATCTTTTGTGATGTTGATAGCCTTATACACATATGAATAATTGTATCTTATTGATTAAAAAGTGTGTTGTGGTACCATTTGTGAATTGGGATATATTCTTACTTTATTGGCATACTAAACATGTGCAAATTCATGGATGATTGGAAAATAATGAGTGGATATTGGCTCATGTGGTTGTGGAAATATATCATTATGGTTGGTTGTGGAAATATATCATTGTGGTTGGTTGTTTAAATACATCACGTTGTTGGTAGTAGAAATACTAATTGTGATTGGTTGTGAGCATTACATATATATATCATACTCATTCATGATACATTGATACCACTGTGGCAACACATGAGAAACACTAGAAATACATTTGATAAAACCTTCCATATAGGGTGTGTTGGGGAGCAGATATTGTGACATCTTATAAAACCCTCCCCGAGGGATATGCTGAGAAAGATATATGATATATTAAATATGTAAAGGTTAATGAACCCCCCATGGGTCATATGTCGGGAAGCTTTAGCTCTGTAAATATATACAGAGACTGTGTGATGCACTTGGAGGTTGTGCAACAACCTCATACATCATCATTATCATTCTCATTGTATTTACTTCATTATGCTTCTGATATGATTGTACTTCTATTTTGATTTGTTACTTATCTAATTTTTCTATCTCCCCACACTTGTACTTGATGAACTTATGTATATATATTATCCTTCCTTGTTCAACATGTATGTAGTGTATCGTATACTTGTGATCCTTTCTTGTTTGTTGCAATATATATGATGATATCAAACTAATCGTGCAAGCGGCGTGGGATACTATTGTGGGACATTTTTGGTTTATAGGTGACATGCCCTTTGTGTGTATTTTGCATGTCATATTTTCTACTTTTCTTGATCGGCCTATGATACCTACTAAGTATAAGTCAACCGTACTCGCTCTTACTATACCCTTTCGATAAAGATATAGGTGCACCCCACATTGCTTGATTCAGGCAATATTTTAATCTTTAAAGGTAGTGGGTAATTTTTAAGCATTTGGATGTCTTTTACTACCTTTTTAAAGACTATATCATTAGTTTCATTTTGGAGATAGAGTTCCTCTTGTATTTGGATTTTCTAATGTATTTTACTCAGATTCAAGTTCTACCAGATACGTTCTGATATAGTTGACAAAGGTTTAAGTTTTATGGTTGTATTGTTCAGTATATTCTTCTGCATTTATTATTCTTATATGGTTCGTCTTCATCCTAGAAGCCATATCCTGGGGTTATTATTGTCTTTACTTTTTGTGTATAAGTTTGGGTGATTGGCTTACTTGTCAAGGTTCATTGCGACAAGTTCCATCTTGACCCTTGGATTTTGGGGTTTGACAAATTGGTATTAGAGTAGCCAGGTTTATTGGTATCAATGGAGTAAGAAGATAATCCTAATAGAGTCTCTCAGATTGGTACATAAAAAACCGTATCTATATTCCAGAGAGTATAGGATGTATTGGGAAAAACATCTTCATTTTATCCCTTATCTTGCAAATTTATTTTATACCTTGTGTATAGAGAGGTGTCTTACACTTTCTATATATATTGTGTTATGTAGGTCCAGCGAGAGTACAAATGCAGAGCCTTTTCCTAGAGGGAGATCCTCGAGTTGTGGATGAATTTGAGGGAGTTGACGAGTATGTGGATCAAACCCATCTAGGAGGAATGCTAAAGGACTCTCTCCTGAGTCTCAGATTGAGCATATTGGGGGTGCAGGTTCAATTTGAATTCTTCAGATTTCATTCGCCCATGTTTTGGTAGGGTTCTTAGTGCATTTCCTGACTCGCTTAGAGAGTTCTCCTTTTGTTATGCCAGGTGTTCCTCCAGTTTAGAGTGTGGATCCTCCAGTTGTACCTTCTTCTATTTTGGGTACTCCCTAGACCCTTAGTACTATTCCTCTATTACCTCCAACATCGAAATAGTGTTCTTGGTCATGAGGTTAGTCTTCAACTATCTTACACCCCTAGATTGGATCTCAGCACACCAGAGTCACCATGCCTTCTCTTGTAGTGGGTACAATTATGTCTTTAAGGATCAGGAAAGGTTTGAAAGATTTACTCATTTGGGTCCTCCTATATTCAATGGTGTTATTGACGTGGATGCCTATGAGATCCTGATTTATTGTCAAGAGAAGTTGCATAATTTTAGTTCAATTAAGTCATATCGGGTTGCTTATACTACTTATGAGTTGAGAGATTCTGCAAGAGATAGGTAGAGGTCACTTGTTTGTTGTAGACCTTTTGATTATCTTATAATGATATGGGATCAGTTTGACGATGCCTTCTTATAGTGATATGTACCATACATTCTAGGGGATTGGATGCGAGGTGAGTTTGATCTCCTGGAGAAGGGATCCATAACTATTGTAGAGTATGAGGCACACTTCAATGCTTGGTCTAGATATGGTTATGCTAGCATTTCCACCGAGTCTGAGAAGATTCAAAAGTTTATGAAGGGTTTGGATGTCTCACTTTAGCTTCTTACACTAAAGATGTTTGTATGTGGAGTGTCCTTTTGGAGTATTGTGGACCATGCTAGGATGACCGAGGGTATTCTTCGAGCATCTCATCGAGGCGCAAATAAGGTTCATCATTTTGGTATGTTAAGAGGTCAGGCTTCTTGAGGTAGAGATTTCATAATCTATTGTGGGTATCATGTGACACGAACCGAACCTAGGCTTAGTCATATCAGTCATCTCAAGTCAAACCAGGATCGAAGACCACACCTAATACCCCACTGTAACTGCCCTACACCCTATGTTTGTTGAATTTCAAACATATAACAAAATATAACAATAATAATTAAAAAGCATTGAATAAAGTCTATAATCATAATCCAACAACCTCATCTTGGGGAAAAATTTAGAACCCTAAAGTTGATAAAAGAAATAATCTATCCTTGGAAAAAATAATTATTCATTACCGTCACCTTATTTAATTATTGGTAATCAACGCATATCCGAAGGGAAACATCCTTCTTATGCCCGAATAATATCATTGCACCCCACAGGGACACACTAGAATGGATGAAACCCGTATATAAAAGATCCTTAAGTTGCTCCTTAAGCTCCTTCAACTCAACTGGAACCATTAAATATGGTATAATAGAAATAGGGCAAGTCTCTAGAACAAGATCTATCCTAAAATAAAGCCCCCTATCAGGAGAGATACCATGAAGTTCATCAGGGAAGACCTCAAGAAATTCATCTACTATTGGGATGAAATGCAAAGAAGGACCCTCCGATTTAGAATCTTAACTCACACCAAATGATAGAGATACCCCTTAGAGATTAATCTTAGATCTCTAAGATACAATATAAACTTCCCCTTAGGAGCTAGGAAACCATCTTCCCACTCAATAACCGGCTCATTAGGGAATCTAAAAACAACCTTATGGGTTCGACAACATAGAGAACATAGCACCAGTGCAACAAATCTTTCCCCAATATGACATCAAAATCAACCATGTATAATTCAAACAGATCCATAAGAGTCTCCAGCCACCCATATATACCACAAAACTCCTATAGTCTATTCTAGACAACATAGAGTCACCCACATAGGGACAAATAGAAAAAGGTTCAAAAACACACTTGAGACTAACACCAAAATGCACAACCAAATATTGGGTCACATAAAAAAGTGTGGACCATACATCAAGTAAATAGTAAACATCAAGAGATAAGAATTTTAACATACCAGTCATGACATCAGGTGATGCCTCAAACTCCTAGCAGGTAGTGGGAGCATAGAGATAGTTTCGACCAGTGCCAAAACTAGATTGTGTACCTTTTGGTGTCGGAGTTGATAAAAAGGCAACCAAAACCTTCTTTTCCCTAAAAGCAACCTTGGGTATTGGATAGATTTTAGCCATATGCCCTGGCAAACTTTAGCTGAAACACTTGTGTTTTCCTTCATCACAGTAACCCCAATACAGTCGATGACCAAATCAATAGGAAGGATATGATATAGATAACTGGGCCCCACCAGCCTAAGATTAGGCACCCTGTTACCTAAAGTTTTCCCACCATGGAAACATCTATCTCTCGACGACTTTGGGTAGGGAGCACTAGCCTTCGAGTAAGTGGGCCACTTCCTAGCATCCCTCACACTCTATTTTTGGCCACCACCCTGCTCAGAAAATTTGAACTTCTTACTTTGCCTCTCCCCTAAATCGGTATGCTTCATTTTATCTTTCTTAAATTGATGCATTACATAACCAACCTACAGATATCCATGTCCTTGTTCAACAAGGCAGCCTTACCCTCTAATATCAAGTTTAGGGATAACCTATAAGAAAACATCCTCATAGCCTTATGCTAGAAACTAACTCTTGAGCATATTTAGATAATTGGTGAAACTTTAAGGCATACTTCTTGTTTCATATCTAGCTTTACTTTAGATAAATAAACTCTTTCTTCTTTGCTTCCCTCAGCTATTAAGGAAAGAAGTGGTTTAGGAAAATATTAGATAAATCCTCTCACAAAGGTGACTCAACATCATTACCCCTTGACTAATTTTATTCCTCGTACCACTGGTATGCCACATCTTTCATCTGGGAGGCAGCAAACTCCATTCCCTCCACATTAGTGGTACGCATAATATGGGAAGAACTTCTGCATCTCATCTAAAAATCTTTGAAGATCCTGCTCAATCTTAGTACCAGTAATGGTCAGAGGGTTCAACCTCATACACTGGCTAATATAGCCTCTAACTATGGAGTGACAGAAAAAGCACACTCATCCTAAGAATCTACCAACTGAGCCAACATATGAATAGACTAACAAAACTCAATATTCGTCATATCAGCTTGAGGAGCTCAAGAAGGACTGGAGGGAATAGATAGATCTATAAAAGGGAAATCATGAACTAGACCCCTAGACTAGGTCTAGACCACATTGTTAGGATGGGTTCCATCAACATTGCCCTTGGGCAGGAAAGAGGAGTTTCTGAGAGCTTTAGATCTTTGAGGAGGCATGATCTAAAAATCGAACAAATGGGAAGTAGAGGAGAATTTGGGACCATAGACTCTACAACTCAAAAATAAAACACAAGAAAGACAAACTTTCCTTAATACCTCAGAGCATCTCCCTTATGAGTGTGGCTCACTATACACTCTTAAAAGAGACTCTACCCGACACAGTTTTATAGACTCCTAATTGATAATGAACATAGGGCTCTGAAACTAATCTAAAGGGATCCAAACTAGGTACTAGTCATTGTAGGAATCTCAAGTCCAACTAGGAATGGAGACCACCCCTAATACCCAATCGTATCTACCGTAAACCCTATGTCGGATGAATTCCAAACATATAACAAGATAAAACAATAATAATTAAAAGTCTATAATCATAATCTAACAGTATCTACAAAATATCCAACTAGTGCAAACCCTAATGACAATACTAAAACCAAGTATGACACCAATTCCGACACCACCCATGCCTATTATAGTCTGACAAAGCCTCGAGACCGACAGAATAATATCCGATCAGGACATGCACCCGAAAATAGCCAAAACAAAACCAAAGAACATAATAATAATGAGAAAAGTCTATATAATAAAATGGAGTCTTTTGGAGTATGGAAGCTCACCACTTCAGTTTGACTCAAAGCCTTCACTAAATCCAAGTCACTGAGCAGAAGAAATAGTAATATGGTCGATTTTTGTATTGCATGGAGATACAACATTTGAAGATGATTAGTGAAGTAAATTCTAGAAGGTAATCTGGGATAAAGATAAAGTAATGCCATTATTCAAAACCAAATCAAATAACCATATGCAATCACATATATACTTATTTACTATGTTGGGATAGACAATCGGATTTCACATTCAGTTAAAACCTTAACATGGACTTTGTAGCTCAACGGTCCTAAATGTCCACCCATAGGTTATATGGGTTCATCTCCCCTGCAGAAATGGCCTCAGTTCATGTTAGATACACTAATAAGAGAAAAAAACCTTAGATGACTAGTACATCTCCAAAATATATGTGTGACATCATGCACACGATCGCCATGACCAAACCTCACATCGATAAACATGAGTTTCAAATATTGGTCCCCTAGGACCTCTACCTTTCATGGATTTGCTACACAACCCACTTTAAGCCTATAGCGAAAACATTTACACATTATAATAATTTACCATGGAGTCTTTTAGTTAGACATTAACCGTTGCTACCTTCATACAAAAATTTAAGCCTAAAATTCTATCCTTTTATGACATACCAAAACCACTAAACCAAGTTGACTCCAACGATTCCAATTAGACAAACATCAAGACCACCAAGGCCTTTTCTAGCCATTTAAAATCATCCAGACCGATTAAGGTTCTATTACAATTTATGCAATGCAAGGATATTAAGAGTAGTCAAACTATGTGACAAAATCATTCTCATTGGTATTTTAACAAACAAGTTAAGGGAACATAAGTTTCAATACCATAACCAAGTAATTTGGGGAATCCATAATACCCCAAAATCCTTTTACCATTAACATGTATCCTACAATATCAAAATATTACTACAAGTATGAAATAAAATATATTTAAATCATGATAAACATTATTAAACCATGAATATCCATGTAATACCCCAAACTTTCTTTAAGTCTAATTTTGTCTTCAGAAGATTTAGGGATGGCTTACTAAGTGAATAATGTTTAAATCATGTGGAAAATTGAATTAGGTTTCCAATGATACAATTTTTGCCAAAATTAGGTATTGGGGTAAAATGTTATGCATGTTTTACATAGAACTATCAGAACTTCCCAGGAGCGACGGGCAGGACAATGCACTGTTGCGCTTGCAATGGACCGTCGCTCTGGTTGTCGAACTGAGGCAGAAAACCCATTCACTGGCCAAGTGTGAGGTCGAGCCGACAGACCATCTCTCAAGCCATCAAAACTGAGGCAGTAACCCTACTTTCTGGGCAACATGTGATAGGTCGGACGGCGGACCATTGAGCCTGCAACGGACCATAGCTCAAGATGTCGCACACTTCCGTTCAACGAATTAAAGTCATTTCTAAAAGTATATTTGGGTGTTTTTCCACCCTTTTTAACACCAATTTATATCAGATCAAGGCTCATAACTTCATATTCATATATAACATCAAAATCTAGGGTTTCTTTCAATATAAAAAAACCAAGAACTAGATACAAACCGTCTCCAAGAAAACTCAAGAATCAAACATCACCATTCAAGGACCTTCAATAAAAGTTAATCTCCGTGAAGATCAAAGCTTTTGAGGTATGTTAGATGTTTATTCTTGAGTTTCTTCCACCCAAGAAGTTCAAGAATCCTTTTTAAATTATAAAGATTGTATATTTATGAGTTTTTATGATTTATGTTAGTTGAAGTTCATGTTCATGTTATTGTTGAGTTTTGATTCATGTTCTAGATTATAAGTTTCATGATTTAGTCCTAGTATGTGTTGATTTGCGTAATTTTCATGATAATCCCTTCAACTTGCATGTTGATTTTGTAACCATGTTAATTAGATGTAGAAATTATTATTTAACCAAAGCATGATCCCTATATTTTTGATAAAAGTTTTATGTGAAGAAGATAGTGCCATTATAGCATGTTAATATGAAATCTCCTTTTATGTAATTATTAATGTATGCTAAGTATTTGTTGAAAGGTCTTAGTGAATGAATTATGATATGTTAGTATGCATGCCTATTCATGTACAAGTTTATGACTTTCAAGTGGTTGATGAACTACCTCATTGATTGTATTATGAGATGTTGACCATTGTCAGGTATTCAAGAATTTTCATGTCCTAATTATTTTTATGCTATCGAGTCCTGGGGGTATTTAATACCTGACAATTTAGCTGAATATCTAGAGCTAGTGTTAGTTTTCAAGATAATCTCAGTCGTGCAATAATTAGTAGAACTTAGTCAGTTATAGAACTTAGAAAGACTCAGTAATCTCAGTAGAAGTCTATTCCGGATCAGTATGTGGTTTAGACCTCAATAGTATTCAAGTATTCAGTTCAAAACTCAGTAGCATTTAGTCAGATAACAGAATTCAGTAGTTTTCTATCAGTCAATAGAACTCATTAGATTTTGTTCAGCTTAGTTAATTAGTATGATCAGTAAGAAATTTGGTATAGTCCAGTACAGTCTAATAATCAGTTCAGAGTCTATTCAGTTGGGAGTAGGATTTAGCACCGAGCGAGGGCAGGGATGATGGCTTCACCGTTAGAGAGTCAGAGTCATTAGTAGTAGTCCCTGTACTCTAGATCTATGTAGACAATGTAGGATGAGGAGTCACCTATTAGTTTAAGGCTTGGCTACCTTCCAGGAGCCATCCATTAGATTAGGCTTGACTTTCTATTTAGTGTCACCCATTAGACAGGCTTGACCATAGAAGTGTCTTTACCTGTGGCACGATACTTACACCCTTCTAACTGTGGTTACAGGTTAGGCCCCATTAATTTAGATTTGGGGTATGTCGGTTAGATGACTACTTCCCACAGTCGTAGATTTATATTTAGTCATAGTAATAAAACTTAGTTCAGCTGTACAAAAATTAGGATTGTTAGATAAAGTTAATCAGCTTAGTAAAGAACTTAGATAGTTCCAAAGATTCAGATATCACCTATTAGATAGGCTTGATCTTATTTTCAGTAAATCATATTTATTATTAGTAGATTCAGGATCACCCACTCGATAGGCTTGATCTCAGATTTTAGTACTTGCAGACTTAGATATCAGAATTCAGTATCAGTAAATTCAGATAGCAGTTATCAGTAAACCCAGTTATTAGTAATCAAGTTATTAGAATTCAAAATTTAGTGTTACTACGATTTAAGTTATACTTTGTGCATTCATGTGTGTATCCTCATTCAGTAGTCTCATGTTATCCAGTGAGCTATAGTTCATGCATATGATCCTTTGCATTTAGCCTTACCTCATCTAGTGTACCAGTACATTCTCATGTACTGACACATACTTTTCTCTTATTCTATGGTATTTTATACCATAGGTTTAGAAGTACGAGATCCAGAGCACCCTCAGCAGTTTAGATTCAGCTAACAATAGTAGACTTGGTAGTGAGTCCTCATTATTTAAGGATGTTCTATTTTTTTCATTATATTTCTAGATTAAGTATTTTAGTAGACAGAGTTAGTTAGGGGATTATCCCATCAATTCCTTATTCAGACAATTTAAAGGCTTTCAGACTAGATGTTCATACAGTTACTTTAGTATTTTTGATACTTTATTCAGTTGTATTTTAGTTTTTGAACCTTATGGCAAGTTTCCGCCAGTTGTTTTCTATATTTTTATAGTATATTATGTAGTGCTCAGTTACAGGTACCAGAAAAGGTTTAGCTTATGGTCCTTTGGGATCATAAGCACCGTGTAGCATTCGGGGATAAAAATCTGGGGTGTTACAATCCAAAACCCCAAAACCATTATTTCAAACCATATTACAATCATGAAATTCATATATTAAAATATATGCTCTTTTTAAAATAACAAGGACGGAGGAGTAACATGCCTTAAACACTAAGGAAGATGGAAATAATCACTCTTGAAAGCCTTGATTAATTATCTTGAAGAAACCCTAACCTCTTGCTTGAATAGAGAGATTGAGATATTTTAAAGAGTTTTTGATAGGGAATAATAAGTTAATTAAGTTCCAAAAGGTGTTTTGGTATCAAAGGGAGTTAACAAGGAAAATGTCTGAAATGTCCCCAACTTAAAACGCTAAATTACCGCAGGTGGTTATGAGTCGATGTGGTGACTTGTAAACAAAAAATATGACTCATACCATTGATTCATCACCAAGGCAGTGAGTTGGAAATCTATGCAC
The DNA here is from genome assembly GCA_030864215.1 of Capsicum pubescens. NCBI lineage: Eukaryota > Viridiplantae > Streptophyta > Magnoliopsida > Solanales > Solanaceae > Capsicum > Capsicum pubescens. Next base: position 128,383,900 of record CM061541.1, read on the forward strand.
TGTCCATAATATGACTCCCTGACCCCTACTCGTGACTAGGCTATATGACTCATATGGTCTAGTTGTACCAAAGATAGAATCCAAAGGGATTGAAACTAGATGACATATGAATTTTCACAATAACTCATAACCCATCCTTACGGCTCTTAGTGAGCTACACTTACTTAAAGACAAGGCATGTCACTAAGTTTCTGATTTGATGAAGGATCGTCCAAATGACATATCACCACACCTAATGACCCATGCCATCTAACTGTAACCATAACAAAACTCCAATCACCACCCATTATACTTCTTATGACTAGGGTTATTTAACTCATACCCATATCATATAATTCATAGGGTTAAGTCATTTATAGGATAATAAGCTTAAAGATCTTAAATTTTTCAAGGGACAAAACCCAAGGTGTTTTAATATGGTAGACCAGTGTAGGTATCCTTATAGAGATAGGGTAGTGGTCCTTCTGGTCCATCAGTTTAGGGTGTCCGTTAGGGCCCAATGGTATCTTTTTCTATTAAGATAGGCCATAGAGTTTTCTTTGTTTGTGATGAGGTTATCCCTATGGCTTAGGATTATCCCTACTATATAATTAAATCTACTCCTATTTCAATTGTAAGAGATAGGAGTTGTACCCAAGGTTCGGGGGATAGAAGAAGTGAGACTCATGGTGGTAGTCGTTAGATACTCAGTCAATTGGTGGTAGTAGATAATGCTATGTTATACTAGCCAGACATGAGGTAGAGGCTTTAGATACTATCAAATAGGTATCATCCTAATTTTTTTAAGATTTGCATCTGTGTTATTTGATCCCGAGTCGACTTTCTCCATTGTGTCTGCATATTTTTCATTTTTTTTTCATATCGTTAGTGATCCTCTAGCTATGGATATTTATGTATCTACCCCAGTAGTTTATCCTTTAGTTGTAGATCGGGTGTACCAATCTTGTAATCTGACTTTTTCGCTCGTGAGACTTTGGTAGATTTGCTTGTGTTAGATATGGTTGATTTTGATATTATCTTGGGTTTGGATTGGTTGACTTCTTATCATGTTGTCTTAGATTGTTATGCTAAGACTATGACCTTAGCTTCACTGCGTGTATTGAAGATATCTTAGAAGGGTGCACTTTATTTTGGTCCTAAGAGGATTATATCTTTTGTTTAAGATCGTAGATTACTTGAGAGGGGATGTTTATCTTGTTTGGGTCATATTCATGATACTAGTGTTGTTTCACCTACTTATTTGGACTATGTTTGGGTTGTCCATGAGTTTATGGATGTGTTTTGTATGGATTTTCCTGGTATGCCTCTGTATCATGATATTAATTTTGCCATTGATGTTGAGTTGGGCACCAAACCTATTTTTATTCCTTCTTATAGGATGGCCCCAGATGAGTTGAAAAAATTAAAGGATCAGTTGCAGGAGCTGTTGGATAAGGGATTTATTTGAGCTAGTGTATCACCTTGGGGTGCGACAATATTATCTATGAAGAAGAAGGATGGGTCTATCTATATGTGTATTGATTATCTGCAGTTAAATAAGATGATAATTAAGAACTAGTACCCTCTTTCTCAAATTAATGATTTATTGATCTTCTCTAGGGTGTCACACTATTTTTGATGATTTAATTGAGTTACAATTACCACCAGTAGAGTATTAGAGCTTTGGATATTTTGAAGATAGATTTTTAGACTCGATATGGTCATTATGATTTCTTATTCATGTCATTTGGGTTGACCAATGCCCCTTCCATATTCATGGAGTTAATGAAATAGGTGTTCCAACCATATCTCGACTCTTTTATTTTTGTTTTTATAGATGATATCTTGGTTTATTCTAAAAGTGAGGTTGATCATGAGAATCATTGATTGATTGTGCTTCAGAGATTGAGGGATGAGAGGTAGTATGTCAAGTTATTCAAGTATGATTTATTCTTGGAGTATGTTTCTTTATTGGGTCATGTGGTGACTAAGGAAGGTTTTATGGTTGATCTAGAAAGGGTTACAATGGTTTATGATTGGGCTAGACCTACTTTGCCCACCAAGATTTTGAGTTTGTTGGCTTGGCGGGTTATTATCCGTATTTTGTTGAGGGTTTCTCATCCTTTTCATCTCCTTTTCCCAAGTTGAGTCAGAAGAAAAATTTCATTCCAGTGGTCTGATGCTTGTGAGTAGAGCTTTAAAAATCTTAAGGATCTATTTACTTCAGTTCCTATCTTTACTTATCCCAAGGTGGGTGTGGGTTTCACCATATTTTGTGATGCTTTAGGTTATGGGTTAGGTGTTGTGTTTATGTAGGAGGTTAAGGTTATTCCTAATGCTTCTCGTTGGTTGAATCCCCATGAGAAGAATTAACAAACTCATTAATTGGAGTTTTCCATGATTGTTTTTGCTTTAAAGTTGTGGAGGCAGTACTTGTATGGAGTTTACTATGAGATTTTCTTGGATCATTGTAGCCTTCAATACTTCTTCACCCAACATGTTCTATATATGGTGCAGCGACATTTTCTTGAGTAACTTTAGGATTATGTCTTGACTATTCTCTATCATCCGGGCAAGGCTTAGGTGGTTGTAAATGCCTTAAGCCAGAAATTAACTAGCATAGGTAGTTTGGCGCATCTTTTGATCCAGGAGAGGGATTTAGACTTTGAGGTTTAGTATTTACCTAACCAGATAGTTAGGCTTCATATTTTGACACGTGGGTGTGTTTTGGCATTTGTAGAGTCTTGGTCTTCTTTGATGGAGAAAATATGAAAGACCCTGGGTTTGGGACCCTTAGAAAATTTTCCAGATTTTTGGGTTCTGGACAACCTACGACTGGTGGGTACCAATTGTATAATGAGGTACGAGTAGTATGCCTGAGTCGTATGCTGACCAGTGTTGGTTGGTGGGTTAGATTGGTTTCTAGAATGGGCACGACTTGGGTTGGTATGAGTCGTATAGTTGGATACGGGTCATTTGTTTTGGGTTTTACTTTTACTTAATTTGATACTTAGTAAAATAACTTGGATCTAAGTATGAGTGGCTCATAATGAGCCATAAGCCAAGGTACGAGTCGTACCATAGACTCGTACTCGTACAGTGGATAGTGTTCGAACCTCTTATGACTCTATTCTACCAGGGGTACGCGTGAAGGGTACTTTTCATATTCTTGGGTATGACTTGGTTTAGGTAAATCATATGTTGGACAGTGTTAGGTCTAAGAACTAGGCCTAGGGTAAGATTGATGGGTACCACTCTTATTGGAGGGTACGATCGATATGGTATAGTCGTACCCTATGAAGAGATTTTTATGCAGTTTATGTCAGGGCAATCTAGATATTTCCCTACTTAATCTATTAAGTTCCCAAGACATCTAAACAACATGGGAGGTTATTTAACCTATTATTCTATCATTAAGTACTTAGAAAACTCTCTTAATCACTCTACAATGCTCTCTAAGGCTTTTGGATAAATGAAGGCAAGGGTTTTACTAAGGTTATCAATTTTGGGCTAGTGTTGGTGATTTCTCTCCATCATCTTCTCAAATTAAGGAAATATAATTTTCCCTCATTGTTAGTTCCAACTAAATGCATGATTTATACAATGTTTTCATGGCATGATTATTGTATAGTTCTGGGGTTTTCAAATATATGTTGGGGTTTTTGTTATTAAATGCTTTGTTATCGTTTTCCCATGTTTTAACTTTGTTTTTACAGGCTTTAATGGTGGTTTGAATAATTGGTTGCATGAGAATGGTTAATTGGTAATTAGATTTGTTTTTTGAAACACTATGTCCCCAATAAAATATCTATAATAATGCTTTTACTAAATAATTTGACTTTTAATAGAACTATTGCATGGTATGGTTTGGTAATGGAACCCTGAATGGTATTAAGGGTTTAAATGGTTTGGAATGGTTAAATGAAATGGTTTGGTCGTCATGGTTGTCGTTAATAGAACTTATGGTGGACAATGGAATCCCCCAAGTAAATAGAGTAATGAACAACTTGTGAGGTACATGGGACTCCCCAAGAAAACATAATAATGGAACACTTGTGGGGTACATTGACATGCCTCGAACTTTGGGCCATGTAGTATGGGCACCTAAAGCACACATGTATCGTAGGTCGCACGTAACCAAGCCTATACACCTCATTAAATCATAGGAGTTTAAGGAACTCTAATGAACAAGTTAAGATCCCAGAATAATATCGTAAGCCAACATTAGATTCATAATAATAATAACTACACCTAAGTTCACAGTTGTTTACAATACCTCTATATAAAACTGAAGGCAATAAATGTATGTGTCGGGATAAGCCCTAAATATAGCCAAACCATGTCTTAAAGGGACTAAGTATAAAGATAAATACTAAAAGATGATGTCTTTCAAAGTAAGAAAGAACTCAAATTAAAGTCAAGCACGAAACCACCTCGATACACAAGTCACTATGCGGGAAAAGAAGAAGATGCTCTGACGCCTAATTCGTGTGGGGACGTAACTTCCAGAGACAGTTAGTGGTTGGAATGCTAGCGAGTAACTCAAGGGTAAGTATAAAATAACATCTTTATTTAACAGAAAGACAATATATATATATCATCAATCATATTCATATACTTTTCCTTACACATAGGCACTTCACATACTACACAAGAGTTCAAGGTTCATCAACATTCCTAGTCATACTCATGGATATACACAACATGTTCATATTAAACCACAATGGGTACAATACTTAGCATGCATTCTCAAATCATAAATTCATAAGGTATGGAGTGAAGAATTTCCAACATGATTAGCCCACTTGGTAAATCTCATTGCTATTTCATTAAACTTGGAACTCGAATCTCTAGTGTTTCACTCATCTAGGAACTCAAATCACTAGCCGTTTTATTTCATCGAACTAGGAACTTGAATCACTAGTCTTGTCACCGAACTAGGATCTCAAATCACTAGCCGTGTCATTTGGCAGGTATTCTAACCTCAAGAGATCTCCTCATACTAGCAACTCAAATCACTAGCTATATCACTGGTCTAGCAACTGGAATCACTAGCCGTGTCATTAGACGAGGAACTCAAATCACTCATTGTTTTATTGGACTAAGAACTCGAATCGATAGTCATATCATTAGATGAGATCTCAAATCACTCGCTATTATTAGTCGAGTTTTGAACATGTATGCATGTTCATCCATACAATTTAATTGACATTTAAGGGCATTAGCTCACTTAGCCAATTCAACATTATACATAACCATATGGTCCCCACGGGAGACTTTATTGGTAAATAATATCAATAGGATAATGACTTTATTCAAATCATCATAAAATTTGATTTGTGGTACTCTTGACCCACACAAGACATTCACAGGTCATTAACAAAATTTTATCATATTACACCACATTGTATCCATTCAATATTCAAATTTATTTTCATGTCTAGGGCTTTACCCTCTCATTAGACATCAACCAACAAGGTTATGTATTTCACAATACATGACTCATAATACTTTCACAATATATATTTAATGATCATTCATACTTATTTGGGCCATTTCCCTAGCTCAACACATTGTCAATCATACAACTAATCATTTCACTTAGACATTTTCACAAATACCTTGTGTTCATACCTTTGACAAGGTAATTTTCAAGGTAGAAATCATTAAGACTAGGGTTACTCAATACCCTCATGTTAAAAAACATACAACAAGAACCCACATAGACAATCTAACATCAAATACATAAATCAACATAAGTGGAAGCATGGATAATTATTATTCATTGTTAGGTAACAAAACCCATTTTATTTGATTCAAAACCACCATGTACACTTACTAATTCAAGTGTGAAATACATGGTTTTAGAGTTATTTAAAGAGAGGAAGAGATGCATGCCTTAAAAAACTTGAATCACCAACAATCTTGGCCTCTCCATTGACACTAGATGAGCACCTCCAAACCCTAGCCTCCAATCTAGCTTCCAAGAACTTATATAGTGTTTTGTAATGTTTAAGTCTTGCAAATGGAGACTTTGGAGGCTACCATGACTTATATAGTGAGATTTCTCAGGGTTTTAGGCATGGGAAATGACCAAAAGGTCCTCGGTTAAAAGTTGGACAGTCCACATGTGTAGGGGTACGACTCCCCCATACGTGTCAATTGGAAACAGTAACCTAGGGTACGAGAGGTACCCTAACTCGTACCCTAGACTTCACCTAGGTCAACCATACTTTTGTGGGAACAAAAAAGGACCTTTGAGTAATAAAAGAGGGTATGAATCATGCTCTAATTGTGATCTCAATTCGTGTCCAAAACAGTCCACTCTAGGTTTGAGATTTCACTCTATACGGTTGGCTAGTATATGACTCATAAACTTGGTTACGACCAAGTAATGACCTTGTCGTATTGAGGACAGTATGCTACCTTAATATACTTCTTAGGATATGAAAGGGGAGGGGACGGTGGGTATGATTCGTGACATAGGGTATGACTCAAGTACCCCGAACCGTATTCACTCCACAGGCATCAAAAGTTGATTTTTCTCAATGGTGCCAATGTCTAGGTATTTAACTCTCTTCCCATTGATAGGTAAGTATTAGATACAAGTTAACACCTCAACATACACCAAAGAATTCTTTACAAAAGTTAGAAATAACACACTATGAGGATGCAACACAACACACATATCATAATCGCTACCTATCAACCAAAAATTTTGCAAGGCCACATTCTTGGGTGTTTCATTCTCCCCCACTTAGGATAATTCATCGCGAATGAAGGGTAAAGAAAGCACAAGAACAAGTTATAACCTCAACATCCATTAAAAAAAAACCATTATACAAGTTAGAACAAGCATACAACAAGGATAAAACACAAAACATATCGTGATCATCATCAATTAACCATTTCATTTCATCTACTAGGGAATCCAATCCCATCATTTATCATTGCCACATGGCCACTTTAAAGTGTCGGGACTCAAGACCATTATCAAAGGAGAATTGAACTCAATACATACGTCAAATAAAAGAGATTAACACATACCTCAATCACAAGCTTTCGGAATGGGAGATAAAAATGGATACTTGGTTTCAATGTCCTCCTACGCCTCCCAAGTAGTTTCCTCCTACTTTTGGTTCCTCCATAGAACCTTCACTGAAGACACCTCTTTCTTTCAAAACCAGCGAGCTTGCTAATCCAAAATCCTCACCGGGATCTCCTCATAGGACAAAGAGTCTAAAATACTAACATATTCTGAGGGAACAACCAAGAAAGGGTCACCGACATATTTCCACAACATAGACACTTCAAAAACCAGGTGAATAGAGTTCATGATAGAAGACAAATCCAACTCATAGTCAACATTGCTAACCCACTTCACTATAAGGTAGTGACCAACATACCGGGGACTAATATTCCCCTTCTTGAAAAACCGCATTACTCCTTTCATGGCAGACACTTATAAGAATACCAAATCACCCATATTAAACTCTAAGTCCCTACGCCTCACATCCGTATAGGCCTTTTGGTGACTTTGAGTGGTTTTCAGCATATCATAAATCACCTTCACCTTATCTAAGGCTTGGTGAACTAAATCAGGCCTAAGCAACTTACCCTCACGAACTTTGTACCACCCAATAAGAGATCGACACCTCCTAACATATAATGTTGCTAAAGGCGCCATGCAAATACTAGAATAGTAATTATTATTATAGGAAAACTCAATAAATGAAAAATGGTCATACCACCTACCACCTTAATCAATTGCATAAGATTGCAACCTATCCTCTAAGGTTTTGATAGATTTACTGCTTGACCATCTATTTTCGGGTGAAAAGAGGTACTAAGGCATACCTTAATTCCCAAACCTTTTTGGTATGACTTCCAAAAGTGGTATGAAAATAGAGGGCTACGACCCAAGATAATAGACACCGGAGCACTGTGCAACTTGATGATCTCCATAAGAAATAACTTAGCAAATTCTTTCACCAAGTAATTTTTCCTCACGAGAAAGAAATGGGAGGACTTGGTCATTCTATAAAAAATACCCAAATAGAAACACATTGATTTCGGAATCTTGGAAGATCGGTAACAAAATCCATATTAATCGACTCCCACTTCCACTCAGGTAACACAATCTCTTGGTATAGGCCACCGGGCCTTAAGTGCTAAACCTTTACTTGTTGGCACACCATACACTTAACCACAGTGATAGGAATGTCATGCTTCATATTATTTCACCAATAGAACTCTCTTATGTCATGATATATCTTAGAGGAATCGGGATGAATAGAATAATAACAAGCTCTATGAGCCTCGGCCATGACCCTTTCCCTCAATCCATCGATGCCGGGAATGCATAGCCTACTTTGGTATGTCAAGATACCATCACCACCAATCACAATGTATGAGACATTGTGTTTACCCATATTACTCTTGATATTCATTTATTCGGGGTCTGCGACTGGTTTTTCCTTTATCTCAACAACAAGAGACGATTGAGATACCGAATGTACAAATACACCACCATCCTTGGAGTCCTCAAGTTAAACTCCAAGATACACCAAACGGTGAATATCCCTTACTAACTCTCTCTTATTCTCATTAACATGGCCAAACATCCCATAGATAATCTACTAAGAGCATCGGCGACTACATTTGCCTTACCGGGATGGTAATGAATACTCATATCATAGTCTTTAAATAGCTTAACCCATCTTATTTGCTGGAGATTCAAATCCTTTTGGGTAAACACATACTGAAGGCTCTTATGATTGGAAAAAATATCAACATAAACACCATAAAGATAATACCGCCAAATTTTTTAAGCAAAGAGCAGGGATAATAACTCTAATTCATGGGTGGGGTAGTTCTTCTCATGAATTTTCAATTGCCTAGAATCATAGGCTACCACCCTACCATGTTTCATCAACACGCAACCAAGACCGATGCGAGAAGCATCACAATAAACCACAAAACTATCACTACCCTCGAGCAAGGTTAAAACCAAAGTTGAAGTCAATTTATCTTTCAAATCCTTAAAACTACCCTCACACGCATCGAACCACACTAACTTGACCTTCTTGTGGGTCCATTTGGACAATGGAGGAACTATATTGGAAAAACTCTCCACAACCCTCCTATAATAACTGGCTAGACCCAAGAAGCTCTGAATATTGGTTGGAGTCGTAGGTCTAGGCCACTTTTTAACTAACGTAATTCTTTGGGGATCCACCATGATACCTTCACTAGAGATGGCATGACCAAGAAAAGCTATGGAATTCAACAAAAACTCACACATGGAGAACTTGGCATACAAACGATGATCCTACAAAGTTTGTAATACGACACCGAGGTGATCTGCAAGTTTTGGCTCATGCTTAGAATACTCTAAGATGTCATCAATGAAGATAATCACAAACAAGTCTAAGAATAAATAAAAGACCGTATTCATCAAGTCCATGAATGCCACCAGGGCATTGGAACCAAAAGGACATGACAAGAAACTAATAGTGACTATACGGGTTCTAAAGGCTGTCTTAGGGATATAGTCATCCCTAATTTTAAATTGATTATGGCCCGATCTAAGATAAATATTAGAGAAACACTTCTCACCCTGAACTTGATCAAGAAAATCATCAATCCTAGGAAGAGGATACTTGTTCTTGACGATCGCTTTTTTCAACTATGATAATCAATGAACATATGAAGGGAGCCATCCTTATTGCGCACGAACAACACAGGAGAACCCCACGGAAACATACTAGGCCGAACAAAACCTTTTTCCAAGAGATCTTTCAATTACTCCTTAAGTTCTTTTAGCTTCGTCGGAGCAATTGTATAAGGAATAAAAGAGATTGGACGAGTGTCCGAAATAAGATTGATCCCAAAATAAATTTTCCTATTGGGATAAACACCGGGGATATCACCGGGAAACACATCAGGAAACTCATTAACCATGGGAATAGATTCTATAGAAGGCTCTTCTGAGTTAATAACTTTAACTTGGACAAAATTATACAAGAAAACATTTTCAATAAAACTTCGGGCTTTAAGATAGGAAATAAACCTTCCCTTAGGCACCAAGGAACCACCTACCCATACAATGATTGGCTTATTAGGGAATCGGAATATGACCCTACGGTTTCAACAATCTAAGGAAGCATAACAAGAGTGCAACCAATCCATCCCCGAAATAACATCAAAATCAACCATGTATGATTCTATCAATTTAACAAGAGGGTCTTCACCGCCAACAGATATCAAAAATCCCCTATAGACCCTACTAATATTCATAGGGTCTCAAACCAGGGTAGAGATAGAAAAAAAAAACTGATAGACTCTTGGGACCACTATCAAGATGCACAACCACATATGGGGTCACATAAGAAAAAGTAGACCCTGGATCAAGAAAATAATACATATCATTGGACACAAGTCTCAACATACCCATGACAACATCAGGAGACACCTCAAAATCCTGGTGAGTAGTAAGTGCATAAAAGTTATTCCAACCAACTACGGTACATGAAGCAAAAAAAAAAGAAAACATAGCTTCCTTTGGTATGGGAGGAGTAGTATAAATAGGAGCCCTATTGGATGAATTAGACATCCAAGAGGGGTACTCTTGCTGCATGTGCCCAACCTGTCCATAATAAAAACACTTGTCTTTTCCATCCTACACTCACCATGATGACTCTGACCATAAAACTTGCAAAAATGGCAGGGTGGAGCCAACTGGGCACCACTAGTCCTAAATTGGGCACCCTGGATTAGGGATCCATCACTAAACTAAGAGCGAAGATCACCCGATGACTTTGGGTAAGAAGAGAGAACACTAGCCAATGAGAACAAACCTAAAATCCCCCACTTTTTTAGGCCCATTTGCCAACATCCCAACCTCTATGATCGGAAGGCCTAAACTTCCTCTATTGCCTCTCACAAAGCTAAACTTACTACTTTTTCTCATCTTTCACTTATTGCATATACACAAACAATCTAGAAATATCCATGATATCAATCAACAAGGCTACCTTGCTCTCATGGAATAACTCATGGGACAGTCCCGAGACAATGTTGTTCATCCTAACCCTTATACTATAGACTATCTCAGGAGTATACTTTGAAAATTGATGGAATTTTAAGGCATACTCTTGGACGGACATTCTCTTTTGCTTCAAGTTCACGAACTCTTCTGTCTTTGCCTCCCTCAACTCTTAAGGAAAGAAATGGTCAAGAAAAGCCTCAAAGATATCCACCTAAGAAGCTGGGCTTGCATCAATACCCCTATAAAACTCCCACCCCTCATACCACTGGTATGCCACATCCTTCAATTGTTAAAAAGAAAGCTCAAAATCCTCAATTTCTAAAGCATGCATGAGTTTGAAAATATTTTCCATTTCATCAATGAAACATTGAGGATCCTCTTCAACCTTCATACCCAAGAACATAAGAGGGATCAACCTCATAAATTGGCCAACTCTTGTGGCCTCAGAAGAGATGGTAGTTGGATTACCATGATTTTCTTAAGAGGCTACCAATTGAGTTAAGAGATAGATAGAGCGACGAAATTCAGTATTAGTAGCCTTCCATTGAGGTGACTGATAAGGAATGTCACTCTCATCAACAAGGTTGGTGGTTTGAACCCTATGATGATGGGAAGATGCCGCAGCCTTAGCCTGGGTCTGAACTCTAGAAGATGGCCGATCTTCATCCATGAGACCATCAGTAGTGTTTGCCTGAGTCTCAAATATTTTCTGAGGTATGATCTGAAATATGGAAATTAGTATCAGACGAATTCAAGACCTTAGACTTTATAGCGTGAGATTGTAACACAAGAAAAGGAAATATTCCCTAAAATATTTCATAACTTCTCTTTTATAAGTGTGGTGCACTTCATACCCATAATGAGACTCTACTCGACACGGTATTATGACCACCCAACTAATCAAGAACCTTGGCTCTGATACAAACTTAAAATGCCCTAAACTTTATGCCATATCGTATGGGTACCTCAAGAATACATGTACTAGTAGTCCCTATGTAAAAAAGCCTAAACACCTCATCAAAACATAGGATTCAAGGGACCTCCAATGAACAAGTTAAAATCTAGGAGTAATATCATAAGCCAACATTAGATTCGTAATAATAATAACAATGCTCAAGTTCACAGTTATTCACAATACCTCTATAGAAAACTAATGATAATAAATATATGTGTCGGGAAAAGCCCCTGACTATAGCCAAACCAAGTTTTAAAGGGACTTACTCTATAGATAAAGACTAAAATATGCCATCTTTTGAAATTAGGAAGCTCACCACTTCAAGTCAAGTATGAAAAACTTTGATCTATAAGTCACTGCATGGGAAAAAAAGAAGATGCTTCGGTGCCTACATAGCATGAGGATGTAGCGTGAGAAGATAGTTAATGGTTTGAACTGTAGCATATAACTCAAGGGTAAGGATAGAATAACATCATAATTTAACAAGATGACAATATATATATATCATCACTCAAATTCATATACTTATTCTTACATATATGAACTTCACATGCTACACAAGAGTTCAAGGCTCATCAACTTTCCTACTGATACGCATGGATATACACAACATATTCATATTAAACCAAAATGGGTACAAGACTAAGCATGCATTCTCAACTCATACATTCATAAGGCATGGAGTAAAGAATTTCCAACTGGCTTAGCCCACTAGGTAAATCTCAATGCAATTTCATTAAACATGGAACTCGAATCGCTAGTTGTTTCACTTATCTAGGAACTCAAATCACTAGTCATCTTATTTCATAAAACTAAGAACTTGAATAATGAGTCTTGTCACCAATCTACGAACTCGAATCACTAGATGTGTTATTTGGTAAGGTGTTCTAACCTTAAGAGATCTCTTTATACTAGCAACTCAAATCACTAGCCATATCACCGGTCTAGGAACTGGAATCACTAGTCGTGTCATTAGATCATGAACTCAAATCACTCATTGGTTCATTGGACTATGAACTCAAATCACTAGTCATATAATTAGATTGGGATATCAAATCACTCCCCATTTTTAGTCGACTGTTGAACTTTAACCCATTAGTTCATGCATGTTTATTCATACAATTTAAGGGCTTTGGCTCACTTAGCCAATTCAATATTATACATGACCATATGGTCCCTATGGGAACCTTTATTGGTAAACAATCTCAATAGGCTAATGACTTCATTCAAATCATCTTATAATTCGATCTGTGGTCCTTATGACCTATACAGGCCATTCACAAGTCATTAACAACATTCTATCATAATACACCACATTGGTTCCATTCACAATTCAAGTTTATTTTCATGTCTAGGGCTTTACCTTCTTATTAGCCATAAACCAACAAGGTTATGTATTTCATAATGCATGACTCATAATAATTTCACAATATTCATTTAACAATCATTCATACTTATTTGTGCTATCACAATATTCATTTAACAATCATTCATACTTATTTAGGCTATTGCCCTTGCTTAACACATTGTCTCTCATACAACTAGTCATTTCACTTAGACATTTTCACAAACACCTTGTGTTCCTACCTTTGACAAGGTCATTTTCAAGGTAGAAATCATCAAGACTAGGGTTACTAAATACCCTCATGTTAAACAACATACAGCAAGAACCCATATATACAATTTAAAATCAAATACATGAATCAACATAAGTACAAGCATGAATCATTATTATTCATTGTTAGGTAACAAAACCCTTTTCATTTGATTCAAAACCACCTTGTATACTTGCTTATTAAAGTGTGAAATATATGGTTTTAGAATTATTTAAATAGAGTAAGAGATACATTTCTTAAACTACTTGAATCACCAACAAAATTGTCCTCTCCATTAACACTAGATGAGTACCTCAACCCCCTAGCCTCCAATCTAGCTTCCAAGAACCTTTAGAGTGTTTTAGAATGTTTAAGTCCTGTAAAGAAAAACTTTGAAGGCTATGATGACTTATATAGTGAGATAGCTTAGTGTTTTAGGCATGGGAAATGACCAAAATTTCCTTGGTTAAAAGTTGGATAGTCCACACGTGTAGGATCATGAATCCACTATACGGGTCACTTTGCAATAGTAACCTAAGGTATGAGTGGTACCCAAACTCACACCCTAGCATTCTTCTTGGTAAACCATACAATTGTGAGTACTAAAAGGGACCTTTGAGTCATAACAAAGGGTATGACTCACCCTCTAATTGTGAGATCAACTTGTGACCAAAATAGTCAACTCTAGAATTGAGACTTCACGTTATAAGGTTGGATAGTATATCACTCATAAACTTTGTTTGGACTAAGGAATGACCTTGTCTTATAAAGGATAGAATTCTATGTTAATATACTTCTTAAGCTACATAAGGGGAGGGCATGGATGGTACAAGTTGTGACCTAGGGTACAACTCAAGTACCCCTAACCATATCCACTCCAGAGGTATCAAAAGTTTATGTTTTCTCAATGGTTCCTAGGTCTAGGTGTTTAACTCTCTTCCTATTGATCAGTAAGTATTAGATAAAAGTTAACACCTCAATATACACCAAAGAATTCTTTACAAAAGTTTGAAATAACACACTATGAGAATGCAACATAACACACATATCATGATCACTACCAATCAACCAAAAATTTAGAAAGGCCACATTTTAGGGTGTTTTATACACGGGACTCCCCCAAGTTATCTTGGTAACACGGGAATCCCTTAACATCTTAAGGTTTGGTTAAGGACAACACTTGTAAGTTATAGTTGGTATGACGATACCAATATTAATAGTCTTGGTTAATAATAAATAGTATAATGGATTGGTTGGTTGGAAATGGTTGTACTTGGGAAATAATAATGGGGTATGATAGCTAAGTGTGATAGTGGAAGTCTAATGGATGAACACTGGAAGCACATTTTGCCAACATAAGGGGTTGGTCGTGGCGATAATATATGTTACTCAGGAGGTACACAATAATACCTTAAGTATACTGTGCATATGTATCATGAAGAGTGAAGGGTACTTGGGAATCCCCTATTCGTATAGTATATTCAGTTCATGCAGCTACTTAAATCGTGGTCGTTCAGGGGGTTACACTGGAAAAATATAGCTCATGGGTGGTTTTAGGAGGGTTAAGATTCACATACCCAGGTTAATTATTTTAAGGGCATGCTAAACCTGATTCCCTTTCCCAATATGGCTATATATATTAAATGTATGGTTTTTATGCATGTGGTTGGCTTACTTGGTTTTACTGTATGGTATTATTTTATCCTTATCATGAGTACTTGCTAGCGTTCACCCGCTAACTTGTCCTTGGGCGTATGTATCCCCACGCGATGCAGAATAGGCTATTCAACTCCTCCTACTTAGTGATCAAACTTTGGGATCAACTTTTGGATTAAAGTGGTGATCTTCCATATTCTGTAAGGCTTCATACATGGATATTTTTACACAATTTGGATATTTTATGGATATTGGTTATTGATATGGTTGAGGTCATGTCCTAATTGAATATTAGTTATCTTTTTGTTATAAGCTTTTATGGAACTACTATGGGTTAGTATGAGAGAGATCGGTATTGGTACCAGCCTTAGTATTAGAATTAGTATTTGGGTTGATACCATTGGACTAAATTTCTAACTGTTCCATCCTTTTATATTATGTTATGGAACTTAGTTTTGTTATTATTCTGTTTTGGTTATTTTATGGTTGTTGGTTTGTATCCAATAGTTGGACTTGTTTTGGTGGGCACAGTCATAGACCTATACTAGAGTCTTGGATTACTCAATAACACAATCTTTTTATACCGTTTGAATTCATCCAATTTAAGATATGCATAGGTTGGTTGGGTTGGGTATCGAGGGTGGTCTTTGGTCCTGGTTAGAATTGAGATGCCCGTTATGATAAGTCCCCAGGTCGGGTCAGGTCAAGATTTGAGATCATTAATTTGATGATATTTAATTGAGGTTAGTTGGGGATAAGGTGTTGTGCGATGATGCTAAGAAAGCCTAACTTGATTCAAATGGAGTTTTAAGTATTAGGGGCTGAGTTTATATGTTGAGAGTAGGTGAATACATTAGACTAATATTAGAGGAAGTTCATAGTTCCAGGTATTCCATCCATCTAGGAGAGACAAAGAAGTATCGTGACTTAAAGGTAAAATTACTGGTAGGGTGGTATGAGAAATGATGTAGTAGATTTTATAGCTTGTTGCCTTTGTTTCCAGTAGTTAAGGCCGAGCATTTGAGACCTAGTGGATTGCCTCATAGTTTTCCTACTCTTGAGAGGAAGTGTGAATGGATCACTATGGATTTCATGAACAGGTTTCCTTATACTTCTCATGGATCTGATAGTGTTTCGGTCATCATGGATTTGTTGACCAAGTCTACGAATTTCCTTTAAGTGCAGGTCTCTTTCAGTGATAAGAGGTTGGCCTATATATGTATTCATGAAATTGTGTGACTTCATGTTTTGTCGGTGTTTATCTTATCAGATCAAAATTTTATGTTAACTTTTCACTTTTGGATGACTTTTCAGGATGAGTTGCATACTCAGGTTGACCTTAGCATAAAATTTAACCCCTAGATAAATGGTAAGTCAGAGAGGACTATCCAAGTTTTGGAGGATATGATCCACACTTATGAAATGAATTTTGGTGGCCAGTGGGAGCAACATTTGGCTTTACCGGAGTGTGCTTATAATAACAGCTACCATTCCAGTATCGTTATGGATCCTTTTGAGGATTTCTATGGTAGGCATTATCGATCTCCAGTTGGTTGGTTTGATGTTTTTAAGGATATACCTCGAGGTACGGACTTTCTACATGAGTTCTTTGACAGAGTCTATATCATTCAGGATAGACTTCTAGTGGCTTAGAGTAGGCAGAAGTGCTATGCATATCATAGACATTGTTCCGTGATGTTTGGTGTTGGTGATCATATTTTCCTTTGAGTTTCACTCGTGAAGGGTGTGATAAGGTTTGGGAGGAGGGGAAAGCTTAGCCCCAGTTATATTGGTCCTTTTGAGATTTTTCCAACTGTAAGTGATGGGGCTTATGAATCGGCCTTACCCCTAGAATTATTAGTTGTTCATCTAGTTTTTAATGTTTTTATGCTTCACCATTACATTCCTGATGAGTATCATTTCATTCGTTGGGAGTTGGTTTAGTTATATGAGAAGTTGTCTTTCGTTGAGGAGTTGGTCTGTATTTTTCCTAGGGATGTTAGACGGTTGCGTTCTAGAGTTATCCATGTGGTTAAGGCTCAGTGGCGACATCAATGTATAAATGAGGCTACTTGGGAGGTCGAGCCTGACATGCATAATTCTTATCTCCAATTCATTATTGATTCAATAATTTCTCTTGCCTTTTGTTTGAGGACGAACTAGATTTTTAGTGGTATATGATGTAAGCACCTAAATTTTGATGAAATGTGTGAAATTTGTATTTTTGTGTGTTTTTACTATTTTACCCATCCATGTAGTTTCATTGTAGTATTTATAGTGTATGGGGTAGATTGGCATAATTTCCAATGCATTTTGGTACAATTTATGCAATATTGTGGTTGTTGGTGGATTAGACAGCCCTATTGTTGACTTATGTGGTTACCTTTTGATCCGTGCAGAGGATGACTGAACGGATTGCGCCAGCAGATCTCTAACGTCAATATTAGTGTGGTAACATGTTCAGTGTGGTTTTATGACTTTTAGATCTCATTTCGACCCTCGCTTTGGTGTCATGATCTAATTTCCTCAGGTCATGATGGCGCCTACCATAACCCACCAATAGGAAAACCAACCCATATTTCGGAACGGCTAGTAACAGACTTCTCAATAATATAAGGAAACGAATGCAAAATATATAAAATAAAAATCAATACATAGAAGAATCCCAAAACCTGGTGGTATCAGTACAAGATCTTCTAATATAAAAAAAGTACAAAAGTGAAATATCAAGAGAAATACAATGATACAACTTATCTCTGAATACAACTTAGAGACTAGTCTAATATGTAAGAGAGAGATAAGTAATTCTCCAAACATCAGGAGCTCCTCTAAGTCTTTGAAGCAGGATGCTCTGCATGATGCACACATCAATGGCGATAACCCGTACTATGATCTGCAGGCTGCAGAAGTGTAGTATGAGTACCAAACGAATGGTAATAAATAGGCTACTACCAACTGAGCTCCAAAGATAAAGAAGATATATATTTATAGAATATAAACAGAATCCAAACTACACCCAAGAGTCCAGAAATTATATGAAAAATCAATGAGAAAATAAGGAACAACTACCCTGTTCATGTCTAAGAGTATAACATAATAAAACTAAGGAAGTATCAGGGTGAACTATCCTATTCTAGCTACATTCAATAAACGTCAATGTTATACCATATATCCCAGGTCAACATACAAATAAAGAGTGAAGTAAAAATATATATAGTAATATACAAATTAAAGAAATGACTATACAACATAAACAACGAAAAAAAGGATATACGGTAGTTTATAACTTCATATATCTTGATATATATTGGTACATATACATATAAATATGTGGTCATCTCAAAGCATAACCAATATCATCATATTCTCATTTCGAGACCTCATTATGAAAGAATTGGGATTTAAATACTATCATACTTGGGGTTTCTAATCCACATGGCTAGAGATGAAATAATCGTGTATAATAATGCAATAATAAGATAGGAGAGGACGAATACATACCTCAAATCCCGATACCATATCAAAGACTAATTTGTCATAAGCTAGCCATAATAATGATTATAACAATGATAACAACAATATCAATAACATTGCGAATAACCGGCTACTCCAAAAAACCAAATACCTAGCCGAGCCTATGCATACCCCCACTACCTTAGGATTGGAAGGTTAAATCAACATACAATAAAATAAGGCACATTCTTCATTGATATCTATGCAACCATTCCATACGAACTGATAGACATAAGTGCATACTGGTGATAGGCGATGCGCATAGAGGAATGAATGCAAAGTATACAATCAATATGTTTTCGGATCTCAACATATCATCAATATATCATCAAGACTTAACGGGTATCAACTTCATCAAAACAATTTCCTTTGGGCTTGTCGGGTATGAATATCATCATGATAGTATCCTCCAGCCTTGTTGGGTATCAATATAATCACAATAGTATCCTCCGACCTTGCCGGGTATCAATATAATTATAATAGTATCCTCTGGCCATGCCGGGTATCAATATCATCACAATAGTATCCTCTATCCTTGACGGGTATCAATATCATCATAATAGTATCCTCCGGCCTTGACGGGTATCAATATCATCATAATAGTATCCTTCCACCTTGTCGGGCATCAATATCATCACAATAGTATCCTCTGGCCTGGTCGGGTATCAATAAAATAATAATAGTATCCTCCGGCCTTACGGGGTATCAATATCATCACAATTACCATTACAAAATAAGAAACACTAAATTACTCATAAACATGCACATATCACCAGAGAATATCTATCTAGTCATTATTTCACAACTACTAGTTATTAGTTAATCAACACTTATTATAATAGAATCACTAGTTCACTAGACATCAAATAACCTCTAGTTATTAACCAAAACATTAGCCTTCACATAATCCTAACACATGGGATAGCAAATAACCACTAGTTATTAAATAGCCAACATCTATCATATCATCAAGGTTCATCACGAGACCAAAACCGTCATTTATCCACCATTCATTACTATCAACTACTCATCTTATATTTTTTAATAATTACTAGACAACACATTAATATTTGTTACCTAACTATTTTTTATTAACTGACACCATTCATTAACTAACCATTGTTAGTTTCTATGTTTCAACTTAGCAATATTGATTAACTAATGCATTATATTTCTTGCCATCAATTGCTATAGTCCCCAAATAGATAACTAGATACCACATAGCTTAACCGTCTAACAAGAAAAGAAGTCACAATATCACCTTTAAGCTATAATCACATTATTTATAATGGTAAATAATCATGAACATACCAAATCTATGCATACCATCACCAATATTAAATTAGTGAAATAATAAGCATCAAATCTATGCATACCATTACTAATATTCAATCAGTGGAATAATAAGCATCATACCACATCTTCCCACGACCTATACCAGAGAGATGTGTATACAAATATATACATATACATATTCATATTCATAAACTATAATCATATCATTTATAATGATAAATAGTTCTCTGCTATTCAATCAATATCATAACACGGACCTTGGCCCATTAATTTATCTGAAATAATCACAACATCATAATTACGGCCTTAGGACCATACACATATCTGGAACTAATATCAATAATCATATTTATAAGACATAGCATATCTCTAATCATCTCATATATAGAAGGCATAATATTAATAAGCATGTAATCGTCTCTCACATAAGAGGCATCTCACATATGGGATACATAATATTGATAGATATGTAATCGTCTATAGGATATCTTATATCAATAGGTCATACATCATGACTATGAGGAATATCACTTCTCTAGGATAATTTACATAACCAAGAGGAACATCGTCTCTATAGGTTCAACAATCATGACTAATGGAATTAGTAACTTTATAGGCCAATCACCATGTCTAAGAGGAAATATCATCTCTATAGGCCAATCATCAAGTCTAAGAGGAAATAGAATATCTATAGGTCAATCATCAAGTCTAAGAGAAAATAGCATTTCTATACACCACATGACGTATCTAGGAGGAATATCATCCGTAAATGCCCAATATCACTTCAACAAGGAGTATCATAACTATAACTCAAAAGCCACAATCCGGGAACATCAATACAAGTTACAAAGTTATGAAGTAACATTATTCATACGCTTGGCATGTATGGTATGCTTTAGTTTAAGGCCTAGTTCAAAAAACACCCTTTTAAGTGAATGATGAGAACCTCAGTGAGATATGGCCCAACCATTGTTCATGAATTCTATGTTGCATGCCATATAAAGCTAAGGCAGATGTATCTATAATGTTTATTTTTGAAGGGAGGTGATCCATTGAGATTTCTTCTGACTCGAAGTGTTCGGGTGAATATCTCTACATAGACCATTTCAAGATTCTTATGAAGTAGAGTTTGAGCTTCTCACTGACACTTTTGAGATTGATCACAGTATTGAGAAAATGAAAAAAATAAAATCTAAGAAGATTGGTATGGATTATAAATACATGCACTTAAAGTGAATCACTGGTCTCATTTTTAATATGTACAAGGATGTATCAGGGGTTATGGGTCCATCCACATTGTTCACCAAGGCTAGTTTATGTTTTATAGCTAGGGTATGGTCAACATTGTCTTGACATCGTTTGAGCCAACCATGGGAGATAAATATTTTGAGCCACGATAGGCCTTTTTTGGTAGCTGGTATCATGGAGGGCTATGAGATCTATATAACTAAGATCATTACAATAGAGATTTGTGATAGAGTTGTTAGTATTGACACCAACCTAGCCTTTCTGTACTTATCAATTTAGATATACTTGAATAGACGGGTGCCTATGCTCCCTAATGTTGATTATTTGGTAGAGATACATCGAACAATGGACTTGGGTTTTATTTGGGACTATCAATACAACTCTCCTGTATTGATTTCTTTCTAATGGCATATAATATTCCAACTCACCTATATTTTTTATTTTCTTAAACCTAGAGAGAAAAACATCAGGAAAGAGAAATCTACAAGAGAGGCTTGGATCTATCATCCTGAATTTAATTCCTAACTCAAAAAATAGGTCAGGATGACACTTATTGTAGCACAACCTTAATAAGTCAGTTCATCACTCAAACTAATAGAATAAAAACCAAAATCAATAATAGCATAAACTCAAGTTAGACTTCTAGAAAAAAAGTTAGGACAACCATGGACTATATATAAATATAATAATCGAAGGTCTGAAGAATACACAAACTACCCAAAACCTAGTGTAATGATCCTTCAGGTCAATTTCTGTATTTATCTTCATTTTTTTTATTTAGATCTTACCTATAGCTGCTCAAAGTCATTAATTTCTTGCTTGAATTGATAGATCGATTACAGGTTAGTTCATTTAGTTTTGAGAGCGAATTCCCTCTTTTTTACTTGTTTAGCTTAGCTATCTGGTGAAAACTTTAGTCAAATAACCTTGTATGCCAAATTTAACTATTTAAATAGCTCTAGAATGTCGATATAAGGCTAGGGAGTCCCTTGATATGGGTCTCGTGGATCTCAAACTCATTTAAACCTATTGGTCAGAAGATAA
The DNA here is from genome assembly GCA_030864215.1 of Capsicum pubescens. NCBI lineage: Eukaryota > Viridiplantae > Streptophyta > Magnoliopsida > Solanales > Solanaceae > Capsicum > Capsicum pubescens. Next base: position 128,406,236 of record CM061541.1, read on the forward strand.
TAAAAATGGTAACAAAATGTGGGACCCAATTTTCCTCTAAAAAACCTCAGATGGAAATTTCAACAGTACCATTGACCCTGAGAAGTTGAATTTGATAGGGTAGCATAGTCCATTTGCATATAGAGGATTCTAAATGAATCCTAAGTGGTCAGCTGAAACCCATATTAAACTTGATATTTTAGTTGGTGTACCCGCTTAAGCGACCATTTGGGTCACTTGGGTGGAGGTCCTTGAAAGTACCCAACTAACCACTTAAGAAGTCAGGATGCTTGGTCAAATGTTGCTAAGCAAAACAACTACCGCTTAAGAAGTAGCCTCTAAATCGACAAGGGTCCGCTTAAGTGGTACCTGTGTAGTCGTCAGGATATTGCTAAAGTATCACAAGGTCGCTTAAGTGATGACCGCTTAAGCTACCAAATGACCGCTTAAGCGGTACCCATGGACCTGGGAAGGGTATAAATACCCCCACTTATCCCCTTATTCACTATTTATCGACAATTCTCTAGAATAGTAAAGCCTAAAAACTCAAAGTTCTTGGGAGAATCTATTATGGAAAATTGTGGAACTTTAACATCATTAATTTATGCAATTTTCCATCAAATTTGTGGTAAGATTCCATAATTTTTGTGATGTATTTCTGTAGTCTTATCTATAATCCCTAAAATCTTGGTGACTTGATTTTAGCGCCATTATAGCTCAAAATTCACCTATTTTTAGGGTAAAGATTCCTTGAAAAGGGGGATGTTGAGTTGGTTTCAGAAATACAATTTTGATAAATGAGCTCGATAAGGGATTTTATGTAATTTTGAACCCATAGCACAATAGTCTAATATAGATATAATTGTTATCATTTTGATGGGTAGATTGTGGTTTTGATAGTGTGGCACCTTGTAGAATTTTCTTGAAAATGGAAATCAGTGATTTAGTAGATTTTTAGGCTTTCTTTAGCACCTAGGTAGGCTAGGCTTACCTTCTTCATAGATTGAGCTATCTCATAGTATGAATTATGATATTATGCTAGATATGGGGTAGGAATTAGGTGTTGGAAATAGGAATGAGAATATTTAGTTTAATTTTAATATTAATCTATCATGAAACCGTAGACTTGGACTTGTTAGCATAGTTATTCATGGCTCAGGTTGTCTGAGCTTTGCAGTATATACATAGAATGGAAATACCTTAATTGCTCAAGGTAGGTGAAATTGACCTAGTTATTCATGTTAGAGTGGAATTCTCCTTAGATTCTTGAGTTAAGGCATGACCTAGTAATTCATGTTAAAGTGGAATTCTCCTTAGATGCTTGAGTTTAGGGAATTGTCTTAGTTTCTATTGTGTAGGTAGGTTCTCTTTAGTTTTTTATGTTCGAGAAGGATTTCTATCTTAGGGATAATAACGACTTACTTGACATCTTGAAATGAACTTAGACACCTTAGCATAATTTAGGGTAGAAGTTGTCTAAATAGATTCTTGCAGATTAAATATGGGCCCCTCTAGCCTAACTTAGTTGAAGACATGTGATAGATTTGTAGACTCATTTTTGTATGATATTCTCTTATTAATAGTTGGTTGTTACTTAAGGAGGTTAGACACACTTATTGAGTATGTTAGTTGGGTATTGAAGGATTGATATAAATTCCTAGTTTCGCTAGTGATATTACTCATATACATGACTAGGTATATAATTTATAAGCATGATTTTTGCTTCACTTTTGGGTTTGATTAATGACTTTTTCATGTGATTATTGGTATGGTTTATGGATATGATTGATAACATGGACTATTGGCATCCTTAATCTTTATATGTCGGCATAATTAATGGGTAATGACTTATGGATATAATATGACTTATAAATATAATATAATATGTCATATCAATATGATATGGCTTATATATATGATATGGATTGTAGATATTATTAATGGATTACATAAATAATTGTTTAGTTATATATATGAGTTTGGGTTTGAGTCTAACAATTAAAAATAATCTTGATAATATGAGTCTTGGTTTGAGTCCAGGAAATAAAGATAATGGTGATGATACTAATGAGTTTTGATTAATGTCCCAGATCTGGGATTATGTATAAGATGATACAATTTTAATGGATTCTCAGAATGGCATGATTCTTGGGTTACCTATGGCTTTTCAATTGTTAGGTCATTGATTGTACCCTACAGACTTATGGTGGCATGTGTTGGGTTTTTTACTTTTCCACACTTATTGGATTATAGAGTCCAATCTTTTTTGTAATGTTATGTTCTTTACATTATTATCTTATATGCATTTATTTATCTATGTAAAGAGATGTCGATGCTTATTTCTAGGTTTGCCCCTTTTTATCTTAACTTACTTTATATTATCTTGTATCGTATCATAATTTAGCTTAGTCAACTGATGATGCCTACTGATTACCTGTAGTTTTTGTACTCATACTATATTACTATACATTTTTTCGTGTAGATCTGAGTACTAGTTGTTTTCACTTATTTGATGTTCGTATAGAGTTGATTTTAGAGATTGGATGTGCTTTTGGTATAGGAGTTACTCTTTTTCCTTAAATTTATCTATGTCTAGTCTTTTATCTTTGAGATAGATTATATTTTACTATTTAGTACTTATAGTTCTTTTGTAGTAGCTCTTGTATCGACAGTACTGAGTCTTGGATTGCTTGTTGGCTTTCTATATATTTATTAGACCCTTATGACTGTGTTACTTCATTTTGAGTCTTCATTTATTAATTCCAAGATTTTAGGCCATTTTCCACCTAGTTATCCTATTGCAAATTGCTCGGGATATGGTTTATCTTTCCTATTGGCGGGATAAACTAGGTGACATCATGACTTATAAATCAGGTCATGACAAATTAGTATCAGAGCCAAGGTTTCACTAGTATCATTAGTACACGAGCAAGTGATTAGTAGAGTCTCATAAATTGAAATGATGACATTGGTTTCTTATCTTTGAGAATCTATAAGAATTTCTTAGGAGTTCTTCACTTCTTTCACTCATTTCATGCTAAAATTATGAGTTGGTTTCTAAAGCATTCCTTTGGTTTCTCTGATTTGTAGCTGACTAGGACACGTGCTATCACTACGCAAGATGATGGTCCCAATACAAAGCCTAGAGGTCGTGGATAGCCTTGATATTTATCCCTATTTAGGGTCTAGGATAGAGGGCCTTAACTAGACCATAATCCCTCTTTTGAGATAGAGGTTCTTCTACCATAGCAAGTAGTGGGAAAGGGACTAGCCCAGACTCTACTAGGATTTATTTCTTCTTTAGTGCTTAGAGATGTATTAGTTCATCTACTGGGATTTGTTGGTGGTGCACCTTTTGATGGTGCATAGTCTATATATTATAGTGGTACTGAGGTTGAGGAACACCCTATAGTTGCGGATCCTAGAGTTAAGGTCCTTTTTGCACTAGTTGTTGGTTAGTTGGTAGTTGCCAAACTAGTGGTTGTCGAACCAGCTATGTCTGCTAAGGACCAAAAAGTGTTGGGTAGGTTCTTGAGATTGGCTCTACCTAAGTTCTCTGGTGCACCTAGTATGGATGCTTATGAGTTTCTAATTTTTTGTGAGAATAAGCTCTATAATTTTAGCCTATTTGACACTTAAGGTATAGATTAAACTACTTTTCATTTAGACTTGATGGCTAGACATTGGTGTAGAGGATATCTTGATTCCAAGCTAGTTGGATATCTTTCTTTGACATGAACTCAATTCTCTAAGAACTTCTTAGAGAACTACATGCCTCTCAGTCTTAGGGATTGTCTAAAGGATTAGTTCTCAAGGTTGGAGTAAGGCTCCATAACCTTTGTAGAGTATGAGGCTTGTATTTACAAGTTGTCTAGGCATGCTACTTCTAATCTGACTATTGAATATGAGAGGGTGTATTGGTTTGTTAGTGGATTGAGACTTTACCTTCTTATGTTTACTTAGATTTTGGTTGCTATGGGTAGGTATTTCATGGAGATGTTAAACCATAATCATGTGATGGAGGAGATACACTGTGAGGCCCAAGAGGGCAGTGATAAGAGGCCTCAATATAAGGGTTGTTTCAGTGAAAGCTATAATGATGCATAATTCAGAGGTAGAGGTTCCCAGGATAGGTACCTTCCATGTCATCCATTTCAGTAAAAGAGTCAGTCTAATAGACCCATTAAGGTTGTGCTTTAGATTTTTAATAGATGCTAGTCTAGCTCTAGTGATCGTCCTAGCCAGGGTCATGATTAGTCTTTGTGAGGTTCCCCTTCTAGCTAATATAGTCATGGTGGTTATTCTTTGTCAACTGGATCTTCTAATTTCTGCCTAGCACCTAGGGCATGTTATGGTTGTAGATCTTTTTGTCATTTTTTAAGGGAGTTACCTAGTCGTAGAGCAATTTTTCTTATAGCTTGGAGTGTTCCACCTATTAGTGTAGTTCATATTTTTACTAGAGGTTGTATGCATGGTCGTAAAGGTGATCTCTCAGGGTGCTCATGGAGGATCTCAGGCAGGTAGGCAATAGATTGGTCAGTAGCCCAGCCAAGTGGTGAACGTGGTAAGTTATATGCAGTACCTCCAGGAACCTAGGCTGAGTCCTTGGATGCTACTATTATATCTACGATCTTGGTGTCTGTCAGTCTACCTTTTCTTTATTTGATTTGGGATACACTTATTCTTATGTTTTTGTTTATTATGCCCTATAATTAGATTATCTTAGGATTCATTATCTGTGACATTATGTGTATCTACTCTCATGGGTAATTCGTTAGTAGTGGATCAGGTTTTTGAATAATGTGTTATGACTTTTAGAGATATTTATACTCATGTTGATCTAATTATATTGGACATGGTGTATTTTAATATGATTATAGACATGGACTGGTTATCCCACAATCATGGAATCATGGATTATTTTACCATGACCATTACCTTAGTTATGCCAAACATGCCCCAATCATGTTGTAGAGTATGGTTAGTTGTGATCCAACATGGATTATATCTTATATTCATGTTAGGAATCATATGTCCAGCGGTTGTGATTCTTATCTCGTTTATATTCAAGATGTTAGTGTGGAGAGTCCATCGCTTTACTTTGTTTCTATAGTTCATGAGTTTCCTGATATTTTCCCTATTGATGTACTTGGTATTACTCCTACCCATAATATTGAGTTTATTGTTGATCTTGAGACTGACACCTGACCAATTTCAATGGCACCTTACTATATGGCTCCTACCAAGCTTAAATAGCTAAATTCTAAATCTCAGGGTCTTTTTGGGAAGGGTTTTATTAAACTTAGTGTGTCTCTTTGGAGAGTTCCTATGCTATTTGTGAAGAAGAAGGATAGCTCAATACGAATGTGTATTGAAAATTGGAAGTTTAATAAGGTGACGGTGAAGAATTATTATCTTATGCCTCGCATTGATGATTTATTTGACAAGCTTCAAGGAGCAAGCATGTTCTCTAAGATTAACTTAAGGTCTAGTTACTATCAATTGAGGATTCGGGCAGAAGATATCCCCAAGACAATCTGTAAGACTCGTGTTGGTCATTATGAATTCCTAGTGGTGTCTTTTGGGTTGACTAATGCCCCGACTGCATTTATGGATTTGATGAACCAAGTGTTCAGGTATTATTTGGATTCCTTTATAATTTTGTTCAACAACAACATCCTTGTGTACTTAAGGAGTAGAGAGGAGAATGCCCACAATTTGAGAATTATACTCCGAACCTTGAGAGATCATATATTTTTTGCCAAATACTCTTAGTGAGATTTAGGCTTGAGTTAATGATATTTTTTGGGCATGTGACATCAAAATATGGAATTATGGTTGACCCAACGAATATTGAGGCTATTCGTGATTGCTCCAGGCCTATATCTCTGACTAAGATTTTGTCTTTATTGGCTTGGTCGGATATGATAAATGATTTTTTGAGAGTTTTGCTAATATTACAGTGCCTATGACCAGATTGAATCGAAAGGAGGTTCCTTCCCAATGGTTCTAGGAGTGTGGATCGATCTTTGGGAAGCTTAAAATGTTTCTTACTTTGGCTCTTGTTATGTATCTTTCGTTTGAGGGTGAGGGATTCCCATACATTGTGATTCTTCTAGTGTTTTTTTGGGTTGTGTATTAATTCAATAGGGTTGTGTTATTGCTTATGCTTTGATGGAGTTGAAGGTATATGACTACAACTACCCTACTCATGATTTGGAGTTGGCTACGGTTGTTTTTTAGCGTAAGATTTTAAGGCATTATCTGTATGGTTTGCATTGTGAGATATCTATGGATCATCATAGTATTAATTATCTTATGACCCAGAGGGAACCTAATTATAGGCAGTGTACATGGATGGAGTTTCTTATGGATTATGATAGCTCTATTTTGTCTTATCTGGGAAAAACGAATGTGGTAGCATATGCCTTGAGCCGGAAAGTTGTATAGGTACCTTGGTGCGTGTTTCAGTTTCTCAGAGACCGTTTTCATAAGACATTTAGTCCATAGAAAATTTGATGGTATGCATTGATATTTCACACCCTAGGAGGATTCTTGTTGGTGTTTGTGGGTGGTCATCGCCATTTGAAAAGATTCAGGATTGCCAGTTTGAGGATAAGAGATATTACATCAGCTGTGATCAGGTGTTGGTTTGTGAGTCTTCGAGGGCTACTATAGATTTAGAGGGTGTTTTGAGATTTCATCACCGCATTTGTGTTTCAGGGTTAATAGCTTGATTCAGTCGATCTTGTATAAGGCTTACAACTCTAGGTATTTTATTCATTTGAGTGCAACAAAGATGGAAAATATTTGAGACAACATTATTGGTGAACTGGAATAAAGTAAGACGTGCCATACTTTATGGCTCGTTTCCTATGTTTTCAGTATGTGAAGGTCGAGCATCAGACACCTAGTAAATTGACCCAAGGGTTTCCCATTCATAGGTGGAAGTTGGAGCAGATTACAATAGATTTTTTCACTAGTTTTCCTGTTATGTACCATGGTTCTGAAGGTATTTGTGTTAGTGTTGATGGATTGATCAAGTCTACATATTTTGTTCCTATTAAAATGTTCTTCCACGCCCTGAGGTTAGCACGTATCTATGTTTATAAGATAGTCCATTTATATGATGTGTCTATATCCATCATTTCAGATCGGGGGTTGGTGTTCACTTCTATCATTCAGAGAGCTTTTTAGAAGGATTTAGGAACTCAGGTGGATCTTTGAACAACCTTCTATAATCAGATCGATGGCCAGTCAGAGAGGACTATTCAGGTTCTTGAGGATATGCTTTGATCATGTGTTATGGATTTTACAGGTCAGTGGGAGCAGTACTTAGCCTTGGCAGAGTTTTCATATAATAATAACTACCATTCGAGTATTGATATAGTGTCTTTTGAGGCTTTTTATTATATGAGATGTTGTTCATCGATTGGATGGTTTGAGACTTTTGAGGTTAGACCCCATGGTACTGACTTGCTTCAAGAGTCGTTAGATAGAGTTAGGGAGATTTAGGATAGGTTAAGGGAAGCTAAGAGTAGGCAGAAGGCTTATGCAGATTTTAGACTTCATGCCTTGCGATTTGGAGCTTGTGATCGGATATTCCTTTGTGTATCATTAATGAAAGGTATGATGAGGTTTGGGAGGAAAGGCAAGCTCATCCCTTTATTTATTGGACCTTTTGATATTCTTTGAACAGTTGGTGAGGTGGCTTATGAGTTGGCCTTAACCCTAGATTTTTCTATTGTCTATCCTGTCTTCCATGCTTATATGTTGCGGCATTATATTCCTGATCCACCTCATATGCTTAGATGAGTCTCCATCCAATTGGATGAGCGGTTGACCTTCGTGAAGGAGCCTTTGCCATTTTGGCAAGTGATGTTAGGCAGTTGCGCACTAGGGAGATTCTTGTCGCAAGGGTTAGTAGAGGCACCTCCAAGTAGAGGAGGCAACTTGGGAGATCAAAAGCGAGATATGGACCCAGTATACTCACCTGTTCGAAGCTTTAGGTACATCCTAATCCTTTACTTTAACAAATGAAAGCTCTTTTAGTAGTAGATATTGTAATGACCCTTCTGCTCTTTTTTGTATTTGTACTCATTTTCTCCATCTAGATCTTTCATATAGCTTCCCCAATCCATATACGACTTGGTGGAAATGATAATTTGTTTATGGGGCAGTTTGTTTGGTTTTGAGAGACAATTCCCTGTTTTGATGTTTTTGTTGGTTTAAATTGGCTACCAAACAAAAACTTTAGTCAAACAACCTTGTATGCCAAAACTGAAAATTCCAATAGCTCTGAAATGTTGATTTTATCCTGGGTGACGCTTGGTCTGGGCCCTGAGGCTCACAAATTCATTTTGGGCTAATGGACATAACTTAAGAAAAATAGTAAGTGGATGTAGGACCTACTTTACATCAAAACGACCTTAGAAGTAAATTTTGACAACATCATTGATTCTGAAATATCAAATTTTATAGGGTAGCATAGTCCATTTACGTATTCGAGGTTCGGGATGAATCTCGAGGGGGTTGGACAAAAACCCAAATTATACCTGATTTAGCTGGTGGACTCATCTGGTGCACCTGTTTATACAACAAATTTGGTCGCTTATGCAGAGGTCCACTATAGCTCTCAGCTGACTACTTAAGCAATCAGGCTAACCTTGTCAAATACAGCTAAAGAAGAACAACTATCGCTTAAGAGGTAGCTGCTAAAGTGGCAAGGGACTGCTTAAGTGGTATCTCTGCAGTTGTCAGGATGTCACTAAACCAACACTAGGTCGCTTAAGATGTGATTGCTTAGGTGGACCAGTGATCACTTAAACTCTACCCATGGACCTGGGAAGGGTCTAAATGCCCCTTTTAGCCCGTTTTTCACCATTTCTCTTCCACTCTCTAGAATCTTAAAACTTAAAAAGCGGGAGTTCTTGGGAGAATCTATTGTCGGTGATTGTGGAGCTTTATCATCATTAATTTACACAATTTCCCATGCAATTTATGGTAAGATTCCACTATTTTCATGATATATTTCCCTATTCTTATCTAAAATCCCTAAAAGCTTGGTGACTTGATTTTAGCAACATTATAACACAGAATTTACCCATTTTTTATGGTAAATCTTCCATGAGCATAGGGTGACGTTGAGTTGGTTTTTGAAACCTAATTTCCACAGATGAGCCCTACATAGGATTTTACGTAATTTTGGACCTGAAGAACAATAGTGCAATATGGGTATATTGTTCTAATTTTGATAAGTACATTGGGATTTTGATAGTGTAGCACCTTGGGAGAGCTTCTTAGAAAGGGAAATTGGTGATTTAGCGGATTCTTTGGGCTTTCTTTGGCACCTAGGTAGGCTAGACGTACCTTCTTCATAGATTGAGCTATCTCATAGTATGAATCATGATATTATGCTAGACATGGGGTGAGATTTAGGTGTTGGAAATATGAAAGAGAATATTTGATTTAATTGGACCCTTAGGCTGTGCAGTAACTGTAGACTTTGAATGGTTAGCAAAGTTATTCATGTCTTAGGTGGTTTGAGCTTCGCGGTATATATTTTGAATAGAAATGCCTTAACTACTCAAGGTAGTTTAAATTTCCCTAGTTATTCATGTTAGAGTGGATTGTCCTTACATGCTTGAGTTAAGGTAATTGTCATAGTTGTTATTAATTTATGTAGGGTCACCTTAGTTGTTCATTTAGGGAAAGACTTTTATCTTAGGGCTAATTATAACTTACTTGACATCTAGAAATGAAGTTAGATACCTTAGCCTAATCTAGGTTAAAAGTTATATAAATTGATTCTTATGGATTACAAGTGGGGCCCTCCTGCCTACCTTAGGCTAAGAATTATGATAGTTGTATAGACTCATATTCTTATGATAAACTCTTATTAATGATTAGTTGCAACTTGAGTATGTTGTACATACTTATTGAGTATGTTAGTTGGGTATTGAAGGGTTGATATAAATTCCTAGTATTGGTAGTGATATTGCCCATATACATGACTAACGATATAACTTATTTTTGACATGGCTTTCGAATATGATTGATGACTTATGCATGTGATTATAGGTAAGGTTTTCATATGATTGATAGCATGTCCTATTGGCATGCTTAATGCTATAGATATCGGCATGATTAATGTGTAATGACTTATGGATGTAATATGACTTATAAATATAATATGTCAAATGGCTATGATATGTCTTATAGATATGATATGGATTGTAGATACAATTAATGTCTTATATATGTGATTGGTCACTTATAAATATGAGTGTCGATTTAAGTCAGGCAGTTGAATGATCTTGCTAATATGGGTCACGGTTCTAGCCTAGCAAATGATGACAATGATGATGATACTAAGGAGTTTCGGTTCAAGTATGGCATTGGGGATTATGTATGAGATGGTACAATTTAAATGGATTCTTGATTATGGTATGATGCTTAGGTTACTTACTACAATTTAGTTATTAGTTCCTTGATTGTACCCTCAAGGCTTATGGGGGACTACATTAGGTTATTTACTTTTCCTCACTTATTAGTTTATTTGGGCCAATCTTGTAGTTAATGGTGTGATTTGTACTTTTTTGTCTTGTATGAATTTATTAATATATTTATAGTAGGGTCGGAGCTTATTTCTAGGTTTTCCCATTTTTATCTTTACTTAGTTTATTGATGTGTCGCGGAAAAACGACACTTCGATACTTAAAACCATGAATTTATGTGGATACTTAGGTTACTTTAGTTGATATGATGCACTTTGTTGTTTATTTCAAGTAAAAGTAGGTCTACAGTAGAGTTGGGATGAAAATAGAAGAAAAATACCTAGAAATACAAATTCTGGCCTAGATATGAGTCACCTAAGGAATCGTCAATTCACTATATGACTCGTGTGATGAATCATAAGCACAACACAACCAAAGGCCCAAATAAGTGAAGAAAGATACAACTCAAACCTACGAGTCATGAATAGGAGTCAAAAGCATAACAATGTTTAAAGCTACAATCAAGCGTTAAAGTCCTAGAAATATACGAGTCAAAAGTCTGAGTATGACTCATATAGTGAAATCGTAAGAAGACCAGTGTCCAGGCTTGGAAAAAAGGAATTCCTAGGTTGATACGAGAACATGACATGATTCATATACTCGTGTATGACTCATAAGCTGGAGTCATATAAAGAATAGAAAGTTGAAGGCTTGGGAGATCAGTTGACTCAAATGGTACGACTCGTATGATGCTGGTATTAGTTAAAGATCGAGTCGTACCGAGTGCCGGCATAACTTGACCTTTCCTACTTTTATTAGGATTTCTATTTTATTTTGAGATACAATAATTACCCTAGGGTTTATCTTTTAATAGGTTTCACATTCTTACAATATTTTTGCATACTTTACAATTATTCATGAAATTTTGGTTGTTTTATTCAATTCAAGACTTTGGATTTATTCATCTTATTCTTGTGCAATTAATTACATATTTTCCTCATTGATAATCATGGATTCTTGCATGAACATGAGCGGCTAATCTCCTTGACAAGGGTTGTTGTAATGCCCCGAGTCTGTACCCTAGACGTTACACGGTGCTCAAAATCCCGAAGGACCACAAGCTAACCCATGACTTATACCTGCTGCAATAACTGAACAATAATACTGAATAATATGCAGAATTTGGTGGAAACATATGCCTTAAGGTTCAAATCTGTAAATAAATCCGAATACGGTAACAAAATTAAAAAACTAAATATAAGTACTGAAAAATTGATCAATTGTCTGAAAATACTCTAGTCTGAAAAATCCTCTAACTGTCTGAACTGTGGAGTTGATAGGACAAGACCCCAACTAACTCTATTTACTTAAATAAAACTAAAGTACTGTAAATAATAAGCATGTCCTCAATCTATGAGGACTCACCACTACTCTGAAAAGTTGAGAATCTGAATTGCTAAGGGTGCTCTGGAGCCCGTGTGTCTTAACCTATGATATAAGACATCATAGCGTAAAGAAAAGCATGCATCAGTAATTTGAATGTACTGGTATGCTCAGTAAGGTAGGCTTATAGGAATAGGTTTATATGCATGCACAATAATAACTGAATAACATGAGTATAACTGAGTAAGAGTACATGCATGAATACATAGACTGTAAGTGTGATCGTGCTAATGCTGAGTACTGAAATAAAATAATGATAACTGATATCTGAATTTATGAATACTATATTACTGATTATCTAAATGATTATAGCTAATAGTTCTGAATACTGTGGAACCATACTGAGTTCCGTACTTAGCTGAGTGACTATGTCTGATAGTCCTGAATCTGTAGAACTCCGTTGAGTTCTATTCATAGACTGATATTGGAACTGAGATTGTGGGAGGTAATCATCTATCCAACATTCCCCTTCACTAACTAATTTGGGGTCTAACCTGTAACCACAGTTGGAAGGGTGTCAATATCGTACCATGGGTAAGGATAAGATATAAGTTAATCCTCTCTAACAGAAAGCTCTTACGTCAACCCTAGATGAAAATATAACTTAGATGAGAAGTATCAACCCTCATAATGTCTGTTAGGAAGATACCTTAACCTATGATGGCTACGCAGTTCTGTAATGCAGGGATTGATACTAAGGGTCAAACCCTCTGCTGACAGGAATACCAATCCTTGGGTTAACTCGATGCTGAATCCTACTCCCAATTGAATAGACACTAAACTGATTTCTAGTCTATACTAGGTTAGACTGAATGGTTACTGAGATTATTGTTTAGATAAACTGAGTTTACTGAGGTCTGAACTTGATACTGAATTAGACTAGACTAATATGGATTCTAATGAGTTTTCCTGAGTTCTATAAATGAATGAGAGTACTACTGATCGTGTCGTGACTGATACTGTTCTACAACTGACCATGGCTCTAGGTAATTATCTAAATTGTTGGGTCTAAGTACCCTAGGACTTAATAGCATAAATTAAGAGACATGGCATAATATGAAACATGTACACTATAAACTTAATCACCATTCATTCATTCATTGAGGCATTTTGACTAACACTTACATGATATAAATTGCACATAAGCTAACTTGACATGATTTCATTCTCTTAACAGTTCACATAGAGAATTTATCAAGAACTTGGTGAGCATAGTATATGCAAATAGTATTGAACAACAAGTGAGCATCATAATTCATCTCTAATTTCACAAGTCAAGGGTTTATCATGGATTCACATAAATATACACACAAAATTCTCAATTTCACATGATCTCTCTCTCTCTATATATATATATATTATCATGAATTAGGAAATTAATCCAAATAGCAATCATGGATACTCTTTAATTCTAACCATGGAAATCATAAAATCAATTACTTGAAGTTCAAAAGAGATTCTTGTAATCTAAGGGTGGAAGGAACCCTTGGATGAACATTTCACATACCTGTGTTGAAGAATTTCTGAAAGTTTATGGTTGAATATTGAGTTCTTGATTTGAAATTGGATCTTCTAGGGTTTTGTTCTTGGGAAAATTCGAGAAAGAATGATTATATTTTCTTCATAGGGAGTTTAATTTCGTGTTTTGGCGACTGAGCATTGAGGGAAATAGAAATAAATACCCTCACGAACGCGGTCTTTTAGTGACTGAATACTGGGTTACCAACGCACAGGTCGATGCAGCGCGTCGATGGCATTAACGCGATAGCCAATGTGTCACGCCATGTTTGCATCGATTCACTGGAATTAGACGCTGGTAGCTGGGGAAAATAGTATTTAGTGCGATAGTCAATGAGACACACCAATATCGTATTGATCCTCTATTTTGTGATTCCAACGGAGCTTCAAATGATGTTCAAAAAATCTGAAACTTGTCCAGAAATACCTACAGATATTCCTAATCATGAATCAACCTAAACATCAATATTTAATGAGCATAAAGGATGATATATAAGATTGGCAACCTTCGTAGGTTAAAATGACACTAAGTCTGAGTACTTAGCTAAAATATTCTAAGTTGGGATCCCTTGACAAGCCTAAAGGACTGAATTAAGCTTACAATTTTGTGTGGTCTTACATTATCTCCCCCTTTGGATCATTCATCCTCGAATGAGACTACTAAGATGGAGAGTACTGAGAGGCTGACTTACTTACTGGACATGAACAACTAGAACATGACTATATGAATGATATTGCTGGTATTCTGAATTATCATACTGAACATGCATATCTAATGTATGGATATAGCTGAACATGATTCATGAATGCATAATTGAGATTACTGATAAACTGAATTTATATACAGAACATGCATATCTGATGCATGCCTACATGATTGAACTGGCTCATGAACGTATAACTGAATATGCAATGGGAACATATACCACATTTGTAACTGAAATCTGAACATGAAACTGATTAAGCTTAAGGAAATTATTACCTTGAGCTGAGTCTGGTTTAGTAAAAAATAGATGAGGATACTTGGTTTGCATGCCTACTTCTGCTTCCCTAGTAGCTTCCTTAACAGACTGATTTCGCCAAAGAACTTTGACTAGAGTAACTTCTTTGTTCCTCAGTCTGTGAATCTTATAGTCAAGTATTTTGACTGGTATCTCTTCATCAGAGAGGCTATTTTGAATATCTATGTTCTCAATAGGAACTATGACTGATGGGTCACCTATGCATTTCTTTAGGAAGGAGACATGAAACATTGGATCAGCTAAAGATAAATTTGAAGGTATCTCAAGCTCGTAAGCTACCTTTCTGAAACGGCTAAAAATTTGGTAAGGACTAATATATCGAAGACTTAGTATCCCTTTATTGCCAAAATGCTTCACTCCTTTCATATGAGAGACCTGCAATTACACAGAGTCACCAATCTCAAACTTGAGATCTTTTCTACCCATATCTGCATATGATTTCTATCGGCTCTAAGCTATCTTAAGCCTTTCCCTAATCAACTGGACCTTTTCTAAGGTATCAAACACCAAGTCGGGCCCTACTACTGCGAACTCACCTACTTAAAACAAACTAATGGTAGATCTACACCTCCTCCCATAAAGCACCTCAAATGAACCCATCAGAATACTGGAGTGATAGCTATTGTTATATGTGAAATCAATCAAAAGCAAGTGGTCATCCCAACTAGCTTTAAAGTCTATCGCACATGCTCATAGCATATCTTCCAAAGTCTGCATGGTGATTTCAACTTGACAATCTGTCTGAGGATGAAAGATTATACTGAGATAAACTCGGGTACCAAGACCCTTTTGGAATGCTTTCCAAAAATAAAAGGTGAATTGGGTACCTCTATCTGAAATAATGGACAACGAAAAATCATGCAATCCGACCAACTCCCTGATATAGAATTTGGCATAATCCTCGATTGAATAGGAGGTATGAACTAGAAGAAAATGAGCTGATTTGATCATCCTATCTACAATGACCCAAACTGAATCATGTTGACAACGAGTACGAGGCAAACCCATCACAAAGTCCATGTTCACTTCTTCCCATTTCCAGGTAGGAATACTGAATTCCTGCATGGACCCACTAGGATTTTGATGCTTAATATTAACCTTCTGATATGTTGAGCACTTAGCCACGAACTTTGCAATATCTCTTTTCATCCCACTGCACCAGTAGATCTCCCATGAATCGCGGTACATCTTTGTTTCCCTTGGATGAATAAAGTAATGTGCACCATGCACTTCTGTAAGAATTTGGTTCCCCAAGTCATCTACACCTGGCATACACAGATGACTCTGACAACGCAAAACACCATCTCCCTCTTGGGAGAAAACCTCTACCTTTTGATTTCTGACTGATTCCTTCAACTAGAATAGACTAAGATCCCTATCCTACTTTCCCTTCACTTTGAAAACTAGGGATGATTCTGAGCTACTCTATACCCACACACTATCTTCTGCTAAATTGACTAAGTGAAAACCTAGTCGGGCTAGCTCATAAACATCCTGGGCTAACTTCTTCTTACTGTTCTCAACACGGGAAACACTACCTATAGACATTCAAATGAGTGCGTTAACCACTACATTGGCCTTTCCCAGATGATACAGAACACTCATGTCATAGTTTTTCAATAACTCTAACCACCTTCTCTGATGGAGGTTGAGGGATTTCTGAGAGAACACATACTGTAGGATCTTATGATCAGTGAACATATCAACGTGCACACCATACAAGTAATTCCTCCAAATATTTAAGGAAAAAACTATTTCTACTAACTCAAGATCATGAGTAGGATAGTTCTTCTCATGGGGCTTAAGTTTTCTAGAATAATAAGTTATGACCTTACCTATAGGTATCAAAACAAAACCCAATCCAACTTTGGAAGTGTCAAAATACATAACAAAACCATATGAACCATCGAGTAGGGTTAAAATAGAGCTATAGTGAGTCGAGTCTTCTACTCCAGAAAACTCTTCTCACAAGGATCTAACCACTAGAACTTGACTTTTTTTTGAGTCAATATAGATATAGGAGATGCAATATATAAAAATCCCTCAAAAACCCATCAGTAATAGCCAGCAAACCCAAGAAATTCTTGATATCTGATGGAGAGATAGGCCTGAGCCAGTTTCTCACTGCTTCGATCTTTTGGGGATCAACTCTAATTCCATCACCGAATATTATATGGAAAAGGAATGCTACTGAATTTAGCCAAAATTTGTACTTACTGAATTTGGCGAATAGCTGATGGTTTCTGAGAGTCTGCAATACTATTTTAAGATGGACTGCATGATCGTGTTCACTATAGGAGTAAACGAGAAATTCATCTATGAATACTATGACGAACATGTCCAAGTACTTCTTTAAAACACGGTTCATCAAGTCCATGAAAGTTTTGGGGTATTGGTAAGACCAAAGGACATGACTAAGAATTCAAAGTGACCGTACCAAGTTCAAAAAACTATTTTTGGGATGTTACTATCCCTGACTCTGACCTTATGATAGCCTGATCTGAGGTCTATCTTATAGAAATAACTAGAACCCTAAAGTTGGTAAAACAAGTCATTGATTTTGGGGAGTGGATACTTTTTCTTGGTTGTAACTTTGTTTATCTGACGGTAATCTATGCACATTCTGAGGGAACCGTCTATCTTACGCATGAATAAAACTGGTGAGCCCTATGGGGAAAAACTAGGTCTGATAAATCCCTTATCTAAGAGATCCTTTAACTGGTCCTTTAATTCTTTGAGTTCTGTTAGAGCCATTCTGTATGGCGGAATAGATATAGGCTGAATATCTAGGAGAAAATCAATTCCAAAATCAATTTCCCTTTTGGGAGGAACTTCAGGAAGATCTTTGGGAAAGACATCAGGGAATTC
This sequence comes from Capsicum pubescens, assembly GCA_030864215.1. Taxonomy (NCBI): domain Eukaryota; kingdom Viridiplantae; phylum Streptophyta; class Magnoliopsida; order Solanales; family Solanaceae; genus Capsicum; species Capsicum pubescens. The sequence continues at coordinate 128,423,562 of CM061541.1, forward strand.
ACATACTACTGATACTGATTCAAGAGTAGGGGTTTCTTAACTAGAGTCCTGTACTCGAACGAGATGGTAGACACATCCCTTAGATATCATCTTTCTAGCCCAAAGGTAAGAAATAAGTTGACCCCTAGGTGCTAAAGTACTACCGTTCAACTCTAGGATGGGTTCATTCGGAAACTAAAATGGGACAACTCTATTTTTATAGTAGACTGATGCATAATACGAATGAAGCCAATCTATGCTGAGAATGACGCCAAAAGCCAATCCATGCCGAGAATGATGCCAAAATCAGTTATCTCTAATTCAACTAAATCTGCTGAAGTGACTTTCTGAAATATCATAACCGGACAGTTTGTGTATACCCATGAGGCTATGAGAGATTTACCCACTGGGGTAGAAATTGAGAAAGGCTCTACTAGAATTTTGAGACTGACTCTGAAATCAACCGCTATATATGGAGTAACAAAAGATAAGAAAGCTCTTGGATATAGCAAAGCGTAAAGATTTAGATGGAAAACTTGTAACATACCAGTGACCACATCAGGAGAACTTTCCCGATCCTGTCGGGAATACAGAGCATAGATTCTTTTTGGGCACTTCCTACTGGTGGCACTGGAAGAGGCACCCTACTGATTAGGGCGACCAGACTAAGCTAGGGATGATTATGCTGACTTTATGAACCCACCTAAAGACATTATCTGACTCTGTGTCCTGACTTGCCAAATCCAAAACACACATGTCTACCATCTATGTAGATACCCTGGTGGTTTCTTTCGTACTTTTGGCAATGGGGATTGGATTGAGCACTACTAACACTGCCAGGGGTTTAAGGCCTGATGCCCTTTCTCCATTGCCATCTCTGATTTTTGCACTGGAGCATTGTCTTGAAGGATCTGGAGCTGAGGATTTCAGGAAAAACTAAGAACGATTCCCACCCTCTGACTTATGCTGAGCAAAATTAAAACTACCTGTTCTCGCCCTCTTATTCTTTCTCTCCTTCTCTTTATTCTTGGCCTTTTTTATCTGCTGAGCATGGACCATGAGCCACACTATATCCATCTTCTTAATGTGTATTATGGTCCTACACTCATTTACTATGATATTAGACACTCTTGACAAAAACTTACTCATTTTTGCTCTGCTATCTACTACAACCTGCGGGGCATATCTGGCTAACTGAGTAAACTTGAGCGAATACTTTTGTACTATTATATTGCCCTGCTTCAGGGTTATAAACTCAAAAAACTTTGCATCCCTCAACTCTAACGAAAGAACCTATCCAGAAAACCAACTGCAAACTCTTCTCATTCTATGGACCCTACATATGCGGCCCTCTTTGGCTTCCGCTGTTTGAACCATGAGTGAGACACATCCTATAAAATATAAGTAGCCAACTCAGTGATCTCAACACCAGTCGCCCCATGATATTTGTAACCTTCTACACCTGATTAAGAAATTTCTAAGGGTCTTTATCTGACTTAGACCCAATAAACGATAGCGGGTTCATTCGAGTGAAGACCCAAATCCTGGCAGTAGTAGTATTGGCCACTGGTTTAGCTAGAACTACAGTTGGACGTTCATTCTGGGATGCCATAAAATAAGCTAGGGTGGTGAATCTTGCTCTGAACTCCGTGTGGGAGACATACTCGCCCAAAGGTTCTGGATGGATGGGCTGAGGGGCTGATTGATCACCCATTCCTCTTCCAAGAGTAATCTATGGATGCATATTTTGTAAACATAAGAGAAACTAGGATTAAAAAGAGAGTGTAACTGGAGCTCATGCTTACTCGCATGACATAAATACTGAAAGAAGGGAAACTTTTCCTAAAACTTCTCATAGCCTCTTGTCCATAAGTGTGGCGCACAACACACCCATGCACAAGACTCTACTAGATATGTCTTTCAAACTTTAAAGGAATCTATTTAAACTTATGCTTTAATACTAAGTTTGTAACACCGCGAGTCTTTACCCTGGATGCTACACGATGCTCATAATCCTGAAGGACCATAATTTAACCCATAACTGATACCTACTGCAATAACTAAATAATAATACTAAATAATATGCGAAATTAGGCAGAAACATATTCCATAAGGTTCAAATATGTAAATAAATCTGAATGCGGTATCAAAATACAAAAATTGAATATAAGTACTATAAAATTGAACAACTATTTAAAAATACTCTAGTCTGAAAAAGCCTCTTACTGTCTGAACTGTGGAGTTAATAGGAAAAGCCCCCAACTAACTCCATCTACTAAAATAAAACTAAAGTACTATAAATAATAAGCATGTCCTTGAACTATGAGGACTCACCACTACTCTTAAAAGCTGAGAATCTGAACTGCTAAGGGTGCTCTGGAGCCCGTGCATCCGAACCTATGATATAAGACATCATAACGCAAAGAAAATCATGCATCAGTACTGTGAATATATTGGTATGCTCAGTGATGTAGGATGATAGGCATGGGATTATATGCATGCATAATAATAACTGAATAACATGAGTATGACTGAGTAAGAGTACATGCATGAATACATAGACTGTAATTGTGATTGTACTAATGCTGAGTTTGGAAATGGAATATTGATAACTGATATATGAATTTATGAATACAGTATTCTGATTGTCTAAATGACTGTAGCTAACAGTTCTGAATATTATGGAACCATACTGAGTTCTGTACTGAGTGGAGTGACTATGTCTGATAGTCTTGAATCTGTAGAACTAAACTGAGTTATATTTTGATATTGAGACTGGAACTGAGACTGTGGGAAGTAATCATCTAACTGTCATGCACCTTCTCGAACTAATTTAGGGACAAACCTGTAACCCCATTTGGAATGGTGTCAATACCGTGCCACGAGTAAGGACAAGTTGTGATTTAACCCTCTATGACAGGAAGCTCTTAAGTTAACCCTCACTGGCAGGATAACTTGGATGAGAAGTATCAAACCTCATAATATTTGGCAATAAGATACCTCAACCTATGCTGGCTACGTAGTTATGTAATGCAGGGATTACTACTAAGGGTCAAACCCTCTGCTGATAGAAATTCCCTCACCCCTGAGTTAACTCGGTATTGAATCCTACTCTAAATTGAATAGACACTGAACTGATTTCTAGTTTGTACTAGGCTGGACTGAATGGTTACTGCGATTACTGTTTAATTGAACTGAGTTTACTGAGGTCTGAACTGGATACTGAATTAGACAGACTAATTTGGATTCTATTGAGTTTTCCTGAGTTCTGTAACTGAATTAGAGTACTACTGATCGTGTCATGACTTATAAAATTCTATGGCTGACCATGGATCTAGGCAATAGGCTAAATTGTCTGGTAAAAGTACCCTCAGGACTCGATATCATAAATTAAGAGATATGGCATAACATGAAACATGTAAACTATAAACTTGATCATCATTCATTCATTTATTGGGGCATTTTGACAAACATTTGTATGAGAAAACTTGCACATAAGCTAACTTGACATGATTTCATTCTCTTAATAGTTAACATGGACAATTTATCAAGCACTTGGTGAGTATAGTATATGCACATAGTATTGAACAATAAGTGAGTATCATAATTCATCTCTAATTGCACAAGTCAAGGGTTTATCATGGATTCACATAAATCTACACATATAATGATCAATTTCACATGATATATATATACATTATCATGAATTAGGAACTTAATCTGAATAACAATCATGGATACACTTTAATTCCAACCATGGAAATCATAAAATCAATTACTTGAAGTTCAAAAGAGATTCTTTGACTCTAAGGGTGGAAAGAACCATTGGATGAACACTTCACATATCCGTGTTGAAGATTTTCTGAAATTTTATGGTTGAATCTTGAGTTCTTGATTTGAAATTGGATCTTCTAGGGTTTTGTTCTTGAGAAAATTTGAGAAAGAATGACTATATTTGCTCTATAGGGAGTTTAATTTCATGTGTTGGGGGTTCAGGGTTTAGGGAAAAAGACCTAAATACCCTCAAGAATGTGTTCTTTTAATGTCTAAAAACTAGGCTACCGACGCGTAGGTCAGCTCATTAGCCAACGCGTCGCGCCATATTTGCATCGATTCACTGGAATTGAATGCTGGTAGCTTGGGAAAATAGTAATCAACGCGATAGTAGATACGGCGCACCAAGATCGCGTTGATCCACAGTTTTAAGATTCCAACGGAGCTTAAAGACGAAGTTCAAAAAATCCAAAACTTGTCCGAAAATACCTACGGACATTCCTGATCATGAATCAACCTAAACATCAATATTTAATGAATGTAAAGGTTGTGAAATAATATTTTCAACCTTCGTAGGTTAAAATGACACTAAGTATGAGTACTTATCTAAAATATTCTAAGTCTGGGACCCCTTGACAAGCCTAAAAGACTTAATTAAGCTTAGGATTTTGCAGGGTCTTGCAGTTTTTGGAATCCAGGAAGATTACCTAGGTAGAAGAAGTGTGATATTAATATATTCTAGAATTTATGCATATATCATTATTTTCTTCGCAATAATTAATCTCAGAACTACTGCAGAAGCTTGAGATAACCTGTATTTGCATTTATCCTTATAAGGGAGCTTGTGATTAGGAAAAGAAGATAAGGATAGTTACTTGGGATACAACTTTATCTTATAATCCCCACCATCTCATCTTTTCACTTTAACTCAAAAGGTGTTAGTGAACTGAGGTCATAGCAAGGAGAAACAAGGTGAAGCCCTGAGACTGAACTGGTAAAAGGTAAGATTTATCTTCACATTCACAAGATGGATGATAATATATATCTTGTAGACTTTATATGTAGAGCAAAAAAATAGGTGGGTTGAACATGTAAAATTTACGGATTTAAGAATCCTTGGAGAACACAAGCCAAATGTTTTTTTTATTGTTTACCATGAAAAAACATTCAATATTTGGTTACTACATGCGATTGATAGAACAATTCATCATCTTTCCTATGTGTTTAATTCTAACCCAGTTAGGTTATAGAACAATTCATTATATTTCCTATGTGTTTAATTCCAACCCAGTTAGGTTACTATATTTGGCATCAACTGCAACATATTTCTATTAGAGTTATTTTTTTGAGATATCAAATTTTAGTATCATTGTCGAGGAAGACAGTGTTATTGAATTTGGTGTTGTGAGTTTTATTTTTTTATCTAGCATACGTCTGTGTATGTCCAACAATAGGATTAGAGTCAATCCCTTACTTCCTTTTGAGCTAGAGCGAGAAAGAATTCTTGAAACACCACGAAGAATGGTAGAACATATTTGTGATAGTGTTCCTGCTAGTTTTTAAGACCCCCAACCTATTGATCCAAATACAGTACTCCCGTATGCTCCACTTGATACACAAAATATTATAAATATAAAGAAAAAACAATTGTTAGAGAGAGAGATGAGAAGTTAAAGAGGCCCAGAGATCTCAAAATAGAGAAGTAGTTTGGCTGAGACAAGTGGGTGATCGAGTTCATAGAGGCATAGTCCTATTACTCCCTACATAACAACCTTTGCAGCCATAAGAAAGAGATGATAAGGATATGGTCTATGTTAAACTGGTTGAGACAGGAATGATTATTCCTCTACCTCTACCTCCCAATGTGAAGTTTGACATTACTAGTGCTATAATCCATCTATTGAGCTTAAAAAGTGTAGTTTCAGGAGTAGCAACTGATGATGCAAATCTTTATCTTGCTATCTTTACTAGCATCTGCACATCTTATACCATTTTAGGGGTAGACCAAAAAGCATTGAGGGTGAGTTTGTTCCTATTTTGCTTACTGGAGAAGCATCATTATGGTTGGGGAACTTTCGAGAGGTTCAATTCAATCACTTCTTGGAATGAGTTGGAAAATAGTTTCTTAGCAGGTTTTTCCCTCCAGCAAAGATGTTATAGTTGAAAGATTAAATTTATAATTTTAGATAGTTACCTGCAGAATCCTTCTATGAGGCGTTGGTTTATATTTAATAAAAAGCTGAGTATGGTACCTAATAATAGAATCAGAGGGTCAAATCTACAAGAAATCTTCTATATATCACTAAATGTTAGTTTGAGAGAAATGGAAAATACTATTTTAGGAGGTGCATTTATGCGACTTTGGTTGCATTATGTACAAGAGATACTAGATGATATTTCAGTGACCAATAGAGAATGGCATACGAGAGATGCTAATCGTGGTTTAGGTGCATATGTATTGGAGCAACTGGTGATTATGCATAAATAATGGCTTGGTCGGACAAGAGGTTGCTTAACTTAGGAAGAATATTAATCTTATTAATAAGCAGTTTGTAGACATGGGTGCTGAGAAATTAAATGTAGTGGGGACTTAGGCATCTACTTTTAAAACTTTTGATATTAAATTCATAAAGCAAGAAAAGTATCTCGATCATAGGTTGGCAGATTTTTTATCCCAAGGGTAAGGGAATCAATGTCGGAACTGATATAATGATAGATTTGGAGATAGAAGTACTGATATATGATGATTAGCATCGAAAATATGACTATAAGGATAAGAGTGATAAGTATTATCCACCCACGGGCGTGATTCAGAATCCACAATGGATGTACTTTTGTAAAAATTAGTCAATGGACAAAAAAGTCAAGATTCTTGTCTTAGGAGATTAAAGTAGATCTATTAGGGCTAAATCATAAAGTTGAATAACATGCTATAATAACAAAATAGTTGGAGCAATAATTTAATCAGATGTCAACCACCATAAATCAAAGGAAGCTAGGCACTCTCCCTAGTAATGCAGTTCACAATACGAAAAATGATGCTCATTGTCAAGCCATTACCACTCGGAGTGGAAAAGCCACCACGGTACCAACTGTTCCTAATATAGATGTGCATAAAAATGATGATGATTTTGTTTATGTAGAGAGTAGTAGTAATGAGGATTAAGGGAAAAGACAAGGTTGAGAAGCCTGTGTTGAATCCTATCCTGAAACCTCTTTCTCCATTTACTTAAAGGCTAAAAAAGAAGCAATAAGATGGAAAGTATTAGAATTTCTATCCCTGCTAAAATAACTGTTAGTTAACATACTTTATGTAGGGGTATTATAGAAAATGCCAAGATATGCAAAATTCATAAAAGATTTATTCACTAGGAAGAGTAAAGTGAGTTATGAGATAATCGATAATATTCTTCATTGTAGTTCCGTGGTAACTAGATAATTGGTAGAGAATAATGAGGATCGTGGCACTTTTACTATACCTTTCCCTATTCGATATTTCAACTTTACTCGAGTATTATGTGATCTGGGAAATTGTATCAACCTGATACCTTTTGAAGTAGTCAAGAAGTTAGGGTTGTGAGATGCCAAACCAACTATCATAAGACAAGTTATGGCGGATAGGACAATGAAGATGCCAGTTGGTATTTTATATGACGTGTTCGTGAATGAGGCTTCTATCATCATTCCTTCTAATTTGTGATCCTTGACTGCGAAGTGGACTTTCAAGTCCCAATTATTTTGGGAAGACCATTATTGGCTAAAGGTAGGACGTTGATAGATTTGGAGAAAGAGCATATGATGAATAGGTGACATTCAATGCATGTAAGTCTATGAGGCAGCCTGATGAGTTGAGAGTGATATTTGTGATTGATGTGTACGATGATTAGATAGATTAATTCCATGATATTGATTTAGTTACTCATTGGGATGATGGTTCTAATGTTGATCATATTGAAGAGAGGTTAGGTATTGAAGCTCATGCAGCCGTGATCATGAACTTTGATAGTGATGGCATTGGGGAGTATGAAGAGATGGTATGTGCACTTCACGGGAGTGGTTACCATAATTATGAATAAAAGAATATTGATTTTGATTTGAAGAATAGAACTACTCAACCTGCTCGCCCATCCATTAATGAGCCATCAGTATTAGAGTTGAAGGCCCTCCCTTCTCATTTGTGATATGTAGTTTTAGGGGGTCAACAACCCTTTGCCTATTGTTATTGTAGCTAATTTGATACAGTCAAAAGTTGAATCATTATTATTAGTAATGCAAAGATTAAAGAAGGACATTGGATGGTCTATTGCAGACATTGTGGGTATGCCGCCTGGTGTTTATATTCATAAAATTCATCTTCAACCAGACTGTATTCCAAGAATATAATATTAACGCAGAATTAATCCTCCTATGTAGAAGGTGGTGAAGAAAAAAATAATTAAATGGTTGGATGCTGGTGTAGTATATCCCATTGTTGATAACAATTGGGTCAGTCTAGCTGAATGTGTTTCTAAGAAAGGTGGCATTCTTATGGTGCCAAATAAAAAGAATGAGTTAGTGCTGATGAGGCCATTAACTGGGTGGAGAGTATACATGGACTACAAAATATTGAGCGCATAGTCTAAGAAAGACCATTTTCCTTTACCTTTTATGGATCGGATGTTAGATAGGTTAGCAGGCGGAGGATGGTACTGTTTTCTTGATAGGTATTAAGCCTACAATCAAATCCCCATAGCACCGAATGTCAAGAGAAGACCACTGTCACATATCCATATGGGACCTTCGTATTCAGACGTATGCTATTTGGGTTACGTAGGGCTCCATCCATATTTCAAAGATGTATGATAACAATTATCTCTAACATGGTAGAATACACCACTGAAGTGTTTGTGGATAATTTTGTAGTTGTTGGTGATTCTTTTGATTACTGCTTAGTTCACTTGGCAAATGCTCTTAGAAGGTGAGAAGAATACAACTTGGTGCTTAATTGGGAAAAGTTCCATTTTATGGTCAAAGAAGGTATAGTACTTGGGCACAAAATTTCAAAAAGGGTATTGAGGTAGATAGAGAAAAGATAGAAGTGATTGAGAAATTACCTCCACCAATTTCTGTGAAGGGTGTTCGTAGATTTTTGGGACATGTTGGGTTTTATAGGCGTTTCATCAAAGATTTTCCAAGATAGACCGCCCTTTTTATAAGCTTCTTGAGAAGAAGGTGAAGTTTGATTTTACTGAACCATCCTTGAAGGATTTGAATGCCTGAAAGAGAAGTTGGTGACTACTTCGATTATTGTATCTCCTGATTGGTCCTTAAGCTTTCAGATTATGTACTAATGTGAGTGGTTTGGCTTTAGGGGTTGTACTAGGCCAATAGTAAGAAAAGATCCTTCATCCTATCAACTAAGCTAGTAAGGCACTGAATACTTCTCAAAAGAACTATACCGTGATGGAGCAAAAGTTGTTGGTAGTGGTTTTTGCCTTCGAGATATTTAGCTATTATTTTATTGGGACAAAGGTGATTGTGCACACTGATCATGCAACAATGATATACCTAATGGTCAAGAAAGATACAAACCCGAGGATTAAAGGGTAGGTACTTTTGTTGCAAGAATTTAATTTCAAGGTAAAGGACAGAAAGGACACAGAAAATCAAGTTATGGATTACTTTTCTAGACTAGAGGAGGATGTTATACATAAGATTTCAAATGGGTTGGAGATTGATGACATTTTTCTAGATGAGCAGATATTAGCATCTTACAAAGATCTAATTCCATGGTTCGCAGACTATGCAAACTATCTAGCCAGTGATCTAATTCTAGACGATCTTTCCTTTCAGCAAAGAAAGAAGTTTATGCATAAGGTAAGGAAATTTTTTGGTATGAGCCTTATTTTCTTAGAATTTGGGCAGATAGAACTATTCGTAGATTCATACCAGAGGTAGAGATGATGAGCATACTTGAGTCTTGTCATTCTTCACTAGTTGGGGGTTATCATGGTGGAACACGCACAACCAATAAAATCTTGCAATATGGATAGTATTGGCCACCAATCTATAAATATGCATATGATTTTCCTTCTACTTATGACCAAGGTCAATGACAAAGTAAGATCTCTAGACGACATGAACTTCCAGTGACTTTTATCTTAGAATTGGAATTATTTTATGTATGGGGTATTGAATTCATGGGTCCTTTTTGAGAGTTTGTTTGGTATGAAGTATATACTAGTGACTGTAGATTATGTATCAAAATGGGTGGAGGAAGTGGCACTTCCCAAAAATGAAGCACGTAGTGCCACTGATTTCCTTAAAAATAACATATTTTCTCGATTTGGCACTCCATATACTATCATTAGTAATGGTGGGTCACATTTTTGTAATTGTCTATTTAAAGGTCTGCTTGAGAAGTATGGATTAAAACACAAGGTGGAAACACCTTATCATTCACAGACTAGTGTACAGGTTGAGGTGTCCAATAGAGAAATTAAGTTTATCTTAGTGAAAGATAGTAAGCGCCAATATGACTTATTGGTCATGAAAATTATATGATGCATTATGGGCTTACCAGACAGCATTCAAGACTCCAATTGGTGATTTTCCTTATCATATAATGTATTGAAAGCTTGTCAAATGCCTATTGATCTTGAACATAAAACACTATGGGCCTTGAAGAAGCTGAATTTTAAGGGCAAGATGCAATCAAGTCAAGGATGAAGAGTATGAATAAGTTGGATGAATACTGACTCCGGGCGTACAGAAGTTCTAAAATTTACAAGGAAAAGATAAAGATGCGTCATGATCTAAAAATTGAGAAAAGAATCTTCGAGACAGGCTACCAAGTATTGCTGTAAAACTCAAGGCTTAGCTTGTTTACCGATAAGTTGAAGTCTAGATAGTGTGGTCCCTTTACTGTGCTTAGGGTGTTTCCAAATAGTACTTTAGAATTAAAGAAAGATGGTAAACCCCTGTTCAAGGTGAATGGGTAGATAGTAAATCAGTACATGTGTAACAATAAGAAAATTGACGTAATTTTTGAAATGATCTTTGTGACCTTAAGTAGCCAATGCAATTACGTCGTGTCGTGATGTTAAATCAAGTGTTGCGTGGGAGGCAACCCATGAGGTTAGTTGGGGAAATATGAGTATCCAACTTAGTCACATCATGCCACGATATTAAATAAAGCATTGAATGGGAGGCAACTCATGCTTTTGTACTTATTGAATTATAGGTTAATATGTTTGTTTAGTGTGCATGGATAAAAAGTGCAACAAATACCCAGAAAAGTTCAAAAAGTTTTTTCATACGGACTCATTACGAGTCTTAAATAGTTGGTACGACTTGTGAGCAAGAGTCGTATGGACCTTGAGGAAAATTCAAAATCAAGTATTCTGGAGTGGATACAACTCTCAGAATGAGTCATACCCTTAAGGTATGACTCATCACATTGAATTGTATCGACTCCAGAACCCGGGTAAGGTTCCTGATTTATACGAGTTAAAGAAAAGACCTGTAAGCCTAGGTATAGTCTCATACACAACTCGTACCCAAGCTTACTAAGAAAGGGTCACGGGCCAACCAATCCCAGATAAATGATTTAAACAAAAATAGGGTACCTGATGGGCACCAAATAGTCAAAAATTCACACCCTTTTCTATTCTTGCTCGAAATTCAAGCTCCCAATACATCAAATCACTTGGAAACAACTTCACTTAATTGTCATCTTGTGCGGATTCTTCATCTTGCTCTAATTTAAGCATGAATTTGGAGTAATTTTGGAGATATTAAAAGAAGCCCTAATTTGCTAATTAAAGTAAGTATTTAGAACTTAAATTCTAGATATCTTGTATAAAATGGAAAATGTGATCTAGCTTGAACTTGTTTGAGTTGATTTTGTCACTTGAGTTGAATTTTGATACTATAGTTCTTGGGTTTATAATTGAAAATGAGTATTGGGGGTGAATTTGGTTTTGGGTACTGATTTTGTGTGTTATTTTGTCAAAAATTGATTGATATTGCACCAAATTGTCATGGGTAGTTTGGGTATTTAGATTTGGAGTCAAACTTTAAAGTTGAGCTTGTGTTGTAGTAGATACGAGATTCCTTATGACTCGTACCCACTGGTTACGGGGTCATAACGGTACTCGTACCCATTGACAAGATGGAATTTTAACAAATTTAAAGTTTTGGAATAGATATGACTTGCTTAGATGAGTCGTACCCAAACCATATGTCTCGTGCTTTTAAAGTCATACCCATTTGGGAGTTAAATTATTTTATAAAATGTTTCAAATTAGCTTATGACTATTGGTAACGAGTCATACCCTCTCAGTACGACTAGTTAGGAGGAGTCATAATCTGACCAGTGAACAACTTTTCATGCACTATGTGACATTTGTACTCAATCGATAAAACAGCTACCCCCATCCGTACCCTTACCTGATCATGCACACTGAACTTTAGTTTTAAATTTTTGTTTTTCTTTCTTTACTTCCTTACTAATGATGGTGTTCTTACTGGAACCATGCCTCCTTAGAACACATCCTCCTCTAAGAAAGCAGCGAAAAAGAGCAATAAGAAAGCACGACCTGCTAGCCCTAAGGATACAAGCTAAGAATAATCTTTGTCGTCTGCAAGCTGTGGTGATCCATATAATGGTACAACAATGAGTAAAACTGCCGAAAAAGGGATGTAGCTGACAAAGAAAAGAGGAAAAAGGTTGTATTCTCAAAGGAATCGCCATATCTACGGGGCCCAAGGAGAAAGAACCCAATTGTCTCTCCTCCGCGTAAAACTCCATCCTCTGATGATGATGATGATGCTAAATCAAGTTCCGAGGAAGCTTGTTCAGAAAATTCCCATAGTATAGAAGAGGTTGATGCCACTCTGATCAACAGAATGAACCCTTGCTTGCATTTACCACTGCCCGGTACCCATCATTGAACAAAAGGAAAATTTTAACAGTGGGTTGAGCAGACTTTGGGGTGGAAACATTAGACGAGTGTTATATCTGGAGCAGAGGTTGACGACTACTGGGATGACAGAGTTACTTAGATTCAAGGAGTGCTTTAGACATTATGGATTTGAATAGATGACGAGGGTTCCTGGAAAATATAGTAAGGTACTTGTTCGAGAATTCTATGCAGCGTACAAGGGTGAACTTCAAAGGCATATCCATAAGGTCAGTTGTGGAAAACAGTGAGTCGATTACTTTACTAGTTATTCGGGGAGTATGGGTGGAAGAAATGAAGAACATTACCAAGAGGATGCTGGGTTTGGAGGACAAAATGGTTTTGTTTAGATGGATCACGAAACACATAGCTTTGAATGACGACACTGCAGTCTAGGTAGTAGGAGGCCCCAGAGTGGTCTCCCAAAAGATTGAGAATAATAACCTCAACTTCAATAGTAAAGCATGGTGGAAATTATCCTAACACTGACTTTGTCCAACTATAGGAGATAATGTAGTAAGCCCGGTTTGGGAAAACATGATAGTTGGCTTCATAGCTAGTTATGAGTTTGATGTAACAAATTTTTTTATCTTGAGAGATGTGGGACCATATGGTTGGAGGTGAAAAATCCTTAATAGCCTATCCTTGTATGATCATGCAAATATGTTTGGCAGTAGGAGTCCAAGAACTCCCAAGTGATGATTAAATATTAGAGGCCATGAACACCACTGACTTAGGCTTAATTCGAGATGTAGCCAACCCTTTGTCTTGGCAGACAAGGTAGGCAACTGATTTAATGGATGATATGTTAAGGAAGAACGGTCAGGATGAGACAGCTAAGGTAGCTGAGATGCGTAATCAGACATAGACTACACAAACAGATGTTGCGGGGACTTCTAGTGGCCTACCACCAGTATAGTTTGTACAACCCAGGCCACAAAGTATAACTTTTGGACTTATGATTATTTCACAGGCACTGTAGGTGGAGGTTCTGACTAGGTTAGCCACACTAGAGGCAAAGGTGGGACACATAGAAGGAGGCGTGAAACCCTTGCTTGACACATAGTTTGTTAACTAAGATAGACGAGTCTAAAGGCAGCTAGATGCTTTTGACTTAAGGATTACTCAAAACATGAGTTGTGGGTAAACGGCCGATATTTCTGGGAGAAAGATCGAAGTGGCCAAAATAAAATGGATGGTGCATGAGCATTTTAATAGAATGGTGCTTCCAGAACCAGTGATTGAGACAATAGTGCCCACTGCCCATGGTCTTAGTATTTGGTCTATTCTGGAGCTGAGAGTTAAGGATACCCAAGCAGACAAGCAAGAAATAACAAAGAGAAATCATGAAAAGGAAGAGGCCAAGAAGAAGTCCAGGGAAGATAGAAATCAGATCCAACAGAACTGGAGGTGAGGGACCATGATATGGAATCTGGAGTCAGTGGTGCAAGGCCACCAATTTTCGATACTGAGGGGGATGGTGTTATACCCCAGCCTATTGTCGACGATTCAGTCTCAAATGATGGGACGATTGTGATGACAGTGGGACCTGAGGTGAGGGCCCATGGAATGATGCAGCTAAGTCGGCACCTTGAGCACCCAGGTTCCGTGTTGTCAAGGTGCTGAGATAGGGAAAAAATTGACACCCATAAAAGAAGAGTGTTTTAGTTGTTTTTATTGATTTTTGAGAGATTCTCAAAAATATTTGTAATGAATTGTGATTGTTGAATTGATTCAATAGTTTGGAAAAAAAAATTGATTTGAAATGATTATGTTGCGTTAGTGTGTTTAATGAAATAGTGTTGAAACATTTGAGACCCCTCCTAAATTTTTTTTTATGTGTTGTGGCTTATGTGTACGTGTGAAAATTTTTCGACTCTGATAATGGAATTAGGATTAGGGATAGAATAATAGGGTAAATAATTGCATAATTGGATAAGTAGAACTTAGCAATACGACCTGGTGCGGGTATGTGCGAGGTACAACTAAGTTCCTAATGTAGATGAATCTAGAACTTTCCTGGTTACTTTTACCTATGTCTAGGTGAGTCAAATAGGAGATGATCATAGGTAAAGATGGCATTTGTCCTGGCACAACCTTGACAAGTAATCCAATCACCCATATTGATAGAATGAAAATAAAAATCGATAAATAGCATAAACTCAAGTGAGATTTCTAGATTGAAGTTAGACTAACCATGAAATATATATATATATATATATATATATATAAGCATAAGTCTGAAGAAATATATAAACCACCTAAAACCTATTATCATAATGTAAGATCAATCTAAGCATAAATCAAAACCTAAAAATTACAAAATCTATCTCTGATCCAATTAAAGACATAAATAAGATAGCGTGAGATCCAATAATCTTCCTCAAATGCTATAACGGTTTAATACCTCAAATATCACCAATCAATAGCACGATATCATACTTTGTAGGTTGAACTCGTGCTAGGATCTATTCCAAAATGGCATAGTAGGGGTGAGTATGAGAATGTCACCTGTAAGCAGAAAAGTTCCAAACTGTAGCTCACACTATCTCCACTAAAAGTTCTAATATATGAGTACATAGAAATAGTAACAACACAGATATAAAAGAGAAATACATGAAACCCAAACACAAGTCAAGAAAACTAAGGAAAAACAAGCAAGATAAATATATGATACAATGTAATGTAGTGCAAAATGGATAGAATGAATGATGAAACCAATTGCATAACTTTTTATATACACTCACCAACCTCGTAGCTTCCAGATAGGACCCATGGGGGTTCACCACCATATATTGTATCTCATATAACAATATCAATCTCACTCTCATCTCTCTTATCTAGCTCATGTTCAAGGAGAACATTTTTATAAAGGTGTCTCATTTTCTTTCAAAAATTAGTATTTCTTGATGGTACCAATATCTAATGAATGTATATGAATAGAATAAGGATGAATTTCCCACAACTAACCCAAAATAAGAAATCAAATCCTATCGATATGTAAGTATATATTAGTGATCCCAAAAGTCAACTCAATATGTCCAAAATTCATGATTATTAACTCAATATATGGCACCATCGGAATAAATATGTATGGAAGACATAATTTATATCATATCAACCCCTAACTCTAGTATAACTATAATGATAAATGTAACCAATGTTTAAATAATGCCTATATATTCAAATCAAGCCCCTCATGGGTATTATATCTAGAATTAAGTCATATAGATACATAGATAAGGCCAATAATGTTAAATAAAGTCCTCACATAGGCAACAATCAATATCAGATATCACAAGTCAACAACAATAGCATGTATGCCCCTACATGGGCACACAATAGTAAAATAATCTTAAAATATAAACCCCATAGATACCTTCCCCAACCCATAGCTTACTTTACTTATATATTAACTACTCATTTTAATCTAGAAAAAGTAAAGCCATAGTCTACCTCAAAATATTGAAAACCATGTCGAAAGTGCTTCAACACAGTACATTTACTTTATGAAAGGCCTCAGAATCCACTATAACATTAAAATATAGCCTACACATTCTAAAACAAAGGCAATGATACTCATATTGCCTATATTCAGGAGGGTCCAAAACAAACTTGAAAATCGAGTTAAAAAAACAAAAGGGGTAAAATCAAATTTTAGTTTTAAAAACACACTCCCCAAAGCTATAGATGACTATAGGAGAAAATCCACACAAAAATAAATTAAAATCAAGATCCAAAATAAAGAAAAGTTTTTTTAAAACTTCAAAGGTAATAACCTTTGTTTTCCAATTTTGAATGATGATTTATTTTTATTTTTGAACATAAAATCAATGAGAAATAGTGGGATTATGAGTTTAAAAGTTTCCCACACCCAAATAAATTTTGAACCCATTGAAAATTTCCTTTTTTGAATCTTGGAGGTCCAAATATAGAGTTAAATCACAAAAATTTAATTTATACTGTTTAGTGAGTAGTACTAGTACCTCGCGAATGCGTTCAATCCTTCACATTTTGAGGGTCAACACTAACCAGCTAAATTAATTGGCCTTCATGTTCATGGCCAAGGCTTTGCATTTGTGAAGGTACAAGACCCAAACCCTCATGTTTGCGACAACCTTATCACATTCGTAAAGAAGGAACTTCATCCGAGCTAATTCGATTACCCTTCGTGACTGCAGACCGACCATCACATTTGTGATAAAGGAAACATCATTCTCCATGTTCAGAGCCGGAGGCTTGCATTCACAAAGAAGGTGACATTGAGGCACTAGATATAAATAATTAGTCAATTTTCATGGTTTCCAAAATCTCTAATGAAGCCTCGAGATTTGTTACAGAACTAATAGAAATAAAACTTATATGCTATTATGCTGATTTTGACATTCTAGAATTAGGGGAAATGTTAGATTTTTTTGAAAAGGTCATTATTAATAAATAAAACCTCTAGAACTTATTTCACTATTTTTCAAATGAGGGTTGAAATGAGATATAAGAGTGATAAAACAAAACCAACCCCCATTACTAACCTAAATTCGACATTTCGTATTTGTTGGCATAGTCCATTTTGCCATCCGACACTCAGAACAATAAATGTTGACCAAAGTAAACTAAGTAGATTTTCAAGCCTCTAAAACCTACATACTTGCACAATTCATTTCCATTACATTGGGAAGTGTGCCGACTATCTTTGAACCTCAAAATCAATATGTAGAAACTATGTGGAAGGGAAAAATGGTAAAAATGCATAAAATGGAAAATTCACAACTTCATGTAATTACAACTAAATATCTTAGTCATGGTCACAGGAAAGATAATCTAGAAAAAAGGAAAAGGGTTCGATTGTAAAACTTAAGAAACTTGTTCTGGTAACTAAGAATAGTCATCTAATAAAGGTGAACTAGCTATTTAGAAACTTTTCAATTTTGTAATCTAAGCACTGGTATATATCACTAGTATGGACAATCAATTAAGTTATGAAATCATGGGTAATACAGTTGTAGTGTCTCACTGTTATTGATCACAAATGGGATAATTTGATAGTTGTTACCATTAAACTATTTAGTTACTACTTTAAAAAAAATCGAAAATAGTAGATTAAAAGGCGAAAATACTTACTTTGAACTAAATCTTAACCATATTCATCGTGGGATCAAACCCAAACTAGGTTGGATTCTATACTTGACAGTGATGTCATTTTAATTTTTTTGATGTCTAATTTATGCAACATAAAGGAACCAAGGTCAAAACAAAGGTTAAGAGAAAAATCGAGAAGCTATGTAGGCTAATCAATAAAAAGGGTAAATTCATATTTACATTATTTGGATGGCCATTTAAGATGAGTGGACAGAAATAAAAAATGGTCTATAATTTATCCCAAAACAACAATTCTAAGACCTAAGCAAGACTAATCGGGCAAGTTCTAGATTGCACTAATAAAGTAAGAATGATATTAATGCAAGCTCACACAGAGTTACACTATCAATAACTAACTATCAAGTTCATACCCTATTTGATGAAATAGCTATCACATCTGTGTAAATAATTTAATGCAAAGATCCATAGTGGTCAATATATAAAACACATAAACATGTCACTCAAACTTTGGATGGGTCTCCATTTTTTAAAATAAATTCTTATGAGATAGATTGCATTAAGTTCTCTTATTTTTATTTTAACAACATATTTAAACATAAAATTAAAATAATTCAAAACATGTCAATTCTACAAGATAGAACACCCAAGGGAAAAGAAACACAAAAACCCTTAAATGGTGAGATAGATCCCTAAGTAACCCACCTCTCAATAAAAAATGCATGCATTATTCCCAACACATGGTAAGAGAATAACCTAATGAGGTAGTACAAACATGTTCCACCAAAGGCATACGGGTTTAGAAAATAGAATGGGCAGTAAATACATACCAAGAATACAATCGTGGGGCTAGTGGAATTTCTGACACACTTAATTATCAAGGATCAGTTATATGGCTCTCTTCTATAGAACCAAGGATACTCATAGGGGCTGAAATCGTAGAAGCTCCTTAAGCCCACAACTCTTGCTCAATTATCTACCCAAAGTAATCAACTCTAGAGGCCTTAGAGGCCGGCTAGGTATCTTTATCAAAACTCCATTTGGGTCATCCCCTTTAAACTAATCATCCTCTCTTCCTATCTTTCTCTCTTATTAATGGATTACTTATGAGTGATGAAATCAATTATCGTACGCTCAACCTAATGGTAGACCTTAATGACTGGAACAAATACTAGTGGCAGTAACACAGAAGCCAATCATGCCATAAACTCTCTTACCTCCACTTATGATGAAGTAAGTTCCTTAAACTACATCGATCTCCATCTTGGGTTCCTATAAAGCTGCCAATTGTTCACCCATCCTCTACTCTAAACCATCAAAGTAATTATATATGACCCTCACAGTGTTAGTAATCTCCCTTGTCACCCACGATTTTACATAATTCATGAAGATATTAACTTATTTGTCAATATAAATCAATTATTTCTCAGAGTAAACCAACCACCTAGCCATGTCATATAGAAAAGCCTATGATACTATGACTAGACCTATAGGAAAAGGGCATAGAATACCTATAGGTAATAATCCTATCTATGAAGATACGGAGGTTGGTACTAGAGCCAAATCTGTGGTAGTTGTTGTTGTAGTTATTGTTGTTGTTGTTGTGGTAGTCCCTCTAGTAGTGGTTGTTATAGCATCAACCCTACAAGTTGTAGTCATACTCCCTCTACTAATAATTTTGTCAATTTTAAATAGGGCTAGGGTATCAACCTGCCCCAATTTTATCAATCGATCAAAAATAGTCATGTTTAAGAAACCCTGTGGTTAGGCCCTTATCCTAACGATCAAATTAGTCTCATCCTAAAAGAGGCTAATATTATAGCAGGATTAACCTCCATCCTCGAGTTAATACATTCAAAGTTTTCCACCTTAACAAGCTCACAAAGAGTTGTAATCATACATAGGGATGAAATACTAGTGTTGTCATTCAGAACCTGTTCCCTAATCTTTTTCGTGATCAATTGGGCAAAGTGTAAGGCCTATCCCAGCTTAATACTCACAATAAAAGAAGTTTATTCTAGTTTCAATGACTTATTAGAACCGTTCGAAGATAACCTGTGACAAACCCATAACCACTAAAACTTAACTGCAAAGTTTAATTAGGCCTTCTTTATTTCAGCTTTATCATTAACCATTCAGCTTCTTCTTTCTTGTATGATGGTAACTATATTAAGAGGAATTTTTAGGGACCTAATAGTCAGGAACAAATAGAAAGCTTTAGATCATATGCTCAAATATGTTTACCTATCTTCCCTGTGCCTATATAATTTCAATGTTAGCTGATTTTTGGTGAGTTGGCCCTTTTGTATCTTGAGCTAAAGGGTTGCTACATATGCAGCATAGAATGCATGAACAACAGCCAGATTTTACCACTTTAAATCTCTATATGTCCAATAAAATCTATAATAATGTAAACCTATTTGATCTCAGGAACTTTATTTAGCATTGTTCTCTTTATTTAAGTTTGTTCATAAGAACCACTCTTAACTTGCCCTTGTCTGTCAAGGCAGAGTCTCAATTATATATGGTCTATTAACCCTCTACTTGCCGTTGGAGTCCCTCACAAAGCTGTTCCAATTTTTTATGTTATTTTTTTAACCATCTTACCTTATCAATTGAAACCTAGCATCTAAAACTCTCAACATTAGTTCCACTTTGAGATTCATTATCGTTACGCCCAGACTTCCTACCCTCAGTACCACTATATAACCCTATTTTCTTGTAAGACTGTGTACAAGTCACTTGTGCTTATGTTTGAGCTTGTGTAGTATCCTGGACCTTTTCTATATCTTTCATTTTTTGTCTCATGGACTAAGGCTAGTTGTTCATTGTCAATGGGATATGTCTATTTAGACCCACTGGATTCTTCCATTAGTTTGTGGTCCCTAGTATGTGGTACTGACTTTCCCCTTTTTGTAGGTGTGGGCATTAGTGGCAAAAATATAAGTGTAAGTTTGTTTTATAAAATATCAATAGTATGAGAAAGACTATAAGTTGTGGAAATCAAACCATGGCTCATGACTATCCTCATGAACAAGAAGCAGGAAATTGAAATTTTACCATCACTCAGTGTGAATCATACAATGTATTGTGGTTTAAAATCATGGCCCTGGTATTTTTGTACTTAACTATTTAGAATAAAGAAAATTGGCATCAAATAGAATGAGATAGACTAAGGTTCGTGGTATAAAACCACACCCATTAGTATAGTACATGAAGAAATAGACAATTAGTTAATCTTCATGCTAGATTCCCATGACTTTCAGTACAATTTGGGGGGTAAGAATATGACATATACTGAAATTTGTGTTTCTTGATATGTGACAATACCTTTTGTGTCAGTACCCGGGACTACCCCTTAGTCGTAACACTTTGCTCAGAACCACAAGTGATCCCAAGCTAACCCATGAAATGACATACTACTTGAGCAACTAATTTAAATTGTCTAAAAACTAAATTTATTGAGCGAAAGCATAATAATAAGAAAGTCTGAATAAATGAAATACTGATAAATTTTATAACATGATAAAACTGAGGAAAGAAACTTGAATTACATGTAACGACTCTGACTGATTGTCAAGGAAGACTTTACTATTCTGACTATAGATAACTAGGACATGCCTCTAACTACCACTAATCAATACATATGAATAATAACTAGATATTACATGAACTACAACTGACTGGAGTCCCCAAAACAAGAGAACTCATCACTTTCTGACTGGAAGCTGCAAGTTGTCTGATTATGATATGTTTGCTACAACTGGTACCTACATTATGAGATAATATAGCACATATACATATACATGGAGCAACACTTTGGAATGTACCGAGTAAGTGGGGGTGAATGCAATAAGTAAAACTTAATAGATACATAATCTTAAAACATGCATGCTAATTGTGAGTAGACTCATCAAGAGACTAAAACCAACTAAAGTCTGGAGTATCTTAAAACATGTGTAACAAACATAATCGGATAAGCTGGTGAATCACAACACTTAGTTTCGTAAATCTTTAGTTTTGTAGAATAAGTAGAACTAAATCTGGGAAGCGGTTAAACATGAATACGGAATATGAATATCATGTAAAGTTGAACATATTGTAAAATTGAACTGAGTATCATGTATGGATACTGGGTATGAACACATGAACATGTAAAACTGAGAATGTAAAACTATGTTTGCATGTATTGAAAAGATTTGAATAACATAAATAATCTGTAATGCTAACTGAATAATTATTGAAATCTAATTACTTGGTTATGCAAACCTGAACTAAGATAAATTAAATATTAACTGAAACTGTAGGAGCTATCATGTAACCGACATGCCCCAATCTAAGAAAATTGGGGTCCAACCTGTAATACCAGTTTGAAGGGTGTCAGTACCTTGCCATAGGTACTAATACATGGTTGTGTGGATCCACTAAACTGGTGTCCTGAAGGATTAGGGAGTTACCTTCTACTGGCAGGTTCCCCTAAAAGAGTGTCTACCCTCTATTGGCAGGATGACCTCTCATACCTATACTCATTGCATAGTTTTAGAACTCAAGGACTGCTACTAAAGGTCACACCCACTACTGGTAGGTAAGCCCCCATCCTTAGGATTGCTCAGTGCTAAATCCTACGCCTAACTAAACTAACACTAAAATAATAACTGTTGCATGCACAGATAATTGATAAGCTCAAGTCATGGTATTTTGAAAACAATAGTGCATACAAATTCTAGAGTAATTATAAATATGTAAACTAATAATGTTCATAATGGTCATAACAAATTGAGTATAGCTATGAAATCATGAGTTGACTGACTTGTTACTTAGAAGGTCTGAAACATAAGTAAACACGTAGGTATCGGGTGTTCATAACCCACCGGCACAGAATGATTACTAAAATATGATAACAACTCTTAAAATAGTAATATTAAGTCATAACATAGAGACCCAAAATATTAGAGAGTTCAATACATGAGTATAATAAATAGGTTTAAGGATGGAGACATATTAAACTTATAAGAATAATAATTTCTCATCAAAATAATGAAATTCAAGACAAAATATCAAACTTGTAGTTTAAAACATGAAAAAGTAAAACTTTTATGCTCTTTAATCTTTTAAATCATAGGGTAATGCTATGCTTTAACACATGAGAATTTGGGGATGAACCCTAATTTAAAACATGTAAATTCAACTTGAAAACCATACTTTTGGGTGCAGGGATAAAATATTAATCATGTTTAAAACCTCACATATATTAATTGAACGGATTCTTGAAGAAATATTGTATTCTAAACTTAAATACTTATTTTATTTAGAGGGAAAAGCTCGTACTTTGTTATTAGAAAAGGGAAGGGTTTTTATTGAATAATTTTGAGGATAATGGGAAGATAATTCCCCTTGGAAGTGTTAAAATCATGTTTTGGATGACTGGGGTTGAGGGGTAAAGACCTAATTGCATCTTGGCCTATTTTTACCGTAGGAATATACCTCGTGGAAAGTTCCTTATTCTGAGGGAGTAGCCCTCATGACATGACCCTTATTCCTGGGGAATAACCCTCGTAGCGTGGGCCTATCATGAACCCTTGTTATTTCACATGATAATGGTCATAACTTTTCTCTCGGGTATAGGATTAAGAAAAAATTGGTATTGTTGGAAAGCTAACTCAATTATACATCCCTTGGTGGGTATTGATCTGAATAATTACACATATGCAAATGTTATACACACTCAAAGTTGACCCTTGTAGAATCGGATACCAAAATTTGGCCGAATCAAAGGCTCATAGGTCAACTTTTCTCTAAGCATTTCCTATGAATATTTTTCACTTCATAAGCACTCATAAAACTAGGATAATGATCATGAAATATATATTCACATACAAATCATAGGATTATATTTTACACACGTAGGAACGACAGTTCAATTTCTAACTAAAAAATACAGGGTGTTACATTATCTCTCCCTTGGAATCATTCGTACTCGAATGATAAGTACGAACTTGTTGAAACTTTAGAAGTATGGAATAATGTAGACATGAAATGTATTCTAACAAAGGATATAGCTGAGCTAAAACATTAGAACTTTCTTCATGAAACTAATTTTTGAGCTGACTTGACTATAATTAGTATAAGGAGCTAATTCATGATGATAGTTTAGAACTCACATTGAAATGTTCATGATATGAATTTACATATAGAACTGTGTAGTGATAATTGGTGCAATAAAATGCCAAAAGTTACTCTGGATGGAAAAAAGTATGTAACTTCTCATTAGGAATTGTTCCTCATTAAAGGACGTGTAGGTATCAAAAGAAAAGAGCTTCATTGCATCACTAAGTACATTATGTTAGCATGAATCATGAGATAATGGGGATAAGTTCGTACAAAGGTATTACAATATTTGAGATGGAATACTTGGAAAACTGAGATCATGAACTGAACACTTATGAACTAAATAATGACCAAATATCTGAATCAGAGACATGATGCATGGACTGAACTAAATTCAAAATTTGCATGGACGTGAATGAATTACCTCATGGAATAGACATAGTCATGAATCTTTGGATAGTAAGAATATATGGAAAGATGGAAACCATAGGAACTTGTCGGTGTGTCTGCTAAATCAAAGTGCTGGCTATACGGACTGAATTATATTAAAAGCCTATACTGAACTGGAGTATTTCTTCAACACTCTTTGTAAGAAGCTCTAATAACATTAGGGATCAAAGAGTTTTGGGCATGATCTAAATAAGATATCTGCATAAGGAATCTCAACATGGATACAACTCTGTAATCATGGACTATAGACCTACAAAACATAAGCTAGGATAGAATCACTTTGCCTTAGGCTATGGAACTACTAACCTTAAAGCTTAGCCATAATTCTCAAATACTTCCTCAACCATACTTGTCCTTTTTAATACTATGCTCATTTGATTATACTTATAATCCTTACATGGGTACGTATAAATACTCTAGCCAAAGTTTGAGTTGAACTACACACTCTAGCCATGTTCAAGCCGAACTTGAAATTATAAGGTACAACTCATAACATCATAATAAATACTATTATAAACCATGAATTCAATACTCTATGCGTGTTTCAAATTTTTCATCTAAAGCATAATTCCTCTTACAACTTGAACAATTAAATTCAACCTCTTACTAGCAATTCACTAACACAAAATTCACCCATCCACTTATATACAAAAATAATATTCAAGCCTATCATTATACCCACATATGAACTTCTAGGCACACAAACCACCAAATTATATTTCCTCTATTCTCTACTACCTCTATAAATAACAACTTCTGTGCACTATCCCCAAGAAGACACATAAATTCTCAACTAACCATGACATATGCCAAAAGTTTTAACTCAATCTTCCTTACACTTATAGACTTAGATAACAAGCATACAATAATATTTCACCAATATGAAATATTTACTCTCTCCCATCTAAATAATTTATCATCACCACTATCATTAACATTAAGAAGAGGTCATTGAAATGTTAGAACATATGGACGTGAAGCATGAAAGAATACTATGCATGACATTGAAACTTAACTAAGGACTGAGGAATAGAATATCAATATCGTAGATTTTAATGACCTGAGACAACCCCCTAGTCACCACACAATTCCTAGGATCTCATTTGATCCCAAGCTGTAATACCCCACATGTTTCTAAGCTAGGAAGTGAATAAATTTTCCTACATATGAAACCTCCTATCCTGTGAGTAGCATTTTACTGCATAACTTAAAATGAATATCCTAGCGATAGGATAGCTTGTGATGTCTTAAGAATGCTCATATGAGTCGGTTAGCGTGATGCAAGCTAAGAGTTTTTGAATCCATCAAGTCTTAGTGTTCGATTTTTCAAGGTTTATCTTTAAACAAGAATAATGTGATTTATATGTGACATTTTGGAAGATTTAGATCCACCAAATTATAGAGAATCGAATTAGCTTTCCAACGATACCAAATTCATCAAAATCCGACACCCGAGCAAGGAGTTATGGCCTTTTAAAGTAGAATATGTTGCCTAACCAATCGCACATGGACACTGGAAAGCATAGGCGATATCATATGCAGCGCCTATATAATTATAGGAGATATCATATGTGTCACCTATGTAAATATAGGCGGTATCATATGCAACGCATATGTATGATTTCAGCCACGAAAACACTTAGTTTTTTAGTTATTTCGAGGGTAGTTAAGTCTTTTAACACTCCTTACATGTCCCTAAACCTAACCTCATGAAATTTATAGCTTCTAAACAAATTAAAACCCTATTAACATCTCAAAGTCCATTATCCAAGAGCACCATAGGAGAAAATCAACTAGGGTTTCACAATCAAGCTTGAAGATCAAATTTCAAGGAAATTCCTCCGTCAATCATCAAGAACCTCCCTTTCAAGGTATGAGTAGTGTTCATCCATGGATTCCTTTCATCCGTGGAGTTCAACAATCAATCTTTAAAATATAAAAGCTTGGTTTGTTGTGGTGATATGATCATACCCATGTTGATGATTGTTTGTTTTTCTATATAATAGTATCGTGACTGTATATCTCATGAAAGTTATTTTGTTAGTTGAAAAACATGATCTTTAGATGGATTGATAGAATGCAAGTATGAAATCCACCTATACCTTAAATAATGCATGCAAGGTGTTCTATAAAATGCCTAGTATGTTAGAACTTCATATTTACATGATTTCATGATATCTATATAACAAGTTCATGTTAGTCATACACTCCAATATAAATTTCTATACAAATTATGTGTTGTTATTGTTGTGTTATAAAGCATGTATGATAATGGACATATAAATTATCTACACAAAATATATCCATTTTTTTCCTATCATGTTTGAAAGGTTGAATAATAACATGAAGTATACTATCCCCTGCTTATGATATTGTGAATTATGGACTCAAATCTTGTGATCAAGTCATGTCATGTGTGTTAGTTTCCTCCTATCGAGTCCTGGGGGTATTTGTACCTAAAAACTATAGCTATATGCCTAGATCCATGTCATGTTTCTTGATATCCGAACTCAAGCTATGATTCTATAGACTTCAGTCAGTCATGTGACTCAGGAAAACCTCATCATCTCAGTCAGTTGTCAGATATCAGTAATATTCTGCCAGTCAATCGAATTCAGTAAGATTAAGTCATGTATAGTCAGTTATTCATGTACAGCCCCTCCAGATAGGAGTATAGGTTAGCATCGAGTGAACCCAAGGATGGGAACTCACTCGCCAGTTCAGGGTGTGATTCTTAGAAGCAGTCCTTGTGTTCCAGAACTAGGTAGCCAGCGTAGGTTGAGACATCTTAACCTGTCAGATTAGGGTTGATGAAATGGTTTAACTTGTCAGTTTAGTGTTCCCAACGTTCTCATTGTGTACCTGCCAGATAAGGGTTACTCATAAGCTGTCCTTACCCGTGGCACGGTATTGACACCCCTCCAGTCAGGGCAGAGATTGGACCCCAGCTTAGCCATAACGGCATACATGGGGTATGTCGATTAAACACTACCTCCCACAATTTTAGTATCAATCTCAGTAAAAGAACTTAGGGCGTTCTTCAGATTTCAGTATATACAGGACTGTCAGATACATTCGTTATATTCTTCAGATTTTAGTATATACAGGACTGTCAGATACAATCATTATGTTTTTCAGATTTCAGTATATACAGGATTGTTAGATACAGTCATCTATGTTATTAGCTTGCAGTATTAGTCATGGAAGTTATCAGTAAACCATGTATTAGCTTACAGGTCTTGCTATCACGCATTCACGGTCCCAGTTTCTATATATGTATGTTTTCACTCCGACGTTCATATTAGTAAGTCAGTGTTATTCATGCATGAAACCCTTTATGTTCAGCCTACCTTCCTCGTATACTCAGTACTCCAGTTGTACTATCGCATTTGCGCTATGGTGCTTTCTTTTCATGTTATACCATAGGTTCCGAGACACGAGCTCCAGCCCAGCAGTAGCGGTAGCATTCCAGTCGCAAAGAAACAGTGAGTCCTCATTGATTCGAGGATAATATGAT
This sequence comes from Capsicum pubescens, assembly GCA_030864215.1. NCBI lineage: Eukaryota > Viridiplantae > Streptophyta > Magnoliopsida > Solanales > Solanaceae > Capsicum > Capsicum pubescens. The sequence continues at coordinate 128,451,426 of CM061541.1, forward strand.
TTGATAAATTTATTTATTTCTTCAGTTCAGTTTTATGGGGTTAGTTGGAGACATGTTCCTTTAGCTCCTTATTCAGATAGTTTACAGGCTTTTTGATTTATGTTCAGATTTATGTTCAGACTTAGCTTTCAGATTGAGTTATTTTGGGTATTTCCACCCATATGGACGTTATGATTTTCTGACATGGTTTTATTTAGTTGAACCTTATGGCCTTACAATTTTACGTATTTTGCATTATTATATCATGATTTGCAGTATACAGGTACAAATATCAGTCATGGGTTAGCTTGTGATCCCTCGGGATCACGAGCATCGTGTAGCATTCTAGTTCAGCAAATTGGGGCATTACAAACTTGGTATCAGAGCCTAAGGTTCAATAGAGTCCTAGGAAGTATGAAAGCCACATCTAGTAGAGTCTTGTACATAGGTGTGTTGTGCGCCATATTTATGTACAGGAGTCTATAAGATGTTTTAGGAACAGTCCCCTTTCTTTAGTATTCATGTCATGCTACTGAGCATAATCACAAGTTAAACTCTCAGTCAAATCCATTCTTCTCTTATTTCTGACCATGGCCCCAAAGAAAAGAAACCAGCCAAATCCTCAGCCTGAAGATCCGTTGGGAGAACATGTTTCTTATGCGTAGTTTAGAGTCGCATTTACCACGCTTGCTCAGTCCGTGTCTGCACAGAATGAACAACCACCAGTCATTCCGGCCAATCCGGTGGCCAATCCCATAGCAGCTAGGGTTTGGGACTTTACCTGGATGAACCCTCTATCTTTCCATGGGTCTAAGTCTGATGAGGACCCTCGGGAGTTCATTGACCAAGTCCAGAAGGTCATTGACATCATGGGTGTTACTTCTATTGAGAGTTCCGAATTAGCCGCTTTCCAGTTATAGGATATTGCTCATGATTGGTACAAACAGTGGGAGTCTAAGAGGTTAGATGATGCAATCCCTATCGGGTGGAAGGAATTTATCATGACTTTCTTAGATAGATTCTTTCCCGAAGAGCTGAGGGAAGCCAAAGTTCTTAAGTTTATCAACCTCAGGCAGGGGAATATGATGGTTAGGGAGTATTCTCTCAGATTTACTCAGCTTGCCAGGTATGCTCCTCATGTGGTTGCAGACAATAGGGCTAAAATGAGCAAGTTCATGTCAGGGGTCAACGATAGCGTGGCAAATGAGTGTAGGTCTGCGATGCTGATCGGTGATATGGCCTTAGCCAGACTCATGACCCATGCCCAGCAAGTAGAAGAGAAGAAAGTTAAAACTAGGGAGAGGCAAAACAAGAGAGCAAGGTCAGGTAATTTCAACTTTGCTCACCCCAAGTCAGATGGAGGAAACCGTTCACAGTTTAGTTCTAAGTCAGCCGTTCCAGCCCCTTCCTCTGCCAGCGCTCCAGTGCCGAAGTTCAGAGATGGCAACAAAGACAAAGCGCTAGGCTCTAAATATCAGGGCAGTGTTATCAGTGCCCGAACGAATTCTCTTTGTCAGACATGTGGTAAGAACCACAAGGGAATTTGCAGAGCCGGTAGTGATGTCTGTTTTGGTTGTGGCAAGATAGGACATAGGATTAGGGAGTGTCCGCAGTCAAGTCTTCAGCATCAGCAAAATCATTCTGCATCTTAGTCCGGTAGGTCGAACCAGCAGGGTGCCATTTCTAGTGCTACCAGTGGGCAACGCCCAAACAAACTCTATGCTCTTCAGTCCCGGCAGGATTAGGAAACTTCTCCTTATGTCATTACTGGTACATTACAGATTTTCCAAGTTCATGTTTATGCTTTGCTAGACCCAGGTGCATCCTTGTCTTTTGTTACTCCATACATAGCAGGCGATTTCGGAATCAGTCTCGAAATTATAGCAGAGCCCTTTTCAGTCTCTACCCCAATAGGTAAACCCATCATATCCCAGAGGGTATACAGGAACTGCCCGGTTATGATATCTCAGAAATCCACGTCAGCAGATTTAGTTGAGTTAGAGATGACTGATTTTGATGTCATTCTCGGCATGGATTGGCTTCATTCCTGCTATGCCACAGTGGACTGCAGAAATAGGATAGTTCAATTTTAGTTCCCAAATGAGCCCTTCCTAGAGTGGAAGGGTAGCATTTTAGCGTTCAGGGGTCAACTTGTTTCCTACCTTCGGGCAAGGAAAATGATTTCTATGGGGTGTTTGTATCATCTCGTGCATGTTAAAGATTCCATTTCTGAATCTCCCAGTCTCGAAATAGACCCAGTTGTTAATGAATACTCAGATGTCTTTCTCGATGATCTTCCAAGCATTCCTCCCGAAAGAGAAATAAACTTCAGCATAGACCTTCTTCCGAATACTCAACCTATTTCTATTCTACCATATAGAATGGCACCAGCAGAACTCAAGGAACTGAAAGATCAGTTGAAGGATCTCTTAGATAAGGGATTCATCAGACCCAGCATTTCCCCATGGGGTGCACCAGTATTATTCGTGCTCAAGAAAGACGGTTCTCTCAGGATGTGTATTGATTACCTTCAACTTAACAAGGTCACAGTCAAGAATAAATATCCTTTTCCCAGGATTGATGATCTATTCGACCAACTTCAGGGTGCCAGTTACTTCTCCGAGATAGACCTCAGATCAGGCTATCATCAACTCAGAGTTAGAGAATGTGACATTTCGAAGACAGTTTTTCTGTACTCGGTATGGTCACTTCAAATTTTTAGTCATGTCATTTGGTCTTACCAATGCCCCTACATATTTCATGGATTTGATGAAACATGTGTTCAAGCAGTACTTGGACATGTTTGTCATAGTCTTTATAGATGATATTCTATTCTATTCTCGCACTGAGCGTGATTATGCAGACTATCTCAGGATTGTTCTTCAGACTCTCAGGGATCACCAATTATTTGCTTAGTTCAAAAAGTGCAAATTTTGTCTAAGATCCATAGCATTAATTGATCATATTATTTTCGGTGATGACATTAGAGTAGATTCTCAGAAAACTGAGGCAGTAAGAAACTGGCTCAGACCCGTATCTCCATCAGATGTCAGGAGTTTCTTGGGTTTGGCTGTCTATTACAGATGGTTTGTTGAGGGATTTTCTTCTATTGCATCTCCCATGTCCAGATTGACTCAGAAGAAGATTAAGTTTTAGTGGTCAGTTTCATGCGAGAAGAGCTTTCAAGAGTTGAAGACTCGACTCACCTCAGCTCCAGTTCTAGCTCTTCCAGATGGTTCAGATGGGTTTGTAGTCTATTATGATGCATCCAGAGTGGGTTTAGGTTGTGTCCTCATGCAGCATGGTAAGGTCATAGACAACGCCTCTAGACAGTTAAAGCCACATGAGAAGAATTATCCTACTCATGATATTGAGTTAGCAGCGGTAGTTTTTGCCTTGAAGATTTGGAGGCATTATCTCTATGGAGTTCATGTAGATGTCTTCATAGACCATAAAAGCCTCCAGTATGTCTTTTCCCAGAAAGATCTCAATCTTTGTCAGAGAAGATGGTTAGAGCTCTTGAAGGATTACGACATGAGTGTTCTTTGTTATCCATCCAAGTCCAATGTTATGGATAACGCTTTCAGTAAACTCTCCATGGGTAGTATTTCTCACGTTGAGGGTAGCAAGAAAAAAATGGCTCAGGAGATCCATCAACTTGCCAGACTAGGCGTTCTCTTAGTCGATTCTTCAGAGACTGGTGTATGTGTTCACAATAGTTCAGATTCATCTCTAGTTTCTGAGGTGAAAGAGAAGTAAGACAGGGATCCTAGCCTTGTCAATCTCAATGAGTCAGTTTAGAATTAGAAAGTCGAGGTTTTCTCCCAAGGGGGAGATGGTGTTCTTCGTTGTTAGGGTCGTCTATGTTTTCCAGGTGTAGATGAATTGAGGCAGTAAATTCTTGCAAAAGTGCATGGTGCACGATATTCTATTCATATAGGGGCTACTAAGATGTACCGCGACATTTGGGAGATCTATTGGTGGAGTGGGATGAAGAGAGATGTTGCAGAGTTTGTGGCTAAGTGCTCTACATGTCAGCAGGTTAAGATAGAGCATCAGAAACCTAGTGGTTCCATGCAAGAGTTTACCATTCCTACTTGGAAGTGGGTAGAAGTGAACATGGACTTTATGACGAGTTTGCCTAGAACTCTTCATCAACATGATTCAGTCTGGGTCATTATAGATAGAATGACCAAGTCAGCTCATTTCCTTCTTGTTCATACTTCTTATTCCACCGAGGATTATGCCAAACTCTATATTAAGGAGTTAGTCAGGTTACACTGTGTTCCACTATCTATCATCTCAGACAGAGGTACCCAGTTCACCTCTCACTTTTGGAAAGCATTCCAAAAGGGTCTAGGTACCCAAGTCCATCTCAGCATAGCGTTTCATCCTCAGACAGATGGTCAAGTAGAGATGACCATTCAGACTCTTGAAGATATGCTAAGGGCGTGTGCAATTGACTTCAAGGGAAGTTGGGATGACCACTTTTCTTTGATTGAGTTTACATACAACAATAGCTATCATTCTAGTATTCAAATGGCTCCATTCGAAGCTCTCTATGGTAGGAGATGTAGATCTCTGATTGGTTGGTTCAAAGTTAGTGAGGCCTCAGTCATAGGTCCTGACTTAGTATTCGATGCCTTAGAGAAAGTTCAGTTGATCAGAGAGAGACTCTGGGCTGCTCAGAGCCGACAGAAGTCCTATGCAGATATTCGTAGAAAGGATTTCGAGTTCGAGGTCAATGACTATGTCTATCTTAAGATCTCTCCCATGAAGGGAGTGAAGAGGTTCGGCAAGTAAGGGAAACTCAGTCCCCGATATGTCGGTCCCTTCAAAATTCTCTGTCACTTCGGCAAGGTAGCTTATGAGATTGAGTTCCCTTCAGATCTAGCCTCAGTCCATCCAGTCTTCTATGTCTCTTTGCTCAAGAAGTGCATAGGTGACCCAGCAGTTGTTGTCCCTATTCAGAGTATCGACATTAAGAACAGCCTCTCTTATGAAGAGATTCCAGTCGAAATCTTAGATTATCAGACTCGTAGATTGAGGAGCAAAGAAGTCCCTCTAGTCAAGGTTCTTCGGCGAAATCAGTCTCATGAGGGAGCTACTTAGGAAGCAGAAGCAGATATGCGTACCAAGTATCCTCACCTCTTCCCCGCCAATTCGGATTAAGCTTAAGGTAATAGTTCTCTGTAAGCTTATTCAATTTCATGTTCATGTTTCCAGTATAAACTTGGTACCTATTAACCGTTGCATACTCAGTTATGCATTCATGTATCAGTTGTCCGTGCATCAGATATGCACGAGTTCAGTATTTTTAGCATGTCAGTCATGAGATCAAGTTTCAGTTCTTCATGTTTAGTTCAGGTTCTGTTGTCTTGTATCCCTTCTCAGTAAATTCTTATTTGAGGACGAATGTTCCCAAGAGACAGATATTGTAATACCCCGAATGTTTCTAAGCTAGGAAGTGAATAAGTTTTCCTATGTATGAAACCTCCTATCCTGTGAGTAGCATTTTAGTGCATGACTTACAATGAATATCCTAGTGATAGGATAGCTTGAGATGTCTTAAGCATGCTCATATGAGTCACTTAGAGTGATGCAAGCTAAGAGTTTTTGAATCCATCAAGTCTTAGTGTTTGATTTTACAAGGGTCATATTTTTACAAGAATAACGTGATTAATATGTGACATTTTTGAAGATTTAGACCCACCTAATTGTAGAGAATTGAATTATCTTTCCAACGATACTAATTTCATGAAAATTCGACACCCGAGAAAGGATTTATGGCCTTTCAAAGAAGAATGTGTCGCCTAACCAATCGCCCATGGCCACTGGAAAGCATAGGCGATATCATATGTGGTGCCTATGTAAATATAGGTGATATCATATGCAGAACCTATGTAAATATAGGTGATATCATATGCGGTGCCTATGTATGACTTCAGCCATGAAAACACTTAGTTTTTAAGTTATGTCGAGGGTAGTTAAGTCTTTTAACACTCCTTACATGTCCCTAAACCTAACCTTACGAAATTTATAGATTCTAAACACATTACAACCCTATTAACATCTCAAAGTTCATTATCTAAGAGCATCATCGGAGAAAAACAAATAGGGTTGCACAATAAAGCTTGAAGATTAAATTTCAAGGAAATTCCTCCATCAATCATCAAGAACCTCCCTTCCAAGGTATGTGTAGTTTTCATCCACGGATTCCTTTCGTCCATAAAGTTAAAGAATCAATCTTTAAAATACAAAATCTTGGTTGGTTGTGGTGATATGATCATACCCATGTTGATGCTTGTTTGTTTTGCTATATAATAGTATCGTGACTGTATATCTCATGAAAGTTATGTTGTTAGTTTAAAAACATAATCTTTAGAAGGATTGATAGAATGCAAGTATGAAATCTACCTATGCCTTAAAGAATGCATGCAAGGTGTTCGATAAAATGCCTAGTATGTTAGAACTTCATATTTACATGATTTCATGATATCTAAATAACAAGTTCATGTTAGTCATACACTCCAATATGAATTTCCATGCAAATTATGTGTTGTTATTGTTGTGGTATAAAGCATGTATTATAATGGAGATATAAATTGTGTACACAAAATATATCCATTCTTTTCCTATCATGTTTGAAATGTTGAATAAATACATGAAGTACACTATCCCCTGCTTATGATATTGTGAATTGTGGACTCAAATCTTGTGATCACGTCATGTCATGTGTGTCAGTTTCCTCCTATCGAGTCCTGGGGGTATTCATAACCAAAAACTATAGCTGTGTGCCTAGATCCATGCCATGTTTCATGATATCCGAACTCAAGCTATGATTCCATAGACTTCAGTCAGTCATGTCACTCTGGAAATCCTCATGATCTCAGTCTGTTGTCAGATATCAGTAACATTCCGCCAGTTAATAGAATTCAGTAAGATTAAGTCATGTATAGTTAGTTATTCATGTCCATTCCCTCCAGATAGGAGTAGAGGTTAGCACCGAGTGAACCTAAGGATGGGAACTCGCCCGCTAGTTCAGGGTGTGATTCTTAGAAGCAGTCCTTGTGTTCTAGAACTATGTAGCCAGCGTAGGTTGAGACATCTTAACCTGTCAGATTACGGTTGATGAGGTGGTTTAACCTGTCAGTTTAGGGTTCCCACCATTCTCATTGAGTACCTGCCAGATAAGGGTCACTCACAAGCTGTCCTTACCCGTGGCACGGTATTGACACTCCTCCAGTCGGGGCAGAGATTGGACCCCAGCTTAGCCATAACGGCATACATAGGGCATATCGGTTAAACACTACCTCCCATAATTTCAGTATTAGTCTCAGTAAAAGAACTCAGGGCGTTCTTCAGATTTCACTATATACAGGACAGTCAGATACAGTCGTTATTTCTTTAAATTTCAGTATATACAGGACTGTCAGATACAGTCGTTATGTTCTTCAGATTTCAGTATATACAGGATTGTCCGATACAGTCATCCATGTTATCATCTTTCCGTATTAGTCATGACAGTTATCAGTAAACCATGTATTAGCTTACAAGTCTTGCTATCACGCATTCACAGTCCCAGTTTCTATATATGTATGTTTGCACTCCCACGTTCATGTTATTCTGTCAGTTTTGTTTATGCATGAAACCCTTTATGTTCAGCCTACCTTCCTCGTATACACAGTACTCTAGTTGTACTGACGCATTTGTGCTATGGTGCTTTCTTTTCATTTTACACCATAAGTTCCGAGACACGAGCTCCAGCCCAGCAGTAGCGGTAGCATTCCAGTCGCAGAGACACAGTGAGTCCTCATTGATTCGAGGACAATATGATTTGATACATTTATTTATTTCTTCAGTTTAGTTTTATGGAGTTAGTTGGAGATATGTTCCTTCAACTCCTTATTCATATAGTTTAGAGGCTTTCAGATTTATGTTCAGATTTACGTTCAGAATTAGCTTTCAGATTGAGTTATTTTGGGTATTTTCGCCCACATGGACGTTATGATTTTCAGACATGGTTTTATTCAGTTGAACCTTATGTCCATACAATTTTACGTATTCTGCATTATTATGTCATGATATGCAGTATACAGGTAAAGATGTTAGTTATGGGTTACCTTGTGGTCCCTCGGGGTCATGAGCACCGTGTAGCGTTCTAGTTCAGCAAATCGGGGCGTTACACAAGCTAACCCTTGTACTGGCAAAAATTATAAGCACATCAATAAAAATATAAATCTGAATGAAATAAGTGGAAGATCAATCTTTTTTGTATCTGATCAATACAAAGCTATAATAAGTGATTAAAACTCTGCTTATACAATACAAAACTGGAATTCAAATACATTATTTCTACTGACAGTCTATGAAGCCTCTATTATACTGACTAAAGGTAGCTGGGACTCGACTCTAATTGCCACTAATCAATAAACATGAGTAAGAAAATAAATTACATAAATAACATCTAATTGAAGTTCCCAAAGTAGGAGGACTCATCATCTGCTGGCCGAAATCTACAACTATTTAATCATGATATATGGACTACAACTGATCTGGTACCTACATTATTAAATAATGTAGCACATAGACATATATAAAGATCAGTACTTTTGGAATGTACTGAGCATATGGGGTGAATGCATAAGTAAAACAATAATGCAATATTCAAACACACTTTCAAAAAAAACTGCATGCTAAGTGTATATGACTCACCTTGACTTGAATAATCATAATTTTCTAATCATAAATCATGAGTAGGAAAGCATAAAAGTAATTCTTGTGAGCCACCTCACTTAGTTCTAAAAAGTTGTACTCTTATAGTTCTAAAAAGTTGTACTCTTATTCTGTTTCAAATCATGCAGGCTAAGTGAAAAGATCTCACCTTTATCATCTAAAAACTAAAATCTGAAATATAATAACTAATGTCTTATGTAGGATAATATCTGAGTAAATTTGTGAGCCTTTACACTTAGGTTTTAAAAACTATTCTGTCAATCTTTTCAATTAGGGAGGTTCTTCTAACCGACATAAACCATGTGAGCTATAATGGAGTCCAACATCTCTTACCCACATTGATAGAGTTGTTCTACCCTTGCAATCAGAATAGAACCTAGCTAGAGTGATCACTATAATGAACCCACTAGGGGTATTAAAAACCTACAGTGCCGCATAGTTCTGGGGTATGAGACCTTGGAATCATACCCAACTCGGTGCTAACTACTACTCCCTTTAATATCTAGGCTCATTCTATAGGAAATCAACTTTAAAACTAGCATAAGGTTTTGTAATTAAAACAAGTTATGCGTCTGTCTGTTTTAAACTATAATCAAACTAACTGTGTGGATTCCATATCTTAGCTGTGGACCAAAAGATCAAAATCTTGCTTAAAATCTTAATGTGTGCTTTTCAAAGAATACTTAAACATTATCTTTCTTAAAATTTCAAGACTAAATCTTAGGGCGTAAAACCCATGCTTTAAACTTATGTAAAATTGATAGAAAAACATCATGCTCAATATACTTGTTAAAATACTTCAACAATATCATGCTTAAACTCAATTGGAGATCTGTAATAAATGTCTTAAATCATACTCATAGTGTTCAAATAATAAAAGAAAATTCTTTAAATCAAGATAAATATAGACTTTCATGCTTCAATCACTTTATAAATCCAAAACTCAAAACTAGATACTTTGGGTATGAACTCTAATTGCAATTCATGTAAATTAATCTTTAAAAAATACTTTTGGTCGCAAGGATACAAGAAATATCCCTGTTCATAACCCCACATACCTTATTTGGTTAATTAGATGTAAAAGATTGAACTTTGAATCTCTAATGGTGTTCTAAAAGCTTCTTCTTAAAGTTCCTTAACCTAGAATCTTGAATTCTTGATTATCTTGAAAAAGGAACGGTGAAACTTGGAATTTCTTGAAGTTAAAGTTGAAGCTCTAGGGTTTTCTTGGAGAGAAATTTGGTGAGGAAAGAGTGTAATATGGTTAGAATAAGGTTAAATCTTCTGTTTTCATGATTTGGGGGTGTGGAAAAAGACTAAACTGCCCCTGGAAATTAAAACTCATAACAGGAATGTCGTTTAAGGCTTCACCTTATAGCGGTGACACCCTCATCGCTATACTCACCGCAATGTGGTGCAATCACGGTGAGTTATAGGAAAATGACAATTGTTGTTTTCACTCCACTACGATGCACCGAGGCAGCCATCGGTAGAGCACTATGATGTAGTGGAATTGCGGTGGGCTACTATTTGGGAAATCAAACAGGGTCCAATACTCATCTGAAAGATCCGAAACTCAACCGAGACATGCTACTTATATCCCCGAACATTAATCAACTCAAAAAATTACATCTCAGGGTCGGGAAGTCAACTTTATAAATCCTCGAATTTAAAGGGAGTTAAAATATGACTAAGTCCCTTAATACTTAGTGAAAATTTCATGACTTAAACCCCTTAAGTAGGTAACTAAGAGCTGAAACAAGATAGGATTAGTATGGGGTATTAAATGGATTCATCAAAGAGACCTAATATGAGGACCTACATGACATAATCTGAATTTTACTAGTCATTAAGAGTGTAGCTTAAGGTTTTGGAACTGAGCATACTGTAAAGCATGAGTACATGAGTCATGAACTGCATGACCTGAGTTTGGAGTTCATAATTTCAGGGAATATGATTTGTACTGCCGAGTGAACTAGAACTCCTCATACTTAGAACTAGGAGCATACATGATTTCAGGGATTATGTGCATAAACTTGAACAAAGATAATGGAGCTGACGTGTAAGGCATGAGTAGATGTCATGACGATTGAAGTACAAAACTTCGCACTGGGATGAGAATGGGTTGGGCATCTTCCTCCCTTACTAATGTTCTACAATACACTAGCATCATTACTAGAATATGAGAGCCTGACTTGGCTTCTTATTCTATCATCTCTCTCTTCGATTAAAGCTATCATTTTAAGTTTGTGGACCCCTTTACTAAATTCTAAAATGAACTAAAACCCTTTTACTCTAGAGTTCGAGATATAATAGTAAACATGAATAATAAACTCACCCTAAAAGACTACACCTAAAAGTGTAAAACCCACTTATAGTAATTCCTTTTAAGATAGAACTCTTAACTTCTTGTAGCCGCTATAGTCATCAAATAATAACTTGAACACTGACTTACTTAAAATTTTTAGGAGTATCACCATACCCTTCATTCACACTATCTAGAATTTCAACTCTTCTTTCTATTAGATCAATCATCCACGATTCAAACTTAAATTCTAACACTTAACATTGATATTCCTAAACTTTTAATGAACTATACTAACTTCATTCTTGAACACTCATTTAATATATATTATCCTTAACTTTCTTTATCTTCAACAATCATCATCACATACTTACACCCTTCACGACAACATACTCATCATCAACAACCTGTAGCCCATAATTTAGCTGGGAAGAATATCATATACTAGACAACTAGCCTCACTCACACTTAGCAACTCAAGGATACTATTAATAACACATACTATAAAAACTTAGAAATAATACTATCCCATATTACCTTGGGTACACATCTAAATCACACCCACACCATCATATTTAGTTTCAAATAAATAAACTTAAATTCTTACATGCATTGTTTCAAGCCTACTGGTTCAACTTTAATACAAAAAGCCCCATGGATACATAATCTACTAAATCTAGATAAACATTATCCCCCGTTTACTGCTGCTAAAAGTTTAACTTCAAGCTTTTAACTCTAAATAATACACTGTCATAGGATTGTGGAAGGGATTTGAAAGCACATCTTACTTCGTCTTAGTGTATGATTTTTTTCAGGATCATGAATGAAATCTTTCATACATAGGAACATAAAGTCTTTGGTGGGATACTTTCAAACCAATGTGTAGTCCCGTAACTGTTAGTAGGGACTGTTTTGGAAAACACTATCTATAAGAAAATAATCATGGCTATTTCTATTGCCTCAAGAATAAGACAGAGTTCGCATGAATCAAGTAACATAAGAATATGCATAATTTCTATAGAGAACACTTCTACTGCATGATCCGAGACATGAAAGAAGGAAAATATTTCTTAAATGCCCTGTAGCCTCTCAAAGAAAAGTATAGATATCTCTGTACCATTTCGTAAGACTCTACTAGACATGGCTTCATAGACACCTTATGACACATGAACCTTGGGCTCTAACACAAAGTTTGTCACAACCTGAGACTACCTCTAGTGATAACACAGTTCTCAGAACCACAAGTGATCCTAATTTAACCAAACTGCTACTAAAGGTTACACCCTTTACTGGCAGGTGAGCCTCAATCCCTGGGTTCGATCGGTGCTAAATCCTACTCCCAACTAAACTGACACTAAAATACTAACTGATGCATACACTGATAACTGATAAGCTTAGGTCATGGTAATTTGAAAACAATAGTACATACAGATTCTATAGTAATTAGAAATATGTAAACTGGTAATGTTTATCATGGTCATAACAAACTGAGTATAGCTATAAAAATATGAGTTGACTGACTTGTTACCTGGAAGATCCAAAACATAAGTAAATACATAGGTATTAGGTGTTCATAATCTATCAATAGTGAGTGCTTACTAAAATACGATAACAACTCTTAAAAATAGTAATATGAATTCATAATTTAGAGACCTAAAATATTGGAAAGTTTAATACATGAATATAACACATGGGTTTAAGCATGAAGATATATTAAACTTAGGAGAATAATAATTTCTCATAAAAATAATGAAATTTAAGACAAAATATCCAACTTGTAGTTTAAAACATGAATAAGTACAACTCTTATGCTCTTTAGTCCTTTAAATCACAAGGTAATGCTATGCTTTAACATATGAGAATTTAGGGATAAACCCTAATTTAAACATGTAAATTAAACTTGAAAATCATACTTTTGGGCACAAGGTTGAAAGATTACCCTTGTTCAAAACCCCACATACCTTAATAGAATGGATTCTTGAAGAAATCTGGTATTCGGAATTTAAATCCTTGGGCTCTTGAGAGGGAAAATATGGAACTTTGTTCTTGGAAAAGGGGAAGGGTTTCTAGTGAGTAATTATGAGGGTAATGGGCAAATAATTCCCCTTGGAAGTATTACAATCATGTTTTGGATGACTAGGGTTGAGGGGAAAGGATCCAATTTCTCATTTGCCTCTCTTTCCCATGGCAATAGCCCTCATGGTGAGACCTTTATTCTAGCGGAGTATACTTTCTGAAGCGACCCTTATTCCATGGGAATAACCCTTTTGGTGTGGGCCTATCGTGGACCCTTACTATTTCTCACAAAAATAGTCATAACTTTTTGTTCGGGTATCTGATTAAGGTTAAATTTGTATCAATGGAAAGATAACTCAATTACCTATTATTTGGTGGGTATTGAGCTGAGAAATTTCACATATGTCAAAATATATACACGTTCAAAGTAGACCCTTGTAGAATTGGATACCAAAATTTGCCCGAATCAAAGGCTCTTAGATCAACTTTAATCTAAGTGTTTCCTATGAATATTTTTCACTTTATAAGCACTCTTCAATCTAGGATAACAATAATCACACACATATTCACATACAAATCATGGGATTAGCGTTTACACATGTAGGAATGATGGTTCGATTTCTATCTCAAAAATGCGGTGTGTTACATTTTGTCTTCAACCTTTTTGCTCCAATACTTCACTATTTCCGATCACACAGTCATATTATAATCACGAAATTAGAATTGCTCATATATGAAAATTCCTTTTGTTTTCACACTTATAACACTTTAGGTTACACAAACATATTGGTATTTTCATGAATCATAATTGTTGTGAGTTGGGAAAGCAAAACAATCCTTGTTCCATTTCCAAGACTTTTTTTTGTGGATCGTCATGCCCTATCACTCAATGGGTAGGAACGATACTTTTTATAAACCATCAAATGAATAAAATAATTCCTAAATTTTTTCTAGTTCATGTTCAAATATGTTTAAACACTCTATTACACATCTAGAAATAGCATATCAATATACACTACACTTGTATAAACTTACTCAATTACAGTCATTCCAAAGGGTTCTAATATTAACAAGCACAAATAATTAACCATAGGTCAAGTAACTTAAAGTACAAATCCATAAAAGATGAAAGGAAACTTCATACCTTAGTAGACCTATTGAAGTTTTAGAAATTGGAGATGAGTATAGTCCTAAACTAATAGGTACATAGTGATGGAGATGGGGTCATTAGAATTTAAGTGAATGGTGTTATTGTCATTGATTTTCGATGAAGTAGATATACTTTTTAGAGGATTTGTACTTTCAATATGGGAGTTTTTAGCATAATTTGTATAGGAGTTACAGTAAATAAGGAGTTAATGGAAAAAAGAAGTATTGAATAATTTAGGATTCAAAAAGAGTAAGGATCAAGTGTTAAATTAGGGTTTGGTGGTTTATAATGATGAAATTGGGTATGGTGTGGATATTTATTAAAATTATGATTATATTTACCATGACCCTTAGCATAGTACCTTGGTAAGAGACCACAATCCATAAAGATCAGCAACAAAAATGTCAAAATAAGAAAAACTACCTGGTATCCACAAAGACATATTATGACCCGTGGTGTGAAACCATGCCTGCACTATGGCTCGTAGACAAGAGAGTTTTCATAAATTTCATCCTAATTCCATGCATGACAATATGATATATTATTAAATATTATGGCACATACTGAAGCTCATGATTTCATGGTCCATAAGGGTGATATGTTGAGTTAATCAATACAATTATTTCTATGACCCATTAAATGATAGTATGATTTGTGAAAATTGATCGTAGTGTACTTCTAAATTTATGTAATTTTGTTCTTGTAATGACCCTTAAGGCCATTTCCTTAATTTTGATGCATTTTCATAGTTTTGAGCCTTCCCACAGTGGCAAAAAATCCTTGATTACTTGTTGAAACTGTCAGTTGGATTATCGGACAGTTCATTTAGATTTTAGGCTTATTTCCTTATTTTAGAGCTTTTGTTGTTTAGGATTTAGTCTAGAATCAAAACTCCTAGTAGATGACCTCAGATAAGAATTTAGGCAATGCCATCATCTTTGGAACATTAATTTTATGCTAGAAAGATCCTTGATTCAGGTCTTGAGGCTTCTATACTCATTTTGGGCTATTGAGTCGATTATGTGAAAATGGAATGATTGGTATGGGCCCCATATTTGATCTAAAGGAACTCAGATTAAAGTTTTAATGGTTCTAGTGTGTCCATAACATCGAATTTAGTATGGTAGCATATTTTATTTGCACTCACGAGGTAAAAGATGATCTCGAATCACCTGGTCGAAGTCTATCCCAGGCTTAAAATATTCTGGGCTTCAATTTACTGTCGTGACCACGTAAGCAAGGATCTAATAATTTTTGTGATCACTGCATATGCAATATTATGTCACTTACGTGATACCGGACATATTTGTCAGTAATTATGTACGCAATAACTAGAGTCATGTAAGTTCCATCTGCTCCTCCCTGATCAGATCGCGTACGCAATATCTGAGCATTATAAGTGGTTGTCCCATATGCAACAAAGGTGTCGCTTAAGAGATACCTGGAACTATTTCACCCTCTTATCCCTCCTAATTTTCTATCACTTTTTCCACTATTTTAATACCAAATTAAGATCTCAAAGAGTTGAATAAGTGGAAAATCATCCACATAGGTTAAGGTAATCTAACCTAACTTATCTTTGATCATTTTTCATTTATTTTCCCTTCTAATTATTTGTAAAATTCTTTGAAATTAGGACTTGAATTCCTAAACCTTGAGTGTTGATTTGAGACAAAAATTGTTCTTTATTTACTCTACTTTTGAGCACAACTTCCTTTTCTTTGAGGGACCTCGTGATGGGTTTAATTCTTGGATTCTATTTGTGGGCCTCGTAGGCCCATTCTTGACCTAAAATTCAACCCCACCTTTAATATAGTAATATAGGTCTCATTTTACTTCTAACAAGGTATAGGTTACTATTTTGATAACGTCACAGCATTTTAGGATCATCGAGTGAAAATAGATGATTTGTGCGTGATTTAATAGTTATGGTTCATCTTTGAAATAGGCTTCTATAAACTCTTCTCTCAAGATGGTGTTTCATAAATATTGTGTGGTAGAAAAAGATGTTAGGATATGATTGTGGGTCGAACACCTTGACTTAGCCTAATTTATGCGTTTTGGGGCTAGAAGGGTAACTAACCCATAAGGTGAAATACTTACTATGTGGTAGGATCCTATAACCCCAGGTTACAAGAATATTAGGTATAGCTAAGACTAATAAAACTTTAGTTTGATGTTTAATACAATAATCAATGGATTTGTATAGTATTTACAAAAATGATGTTATTATGAAACTATTAGATATATACATTATTGGGCCCAAGTCCGTTATTATGATATTGGATGTATTTCGAGAGGTGGCTTATCCTTGTAAAGGTTGTGACCATAGGTTTTAGACATTTGGATGCTTTTGATTCCTTTGTTTGGATACTGGTGATGGTATCAATATATTTGGTACGTTCATAATCACTTAGATAGTAAATGGTATGATTCCAACTAAAACTATGATTTAGTTACCCTTTTTCCTTAAAAGGAAATTATTTCCACTTTTTACTTTAAAATAGATTTCTTTATAATGGGAGTCATACCATCATAATGAATAATTTATGATCCTTTGATAATGAAAATATTGTTTTAAAGATTTGATCGAGATGGATTCTGGTACATAATTTTACAATAATTATTTACCATTGTCGAGAGAGATTTTAAACTTTTCTACACTTTTATGATGATTTTGTCCTAAAATTTACCTTGGGCAATGGATTTATGGACCTAAAGTCTCTTATCCACGGTTCTAGTCGTGTATTTATATCTATAAACATATATGTATTATTGGTACTAGATGAGGTGATATTGAGGATATCTATAAACACATGACCCGTACCCCAAGAAAAATCATCTAGGCTAGACACATTGAGCAATATATAAGTGGCTCACTTAACTTATACCATCTTCATACGAGTCTTATGATGACCTTTCATACCTTGGACAGAATATAACCAAACCACACCAATTATCATACGAGTTGAGGACCCTAAACCATACCACATCATATGATAAGTACCCATAAGTCATATGATATCCAAAATCTCAAACTTATGGAAATTTTTAAGTATAAAACCCCAAGGTGTTTCATCTAAGGTTGTCTTATGTGGATGAATTCAAGAAATCCTCATTCAAAATCTGTTCGACTTAATAGAACTTGATGGAGTTCTTCTCCTTTATGGTACATGTCTATGGATATTCCTTACTCAAATGGAGTATTTCATTTTCCATTCCTACCTAAAATTATGTTTCTCCAAGTTGCAAGAGTTTTGTTATCTTTAGTACGATTTATAGACTTAGTGAGTTCTAGGGTATGCTTTAGTGGTTCGTTCCCTCTAATAGATATATAGTTGGTTGCTTGTATTTTCATCTAGTTATCCATCCTCTATTGTGATTTTTGTTCTTCATCTATGTTTTGATTTAGGCTCGACATGGTTCAGTAAGGATATGACTAATATGAATAGTTTGTCGATTTGAGTATTTAGCCTTAGCTTAGGTTTGTTGGCTTAGTTTTGGATTTAACGCTTTGGAATGATGATTTGAAGTGTTGATGCTTATGCATCTTCAGGTTTGGTTTAGGTTGTTGATATCTTTAGCCTTTGTATTAATATTTATCTTGGAGTTGTAGAGCTTTGGTGCAGTCTTTATTTTTAAATTTGTCTTGGTTGGGGTTTCATCTATACGGTGGTTAATTCTACTCTTTGGTTACCTATTTAGTCAATTTCATTAAGATATAATATGGTTGCTAGGTGTTCAGATGGTATTCCTATTTTCACCATATTGGTTCGTCTAGCATTGACATTAAGTTTCAACTTTTGCTAGGATTTTAGATGATCTACTTCGTGGGTGTAGTATGCTTGAGTTAGATTCAACATGTCTTCATTCATGGTTGATTTAACCACCTATAGCAGATCATTATGTGGTGAGTGTTTTTGCTTCAGACTCCTGGTTTTTAGTTTTAAGGGATATTCAGAGGACTAGTTGTAGCTATCGATTACAAACCTTAGTCCATTTATGTGCTCCGGTAGTATTTTATGGTCTTATTCTCATTGTTACCACTATGGATTTTTAGGGATCAACTTTAGTTCTTCGAGTTTAGTGTCATGAGTTTTGCGGACATGACTTAGGTAACCTTTTTCTTGATTTGGGATGGATAGTAGCTTTAGAAAAGCAAACGAAGGTTATATTTGGATTTTGAGTTGGTTGCATGGTTCATGCCTTGGTTTTCCTTTTGTTTGAGTTATTTTTTTTATTATGCTGGTATCAATCAGGTATCCATCTGTCATTGTTCGAATTTGCGTGCATCAGCCTTCCTTGGTTCTGTTGGAGGAAAATTAGTGGTTGAGGTTGAGTTTTGGTTGTTTGAGAATAAAGTGTGAAAGTTGGTTGGGAAAAGGGATGTCTATTGCAAAATGACTTGGAAGTGTTGTCTTGTCATAACGGTTATATGGGAAGTCATACCCCAAGAATGCGGGCCCAGTGCTTTATCCTTCGAGCTTTTAGGATCTTTCTATCCATCGACTTTTGCGGATGAAAGTCCATTTAGTAGTGGATATTGTAATGACCTTCCAGGTCATTTCATTAATTTTCATATGTTTCCAAAGTTTTGAGCCTTCCCACTGCAGCTACAAGTACTTTATAACTTTCCAAAATTATTAGTTTGATTGTAGAATAGTTCATTCATATTTTAGGCTCATTTCTTTCTTTTGGAGCTTTTGTTGTTTAGGATTTTGTTGCAAACCAAAATACCTATTAAACTACCTAGGATGAGAATTCTAACAGTGCCATCAACTACAGAACATAAATTTTAGGCTAGGGGACCCTTGGTTCAAGTCCCGGGGCTTCTAGACTCGGTTTGGGCTATTGGGTGGATTATGTGAAAATAGAACTATAGGTTGGGCCCCACATTTTGTCGAAATGAACACGATGAAAGTTTAAATGGTTGATTGAGTTTGTAACGTTTAATTTGGAATGGTAGTATATTTTTTTTTCACTAATGAGGTTTTAAACAAATCCCAAAATACCAGATCGAAGGCCATTTAAGACTTAGCAAAATCTTGTGTATAAGTTCATTGGTGTACTGCGTAAGCGATGGTCTAATTGTTATTATGATTGCCACATATGCAATACTATTTTATTTAAGAGATACTGGCCAAATTGGTCAGTAATCGTGTACGTGATAACCAGAGTTGTATAAGCGACATCTACTGCTTCTCTGCCAGATCACGTATGCGATATCGGAGTTACATAAGTGACTATTGCATATACGACAGAAGTGTCATTTAAGTGACACCTACACTCTTTACCCCTCTTCTCCAACCCAATTTTCAATCACTTCTTCAACTATTTTTGTAACAAATTGATCGTTCAAAAAGACGAAAAAGTCAGAAATCATCCACATAGGGTAAGGTAAGCTAACCTAACTCCTTCTTTAGTCATTTACTATTGATTTTCCTTCAATTTCCATGCAAATTCTTTGTAATATTCTTAGAAATTAGGGATTGAATTCCTAAATCTTGAGGGATGATGTAATACCTAAATTATGCTCTGTTTCTACTCAACTTTTGAGCACAACTTTCTTGTCTGTTACGGGACATCGTGATTGGCCAATTCATGGATTCCATTTGCAGGATCCACGGGCTCTTTCTTGATCCAAAATATGAACCCATCCATAATAAAGTAATATGGTTCTCATTTTACTCCTAATGAGGTGTAGGTTATAATTTTGATAGTGTGACAATATTTTGGGATCGTGGAGTGAAGACAAGTGATTTATGGATGATTTAATGGTTGCGATTTATCTTCGAGGAAGTCTTCTTCCTACTCTTCTCTTGAGATGTTGTTTTATATATGTTGTATTCTAGATAAGGATGTTAGGATGTGATTGTGGGTTAAACATTGTGACTTGCCAAATTTATGAGTTTGGGGGCTTGAGGGTAATTGACCTTTAAGGTGAAATACTTATTATTCTTGTAGGTTGCTATTACCCTAGCTTACTAGCATATTAGGCATATATAAGTCTAATAAACCTTTAGTATTATGTTTAATACAATATTCGATTGATTGTGATAGTTTTTCTCGAATTATAACATTATGGAACTGTCGAATATCTACATTATTGGGCCCAAGGTCATGATTATGATTTGGTTGGAATCCAGGAGGTGGCTTATTCTTGTAAAGGTCGTGACCGTAGTTTTTAGACATTTGGATGCTTTTGATCACTTTGTTTAGATTCTAGTGATGGAATGCATAGATTCTCTACATTCATGATCACTTACATAGTAAATTGTACGATTCCAACTAAAATATGATTTTATTACCATTTTTCAGAAAAGGGAAATTATTCCCACTATTTAGTTTTTAAACGGATTTCTTCATAACGGGAATCGTTCCATCTTAATGAATGATTTGTGATCCTTTGAGAATGAAAATGATGTTTTAAAGTTTGACCGATATGGGTTTTGGTCCACGATATTACTACTATTATTTACTATAGACGAGAGAGATTCTGGCCTTTTCTTTACTTTTATGATGATTTAGTCTCGGAATTTACCTCGGTAATGGATTTATGAACTTACACTCTCTTAGATACGATTCTAGCCGTGTATTTATATGTATATGTATACATTTATTACTGGTACTAGAATTTATAATATTGAGGATGTGAGCATCAATTCAAGTTTAACAATTGATTATGATATTGATTATATGAGCACTGATTCAAGTCTGGAAATTGATTATGGCGGGTTACATTAAGATACATGGATAGGTTATGGTGCTTTGGATTCCATTGCGTTCATCCTTATAGCCATATTGCATATCACCAGTATGTCCTATATCTATCAGCTTTATAAGGGGCTGCACAACTATAGGTATGAGTGTTGCTTGTTGTACAAACTATTGTTTGCTTCCTTTTAGTTGAATTTCTGGGCCTATATCGATAGTAATTTATGAAAGTCTCGGTTAGGTATTATTTTTTTTGATAAGTCGATTACTCGTAGTTTTGTTGTTCTCATTATCATTATGGCTAGTTGGTCGCAGAATGATCATTGACTGATATTTGTGGTATGATTCTAACCTTATTTTCTTATGGTTATTTTATTATGCATGATTATCCATTGGTTAATCATTATGGATTGTAACACCCCAAAACCTGGTCCTGAGATGTCACACGGTGATCAAGACTATGAGTAGCCTCAGGCTAACCCTGTAAGCCTGCTACTATGTATGTATCTTATTTCAAGACAAACTACTCAAGTAATAATGCTGAATTATATCAAAACTAAACTGGAATAAACTGAAGATGCTGGATGAATAACAAATACAGAACATCTGGAAAATAGCTAGTAGTCCGACAAGCCTCTACGACTAATAAACTGGAGAGCCATTGGGACAAACCCATAACTGACTCAGAAAAAACTAGAAACAATAATTCAAAAACTATGAAAGTTGAAAATTTGGAGAAATAGGCCCTCGAACCATGAGGACTCTTCAACCGTAGAAGTGTAGATAAAGATGCCGAAATCACTCACGTTGCTGTGACTGAGCAACTGAACCTATATTATGAGACAATGTAGCCCATAGATGTATATGTGGATCAGTATTTTAAGGATGTACTGAGTAAATGGGGGTGAATGCATAAGTAAAACTGTAACTTTATATGCATATAAGTTCATGTATTTTGTAAACAATACATGCTAAGTAAAAATGACCCACGCTGGCTTGAGTAACTGGAAGTTGAAAAATCATATATCATGAATGGTAAAGTATATTGTATATTGTATAAATATTGTGAATCATAACACTTAGTTCTAAAATTTGTACTTCTATTCTATTTGCAAATCATGTAAGCTAAGTGAAAGGGCTCACCTTAATCTTCTAAGAACTTGAAAACTGTAAGTCTATAACTGAAACTTAAGTAAAGCAATGTCTAAGTAAGTCTGTGAGCCTTTACACTTATTTTCTAAAAGTTTTTCTCTTATTATTTTCTTTTAGGGAGGTTATTCTAACCGACATAAACCATGTGAGCTATCATGGAGTCCAACGTCTTGTTACTCTAAGGGGAAAACCTCATGTTGGGGAGAGATGTCATACTCTTTCCAAGGAGTATAACTTGAGCTAAGTGATCATATCTGTAACTATCATCTATATAAAAATGGGAATACTGAATCTGTACCTACGTTGGCTATGTAGTTCTATGGAAGATAGGGCACGCTAATCCTGCGCTTCCCGCTTTTGCTAAATACTGCTCCCTTTATTATATCCTCATTCCATAGAAAAATCAACTTTTAAAATTCATAATATTTCATACTGAAAGCTAACTGTGTATCTATTCATTAAAAACTGAGTTTAAGCTGTAAAGTGAATTCTATATCCTAGCTAAAGATCAAAAGATCAAATCTTTATGAAAAACTGTCTATAAACATATCATGGGAGGCTTGGAAAACATAACAATTCTTGAAATAGCAAAAATCAACTAGAGCTTTATAAGCAATGCTTCAAAATCTAGTAAAAAAAAACATAATGTTCATGCTTGATAATATAAATATACATATCTCAACTCGAAATCTTGAAAATATAACCATATTCATAAATACAAAACTAGACATCTATTTCAACATCAAAAACACTTAAAACATCATAATCGTCAAATTGAAATAAGTGGGTATGAACCCTAATTTGAATTTCATGTAAAATCATGTAAATTTGTTATTTAAAACTAGTTTTGGGCACAAGGATGAAAGATTTATCCTTATTCAAAACCCCACATACCTTAATTGATGAACTAGATGAACAAGCTTGGTCTTGAGATCCTATTTGTGCCCTTGAAGGTTGATTATTGAAGTTCTTGAATTTGGGACCTTGAATCTTGAACTAATTTGGATAAAGAATGGTGAAATCTTGAGGATTCTTGAAGTTGAAGGTTGAAGCCTAGGGTTTTAATTGACAGGAATTTGATGAACAATAAGCATATTTTTCTCAATATTATGCTAAATCTTCTGTTTACACGATTTGGGGGCTAGATGAAAGACAAAATTACCCTTGGGATTTAAAATCCCACAACTGAAACACCGATTACGGCCTCACGGCGACGCGGTGAGAGGGTCATCGTTATACCCACCGCGATTCATTGGAATAGCAGTGACTCTATGGAATGCTACAATTGTTGTTTTGGTGTTCACTGTGACATGATTCAATTACGGTGACCCTCTAGATATTGACAAATGCTGATTTGGCCTCAATCGCAATGCGGTGGCCTCCTCATCGTGATACTCACCTCGATGCTGCCTAACTGCGGTGAGCTACTATTTTCCCAATTTCGAATACGGTCCAATCCTTCTCCGAAAACCTCAAACCTCAAACCTTACCTGAGACATGCTATTTTCATTCTTGAATATAATTTAACTCAAAAACCATTGTCTCGGAACCTAGAGGGTCAATTTAGAAATCATCGAGGTTTGAAGGGAGTAAAAATGACTGTGTCCCTTAACTCTTAACTTTACCTTTCATATTCTAAGTGCTACAGGTACGTACTAAGGGCTGGACTGAGCTAGAAATATTCAGGGTATTACACTATCTCCCCCTTGGGAACATTCGTCCTCGAATGAGACTAATGAAACTGAGAAGCTAAAATCTGAGGCTATAACTAGCATGTACAACTAAAGGTACGACTAAACTGATTTGCAAATGCAAGAACTACTGAATGAATGCCTATATAAATCTGAAACTCGGAATGAAAAGAGATGATCCGAGGAAACAAGTTACCTTGAACTCAATTTGAATCTGCAACAAATAGATGAGGGTACTTTATCCGCATATTTTCTTCTGCTTCCTAAGTGTCTCCCTCAACGGATTGATTCTACCAAAGAACTTTGCCAAGGGAACTTCTTTTTTCCTGAGCGCCTACGAGTATGACGGTCAAGGATCTCAATGAGTATCTCTTCATACGAGATGCTATCTTGAATGTCTGTTCTTTCTAAGGGCACCACAACCGCTAGATCACTAATACACTTATTTAGCAAGGACGCATGGAGTAAAAGATCTATGGATGATAAATATGTAGGTAACTCAAGATCATATGCCACATTTCCTATACGACCCAATATCCTGTAGGGACCAACATAGCGGGGACTCAGTTTCCCCTTGTTGCCAAATCTCTTCACCCCTTTCATGGGTGAAACTTTCAAATAAAATAAAGCACCAACTTTAAACTTAAGATCTCTTCTCACATCCGCATATGATTTCTGATGACTTTGAGTTGTTTTCAACCTTTCTCAAATCAACTGCACTTTCTCCATAGCTTTTAACACCATATCTGGCCCCAACAATGTGGCTTCACCCACTTTAAACCAACCGATAGGTAATCTACATCTCATTCCATAAAGTGCCTCAAATGGGGCCATTTTAATGCTAGCATGGTAACTGTTGTTGTAGGAAAACTCAATCAACGAAAAATGCTCATCCCAATTACCCTTGAAATCAAGCACACACGCTCTCAACATATCTTCTAGAGAATGAATGGTCCTCTCTACTTGACCATCTTTCTGAGGATGAAAAGATAAACTAAGGTGAACTTGGGTACCAAGACCCTTCTGAAAGGCCTTCCAAAAGTGTGAGGTAAATTAAGTACCCTTATCTAAAATGATAGTCAATGGAACTCCATGCAAACTAACCAACTCTCTAATATACAGCTAAGCATAGTCTTTAGTTGAATAGGACATATGAAATGCTAGGAAATTGATTGATTTAGTGAACCTGTCTACTATAACCCAAATAGAATCATGCTGACATTACGAACGAGGT
Organism: Capsicum pubescens; assembly: GCA_030864215.1. Lineage (NCBI taxonomy): Eukaryota > Viridiplantae > Streptophyta > Magnoliopsida > Solanales > Solanaceae > Capsicum > Capsicum pubescens. The sequence continues at coordinate 128,476,403 of CM061541.1, forward strand.
AACCCTGTTACAAAATCCATGTTCACCTCTTCCCACATCTAAGTAGGAATACTGAACTCTTGCAACATACCACTAGGCCAAACATTTAGCTACGAACTCTACAATATCTTTCTTCATACCACTCCACCAATAGATTTCCCACAAGTATCAATACATCATAGTAGCACCAGGATTAATAGAGTAACGTACACCCTGCACTTCATCCATAATCCACTATCAAAATTGATAACGTATGGTACACATAGTCTACTTTGGTATCTTAACACACCATCTCCCCCTTGGGAGAAAACCTCCACTTTCTGATCTCCAATTAACTCCTTTAAACTAACTAAGATAGGATCTTGATCTTGCTTCTCCTTTACCTCAGAAACTAAGGAGGATTCTGCACTACTCTACACCCAAACACTACCCTCAGCCGAATCAACCAAACAAACACCCAATCTAGCCAATCGATGAACTTCCCTAACTAAATCCTTCTTTGACTCTCCACATGAGCAGCACTGCCCATAGACAGTCTACTAAGGGTGTCTGCCACAACATTAGCCTTTCCCGGATGATACAAAACACTTATGTCATAGTCTTTCAACAATTCTAGCCACCTTCTTTGATGGAGATTCAACTCTCTCTGCGTAAACACATGTTGCAAACTTTTATAGTTCGTAAACACATCAACATGCACCCCATAAATATAGTGCCTCCAAATTTTTAAAGCAAACACAACAGCAGCTAACTCAAGATAATGAGTAGGATAGTTCTTTTCGTGAGGCCTAAGTTGTCTAGAGGCATAGGTTATGGACTTACCTCTATGCATCAAAACACAACTCAAACCAACTCTAGAGGAATTACAATAAATAATGAATCCATCTGTACCATAAGGTAATGCTAGGACTGGGGCTAAAGTGAGTTGTGTCTTCAACTCCTGACAACTCTTCTTGTAGGAATCTGACCACTGAAACTTAACTTTCTAATGAGTCAATCGGGTCATAGGAGACGCAATGGATGAAAACCGCTCAACAAACCATCTGTAATAGCCAGCTAAACCCAATAAACTTCTAATGTCTAACAGAGAAATGGGTTTCGGCTAGTTTTTCACGGCTTCTGTCTTTTGGGGATCAACTCTAATACCCTCGATGGAAATAATATGACCAAGAAAAGCAACTGACCTTAGACAAAATTCACATTTGCTAAATTTGGCAAACGACAGGTGATCCCTGAGAGTTTGCAACACAATTCTAAGATTGTTTGCATAATCATTCTCACTGCAGGAATAGACAAGGATATCATCAATAAAGACTATGACAAATATGTCTAGGTACTGTTTGAACACACGGTTCATCAAGTCCATGAAGGTTGCTAGGGCATTTGTTAGCCTGAAAGACATGACTAGGAATTCATAATGGCCATAACAAGTTCTGAAATCTATTTTTGGGATGTCACATTCCCTTACTCGATGTTGATCATAGTCGGATCTAAATCTATCTTGGAGAAATAACTTGCACCTTGGAGTTAATGAAACATTTCATCGATTCTAGAAAGATGTTATCTATTTTTAATGGTGACTTTATTCAACTTATGATAGTCGATGCACATCCGTAAAGAACTATTTTTCTTACGCACAAATAGGACATGAGCACTTTATGAAGAAACACTGGGCCTTATAAAACCCTTATCTAAGAGGTCTTTGAGTTACTATTTCAACTCTTTACGCTCAGCAAAAGCCATATGATATAGAGGAATAGAGATGGGTTGAGTATCATGAAGAAGATCAATTCTGAATTCTATTTCCCTATCAGAAGGCACCCCTGGAAAATCTTTGGGAAACACATTAGGAAATTCATTGACTACACAAACTGACTGAACTGTTTGAGTCTCAGACTTAGTGTCTTTGACTTTAACTAGACAATAAATGCACCCTTTAGATATCAACTTTCTGGCTTTGAGATAAGATATGAAATGACTCTTCGGAGACACTGAATTACTTGACCACTCGAAGACTGGCTTATCTGAAAACTAAAACTTCACCACTCGGGTACGATAATCTATAGAAGTATAATAGGAATAGAGCCAATCCATACCAAGAATAAGCTCAAAGTCAACCATATCTAACTCTATTGAGTCTGCTAACATAATTTTATAAAGAACAGTGATAGGATACTTTCATACTTTTGTTGAGTAATAACCAATTCACCCACTAGAGTAGAAACAAAAAAGGGCTTAGGGATCTTTTCAGGACCTATTAAAAATTATCTGCAACTAGTGGGGTCACGTAAGTCAAACTCGACCCAGGGTATAGAAAAACATAAACGTCAACAAACTAGTGGGGTCACATAAGTCAAACTGACCATATCTAAAGTAACCTTTTTGACCCAACAAACACTCACCGGGATGATTCTTACCACATCTAGCACATAAAGGATAATTAGGACTTTCTCTTATACTATTCTAAGATCTAGACATTGATGATTTACCCCACTAATTTTGTCTAACTCTAAGAGAGGGAGAACTAGTCAAAGATAGTGCTGGCATAAATGAAAAATTCTAAAATTGTGAATGGTTTCCTCCTTGAGACCTAGCCTGTACATACTCAAATTGTCCCATTCTAGCCTTCTTATTTACTGTATCTCTTTATTTCAACTTTTCCATCCTCAATCTGCTGGGCATGAGTCATCAATCTAGCAAGTTCCATATCTCCAATAAGAATGGTAGTCCTACACTCTTTGACTACCAATACAAATATTCCTGTAACAAAATTACTCATACTAGATCTAGTGTCAATCAACTCAGGAGCATACTTAGATAACTGGTTGAACTTAAGGCATTACTCCTACACTATCATTGAGCCCTGCCTTAGGTTTATGAATTCCTCAATCTTGGCTTCCCTCAACTCACGTGGAAAGAACCTGTATAAGAAAGCATCTTGAAACACCTACTAATTCATGGGAACTACATTCTCACTACTACCTTCTTCCACATAACAATCCAATCATAAACAACATCTTTCAACCTATAAAAAGACAATTCTATTCTTTCCTCTTTAGTAATATTCATAACTTAGGTGATCTTTTTCACCTCATTAAGATATAACTACGGGTCCTCACCTACCTTTGACCTAAAGAATTCAAGCAGATTCATCCTCATAAAGTCACAAAGTCTGGCTGTAGCTAAATCACCTTCTTGTTGACATGGAATTGCAGCCTAATTATTGGCCTGAACATTAGCGGTCATAACATGGGCTAACGCCTAAAAGGTAGCACAAAATTCAGCATGAGATACATTCTGATTCAAGGGATCAATAAGCTGGGGTGACTGGTTATTATTCCTATTGGCATTAGCTCTGCGAGGAGGCATATTTGTTCATGAAAGAGCATGAGTAAATAGCAGATAGAGATATTTGTAACCACGATGGATTATGAAAGAAAGAGTGGATTTTTCTAAAACATCCTATAGTCTCCATCTTATAGATGTGGAGCACTTCATACCCATGATCAGGACTCTACGTAACGTGTCTTGTCAAATTCTCTAGGACTCTCTAAACCTTAGGCTCTAATATAAAGTTTATAACACCCCAAAACATGGTCCCGGGATGTCACACGATGCTCAAGACTATGAGTAGCCTCGAGCTAACCTTGTAAGCCTGCAACTAGGTATGAATCTTATTTCAAGATAAACTAGTCAAGTAATAATGCTACATTATATCAAAACTAAACTGGAATAAACTGAAGATACTGTTTGAATAACAAATACTGAAAGTCTAGAAAATAGCTATTAGTCTGACAAGCCTCTACGACTAATAAACTGGAGAGCCATTGGGACAAACCCCCAACTAACTTGGACTAAACTCGAAATAATAATTCAAAAAACTATGAAAGCTGGAAATATGGAGAAATAGGCCTTCGAACCATGAGGACACACCAACTGTAAGAGTATAGATAAAGATGCCGAAATCACTCACACTTCTAAGAATGAGCACCTGAACCTACATTATGAGACAATATAGCATAAAGACGTATATGTGGATCAGTACTTTGAGGATGTACTGAGTATATGTGCGTGAATTCATAAGTAAAACTGTAATTGTATATGCATATAAGTTCATGTATTTTGTAAGATATTCATGCTAAGTGAAAATGTCCCACACTGGCTTGAGTAACTAGAAGCTAAAAAAACATATATCAAGAATAGTAAAGTATACTGTATAAATATCGTGAGTCATAACACTTAGTTTTAAGAGCTGTTCTTCTATTCTATTTGTAAATCATGTAAGTTAAGTGAAATGGCTCATCTTCATCTTCTAAGAACTTGAAAACTGTATGTCTATAACTGAAACTTAAGTGAAGTAATCTCTAAGTAAGTCTGTGAGCCATTACACTTATTTTTGAAAAGATTTTCTATTACTGTTTTCTATTAGGGAGGTTATTCTAATAGACATAAACCATGTGAGCTATCATGGAGTCCAATATCTCGTTCCCCTAAGGGGAAAACCTCATGTTGGGGAAAGATATCATACTATTTTAAAGGAGTATAACATGAGCTAAGTGATCACATCTGTAACTTTCATCAGTATAGAAGTGGGAATACTAAATTTATACCTACATTGGCTATGTAGTTATATGGAATATAGGGCCCGCTTGGTGCTTAATACTACTCCCTTAATTATATGTTTATTCTGCAGAAAAATCCACTTTTAAAAGTCATAATATTTGATACTTAAAGCTAACTGTGTATATGTTCATTCCAAGCTGAGTATAAGTTGAAAAGTTGATTCGATATCCTTGCTAAAGATCAAAAGATCAAATCTTTATGCAAAACTGTCTATAAACATATCATGGGAGGCTTGAAAAACATAACAATTCTTTGAAAAGCCAATATCAACTAGAGCTTTATAACCTATGCTTCAAATTCGAGTCAAAACACATAATGTTCATGCTTGATAATATAAATATACATATCTCAACTCAAAATCTTTAAAATATAACCTTATGCATCAATTTATGAAATTAGACATCTATTTCAACTTCAAAAGAACTTAAAACATCATAATCTTCAAATTGCAATAAGTGGGTATGAACCCTAATTTGAATTTCATGTAAAATCATGTAAATTTATAATTTAAAACTACTTTTGGGCTCAAGGATGAAAGATTTATCCTTTTTCAAAACCCCATATACCATAATTGACGAACTAGATGAACAATCTTGGTCTTGAGATCCTATTTGTGCCCTTGAAGGTTGATTCTTAAAGTTCTTGAATTAGGAACCTTGAATCTTGAACTAATTGGGAAAAAGAATGGTGAAATATTGATGATTCTTGAAGTTGAAGGTTAAATCCTAGGTTTTTAATTGAGAGGAATTTGATGAACAATGAGAATATTTTGCACAATATTATGCAAAATCTTCTGTTTACACAATTTGGAGGCTTGATGAAAGGCAAAATTTCCCTTGGTATTTAATATCCCAAAACGTGAACACCAATTATGGCCTCACCGCGACGTGGTGAGAATATTATTGCTCTACCCACCGCGACACGGTGGAATCATGGTGACTCACTAGATTGAGACAATTGCTATTTTGGGGTTCACCGTGACACAGCACAATCGCGGTAACCCTCTAGAAATTGAAAATATGCCAATTTGTCCTCCACTGCGTGGTGGCCAGCTCATCGCGATACTCAACACGACGGGGACTAATCGTGATGAGACACTGTAATACCCTGTATTTCCCTAGAATAATATAAGTCCCACTACATGAGTATTCATTTATAAAATTTTCAAAACACTCATTATTTTCCAGTTTATAGCCTACCATTGCATAGGAAATTGAATTAACTTTCCAACAATATAAAATATGCCCATATCCGATAGCCGGGTAAAAAGTTATGGAGATTTTAAGTTTCAGTCATTAAACACCATCATTTTAACCCTTAGTGTGTCGCGAATCAAGCATAAATGATGATTTTCAACTTTCAGTGAAGTTTTGCAAAACCACCACATCACGCCGTCAGCCAAAATCCTAATTGTCCTTCTCAAGTGTCCTATCGCGATACTGGCGCGTCGCTCCAAGGGTGAATTTTAGGATCAAAAGGGCATCGATATTCCTCTGCATCGTGCCAATCCCTTATTTCCCAGTTGTTCAATTCCAGGGACACAACGCCATAGCACCGTGTCACGCCAGCTCACAAAATTGGGAATTTTTTAGTAATTCTTAGTGTTAAATTTGAGGGCATTAAAGTCATCCTAGTCATCCTTTAACACAAAATTCACCCTAATTAACCCTTTATTTCATTATTTTAATAACTTTTCCCCCAAATCAAAGAAGGTTCTCTCCCAATCAAGAACTCTAGGTCTCAAATTCAAGGTCAATCCTCAAGCATTCACTAAGAACATCAAGAAATCAATCAATTAAAGTATATTAGATGTTCATCCATGGATTCCTAGCAACCCCTTTAAATTATAAAATTGTGATCTTTTCAAGTTATTATGTTTTAAATTGTGATTTCACACATGAATCTCCATGAACTGTGATTCTATACCATGTTACCATGAAATTATTGTTATTATTTAATCCTCCATGTTTTATTGTTGTTATTTATTGAACAAGACCTCGATTTAACTCAATTATGTTGGATTCATGCTATTTCTATATGTTTTATGACATTCCTATGACTGTTTTAAACCATGAACTGCAAGTGTTTATTAAAATGCCTACAAGAGTGATTGATTTAAATAAAAGCCTTCGTGTTATGTCCTTCAAGCGTTAGTGTCATTTTACAATTATTGTTTTGATTCTTGGGTTATTGAATACCTAAAATCCATAGCTACATAGTCTAGTATCAGTACGTTACAGAATAGTTTTCAGATTATATTATGAGCATTATAAAAATAGTCAAGTATCAGTCATTAAACTCAGAACAGTCTAGTATTTTAGTGTCTCTTAGTTGGGCGTAGGATTTAGCACCGGGTGAGTGTAGGGATGGAGGCTTCCCCGTCAGATAGGCAGAGTTGTTATTAGTAGTCCCTATACTCCAAAACTACATAGCCAGTGTAGGATATAAGTAGTCACCGATCAGATTAGGCTTGACTATCTCGCAAGGGTCACCTGTGAGTTTAGTATTGACACCCTTAGTTCTCTAGATATTATATTAGTTTAGTGGATCCACACAGCCATTGTTAGTACCCATGGCACGGTATTAATACCTTTCCAATTGGAGTTACAGGTTAGACCCCAATTAGCTCAAATTAGGGAATGTCGGTTAGATGATACCTCCCATAGTCTCAGATATAGTCTCAGTTGTAGTCTCAGTTCAGTTATACAGTCTTAGAGTTGTTTGGCCAAAGAATACATATATCAGTATTTAGTCAGTATTTCAGTTTATAGATTTTACTCAGTCCATGTAATATACTTATCTATGTATCCCTAGTGTCCACAAATTTTCACGTATCTTCAGTATTTACAGACTGTCATGCATACTTAGTATTTACAGATTTCTCCATATTTTCAGTACCTACAGATTTCATGTTCTCTACTCAGTACTCTATGTTCTACATGTATAATCAGTTAGTTATTATTATTATTCCTATTCATGAAACCATTTATACAAGCCCACCTCATTTATCATACTAGTACATTCAAAGTACTGATTGCATACCTTTCTTTTGTGATATGATGTATCATATCATAGGTGTTGATGCTCAGTTCCTGGATTACACGTAGTCTCTCAAATCATAAGAAGTATAGTAGCAGTGGTGAGTTATCATCATCTGAGGACAGATTATATTACTTTATGTCTTTATCTCAGTAGTAACTAGAGTTAGTTGGGGGACTATCCCATCAACTCACAGTATTTAGTTTAGAGGATTTTCAAATACTACAGTTAACTATTAAGATTATTTAGAGTTTAGTATTAAGCCAGATTCATAATTCAGTAGTCGTTTCATTATTAAAACCTTATGGCATTTTAGTTATTCTTCCGTATTCATGATTTTATTATTCTGCGCTCATAGTAAGTACCAGCTCATGGGTTATCTTGTGGTACCTTTGGACCATAAGCACCGTGTAACGACTAGGGGGAGTCTCGGGTCGTTACAAACTTTGTATCAGAGCCTAAGGTTTTAAAGTGTCCTAGGAAGTTTGAAAGCCACATTGAGTAGAGAGTCTTGTGCATGGGTGTGTAGCGCGCCACACTTATGGATGAGAGGCTACTAGGCATTTTGGAAAAAGTTTCCTTTCTTTGAGTATACATGTCATGCGAGTGAGCATGACCTCATGTTAAACACTCTGTCTAATCCACTTCTTCCTTCTGTTTATAGAACATGCCTCCCAAGAAGAATGGAAGAAGAATAGGAACTTATCTACCCCCTCAGCCCATCCAGGCAGATCCTCTGGATGAGCATGTCTCTCACGCAGAATTCAGTGTTGTGTTCACTACTCAAGAAAACTTTGTAGTAGAACAGAATGAATGACTAGCTGTTGTTCTGGCGAACCCAGTGGTCATTACAACTTCAACCAGAATTTGAGATTTCACCCGTATGAATCCTTCTTCTTTCATGGGATCCAAGTCTGAAGAGGATCCATAGGAATTCTTTGATATGGTTTAAAAGCTAACAGATGCTATGGGGGTGACGTCTAGTCAGAGTGCTGAGTTGGCTGCATAACAATTATAGGATGTAGCCCATACTTGGTTTAAGTAGTGGAAGGTTGATAGGGGTATAGATCCAGTGCCTTTAGAATGGGAATAGTTTGACACAACTTTCTTAGATAAATTCTTCCCATTGGAGTTGAGAGAGGCCAAAGTGTTAAAGTTCATTAATTTGAGTGAGCACGAGCTCATGTAAAACTCTCTGTCTAATCCACTTCTTCCTTCTATTTATAGAACATGCCTCCAAAGAAGAATGGAAGAGGGACAGGAACTCAGCCAGCCACTTAGCCTGTCCAGGCAGATCCTCTGGACGAGTATGTCTCTCACGCAGAATTCAGAGTTTTGTTCACTACTCTAGAAAACTTTGTAGCAGAACAGAATGAACAACCAACTGATGTTCCGGCTAACCCAGTGGCTATTACTGTTGCAACCAGAATTTATTATTTCACCTGTATGAATACTCCCTGTTTCACGGTATCCAAGTCTGAAGAGGATCAATAGGAATTCTTAGATATGGTTCAAAAGGTAATGAATGCTATTGGGGTAAGGTCTAGTTAGAGTGCTGAGTTGGATGTATATCAATTATAGGATGTAGACCATATTTGGTTTAAGTAGTGAAAGGTTGATAGGGGTGTAGATGCAGGGCCTGTAGAATGGTAAGAGTTTTCCACAGCTTTCTTAGAAAAATTCTTCCCATTGGAGTTGAGAGAGGACAAAGTGTTAGAGTTCATTAATTTGAGTCAAGGCAGCATGAGTGTGAGTAAGTATTCAGCTAGGTATTCTACTCATGTGGTAGCTGATAATACGTCCAAGATGAGTAAGTTTATGTCTGGCATATCTAATAGTGTGGTCAAGGAGTGCAGGACCGTAATGTTGATTAGTAAGATAGACTTGTATAGGCTAATGGTACAATGTCAATAAATAGAGGAGCAAAAGATTAAGGAGAGGGAGAGAGGAAACAAGACATCTAGGATGGGTAGTTTTAATTTCAATCAGCCAAAGTCAGAAGGTGGTAGCCATTCTCAGTTTCATTACAGGTCTTATGCCCCAGTACCATCTTTATCCAGTGCTCCAGTACCCAAATTCAAAAACAATAATAGGGATATGGCACCCGGATCTATGTCCTAGGTCAGTGTTAGCAGTGCTCGTACCAATATTTTATGTCATAATGTGGTAGACACCATCAGGGCGAGTGTAGAGCGGGTAGTGATGTGTTCTTCGAGTGTGGAAAGATAAGCCATCAAATTCAGGAGTGTTCGGTAGTTGCTCAGAAGGGTAGGGATGTGCGCCAACAGGGCCAGTCCCATCAGTCGTCAGTTCCATCCGGTCGCCCGACTCAGCAGAGTGCCACTTCTAGTGCTACCAGTGATCAGCGTGTGAACAGATTATATGCTCTTCATTTCCGCCAAGATCAGGAAAATTCTCCTGAAGTATTTACTGGTATATTGCAGGTCTTTCACTTACATATTTATGCTTTTCTATACCCTAGAGTTTCTTTTTTTTTATAACTCCATATATAGTTATCAACTTCGAAGCCAGTCCTAAAATGCTAGTAAAGCCCTTTCTATTATCTTCCCCAGTAGGTGTTTCCATTGTAGCTAGACAGGTATACAGGAACTGTCCGATCATAATATCTCAGAAAGTTACCTTAGTGGATCTTGTGGAGTTAGAGATGATGGATTTTGACGTCATTCTTATCATGGATTGTCTTCACTCATACTATGCCTCAGTTAACTGTAGAAATAGAATAGTTCATTTCTAGTTCCCAAGTAAACCAGTCCTTAAATGGAGGGGTAGTACTACATCTCATAGAGGTCAATTGATCTCGTACCTTAGAGCCAGAAAGATAATATCGAAGGGGTGTATTTACCATCTTATTCGAGTCAAAGACTCTAACTCATAAACTTCAACTCTTGAATTAGTCCCAGTACTAAATGAATTCTCAGATATGTTCCCTAAAGATCTCCTCGGAGTTCCTCCTGAAAGGGAAATCGACTTTAGAATAGACCTTCTCCCAGATACTCAGCCTATATCTATTACGCCATATAAAATGGCTCCAACTGAACTCAAAGAAATGAAAGAACAGTTGAAGGATCTCTTATATAAGAGATTCATCATACCCAACATCTCCCCATGGGGTGCACCTATTTTATTTGTGTGTAAGAAAGATGGTTCTCTCAGAATGTGCAAAGAATATCGTTAGTTGAACAAGGTCACAGTCAAGAATAAATATCCACTTCCTAGAATCGATTATTTGTTTAACTAACTTCAGGGTGCTATCTACTTTTCAAATATAGACCTCATATCAGGATATCATTAGCTTAGATTCAGGGAATGTGACAGTCCAAAAATTGCCTTCATGGACTTGATGAACCGAGTGTTCAAGCAGAACTTGGACATATTCTTCATAGTTTTCATTAATAAAATTCTTGTTTACTCCCATAGTGAAAATGAGCATGCAGATCACCTCAAAGTAGTTCTCCAGACTCTTAGAGCTTATCAGTTGTTTGCTAAATTTAGAAAGTGTCAATTCTGGCTAAGATCAGTAGCTTTCCTTGGGCATATATTTCTGGTAATGGCATTAGAGTCGATCCTCAAAAGATCGAGACGGTGAGAAACTAGCCTCAACCCATCGCTTCATCAGATATCAAGAGTTTCTTGGGTGTAGCTAGCTATTACCGTCGGTTTGTTGAAGGGTTTTCTTCTAATGCATCCCCTATGTTAAAATTGACTCAGAAGAAAGTTATGTTTCAGTTGTCAGATTTATGCGAGAAGAGTTTTCAAGAGTTGAAGACTTGATTCACCTCATCCCTAATCCTGACTCTTCCAGACGGTTCAGATTATTTTGTTGTGTCCTTGTACAAAGAGGTAAGGTCGTAGCCTATGCCTTTAGACAGCTTAAACCCCATGAGAAGAATTACCCTACTCATGATCTTGAGTTAGAAGCTGTAGTGTTTACCTCAAAGATTTGGAGGCATTACTTGTATGGAGCGCATGTAGATGTGTTCACAGATCACAAAAGCCTTCAGTATGTGTTCTCACAGAAAGATTTGAATCTGTGTCAGAGAAGGTAGTTTGAGTTATTGAAGGATTTTGACATGAGTATTCTGTATTATTTGAGGAAGGCCAATGTAGTGGTTGATGCTCTCAGTAGATTGTCTATGGGCAGCGTTGCTCATGTTGAGGATGGTAAAAAGAAGTTAGCTCAGAAAGTTCATCAACTTTCCTAACTAGGTATCCTCTTACTCGACTCAGCAGAGGGTAGTGTGTGGGTGTAGACTAGCACCGAATCATCTCTAGTTTTTGAGGTAAAGAAAAAATAGAATAGAGATCTAGTCAAGTCAAGTTAAAAAAATCAGTCAAAGACCAGAAAGTGGAGGTTTTCTCCCAATGGGGAGATGGTGTTTTGCGTTTTCAGGGTAGATTGTGTGTTCCTGGATTAGATCATTTGAGGCAACGAATTCTTGCAGAAGCACATGGTATGCGTTACTTTATTCATCCAAGGCACACTAAGTTATACCATGATTTGTGGGAGATCTATTGGTGGAGTGGGACAAAGAGGGGTATTGCAGAGTTTATAGATAAGTGCTCTACATTCAAGAAATTTAAGATTGAGAACCAGAAGCCTAGTGGGTCTATGTAGGAGTTCAATATTCCTATTTGTAAATAGGAGGAAGTTAACATGGACTTTGTGATAGGTTTGCCTTATACCCGCCATCAATATGATTCTATTTGGATTATCATAGGCAGGATGACCAAATCGTCTTATTTCTTGCAAGACCATACCTCTTATTCAGCCGAGGACTATACCAAACTCTATCTCAGAGATTTGGTTAGGTTGCACAGTGTTCCCTTATCTATCATCTCAGACAGAGGTACTCAGTTTACCTCTTATTTCTGGAAAGCATTCCAAATAATCTTAGTACCCAAGTCCATCTCAGTATAGCTTTCCATCGTTAGATAGACGGTCAAGCAGAAAGGACCATTCAGTCTCTAGAAGATATGTTGAGAGCATGCGCAGTCAATTTTAAAGGTAGTTGGGATGACCACCTGCCTTTGATTGAATTAGCATATAATAACAGTTATCATTTCAGTATCTGTATGGCTCTATTTGAGGCTCTCTATGGTAGAAGATATAGATCTCTAATTGGTTGGTTTGAAGTAGGTGAGGCCGCAGTAGTAGGACCTGACTAGGTGTTTGATGCGTTAGAGAAGGTTCAGTTGATCAAAGAAAGGCTTAGGGTCGCCTAGAGCCGATAGAAATCGTATGCAGATGTGAGGAGAAGGGATTTTGAGTTTGAGGTCTATGATTTTATGTACTTGAAAATCTCTCTAATGAAAGAAGTAAAGATATTCAAGAAGAAAGGAAAACTCAGTCCACGATACGTCGGTCCCTTCATAATTCTCAGTCGTTTTGAAAAGGTAGCTTACGAGCTTGAGTTGCCTTAAGATTTATCCTCAGTACACCCAGTGTTCCATGTCTCATTGTTGATAAAGTGTATTGGTGATCCAGCTATAGTTATTCCCTTAGAAAGTGTAGATATTCAGAACAGTCTTTCCTTTGAGGAAGTCCCAGTCAAAATTCTTGATCATCAAGTTCTTAGACTAAGGAACGATGAAGTTTCATTGGTCAAAGTTCTTTGGCGGAATTAGTCCGTTGAGGGAGCCACTTGGAAAGAAAAAGTAGATATACAGACCAAGTACCCTTATCTCTTCTCTGTGAATCCAAATTCAGTAAAAGGTACCTAATTACCTTAAGATTTCTCTCTATCATGCTCAGTTTCAGTTGTACATCATGTTCATGTTAGTCATGCATTCATGAATCAGTTCAGTCATGCATTCCATGCATCAGATATGGATGTAGAGTGTGTAAGTTTTGTCCCAATCTCATTCGAGGACGAATGATCCCAAGGGGGAGATATTGTAATACCCCGTCTTTCCCTAGCATAATTTAAGTCTCAATACATGATTATTTGTATATAAAATTTTCGAAACACTCATTATTTTCAATTTTAAAGCCTTCTATTCTGTAGGAAATTGAATTAGCTTTCCAACGATATGAAATATGCCCAAATCCGATAACCAGATAAGAAGTTATGTCGATTTTAAGTTTCAGTCGTTAAACACCGTCATTTTAACACTTAGAGAATCATGGAGCTAGCATAAATGATGATTTTCAATTTCCAGTGAATCTCCAAGAAACCACCGCGTCGCTGTCAACTAAAATCCTAATTGTCTTTCTCCAGTGTCGTGTCGCAATATTGGCGCATCGCACCAAGGGTGAATTTTAGAATCAAAGGGGAACCGTGATTCCTCCATATCATGCCAAACCCTTAGTTACCATTTGTCCAATTCTAGTGACACGACACGATAGCACCGCGTCGCACCTGCTTACAAAATTTAGAATTTTTCAATAATTCTGAGTTTTAAATCTGAGGGTATTACTATCTTTTTTCCCTCACCCCATTCATCCTTTAACATGAAATTCACCCTAATTAACCCATTATTTAATTATTTTAATAACTTTTCCCCCAAATCAAAGAAGATTTTCTCCCAATCAAGAACCCTAGCTCTAAAATTCAAAGTCAATACTTAAGCATTCACCAAGAAGTTTAAGAAATCCATCAATTAAGGTATGTTAAATGTTCATTGATGGATCCTTTTCATCTATGGAGTCTAAGAAACACTTTTAAATTATAAAAATATGATATTTTCAAGCTATTATATTTTAAATTATGATTTCACCCATGAATCTCCATGAACTATGATTCTATACCATGCTACCATGAAATTATTGTTATTATTTAATCCTCCATGTTTTAATGTTGTTATTTATTGAACAAGACCTCGATTTAACTCTATTATGTCAGATTCATGCTATTTTTATATGTTTTATGACATTTCTATGATTGTTTTAACCCATGAACTACAAAAATTTGATAAAATGCCTACAAGAGTGATTGATTTAAATAAAAGCCTTTATGTTTTGTCCTTGAAGCGTTAGTGTCATTTTACTATTATTGTTTTGAGTCCTGGGGGTATTGAATAGCCAAAATCCATAGATGCTTACTTAGTCTAGTATCAGTACGTTACAAAATAGTCTTCAGATTATATTATGAGCATTATCAGAATAGTCAAGTATAAGTCATTAATCTCAGAACAGTCTAGTATCTCAGTGTCTTTCAGTTGTGAGTAGGATTTAACATCGACCGAGTGCAGGGATGGCGTCTTCCCCGTCAGATAGGAAGAGTCGTTAGTAGCATTCCCTAAACTCTAGAACTATGTAGCCAGCGTAGCATATGAGTATTCACCCATTAAATTAGGCTTGACTATCTCGTAGGGGTCACCCATCGGTTCAGGCTTGACACCCTTAGTCCTTTGGATATTATATCAGTTTAGTGGATCCACACAGTCATCGTTAGTACCTGTGGCATGGTATTAACACCCTTTCAACTAGGGTTATAGGTTGGAGTCGTATTAGCTCAAATTGGGGAATGTCGGTTAGATGATACCTCTCATGGTTTCAAATATAGTCTCAGTTACAGGCTCAGTTCATTTTTATAGTCTTAGAGTTGTTTGGACAAAGCATACAGATATCAGTATTTTGTCAGTATTTCAGTTTACAGAGTTTACTCATTCCATGTTATATACTAGGTCATCCATCCCTAGTGTCCCCAGATTTTCATGTATCTTTAGTATTGACAGACTGTCATGCATACACGGTATTTACAGATTTCTCCATATTTTTAGTACCTACAGATTTTATGTTCTCTACTCAGTACCTTATGTTCTACATGTATAATTAATTAGTTATTATTATTATTCCTATTCATGAAACAATGCATGTTATCCTACCTCATTGAGCATACCACAATATTCAAAGTACTGATCGCATACCTTTCTTTTGTACTATGATGTATCATATCATAGGTGCTGACGCTCAATTCTCGGATCGTACTTAGTCCCTCAAATCATCAGCAGTACAGTAGAAGTGGTGTGTCCTCATCATCCTAGGACAGATTATATTACTTCATGTCTTTATCTCAGTAGTTAGTAGAGTTAGTTGGGGGCCTGTCTCATCAACTCACAGTATTTAGTTTTGAGGCTTTTGAGACACTACAGTTAGCTATTCAGATTTTAGTATTATGCCAGTTCATAATTCAGTAGTCGTTTTATTATTAAAACCTTATGGCATTTTAGTTATTCTTTTGCATTCATGATTATATTATTCAGTGCTCACTGTAGGTACCATCTTATGGGTTAGCTTATGGTCCTCGAGACTGTACGCACCGTGTAACGACTAGGGGGTAGTCTCGGGTCATTACAACTACTATTTTGCCAATTTCAAATGCGGTCCAATCCTTGTCCAAAAACCATAAAACTTACCCGAGACATGCTATTTTCATTCCCGAATATAATAAAACTCAAAAACCATTGTCTCGGATCCCGAAAGGTCAATTTAGAAATCTTTGAATTTTGAATGGAGTCAAAATGACTAAGTCCCTTAACTCTTAACTTTACCTTTCAAATTCTATGTTCTATAAGTACGTATTAAGGGTTGGACTGAGCTAGAAATATTTGGGGTATTACATGGATTTAGGCCCTGAATTTGTTAGTACTAGTTCCCACTATGACTCAGAGCCATAAGAAGTTAGTATGAACATTTAGGTTTTTCCTTAGTGTTAACCATATTTATGTATAACCTTATTTATGTACATGAATTTATACTTATAGTTATAGTATTAATGTATATCCCTTCCTTCATTCATATTGTATATCCATTCCATGACTTTGTATACTATTATTTATCCTAGTTCTTCTCTTTATTCATCCATTAGCCAGTGATATATGAAATGGTGTTTAGTTTTTGAGTATGGATAAAATAGGATAGTTTACCCCTATCGTCTCCTTATCATTACTATGTAGTATGTTTTATATATGGGTGTAGTTTACATTCCTTCTTGCATGCTATTTATATTTGCATTATCAATGGAGCTCAGTCAACAGTTACTTACTGAGTACCATATATCGGTACTCACATTAAACTTCTGCAACCTACAGATCATAATATTAGTTCTCGTCGTAGTTTTTTTTGTCGTGAGGAGAATCTATGGTTCAGAGACATAGGGAGAGCTCCTGGCGTTCGGAGTATTGCTATTCTTCCTATTATGTACTAGACTAGTCTGTATGTTGTATTTAGAGATGAGCTGTATCAGTATATTCATTTGGCACTTTATTTTGTATTCTTATTATTTTAAAAGCTCTTGTATTGATTTCACCATGTTTTGGTACTATTTTACATATTTTATCCTTTTATTTCATTTATTCCCCATTCTTCCTCCATTTTTGTTGATAGAGTGTTACTAGTTGTTCTGGACTGCGAGTTAGCTTGCCTACTGGTGGGTTAAAGTAGGTGCCATCATGACCTGAGAATTTGGGTTGTGACAATTCAACTGACCATTAATTGGACCACGAACCCTAATGTCCTATGGTTTCACAACACTTTTGAAGCTTTAAATGAAGAAAATATGCAAGTTACTTAGGTTTTTTTGTTAGATATGATATGTTTTGTTTTGTAATTTGTGGAAACCAGGTTTTGGCAATGAAAAGGAGAAATATATGAAATTTGATCATTTTGGGACACCTACATGGGTATTTGCACCCCATACGTACTACCTATGTGAAGTAAGTCTTATAATATATGCTAGAAAGTTGAAGTTTAGAGATTCAGAAGTTAAAGATTTTGGTCTATCACCTATTGAGGACTACCTATGGGTTGTAGGTAGTACCTACACCTCATAATTGTAAAAAACCATGAAGTTTAGGGAGTTACAAGAGTTTTGGACACTGGCACCTATGGTTGGGCCACCTACACCTCGAAGGTGGTCCCGTAGGTGGCCACCAACCTTGATTTTCCTTTATTGTTTACGATTGGTTTCCTAGGATTTTATGGTGTAATATAAATACCCTTTTGATGTTTTTAGTTAGTTTGCATACTATTACCACTTACAAACATATATTTAATTATGAGATTTGATTTTGATCTTGGGATTATTTCATTCTTGATTTTTTTTTATTATTCTATTCGAGACTTTGGGTTTTATTCGTCAATTATTGTGATATTGATTTAATGATTTCAAATATGATTTCAATTGATTATTTCACAAGAATGAGCGGCTAATTCCTTTAGATAGGGTTGTGGGAACCCTGGCGGATTAATGAAGTAAGGGAGGTGTTCCATTCTTCTAGATTATTGTTGTTTCACATATTATGGTATTATTCAAGCTTATTGATTTCTTAATGATTGCAAAAGTTAGTATCCTGCCCGTATTCACTACGAACTTGAGAAGGAGGTAAAGATTTGGAAAAGGAGATCATAACAGTAATTTTAAGTTAATTGTCAAAATAAGATATTCATCACTATCTACTTAAGATAATTATCTTCATCTAAGAAACTTGAGAACGAGAGGAGATAGTTGAAACTGTGGTCCAAGGCAAGGGTTAGTAATGAAATACTATGAGATCGAGAGGAGATGAGTGAGATTTACCAAAGTGTGTTGAGATGTTGTTGGTGATACATAACTTCCCAAACTCCACAAGCACAATAATTTGATAGCTTGATTGAGCACAATAAACCTACAGATTTAGAAGCCAGGAGGAACACAAGCTTAGTGTTTGTTTCTGACTTTTTACAACCAAAAGTATATGAGTTTTGTTACTTTTTACTATTTATAACTAAATCCCCCCATTTATGTTTCTATACTGCATGGTGGTTTCAGTAAATTTAAGAGATAGTTCCTCCTATTCCCTATGTGTTCGACCCCAACCTGAGTTGGGTTATTATATTTTGCATCGACTGATTTATCTTCAATTGGAGATGTAGCTTTGGGCGGTATAAAAATTTAAGTATTGTTGCCAGGGAATACTATTATGGAGTTTTTGTTGGAGATTTGGGCTATATATATGTATATATATATATATATTTACTCTTATAGATATGCTATATTTACAAAAGGAACAGTGGAGTGATGATGACTCTTTATTTATTGATCCTTCCCCTTTTGGTATACTACACTATTGCAGGAGTGTGTAGATATATTGTTGGAGCATAATGCGAGTATACTGGAAACATTTACACTTCTCAAAAAAGAAAAGGAGGAGTTCAGTCAAAAGGTTGATAGGCTTGGATTTGATATTACAACTTACTAGTAGAATTGAATACAAACTTTAATTCGTGTAATGCCAATAATTTAGTTATGAGTTGTGTGAGGCTGAAAAACTTCTTATAAGTTAAATTAAGGATCTAAAATTGGAGAAGTCAACACTTGATCTGACTTTTTTGGATGTTTTCACTATTCAAAAGATCACGCTAGAGTTATGTGAGGATGTAAAAGATAATGCAATTCATGAGTTGGGACAAATTGGACCTCATTCGAGTCACTTTTCCACATTATGTTTGGATAAGACGATATCATCCGAGCCCAGAGAATAGTTCAATGGGGAGGATAAATATGTCTATATTCTAGAATTTGTTGTTCTAAAACCACAAAATTACATTCCTCAATTAAGATCCAAGAATTGCGACATGCCACATCTATTACTTGGTCCTTTCTTTTTACACCACCACCCCTTGAGTATAGTAAGAAATCAGAAAAATAATTAAGGGTTAAATTCATAAGTTCAAAGTGAAAAGATAAAATTAAAGGCCAACCCTTTGTCTACCTTGATGAAGCCTAAGTAATCAAGGTACCCATGGTCTTGTTGGTGAAGTCTGAGTAACCAACATAGCCACGTAATGCCGCGACGTTAAATCAGGTACTAGTTGGGAGAAAAGCCAAGGTATTTTGATATTTTTGCATTTATTTGTGTTTTGATTGATGTCATATTTGCTCAATCAAGGTGTCACATATATGTTCCTAAATATTTTGTAGTTTAGTGGCCCAATGCATTGTGGAAAATACATGTCTATTTGATTGGGGTGGGGCTATTTGTGGGTCTAGATGTCCTCTTGGGGTTTTGTTTTCCTGTGTCTTTCCCCTGAGTCTTGTTCTTAGTAGCGTCAGCATATTTATGTCATATTGTGTTTTGTTTTGTATTATGTTGTTTATGTTTAAGTAGGAGAAAAATAAATACCTAAGGCAATTGATGGATTTTTATTGTTCTTAAAGTGGTTTGAAAAAATTATACCCCTCAAAAAACATTATTTTTGGACTATGTGCTATGTATATATGTTTATTTTTGTCTCTACCCTTATTCCTATCCTTGTACTAGAAATATTATAGTTATTTTCATTTTGTAATAGTTTTGATCTAGATTTTCTTGACCTTGGGGCCAAGAGTCTTGATTATATCCTTGGGCATGAGCCTAAAACCCTGCCACCTGATCGTTCAAATAATTTGCCTACTCTTTAGAATTAGAATCCCAATTATCATATCTTAGATCTTTCTTTTAAAAACTAATTGAATTTACCTTTCTAGGCGCATCTCAATGGCATAATTTCTGTTGATATTTAATTTATTCTTCATATGGGCTATGTCTTGATCTTGATCCTTTTCATTCCAACACTGTTCTGCATATATACCTAGAGCATAAGCCCGCAAAAACTTCAGATCATGTGTGTGTTATGCCCTATTATATTTGGTTCCTATGTCAAGCATCTTTATAACATCTCTATATATGTAAATAATTAAGTCTCCTTCCATAATAGTGTTAGCAACATCCTCGTAAAGGCATTTAAAGACAAATAAAAGATCTTTAACAAACTCTCATCAGGTATCCTATGATTATAGAATTGCCTTGAATTCTTGTTGAACTTTAATTATGACTCATGCGGAGCCTTAGTATCCAACTTTCTACTATTATAGATTTCATCTGTTAGTTGCAATATTCTAGACAGCAGGAAATAACTCAGTAAGAAAGTCCAGTGCAACTCCCTCTAAGTAGTGATTGAGTGAATAGACAATTCTTCCAACCCAAAAAGTTATTTCACCTATCAATGAGAATGAAAATAATCACAATATAAAAGCATCTTGGATCACATCATGTAGTTTATATACCTCACAAATGCACATAAAGTTTATCAAGTTCAAATTTACATCATTAATAGTGTTTCCACTAAATACTCCTTTTATGTTCATCAACTTTATCATTGTACTAGTGATATTAAACTTGGCGACAGTGAGCAATGCTAAGGGACTATGGATCCTATTGCACTAGCATGACCCGAACCAGGGCCTGACCTATGACAGTTATCTCAAATCCACTAAGGACCGTAGACCACCCCCATCGCCTAGTCGACCAAAACACAATATAATATAACAACGGAATTCTAAACGTAAAATTTGTGTCGATAAGAATCACTCAAAAGTTGTCTAAGAATTCAACAATAAATCCCAAGTCCACAGCAATCCAGAAAGCCTCTAAACAAAACTAAAATCAATCTAAGGTGGAACATTCCCCCGACGATAGAAGAAACTAAATCAAGGGAAAGTATATGACATAACAAAATCAAAATATAAAATGACGTCTTCTAAAGTATAAAAACTTACTACTTTAATCTGACGCACGACTATCCCATGATCAACTAGTAACTGCACAAAAAAGGTAGAAGTATTCTTTATTCCTGCATCACATGGGGATACAACATCCAAAGACGGTTAGTGGGATGAGCACTAGCATGTAACTCAGGGAACAGGGATAAAATAATGTCATGACAATATTTCACAATCATTCGAAGACAACGCACATAATCATATATATAGATATATATATATAAGCATGTCAAGCTAGGAAAGGGAACTAGTCTTTTCATTAAGTAAGACTTTATCTTGCACTATGTAGCTCAAACGTCATAACAGACACCCATGAGCTATATGGGATCAACTCCCATTCTGAAAGGGCCCCAGCATGTGTTATAACACTCAAATTGCACATCATTTGAAGTGCAAGGTGATCATCATCAATATATTTACCCCACTATGAGTTTGGTTTGAATCCACGAGGAACAATATGAGTGGAAATTAAATTATCCTGGAATAAAGGAAACTTGCTAAATTCAAAACTAGAGTACAAGTGTGTAGTGAATAGTGGGGGTTTGAAAAGTATCAAAAATAATGTTTATTTATGGAATTTTGAAGGACTAATTCAGGGATATAAATAATTATAGTGTAGAAAATTAGACATGGATCTTGGGATTATGCTTTCCTAGGGGTAAATTATGTATCGGAACATGGTGATTCATAGCGAACGCCAATCATTTACAATAGTGTAGGCTAGGTCTAGGGTATTTGAGGCTAGCTTGACAACAAAACCTCAAGAATTTCACATATTGAACCTTTCGAATACCTAACAAGTGTTTTTATTATATTCACCAACGACCTCAATTGGGTAACCCTATTTCTAGGAAATACCCAAGATATAGTAAATTTTATAATCACTATTTGTCTAAGATAGTGAGAATTATTAAACTAAATCCATCAATTGTCTCCTATTGTCTTGGTTCCCACATCCCTCTTTCAAGGATGATGTGGTTTCCAAAAGTTCACACTAACCCCTCTTTCAAGGATGGTTTGAGCTTTCAAAAGCTTGCGATTTTTACCCACAAACCCATTTGGGTATTTGGAGCTTTCACCAACAAATCCCAACAAATTTATGCAAGAAACAGTAGAACCCATCACCAATAAGCTAGTATATAAACAAGTGAATCACAACCCACACATAAATGCACCTTATTCTAACATAATCCCAAGAGGAAGATATACATAATAATCTCCATTTATTATATTTATGAAAGACTAAGTGAATATTACTTCAAACTTTAAACTTCAACAAATATTCAATGGGATTTAGCTAATCCTTCACTTGAAAGCTACTCCAATGTATTCTTCACCCTAAATTATTACAATAATCGTCCTCCCAAAAATGGAAACTACAAAGTAGACAAGGTTCTAGTAATTGGGAATGGATTCGATGATTTCTAAAGGGATATGGTTTGAGTATATATGAGGAAATTTGGTATCAGTTGTGTGCATTTATGTTTTTTTTCTCTTGGGCTGAATTTTCCAATAGGCCATGATTTTAGGAGTTGTCCGCATTTACGGCTACCGCGATCGATGTCAAAACCATGCAATCGCGGTATGTTGACCTGCTTGACTTACCGCAATTGCAGTCCTCAGACCAATATCTTGATAACTGAGGCTATGTTCTACTCCAGGTCTTCAAACTACACTTCTTTCCTTCTTTTTATCTTTTATAGATCATATCCACATATTATCATCCCATTACATATATGCCTGCAAAATATGGATATTAGTGCATTTATTCACAAATATATCTCACTTGTTCATTGAAAATACAGTAATGTAAATGAATGTTAAGTCCTAATGGGTGATAAATTCACCTGTCATCAACACCCCTAACTTAAAGCTCTGTTTTTCCTCAAGCAACATTACCTCTTTACCATAAGACAACATATATTTATTCCCACATAAGATGACCCAATGATCACAATAACATCAAGCTTAGTAACTACCTCCAGTAGCTCTTCAAACATGGGCAAGGATTTTCGCGACACCCCTCAACATAAAATGCAATATTGAAGGGTGCAAAAGACTTCAAAGAGAAACAATGCAACAATCATCAATACTCAAGAAGAGACTCACTTTTTGACCTCAACTACACTATACTCCATTTGCCTCTTTTCTCAGAAGTTGACAGAAACACCCACCTCAACTAGTTCACATGCCTCCTCACAAGAAGGAAAATTTCACACACCAATCTACCAATTATGTATCAAAGAATTTAAATACAAAACTCTCTCCCTCACAAGAACTATCCATGTTAACAAGTTTCATACCATAGGATTTTACCTATTTTCAATATCCACTACAATGAAAGTAAATGGTTGGATATCTCGAAGGGATTTTTGAGCTTGTAACGTTTGTTTGAGATAGGGTAGGATATCATTTAGGGTCAACAAAGTTTATACCCTCCTTGAACATCTATATCACATAATTTAATCCACTTTGTTGACTATGGGACACTTCTTTTGGTTGCAAATGTGCCTATATTTATTCTCTTATTTGACCCATTTTCTTTCCATTTACTTTTCTTTTATGCCTTTCATCCCTTGGCTGAATTTTTTTCTTCTTCTATTCATTTGTTTCAATACTTAAGCGTGTAGGCACTCACAAACAACTTTGTGGCCCAAAGTTACTTACTTCAATCTTCACCACCCCTAATTTAGGATTTTAACCTCAAGTTGAATATTAAGTTGAAGGGGGGTATGGTTCAAAAGATGGAATAAAGTTGAATAGCTCACACCTTGTAATATGTTTACCAAAGAAACATACAAAGGCTCAAAATGGGTGACTAGGGATAACCTCTATGCACGGGTAGGTTTTTAGGTTTAGTGGGTTTCCAATGTCACAAAGATGGCCTAATATCATCTCACCAACTTAATACAATCAAAGTTTAGCCATGAGAGACTAATAGGCCAAGTTCTAGATGACACAAGTATACTTGAGATATAGATAATTTAAGTCACCACACATGGCATGTGAATTTTCCAAGGAGGTTCAATTGCCCCTCCCATTAGAGAAAAAAATGGAGTATCTTTCAATTTTTGTACACCAAAATTTTGGAGTCACAAAAAGAGAATTTTTTGATACACGGTTTCTCACATCCATGCCTCTAATTTTTAAAAAAATTTGAACGGAGGTGGTGTTTGTTTTGCATTTGCACCATGCACAATTTGCTAACCATGGAAATAATCCAAGCCTTTGTCTAACATTTTTTCCAAATATGGTCAAACCAACCATATGGCTATTCATACTTCGCTAATGACATAAGCGTGATCCCAAATCCACAATTCCATAGGTACTCAGGATCCCCTTGCATTTGTGATTTTGATGCCATGGGTACTCAAATTTCCCCTGCATCTATGGCTTAAAAATCCAATAATGACTCTTTTTTCTTAAGAATGTCTTCACTCAATTTATCATAGGGAAAGCTCTTCAGACATCACCACTATCCAAATAAAACTAAAGTCAAACAAAAATTTAAAATAAAAACAAATGACTAATCCATGAAATATGGGCACCATTAGAGTACCCAAATAATTCAACCCAAAAACAAATGAAAATCATAAAGAGTATCATAAAAAACAATATCAAAACATCCAGAAATATATCCAAACAATACAAATCCAGGGACTGGTAAACCCCAATAAAAACTATAGCAGTGTTCTCACTGCATAAGCAATAAAGAAAGAGAAAAGGGTGTAACCTGAATCTGCAGGAGGAACTCCTCTCCCCTGTAGACTCTGAATTATATCCACTAGTATCATCATCAAACCACTCAGTAAGGGACTTGTCATCACTCTCGAACCTATAAGAAGGCAATTTATCTTAGGTTTTCAAGACCTTCTATAGGCCCTTCACCCCCTTCCATATTTTGTTGAAGAACTTATCCCGCTTCTTCTCCCTCTTTTTAATTTTCTCAAGGGAGTCCCAAATCTCCCTGTGAGACTCCACCAATGCTGAATATTCCCTCTCGAGTCTCACAATTGTGGCCTCCTGCTTTCCCTTCTCCTCATTACACTTCTCATATTATGAGCGAGATACATGAGAGTGGCGTCTAGTAGATGACTCTCCCAGCCCTTGAGAAAATACTGAAACCAGATCCTTTATGACCCAAATATCCTCACCAATATCTTCTAGAGGCCCAGTGATGGATGATCTACATGACTTGGCCTCCTCAGCTGTCCACTTATCCAAGTCGATATTTCTCTTTTTTCTTTGGCTAGGTGCTCCCTCACCCTAAATTTTGAGTAAAGTGATGTGGGGGTTTGATTTCACCCCGGTGCCTAACCAGTACTCCTCTACTCCATCCCTCTTTCACAACTCAGTAATAAGAGAAGAAAAGGGGAGAAGTGTACCACTCTAACTCTTGAAATGCCTTAGATCTGAATTTATAATCTCTCCCACGTTCAGAGAAATGCCAGATAGAATACAACCCACCATCTGAGCTAATAAATCTTTGATAGCAGTCATATGACTACAAGGAAAAACTCAGCTATAGATGATATAAAACCAAATTCTGGCCTCAACTCTGAAATTGATCATGGAGATTTCTCTTTCGGTGGTGTCTCGAGATACCTCTTTACCCAGAGAACAATATGTTGATCATCCATGTACCTTGCTCGAAAATCTTTGGCTGGAACTCAGTCATGTAAGTATTAGGGAGCACGTATATTACATTGATTTATTCTTCTCTAAAATGCACCTCCGTTCCCCTAATCCTCATTACTAGGTCTAAGAGGGAGACTACACCAATATTGTCATATAATTCTCATACCCAGTGCTCATTTGAAATACAGGGGTATGAGGCAATACATATCCACTCGGTAGTAGCAAGCCTATTAAAAAAAATTTGAAAGTTCTCTTTCTGGGAGTAGATTGGT
Source organism: Capsicum pubescens (assembly GCA_030864215.1). Taxonomy (NCBI): domain Eukaryota; kingdom Viridiplantae; phylum Streptophyta; class Magnoliopsida; order Solanales; family Solanaceae; genus Capsicum; species Capsicum pubescens. The sequence goes on from CM061541.1 coordinate 128,502,498, forward strand.
CCTTCGGAGGTCAGAGTAGTAGAGGTTGTGACATTCTTAAGCCATGAAGAGGATGTGGTCATTATCTCTCATTCTTTGGTTGAGTACCAATATGAAACATAATCCAGACAATCATTAGCATTCTCAAACCAAAACCACGCTAGATGAATTAGATAAACTCATATGGCAATGTCATAGTGGGTCTTGTGGTGATAAAGGGGCATGCAAAAAAAAAATTCTCAGCAAGAAATTAGTCTCAATTATTGCGATCGAGGACCCTTGACCATGGTTGCAGTAATTGAGACCATTTTCATCAAGTTCTACAATATCACCAAAACTCTAGGTTTTAACCTTAAAATGAGTTATAATCAAAAGATAGATTGACATCCTCATGAATCTTATACCATAAGTGCACAATTGTACTCTTGAAAAGTGGAGAAATTAATAATGGGTTCATTGGAGCTATCAGTCAAATACATGGTGCACACACTAATTGTATCCTATTTAGGCCAAAAACAGGGTACTCAAGACTTCCCCATCGGTGTGTACACCAACTACAACATCCTACCACACATATAATCATTTTCAAGCATTGGTTTAGCATTTGTAAACACTAATTTAAGTCTACTCCTAAAGTACAAGTTTCAGACCAATTAACAAACATAAAAACAAGAGAGTTAAGAACACATACTGTGATAAAGGATGAAAATGAGTTCAATTACACAATATGGACACTCACACAGTTAAATTTGATATAAAAATTAAGAGAATTTGATAAAAGCGTGTGAGGGAGAAATGGCAGTCGGATGGTCTTTTTAAACTTCATTCATTGCAATCGCATTCCTATTTTAGCAACCATAGACACTCAGCTTCCTCAATAGCGATTACATAGTCAGCGATTGCGGTAATTATGAACAATTTTTAATTTCTCTACACTCCCCTATTCAGTCTAAAACATGATAATTTAACTCTTTTGCTTTTTCAATTTCCATCAACACTCCTCATAGGACCACAATCTCATGGATTACGCATAAACAAAAATAAAATCTACTCCACCGTGCATAAACAAATGGATAGTGCCACTTTCGTGGCATGATGGGTTGTTTCCCATCTTTGGTGTTAAGAAGTCTTTCAAACTATCACTAGGGTTTCAATTTAGAAGATTTAATATTTATCCCAACTTTCACTCATTATGAATTAGCAGCAAAAGGCCAGAAGATTCAGATCTTCCAAGAAGAAATGTGGTAGAAAGGGTAACATGGTGATGTGGCTTCAATCTTGCCACTCTGAAGACTTGAACCTTTTACCCAATTTCACATCATTTTTTTATTTAGCTCCTTGGGTAATGGTTGGAACCTCAATAGTCCATTAGTTGAACATAAAAAATGGAGTGCCTTAGCCTTCGAGTTTGGGGTTCTCATGCGCTTTTTTGGAACGTCAAACTCCAAAATGTAGGGATAGAGCTCATTCACCCTAAAACCCATAATTTGCTTGGGTGGAAGGACTTTCATCAAATCCATAAAGAATAATTTTAAAAAATGGTTCAAATGAGATTTATCCCTTAATTCAGGAATTGCATCCATCTCAATATCCTTACCCCTAAATGGACTAGTGTCTTCAAAAGATATTTTCTTGACTTCTTCTTTTAATTCTAGCACCATTTCCTCAATTGTGGCATCTTCAACAATATTTAGTACGTCTGTTTGGGAAATCACCGAGGATTCTTCACTACCAAGCTCATATTAACCACATAGCCTGGTTTCTCTTCTTAATTAACCTCCTCTTATTGAAAAGTGGGCAAGGTAATGGTATTTGTAAGATTTGTTTCCTTACCAATTTCTTTTATCTTTTTTATTTCCTTTTGACATGCCCTCATATCTTGATGCATGAAATATGTGATATTACCTATCGTTTCCACCAGATCAAAGATAACATGAAGCCTTGCTTCAACATCTTTGTAACTGGCATGTTGTTCTTTCTTTTTCTTGTCACAGGACCTATCAATCTCTTAAGAAGAACTAGAATTTGGGTTAGTATAATGGGGGGATGGAGCATTTGGACAATCATTCCAATGTTTATATTGACCACCATTTAAAGAACATTTATACTCCCAATAGGATCAAGATAGTACTTCCATCTCTCTCCGAGGAGCATATCTATAATCTTGCCAAAAGTGTGGCCCATCATAATATGGATGTGGATCGTCAAGATAGGATTTTCAACTACCAAAATCATATTTATCCCTCGATTCAATATAGAAAAGTAAACAAAAACAAAAATATACCTAACACAAGAAATAAAAGAAAATCACAAACACTTATTTACAAGTTTGGATTTAAGCAAGTAAGCTAAAATTTCAAACTAACTCAATACGTCAATTTTTTTCCCTGGCAACAATGCCATTTTTTATAATGCTTAAATTACATGTAAATTTAAGTGCAAGGCAGTCGTCGTCAATATATTTTCCCAACTTTGAGCCAGGATAAAATCCATGAGGAACAATGTGAGTGACAATTGAATTATCTTGGAATAAATAAAACTTGTTAAATTAAAACCTAGGGTACAAGTGCGTTAAGAAAAGTGTGGATTTGAAAATTGTCAAAACTAATGTTTATTTATGGAATTTTAAAGGACTAATTCGGGGCTACAAATAATTAGATTGTAAATAATTAGACATGGATCATAGTATTATGCTTTCCTAGGGGAAAATTATTCATGGGAACACGGTGATTTGGTGCGAACACCAATCGTTGACAATATGTTAGGCTAGGTCTATGGTCCTTGAGGCAAGGTTTTCAACACAACCTCAATAATTTCACCTATTGAACCTCTTATATACCTAACGAGTATTTTAATTATATTCAACAAGTACCTCAATTGTGTATCTCTATTTCTAGGAAATACCGAAGCTATAGTCAATTTCATACTCAGTTTTTTGTCAAATAAAGTGAGAATTACTAACTTGAATCCATCAATTATCTAATATTGTATTGGTTCCCACACCCCTCTTTCAAATATGATGTGGGTTCCAAAAGTACAACCTAACCCCTCTTACAAGGATGGTTTGAGCATTCAAGAGCTTGTGATTTTTACCCACAAAAACTTTTTGGTATTTAGGGCTTTCACCCACAAATCCCAACTAATTTACTCAAGCAATATTAGAAACCATCACCAACAAACTAGCATATACAAGAGTGAATAACAACCCACATAAATGCACCCTATTCTAATAGAATCCCAAGAAAAAAAACTAGCTACACATAAGAGTAAAAAACAAGATATACCCAATAATCTCTATTTATTATATTTATGAAAGGCTAACTAAATATTACTTCAAACTTTGAACTTCAATAAATCTTCAATGGGAGTTAGCTAATCCCTCACTTGGAAGCTGCTCCAACGTATTCTTTACCCTAAATTACGACACTAATTGTCCTCCCAAAAATGAAAACAAAGAGGTAGACAAGATTCCAATAATTGGGAATAGATTTAATGATTTCTAAAAGGATAGTGTTTAAGTCTATATGAGGACATTTGGTATCAGTTGCATGCATTATGATTCTTCCCTTGGACTGCTTCTTTTGGTAAGTCACAATCACGGGAGTTGTCCACATTCGTAGCTACAGCGACCACAGTTAGAACCACACGATCGTGGTATGCTGACTTTATTAATGATGTGTGATCCTGCGCTAACATATTTGAGGCTTTTAACTCTAAATAATTGTAAGGTCTTGAGCAACTTTAGTTGTTTTTGATTAGTTTACTTTAATTTTTGCAGTAAATGTTGAGATGTAGGAGAACCAAAAATAATGCAAGCAAAAAGGATGAAAAGTGAAGCAAAATAAAAGACAAGTGTGGATGACGACGTTCATGATAAGTGGTCAGCCTGGTGATAAGTTGTCAAGGATGCCATCATCCTTAAACAGAGATTGGGAGTTGAAGATATTTTTGTGGCGACCTTCGTGATAAGACGTCTGGTTGGTGATAAGGCATCACCGTCACCGTCAGCCTTAGACAGTAGAAGAAAAAAGTATAAAGAAGCTGACGACATCTGTGATAAGCCATCAGACTCCTGATAAGCTATCACGGATGCCGTTGTCTATTTCGAGAAAAAGCTGCAACTTTAATTTTATTTCCTTGTTTAGGATTAAATATAAAAACATTATTTAAGGTTTTTCTATGGGGGTTGGCACTTGAGTTTTAAGAGACGTATTTTGATATTTTCTCTTTGGAGTTTCTTGGCTTGAAAAAGCAAATACGTTGAAGAGATTATTATCAGTATTTTGGGATTTTCCTTTATGATCTAATCTACGATTCACTAATTATTATTCATCTCTGTAAGTTAATTATCTCAATTATGAATGTAATTATGTTTTTCATTCTTTGCATCATGAGTGGCTAAACTCCGTTAACTTGAATTATGGGATCTAGGGTTAGGTCATGATGATGTGCTAAACACTCAAGATTTAATAAGTGTTAGAATTTATTGATAATTCTGAGATTTTAATTAACGTTTGTTGGTTGCAAATAGTAGACACACCGACTTTGATTAGCTTGAGAAGGAAATCATGTAAAGTAGGAAGTGAATTATCAACAGGAACTCGAAAATACTTTGTTTAATAATCAACTTTGTAACAAGGTTGATTAACCTGAGGTAAAATCTGGATAGTGAATAGCAATTTCCTAAGTTTGAGAGGATTTGTAAATTAGATGCTTAAATCGGTCGAGAGACATTTGAGCATATCATCGATAAAGATAGCTTGTTATCTTAACCACCATGAGAATCTTGAACCACTTTTAGCATCTGTCATGTATCGGAAGCCCTAGTGAACATAATTCTAGTTATTTCATAACTCTTGATTTACAAATGCTAAAACTAAAGAGACCAACAATTATTTGCTGATCATCAAAAACCCCCATTTTATCTTTTCGTATCATCTGTTTGAATTCAACTTGTAGATATAGTCTCAAATTAATTTAATCGCCACTCACATTATTCCCTGTGGATTCAACCCAGACTCCAAAAGTTGGGTAAATATATTGACGATGACCGCCTAGCACTAAATTGACGTGTAAGTTGAGTGTTATCAAAAAATAGCACCGTTGTCGGGGAGAAATTTGGTGTATTGAGTTGGTTTGTAATTTTAGCCTACTTGCTTGAATTCAAACTTGTAAATAGTTGTTTCTAGTTTTTTTTTATTTCTTGTGTTAGGTATATTTTTATTTTAGCTTACTTATTACTATGGCATAGTGGAATGAACATGATCTTGGTGGTTGGAAATATTTTCTTGATGATCCATGTCCATATTGTGATGGACCTCACTTTTGGCAAGATTGTAGATATGCTCCCCAGAGAGAGATGAGCGCACCATCTCCAACCTACCGGGAGTATGATTGTTCGTTATGTGGTGGTCAAGATAGACATTGGAGTGATTGCCCAAATGCCCCCCCCCCCGGTATGCTAATCCAAATTCTAGTTCTTCTTAGTATTTTGATAGGTCTTATGGTCAAGAACAGGATGAACGAAGCACCGGAAAGAGTGGCATTGAAGCTATGCTTCAACTAATATTAGAGTATGTGGACACAACAAATGATGTCATACATGATATACATCAAGACATTAGGGCAAATAACGAGGAAATAAGAATGATAGAGGATATGGATATAGAGGTCAAGCATTCAAAGCACTTTTCCACATTATGTTTAGATGATATCTTGTTTGTAGAATCATTTAACATAATGGATAAGTGTGAAGATGAGGACCAAGAATCCGATGTTGATGATGAGATTTATGTTGAGTAACCCTCGGTGATTTCCCAACCAACCAAACCATTTATGAATGAAGATTCCATAGACGAGGAAATGGTACTAGAGTCAAAAGAAGAAATCAAGCACAATCCTTGTGAAAACTCTAGTCCATTTTGGGGTAAAAATACTAATAGGGATGCTACTCCAAAATTTAGAGTTAGTCCTCCTTCGAACCACTTTTCAACATTATTCTTGGTAGATGTGATGAAAGTCGAATCACCCAAGCAAATGATGAATTTTGAAAATAAGGAGGAAGATTCTTACATTTTGGAATTTGTCCTTCCAAAAGGGTATACTACAACCCCAATCTTGAAGGCCAAGAATCTTAAAGATTGATGTATATTTAGTGGCTGTTTAAAATTCTCATCGTTGCCAAATAAGCCTACATGAAAGTTTGATGCAAAATTGGGCAAGCATTTCAAGTCTTTGAAGTGGTGTGATAGAACATTCCTCATCATGCCCTCACATTTGTCCAACACACCTTGAAGATGTATTGATCGAAAGTTGAGTCGACATTTCAAATCCTACAAGTGGAGACATAAATAATTATCAAAAAGGTATCTTGATGAAGTCTGAGTAGTCAAGATAACTGAGTCATGCTGTGACACTAAATTAGGCACTTCTTGGGAGGCAACCCAAGGTATTTTGTTGTTTGTATTCGTATTATGTGATTGACATCAAATCTTCACACTCGTGGTACCACAGGTATGTTTCTAAATCTCTTATTTTGGTTTGATGCATTGGGGATATTGGATGATTTTAAGTTGAGGATGGGGCTACTTATGGGTGTTGATGTCCTCCTTGGGTTTTTTTTGTCGTTCCTCTTTTCCCCGGAGCCTTGTTCCTAGTAGAGCTAGTATGTTTAGGCATATTATATTTTATTTTGTGATGTGTTGTGGTTAACTGGGAGAAAAATAAGTATCTATGGCAGTTGACATATTTTTGTTGATTTTTGAACACCTCTGCAAAGGTCTGTCTTATAATTGTGTGATATGTATTTATGTGTGACCACTGTGCATTTTGTTATGGCATTAGTTCTAGTAACATGATAACCATTGCTAAATAATTTCATGAAGTAAATGGGTAGTATCTTGTGATGTAACTTTGTACCATGTGTGTGTGAGATACTACCTAGTTCACGTTGTATGTTGAAATCCAGAACTTGCCTAGTTATTCTTACCTTGGTTGAAGGATAGGGGCTAGGAAAGGATCATAGGCCGTTTTGATGTTAGCCTACTTTTAGCATAAATGACCTTCCCTGTATACATAATATCCCTTGATCCCTATTTTGAACCTGAATAGCCTATTTCTTTCATGACACCTATCACATTCCCATTTGTTTCACAATGAACCTATTTTGGCCTTGGTCCTCCTTAGGCACTGTGCATCTTGACTTAGGCAAATAGCCTAAGTTGAGGGTGGCTATCATAGGGGTACTGATTCAAAATAAGTATGAAGAGAGGCAGAATAAGAGAAAAAAATAAAAAGCCGGGTGTGGTGCAAAAAGAATAAGAAAAGAAAAATCTGTATAAAAGATTAGAAAAAGATTATTTGGTTTTTGAAATGATAGCACCCACCATGAGCATGCGTGATCAATAAAAGGGAGGAAGAAAAAAAGGTTAAAAAGTGAAACCCCAAGAGTTTAGTGTAGAGTCAAGGAGGCATAGTCACTCTAAAATATCCATGAATATCATACCATCCCTAGCCCTACGTTACAAGCTTTAGAAAAGCCCTATAGTGATCCTAACTGACCTGTCTGAAAACCTGGGTATTGACTATAAGGGAAAGCCTATGTGATTTGACATGCAGTGTTCGGAACTTCATTCTGAGAGTGAGTCTTCTTTTATCCCTCTATTTATGTATTTGAATTATGATATAAATAAAAAAGGGATTTCTTTGTTGTGAGGGCACACTGTGTATGTTTCTAGTCACTGACTTGTTTAGATATATGTGATCTTGGTATTGCATGGTTGTTATTGCTGAATTTTTTCCGTATCTTGATTCTTGTGAGTTAGATGGTTGTTTTCCAAAACATCAACAGTGAGCTTTAAAATTGACTGACCTTACGGATGGTGAATGTATTCTGAACTAGTATGAGTTGTTATCTTCCAAATTGTACTTTGTATTCTCTTAGTTATGTTATGGTTGCATAAGGACAAGCAATTGTTTAAGTTAAGGGTGTTGATGTGTGAGCCTACGCTAACACATTTGAGGCTTTTAACTTTAAATAATTGTAAGGTTTTGAGCAACATTAGTTGTTTTTTATTAGTTTACTTAGATTTTTGCAGTAAATGTTGAGATGTAGGTGAACCAAAAATAATGGAAGAAAAAAGGCTAAAAAGTGAAGCAAAATAAAGGACAAGTGTGGTTGACGACGTTCATGATAAGTCGTCAGCCTGGTGATAAGTTGTCAAGGATGTCGTCATCCTTAAACAGAGAATGGGAGTTGAAGACATTTTTGTGACGACGTTTGTGATAAGACGTTAGGTTGGTGATAAGGCGTCAACGTCGTCGTCAGCCTTAAACAACAGAAGCCAAAAGTGCAGAGGAGCTGACGATATCTGTGATAAGCTGTTAGACTCCTGATAAGCTATCACGAATGTCGTCGTCTATTCCGAGAAAAAGCTGCAACTTTAATTGTATTTCCTTATTTAGGATTAACTATAAAAAGCAGTGTTTAGGGTTTCTCTAGGGGGGGTGGCACTTGAGTTTTAAGAGATGTATTTTGATATTTTCTCTCTAGAGTTTCTTGGCTTGAAAAATAAAATACTTTGAAGAGATTATTATCAGTATTTTGGGATTTTCATTTATGATCTAATCTACGATTCACTAATTATTATTCATCTCTGTAAGTTAATCTTCTCAATTATGTGTTTCGTTCTTTGCATCATGAGTGGATAAACTCCGTTAACCTGAACTATGGGATCTAGGGTTAGGTCATGATGATGTGCTAAACACTCAAGATTTAATAGGTGTTAGGATTTCTTGAATATTCTGAGATTTCAATTAACGTCTGTTGGTTGCAAATAGTAGACACACCTACTTTGACTTGCTTGAGAAAGAAATCATATACAGTAGGAAGTGAATTATCAACAGGGACTCGGAAATACTTCGTTTAATAATCAGCTTTATAACAAGGTTGATTAACTTGAGGAAAAATTTGGGTTGTGAATAGCAATTTCCTAAGTCCGAGAGGACTAGGAAATTAGATGCCTAAATAGGTCGAGATATATATAGGCATATCATTGATAAATATAGCTTGTTATCCTAACCACCTTGAGAATTTTGAACCACTTTTAGCATCTGTCATGTACCGAAACCCTAGTGAACATAATTCTTGTTATTTCATAAACTCTTGATTTACAAACACTGAAACTAAAGTGACCAACAATTATTTGCTGATCATCAAAAAACCTCATTTTATCTTTTCGTATCATCTGTTTGAATTCAACTTGTGGCTATAGTATCAAATTAATTTAATCGCCACTCACATTGTTCCCTGTGGATTCAACCCCGACTCCAATAAGTTGGGTAAATGTATTGATGACGGCCGCCTTGCACTAAATTGACGTGTAAGTTGAGCGTTATCACTTGACTGAACGCGATCGTAGTTCTAAGGTCTTTGATCGTAATAACTGGGGCTATGTTCTCCTCCAGGTAATCAAACTCCATTTCTTTCCTTCTTTTAATCTTTTTCAGCTCGCATCCATATATTATCATCCCATTACCTATGTGCCTGCAAAATGTGGATATTAGTGTATTTAATCACAAATATGTTTCACTTATTCATTCAAAACATGGTAATGTGCATAAATGTAGAGTGCGAATGAGTGGTAGATTCATCATTCATCAGTGTGTTAGCCGCATGAACTGGAGGTATCAAAGAAGACCAGGAAATGCCCCTACCCCACATCAATCTAAGATACAAAGATATTAATAGTGTGAATCATGCACATAGGTCACTAAGACCAAACCTTATGTTAGCAAACATGAATTTCCATTTCAAGTGATTCAAGACCCACAACTTCACAGCTTAGATACATAAGCCCCATTAACCCCAAATCAAAACAAGTTTCATATAACCTATTAATTAAACAGTGAATTATATATTAAGGCCCACCAGGGTTATATTCATATAGTATTCTTGCAAGCTTATAACTATGCCACACAATTCCATAAAATTAGGGGAATGCCTCAACCCCTTTTTGTTTATCAAATTTACTCGTGGAATGTCTCGATCCCCGAGGTTTAAATTTGCATCAAAACATGGCCAACAAGGCCTTTAAAATCCATGTTCAATCTTTTAACTATTTATAAAATGCAATAATATAGATGGCCAAGTCAAACAATGTGACAAATCTCTATTTCAAAACAAATTACACAAATGGGTTGAGGGAACACAATTTCCAAACCAATCTCAATACCAAAATCATCAAATTGGAGGGAATGCCTTGACCCCCTTCCCATTAACCATCCCCATGCACCCTAATGGGTTTAAAAATACATAATAAAGCATGAACAATTTTGTTAAACCCATGGAAAAACAATTTAAGCAACAATCATTCAAAAACCCTTAAAGCCATATTCATAAACCACAATTAAATTCATGTGGAATCACATTAAACATATGATTTAAATAAAATAAACTTTTGGGAAGAGTAACATGTGTTAGATACACGAGTATTGGATAGTAATTCAGATCTTAGGACATAGAGGATTAATATACGATGAAATCTTTATACTTTCTTAGGGTTTTGAGTTTGAGAGTGTAATTGGGATATTGATAACTTAAAACTTAAAGGAATAGGATATATAATTCTTAAGGGTCTTACATAGGTGAAAGGATCACAATACCCCTCATCCCAAGTAAATAATACAAAATTGCATGGATTTTACATAAAGGCATGGCACAGACCTTATCGTAGAGGTTAACCTCCATGCCACAGACCCTAACATGGAGATTATCCTCCATCTCACAGACCCTATCGCAGAGATTATCCTCTGTGACATGGGGATATCGCAGAATTTCACTTCCTCTGTGGTCCCAAACCACTCGAACCCCTTCCAAAAATTCCAAAACTCTCTCGAGATACCCCATTCACATTCCTAAACACAATTTAAGTCAAAAATCGATGATTCAAACACGGGAGACCCAAAAATATAATGCTCAAATTTTGAGCGTGTTACATTAACACCCCTCCTTAGGATCATTCCTCCCTGGATGATGAGCTAGGACACTTATGGCATGAGAAATAGCAAGAGTATACCAGAATCAAATGAAAAAACTCAAAAAGTAGTAAGAGTAAATGAAACCCATACCTTAAGTAGTGTTATTTGCAACTAGATACAAGAATAGAGACTTGGACTTGATATCCTCTTCGGCTTCACAAGAAGCTTTCTCAAGCTTTTGGTTTCTCCATCGAACCTTCACCGAAGCCACGTCCTTAGTCCCCAAACGTCTGACTTGCTTATTCAATATATAAGTTGGGACTTCCTTATATGACAAGGAGTATGAAATACCCACACTTTAAAATGAAATAATCAAGGAAGGATCATCCATGCACTTCGTCAACATAGACACATGAAAGACATGAAGAATAGAACCTAAACTTGCAAGCAATTCCAGCTCAATGGAAACATCCCCACTCTCTTCTGAATTAAATAAGGTACAATGTATCGGGGACTGAGATTCCCCTTCTTTCTAAATTGCATAACACCCTTCATGAGAGACACCTTCAGAAATACTTGATCATCAATATTGAATTCCAACTCTCTTCGTCTGACGTCGGCATAGGACTTTGGATGACTTTGGGTTGTCTTAAGCCTATCCCAAATTACCTTCACCTTATCCATATTTTGATAGACCAAGTCAAGACCAAACAATCCAGTCTCACCAACTTCAAACCACCCAATAGGAGATGTACACCCCTTCTATACAAAGCCTCAAACGGAGCCATGCGGGTATTAGAGTTATAGTTTTTGTTACAAGCAAATTCAATGAGAGAAAAATGATCAACCCAACCAAAACCAAAGTCAATCATACAAGACGTTAGCATATCCTCCAAAGTCTGAATCATCCTCTTCACTTGTCCATCTATCTGAGGGTGGAAATTTGTGCTAAGGTTCACCTTAGTCCCTAAACCTCTCTGGATAGAATGCCAAAAGTGAGATGAGAACTGTGTACCTCGGTCTGAAATGATAAAAATTGGAGCACCATGCAATTTGACAATTTCTTGAATGAACAACTTACCCATCAATAACACACAACCTATCACGATACCTTGAGAAACAATCACTATTAATCTCAAAATCCATCACCTTATGCTTACCCACATCATCCTTGATTTGCATCAAGATAGGATCCAACACCAATTTTTTCTTCACCTCAGTGCCAAGAGATGACTTTCCCACCTCTTGCACAAACACACCACTATCCTCAGAATCTAAGAGATGGACTTCAAGATTAGACCAAAGGCGAATATGCTTCACCAAGTCTCTCTTCTCATCATCCACAATGGATAAACTCCCCATAGATAACCTGCTAAGAGCATCAAACACCATGAAAGCCTTACCAGGGTGATAATGGAGACTAATGTCAAAGTCCTTGATCAACTTAAGCTATCTCATTTGCCTAAGATTCAACTCCTTTTGTGATACATATTGCAGGATCTTATGATATGAACAAATATCAACATAAACTCCATAAAGATAGTGTTGCTAAATCTTCAATGCAAACACCATAGCAATTAACTCCAAATCATGACTCAGATAAATCCTCTCATGAATTTTTAATTGCCTAAAAGCATATGCTACAACCTTGTCAAGCTGCATTAACACACAACCAAGTATCACAAAGGATGAATTACAATAAATCACAAAGCCATCAGTACCCTCAGGCAAGGTCAAAACCAGGGTATAGGTCAATTTATGTTTTAGCTCCTCAAAACACCCCTTGCAAAGCATCGGACAATAGGAATTTCACCATTTTCTAAGTCAACTTAGTCAAAGATGCAGGAATCGATGAGAAGTTCTCTACAAACCTTGTATAATAACCATCTAAACCCAAAAAGTTCCAAATATTGGTATGAGTCACCATTCTAGCCACTTCTTAACCACTGCAACTTTCTTTAGATCCACCATGATCCATTCACTAGATACAATGTGATGTAGAAAATTAACAGCATTCAACCAAAATTCAAACTTTCAAAACATAGCATACAAACAATGATCTTTTAGGGTCTGCAACATAATATGGAGGTGATTGGAATGATCCACTTCACTCTTTGAATATACAAATATATTATCTATAAACACAATCATGAACGAGTCCAAAAACTGACAAAATACATAGTTTATAAGATCCATAAATGACATCGGGGAATTAGTTAACCCAAAATATATAACCAAGACCTCAAAATGTCCATATCAGGTATGAAAAGCAGCCCTAGGGATATCCTATTCCCTAATCATTTACTGATGATAACCAAACTGAAGGTTAATCTTAGAGAAATACTTAGCACCCTGAAGTTTGTCAAATAGATCATTGATCCTAGGAAGAGGGTACTTATTTTCCACCCTCACCTAATTCAACTGATGTTAATCAATACACATCCGAAGAGAACCATCCTTCTTAAGCATGAAAAGAATGATAACACCCCATGGTAACCACTAGGGCAGACAAAACCCTTGTCAAGAAGATCTTTCAACTTCTCCTTAAGTTTTTTCAACTCATCTAGAGTCATTCTATAAGAAGGGATAGAGATAGGACGATTACCCAAAAGAAAATCGATCCCAAACTCAATTTACCTATGGAAGGGACACCTAAAAGATTATCAGGGAAAATTAGTAAATTTGTTAACCACAAGAATAGATTGTAGAGAAGAACCCTCCGAGTTAGAATTTTTAAATCAAACAAAATGATAAAGACACCCCTTGGAAATTAATTTTTAGGCGCTAAGATATGATATGAACCTTCCCTTAGGCACTATAGAACCCCCCATCCCACTTAATAACTGACTCATTAGAGAATTTGAAAATGATCTTACAGGACCAAAAGTCTAAAAAGGTATAGAACGAATGGAACTAGTCCATCCCCAAAATGACATCAAAATCTAGCATGTCTAATTAAATCAAATCCACCATACTTTCCCTACAACCAACTGATACCACACAACCCCTGTAGACCTTTTAAGCAACCCTTAAGTCACCTACCTAGGTAGAAATAGAAAAAGGGTCTGATATACACTCGGGACAAAAGCCAAAATGCACAGACACAAATGTAATAAAATAATAAAGGGTAGACCCTGGGTCAAGCAGGCAATATACATATTGAGAGAAGATTTTTAGCATACTAGTAATAATATTAGGAGATTCCTTAGAATCCTAATGGGTGTCAAGAGCATACAGATGATTTCGACTAGTGCCGGAGCCAAAAGTAGCACCCCTTGGTGCAGGATCTAAATAAGCAGCAATCGAGACCATATTTGCGCCTATAACAATGTCACCTGAAGGATAATTCCTCTAAATATGGCCAGGCTAGGAATACCTAAAACACTTATTCCTTTCCTCATCACAAAAGTTGTGGTGTAACTATTGACAAAATCCATAAAAAAAATGTAATAGAGAAGACTAGGCCCCACTAACCTGAGATTGGGCACCTTTCCTTTAACCTGTTGTTGCACTAAAAGGGGTGATCACTTGGTGTCTTAGGATAAGGACCACTGGCTGTCGAATATAAACCCAAATCGCCCCACTTTTTCTTAGACCATTTTCCACCATATCTACCTCCCTGTTGCTGACCTCTACTTTGATTCAAATATAAAAACTTCCTACTCTACCTCTCCTTGATCTCTACCTATTTCTTTTTTTCCTCTTCAACTTGTTTCATATACACCACAAGTCTAGATATATCCATATCTTTGTTTAGTAAGGTGGCCTTCCTCTACAAAATCAAATCATGGGACAACCTAGAAGCAAACTTTCTTATTTTATCCCTCATGCTAAACACTAACTATAGAGCATAATAGGATAGTTGATGAAACTTTAAGGCATACTCCTTTACAATTATTTTTCCTCACTTCAAATACATAAACTTCTCAAATTTTGCCTCCCTCAACTCCTAAGGAAAAAAAGAGATCCAAAAAGTTACTAGAAATGTCATCCCACGATGCCACCTCTACATCATTATACCTAGACTAATCTCGCTCTTCATACCATTGATACGCTACATCCTTCAACTAATAAGCAGTGAATTCCGCACCCTCAACATCAGTAGCATGCCTAACCCGAAAGATCTTCTTTATCTCATCTAATAAACCTTGAGGATACTCCTCAACTTTAGTACTCGTGAAAGTTGGGGGGCTCAACCTCATAAACTAGCAAACTCTAGTGGCCTCAGCTGAACTCCCAATAATACCAGAAGAACCTGTGTAACGTAATTGAGATTTCACCAACTGGGTCAACAGATGAATATGGATAATCAAAGCTCAACATTAGTAATATCTCCCTGAGGTGACTGAGTATGAGTGCCACCATCAGGAGACGAACTAATTAAGACAAGTGGAACTCCGTGAGGAAAATTAGATAACGACCCTGGACCGGGTTTGTACACCATAATTTGGATAACATCTCTTATATTATCCTTAAGAAGGATAGATGAGTCTCAATAAGCTTTAGATCATCTAGGAGGTATGACATGAAAAGCGAGCTAACGAGAATTAGAGGAGACTTCAACACCCTAGACTATATAGCCCAAAAGTAGATCACAAAAAAGAAAAACATTCCTACATTCCTCAAAGCCTTCTTCTTATAAGTGTGGTGTGCTACACATCCATAAAATAGACTCTACTTGACATAGCTTTGTGGACAACCAATTCACCATAAACCACGGCACTAATACTAACTTTGTCACAACCCAAACAAGAGCCTGTCCGTGATGGGTACCTCAAGTCTATTGAGGATAGAAGAACACCCCCTTCACTTAGACAACAAGAACATAATATAATATAACAGTGGAATTCAAATTTTAAATGAGGTAGATGAGAATGACTAAAAAGAAGTCTAATAATTAAACAATAAATCCCAAGTCCACAGTAATCCACAAAGCATAAAAATAAAACCAAAATTAGTCTAAGTCGGGACATCCCCCCAACAATAGCTAAAACTAAACCAATAGAAAATTATGACATAAGGAAGCCAAAATATTAAATAATGTCTTTCAAAGTATGGAAGCTCATCACTTCAATGGATTCATGAGATATCCCATTATTACATAGTCACTGTGTAGGAAAAGTAGAAGTATTTATGATTCCTGCAGTGCACGGGGATACAGCGATCGGAGACGGTTATTAGTATGAGCACTAGCGTGTAACTTAGGGAACATAGATAAAATAATGCCATGATTAATGTTTAAAAATCATTCGAATCCAATTCACATAATCATATATATATAATCATGTCATGCCAGGAAATGGAACAAGGCTTAATGTGAATAAAACTTTATTTTGGACAATGTAGCTCAATCGTAATAAAAGTGTAATACCCCGTATTCTTTCTAGTTCAATTCAGCTCAAAAGAGGCACATTAGAGACATAGGACCTGAAATTTTAACAAAGTGTTAATACTTAGTCTCACTTTTGGCCTCTAAACTTTGATGACTTTATTCTCGACATTTCTGACCTTATAATGTTAATTTCTAAGTTATTTTATGATCAAGGTAGTCTATAGTACTGTCAGGGTGAGTTTTAAAATTTTCAGAGAAGGATTGAGGCATGTTTAGTTGGACAAAATAGAATCTTGATGCGATATGTAGTTGCATCAATATAGATGACACAATGCATCGCAGAGAGCGACGCATCGATGATCGCATTGGTGCCCAATGTTTGTGTGTTAAATGACAGATTATGGGGGCATTTGAGTCATTTACCCCCACCTAAATCTTCCCAAAACATATAATTTTATCCCCAAATAGCATAGATGTTTCATTATTCATATTTTTCATCTCCAAGAACAAAACCCTAGCTCTAAGAATCAAGAACAATCCCATAACTCCTACTCCAAGAAATCTTATAATCAAAAGTTCTGGGTTCAAGAACTTAAAGGAGAAACTTCAAGAAAACTATTAGAGAGTCAAAGGTTTAATCTTTTACATTCAATTAACCAATCAAGGTGCGTGGGGTTATGAACAAGGATCATCTTTCACCCTTGTGCCCAAAAACTAGTTTTAAAGTTGAATTTACATGAATTTATATGATTTACAGTTTAGGGTTCATACTCAATTATAATTATTTGATGATGTTGATATTTCAAGTGGTTAAATATTGAATTTCCACTCTATTTTTGTATGTTTATACGTGTGAGATGATTTTATATACATGGAAAGTTAAATTTCACTATCTTGACTATAATTATGCAATACTCTAAAGATTTTGATTATTGAGCATAACTTTATGATAATTTGTCATGAGTTTGATCATGGGTTTTAAGCCTTAAGTATTAGTATCGATATTTCAAGAAGATGATGCCTTTAAGCATCCCATGCGTAGTTTACATTCAGATTTTTCAAAAAAGATTTGATCTTTTGATCCTCACTTAAGATATGGAATCCACTTCATAGTTTTTATTTTAGTTTTGATTATGGTTTAAAGTGAATAGATGTATAACTGGTTTTCATTGTAAACCCTTATGCTAGTTTTAAAATAGATTTTGGACAGAATAAGTACATAGATTAAAGGAAATATTATTTAGCACCGAGGGGAGGTGTGCGTTTAGTGCATCCTACTTCCCTAGAACTATGAGTGAACGTAGGTACAGATACATATTATTTCCATTTATATGGATGAAAAATATAGATTGTGATCACTTATATTAGGTTATACTCCTTGGCAAGAGTATGACACCATTCCCCAACGTGAGGTTTTCCCATAAGGGAACTAGACGTTTGACATTATGATAGCTCATATAGTGTATGTCAGTTAGAAGAACCTCCCTAATAGCAAAGCTTTACAAATCAGTTTTTAAAAGAATTCCCTACAGAATAGAGTAATTGCAATAAACAAGAACAACAGAAAAGCTTTTAGAAACTAAGTGTAAAGGCTCATGATTTTAATCAGATATTGTTTTCCATAAGTCATTAGCTATGACATTTTAGTTTTTAGTTTACAGATACAAAAGTGAACCCCTTTACTCTTAGCTTAAATAATTTGAAAAAGGACTTGACTTCAATCTGACTTATTTCACTAGTAGATAGAGTAAAAGTATAGTTTTCATAACTAAATATTATGTCTCACTAGATTTATGCAGTATGTTTTTCTATTCATGGTTATGATTTCTTTATTTTTTCAGATATTCCAGTTTATGTGAGCCATTTACATTTAGCATGCATATTTTATGAATTTTGATAATATTGAGATATTATTCCTACTTATGCATTCACTCCCACATGCTCAGTACATTCCAAAAGTACTGATCCACATATATGACTATGTGCTAAATTGTCTTTTAATGTAGGTTCAGGTGCTCAATTTCAGCAGCATGATTGACCATGAGCTTCACTAGATGCATCCCGACAGTTGGTAATTTCTCATAGATCGGGGACCCAGTTATTCAGATTACTAGGTTTCCAAATTAGCTTATTCAGTCATGTCAAACAGTTTGAGACAGTTGGGGGTCTGTCCCAATAACTCTTTAGTAGTAGCATTAGAGGCTTGTCCGACTATTAGATATATTTTAGATTTTTAGTGTTAGTTCTTTGTATTTTCTTAGTTACGTATTTTCAAACATTACATGCAAATCAACTCAGTTCAGTTCAGACAGTATTTAAGTATTTTCTCATACTGCATGCTTATATTACCTTATTTTAGTCATCAAAATGAGTAACAGGCTTTTAGGGTTAGCTCGGCACTACTTGTAGTTCAGAGCATCGTGTGGAATCCCGGGACTCATTTTTGGGTTGCTACAAACTTAGTATCAGAGCCTAAGTTTATAATACTTCTCTGGAGTTAGACAAGTTGCATTACAGAAAGTCTTGATCATGGTTGTAAAGCGCGCCACATTTATGAGCAAAAGGCTACGGGATGTTTTAGGAAACCATCTTTTTCCTACATGATCTATCGTGCTTACACATTCTCTATCTTATTTTAACTTGTGATCTAACATGATAGTTAAATATGCCTCTTCGCCAAGATAATACACACAGAAATGATAACCAGCTATCCAAGCATGCTGACCCTCTGAATAACAATGTATCCCATATTGAATTTCAGGCTTCCTTTCAGGCATTTACCCAAGATGTGACTACCAATGTTCAGGGAAACCATCAGGAAGCAGTCCTACTTCAGAAAAATAGGGATTTAGCAGCAGCTAGAATTCGTGACTTTATGAGAATGAATCCGTCTTAGTTTTTTGGGTCAAAGGCAGGTGAGGACCCATAGCTTTACTTAGATGAGGTAAGGAAAATCTCCTAGATTATTCTTTTTACTGAAGAGGAGAGTGTAGAGTTAGCAAACTATAGGCTGAAGGATGTAGCATATGATTGAGTGGTTATGTGGAAAAATAGTAGATGTAAAAATGCAGGTCCTATGAGTTGGCAGGTATTTTAGGATGCATTTCTAGACAGGTTCTTTCCACTTGAAATGAGAGAAGATAAGGTAGAGGATTTTGTGACCCTGAGGCAGGGATCGATGACTATGAAGGAGTACTACCATAAGTTCAATCAGTTGTCTAAGTATGCCCATGATACGATGGCTGACCCTAGGGATAGTATGAGTATGTTTGTCACTGAAGTATCTGGTTTGGTAGTAAAGAAGTGAAGGACTACCATGCTTATTAGGAATATGAACGTGCTAACCTGATGATTCATGCATAGCACATTGAGGTAGAAAAGCTTAAGAGGAGAGAGGGAAAATAAGAAGGATAGAACATGGTAGTTTAATTATGGCCAGACTATGTTTGGAAGGGGAAATCATTCATAGTTTCAGAATCATTCATCTATGCTAGCGTCGTCTTCAGCCAGTACTCCCACCCCAGGTCTAGGAAGTATTAGTGAGGTAAGACTTCTACGTCTAAGTTTCAAAATAGTGTGAGTGGAAAACCCAGTTATCCTCCATGTACTAAGTGTGATAAGAATTATCTTGGTAAGAGCTTATTGGGATAAAAAAGCTATTATGGTTATGGTAAGTTGGGTCATGGAATTAAAGAGTGTCAGCATGCTAAGCAGGGAAATAGGGATGTTTGTCTCCAGACTCAGGCTACTAGTTCACCAGCTCCTCTAAGCCTCCCAGTACCTCTTTAGGGCGCATCATCCAGTACCGATGACGGTCAACGCTAGAATCTATTTTATGTTTTACCATACCATCAGGAGTGGAAGAGTTCACTAGATGTTGTTATTGGTATGCTTCGTGTCTTTTATCTTGATGTTTATGTGTTGTTAGACCCCGGTTTGAGTTTCTCTTATGTGACCCCACTAGTTGCAGTAAATTTTGAGGTAGGTCCTGAAAAGCTTTCTGAGCCCTTCTTAGTTTCTACCTTAGTGAGTGAGTCATTTGTTGCCAAACAAATCTATAGAAAGTGTCCTATCACTATCCTTCCTAAGATCATGTTAGAAGACTTAATAGAGTTAGATATGGTCGACTTTGAACTTATGCTTGGTATGGATTGGCTTCATTCCTATTATGCATCTGTAGATTGTCGCACCCGAGTGATGAAGTTTTAGTTTCCATATGAACCTGTTTTTGAGTGGGAAGGTAATTCGGTGTCTCCCAAAAGTCATTTTATATCCTATATTAAGGCTAGGAAGTTTATCTCAAAAGGGTGCATCTATCATCTATTTCAAGTCAAAGATACTAAGTCTGAGGCTCCAACAGTTCAGTCAGTCCTTGTAGTCAATGAATTTCCTCAAATTTTTCCCAAAAATTTGCCAAGTGTACCTCCTAATAGGGAAATAGAATTTGGTGTTGACCTTCTCCCCGATACTCAGCCCATCTCTATTCCTCCATATTATATGGCTCTAGCTAAGCTTAAAGATTTAAAAGAGCATTTTAAAGACATCCTTGATAAAGGTTTCATAAGGCCCAGTGTCTCTCCATGTGGCACTCCCATCCTCTTCGTTCAAAAGAAAGATTGTTCTTTATGAATGTGCATTGACTATCGTCAGCTAAATAAAGTCACAATTAAAAACAAGTATCCTCTTCCTAGGATTGATGTCATATTCGACCAACTCCAAGGTGCAAGTTACTTCTCCAAGATAGACCTTAGATTTGATTATCATGAGCTTAGAGTAAGGGAATGTGATATCCCAAAGACCACTTTTAGAACTCGTTATGGTCATTTCAAGTTTCTAGTTATGTCCTTCGGGCTAACAAATGCCCCAACAACCTTTATGGTCTTGATGAACAGAGTTTTCAAACAGTATCTGGACATATTTTTCATAGTCTTTACTGATCATACCCTTGTTTATTCCTGTACTGAGTATGACTATGCAGACCATCTTAGAATTGTGTTACAAACTCTTATAGATCACCATTTGTTTGCCAAATTCAGTAAATGTGAATTTTAGTTAAGGTTAGTAGCTTTCCTCGATCATATTTTTTCCGGTGAGGGAATTAGAGTTGATCCCTAAAAGATGAAGCAGTAAGAAACTTGCCTAGACCTATCTCTCCCTCAGATAGTATAAGTTTCTTGGATTTAGCTAGCTATTACAGGCATTTCGTTGAGGATTTCTCATCTATTGTGTCCCCTATGTCTAGATTAACTCAGAACAAAGTTAAGTTTCAGTGGTCAGACTCCTATGAGAAGATTTTTCAGGAGTTGAAGACTCGACTCACTTTAGCTCCAGTTTTTGCACTACCTCATGGTACAAATGAGTTTGTTGTATATTGTGATGCTTCTAGAGTCGGTCTGGGTTATGTTTTGATATAGATAGGCTAGTTTATAGCCTATGCCTCTAGATATCTTAAGACTCACAAAAAGAATTACACTACTCATGAACTTGAATTAGCTGCTGTTGTATTTCTTTAAAAATTTGGAGGCACTATCTTTATGGGGTGCATATTGATGTGTTTTTGGACAAAAAAAGTTTGCAGTATGTGTTTACCTAAAGTAAGTTAAATCTTCATAAGAGAAGGTGGTTAGAATTGTTGAAAGATTATGACATAAGTGTGTTATATCATCTGAGTAAGGCAAATGTTGTGGAAGACGCTCTTAGTAGACTGTCCATGAGCAGTGTTGCTCATGTGGAGAATGATAATAGAGAACTAGTTCAAGATGTCCACCAGTTAGATAGATTGAGTGTGAGGTTGGTTGACTCAGCTGAGGGAATATTTGGATTCAGAGTAGTTCATAATCTTTCTAGTTTCTGAAGTGAAAGAGAAGCAGGACAGAGATTCTAGTTTTATCAAACTGAAGGGGACAGTGAAAGACCAAAAGGTAGAAGTTTTCTCCCAAGGTTGAGATGGTGTGTTGAGGTACCAGAGTAGATTGTATGTGCCATGTGTTGAAGATTTGAGGTAGCAGATTATGGCAGAAGCGAATGGTGTGCATTGCTCTATTCATCCAGGAGCCATCAAGATGTGCCGCGACTTATGGAAAGTCTATTGGTGAAGTGGTATGAAGAAAGATATGGTTGAATTTGTATCCAAGTGTGTGACTTATCAACAGGTTAAGGTAGAGCACCAATGACCGAGTGGCACTTTGTAGGAGTTTGGTATTCCCATTTAGAAGTGGGAAGAGATGAATATGGACTTTGTGACTAGATTACCCCATTCACGTCGACAACATGATTCGATTTGGGTTATAGTTGATAGATTAACAAAATCAGCTCACTTCTTGCCAGTTTACACGTCCTACACAGTAGAGGATTATGCTAAGTTGTATATCCGAGAGTTGGTCAGATTGCACGGAGTTCCATTATCCATCATCTCAGATAGGGGTACTCAGATACCTCTTAGTTTTGGAAAGCCTTCAGAAGGGTCTTGGTACCCAAGTTCATTTTAGTTCAGTTGTTTACCCATAGATAGATGGTCAAGCAGAGAGGACCATT
This sequence comes from Capsicum pubescens, assembly GCA_030864215.1. Lineage (NCBI taxonomy): Eukaryota > Viridiplantae > Streptophyta > Magnoliopsida > Solanales > Solanaceae > Capsicum > Capsicum pubescens. Next base: position 128,525,320 of record CM061541.1, read on the forward strand.
CAAACCTTAGAGTATTTATTGAGGGCATGTGTTCTTGATTTCAAAGAAATTTGGGATTACCACTTACCATTGATTGAGTTTACCTACAACAACAGTCACCATTCTAGCATTCAGATGGCCCCATTTGAAGCTCTATATGGGCGAAGATATAGGTCACCAGTCAGTTGGTTCGAAGTGTGTGAGTCCACTTTGATTGGACCATATATGGTGTTTGAATCCATGGAGAAAGTTATGTTGATTCATGAGAGATTGAAAGTAGCTCGGAGTCGTCAAAAATATTATGCAGACGTAAGAAGAAGAGATTTTGAGTTTGAGGTTGATTATCTTGTTTATTTAAAGGTTTCACCCATGAAGGAGGTGAAGAGATTTGGCAAAAAGGGGAAGCTTAGTCCTCGGTATGTAGGTCCTTACAGGATTTTGAGTCGTATGGGGAAAGTAGTGTATGTTCTTGAGCAATCCGCAGACTTGTCATTAGTTCACCTAGTGTTCCATGTATCATTATTGAAGAAGTACATGGACGAATCAGCTGTTATAGTCACTCTAGAAAGCACAAATATTCAGAATAGCCTCTCATACAAAAAGCTTCTAGTAGAGATTCTTGATCACTAAATCTGTAGACTAAGGAACAAAAAAGTTCCTTTGGTCAAAGTTCTATGGTTAAATCATTCTGTTGAGGGTGCCACTTGGGAAGCAGAAGAAGACATATGAACCAAGTACCATCACCTCTTCTCCAGAAACTCAGATTCAGACAAAGGTAATAATCTTTCTTAATTAAGTTCATTTCCAGTCTCAGTTTCATCGATATGGTTATCTTTATGTCAATTCATGCACTCACAGATTAGTTCAGTAGCTCATCATGTTTTAGATTCAGTCATACAGATTTGGTTTCAGTTGTGCATGCCAGTATATAGCCTCAGTTCTCTAGTATCTTAAGTTTAACTAGTCTCATTCGAGGACGAATGTTCTCAAGGGGGAGATATTGTAATACCCAATATTCTTTCTAGTTTAATTCAGCTAAAAAGAGGCACATTAGACACTTACGACCTTAAATTTAACTAAGTGTTGAAGACTTAGTGTAACTTTTGGTCTCTACACTTTAACGACTTTATTCTCGACTTTTCTGACCTTGGAATGTCAATTTCAATGTTGTTTCATGATCTGGGTAGTCCATAGTACCTCCGGGGTGAGTTTCGTAATTTTTAGAGAAGGATTGTGGCATGTTTGGATGGCCAAAATAGAACCTCGATGTGATATCATCGTGCCGCGTCGATTGCCGCATCGATGTAGATGATGTAAAGCGTCACTAATCATGTCGCAGTGAGTGATGTGACTAATCGCGTCGGTACCTAATTTTTGTGTGTTAAATGGCAGGTTATGGGGGGCATTTGAGTCATTTACCCTAACTCAAATCTGCCCAAAACACATAATTTTAGCCCCAAATTGCATAGATGTTTCATTAGTCTTCTTTTTCTTCTCCAAGAACAAAACCTTAGCTCTAAGAATCAAGAACAATCCCATAACTCTTACTCCAAGAGAGCTTATAATCCAAAGTTCTGGGTTCAAGAACTTCAAGGAGAATTTTCAAGAACACCATTAAAAAGTCGAAGGTTCAAGCGTTTACATTCAATTCATCAAGCAAGGTATGTGGGGTTTTCAACAAGGATCCTCTTTCATCCTTGTTCCTAAAAACTAGTTTACAAAGTTTAATTTATATGAATTTATATGATTTACAGTTTAGGGTTCATACCCAATTATCATTATTTGAAGATATTGATAATTTAAGTGGTTAAATATTGAATTTCCTCTCTACTTTTGCATGTTTGTGTGTATGTGATGATTTTATATACATGGAAAGTTAAATTTCACTATCATGACTAGAATTATCCAAGAATTTCAAGATTTTGATTATTGAGCATCACTTTATGATAATTTGACATGAGTTTGATCATGGGTTAGTATTGATATTTCAAGAAGATGATTCCTTTAAGTATCCCATGATTAGTTGACATTCAGATTTTTCTAAAAAAATTTGATCTTTTGATCCTCACTAAAGATATGGAATCCACTTCACAGTTTTGATTTCAGTTTTGATTATAGTTTAAAGTAAATAGATACATAACTGGTTTCCATAGTAAACCCTTATGCTAGTTTTAAAGTGGATTTCCTACAGAATGAGCATACAGATTAAAGAGAGTAGTATTCAGCACCATGCGGAAAGTGTGGGTTTAGCGTATCGTACTTTCCCAGAACTACGAGCCAACGTAGGTACAAATATAAATTATTTTATTTATATTGATGACATATATAGATTGTGATCACTTAGATTAGGTAATACTCCTTAACAAGAGTATGACATCTCTCCCCAACATGAGGTTTTCCCATAAGGGAACTAGACGTTGGACGCTATGATAGCTCACATAGTGTATGTCGGTTAGAAGAACCTCACGAATAGCAAAGTTTTATAGAATAGTTTTTAAAAGAATTCCCTACAAAACAATGTAATTGCAATAGAAAGGAACAACAGAAAAGCTTTTAGAAACTAAGTGTAAGGGTTCACGATTTTAATCAGATATTGTTTTGCATAAGTCATTAGCTATGATATGTTAGTTTTTAGTTTACAAATACAAAGGTGAGCCCCTTTACACTTAGCTTAAATGGTTTGACAAAGGACTTGAGTTTAGTCCTGCTTATTTCACTAGCAGAAAGAATAAAAGTATAGTTTTCAGAACTAAATGTTATGACACAGCTAGATTTATGCAGTATGTTTTTCTATTCATGGTTATTATTTCTTTTAGTTTTTCAGATATTTCGGCGTATGTGAGTCATCTACATTTAGCATGCATATTTTATGAATTTTGGTAACATTGAGATATTATTTCAACTTATGCCTTCACCCCCACATGCTCAATACATTCCAAAAATATTGATCCACATATATGTCTATGTGTTACATTGTCTCATAATGTAGGTTCAGGTATCTACATCCCGATAGTTGGTGAGTCATCATAGTTTGGGGACCCAGTTATTCAGATTTATAGCTTTCCAAATTAGTTTATGCAGTTATGCCAGATAGTTTGAGTCAGCTGGGGGCCTGTCCCAGTGACTCTCTAGTAATAGTATTAGAGGCTTGTCCGACTATTAGATATATTTCAAATTTTCAGTGTTAGTTCTTTGGATTTTCTTAGTTAAGTATTTTCAGACATTACATGCAGATAAAGTAAGTTCAGTTCAGACTGTATTTCAGTAATTTCTCATACGTTATCTTGTATTACCTTATTTGAGTCATCTGAATGAGTAACAAGCTTTCAGGGTTAGCTCGGGACTACTTGTAGTTTGGAGCTCCGTGTGGCATCACGGGACTCATTTTTGGGGCGTTACAAAAAGGTACCCATGGGCTATATGGGTTTAGCTCCTCGTGCGAAAAGGGCCCCAACGTGTCTTAGCTGCACAAACCAAAGGTATCAAGGAAGACCGGGGAATGCTCCGACCCCACGTCAATCCACGATATAAATATATCAAGAGTGTGAACCATGTACATAGGTCATCAAGACCAAACCTCATGTTAGCCTACATAAGTTTCCAGTTCAAATAATTCAAGACCCATATATTCATGGCTTAGATTCATAACCCCCATTACGCCTAAATCAAAACAAGTTTCACATAACTCATTCATTAAACACAGAATTATACATTAAGGCATTCAACAGGTATCTTCATACCATACACTTGCAAGCTTATAACTATGCTAAACAATTCCTTTACTTGGAGAATGACTTGACCCCCTTTTTGTTTATCAAATCCACTCGGGAGATTGCCTTGAAACCTAAGGTTTTTATTCAGTCAAAACATGGAAAACAAGGCCTTCAAAATCTATGTTCAATCTTTTGACCATTTATACAATGCAATAGTATAGATGAGCAAGTCAAACCATGTGACAAATCAATATTTCAAAACCAATTACATAAATAGGTTGAGGGAACACAATTTACAAACCAATTTCAATACCAAAATCATCAAATTGGAGGTATGCATCGAACCTCTTCCCATTAACCATCCCTATGCACCTCATCAGGTTTTAAAATATGTAAGAAAGCATCACCAATTTTGTTCCAACTATGGACAATCATTTTGAAACCCTCAAACCGATATTCATCAACCATAATTAAATTCAGGTAGAAACACTTTAAACATATTCTTTTAATAAAATAAACTTTGTAGAAGAGTAACATGTCTTAGATACACGAGAATTGGAAAGTAATTTGGTGCTTGGGTCCCAGAGGATGAATATACGATAAAATCATTATGCTTTCTTGGGGTTTTGAGTTTGAGAGTGTAATTTGGGAATTTAATGTCTTAAAACTAAAAGGAATAGGCTATATAATTCTTAAGGGTCATACATAGGTGAAAGGACCCCAATACCCCTCATCCCATATAAATAAAACAAAACTGCACGGATTTTACATAAAGGCATGGCACGAACATTATAACAGAGTCTACCTTCCATGCCACAAACCCTAATGCAGAGATTATCCTCTGTGTCACAGACCCTATCACAAAGATTATCCTCCATGAGGCTCGCTGCCTTCATGATCCAAAATCACCCTGAACTCTATTTAAAGATTCTGAAACTCTCTCGGGACACCTTATTCACCGCCTAAACACAATTTAAGTCATAATCAATATTTTGAAAATGGGAGGTCCAAAATTAAAATGCTCTAAATTTTAAGGGTGTTAAGTGAACCTACTTTATCTAAGCCAATATCAACTTCATTATCAAATTAGGGGAACATCGATAGATTTCTTGATCATGGCCCTTATTTATTTTTTTATGGCAGCATTGGCTTCAGCTTTAAAAACCCTAGCCTTTTTCATTTAGCAAGCCTAATAGAATACCTCATACTATCTATCTTATTTAGCAGTTGTAGCTTGGTATTTCCCTTCTGCTACCTAAGCTTCCTCGTGTTGTTGGGCTTCACATGCCTAAGTTATTCTTTAGAAAACTTTCGAGTTGTGCCTTACTCTGGAGTCTCTTGAATACTTGTTTAGCCATTTTCCTCAAAGTAATTTCATACTCGAGATCGATTAGAATTAGGGAATTGCCTTGACTTTGAGTGTTGGGAACACATAAGCCCAAACCTTAAGAGCAAGAAAAAATCAATTCAAAAAGTAAATCAAGAAATAATGAATAATAATAAAAGAATTGCAATTGATCTAATCATAAATCGTATTCCTAACAAGAACATTAACAATTTGATGTCTCCCAAACTACACTGTGTACTGAAGTATAACACGATCATTGATCAAATATAGAACCCAACCGAGGTTTGGGTCAATCCCACAGGAAATATGACTAGATGCTAGTTTAATGAGATTATTGTAACTATTAATCTATTTTTTTTTCAAGGAAGGCTCTTAATAAAACAAGTAAATAATTTATAAATCATGTAACAGGTAACAGTTTTCAAAATTTGTTATGTTGTAATCAATTAGTGATAATAGACTAGGATTTTGTTTTACATGATTTCATAACTTAGTAAGATAGCGTGCAAGTAACTTTTCTGGTTCTTAGAATTCAAAATTGGCAAGTTAGGTTCACCTAAATAGTTGGTCCCTATCTAGATGAATATAACTCAGTAACTTGGTCCATCTATGAGTGTTTTCTTTGCTAACCCTTACTTTAGATCTCACATTAGTTATTCTTACAAAAGGTTTAAGTTATTAGATGAAGGTTAGTAGCCTCAAATCTCCATTGGTGATAAACTTTTCCATTCATTAGCCCCTTGATCCAGTAAGTAAGATTAAGGTAAGTTATAGTGTTAGAGACCATTAAAAGGTAATAAATATGAAGAGAAGAAGAATACGTCCATAAAAAACCATTCAAGAATCACTAAGTACTTCAGACTACTTTGTTAATTCATCATTATTTTCACAACCCTAGTTGTGGGATTTAACTGTTTACGTTCGTAATATCATAATAAGAATTTGTAGAACAACAATAATAAACTTATAAAACAAATAGACATAACCCAAAATCTAGAATTATCAAAGAGAACTTATTATTCAAAATTAATATATGAAATAGTCTCCAAAAACCCAAGAACAATGTAAACCAAAACAGTTTAATACTTTACTAGGGTGTAAAAGTGTGTAAGCTATAAAACAAAACCTATAAACGATACTTATAGAAATTAAAAAAATCTATCCTAAAACAACTGGGAGAACAGAATCAAAACCTCTTCATGGTTCGTGTTTAATTACAGGCCCGTGATATGGGATTAGGCCTTCGTAGTTCACATATTCTTCAAATTTCCATGATTCAAATATACGGCCCATAGTGTCTCTTCCTCGACCATCCTATAGATCGTGGTTTCAATATACAGAATTCCTCTTTTCAGGTTTTTCTTATCACGACTCTTTGACTCTAGTTTGTGGTTTTTTTTTCCACGGCCTGTAGAAACACCTCATGTTGTATGAGTCTAATTTTTAGTTCTTGACTTCTATTCTATGATTTAAACCACGGTTAATGGTAACAGTGTTTGGATCTTACTGTGCCATGAGCCAACTTAGTTTGATTCAACCTATTTTTCAACTCTTTCATTTTGAGACCTATTTTTCCTATTCAAACACGCAAATGCACATCAGCTATGTTAAAAAGTGCTTAAGAATTTACTCTAATCCCATGATTTTTTCATCAGAAGTTTCATAAAACCATGACATATCAGGCATCAGATTAATGTTTGCACCAAGATCACACAACACCTTTGCAAAATTGAATGCCCCAATAGTTAAAGAAACAGTGAAGCACCATGAACCTATTTTATCTACATAAGAGAATAAGAAGCTATACAACTATGGTGGTTCACATTATTATCCAACTTAAAGTTTACGGTTCTCTTCGCCGTAACTAGATCCTCCATAAATTTTGCATAAACAGACATTTGCTCATGTGCCCCCACAAATGGGATGTTCATGGATAATTGTTTTAACATGGATATGCACTTGTGGATTTTTCAATCTTAAACCTTCTACCTCAAATGTTTTGGGAAGGGAGGAGGAGGTCTTGAAGTAAGTGACTATATTTTTATGACCTCTATTTCCTTCCCCTTATCAACAACAGTCTCTTTAGCATAAACTGTAGACATTTTTGTTCCTATAAATTCTTATCAACCATATCTTGCTCTTCATCATCAGCCACATTATTTTGCGCAAGATAATTTTTCACAACAACGACATCATCATAATAAAATAAAATGGGGCAAGTTGTTCATACAATTGTTTTCTGCTCCTAGTAGAAACTAAAATATAATAATTCTTGTTTTTTTGAATTTACACAGTGTCATTTGAAGAAGTACCATTCTTTTGTTGACTCGGTGTTACAGGGAGTTGCCCCATTTTCTTCTCTATATTCTAAATGGTGGTGGAATAAGAGTCAATGACTTGGGTCACATTAGAAATCTCTCCACAAATCTCCCTAACCTTAGTATCAGTGGACTTTACCCATTTTAGCACCTTAACTATCATGTCATGTATACTCAAATTACTCAATTCACCTTGATTGAACATTTGGGGTTACATAGATACCACTCTGATCTTTCTTGTCACGATTTTTATTTCTTTATTTACCTTGATCTCTCTCTCCACTATTATATCTATATCCAGCTTGATCATAATTTTTGTCCTTGTAATTTATTTGACCTTGATTTTCTTGACCTTGGTGCCAAGAGTCTTGATTAGATCATTGATATTTCTCTAGAAACCCTATTATGATTATTAACATAATTTTTCTCCACATCACAATCAAAACAACCACCATCATACCTTGCGAACCCATTGAAAAAACATTTGTGGAGCTAGTTGACATTAAGTTCTTATTAAGCAAATCAATTTGAGTTCTCATATGAATCATATCATGATCACGCTCCTCCACCTTTTAGAACTTCTCAGTCGATATGCCCATGGAATAAGTACATCTAAGAACTTAGAATTTCTAGTTTGCCATGCTTTGTTAGTCTTTGTAACTTGATCCAACATCATGGTTGTATTTGCATACGTATGTGGAATAAAAGATCCTCCAGATGCAGTATCATCTATTAGCTTTGATGCAGAATTTAGCGACTTTTAGAATATCTCAAAAAATTTTCCATTATCAAGCTTATGATTGGGGCACTATTTCAGAGTCTTATTGAACCTCAACCAGACTTTCTGAAAAGATTCTCTAGGAAGTTGCCTGAAGTTATTAATCTCATCGTACAATTATAAAATCCTGGTATGTGGGAAAAATCTCTTTAGAAAAAATAGCCTTAACTCCCTCCAGTTAGTAATGGAGTCATTCATAAGTTTTGTTAACCATAGTGTTGCATCCTTTGATAGAGAGAGCGGAAACAATCACAATAACTCACACCTAGAAGTTTGTACCCTTCTAGATTCCTACAAAATTAATTAATAGGAGGTTTGGATTATCTTTCTAAGCACCTCTAAATATACCCTTAAGATTACGCAGTTGGATCAAGGTATTTGTAATATCAAACTTAGCACCAAGGGATAATGGATGATGGATAATAGCACCAGAAGCACAAACTCTATCTAAATCAATGTCCTCATCATCCAAGTCATTACATGGAACAACCTCTCTTTGGTGGTGTCCCGTAGGCGTTGGGTTACTCTGAGCATTAGCAACCTCTGTAGAAGCTACTACATTCTCATGATTAGTATGGGCTTCAGCCTCCAGAACTAATCTTTTTCTTCAGCATGACAAGTTTTCTCTTCTTGCTTATGTTCTTGAGCATTCATCTTTCTCATAGTTCGTTTGAGCTCTTCAGAAATGGGGATCAAAGGATTGCCTTAACTTTAGTTATTACGCATTAACTAAATTGTACCATAAAATAAATAACAACTAAAAAATTAAATAAAGAAAGAAGGACTAACATTCAAATAAACATAATTGACTTAATCCTAATCTGTATTCCCTATCAATAGTGCCAAAATTTGATATCGCTAAAATTACATCTTGTAATGAAGTAAAGTGATCGTTGGATCAAATATAGAATCCAACTAGATTGGGTAGATCCCATAGTAAATATGGATAAAAGCTAGGTCGACAAGGTTAGTTAAAATATTAATCAGTTATTAATGAAGGGGGCTTATGGTAACAAGCTGCAATTTGAAATTCTTGAAGTAAACTAGTAACATAATATCAATTTATGTTGCTTGTTATCGATCAATGAAAATGGAGTAGGATTTTGTTTCCTATGATATCATAACTTAGTTAGCATAGTGTACTAGTGATATATCCCAGTACTTATCATGCAAAATTGGTAACTTAGATTCATCTAAATGACTTTTGGTCTCTATTAGATGAATTTCACCCAGTAACCGGTTAGGTCTATGATTTTCTTGTCAATCCTTACCTTTTGATGTTGAATTAGTTATCCCAAGATAACTCTCTAGTTTATTAGATGAGGGTTAGTAGCCTCAAATATTTATTGTTAATTTCTTTTCCTATTCTTTACCTGTATGGTCAATCAAGTAAGACTCAAGGTGAGTTCTAATGAGTGCACTCATTGAAAAGCAATTAATACGAAGAGAAGAACACTGCATAGATGAACACCTTTCAAGAATCACTAAGTACTTTAACCTACTTGATTAATTATCATGGTTCCTAGAATCCTAGTTATGATATTTAGCTACTCATGTTTGCAAGTTCACAACTATAATTTGTACAAAAATTATATAATGATCTTACGATATGAATAGAAGAAATCCGGACTCATAAATTATTAAAGAAAATCAATAATCAAGAACTAGAAGATTCTATTGCTCAAAAACTAAGAGAATGGTCGTTCTCAATTAATACCAAAAGTAACATATATTTTGGGTGCGTAAACTGTAAATAAAAACATAAGGTAAGTACTTATGGACAAAGAAAAACCATTTGTACAAGAACTAGGAAACAAAATTTAGCAAAAACCTACGATTCATACAATGGGATCACGACTCGTGGTCTTCAGCTTTTGGCCAAGTCTACCTAGGTTTCCATGAGTCATACCACGACTCATGGTCTTGGATCATGGCTCGAAGACTTGGCTCGTGGTATGGAGTCCAATCTGTAAACTTGCAGTCCACCTTCTACAACTTAACAGTATGACTCGTATATTAGTTCACGAGTCAAAGAAGTTCTTGTACTATTGGCACTGAATTCATATCTTCTGAAATTCAGTCTATGGATCGGTGTAAGAGTCATACAATCAGTTCACTAATTGTTGGACATTTCATGGTTTTAACTTGAAATTGCAACAACTCTGAATCTGATGATACGATTCTTACCACAACTCATGCATACACTTTACGAGTCATAGCTCAAATTCACGAGTCAACACATGGTGATTTTCAGCTCATTTTCTAATCTTTGTTTCCGAAACTTGTTTCCCTGCACATTCACCAAAAAGCACTTCATATCTAAATAAAGATACTTAAGAACATACAAAAATTTCATATTTTAAGCGTGACAAGTGCAATGAAACCACAGCACATCATATCCCCAGGATCGTCTGCATACCTGAAAGCCCCGATACATTTTTTTTATATCCATTTTTTGGTGGGCAGTCGCTATCTCCACCTAGATCGAGAGGGCATGTTCCTATCTTTGTATGGTCCCCACGATGACCTAATCAGGGACAACTTTAAATCCTATTCGACCCTAGATAGCCCATGACTGTTAATCCTATTTTTCCCCATACAAACTTCATTGATATTTGAGGTCATAAATTTTATGGCTCTATTTTGCAACTGAAATAAATGAATGTCTCTTCTTTGGAAAACTAATTCTACCTATTTTACTATCATCAAAAAGCAAGTTGTGAAATGTAAAATGAAATGGAAGGGATGTGCATTCTCAAATCTAAGAAATGCTTATTTAAACAAAAAGTAAGATTTGAAATTACTCAAAGGAAGTGATATATATCCATCTTCCACTAAAAATCTATGTATCATGTTCTTTAGGGAAAAAGCGAGCACGTAAAGAAAAATATCTTACATTTGATTTATTTAATTTTACTCTGTTTTCTTTTACTTTTCAAGAAAGTGGCCAATCAAATCAAATTATTAGTTTCTATGAGCTTCTTTTGTCACCAAAGATTTTTAACTTTCATGTTTGGAGATGGAAAGTGGAAAAGTAACTGAAGGAAGAGATAAATTACATGAAGACAGAAGGAAAACAAAGTGGATAAAACAATTCTATTCAACACATACACAAACAAGAGGTGATGACAATGTTATTTCTTTCCACCCAAAGTCTCTAGATTATCCCAAAAGAGGGGGAAAACATTATAAAAGAAAGTTGGATGGTACTGCTCTTCTTCCTTTTTTGGTAAAGATATTTGGTTATGTAGAATATATGTTTCACGAAAAGCATCACATTACAAGTATTAGACTGGCAAGTAAAGATAACTAAAAGGCTAACTATTAGTTAGATTTTAACTAATGACGAGAAATAAAAAAGTGTAATTCTTCTTCACGTTTGTATCAAGAGGATGGAGAAACAAATATATAGAGGGTCAAAATTATCGAACGACCTCAGATATTTTGACTAAAACTAACGATCACGTTAACTTCGATTTAATGTGTATCTGATTTGGTGAACTTACAGACACTGTCGATTTTAACCAAGGCACGTCTGTCAGTTCAATTAAATTTGGTTTGCATGGTTTCTATTTTACAACCCAATGAAATATCAACCCATATTCAGTCTAAAAAGAGTAAGTAATAACTATCTCTAAAGTCGAGAAAATGTTTCACGAACCATCACGAATATGCATTTCCATCTCAAAAGCCCTCAGAATACACCTAATCTATCTAGAACATGATCGACGAGTGAATATGAGTATATTGTTACCCATATTGTCATAATTTTGTTTCAAACTCAAAAAGTCAATCCTGAACTCGCTAGGAAAAAACAAAAATTGTCTTTAAAATCAATTTACTCATAATGTGTGGATACAGATTCTCAAATTTCATCAAAATATTAAAGCTAGACCTTCAAAATACGCTTTCTAATTCTTAGAGCAAAAATTCTCGATTTCTATGCTCATAAATGTTCAAGAAATCGTAACTTGATGCCAAAATCAATTCACATTAAACATAAGAACCTTAAGTCCCAAAATCGACGAAATTCAATCACAAATCGATCTTTAAACCAACAATTTCAATTTCTTATCTTCGGTGTTTTAAATCTCAACTTTTGTAAATCAAAAAAGTGAAAACAAAGTGGAAATTCTCAAAAAATAAGAAAATTAAAAGTAAAATCACGTACTCAATGTTTATACGAGGTATGGCATTGAGAATCACCTTAATCGAAAATTCCTAACTCCCAAAATGTTGAAAATCTATAAACTTTATTAAAAATGTGAAAGCGTTTATAATTAAAAATATTGTTTAAACTTTTTCTACTTTATTAAAACAGACTATTATAGAAAAAAATCATATTTTCACTTTTTCCTATAATTATTATTTAATTATATTTATAATATTGACTTTAATATTGAATCCAAAAAATTCATGGGGAGTGACTAAAATCTTATTTCTTAAATAATACACATAACTAAAAAACTATAATACACAAATATAAATTGAAATATTTTTCCTATAATTATTATTTATTATATATATAATATTGACTATTATATTGAATCCTAAAATATATGGAATGGACTAAATCTTAATTCTTAAATCCATACAATATTAAATGTGTGAAAGGTTTTAAAAATATTATTTGAACTTTTTTTCCTTCATTAAAAGACTCGGCAATAGACACAATTGTCTTTTCACATTTTTCTTATTTAGTAATTAATATTTATAATATCATTACAAGATAAAAATTAAGAAGTTCTAAAATATATGATAAGTAAAAAATATATGAATAATTAAAAATGATAGTTTTTTTAGGGGTGGACGTGGTATGGTATGGTAGGGTATTTGAAAATTCGGTATGGTAATTTTAGTATTCGATTTTTAAAAATACTATATCATTATTATACCATATTAATTCGCTATGGTTCATATTTTGATGTTCGATTTCATTATTTTGCGGTATGTTAATTGGTAATCATAATTTGTTTAACTTTGATAATATATACTCGCATAATAGAGTATTATTACTTCGACTTTTTAAAAGCGCGTCTCAATTGTATTATAATTACACATTACACATACACAAATATTCAAAAAGAAGCATAAACAACCCCTTTTTAGTCAATTACACAAAAAAAGACATTACAATTAAGATAGAGCAGTCAAAGTTTTAATGTCTTTACTATTTTTATACTAAGACTAAGTTATATATTTGTATATATATATATGTGCGTGTGTATGTAGAGAGAGAAATGTTATTTATTTAACTATATACTTTGGTACGGTATTCGGTATTTAAGTATGTCATTTATAAATACCGAATATCGTATTGTATATCAAAAAAATTAAAATGTATACCATATACCATACCAAATACCATAATACCAAAAGTACGATATAAAAAATTTCGGTTCGATATGATAATAGCGTATATAACATACCATGTCCACCCCAAGTTTTTTTCTTTGTGTACCTAGAAAGGGATTCCTAAAATATAGAATAAGAGGGGAAAAGGGAAAAAATGGATGGTTCCCATAAAAATTAGAGTAATAATATTTAGTAAGAACTTTATTTCTTAAAAATTAGTCAAGGAAAATAACAAAGAGCACATCAATATTTTTCTCAAAAATTATTAGAGTTAGGACTCTTTACTAGTTTTTTCTCGACTACAAAAACCTAAAAAGAAAATTACCCGAAATTTGTTAAGTATTAGAACTCTTTTTTCAAGATAAAGGTGTCACGACCAAACCAAGACCTGGATGTAATGGGTAATCCCAAGTCCACCGAGAACCGGAGGCTATCCCCTTCACCTAGTCAACCAGTACACAATATTTTATAGCAGCGGCATTCCAAAAGTAAAATAAGATAGAAAAGTATGACTCAAGGAATGTTTAAGGTTTCAACAACCAATCTCAAGCCCACGGTAACATCCACAAAGCCTTGAGTAAACCGAATACTAATAAAAGTCGGAACATGCCCCCGACAATAGCAAAAATAACCAAAAGAATAGTTTATGACAATATGAAACCAAAACATGAAATGAAGTCTTTCAAAGTATGGAAGCTCATCATTTTAGTCTGACTCTCGAGATATCCCACAATCACTTAGTCACTGTACAGGGAAGGTAGAAGTATGGCCAGTTTCTGTATCGCGTGGGGATACAGCGTCTAAAGACGGTTAGCAGTTGGAGTGCTAGCATGTAACTCAAAGATAAATGAGTAAAGTGATGCCAATTCCACAGTACGAATACTAGTAAAACCCAATACACAACTTTATATGCAATGCATAAATATATATGTATATCATATGTCGGGAAAAAGGGGACAAGGGTTAGCATTTTTAAAATCATTAACTTGGACTGTATATCTCTAACATCCTAAAGGCACCCACGAACTATATGGGTTTAACTCCCCATGCTGAAAGGTCCCTAGTGTGTGATAGCCGCACGTACCATAGAAAACCCAAAAAGGCTAATGTTATCCCCAGAATATAAAGTGTGTCTCATGCACACGGTGATCATGACCAAACCTTATGTCGAAAAACATGAGTTTTCAGTATCGGTCCCCCCGGGACTTCCACCTTTCATGACTTTGCTACACAACCCCCTTTAAGCCTATCTTAAAACAATTTACACATTATCAATTATTTACCAAAGAGTATTTTAATTAGGCATTTTTCGTTGTATCGTCATACAAAAATTAGAGCTTACAAGTCCATCCCTTTATGCCATATTAACTATTTGACCAAATTTGACTTTAAAGTTTCCAATTAAACCAAAACTGTGGCCACCAAGGCCTTACCAAAATAATTTTGAAAACCAAACCAAACCTATTCATATTCCATTTACCATTTATACAATGCAAGGATTCCAAGAATAGTCAATTATGAGACAAAATCATATTAATTGTCAATTTTATAAACAGGTTGAGGGAACATAATTTTCAACACCATACAAGGGAAAAACATCAAATTGGGGATTAACCATGATCCCTTAGTTTAATTACCATTCTCATGCATCCCACACTGTTCAAAATCATAAATAAAGCATTATTATTGCATAATAAATCATGGAAAATATTTAAACCAATAACATTCACAACCCTCAACCCATAGTTCAAACCCCATTATCAAAACCATTAATAATAATCAATTCCATGCCTTTATTAAATACAACTATAGGAAAGGATATACATTCTTTAATTGCTAAGAATTTTGAAGAGAGACACACCCTTAGGACCCTATATGATCACCTCCTTGACCCAAGCCTTGAGTTGAAAAGGGAAATTTGAGAGAGGATAGTTGAGAGTAATGAGAATGACCTTTGTATATTGAAAACTGATAGAAATAGGTCCTTATAGTGATTAAAAATCATCTATAGATGAAAGGACCTCACTACCCCTCCTCCCTTTTTAATTAAACAAAATAATCGTAAAATAACACAGGTTCATGGCACGGACCTTATTGCGGAGGTCCAGCCTCCGTGACACGGACCTTATCACGGAGGCTAACCTCTATGACATGGACTGTATTGCGAAGATTATCCTCTATGACATGGGGCTATCATGGAGGCTTACTGCCTCCATGATCCGAAATCACATCGAATCCCGTCCAAAATTTCCAAAACTCTATCGGGTTACCCTTTTAACATCTCCGATCATAATTTAAGTCAAAAATTTATATTTCAATCACGGGAAGGCCAAAAATGAAATGACCAAAATTTTGAGGGTGTTACATTACCCCTCCTCCTCACCCTTCCACTATCATCATTCATCCCCAAATGATGAGCTAGGACAGTTTCACACAAGAATGATAACAAGACACCACAATCAAAAGATAAACCCGAATAATAATAAGAACAAAATTCATGCATCAAGCTTCTTCATCCTACATATGGAATAGAAATGGATACTTAGAATTCACATCCTCTTCTGCCTCACAAGTGGCTTATTCCACTTCATAGTTCCTCTAAAGGACCTTTATATATGATACATATTTAGTTCATAACCTACGAATTTATCTATCAAATATCTCTACCGGCATCTCTTCGTAAGATAGGGAATCTGAGACATCAACATCCTCAATAGGCACTACCAAGGAAGGATCACTCACATATTTTCTTAACATGGACACATGAAACACAGGGTGAATACAACCCAAACTTGCAGGCAATTCTAATTCATAAGCAACACTTTCCTCTATCTTTAAAAATAAATAAAGACCAACATAACAGGGATTGAGCTTCCCTTTCTTTCCAGAATGCATCACTCTCTTCACGGAAATATCTTTAAGAATACCCAATCAATAACATCAAACTTCATCTATCTTCACCTCGCATCTGCATAGGACTTTTGGCGACTTTGGGCAGTCTTAAGCCTATCCTGAATCACCTTCACCTTCTTCATAACTTGATGAACAAAATCATGACCGAACAACCTTGCCTCACCAACTTTGAACAACCCAATTGGGGATCTACAACTCCAACCATATAGAGCCTCAAATGGTGTCATACCAATGCTAGAGTGATAACTCTTATTACAAATAAACTCTACAAGAGGTAAGTGGACAACCCAACTATCACCAAAGTCGATTACACAAGTTTGAAGCATATCCTCTAAAGTGTAAATAGTCTTTTCTGCCCATCCATCCGTCTGCGATTGGAAAGCAGTACTAAGGGTCACGTTAGTCCCCAAACCACACTAAAATGACCTCGACAAACAAGATAAAAACTGAGTACCCCAATAATAAATAATGGAAACTATAGTTACATACAACTTCACGATCTCCTAATTAAACAATATGCATAATCATCAGCAGAATAATTTGTCCTCACCTGCAAGAAATGAGAAAACTTAGTCATCCTATCCACGACGACCCAAATAAAATCAAATTGGTTCCGTGACCCCGGAAGACCAATAAAAAATCCATATTTATCACTTCCCATTGCAATACAGAAAGGTCAATTTCTTGAGATAACCCACCAAGACTTAAGTGTTCCACTTTCACTTGTTGAGACATCATTCACTTAGCCAACAAATTAGCAATATCCCTCTTCATGTTATTCTATCAATAGATCTTCTTAAGGTCGTGATACATCTTTGTCGATCCAGGATGAATCAAATAATGTTACCCATGAGCTTTGGCTAAAATTCTACCTCGCAGCCCATCCACATCGGGAACACATAACCTCTCTTAGTACCTCAAGATACCATCACCACCTATCTTAAAAGCCATCATCTTCTTCCTTCCTACCCACGTCATTCTTGATTTGCATCAAGATAGGATCCAACACCTGCTTCTGCTCCACCTTAACACCAAGAGATAACTTCGCCACCTCCTACACAAATATACCACTATCCTTAGAATCTAAAAGACGAACTATAAATCTAGCCAAATAGTGAATATCCTTCACCAAATATCATTTCTTCTCCTCCACATGAGACAAGCTCCCCATAGATAACCTTCTAAGAGCATTAACAACCATGTTAGCCTTACCTGGATTGTAGTGGAGACTCATGTCATAGTCCTTGAGCAACTCAAGATACCTCATTTACCTGAGAATTAACTCCTTCTGGGTAAATACATATTGCATGATCTTATGATCTGAAAAGATGTCAACATGGCCCCTATATAGATAATGTTGCCAAATCTACAATATGAATACCACGACCAACAACTCCAAATCATGAGTTGGATAATTCCTCTCATGAACTTTCAACTGCCTAAAAGCATACACTACCACCTTGCCATGCTATATTAATACACAACCAAGTCACACACGGGATGCATCATAATATACCAGGAACCGATCACTACCCTCGAGAAAAGTCAAAACTGGGGAAAAAGTCAATTTACCTTTTAGCTTCTCAAAACTCCCTTCACAACCATCGTATCATAGAAACTTCAACTTCGTCTGATTAAACGTACTCAAAGGTGCAGTAATCAACAAAAATCTCTCCATAAACTTTCGATAATAACCCGCTAAACCCAAAAAGCTTCAAATATTGATTTTAGTCATGGGTCTTGGCCACTTCTTAACCACTGCAACCTTTTGTAGATCCACCATGAACCCTTCACAAGAAAGAACATCACCCAGAAAAGTAACAATATTCAACCAAAACTCATACTTTCAAATCATAGCATACAATTGTTGATCTTATAGGGTCTGCAACACAACACACAGGTGATTGGCATGGTCCACCTCAGTTTTTGAATATACCAGAATATCGTCTATAAACATAATCATGAATAAGTCTCAAAAGTGATGGAATACTCGATTTATAAGATCCGTAAATATCGCCGAGGCATTGGTTAACCCAAAAGACATGACCAAAAACTCATAATGGCCATACCAAGTACGAAAGGCTATCTTAGGTATATCCTCCTCCCTAATCTTAAGATGATGATAGTCCGAAAAGAGGTCAATCTTAGTAAAATACTTAGCACCCTAAAGCTTTTCAAGGAAGAGGGAACTTATTCTTCATAGTTACCCTGTTCAACTAGTGATAATCAATACACGTCCAAAGAAAACCATCCTTCTTATGCACGAAATAATGTGAGCACCCCATGAGACTTACTAGGGCAGATGAAGCCCTTGTTAAGAAGATCTTTTAACTATCCTTAAGTTCCTTCAACTTGTACGGAGCCATTATATAAGAAGGGATAGGGATAGGATGAGTGTCCTGAATAAGATCAATCCTAAGATCAAATTCCCTATTGAGGGGGTCACCAAGAAGATCATCAGGAAAGACGTTACAAAATTCACTAACCGTGAGAACAGATCGTAAAGAAGGACCCTCCGTGTTAGAATCCTTAACCGAGACTAGATGTTAAATATACCCCTTGGAAATTAATTTTGGGCTCTAAGATAAGATATGAAACTCCTCTTAGGCACTAGGGAACTCCCTTACCACTAAAAAAATAGCTCATTAGGGAATTTAAAGATGACTTTATGGGTTCGACAGTCTAAAGAGGCATAGCACGAGTACAACTTGCCCATACCTAAGATAACATCAAAATATTCTATGTCTAATTCAAACAGATCCACCAACGTTTATTTACCACCAACAAATACCACATAACCCATATAGACCCCTCTAACAAACACCAAGTCTTCCACCAGAGTGAAAATAGAAAATTGGTCCAAAATACACTCGGGACCGAAACCAAAATGCACAACAACAAATGGGGTCACATACGAAAGAGTAGACCCCGGGTTAAGAAAATAGTACACATCATGAGGGAAGAGTTTTAACATACCAGTGACAATATCAGGAGATGCTTCACACTCCTGATGGGTAGTAAGAGCATAGAAGAAATTTCAACCAGTGCCGGTACTAGAAGTGGCACCCTTTGGTGCAGAAGATGATGACATGGAAACTGAAATCTTGTTAGCCCCCGAAGAGACCTTGATCCCAGGGAAATCCCTCAGCATATTCTTCAACTGTCATAATTCAAATACTAATTCTTTGCTTTATTATAGAACCCATAATGCAACCGACCACACAGTGTACAAAGAGGATATAACAGAGATGACTAAGCACCACTAGCCTAAGATTGGGCACCCTATGCCCTAGAACCATTACCACTATAGAAATGAAGATCTCCAGATGGCTTTGGATAAGGAGCACTAGTCATCGAATAGAAACTCGAGTTTATCCACCTCTTCTTTAACAATTTCCCACCAACCCTACTATTATTTTGATGACCTCTACCATTATCTAAATATCAAAACACTTACCCTGTCTTTCCCCCATATCCACTTATTTCTTTTTTTCCTCCTCAACCTACTGCATATACACCATAAGTCTAGAGATGTCTATATTCTTGTTCAACAAGGCAACCTTACTCTCTAAAATTAGATCATGAGATAAATTGAAATCGAACTTACTTATTCTAACCTGTATGCTAGACACTAGCTTTGGAGGACATCATGAAAATAGTGGAGTTTTTAAGGCATACTCTTTCACTGACATCCTTCCTTGCTTCAAATTCACAAACTCCTCTATGTTTACCTCCCTCAACTCTTGATTAAAGAAGCTATCAAAAAAGGCATTAGAGAAATCCTCCCACAATATAGATTCAGCATCACCACCCCTAAGCCACTCCCACTCCTCATACTATTAGTACACCATATTGTTCTACTAATAAGCAGCAAATTTCACACCCTCTACCTCAGTAGTATGTATAACCCGAAAGATCTTCTCTATCTCATCTATAAAACTTTAAGGATCCTCCTCAACCTTAGTATCAGTGAAAGACAGATGGCTTGATAACGCACAACTATACGATCTAAAGTGGTAGAGGATGATCAATATCAATAGCTCAACTTTAGTTGATGTCGAATCCATGAGCAGGAGATTTAGATTTTGACTCCTATTGGTGTCAAAATTACTAACAAGATACCCAAAGTGTACATGATGTAAAACTCATAATGTAAAATGGGGGTTTGGTTTAAAATAGGGTTTTGTCAATATCAAGTCAAGCAACACACTAGGGTAACACTTTTGGTTTGGACTTTAATTTTGGAGGAATATTTGGATTATGTCTACCTAAGGATAAGTTGTGCATAGGATAATGATGGTTTTGGTGTATGTTCTAATCATTGATGACATGGTAGGCTAGGATAAGAGTCCTTGAGGCTAATTTGTCAACAAGGCCTCAAGGACATTAATCCTTGACTATTTCGAGTACCTAACAAGTGTATCAATGAAAGCCACCCAAAACCTCAATTTGACATCCCTATATCTAGGAAGATACCCATGACGAAACCTACTCTCCATCTACCATCATTTATAAGATGGTAGAAGATAGTAAGCTACGTGCTCAATTATCCACTATTGTTTTCCCCCCAAAATCCCTCTTTTAAGAAAGCTATGGGTTCCTAAGAGTTCACCCACATCCCTCTTTCAAGGATGATGAGAGAGCTTTCATAAGTTTGGGGTTTTCACCCAACAAACCCATTTCGGATACTTGGGATTTTCACCCACAAAGACAACCATTTACACCAAGAAAAGTAGAATCCATAATCAACAACTACGATTTTCACAAACACATCATTACCCAAACACAAATACACCTTAGTTCAACATAATGTAAGACTAAAAGATTTATCTACTCATGAAGAAAAAAGAAAAAAATAAACCATAGGAATTGTTAAAAGCATCCATTCATCACAAATACTAAATTCAAAGTCTCCAAATCATTTTAAAATCCTTTCCCAATCTAGGTTTTAAACTTCAAATTCAAAATTTCTTCAATAGTGTAGAATACCTAAAAGATAAAGGGTTTAAGCCTAAAAGAGGAATTAGATTCAGCTGGGTGAAGTTACAAAACTGCCCTTGGGAAAATTCCCACTTAGCCACAATTATGATAAGTACACCGCAATTGCGACCTTTTGACCTGCTTGACTGGCTGCGATCGCAGCCCACAGACCGCGATCGTGGTGACTAAGTCTTGTTTCTTCTTCAGGTCTTCCAGATGCACTTTTTTCTCCTTTTTGGTCCCTTTCAGCTCAAATCCACATCTTTCATTCTCCTAACTTGTATGCCTACAAATTATAGAAATTCGTGCATCTAATCAACAATTTGTCTCACTTATACATTCAAATAATAGTAGTGTGCGTGATTGTTGAGTGCTATTGAGTGGTAAATTTACCACTCATCAATAGCCTTGACTTAAAACTTTTTTTGTCCTCAAGCTACACTACTTCTTACCATGAGACAATGCAAATGTATGCCCAACTTCTAGTATCCAATGATCACAATGACTTCAACTTAATTACTACCATAAATAGCTCTTTAGACATGGGAAAAATTATTTTCATGACACCCCTCAACATAAGATGCACTTTTTAAGGATGCAAAAGACTTCAAAGAGCAACTATGCAACAATCACTAATACTCTAGAAATGAATCACCTTTGACCTCAACTACAATATACTCTTTTTGCCTCATTTTTTGGGAGATAACAAAATCACCCACCTCAAATTGGTTACATTCCTCCTCACAAGAAGGAAAATTCCACATACCACATTATCAAATATGCAACAAAGAACTTAAGTGAAAAATACTCTGTCTCTCTCTCTCAACTATTCTCGATGCTAAAAAGTACCATGCCATAGGATTTCCCCTATTTTCAATCACCACTACAGTGAATATACTTGGTTGGAAATCACAAAGGACTTTTTGAGCTTGTAACGTAGGTTTGGGGTAGGGTAGGATATTATTTAGGAACAACATGTCTATACACTTCTTGAACATCTACATCACTCAATCCCTTCCAACTTTTAACCATGGTCCACTTCTTTTCTTTACAAATGTGCCTACTTTTTATTTACTTGGTTCACCTATTTTATTTTTATTTTTTTTCTTGCATATTTCATGTATTTCTTTCCTTTGTTTGGTCCTTTATTTTCCTTACTCATTTGTTCTCAATTATTAAGCTCTTAGGCACTCACTTACAACTTCGTGGCCTAAAGTTACCGCTTCCAATCTTCACCTACCCTAACTTAGGCTTTTACCCTAAATTTGTATTTTTAAGTTTAAGAAGAATAAGGTCCTAAAGAGGGATAAGAATTGAAAGGCTAACGGATTGCAATGTATTTTCCAAAGAAAGGTTCAAAGGCTCAAAGTGGGTGACTAGATATTACATCTATGCAATGGTAGAATTTTTAGGCTAAAGTAGGCTTCTAGTGTCACAAAGATGGCCTAGGATCATCTTACCAACAAAATACAATCAAAATTATCCTTGAGAAACTAATGAGGTGAGTTCTAGGTGGTACAAGTACACATGAGATTTGGACAAATAAGCTCACCATACATGGCATGCGAATTTGCCAAGGAGGCTCAATTGCCTCTCCCGCTAGAGACAAAAAATGGAATATCTACCAATATTCACAAGACAACATTCATGGAGTCAAAAAAAGATAAAAAGTTTTGTTACAAGGTTGCTCATATCCATACCCTTTATTTTTGAATAATTTTGGACGGAGGGGGTCTTTACTTTGTATTAACACTACGGAGAATTTTCTAATTATGGCACCAACCTAAGCCTTTGTCTTACATTATGGTTTTTATACGGGAAATCCAACCATATGACTACTCAATTTTTCCCATAGGTTTAAATGCGATCCCAAATCCAAAATGCAATAGCTACTCAAACTTTCCTTCCCTTTGTAACCTTGATGCCACGAGTACTAAGACTTCCCCTGCATCCATAGATCAAAACCCCATCACGACTCTTTTCCTTTAAGAATGTTATCACTCAATCTATCATATGGAAAAGCTCGTCCTATATCGCCATAAGTAAAATAAAGATAAAATGGAAATCTAAGAACAAAATAACTAATCCATGCAAATGTGGACACCATCAGAGATCCTTCATATTACAACCCAAATAAAAATAAAGATCATTCAAGAAAACATAAAAACATCCAGTAATATCAATAATGCAGGCCCAAATCAAACCAAATAAATATGGAGACGGGAACCCCCAACTAAAAATGCAGCATAACCCTCACTGCATAACTAATCAAGCATAAAGAGAGATAATGGTGCTCCCTAAAACTGCCTTAAGGGTTTGTATCACTCTCAGTCTCTACATTATCACCAAGATCCTCATTGATGGATCACTCAGTTGTTGACTCATCATCACACTCTACTTAGGAGGAAGGAAGTCTATCACAGGGTTTTAGGACGTTCTATAGGCCCTTCACCCGCTGTCAGATCCTGCTAAAGAACTTATCTCTCTTGTTCTCCCTTTTTACCATCTTCTTATGTGAAATTAAGAGATCACGATGTGACACCGCCATGGATGAGTAGTCTCTCTCAAGCCTAACAACGGTAGCTCATTGCTTCTTCTAGTCCTCTTAATACTTTTCATAATCAAATCGGGACATATATGAGTAGCGGGTGGCGGAGGGCTCTCCCGGCCCCTGGGAAAACCTGACATGAGCTCCCTAATAGTAGCAATATAAATCTAATATCCTCAAGTGGCCTAGTGGTTGATGTCCTACAAGACAGGATCCTCGCATATCAAATTTTTGAAGTCGATCTTTCTCTTCTAACTTTTACCTGGCAATCCCTATCCTTTTAGAGGATAGAGGGTGGCGCCAGGGTGCATCCAAGTATCTCTAGAGTACTCCTTAATCCCTTCTTTCCTACAAAGCTCACTAATAAATAGGAAAATAAGAGATGCGTACCACCCTGGTTCTTGAATAATTTTATATCAGAAACTACGAGCTGACCAATATTCAAAGGTATGCCGTCTAGAATAGAAGAAACCATTTGAGCCCATAAATTTAAGACTGTTGTCATATGGGTGCAAGGGGTACTTGGATACATATAATGTTCAACTAAATCTGAGCCTAGGTAGTGAAGTCATTCATGGAGATTTTTGCATTGGTTGCCACCCTAGAGACTTTCTTGTCGGGGTAAAGTCTTTCTATCAATCAGCTTCTTATCTCACAACTTTTTTCTTAGAACTCACCCATGTTTACATTTAGAAGCCCATAGATATCATTAATTTTCTCTGTCATAAAGTCCACCTCTTTCCCCAGAATCTTTATATCATCTTGGATGGGTCCAAGAAATATATTACACTAAGCTTGGCGTAGAACTCATGGACCCATTGCTCATTCTCCTTGCAAGGATCCGAGGAGAAACACCACTACTCCATGTCCACAAGCTTGTCTTGAAATACAGGAATCTTTTTCAACATCTTCTCCAAGAATATTTCTCTCTCTGGGAGAAGCTTTGTCCTCAAAATATCACCATAGTAGAGAGTGTGGCACTTGGGTGCCATAAATAGATTTGGTCGTATTCCTCCATGAGATTATCCTGAAAACAATAGACAATACAACAACATTAATGATTGATATTATCATACACAAACTATGCTATGTTGCACACTAAAGCTCATAGGGTGGTTACTTGGTGGCGTTTGGTCAAAAATTTAATGTACAAAATTTTTGGCCTAATCAAAGAATCAGCCTCAATTACCACGATCGTGGTTTACAAAGCTACGATCACAGTCTTGATAACCACAATTACGGTATCTGAGGTCAGTTTCCAACCAAATTTTTTAATGCCCATAAATTCAAATTTTAAGCCAAAACATGTTCTATAATGAGAATTAACACTAAAATCACTGAACAAGACTACTAGGTACTTGATTATTCCCATAGAATGTAAAAACCATTAGTGCAAATTCATTCTAGCATTTGATCGAGAACTTGGTATGTACATTTCATTTTTCTCAATTTCACATAATTTTGGGTACTCAAGATTCCCATTTATGTGCATACCATATTTTAGAATCTAAACACCTTACAAGTATAATTTACCAAGAACTTAAGCAAGAAAATCATAGAACTAGGCTTTCCCTATAACATGTATTCTATGGCCTATTTTCAACAAGTAGAGCATGGATTTAAGACACTTACCAAATAAGTAATGAAAGATGGATGCAATGATGTTGGTTGAATGGTCAAACTTTGTGCAGAAATAGGTACAATAGAGAGTAAAATTTAGAAGGAAGTGCGGGAGAAATGGGGGGATTCGGATGGTCATATAACATCTTTGACGTGATCGCGGTCAAAGGTCCGCAATCATGATCATGCAGGTGACCGCGACCTCGGTCAAGGTCCCACAATCACGGTAAATTTTTGTACTTCTATTTTCCCCTGTTTAGCCTAATTCTCATTTTAACACATTTTTCCCTATTCAAATCAACATGCAGAAATTTCACACTTTCCCCTTTCTCAACCCCATTCAACATACCCTATAGTGCTACAAGTACCTAGATTATTAAATAGATATAACTAAAATCTACACTGCGAAATTAAAACAAAGGATACAAGCCATTTTTTTTGGCATTTGTGAGTTGCCACTGACATAGCGCCTTAGTTTATGTCATGGCATGACGTCTTCTATCTTTTTCAAGTTGGATCCTCAAGGGACCTTTTATTGAATTCCTCCTCTTCAATATCTATCACCGACACCACTTGGAGTTCCATGAGTTGTTTCTTTATGTTGCATACCCAAAAGGAGACCTCATCATCATGAACTCTAAACCTCATTTCACCCAACTCTAAGTCAACAATGGCTCTTTCGGTGGCTAGAAAAGGTCGACCAAGAACGATAAGCACTTCTTAGTCAATTTCACAATCTAGAACCACAAAATCTATCATAAGTATGAATTTATCCACTTTAACTAAAACATAAAAAAAATCCCAATCGCTCTAATGATAGACCAATCAACTATTAAAAGTGTCATAGATATTGAAGTCGTGGTGTCCAATCCAAGCTTTTTATAAATGAAAAAAGAAATGAGGTTTATACTCACACCTAGGTCTCTATAGAGCTTTAGAAAACTTATGCATACCGATGGTGTAAGGGATGGTTATAAGACCCCGCATAATCCTTAGCTTAATTCAGTCCTCTAAGCTTGTTAAGGGGGCCCAAACTAAGAATATTCTAGCTAAGTATTCAGACTTACTATAATTTTAGCCGTCAAAAGTTGGCAATCTTATTTCATGGACTTTACATCTATTATAGGTGGATATTTAGGTTGATTAATGATTAGCAATGTTTGTAGGTATTTCCAAACAAGTTTCAGATTTTTCGGACTTCGTTTGAAGCTCGTTTGGAATCTTAAAATAGTGGATCAACGTGATCTTAGCGCGCTGTGTCAACTACAACGTTAATAAATATTTTCCAAGCTCCCAGTGTTAATTTCTAGTGAGTCGACGTGGACTCGACATAATGCGTTGGCTATCGCATCGAAGCCAATGATGCAGTGCGTTGGTCTGCGCATCGATAGTATAGTTTTTCAGTCATTAAAAGACCACATTCTTGGGGATATTTGGGTCTTTTTTCCTTAACCTCCAGCCACCAAAACACAAAATTTATCACCTTATAGAGCAATTAAACTCATCTTTTCTCAAAATAGCTCGAGAACAAAACCCTAGAAGATTCAATTTCATATCAAGAACTCAAGATTTCCATCATCTATTTTCATAAATTCCTTAACTAAGGTATGTGAAGTGTTCATCCAAGGGTCCCTTCCACCCTTGGAGTCCAAGAAACTATTTTTAGACTTCAAGTATATGAATTCCATATTGGTTTATATAATATCCATGTTTTAAAATAATTAATTAGGTTTCAAATCCATGTTTCATGATCAATTTCATGTGGGATTAATTGTTTTATAAATGTTACCATGTGAAATCATGCTAAAGCCTTCAAATAGTGAATTTAATATTGAAATGGTGTGCTCACAAGTTGATTAGTACTATGTGCATAATTTATGCCTTTCAAGTGATTGATGAATTTAACATGTGAATTGAAGAGTGAAGTTATATCATGTTAGAATTTGTGTAAGTTCATGACATGCAAGTGTTTGTTAAAATGGCCCCAATGAATAAAGAATGATCAAATGCTTAGTTTACATGTTTCAAGTTTAGGTCATGTCTCTTATTTTGTTCTATGGAGTCCTAGGGGTACTTGTACCCAACAATTTAGCTGATTATTTAGAGCCATGGTCAGGCATAGAACAGTAACAATTACGTCACTATCAGTAGTACTCTCAGTCAGTAGACTCAGTAGACTCAGTATTCTTCAAGTCTAGTTTTTTACTCTGTCCAGACCTCAGTAAACTCAGTCAGTTAAAAGAATTCAGTACTTTTTTATAGTCCAAAAATCTCAGTGTACCCAGTCTAGTTCAGCTAAACAACAATATCAGCAACAACTCAGTCGAGCCTAGTATAGACTAGAAATCAATTCAGTATCTATTTAGTTGAGAGTAGGATTCTACACCGAGTTAACCCGGGCATGGGGGCATTCCTTCCAGCAGAGGGTTTGACCCTTAGTAGCAACCCTGCGTTACAGAAATAATTAGCCAACATAGGTTGAGATATCTTTCTGCCAGATATATTGAGGGTTGATATATCTTATTCGAGTTATCCTACCAGCGAGGGTTGACGGAAGAGCTTCCTATTAGAGAGGGTTATTTCACAGCTTGTTCTTACCCGTGGCATGGTATTGACACCCTTCTAACTGGGGTTATAGGCTGGACCCCAATTATTTTAGCGAAGGACCTCCCATAGTCTTAGTTCCAGTCTTTGTCTCAAAATAGAACTTAGTTTAGTTTAATAGATTCAAGACTATCTGACATAGTCAGTCAGCTTAGTACGAAACTCAGTATGGTTCCACAGTATTTAGAACTATTAGATATAGTCATTCAGATAAATAGTAATACAGTATTCGCAAACTCAGAGATCAGTTATCAGTATCCAGATTCAGTAATCAGTATTAACACGATTTCAGTTACAATCTATGTATTCATGCATGTACTCTTACTCAGTCATACTCATGTTATTCAGTTATTATTGTGCATGCATATGAACCCATGCATTTCAGCCTACCTCACTGAGCATACTAGTACATTCAAAGTACTGACGCGTGCTTTTTCTTGGTGTTATGATGTCCTATATCATAGGTTCAGACGCACAGACTACAGAGCACCCTTAGCAGTTCAGATTCTCAATTTTTTAAAATAGTGGTGAGTCCTCATAGTTTGAGGACATGCTTATTATTTACAATACTTCAGGTTTATTTTAGTAGATAGAGTTAGTTGTGGGCTTGTCCCATCAACTCCATAGTTCAGAACGTTAGAGTCTTTTTCAGACTGGAGTATTTTCAGGCAGTTGTTCAATTTTTTAGTACTTATATTTATATTTATTTATAGATGTGAACCTTATTGAATATGTTTCCACCTATTTTCACAATTATTATAGTATTTATTACATAGTTATTATAGAAGGTACCAGTTATGGGTTAGCTTGTGGTCCTTCGGGATTATGAGCATCGTGTAGCATCTGGGGTACAGAATAGGGGCGTTATAAACTTGGTATCAGAGCCTAAGGTTCAACAGAGTCCTAGAAAGTCTGAAAACCATATCTAGTAAAGTCTTGTGCATGGGGGTGTTTCACGCCACACTTATGGATAGAAGGTTACGAGATGTTTTAGGAAAAATTTCCCTTCTTTTAGTATTCATGTCATGTGAGTAAGAAGGAGCTCCAGTTACACTCTCTTTCTAATCCTAGGTTCTCTTTCATTTATAGAATATGACTCCAACAATGACTTAGGAAAGAGGAACGGGAGATAATTCAGCCCATCAACCTATCTATCCAGATCATTTGGGTGAGCATGTCTCCGATGCGGAGTTCAGAGCATCCTTTATCACCCTAGCTCATTTTATAGAAGCAAAGAATGAATGCCTAGTTGTCGTTTCGGCCAACCCAGTGGACAATACTACTACTGTCAGGATTTGGGACTTCACCCGAATAAACGCTCCATTATTTACTGGGTCTAAGTCAGATGAGAAACCTTAGGAATTTCTTGATCAGGTGCAGAAGGTTACCGATATCATGGGGGTGACTAGTGTTGAGAGTGATGAGTTGGCCATATATCAGTAATAAGATATGGATCACTCGTAGTTCAAATAGTGGAAAGCAAAGAGGGCCGCAGATGCAGGACCCATAGGATAGGAGGAGTTTGCAGTTTCTTTTCTGGATAAGTTCTTCCCGCTAGAGTTGAGGGAAGCAAAAGTTTTGGAGTTTTAAAATCTGAAGAAAGGAAATATGACAGTGCAGGAGTATTCCCTCAAGTTTATTCAGGTGGCCAGATATGCCCCGCATATTATGGCAGATAGCAGATCTAAGATGAGTAAGTTTGTATCAGGGGTGTCTAGTAATGTGGTCAAAGAGTGTAGGACCGTAATGCTGATAAAAGAGATGGACATATCTAGGCTTATGGTCTATGCTAAGCAGATAGAGAAGGCCAAGAATAAAGAGAAGGAGAGGGAGAGAAAGAGAACGAGGAAAGATAGTTTCAGTTTCGCTCAGCCTAAGTCAGAGGGTGGGAATCATTCTCAAATCCACCCAAAATCCTTAATTCAAGCTCGATCCTCACTAGTGCTACAGTACTGAAATTCAGAGACAACAACAAAGATAGGGCATCAGTACCTAAGCCCCAGGGAAGTGTTAGCAGTGCTCGAACCAATCCTCTATGCTAGAAGTACGGCAGAAACCACCAGGGTATCTGCAGAGCTTGTAACGATGTGTGTTTCAGATATGACAAGCCAAGCTACAGAGTTAGACAGTGTCCTCAGGTAGGTTCACAGAGTCAGAATACCCATCCCCCAACTCAGTATGGTCACCCGAATCAGCATAGTGCCTCATCCAGTGCCACCAGTAGGCAGCGTCCAAATAGACTCTATGCTCTTCAGTCCCAACAAGATAAGGAAAATTCTCCTGATGTGTTCACTGGAGCGTTACAAGTTTATCATTTACATGTTTACACTTTTCTAGATCGAGGAGCTTCCTTTTCCTTTGTTACTCCTTATATAGCAGTTGATTTTGGAGTTAGTCCTAAAATTCTAGCAGAGCTTTTCTCAGTCTATACCCCAGTAGGTAAATCTATCATATCCTGATGGGTATACATGAACTTTCTGGTTATGATATCTCAGAAAGTCACGTCGGCAGACTTAGTCAAATTAGAGATGACTGATTTTGATGTCATTCTCGGCAAGGATTGGTTTCATTCCTGCTATGCCTCAGTCGACTGCAAAAACAAAATTGTCTAGTTTTAATTTCTGAACTAACCCATCCTAGAGTGGAGAACTAGTACTTCAGCACATAGGGGTCAGCTTGTTTATTACCTTTGGGCTAAAAAAATGATATCAAAGGAGTGTGTGTCTACTATCTCGTTAGAGTCCAGGACTCTAGTTCAGAAACCCTTACTCTTGATCAGTATCAATAGCATGTGAATTCCCAGATGTGTTTCCTGAAGATCTTCTTGGAGTTCCTCCCGAAAAGGAAATTAATTTCCAAATTGATCTTCTTCCAGATACTCAGCCCATATCTATTCTGCCATATAAAATGGCACCTACAGAACTCAGAGAATTAAAGGAACAGCTAAAGCAACTCTTAGATAAGGGATTCATATGACCTAGTGTGTCCCCAAGGGGCACTCCAGTTTTATTTGTATGTAAGAAAGACGGTTCCCTCAGAATGTGTATAAATTACTGTCAGTTAAACAAAGTTACGGTCAAGAAAAAGTATACACTTCCCAGAATTGATGACTTATTTGAAAAACTTAGGGTGCCAGCTATTTCTCTAAGATAGACCTCAGATCAGGCTATTATCATCTCAGAGTCAGGGAATTCGACATCCCAAAAAATAGATTTCAGAACTCGATACAGTCACTTCAAATTTTTAGTCATGTCCTTTGGTATTACCAATGGCCCAGCAGCCTTCATGGACTTGATGAACCTTGTGTTCAAGCAATACTTGGACATGTTTTTGATAGTCTTCATGGATGACATTCTTGTTTACTCCTGTAGTGAACACAATCATTCATACCATCTCAAAATAGTATTATAGACTCTTAGAAACCATCAGCTATTCACTTAATTCAGTAAGTGCAAATTTTGGCTAAGGTTAGTAGTATTCCTTTTCCATATCATTTCCGGTGATGGAATTTGTAATGCCCCGAGATCCCATCCCGAGATGTCACACTGTGCTTATGACCCCAAAGGACCACAATCTAACCCTTTACTGATATTTGTACCTGTACACTACATAATATCTGAAATAAATACGGAAACTAGCCATAAGGTTCAACAAATCTATGAATACTCATAATACAGAAAAATTAAATACTAATACATCCGTCTAAAAAGCCTCTAAACTATTTGAACTGCATAGTTGAAGGGATAGGTCCCCAACTAACTCCCTCAACTGAAAATAAACAAAGTCTGAAGTAATAATAGTAAACTGAGATTCATTCTCAAAACAAGAGGACTTACTGCTACTGTTGCTGACTGGGACTGAACTGCTGAGGATACTTTGGATCATGTTCCTCTGAAACTATGGTGTCAAATAAAATACCATAGCATAAATGCATCAGTACAGAAATATACTAAGTATGTAGACGAGGTAGGCTAATGGAAGGGCTCATGCATGCACAGTATATAAACTGAATAATGATGAAGATGCCGCATGAGAACACATATATGAATGCACAGACCATGAACACAATCATCGCAACTCAGGATACTGATACTCGGATACCACTTTACTACAGACTGAACTCACTACTGACACTGGGATACTGAATCATTGAATTATCTGATACAGATAACTGAGAGTCTGGATGTACTCACATCAAGGACTGAATTCTGAGCTTACTGCTTTCAACTGACAGGATTAGAGATCAAATTTTCTAACAGATTATTCCGAAAGCGATTATCAATGATAAGAAGTATGATTATGTCTGAATCTGACAAAAGAATACTAAATAGAATCTAAGATGAAGATCAAGCCTATCTGACGGGAGATGTGTAGATATGATAATAAGAATACTCAACATGGTCTGAGACTAAGATTAAGCCTCTCTGATAGGAGATCTCTAGATATAATAATAAGAATATGTATATGAGACGAAGCCTATCTGACGGGAAGGTTCATGAATCAATGAAACTATCTGAGTTCCTCACTGAGATAGACGACTGTACCACACAGTCCTAATTTCTAAAGATTGATACTGAAACTGCAACTGTGGGATATAGTTACTTAACCGACATGCCCCAACCTACCACAGGTGGGGTCCAACCTGTAACCCTAGCTGGAAGGGTATCAATACCGTTCCACGGGTAACGACCTCTCTGGTCAAGCCTCTCTGATGGGATGACCCTCGCAAGAAGTCGGCCTGAGGCAATATAATAGTCAAACTTCTCTGATGGTAATAGCCTCTACTGATGGGGACTCCTGCATCCTGTGTTATCTATGCAATTCTGGATTTCAGGGATTTCTCCTAGCGACTCAGCCTCTCTGACGGGAGAGTTGCCATACCTTCCCTCTCTCGGTGCTAGCTTCTACTC
This sequence comes from Capsicum pubescens, assembly GCA_030864215.1. Taxonomy (NCBI): domain Eukaryota; kingdom Viridiplantae; phylum Streptophyta; class Magnoliopsida; order Solanales; family Solanaceae; genus Capsicum; species Capsicum pubescens. The sequence continues at coordinate 128,558,386 of CM061541.1, forward strand.
CCAACTGAAAGACTCTGAACTGAATTCTCAAATGAACATAACTAAATTGAATCTGATACTGATCATGTTTCTCAAAAGATCTGACCGAGATATGTTGAGATTACTTAGTTCCGTATCTGACGGAAAAGGTATCGAATCATGGTATCTGACTGATGATACAGAGCTGGAATAGATTACTCGAATCGCTTCTAAGATTAGAATTGAATCACTTGAATACTATTAGAACTGAGCTGATTACAGGACTGAGGCTAGATTACAAGCGATACAGAGATTATAGATATAACTGAGATTTCTTAGCTTTCTTATGTTTTGCACTTGTCTAAGGATACAGAGTCCTATAGTTCACTCAGTTCTGAGAATCATAGCTCGATTGAAATTATCGAGAAACTGACATGGGCTCTAGACAACAGCTCTATTATCGGGTATAAATACCCCCAAGACTCGATAACATAAAAGTAAAGCATAATCATTCTTGACTAGGCATCACCACAATCATTTATTCATCATCACAAGAATTCATTCATCATCACAAGCATTCATTCATCATCACAAGCATTCATTTATCATCACAATCATTAAAGCATCTCACAGTCATTAAGACATCACTTCAAGCATTTATGGATCACAAACATCTATTCATCATCACAATCACCAAGGGGTCACTTTAAGTATTCTGAATCACAATCATATAACAACGTAGAGGAAATATGCTACTAGATCGTACTCCATTCAACAAGGTTTTACCTCAACTATTTCATACCTATATCAGTCTTAACATGTGTTTGGATATCACATAGCTTGGGGAAACTTCATACTATCATGTCATAACTTACTTGCTAACCACTTGACATGTATTAAAAGCTTAGCATATATCAAAAAGCACATAATTGGGGAATTTACAACCATCATATCTTGATTTGTTCATTAGGGTCTTTGAACAACCACTAGACATGAACGATTTTACACCAACTTGGGGATTTCATACTATGTTGGTACATTTCACTCACTAAGGCATTCTATCAAACACTAGGCATGCATAAACTAACTCACAATTTGGGGTTTCATCTTCAACATGCTACAATGGCCCTTATGCTTCACCTATGCTCTTTATCAAACCTAGGGGGAACATGCTTCACTTATGTAGCCATTTGTACACCCATTTGACATGAACACATCACATAGAAAGCAACATAAGGAATATTCATCACAAATATCACATGGATTCCACCTACTAGGGCTAAGGCTGATGATTCTTGTAAACAAACATGAATCGAAACTCAACAACACATTGAACATCAATTTCAACTCATAAAATTCATTAACAACTCATAAAAATAAAAATCTTTGAGTTTTGAAAAGGGTTCTTGAGCTTCTTGGATGAAAGGGACCCAAGAATCAATATTTACATACCTTAATCTTTAAAATTGAATGAATTCTAATGCTTGAGACTCTATCCGCACTTGTAGTAAATAATTCTCTAAGCCCACACTATGAGGAACTTGATTCTTGAAGAAATCTTGAAGATTTATGGATGAAATTTTGGAAGATTAGGGTTCTTTAATTGAAACCCTAGATATACTCTCTTTAGAGAATTGGAAGAGAAATTGAGAAATTAGGGTTTAGAGATGGATGCTCATATTTATAGAGGCTTCCAAAAGGTGAGAAATAACCAAAATACCCTTGCAAAAATGCCCTTAAATTGCTGGAAAATATTGTTGACGACATCCGTGATAAGCCATCAAGTTGGTGATAGGCCGTCACGAATTGTCGTAAAAAAAAGGTAAAATTTTGAGTTTCTAGTTAAGGTTGACGACATTGGTGATAGGCCATCAAGGGAATGACGAATATTCACAAAATGTCATCACCAGGGTCAAAAATCTTCCCAGGTTTGACGACATTGGTGATAGGCCATCACGGGTGTGACGGCTTGTCACAATTGTCATCGCCAGTTTCCCATCCAGACATGTTGGAGTAAAATGGGCATAAATCGTTGCTACAATATCGGTTTTAGACAAAATTGGTATCATTTAAAAGAAATTTCATTTGATATATAATACGTCCTCTAATTAGATATATACAAGGATTTATGGTCGATTGAAGTTGACCTAAATTTTGACGCTCACTAAAATTTGAACGATAGGAAAGCTTTCAACTCATCCTTGAGTTAGGTGACCTCTATGATATTAATTCATGCTAAAATAGATTCCCACACGATTCAAAGTATTTCATACTTGGAAAGATATTTCTAAAACATTTAGACTCAGATTTTTTACTTTACTAAATACGCTTTAAGGCTCAGACTGGAAGAGTATTATGTGGGGCATTACATTATCTCCCCCTTGGAAACATTTGTCCTCAAATGTAGCTTGATAAACTAAAAGTACGGATCAATAAAACCTACTCATGAAACGGAAACATTTCAAGGCATGCTTATGCAACTAGAATAAATGACATATTGAGTTCTCATACTGGGCATGATTCATATCTGGCGCATGTAATACTCGATAGATGATACTCATAGATGAATTATCATAACACACATGCATATATTATGCATGGAATCATAACTGGGATGATTTCAAGAATGCATGACTGATCAAACACTGACAAGCTGAACTCATTTCTATTAAATGCGCATATTTAATGCATGAATGTCCGGCTAAGCTGACTTTCGAAAGCAAGACTTGAAAATACAATAACGAATGATGCTAACTTCATAAAGAAAATCAGAACATGCATCAGGGTGAATCTAATAGAATGCAACATCATAATACTATGGGGTATCTCCCCCTTGGGACTCAATGTCCTTCTAAACACACTTCGCAGAAATACTGAGGCGGTGTACGGGGCACCTACAGTCTGGGTCATGATTGACCGATCAAGATCTGAAACTCATGCATGACTCATGCTACATGCAAGATCAAAATGGAAGTAATGGATCTAACAATGCATATCATAAAGATGAAGGGCTCATAACATACCCGGGTCTATTTTAGGGAATCCTTCCCAATCAAGGTGAGCCTGAAACAGACAGAGTCTACCCCTTTGAGTCAGCACCCTACATTCTCACATTATATGGCCTGGATCACCAAATCCAAAACACACATCACTACCATCTCTACACATACCTTAGTGGCGCCTGCCACACTCTCCACAATGCGGATGGGTACGAACACCACTAGTACTACTCTGGGCTTTGGAGCTTGGCGCTCCCTCAGATCTGACACTCCCAAACACAGGTGCGGGTACACTAGCTGAAGATGGAGCTGGATCAAAAAATCTCTGACCATACTAAGAACTACTACCACCTTGAGACCCTGACTGCGAGAAACCACGACTACTTGTATTGGGTCTTTTACTCACTCTCTCTCTCTTGTTCATCTTATCTGCCTCAATCTGTTATGCATGCATCATCAGTCTAGAAAGGTCCATATCTCCATAAAGCATAGCAGCTCTACACTCTTTTAACACTAACCCAGATACACCAATTACAAACTTACTCATACTCGCTCTACGGTCAGCTATCTAGTCAGGAGAATACTTAGCTAATTGGTTAAAATTAAGAAAATACTCTTTCACAGTCATGGAACCTTATCTTAGGTTCATGAACTCTTCTACCTTAGCCTCTCTCATCTCTAGCAGGAAAAACCTATCTAGAAAGGCACTCTCAAACCCTAGCCAGGTGACAGGAGTTGCATTCTCCCCTCTACTCTTTTCATCCATAACTACCCAATCATGAGCAATATCTCTTAACCTATAAAATGCTAACTCAACACTCTCCTTCTTAGAAACATACATAATCTGGGTGAGCTTCTTCACCTTCTCTAGATAAAGTTGTGGGTCCTCACCTACTACTGACCCAAAGAATTCTGGTGGGTTCATTTCCATGAAATTTCTAACCCTGGTTGCGATGGAATTCCCATCTTACTGAGGTGGGGCTGCAGCCTGATGGTTCCCCTGAACATTAGTCATATCTTGGGCTAGTGCCTGAAAAGCTGCCTGAAACTCTACATATGACACACTCTCATTCTCAGGATCTACTGGTTGTGGGGGCTGATCATCGACCCCATGGACAAAATCTCTGAGATGAGGCATACTCTGTAATTGGAAGAAATAAGTGGATTAGACTGAGAACCAACTTGAACTCATTCTCACTCGCACGAAATAATCACTGAAAGTAGGGAAACTGCTCCTAAGAATATTCTATAACCTCTAGTCAATAAATATGACGCGTTATACACCCATGCACAAGACTCTACTAGATGCGGCTTATCAGACTCCCTAGGATACTCTTGAACCTTAGGCTCTGATACCAATTTTGTAACACCCCGAGATCCCATCCCGAGATGTCACACGATGCTTATGACCCCGAAGGACCACAAGCTAACCCTTTACTAATATTTGTACCTGTACACTGCATAATATCTGTAATAAATGCAGAAACTAGCCATAAGGTTCAACACATCTATGAATCTTCATAATACTAAAAAATTAAATACTAATACATCCGTTTGAACATCCTCTAAACTATCTGAACTGCAGAGTTGAAGGGACAAGTCTCCAACTAACTCCCTCAACTGAAAATAAATAAAGTCTGAAGAAATAATAGTTAATTAAGATTCGTCCTCGAAAGAAGTGGACTCATTGCTAGTGTTGCTGACTAGGACTGAACTGCTGAGGATACTCTGGATCCTGTTCCTCTGAACCTATGGTGTCAAATAAAATACCATAGCGCAAATGTGTCAGTATAGGAGTGTACCGAGTATGTAGATAAGGTAGGATAATGGAAGGGCTCATGCATGCATAATATATAAACTGAATAATCATGAAGATGCCGCATGAGAACACATATATGAATGCACAGACCATGAACACAATCATCGCAACTCTAGTTACTGAAACTTGGATACCATTTTACTACAGACTGAACTAACTACTGACACTGAGATACTGAATCACTGACTTATCTGATACTGATAACTAAAACTTTGGACATACTTACATCAAGGACTAAATTTTGAGCTTACTGCTTTCGACTAACAGGATTAGAGATCAAATTTTCTAACAGATTATTCTGGAAGCGATTATCAATAATAAGAATTATGATCATGTCTGAATCTGACAACAAGAATACTCAATAAAATCTGAGATGAAGATAAAGCCTATCTGATGGGAGATTTGTAGATATGATAATAAGAATACTCAACATGGTTTGAGACTGAGATCAAGCCTCTCTAATAGGAGATCTCTAGATATAATAATAAAAATCTTTATGTGAGACCAAACCTACCTGACGGGATGGTCCATGAATCAATGGAACTATCTGAGTTTCTCACTGAGATAGACGAATGTACCACACAGTCCTAATTTCTGAACATTAATACTGAAACTGCAACTGTGGGAAGTAGTTACTTAACCCACATGCCCCAACATACCATAGGTGGGGTCCAACCTGTAACCCCAGCTAAAAGGTTATCAATACCATGCCACGGGTAAAAACCTCTCTGGTCAAGCCTCTATGATGGGATGACCCTCGCAGAAAGTCGGCCTGAAGCAATATTATAGTCAAACCTCCCTAACGGTGACAGCCTCTATTGATAGGGACTCCTGCATCCTGTACTGGCTATGCAGGTCTGGAGTTTAGGGATTGCTCCTAGCGAATCGGCCTCTCTGACGGGGGAGCCGTCAACCCTTCCCTCACTCGGTGCTTACTTCTAGTCCCAACTGAAAGACTCTGAACTGAATTCTAAACTGAATACAACTGAATTGAATCTAATATTGATCATGTTTCTCAAAAGATCTAACTGAGTTATGTTGAGATTACATAGTTCCATATCTGACAAAAAAGGTATCGAATCATGGTATCTGATTGACGATACAGAGCTGGAATAGATTACTCTAATCACTTCTGAGATTAGAATTAAATCACTTGAATACTATTATATCTGAGCTGATTACAGGACTGAGTCTAGATTACTAGCGATACATAGATTATAGAGATACTTGAGATTATTGAGCTTTCTTAAGTTCTGCACTTGTCTGTGGATACAGAGTTCTATAGTTCACTGAGTGCTGAGAATCATGGCTCCACTAAAATTATTGAGAAACTAAAATGGGCTCTAGAAAACAGCTGTATAGTCGGGTAAAAATACCCCCAGGACTCAATAACATAAAATAAAGCAAAATCATTCTTGACTAGTCATCACCATAATCATTCATTCATCATTACAAGCATTCGTTTATCATCACAATTATTAAAGCATCTCACAGTCACTAAGACATCACCTTAAGCATTTAAGGATCACAAATATCTATTCATCATCACAATCGCCAAGGGGTCACTTTAAGCATCTCTGAATCACAATCATATAATAGCGTAGGGGAAATATGCTACTAGATCATACTCCATTCAACAAGGTTTTACCTCAACTATTTCATACCTATATCAGTCTTAACATGTGTTAGGATATCACATGGCTTGGGGAAACTTCATACTATCATATCATAACTTACTTGCGAACCACTTGACATGTATTAAAAGCTTAGCATATATCAAAGAGAACATAATTGGGGAATTTACAACCATCATATCTTGACTTGTTCATTAGGGTCTTTCAACAACCACTAGACATGGCCAATTTTACACCTACTTGGGGATTTCATACTATCTGGGAACATTTCACTCACTAAGGCATTTTGTCAAACACTAGGCATGGATAAACTAACTCACAATTTGAGGTTTCATCTTCAACATGCTACAATGGACTTTATGCTTCACCTAAGCTCTTTATCAAACATAGAGGGAACATGCTTCGCTTATTCAACCATTTCTACACCCATTTGACATGAACACATAATATATAAAGCAACATAAGGAAGATTCATCACAAATATCATATGGATTCCACCTACTACGGTTAAGGTTCATGAATCTTGTAAAATAATATGAATCACAACTCAACAACAGATTCAACATCAATTTCAACTCAAACAAATCATTAACACATTATAAACATAAAAATCTTTTAGTTTTGAAAAGGGTTCTTGAGCTTCTTGGATGAAAGGGACCCAAGAATCAACATCTACATACCTTAATCTTTGAAATTGAATGAATTCTAATGCTTGAAACTCTATCCACACTTGTAATAAATAATTATTGAAGCCCACACTATGAGAAACTTAATTCTTGAAGAAATCTTGAAGATTTATGGATGAATTTTTAGAAGATTAGGGTTCTTGAATTGAAAGCCTATATATACTCTCATTAGAGAATTAGAAGAGAAATGGAGAAATTAGGGTTTGGAGATGGATGCTCATATTTATAGAGGCTTCCAAAAGGTGAGAAATGACCAAAATACCCTTGCAAAAATGACCTTAAATTGCTGGAAAAATATTGCTGACGACATCCGTGACAAGCCGTCAAGTTGGTGATAGGCCGTCATGAATTATCGTCAAAAAAAGGTAAAATTTTTAGTTTCTAGTTAAGGTTGATGAAATTAGTGATAGGCCATCACGGGCATGATGGCTTGTCACAAAATGTCGTCACCCGGGTCAAAAATCTACCCAGGTCTGACGACATTGGTGATAGGCCGTCACGAGTATAACGGCTTATCACAATTGTCGTCACCAGTTTCCTAGCCAGACATGCTGGAGTAAAATATGCATAACTATTTTCTCTAATATTGGTTTTTGACGAAATTGGTATCGCTGAAAACATAATTCAAAGATCTTTCATTTAATATAGAGCATGTCCTCTAATTCAGTATATACAAGGAGTTATGGTCGATTGAAGTTGACCCAAATTTTGACAATCGCTAAAACTTGAACGATAGGAAAGCTTACATCTCGTCCTTTAGTTAGGGGACCTCTTTGATCTTAATTTATGCTCAAAAATATTCCCACACGATTCAATGTATTTCATACTTGGGAAGATTTTTATGAAACATTTAGACTCATATTTGTGGTTTTACCAAATATGCTCCAAGTCTAAGACTGGAAGAGGATTTTGCGGGGTATTACAGCATTAGAATTGATCCCCAAAAGACTGTGGTAGTGAGAAACTGGCCCCGACCTATCTATCTATCATATATCTGGAGTTTCTTAGGTTTGGCTAGCTATTATGGATGATTTGTTAAGGTATTTTCATCTATTGCATCCCAATGTCCAGATTGACTCAGAAGAAAGTCATGTTCCAGTGGTCAGATTCTTGTGAGAAGAGTTTTCAGGAGTTGAAGACTCGACTTACCACAACTTCAGTTTTGACCCTACCAGATGGTTTCGATGGTTTTGTTGTGTATTGTAATGCTTTTAGAGTCGGATTGGGTTGTGTTTAATGCAGAGAGGTAAGGTCATAGCCTATGCCTCTAGACATTTTAATCCCCATGAGAAGAACTATCCTACTTACGATCTTGAGTTAGAGGCAGTAGTATTTGCCTTAAAGATTTGGAGGCACTATTTATATGGTGTGCATATTGATGTGTTCAGTGATCATAAGAGCCTGCAGTATGTGTTCTCTCAGAAAGACCTTAACCTCCGATAGAGAAGGTGGTTGGAGTTATTGAAAGACTATGACATGAGTGTTTTGTATCATCCGGTCAAGGCCAACATAGTGTCCGACACCCTCAGTAGAATGCCTATGGGTAGTGTTGCTCATGTGGACAACAGTAAGAAGAAGTTAGCTCAGAAAGTCCATTAGTTAGTCCATCTAGGTGTTCGCTTAGTTGATTCAACAGAAGGTAGTGTATGGGAGCAGAGTAGTTCAGAATCATCCCTAGTTTTTGAAGTGAAGGAAAAGTAGGATGGGGATCCCAGTCTAGTCAAGTGTAAGACCTCACAAAAATTCACTCAAAGAATGAGTCTTAGGGCGTGTCAAGTGAGGCATGATTCCATCCCTAAAAGATTAAGAAGTGACTTCCTAAGTGATTATCGTGTTAACCATATAGAATTTCCCTAATTTAAACTTTTTATCACATGGGAAATTTGATAAGCTTTCCGTCGATATAATATTTTCCCAAATTCGATACTCGAGTAAGAAGTTATGGCTAATTTAATTCCTAGTCATAAAACAACATCATTTTAGTGCTTGGCGCATCGTGGAGAGGGTCTATTTGACAATTGTCAAATTCCAGTGGAACTCTGCGATAGTGACGCATCGCGGAGGACCCCAATTTCTCAATAGTCAATTTCTAGTGGCCTATTGCGATTGTGATGCGTCGCACTGAAGTTCCTGGTCCCAACTAGTGGGACAACACGATGGCTCCACATCGTGGTGACTCCCTGATTCCCATTTGTCAATTTCCACTGAGCCACCGCGATAGTGGTGCGTCGCGGTGGCCCATAAAATTGGGTTCCTAGTTTAATTTTTCCAGCTTTGCACAGAAGCTAAAAAGGGTACGTTGAACTTTTTCCAAGCCTCTTAAATCGTCCAAACACCAAATTGAAATCATTTACAAGCATTCTATGAAGTTTTTCTCAAGTTTTCTCTCAACAAGAACCCTAAGAATCCAAAACCTCTTCTAATAATCTCAAGAATCCACCATAGATTTTCTAAATTGGGTAAAGATTCAAGGTTCCCAAGTCAAGGTCTTCAAGAACCCTCATTCAAGAGTACGAATAGAGTTCCAAAAGTGAGAGTTCATCCAAAGCTTTTAATTCAAGGTATGTAGGGTTTTGATCGAGGGTAATCCTTTCACTCTAGTGACCAAAGGCTTATTTAAACTACAATTCTCTGCAATTTATGAGATTTTACGTGAAATTGAATTTGGGTTTTTCACCCATTATTATTGATTACAATATTTTGATGCTTCACATGAATTGAGAGTCTAATGGCATGATTTTCACATATTTGCTAGAGAAATTGCAGCTGGGTTTATACCCCATGATTTTAATCCTTGAGAAGTTAATAGTTGAAAAGTTTGAAACATTGAAGTATATGAGTATGTTGAGATTTTTAGATAAATTTCTGAAATTTCCAGATTTCTACAAGAGTTATGAATCTATATGCTATCTATTATGATTTTGATGAGTTCTAACTTGATATTCAATTATGGGTTATTAAGCCCTACTTGAGACTTGAGATTTTATGAACTATTGTTCTATAAACATCCACGATTTGAGTTATCTGAGATTATTGAGAAATGTTTTGACCTAATGGTCATTGAGTTTTGAAATCCACCCTACTACATGAGATTACAGACTTGACTATTGGGTTCTTATTGAACCATGAGATTATTCTAAAGTGGATTTTTATGATATGAGAGAGATAATCTAAAGGAGTAGTATTTAGCACCGATTTGGGTAAGTTACCATGGTTTCTTACCCTAGAACTACGTGCCATCATAGGTTGGTCCTAAGACCGAGATGACTGTTGCGCATAAGGCCGAGATATTAGGCCCGAGGTCAAGATAAGTGATCACTGAGTTGAGGTTATACTCCTTTCCAAGAGTATGATGCCTCTCCCCAACGTAAGGTTTATTCCTTAGGAGGACAAGACGTTGGACTCCATGTATCTTGCATTGTTTATGTCGGTTAAGAGAACCTCCCTAAACTAAACTATTTTCCCTTGAGATAGAATATTTTTTCTTAAAACTAAAGCTTTGAGATAAGATATTTTCCTTTAAAACTAAAATACTTTCCCTTGATATGAGTATTTTTTCCTAAATCTTGAAATGGGGTATTTTCCTAACGTGGATGAAATGCCTTCAAGTATATTCCAAAGTTATATGATTATGAATTCCAAGTATTTGATTCAAAAGAGTTATGAGTTCTTGAGCATTTAAGAAATTTTACTCTCCATGAGACATATGCATGAGTTGAAAGTATTGCTTAAAGTTTCCTTTAGCCATGAGTAATGAGAATCAGAGAAGAGTACAAATTTCAAAGGTAAAAGTATAATGACTTACGAGATTATGTTACATGTTCCATTTTACATGATTCATGAGCTTTGCATTTTATACTTATTCAAGCCATGTGAGTCATTACTTTTTACATGCATGATTAGATTAAAGAGTATTGATGTTTTATGTAAATGCATGCACCCCCACATACTCAGTACATTCTCAAGTGCTGATCCACATATATGTCTATGTGCTACATTATCATATAATGTAGGTTCAAGTGTTCAGTCCCAACCTTGTCAGTGATTTCTAACTACCTCTATCTACATTTCTACAGTGGTGAGTTCTCACAGTTCAAGGATGTATATTCAGACATCTCCATATTTTGAGCGACTATGTTGTTATTTCCAGTTCATTTCGAGTCAGTTGGGGACCTTTCCCAACGGCTCTCTAGTTCATGGATTAGTAGAGGCTTTGTCAAACTAGTTATAAGATTGTGGTTGTGTTAAGGTTTCCAGTATTGTGGTCGTTTGGACTGAGCATTTTCTTTGTATTTCCTTTCATATCATATGACTATGATAGTGTTTGAATTATTTTATCTTGAAATGAGTGTTATTAGTAGAAACTGGCTCAAAGGGTTAGCTTGGGGATACTTATAGCCTTAAGCACCGTGTGACATTCCGGGATGCGATTCCGGGTCGTTACAAACTTGGTATCAAAGCTAGGTTTTAAAGGAGTCCTAGGGAGTTTGACAAGCCACGTTAAGTAGAGTCTTGATCATCGGTGTGTAGCGCGTCATATCTATGAGGAAGAGGCTGCAAAACGTTTTAGGAAAAATTTGTTTCTTTTTTTCAGATTCCATCGTGCCTACAGTTGTCCCTCTCATATAATAATTCATGCTCTCCTATTTCATAAAATGCCTCTCCGTAGAGAGAATGCCCATGAAAATGATAATGAGCAACCCCAGCTCGTTGATCCCTTGAATGAGACGGTGTCTAATGCTGAGTTTTGGGCAGCCTTTCAAGCGTTAGCCCAAGCAGTCACTGCTAATGTTCAGGCCAATAACCAGGCCACAGTTCCAAATCAGCAAAGAGGTGATATAGCTGCTTCTAGGATCTGTGATTTCATACGGATGAATCCGCCAGAATTTTATGGGTTCAAGGAAGGTAAGGAGCCACAGTTTTACCTTGAGGATGTGAAAAGGATCAAAATGGTGATGTATGTTTCTGAGGAAGAAAATATTAAGTTGGCGAATTACAGGTTGAAGGACAAAGATTATAACTGGGTTGTTTCGTGGATGAAGGGCAGAGGTCAGGATGTTGCTCCTATGACTTGGTAAGTGTTCCAAGATGCATTCTTGGACAAGTTCTTTCTACTTGATATGAGGGAAGCAAAGATTGAGGAGTTTATGAACTTGAGGCAGGGCTCCATGACTATTAAGGAGTACTGCTTGAAGTTCAACCAGTTGGCCAAGTATGCTCCGGATTTGATTTTTGACACTCGAGCTAGTATGAGAAAGTTCGTGAGGTATTTCTGGTTTGGTGCTGAAAGAGTGTAGTACTGCGATGCTGCATAGGGATATGGAACTGTCTAGGTTGATAACGCATACACAATAGATAGAGACGGATAATATTAGGTAGATAGATCAAGTGAGGGGTAACAAGAGGCCTAGATCTGAGCAACATGAGTATAGCCAGCCTAGGTTTCCTCTGTTTGAAAGGTGTCCGTCTATGCCAGCGCTTTCATCAGCTAGTTCTTCCGTCCCTACAAGCAGGAAGAAACAAAGGGCAGATCCTTTATGTCTAGGTCGCAAAACAGTGTTGGTAACAGGACCCGTTATCCACCTTGTGCTATGTGTGGTAGGGATCATCCCGGTGATTATTTCGTAGATCTGAGGGGTTGTTTTAGTTGTGGAAAGTAGGGATACAGACTTAGATATTGTCCTCATGCTAGACAGGGGAACATAAATGCACTACCTCAGGTACCGGCTACTAGTGCACCAGCTTTTGCACCCCATCCCGCCCCTGCTCAGGGCGCTTCATCTAGCACTGCTGGCGGTCAGCGCCAAAATAGATTCTCTACCTTACCATCCCGTCAGGAGAAGGAGAACTCTCCCTATGTTGTTACCGGTATGCGTAGTGTCTTTTGTTTTGATGTTAATGTGTTGTTGGACCCCGGGTCAAGTCTCTCCTATGTGACCCCACTTGTGGCTGTGAATTTCAAAATGAGTCCCGAAAAGATTCCCGAGCCTTTCCTAGTCTCCACAGTAGTAGGGGAGTCACTTGTCGCTAAACAAGTGAATAGATATTATCCTATTATTGTTCTTCATAGAGTCATACTTGTGGATTTGATAGAGTTAGACATGGTGGATTTTGACCTTATTCTGGGTATGGATTGGCTTCATTCTTGTCATGCATCTATAGACTATCGTACCCGTATGGTCAAGTTTCAGTACCCTGATGAGCCAGTTTTTGAGTGGTCCGGGAGTTCGGTATTTCTCAAGAGTCATTTTATCTCCTATCTCAAAGCCAAAAAGCTAATATCCAAGGGATGCATCTATCACCTAGTTAGAGTCAAAGACACTAAGTCCAAGGCTCCAACTATTCAGTCAGTCGATATTGTTAATGAGTTTCCAGATGTTTTTTTGGAAGATCTCCCAGGGGTACCTCCCGATAGAGAGATAAAGTTCGAGATTTACCTTCTTCCTGACATTCATCCCATTTATTTTTTGTCATATCGTATGGTACCTTCTGATCTTAAGGAGTTGATAGATCAACTCAAAGATCTTTTAGACAAAGGTTTCATAAGGCCCAGTATTTCTCCTTAGGGCGCACCTGTTTTATTCGTGTGAAAGAAAGATGGTTCTTTGTGTATGTGTATTGACTATCGTCATCTTAACAAGGTCACAGTCAAAAATAAATATCCTCTTGCAAGAATTGATGACTTGTTTGACCAGTTGCATGGTGCAAGTTATTTCTCCAAGATAGACCTTAGATCCGACTATCATCAACTTAAAGTGAGTGAATGTGATATTCCAAAGACAGCTTTCCGAAACTGCTATGGTCACTTTGAGTTTCTAGTCATGTCTTTCGAGCTAACCAATGCCCCAGTAGCTTTTATGGACCTAATGAATCAAGTGTTCAAGCAATATCTTAATATGTTTATCATTGTTTTCATAGATGATATCCTTGTCTACTCCCGCAGTAAACATGATCATGCATATCACCTTAGGATTGTCTTGCAAACTCTTAGAGGTCACCAGTTGTTCACCAAATTCAGTAAGTGTAAATTTTAGCTAAGGTATGTATCCTTTCTGGGTCATATCATTTCAGTCGAAGGTATTAGAGTTAATCCCCAAAAGAAAGAAGCTGTGAAAAATTGGCCTAGACCTATCTCCCCATATGACATTAGGAGTTTCTTAGGTCTAGCTGGCTACTACCACCATTTTGTTGAGGGTTTCTCTTCTATTGCGTATCCTATAACTCGGTTGACCAAAAAGAAATTTAAGTTTCAGTGGTCAGATTTCTGTGAGAAGAGTTTTCTGGAGTTGAAGACTCGACTTACTTCAGCCCCTGTGTTTACTTTTCCTGATGGTACAGATGGTTTTGTGGTGTATTGTGATGCCTATAGAATTAGTTTGGGTTGTATGTTGATGCAATGAGGTAAGGTTATAGCCTATGCCTCTCAACAGTTAAAGCCGCATGGGAAGAATTACCCAATCCATGATCTTGATTAGTTGTTGTGGTCTTTTCTTTGAAAATTTGGAGACACTATCTTTATGGTGTTTATGTTGATGTGTTTACTGATCATAACAGCCTGCAGTATGTGTTTACTCAGAGAGAGTTGAATCTTAGGCAGATAAGGTGGTTGGAGTTGTTAAAAGACTATGATATGAGTGTGTTGTATCACTCAGGCAAGGCTAATATAGTGGCAGATACCCTTAGCAGATTGTCTATGGGTAGTGTTGCTCATGTAGAGGAAGGTAAGAAAGAGTCACCTATGATGTGTATTGTCTGGCTATATTAGGTGTTAGGTTGCTTGATTCAGCTAAGGGAAATATGTTGGTGTAGAGTAGTTGCGAATCCTCTTTAGTTTTGGAAGTGAAGAAGAAAAAAGATAGGGATCCTAGTTTGGTCAGACTGAAGGTATCAGTTAATGGCCAAAAGGGAGAGGTTTTCTCCCAAGGGGGAGATGGCATGTTGAGATTGCAAGATAGATTGTGTGTTTCGTGTGTTGATGATCTGAGGAAGAGGATTATAGCTGAGGTGCATGGCGTGCGGTATTCTATTCATCCCGGTATTACCAAGATATATCGAGACTTGCGGGAAATCTACTAGTGGAATGGTATGAAGAAAGATATAGTCGAGTTCGTAGCAAAGTGTACAATATGCCAACAGGTTAAGGTAGAGCACCAAAGACCTGGTGGTGTGATACAAGAGTTTGGTATACCCACTTGGAAGTGGAAGATATGTTGAGGGCATGTGCTCTTGATTTTAAAGGTAGTTGGGATGAGAATTTGCCATTGATAGAGTTTGCCTATAACAATAGTTACCATGCTAGCATTAGGATGGCACCATTTGAGGCCTTGTATGGTAGGAGATGTAGATCACCCATAGGTTGGTTTGAAGTGGGTGAAGCTGTCGTGACTGGGCCTGATGCAATGTTTGAAGCTATGGAGAAAGTTAAATTAATTAGAGAGAGGTTGAAGACTGCCCAGAGTTTTCAAAAGTCTTATGCCGATGTGAGGAGAAGAGATATTAAGTTTGAAGTGGGTGATTTGGTATACTTAAAGATTTCACCCATGAAAAGGGTGAAAAGGTTTGGTAAAAAGGGGAAGCTTAGTCCCCGTTATGTTGGCCCGTATAGAGTCTTGAGCCATGTTGGTAAGGTGTCCTATGAGATTGAGTTGCCCGCAGAGTTGTCAGTTGTTCATCCTATTTTTCATGTCTCCATGCTTAAGAAGCATATTGGTGATTCCGTTAAAGTAGATCCTTCAGAGAATGCCGATATTCAGGAAGTCTTTCCTTTGATGAGATTCCTGTTTAGATCCTAGATTTTCAAATCCGTAGACTAAGGAACAAAGAAGTTCCCGTAGTCAAAGTTTTGTGGAGGAATCAGTCTATTGAGGGTGCTACTTGGGAGGTAGAAGTAGACATGCGAGCCAAATACCCGCACCTCTTTTCCAAAATTTCAGATTAATTCGGAGGTATTATTCTTCCTTAGTTCAGACCTTCTAATCTAAAGTTCAGCTATATGCATCTATCCTTGTATGAGTTCCGAGGAATTCAAGAGTTTAGAGAGATTTTGAGCCCGTTTTAGCAACTAGCTTCAGGAGTGAGATATTGTAAGACCCCGCAAAAATTGAAGAGTTTCCAAGGGGGAGATGTTTTAAGACCCCACAAAAATTCTCTTATAGAATGAGCCTTAGGGCGTGCCAAGTAAGGCGTGATTCTGGACCTAAAATATTGAGAAGTGACTTCCTAAGTGAGTATAGTATTAACCATATAGAATTTTCCTAATTTTGACTTTTTATCACATGGTAAATTTGATAAGCTTTCCGTTGATATAAGATTCGCCCAAATCCAATACCCGAGTAAGAAGTTACGGCTAATTTAAGTCCTAGTCATAAAACAACATCATTTTAGTGCTTGGCGCATCGTGGAGAGGGTCTAATTAACAATTGTCAAATTATAGTGGAACTCCGTGATAGTGGTGCATCGCGGAGGACCCCAATTTCTCAATAGTCAATTTCCAGTGGCCTGTCGTGATAGTGACATGTCGCACTGAAGTTTCAGGTCCCAACTAGTGGGACAAAGTGTTGGCTCCGCATCGCGGTGACTGCCAGATTCCCATTTGTCAATTTCAAGTGATCCATCGCGATAGTGGAGCGTCGCAGTGACCCATAAAATTGGGTTCCCAGTTCAATTTTTCCAGCTTCGTACACAAGTTAAAAAGGGCACTTTGGACTTTTTCCAAGCCTCTTAAACCAAGCAGACACCAAATTGAAGGTATTTACAAGCATTCTATGAAGTTTTTCTCAAGTTTTCTCTCAACAAAAACCCTAAGTATCCAAAACCTCTTCCAAGAATCTTAAGAATTCACTATAGATTTTCTAAATTGAGTCAAGATTCAAGGTTCCTAAGTCAAGGGCTTCAAGAACCCTCATTCAAGAGTACGAATAGAGTTCCAAAAGCGAGAGTTCATCCAAAGCTTCTAATTCAAGGTATGTGGGGTTTTGAACAAGGGTAACCCTTTCACCCTTGTTCCCAAAGGCTTATTTAAACTACAATTCTCTGCAATTTATGAGATTTTACATGAAATTGAATTGGGGGTTTTCACCCATTATTATTGATTACAATAGTTGGATGCTTCCCATGAATTGAGAGTCTAATGGCATGATTTTCACATATTTTCTTAAGAAATTACAGCTGGGTCTATACCCCATGATTTTACTCCTTGAGAAGTTAATAGTTGAAATGTTTGAAACATTGAAGTATATGAGTATGTTGAGATTTTGAGACAAATTGCTGAAATTTCTAGATTTGTACATGAGTTATGAATCTTTATGCTATCTATTATGCTTTTTGATGAGTTTTAACCTGAGATTGAATTATAGGTTATTAAGACCTACTTGAGACTTGAGATTTTATGAACTATTGTGCTCTAAGACCCCATGATTTGAGTATTCTGAGATTATTAAGAAATGTTTTGACCTAATGGTCATTGATTTTTGAAATCCACCCTACTACATGAGATTACAAATTTGATTATTGGGTTCTTATTGAACCATTAGATTATTCTAAAGTGGGTTTTCAAAAGATGAGCGAGATAAACTAGAGGGAGTAGTAATTAGCACCGAGTTGGTTAATTTACCATGATTTCTTACCCTAGAACTACGTGCCACTGTAGGTTGGGCCTAAGGCCAAAATGATTGTTGGGCCTAAGGCCGAGATATTTGGCCCGAGGCCGAGATATGTGATCACTGAGTTGAGGTTATACTCCTTGGAAAGAGTATGACGACTCTCCCCAACGTGAAGTTTCTTCCTTAGAAGGACAAAATGTTGGATAAGATATTTTCCAATGTTTTAGGCCGATTTATGTCGGTTAAGAGAACCTCCTTAAACTAAGGTATTTTCCATTGAGATAGAATATTTTCCCTTAAAACTAAATCTTTGAGAAAAGATATTTTCCTTTAAAACTAAAATACTTTCCCTTGATATGAGTATTTTTCCCTAAAGCTTGAAATGAGATATTTTCCTAACGTGAATGAAATGCCTTCAAGTATTTTCCAAAGTTATATGATTCCGAATTCTAAGTATTTGATTTCAGAAAAGTTATTAGTTCTTGAGCATTAAGAAGTTTCACTCTCTATGAGACATATGCATGAGTTGAAAGTATTGCTTAAAGTTTCCTTTAGCCTTGAGTAAGGAGAATAAGAGAAGAGTACAAATTTCAAAGCTGAAAGTATAATGACTCACGAGATTGTGTTACTTGTTCCATTTTACATGATTCATGATCTTTGCATTTTATACTTATTCAAGCCATGTGAGTTATTACTTATTACATGCATGATTTGATTAAAGAGTATTGATGTTTTTTTATATAAATACATGCACCCGTACATACTCAGTACATTCTCAAGTGCTAATCCACATATATATCTATATGCTACATTGTCTTATAATGTAGGTTCAGGTGCTCAGTCCCAAGCTCGTTGGTGATTTCTGAGTACCTCTATCTACATAGGCAGGTATTTACTTTTTTTATACCTTCACGTCTTGTTGTCAAACCAACAACTCTCGCGTATTGTATTATTCTTTCTCTCGCTTGCATATATAATTGGGTTCTTAAGCAACTGGAGGTCTGTAATGCCTTTTTACACGAAACTCTTGAGGAGGAGGTCTATATATCTCACCACATTCCCATAGTGGTGAGTCCTAATGGTTCGAGGACCTATATTTAGACATCTCCATATTTTGAGAGACTATGTTGGTATTTCTAGTTCATTTCGGGTCAGTTGGGAACCTATCCCAATGGTTGTCTAGTTCATAGATTAGTAGAGTCTTTGTCAGGCTAGTTATCAAATTGTGGTTGTGTTGAGGTTTTTAGTATTTTAGTCTTTTGGACCGAGCATTTTCTCCGTATTTTCTTTCATAAGATATGACTATGCTAGTATTTGAATTATTTATTTCATCTTAAAATTAGTGTTATTAGTAGAAATATGCTCAAAGGGTTAGGTTGGGGATACTTGTAGCCTTAAGCATCGTGTGACGTCCCGGGAGGTGATTTCGGGTCGTTACATCAAGTTGAAAGAACCAATTAGAGATCAGAAAGTTGAGGTTTTCTCCCAAGGGGGAGATGGTGTTCTGCGTTCCCAAGGTCATCTATGTGTTCCAGGCGTTGATGACTTGAGGCAGCGAATTCTTGCAGAAGCGCATGGTGCATGCTTCTCAATTCATCCTGGGGCTACTAAGATGTACCGTGATTTTTCGGAGATCTATTGGTTGAATTGGATGAGGAGAGATATTGCAGAGTTTATGGCTAACTGATCTATATGTCAGCAGGTTAAGATTGATCATCAGAATCCTAGTGGGTCCACGCTGGAGTTCAGCTTTCCCATCTAGAAATGGGAAGAAGTAAACATGGACTTTGTGATGAGATTGCCTCATACTCGTCGTCAGCATGATTTAGTTTGGGTCATTGTTGATAGGATGACTAAATCCACTTATTTCCTTCCTATCCATACCTTATATTCAGCTGAGGATTACGCCAAACTCTATATCAGGGAGTTAGTCAAATTGTATGGTGTTTCGTTGTCTATCATCTCAGACATAGGTATCCATTTTACTTCTCATTCCTGGAAGGAATTCCGAAAGGGTCTTGGTACCCGAGTTTATCTTAGTACAACCTTCCATCCTTAGATAGATGGTCAAGCAGAAAGGACCATCCAGATCTTAGAAGATATATTGCGAGCATTCCTGATTGATTTCAAAGGTAGTTGGGATGACCATTTGCCTTTGATTGAGTTTGCATATAACAACAGCTATCATTCCAGTATTCAGATGGATCCATTTGAGACTCTTTATAGGAGGAGGTGTAGATCTCCCATTGGTTGGTTTGAAGTGGGTGAGGCCACAGTGGTAGGTCCTGAGTTTGTATTTGATACCTTAGATAAAGTCCAATTGATCAGGGAAAGACTTAAGATAGCTCAGAGCCAGCAGAAATCGTACACAGATGTGAACAAAAAGGATCTGGAGTTTGAGATTGGTAACTATGTGTACTTTAAAATCTCTCCGATGAAAAGGGTGAAAAGATTTGGCAAGAAGGGGAAACTCAGTTCCTGATATATCGATCCTTACCGAATTCTCAACTATTTTGTAAAGGTAGCTTACGAGCTTGAGTTGCCTTCAGATCTATCTTCAGTGCATCCAGTGTTCTACGTCTCTTTGCTAAAGAAATTCATAGGTGACCCAGCAATCGTAGTCCCTGTAGAGGGCATAGATATTCATAACAACCTCTTTATGAAGAGATTCCAGTCGAAATCCTTGACTACCAGATTCATAGACTGAGGAACAAAGAAGTCCCTCTAGTCTAAGTTCTTTGGCGTAATCAGTCCATTGAGGGAGATACTTGGGAATCAGAAGAAGACATGCAAACCAAGTATCCTCACCTCTTCTCCGAAGACTAACACCTAGTCTAAGGTAATAACTTTCCTTAAGCTTATTCAGTTTCATGTTTAGATTTCAGTTACAAACTTAGTATTAGTTGCCATTGCATGTCCAGTCATGTATTTATGCATCAGATATACATGTCTAGTACGAGAAACTCAGCTTATCAGTAATTCCAGTCATGCATTCATGAATCATGTTCAGCTATGTGCTCATGCATCAGATATGCATATTCAGCATAATAATTCAGTGTATCAGTGATCTCAGTGATAAAACCATGTTTTAGTTATGCATGCCCAGTTTCTAAGTTTAGTCTCTCAGTATTCTTAGTCTCACCAGTCTCATTCGAGGATGAATGTTCCCGAGGGGGATATAATGTTATACCCCACAAAATCCTTAGCTTAATTCAATCCTCTAATTTTGTTAAGGGGTCCCGAACTTAGAATATTCTAGCTAAGTATTAAAACTTAGTGTCATTCTAGCCTTTGAAAGTTGGCAATCTTATTTTGATGGCCTTTACGTCAATTATAGATGGATATTTATGTTGATTCATCATTTGGAATGTCCTTAGGTGTTTCTGGACAAGTTTTGGAATTTTTGGATTCTTTTTTAAGCTCCTTTGGAAACTTAAAATAGTGGATCAACATGATCTTGGTGCACCGCATCAACTACCGCATTGATAAATGTTTTCCCAAGCTCCCATCGTCAATTTCCAATGAGTCAACACAGACTATACATGACGCGTAGGATATCGCATTGATGCCGACGATGTGGCACGTCGGTCTACACGTCGATGGTACAATTTTTCAGTCAGTAAAAGACCGCGTCCTTGGGGGCATTTGGGTTTTTTTCCCTCAACCTTCATCCCGCAAAACACAAAATTTATCACCTTAGAGAGCAATTAAACTTATTTTTCTCAAAATTTCTCAAAAACAAAACCCCAGAAGATACAATTTCAAATCAAGAACTCAAGATTTCCACCATCAATTTTCAGAAATTCCTTAACTAAGGTATGTGAAGTGTTTATCCAAGGGTCCCTACCACCCTTGGGGTCCAAGAAACAATTTTTAGACTTCAAGTATATGAATTCCATGTTGGGTTTTATAATATCCATGTTTAAAAATGATTAATTGGGTTTCAAATCCATGTTTCATGATCAATTTCATGTGGGGTTAATCGATTTATATGTGTTACCATGTGAAATCATGCTATAGCCTTCAAATGGTGAATTTAATATTGAAATTGTGTGCTCACAAGTTGATTAGTACTATGTGCATAATTTATGCCTTTCAAGTGATTGATGAATTTAACATATGAGTTGAATAGTGAAGTTATATCATGTTAGCATGTGTTTAAGTTCATGATATGCAAGTGTTTGTTAAAATTCCCCAATGAAATAAGAATGATCAAATGCTTAGTTTACATGTTTCAAGTTTATGCCATGTCTCTTATTTTGTGTTATCGAGTCCTGGGGGTACCTGTACACGATAATTTAGATTATTATTTAGAGCCATGGCCAGTCATAGTGCAGTAACAGTTACGTCACTATCTGTAGTACTCTCAGTCAGTTACAGAACTCAGGAAAAACTCAGTAAATTCAGTATTCTTCAAGTCTAATTCAGTAGTCAGTCCAGAACTCTGTAAACTCAGTCAGTTAACAGAATTCAATAGTTTTCGACAGTCTACGGAACTCAGTGTACCTAGTTCGGTTCAATTAAACAACAACATCAGTAACAACTCAGTCCATCCTAGTACCGACTAGAAATCAGTTCAGTGTCTATTCAGTTGAGAGTAGGATTCAACACCGAGTTAACCCCGGGATGGGGGCATTCCTGCTAGCAGTCAAAACCAATTATCAAAACCATGAATAATAACAAATTTCATGACATTAATCAAATACAAGTATAGGAAAAAAGATACATGCCTTAATTCTAAGAACATCGAAGAGAACCACACCCTTAGGACCCTAGATGATCAGCTCCTTGAACCCTATCCTAGAGTTGAAAAGGAGAATTTGAGAGAGGATAGTTGAGAGTAATGAGAATAACCTTCGTATATTAAAAACTGATAGAAATAGGTCCTTATAGTGATTAAAAATCATCTATAGGTGAAAGGACCACGCTACCCCTCTTTTCTTTTTAATTAAAAAAAATAACTATATAACACAGGTTCGTGGCACGAACCTTATCACGGGGGTCCAACCTCCGTGACACAGGCCTTATCATGGAGGCTAACCTCTGTGACACGGACCGTATCACAAAGATTATCCTCCGTGACACGGGGCTATACAAAGGATTACTACCTCCATGATACAAAACTACCCTGAACCCTGTCTAAAAATTCTGAAACTCTTTAGGGTTGTCCTTTTAACATCCCCGAACATAATTTAATTTAAAAATCAATATTTTAAACATGGGAAGTCCAAAAATACAATTACCAAAATTTTGAGGGTGTTATATTATCCCACTCTTAGGATCATTCATCACCGAATGATGAGCTAGGATGCGTTTCACAGGAGAATGATAACAACACACCAGAATCAAAAGATAAACCCGAATAACAACCAAAAAGAACAAAATTTATATCTCAAGCTTCTTCATCCGACACATGGAATAAAAATGGATACTTAGCTTTCATATCCTCTTCTGTCTGCCAAGTGGCTTCATCAACTTTATGGTTCCTCTATAGGACCTTTATCAATGATACATCTTTAGTATGCAACCTAAGTACTTATCTATCCAAGATATCCATCGGGACCTCTTCGTAAGACAAGGAATTTGAGACACCAACATCCTCAATAGGCACAACAAAGGAAGGATGACCCACATATTTCCTCAACATGGACATATGAAACACTGGGTGAATAGAACCCAAACTTGCAAACAATTCTAATTATTAAGCAACACTTCCCACTTTCTTCAAAATTAAATAGGGACCAACGTAACGGGGAATGAGCTTCTCCTTCTTTCCAAAATATATCACTCCTTTAATAGAAGACACCTTAAAGAACACCCACATCAAACTTTAACTATCTTCACCTCAAGTCTGCATAGGACTTTTGGAAACTTTGGGTAGTTTTAAGCCTACCCCAAATCACTTTCACCTTCTCCATAGCTTGATGAACTAAATCAGTATCGAACAACCTTGCCTCACAAACATCGAACTACTCAATTGGGGATCTACACCTCCTAATATACAAAGTATCAAACGGTGCCATACTAATGCTAGAATGATAACTATTATTGTATGCAAACTCTACAAGAGTTAGGTGGTCAACCTAACTACCACCAAAGTCGATTATATAAGCTTAAAACATATCCTCTAAAGTCTGAATAGTCCTTTTATCTTATCTATCCATCTGTGGGTGGAAAGTGATACTAAGGGTCCTTTTAGTCCCCAAACCTCGCTGAAACAACTAGCAAAAATGAGATGAGAACTGCGTACCCCAATAAAAAATAATGGAAATTAAAGTGTCATGCAACTTCACGATCTCTTGAATAGACAACCTTGCATAATTCTTAGTAGAATAATTAGTCCTCACAGTAAAAAAGTGAGCAAAATTAGTTATTCTATCCATGATGACCCAAATAGAATCAAACTGGTTTCGAGACTGTGGAAGACCATTAACAAAATCCATATTTATCACTATCCATTTCCATATAGGAAACTCAATTTCTTGAGATAACCCACCAATCCTTAAGTGTTCCACTTTCACTTGTTGACACACCATGCACTTAGCCACAAAATTAGCACATCCTTCTTCATGTTATTCCACCAATAGATCTCCTTGACGTCATTGAAAGTAATGTGAATGACCTTCATATATTGAAAACTGATAGAAATTGGTCCTTATAATGATTTAAAATCATCTATAGGTGAAAAGACCTCACTACCCCTATTTCCTATTTAATTAATCAAACAGTCAAAAAATAATACAAGTCCGTAGCATAGACGTTATAGCAGAGGTCCAGCCTTCGTGACACAGACCTTATTGAGGAGGCTAACCTCTGTGATACGAACCGTATCACAAAGATTATCCTCCATTACATGGGGCAATCACGGAGTCTTACTACCTCTGTGACCCAAAACTGCCCCGAACCCCATCCAAAAATTCTGAAACTCTTTTGGGTTACCCTTTTAAGATCTCCGAAGATAATTTAAGTCAAAAATCAATATTTCTAGAATGGAAAGGCCATAAATGAAATGCCCGAAATTTGAGGGTTTTACAAAAGGGATATTCTTTTAATATATATATATATATGGTTAATATGTCGCCCTTTACTTTATTTTGCTAGATATAATGTGATTTTAAGTGTTTTAGAATTTTTGTTCTAATGTTTTCTAGGATTTAATCATATATTAGATTTTTATTTATTTTTATTTATTTAATTATATATTATATTTTGATATTTTATGTACTGTTTTGTTTCATTGTATTGAAAAATTAATTATATATATTTCACTATTAATCTTTTATTTTTTGTGATAGATCTTTTCTTAAAACAACGATGTTGTTAGCCTCTTAATAGATGACTTTCAGTTTTCTTTCATCAATTTTGAGGTTTTCATCTCATATTTTACCATAATCTTTTTTGTTATAGCTAATTTCCTATAAATAGTTATGTTATATTATTTTACTCGTATATAATGTAGTTTGCATGGGCAGAACAAGGTACAAATATTTAGTGCTTTGGCACCCATTAAAATCAATGCAGATTAGGTATAATTATATGATTAATATATGAAAATTGGGTCAGGATGGAAAAAAGCACCCCTAAAACCAAGAAGATAGATGGGTTCTTTGATCTCCAAGAAGAACTTTAAAGTTTTGAATGTCGATATATGTGTTCAAACGTCCCCGAACACCCATGACCCCTAAATTTTGGGTCCGTCACTGGTAGTTCATTTTTCTTTAATATTTTTTATAGTGTGTTTCTATGTATCAATATCAACATAATTTTGAATTTTGATATAACTTACAAAATTTTGTTAATTAAAAGATGTTCAACATAACTAGCATGTAAAAATTTTCCCAATTGAATCATTGTTTTCTTTTTTTCTAAGGATTTTGGAATGAGGTTTTGGATTATCAAATTAAATTAGACTTATAGGGTTTAGTTCGGTAAAAAATAGTGGCTATGAAGGTAGTAGTGAATGATGATATCAAAGGTGGATGATTTATGGTGACTTATATGTTGTAAGTTTAGTAGTGACCGATCAAATTAGTGTTGTTGGTGGCTGCGGCGACTTTGGTGTGTTTCAATTTTATTTTACATTAGAAAGGAAAGATGGTGAAGGAGAAATAGGGTCGGATATTATAAGGTAGGAAATCGAATGATCACCAACAAGTAATAATTCTGGCAATCAATCGAAAGACTGTTTAATGAATTTGTGGTTATGTTAAATCTAAATATTTTATTTTCTTTATTTTTTCTCCTTTCCTCAAACTTTTTTCAAAAAAATTGAAGTTTGAAATTATGAATTAATGATATTAATTTGGATTTTTTTGTATCTCCATCAAAAAGAACATAGTTTATGATTTTGTTTTGATAGTTAAGTTAGTCATACTAATTTCCTCAAAATATATTGTAATGATTTGTAATGATTAGTGTCGAATATAAAATAAAATTTTATATGAAGTATTGGAGATAAATGTGCAAGGCACATTCACATAAATTAGTGTTACTCAAACATGAAAAACTTTTAAAATAAATTTAAATTAAAAAAAAATAAAAATGGAAAAAAGAAAAAAGAACCCATATACACGCAAGAAATTACTGAATTACATTATTATTATTATTATTATTATTATTATGATTATGATGATGATGATGATGATGATGATGATTTCTTTTTATTTTAAGCATGTGAAAGTCCTATATTTAATACACTTCTAAATTAATTAAACTACTATCTTATATAATTACTTACTTAAATTATAATTCTATTTAAGTAACTTTTTGCAAACCTTTGTTTAGCTCTCACTAACATGTCGCTTTTTTTTCGTCTTGTTTGAATTTTTATACCGAGAAAAAGGATAGAAGAAAGAAAGGCCTTATCCATGGTCAAAAAGTAACAATCTAGATCAATATTATTTTAATGAATATTTTGCATTGAGGTTGTGCGGTAAATTTTTTATTTGAAGTTAATTTTCATCTTACTTTATGAGAGCTTTCTGTAGAGATAAGGTCTGCGTGCATTCTACCCTCCCATATTTTAATAACTAAATTACATTCAATATTTAAGTTATTGAATTTCAAATTTGCATCCAACAACATCATTTAAACAAAAAGTGCATGTGTTGTGACGATATGGAAACTAACAAGATTTACATATTTCATTAAGTGTTGATGTTGATGAATAGTTGTGACTAGTGTTGGTGTAATATAGAACAATAATTAAATTAAAATTTAAAATACAAAATAGTGCAGAAAATAAAATAATATTCTTCTTGGTTGAGGCGTAGATATCTCGTTGTCTTTAAGGAGATTCAAGTCCACTGCGGCATAATCTACACCAATCTAGCAGTATATCTCGTGACTTATTCCCTCCATAATATAACAACCCATCAATGATGTACAACTCAAGCAACTCCGGATTAGTTGAAGAGTCCAAAGCTCCACCACAAAAACACCTTCCTTCAACATATTAAAACTAGATTTCTATAGTGAATATAGTTAAAGAATTAGCATATTTTCTTTGTCTTGACTCTCTCTTTCACTAATATAATTTTAAAACTTATCATCTTTCAATGTACCTCACAATACACTACAACTCATTTTTTTTTTCTTCTTACGCATAGAACAAAGACACTCTTTATATAGGTGTATATTTCTTCCACTTAGTAAATGAGAGAGTCGTGGATATTAAGTAAGGAAGATGAATGCTTAGTTATTACAAAAGTTACATGATATAAAGAAGTAGAATAATAAGTGACATGTTACAAGAACTAATGGCCATTTAGGTTACATGCATGTAGATGGCCTAGATCATCCAACTATTAAGAATCAAAAGTAATAAGATTAAAGGGATATTAAGTGTTAGTATTATGGATAAATAAAGTGACATGTTACAAGATTTTGTTAGGGTTTTTTTCCCTAATTTTCTTACCAAATTTAAGTTTTGCTTTTCTTGAAAGAAAAATAAAATAAATATCATAATTACTTTTACTTTTTTCTAAAAGAATAATATAAATCTTTTTCATATTTGGCAAACTTCTTTCTTGGAGGAAAGGTTTTGGAACTCTATAAATAGAAGATCCCTCTTCTTATACCATAATACAACATCATCCACAATGTAGTCCTTTAAGAGTCTTGTTTAGGGGGAGATTTTCTCCCAACAGTGTTTATGTTTTCTTTAATATTAGTTTTCATGTGTAGGTCAATTGGTCAAATCATATCAATAATATTATGTTTTAGTATACTTTTATTTGTCATCTGAATTATCACCATGATGGTTTGTAAACTTTAAGCTTTCGCATGACACCCTCTCGATTTCGAACCAATCCAAAACTAATGGTACACCACTTTCTCTACTTTATAATATACATAAATTATCATACAATTTAATTTTAATAGTAAAAGGAACAAATAATTAGCTTAAAATTAATAACATCAATGCTATATATGTGATCATTCTTTGTGGTAAATTTGCTTGTGGGTATATATTATAGATATGTGTAGCCTACATACCTTTTAGGCCTGAGTTGCAGGCTTGCAGTATAATTTTAGTTTATGAAATTCGCCTTACTTGATTTGTTTCTCTTATCTTTACATATATGAGAGGATTGATGTCTACACTCTACGTTATGTTTGTCTCTGAATCTTTGTATTATTCTTACAGGTTAAAAAATTCTCTTTATGCCATATATAAATTTTACAATCATTTTTTGGTTTCTCATGAATGGGGTCTCTTGTCTATTAGGCCACTTAGGCAATCGCCTAGGGTTCCATATTTAAGAAACCCAATATTTTTCATGTAAAAAAGTTTTATATATATAAATATATAAAAATTACAATTAAAAAATCAGCATACATCTTTTGAAAAATAAAAGAAAAAAGAAAGTCTAAATAATAAAAAATTTCCTTAGGATTAAAAAAGTGAAGGAACAACTCATTTTATTGATATGACTGTTTGAGCATGATAAATGGAAGAGTTGGTTAAGATAAAAATGAAAAATACAACGTTTGGACGATTATATACCAAAACTATAGCTACTACAATTATTTTTTACTTTATAGTTACTATTTTAATTTTCCTCAACACTTAGCTGAAAAATATTCTCTTATCATTGTGTTTCTTAATTTTTCTTGGCAAAATGATCTTCTGGACCCTTATACTATGTCGATTTTGTAAGTTGGACACCTCTACTTACATATTTGTCATCTAGAACCCTGAACCCATGAAAAGGTAATATTTTAAACACTCTTTTGGTGAGTGTAATACACTCTCGCCACGTCAGCTGTCATGTCATCTTCCACATCATTTTTATATATAAAAATATTAAATATTAAAATAAATAAATAAATAAAAACAATCCCCCCCACCCCCACCTTCTTCCTCTCTTCTCTCTCTTCCCTTTTTCTTTCTTTTTCCCCAATTTTTCTCCTTCTCTCTCTCTTTGTTTTTCTGTTTCTACTCTCTTTCTCTTCTCATCTTATTTTCGTCTCTTGTGTTTCTCTTCTTTTATTTATTCTACTTCTAACGAATCAAAAAATGTAATTAAAATTTTTATATTTTATAAAAAAAATTCATATGAATTCAAGATCTATAATACCCATTTTATATACTGAATATTTTAGTTATTTGGTGTGAAATTTTAGAATTTTTTTTTGTTAGCAGAGGATTTCATGGTAAAGTAATGAACATCTTTCGTTGTATTCTTTTCTTGAATTTGTTTAATCAGTTAAATTAAGAGTAATTTATGTCTTTGAGAGTTTGTTAGTAGATTATGATTCCATGATAAAATTGAAATGAAATTGAAATTTGAGTTTTTTTTTTGAATTGATTCCATGGTGTTTGGTTTGAATTGATTCCATGATTTTTGTGATGTTGCAGTGGGGTGGGGTGGGGGCGGAATGCTAGTGTGGTGGTGGTTGTGTTTCTTGGGGAGGGTGGAAGACGGGGTGGAGGATGAGCAGAGGGTAAATGACGGGGGAACGGGGTGGGGGACAGGAAAGGTGTTGGATGGGGTGGGGAACAGTGGTGGACTTGTTCATCGGGTGGGGGCGATGGTGGACTGGATTGGTGGATGGGGTGGGGGTGGGGGTGGACTTGTGGATGGGATGGTGGGACGGTGGAGGAGGGGGTGGGGTGTTGGACGGGGCTGGGGGAGGGGAGGGTTTTTTTTATTTTATTTTTTAAAAATATAATTTCTAAAATTTTTAAAAATATTTTTAAAATTAAAAAGCTGAAAAAGTGTTAAATTTTTAAAATATATATTTTTTTAATTTTTAAAATTATTTTTAAATTTAAAAAGCTGAAAAAATGTGCCTCACTCTCTCATACGCGCGTGACTACACTCGTTTTAGCCTAGTCAACATTTTTAATGCCACATAGATTATGTCAATGGTCAAAGGATTTAAAATGTTGAATTTTATTGAGTTGAAGGGTTCAGATGACAACCATATACGTAGAAGTGTTCAACTTACAAAACCGACATAGTACAGGGGTTCAGAAGGTCATTTTGCCATTTTTCATTGTTATTTTATTCTTCAATCCTCATTCTTCATAATATCAAAATCAATTGACCAAATACTATTTGAAAATAGGGAAAAGAGACAAAATGTACAATACAATATATTATATATTTTAATTTTTTTTCAAGTTTTCATTGATCGTGAATTCTAAAAGAGACGAAGTTATTTTACAATCAAGCAATTTGTCTATTTCTTTATCCTTTATTAGCTTTTCATACTTTTGGATAGTGTAAAGTGTCTTTAAAATTTTGTTAGAATTTAGTTATGTCAAATAGAAAATACGATTGCGGTTAATCAAAACTCTAAAAAAAAGTGAAAAAATTGAAAATTTAATACAATCACAAAAAGGGATGCTTTATTGGATTTAGTAGAAAGTATTGATGATCCAAAAACTAAAAATGAAGCTAATTGTTTAGCAACATATGAATTTGAAATTTTTTTAATTTCTATTAGGTATGACTATTTGACATGATATGTTGTTCACCGTTAATTAAATTAGAAAAATTTATAATCAAAAGCTATGCATATTAATATTGTCATATATCAATTAAGTAGTTTGATTTCTTTTTTAAAAAAAATATTGAGAAAAAGGATTTGAGACTGATATTATTTCAGCTAAGGAAATTGCATCTAAGATGCATGTAGAACCTAAATTTCATAATAAATGTGTAATATATATAAAGTATTAAAATTAATCTAATCAATAAAAACATGAAGAAGAAGTAAACAAGAAAATAAGGAGATAAGACAAGAGATGATAATTTTTCATTCTTTCAATTATTCAAGTGTACAAGTCTTTCAAGTATATTCAATATGAATCCTTATACCTCTATTTATAGTGTCATATAGAGGCATGCAAAAGTTTATCATAAACATGACATTAACCTTTAACATAATGGAGGAGATTATGGATGTGAAAGGTTACAAGAATAATGGTCATTAATGATAGAGGTTATCATCATAATAGAGGGAAGTAATGGAGATAAGTAGTGGGAGTAATTTCTAGAGTAGTGGACATCCTCACTTATTGGTTTCTAATACTCCCTCTTGGATGTCCATAGATGATGTTCCTCGTTTAAATCTTACTAGAAAAAAATTCCGTGGAAAAAAATTCCTAGTGAAGTAAAATGAGTACACATATCTTATAATACGCGTTTGTTTGCATCCTTATTATAAACCTTATTAGGAAAATCTATTAGGACAAAACCTAGGCCAAGAAAAAAAGAGTACAAGGCGTATTTTACTCCCTCTGATGCAAACATCATTTGTCTTCTCAAAGACGATGCCTTCAATCTTATATGTCTGCTTTCAAATGTTGATATTGATTGTGTCGTGATCAAATCATATTCATGAAGATGTTGCATTCTTGAAATCATCTTGATGTGTTATTTTCTTGTTTCTTGTACATGTTAAGCCCATGAACACAGACAAATAAATTCTTGAAAATTATTTTATATGTGACCTCTTCATCGCAAGCCATTTGCATATTGAACTTGTTCATAGCAACAACCAATTAGTTTTGGAAACTCATTTGCATGATATATCAAATATTCTTCCTGCATTTGTATAACCAACCATCATTTGACAATATTTGTTATAAATAATAAATCTATATCAATAATATTTTATTTCACTCATATTCACATAAAAGTGAAATTATATCTTTTCTGCACATTAATAAAAACTATTATCTCATGTATAAAATAGCAGGATAGATAAGTGCAATAATTGCAATAATACATGATATTTTTTAACTATTTTCATAAGAGAAAAATTGATATTTTTTTATGGTAAGCGATCTCGCAATCATTGGGATATTCAATGGACCGAATCTCTTTTAAATCCTTTAAGGATTTTTCTATAACATTTTTCATCTAGCTAGGGATGACAGACATTCGTTATATGCATTCAAGATTTTCATATATTGCAAGATTTAAAGAAACCTTATTGCATACAACATAGGAGAACACATCTCCAAAAAATAATGTCAGAACTTTGTGAATAACCTTTATTTCTCAAGGCACAAGTCGTATTTTATATCTTATGATTTCACTTTTCATATAATCACCAATTTGTATCCCACTAGCATTATACCTTAGTCTATGGACTAATTTAAAAATATTACTTTTCAAGTGAAACATAATATACTTGAATTGCGTATTTTATCTGTCCACCTTATTTGATAAATTCAAATTCAAAATCCTCAATACCATATATAATGGTGAGGTATAAATTATACAAAAGATATCATCGACTGTTATTTAATATCGGTTTCATTACGACATAACATAGAAAGATCGATCTTTTCTTTTTTCATCATTTTCAGGTACCTGAATCTTTACCAAGGTTTAATAAAGAGTTACATCATAGTGCTTTTTAAAGCACCTGCCTCATTATCATTGACCATATTTATCATTTGATTCTCTCCTTCTTCAAGGAGTTTTATGTTTGGAACCAATTTATCTATCACGCTTCAGGTCTGCCATAGACTCTGTCCTTCAAGGACTTTTCATTGGAGCATTTATAAGTGAATTATAGCATAGGGTCAGTCTGTCAATGAACTTGCAACATTTTGCAAATCATTAATTATCAATTGAACTTCAAGTTCACTATTTTTTTATGAGGATCTCAATAATTCATTCCATATATTTCAACTATTAATCATATTTTTCCCTAATGTTAGGAAATTTAACATTCACCCCAATCCTATTTGGGAATCCATCTTTGTCCATGATGGATATTGCACATTTAAATTATTTAGATGGATTGATTTGGTTTCTGATCCCAAACCAATAAATAGGGGAACCTTGTTGGCTTGATGCATACAAATATTGCTACATTTAAATAAAATCATCTCATACCAAATTTTCTTTATGGGAGAATTATTCTCCTAATCAATGGTTCAGCTATAATTGAAGACACATAATTTTCTTCTAAATCAATTGGCATTATCAACTTTTATAGTTTGGAACAATGCTTTCAATTTAATAATTTGAGCAAACAACCTTACAAAAATTAAATTACAAGTTAGTAGCAAAGCACATGTGACCAACCATAGATGCATCTTATTTCATAATAAATGTTCTGCATGGCAAGTGAATGGGTCCATATTCACCTTGGATATAATCATAACCTTAGCCGGTATAGTATTTTATAGTGAGAATAAGAAAAATTAGAGAATTCTTGAAGAATCATTTATTTTCTCAATGTAAAACCTCAAGAATTCTCAATTATCTTTGCATCACATTTGAACCAGGATAGTCAACCAGTCATGCCAACTTATATATTCCTTGTAAACCTTTCGTTTACTGTAACATGTAATTTTATCTCTATTTTCATATTTGTATCAACAAACATGGAAAAAATGGGTAGAATTTTTCATAAATATTTATATCATTTCAATTGTAGTAATATGAAGATATAAAAACTTTCCATGATTTATAGTCTCAGAATAATAATAATTTCTTTTCTTATCATTTTTCTTGAAACTTTAAAAGTTCCTAAGGAGACTTACTACAATTTCAATATTATAAATAATTTCATTCCTCCGTGTAGTAACACATTAGCTTTTTGAAGCTATCAAATATTTGTGCACTACCTCATATTTCAAAAACACCATTCGTATGGTGACCATCTCCTTTTGGGTATAAAATCATTGTCATTGTAGTTAAAATCCTTATATGCAAGACCTCATTCTTTCTTTACTTTTGCCATTAATAAGTTATTTTTATAATATTTGGCAAAGTTCTTTTTTGATGTATCATATTTATGCGATCAGTGGCAAATTCATTCGACCACACCATAATATTCATTGTGGTCATAGCCAAAACTTTTATAAGCAACAATCACTTCTTGCTTTTACCCTTTGGTAGATCATGATAAAACATAATATAAAATCAATGACCTTTTTATACCAAATTAAATTTTTTATTTCTCTCAAACCTCTTATAAAGGTGATTTTTGGTATTTATCCAACTATATATAAGCACAATTTTATTCATAACTTTCTATTTTCGCATTTTGACACATTCACTTTCAAGAATGGCCAAGCATTCACAATGCTTACATGAGTCACATTCTTTTCCAAAATTGGACTATAATCATATGTGCTTCATAATTTATTTTATAAGTTCATTATCATCCCTTGAAATTTATCATATTTTATACCCACCTCAACATCACTTTGAAAGACCAAGTGTATCTTCACTTTTGTTTTTTTATCTTTTGATGGAGAATTTATAAAACCTATCAAATTACGTTGCACAACCACCATGTGCCCACTACCTTTCATACCAAATTGATGGTGAATAAAAAAGTTAACTTCACCTTTAGAAGGACAATTTGGAGAAACCGTAGTGTTCTTTCTTTTATTATTATCAAAGTGATGAGTATTACAACTTTGTTCCTCCACGTCCATATATATTTTTAACCACTTGTCTTCTTTTAGACTTATGTACAGTGCTACCATATTAATATAAAAATGGAGCACTCAATGTGGTGGATTTTGTGGTTTTTCACCAAGAGTACATTTACATCGACCATCATTATCATCAAATATATTGAGTTGGAACTTCGATCCCAATGTCTTGCCCATATAGGCCTGTGAGGCCATATACCATGGGACTTTAATCCAAGACCTTATCGTCATAGTGTATCAAAAGTCAAACCTGATACCTTACCCTCTCATAATAGAACTTATATCCACAGTATTATCCTCAACCAATAGTGTAATAAGATAAGCGTAAAATGACCCGTCCTTGTGTTTTTGAGAATTATTATGATCACTTCTTGGTTATACACATAGAAAAGTTTGGTAATGACAAGTTTAGTAACAACAACAAGATTCAACATATATAATTACTTTTGTAAACTACAACTCTGAATAATATAAGCACTTAACTAGTATAACAAAAAAAATTCATAAAACCAAATCTACTATAATATTCTTTGGCCACAATGAAAGTGTCATATGGTGTCATGATTATAAAAATTATTACATCAAATATTTTCTTTTCACAAACAATATTTTTTCTTTTAAAATGCTAACAATATATTTTTAACAATAATCGTGACATAAGCATAAACAAAACATAAACTAAACCATGATATTACACTGTATTAGGTATAGTAGACCCATAAAGTCAAATTATTACGTCTTTTTTTTTAAAGAAATATTGATATCTCAATCTAAAGTGATCACATATAAAATTGCTATAACCAAGTGCAAATATATATAGCAGAAACAATGAAAATAAATTCATACCTTGAATGGAAGAAAAGAAAATTACCCGTTTAACCTTTCTGCTATAAAATAATTTCATGGATTATATTTCTCACCTTTAACATCTTAGCATCATGTTGATAACGTATTAAAATTAATCTAAGAAATAGAAAGATGAAGAAGAAGTAAACAAGAAAAGAAGGAGACTAGACAAGAGATGAGAACTTTTCATTCTTTCAATTGTTCAAGTGTACAAGTCTTTCAAGCATATGCAATATGAATGCTTATGCCTCTATTTATAGTGTCATATAGAGGCATGCAAAATATTGTCATAAACATGAAATTCACCTTATCATAATGGAGGAGGCTATGGATGTGAAATATTACAATAATAATGGTCATCAATGGTGGAGGTTATCTTCATAATAAAGAGAAGTAATGAAGATAAGTAGTGGGAGTAATTCTAGAATATTGAACATCCACACTTATTGGTTTTATAACAGAAAAAAGCAATTGATGATAATGTCGATAATAAAATTTTAATGTCTCTAGAAGAATATTTTAGAGTCAATTACTTTTTATACATAGTTGACGAAGCTAGTTTTTCACTTCAAAGTAGATTCAATCAATTCAAAGAATATGACGATAATTTTGATTTTCTATTTTGTGGTGAAAAATTGAGATTACTAGATGATGAAAATTGAATAAAATATTATCTTAATCTTGAATATTTTCTAATGCATAATGGTCACTCCGGCATTCATGGTTTAGATTTATTTTCCTGAATTGAAAGTGTTAAGGGAAATAGTAAAAGTAGAAGATAATAATGTGATTGATATACTCGGTCAGATCAAACAACTTGATTTTTTTTCTAATGCCTATATTGCTTATAGAATAATGTTGACAGTTGCCTTAGCCTAAAGGAATTCTTAAAAATTAAAACAATGTTTCATGGATTAGCTATATTGTCAATTGAAAAAGAACTATTAGAAAGTATTGACTATAAAAAAGTATTAGTAATTTTGCATCTCATAAAGCTAAGAAAATAAATTTTAAATAAATAAATATATATATATGAGTAATTTTGCATCTCATAAAGCTAAATTTTTTTTTTAAATATATATATATATATATATATATATATATATATATATATATATATATATATATATATATGATTTAGAGGCCCCTGCTCATGAACTTTGTGTGTGTTGGATTAAATCTTTTATTATTATTATTATTATTATGATGATTATTATTATTATTATTATTATTATTGTGGTGTCCCAGCCAACTTTCACCCCTCGACTAAGTTTATGGATACTTGACATCAACCACTAGTAACAGTATCAACAAACTCTATCCACAAAGACTTGGATAAGGTATTGGACTAATTTTTTCTCTTACGAATATTCAACTTTTTAATAGTGTTTCTCTATTTAACAAATAGCTACACATTAAAGCATATTGATGATTTACAGATTATGTACTGCATTGGCTGACGAAACTAGGTTCATGGATCTTGTGGTTCATAGTAAAAATATAGCTACATATTAAAGCATATTAGTGATTTACAGATTGTGTACTACATTGGTTGACGAAACTAGGTGCATGGATCTTCCAGTACATAGTAAAAATGGATATCTTCATAGTGTACATTCTTCATCTTGATCAGGTATAAAAATTTTGTATGTTATGTTTGTTAATAATAATTTTGTTGTAGTTCTCAACTCCTGTGAATAATCTTGACTCTTGGATTTGTCTTTTGATTTCATTATTTCAACTTAGCTCCCGACTTTTCCCTTGATAGTCAATTTCCTCATTAAGCGTTGTACTGCGTTGAAAAAGATTGATTTTCTCAATCTTCAAAATATCAAGTTAGTTTTCATTTTTATAAGACACAACCAATGCGTTAAACTAAAATCCAAGCACAAACTCTTGAACATTGGTCATATTTCGGTGACTCGAAAGAGTCCACTATGTTGGATGTTGTTGAATGTCAAATTTTGAAAAAGAAATATTTTTCAAAATAAGTTGATTTTAGAAATTTGATCAAACAAGTTATTAATGTGTTGATGTTGTCTGATGGGATTGTGGTGTGAAATTTACCTAAATTTTTTTCTAAATAAGAGATTTTTTACTAAATTTATTTGTTGTGTTGTGAGTATTCACTTTGATTTTACAATATCATGTTTTGTGTATTTTCTTATTATAGTATTCAGGTCAATAGTAAGATTGACGAGGATGTCACACATTGTATTAAAGCAGGGTGGTTGAAATGGAGGCTTGCTTCGGGAGTTTTATGTGATATGAAGGTACCCCTGAAGCTTAAAGGTAAGTTCAACAGAGTGGCAATCTTATCGGCTATGTTGTATGGAGCAGAGTGTTGGCCAGTTAAGAACTCCCACATCTAAAACTTGAAGATGATGGAGATAAGGATGCTACGATGGATGTGTGGACATATCAGGAAATATAGGGTGAGGAATGAAATTATTTGACAGAAGGTGGGAGTGGCTTCGGTGGAGGACAAGATGCGAGAAGTGAAGTTATGTTGGTTTGAGCACGTGATAAGGAGGGGCTCTAATGATCTAGTGCGGAGGTATGAGACATTGGCTATGGATGGTTTTAGGTGGGTTAGAGGTAGGCTGAAGAAATATTGGAGGGATGTGATTAGGCATGATATGGAGCAGTTATAGCTTACAGAGGACATGACTCTTGATAGAAAGGTGTGGAGGATGCGATTAGTATATATGGTTAGGGGGCGGCAGCGCATCGGTAATAGGAAGGGAACCTTCTTTATTTGTGATTGATGTTTCTTGTTCGTGGTGTTAAGTGTTGTCTATGGCTTAGGATAGATAGCTTTTAGTATTATCTTGTGGCTAGCAGTGTTTGTTTATTTTTGCATACTGTACAATTTTATATGCATATTTATTTTGTGTTTTGTATACTGTTGTCGGTCCTAAGCCGAGGGTCTATCGGAAATAGCCTCTCTATTTCACCTGAGGTAGTGGTATAGTCTACGTACACTCTACCCTCCTTAAACCCTACTATCTAGGAATACACTGGGTATATTGTTGTTGTTGTATTTGGTTTTCTTGGTGTAGTTTTGAAAGCAAATGTGTTGAATATAGTCTGATGCGATATCGGTGTGAAGTTGACCTAAATTTTCTCTTTAAATTGTGATTTTCATTAAATTTACCAGTTGTGTTGTTGTGTGTATTCTCTTTGTCCAGATGGATCATCCAGCATCAGTTTGGTTCAGATGGACTATTGATAATTTTTCTAGGCTGAATGTGAACAAATTGAACTCTAATGCCTTTAATGTAGGAGAATATAAATGGTAATTATTTTCAGCATCACATATTTTGGTGGATTACTTTACAAATTTAATGTGGATATGACTATTTGTGCATTGTGTTTGGAGGAGGTTACTGATATACCCAAAAGAGAACAATGCATACCATCCATTAATGTGTTTACTCGTGGAAATGTTGCAGCGTTGCCTTACGGTTGAGTAGATATGCTTTATTTAGCTTAGCTGTTCTCGATCAAGTTCATGGAACGTTCACTGTTAAAAAAGGTCAGACATCTCATTTGTCGTATGAATGATATGAATTTTGTGCATGGGATGTAGATGAGGGAAAATTTATAGGTTATCTAGCGGCTGCATATCACATTTGGTAAATAAGATATGAAATTTGCTTGAGTGATGCAGATTGTGGAAAATCCATAGGTTATCCAACAG
Source organism: Capsicum pubescens (assembly GCA_030864215.1). Lineage (NCBI taxonomy): Eukaryota > Viridiplantae > Streptophyta > Magnoliopsida > Solanales > Solanaceae > Capsicum > Capsicum pubescens. Next base: position 128,597,553 of record CM061541.1, read on the forward strand.
CTACATACTTCAAGTCTTCTAAATAAATCTATGTTGTGTTACATTTTTTGATTTACCTCATAGTTTAGGGGTCAGTTTGGTACACCGAATAAGCAAAATAGGCCCGAGTCCCAAGTGCTGTAGATTGTGGAAAATATATAGGTTATCGAACCGCTACATACTTCAAGCCGTTTGAATAAGTATTTGTTGTGTTACATTTTATGATTTTTCTCATAGTTTAGGGGTCAATTTGGTACACCAGATAAAAAAAATAGTCTCGGGATAAAGTTTGAGATTTAGCCGTCTGAATAAAGTTTTGTTGTGTTACAGTTTTTGATTTCCTCATAGTTTAGGGGTCATTTGGTACATCGGATAAGAAAAATAATTCTGTAATAAAGATTGGGATTTAACTTTATCCCATATTTAGTATGTGGTATTAACTAACTCTGAGACTATTTTATCCCATAACTTTTACTAAAATGGTGGGATTACTATCCCAAATAAAGGATGGGATAAAGTAATAATATGAGACATTCCTACTCCAATTCGGTGTACCAAACGACTCCGATAGAAAAACTTATTTCAGCAAGTATTTACGTCATGCAAACTTTTGAGTTTTCTTTTTATCATTGCTTCCACCCATATAATAGTTTGTGTCACGATCCAAACTAAAGGATCGTGCGGACATCTACACTATCCTAAGTAGCTAGGAGAACCCTTATTACCTAACCAAAAGAAGTAAAACACTGCTAGTTTTAAGTGAATACTAGATTAAAAAGAATAAAGTTAATTAAATACCAATAAGTAAATTTTTATAAAATTCTTACAACTTTCATTCATTAACCCAAGACTTGATCAGACATGTACAAGAGCTACCTATTACAGAATAGGCTGACAATAAAATAAATAACACAAAGACTCCATCATCTTCAAGGAAGAAAGTACAAAAGTTAGTGTTGAATATCGTCAGCCATTGAGTAACTGCAAATTAACCTGAATCCAGTCTACACCCCAAAAACTAATGTAGAAGAGTAGAGTTAGTACAAACATACGTACTGGTAGGCATCATCGACCGATCAATGTTAGTTCACGTAATCATAAAATAGAATCAAAGAAAAGAAATTATGACATCTTAAATGGAAAATAATTCAACTAAGGTTGTAATATCATTATAATACTTTGCCTATTTAATATATAATTTTTCAACTATATTAAAGAGATTATATTCACTACTAGCATAGTCTAGCCTCACTAATTCACACCATCCACCACAATTCAACACTAAACCATCACTATAACTCCTTTATTTGCATTACTTTTTTCATTACCCACATCTGTAGGATCAACCCATAATCATAGACAACTCATACTAACTCTTAGGCTAACAACCAAACACTCTCTTATAACATTAAAAAATAATAACTAGCCAATCGAATAAATTACGATTATAACAAGTATAAATGAAGAAAGTCGACCAACATATAGCAAGTAAGTATAGATTTTAACTTTTCCAAGCACATGTCACACAATCAAATCAAGGATACAATCAAATCGGGACTACAAGTCAACTCATATCTCAGTAAATTACACTAGCAAACCTTATGGATAATCTTGCAAAAGAATTAATTCAATTATTAAAACTTCAGGATTATTTCTATGGGATTATTCATTGGATCCATCACTTTTGATCACTTCATGTAAGACCCTTAAAATTTTTATCATTTTAATTTTGACCTTCCCGTGTTTGCAATATCAATTTTTGATTTGAATTGTATTTATGAATGTTAAAAAGGATGTTCAGGGTAAGTTTCAAAATTTTTGGAAGGGGTTCAGAGTCATTTTAGGACCTCGCAACAGTGAGGATATGCGATATCACCGTGTCATGGAGGCTACGCTCCGCGATATCAGAGGATAGTCTCTGGGATATTGGCATGCCATGCTAAGGTAAAAATTTTGTTCAATTTTATTTTTATTCACTTGGGATGGGAGGCTTTTGGTCTTTTTACCCCTTGTACAACTTTTAAACATAAAATAGTCTCATTCCCATCAGTTTTTAAAGATCAAGTTCCTTATTTCACTCTCAAACACAAAACCCAAGAACATTCAAGTATTTCACTATGCACTCATCATCCCGAATCCAAACATCAAATTACTTTCAAATTTTTGTGTGATTCGGCCATGTTTCTCTTCCCCAAACTTGAAATTTTTCATTGTGGCATTGACTTGATGGATTTTCTTGTGATTTAAATTGTGGGGTTTGAAATTGGATTGAGGGGTTTTGGTTGCTTTTGATTGAATTAATTGTCCTATGATTTTAATTGATTATTCGTACTTTAAATTGATATTTTTGGGATTGAATTGGTACCTTAATTAAATGGTTAGAATAGGGAGCATGGGTTTTCCCAAATTGGATAAATTTTGACTTAAAATTGCATAAACCTCAACCCGCTTTGTTAAATTGATTTTAGTTATGTAAAATTGCATGGTTTAACTTGCTTTTAGACCCATTTCATTGTATTAATAGCTAAATGGTAATTTAATTAGATTTGGATGGTCTTGGTGGCCATGGTTTGTATTTTAATGGAACTTAAGAGTCCAATTTGGTTTTGTAAAATAGTTTGGCATGTTTAATTTAGTTTGCAAGCGTATTGGTATGGCGATACCAAATGGTTAATGCCTTAATAAAAAAATCCTTGGTTAACGAATAGAAATGTGTGTAAATAGTTTTAATTTAGGCTTAAAGTAGGTTGTGTAGCTCGTTGTGGAAGTTGGAGGTCCTAGGGACAATACTGAAACCACGTTTACTGGCGTGGGGGTCATTATGACCGAGTGCATAGTTCACATAATATATGTATATTTTTGGAATGGTTGAAGCCTTATTGGCTTTGTCCATTCCCCTGATTTCTTTGGTTCATGCGGCTAATATGCATTGAGGCCCTTTCAGTAGGGGGAGCTAAACCCATATAGCCCCTGGGTGCCCTTAGGACGGTTAGAGCTACACAGTCCCGGATAATTGTTTTAAATCTCATGATTAAACCATGTTCCCTATTCTGTCATCTTATATATGTATATACAAATGTGAGCATTGTGGTTTTGACTGATTTTTAGACATGGAATTATGTCATCACTTTCCCTGAGTTACAAGTCAGTGCACATCCCATTGACCATCTTAGGACGTAACATTGTTTAATAATGCAGGGTTTGAAGACACGTTTCTTACCCCTATGCAGTATTAGGTGGATTAGCACATTTTTCGAGTAGCTGTGAAGTGGTGAGCCTCCATACTTTGGAAGGCCTTATCATTTCCACATTATTTTATATTTAACTCAGTACTTTTAGATTTTTTTGGTCATAGTCAGAGGCATATCCTGACCTATTTGGTAATCTGATTTTAGAGGCTATTATGGGTAGATATGGATTGGTCGGTTACTATCTTGACTCTTATATTTCATTGAGTTATCTATTCATCTTTTATTTTTATTTTATTATCTTCCACATTGTTATTATTTGATATTATTGTACTCTTGAGATCGGGTTAAGGGTTGCTCTTTGATCCATGGTAGAATTGAGATACTCGTTACGACCAAACCCTAGTTAGGATCATAGAAAACTTGGTATTAGATCTAGGTTTAGAGTCGTTGGGTGTCTATAAATTCGTGTTGAGTAATGTCCTTTTTATGGATGTGTAGCGTGCCACACTTATAAAAAGTAGGCTACAAGGCATTTAAGAATGTTTTCCTTTCTTGTGTTCTATTTCCGGGCTATAGAGTATAGTATTATGAAAGTTCTCTAACTCATAGTTTTCTTGCACTTCACATCATGCCCCTTCAAAGATTTGATGTTCATAAAAACTCGACTGGGAAATTTGTCCTACCAAGGACAATATGGAGGGGACTCGTCTTACTTATAAAGTATAGACTCGGTCTAGGGTCCCTTCTCCTGATTGTGTTGCTCCTCATGGAGTTCCACTTATCCTTACTAGTCCTTCTCGGGCTTCTCGGGGTGGTGATGCTTATGATCATCCACCTTAAGGGGACATATCAGTAGTTGGATCGATATGCTCCAGAGTTTGTATCTAGCTGAGATCTAAGATATGGAAGTTTGCTTTTTGGTTATCTCATAACTTGATATTAGAGTATAAGGCTGGAATGTTGAACAATGAAATGGATATCTATAGACTTGTGTTTTATATACAACAGGTAGAGAATGAAAAGAAAAAATAGAAAGAAATGGACAAAAGGTAGAATAAAATGTTCAAATATTAAAGTAGAGTAGGGGTCAGCAAAATAGTAGACCATTAAGAAGAACTAAGGCAATTCTTATTTATTTGCTAGTTCTCCCTATCCTAAGCCTTCAGGTGATCTTTCTCCTCAGGCTAGTAGTGGTCCTAAGGCACAGGGTACCCAGTCTAAGGCCAGTGGAGCTCAGTTAGCCCCACCTTATCCGTTTTGTCATTTTTATGGACAACTTTACCATGGTTATTATGAGGAAGGGGAATAGGTGTTATAATTGTGTTCATCTAGGTCATATGTAGTAGGGGTTTCCTTAAGCTGGGGTTGTCACTAGGTCTAATGAAGTTCTGATTGCCATTTCTTCATCTCTTGCACCAAAAGGTGCTACTTCTGGTACCGATACTATCTGAATTGCCTCTAAGCACTTACCACTCGACAGGAATCTAAGACATCTCAAAATATTGTTACTGGTAAATTACAACTCTTTTTTCGTGATGTGTATTATTTGCTTGACCTAGTGTCTACCCTTTTTTATGTGACCCTTTATGTGGTTGTACATTTTGGTTTTACACCTGAAAGTATTTTTGACCCCTTTTCTATGTCTACCCCGATGGGTGATTCTATAGTTTCTAGAAAAACCTATAGGGGTTCTGTGGTGTCTATTTTTCATAAAGAGGCATTGATGGATTTGATAGAGTTGAATATGGTATATTTTGATATGATCTGGGGATGGATTGGCTTCACTCATACTATGCTTCTTTAGATTGTACGACCCAAAGTGTCAGTTTTCACTTTTTTAGTGAGCCGACATTAGAATGGGAGGGGAGTTCCTTAGTGCCCATAGGGAGGTTCATCTCTTATCATAGAGCTCAGATATTTATTTCAAATGGATGTTTATATCATCTAGTTTAGGTTAAGGAATTTGACTCTGAAAAGTCCTTCTTTACATTTTTTCCCAGTGGTTAATGAATTTCTTAAAGTGTTTCTTGATGGTTTTTCTAAAATTCCTCCCGATAGGGAAATAGATTTTATGATTGATCTTCTACCAGACACTCATCCTATTCTCATTCCTCTTTATAGAATGGTTCCAGCTAAATTAAAGAAGCTAATAGAGTAATTGAAAGATCTTCTCGATAAAGGGTTCATTCATTATAGTTTTTCTCCATGTGGTGGTCTTATGATTTTTGTGCAAAAGAAAGATGGGTCTCTTTGGATGTGTATAGACTATCGTCAGCTGAATAAGGTGATAGTTAAGAATAAGCACCATCTTTCTAGGATTGATGACCTTTTGGATAAGCTTTAGGGTGCTAGATGTTTCTCTAATATTGATCATCATTAAGATTATAATCAGTTGAAAATTAAGGAGGTTAATATTCCCAAGACTATTTTTCAAACCCGGTATGGTCACTATGAGTTTTTGGTTACGTTATTTGGATATACTAATGCTCTGGCAGATTTTATGTATCTTATGAATTGGGTTTTCAAGTAGTTTTTGGACATATTCATTATTTTCATCATTTATGATATTTTCTTGTATTCTATGAGTGAAGAGGATCATGCCAATCACCTCTGAATTGTATTACAGACCCCTAAGGTCCATAAGTTGTATGCTAAATTTTCTAAGTGTGAGTTTTTGTTGATTGTTGTGACTTTTCTTGGGCATGTTATTTTTAGTAAATTTCTATGTCGTTCTGGGGATGGATTAGTTGCACTCGTGCTATGCATCATTAGACTGTCAGACCCGTAAGGTTATCTTTAGGCTCCATGGTGATTCAGTTATGGGATAGGAGGATGATTCCCTAGCTATGTGGCATGAGTAATTCTTGTACTTTAGTTCCTTAATAACCCTTCTTATGTTAGGGTGGTGGTGGTTTGTGAGGTGTAGTGATATTTTGAATGGTGGGAAGGTAGAAGTCCCTAAGTGGGGAAGAGTTTGGGGTGGTTCCTAGAGCCAAGGTTTTGGAAGGGCAAGGTAAGGTTGTTGTCATGAGAAATAGTTAGGAGACGAATAGGCGGTCATGATCTTTGTGGTAAAATAATAGAGGTTACTAAATCCTTGGAAGGATAGGTAGTACTGCTAAAATAGAAGAGGTAGGCTTGAATGTAGTGGTTAATAGATATACCAATCGGGGTGTTGGGTGCCTAAGGAGCTTGGTGAGGCATGATGCTTGGTTTCAGTGATGGGGAAGAATTGTCTTTTGGGTATATGTGAGGAATAGAGATATGTGGCCTAAGTTAAGTCATTTTTGCTTGGGATAGTCTTGAACATGGAAGTGGTATATATCTAGACCCAAGTTCTCGTAGTGATGAGTCTCTGGGGAATTGTAAGTTAGATTGGACTTTCCCTCAAGCATGAGTTCTATTCATTCAATATCCATGTGATTATGTTGAGGTAAGGTGTGGATGGTCCTTCGTTGGTTGGTCCCTTTAGGTGATATTGGTATCTCAAACTCTTTGTTCTATAAGGAGGTCCCTGTGAGGAACTTGTGTTAGTATGTTTGTTGGTTGTGAGAAAAAAGCTATGGCTTTGGTCAAGGTTCTATGGTGGAACCAAAAGTATGAAAGAGTTATTTGGGATCTGGAAATGGACATGGAGTCCAATTATCCATGTTTGTTCTTTATTTTAGAAACTCTTGCATAAGGTATGTGTCCTTCAACATAACTTGGTTAAATAAAGGGTGGATTTACTTGTGTCCTTGTTATATAACTTAGTTGAAAGTCGTAATGGAGGTGTTGGGGTGTAAATCGTGCTAGGGGTATTTGGTGATCTTTTCATCTTATGTTATGTCTTTGTCTTCTAATTTTATTGGAGGGAAGTTTGATGTGTATTAATGCTTTAACTCGTGCTTGTTCTTGACTTTACCTGTCATTTGAGGACGAATGATCCTAAGTGGGGGAGAATGAAACATCCTAAACTTGGACCCTTAGAAAAATTTCCTAAGTTTGAGACTTTGGTCAAGGTACACTTCTGGGTACTAGTCGTACCCGAGGATACAGGTTGGGGTACCTCATGTCATATGTTGGTCAGTAAGTTTTGTTTGGGTTCTATCAAAGATACGAGTAGGTATCATAGGAGTCATATAGCAGGATAAAAGCAGTATGTTGAAAAACGTATGATAACCTAAGGTTAGTCTAGTGGATTCGACTCTATCGAAGGTATGGTTTACGATACGATTCATACCTTTGAGTAAGAGTTAGGCATTATTTTTGTATGATGACCAATGTGGAGTCCCATGGTGAGGTCTAGGGTATGACTTAGGGTACCACTCGTACCCTAGGAGTTGGTTTTCATCTTTTAAGCTGAGGGCTTTTCAGATATTTCCCACCCCAAAACCCTTATGTCCCCACACTATATAACTCATTTTAGACTCTCATAACACTCACTAAAAGATCAAAACATTTCAAATACTCTCTCAAACTCACTCTTGAATATTGGTGGCTAGGGTTTCAACAAGTGTTCTTCCAAGGTCCGTGAATCTTCTTGTATAACGTAAGTTACTCCTCTGTCATTGTTAGTTCCAACTAAAGGCATAATTTAATGTGTTATAAACCTTGGTTTTGAATAATAAATAATAGTTTTGGAAAATCAATGTTGAGGGTTTTGATTCATATTGATGAGTATTGTTTACCCTTGGTTTAAACTATGTTTTCACATATTTTTGGTAATGGTTTTCTCAAGTGGGTGCTTGTTGGTTGTTGTTTAACAAATGGGTCGTGGTTAACCCTAAACTTGATGGTTTATGCTTTGGTTTTGGTCATGGTAAACGTATGGCGTCAACATATTTGATAAAATACCTATGAGAATGTTTTCACTATATTGTTGAACTTTCATTGAAACTATTGCATGGTATGATTTGGTTATGGAACCCTAAATTGGTTTGTATGGATTTTAAATGGTTTTAATAGACTTACATGGTTTTGAATGGTTAAAATAGTAATGCCTTGTATGCACAAAATTGTATTGAATGAAAACCTTGCGGGATACATGGGAATCCCCCAAGTGAATGCCTAATGAAAATGGTTTGAATGATGAACGTCTTTTAGGGTACAAGGGAATCCCCCAAGCAAAACTTAATAATGATGTACTTGAAGGTTACATGAGAATCTACCAAGTAAACTTAATAATGTAACCTATAGGGTATATTGGAATCCCCTAAGGTTGGATAAAGACATTGGTTGCAAGCTATAGTCGGGATGACGATACCACTAATGATACACTTGGTTAATAATAAATGGAATTGATGGTTTAGTTGTATTGTAATGGTTTTAACTGCGTAATAATGGTGGGGTGTGATAGCTAACCATGATGGTGTAAGTTCAATGGGCGGACTCCAGAAACTCATATTTGCCGACATAAGGATTGGTCATGGCGACCCTATACTTGAGGGGTACACGAGAATCCCCTAACACTTGTATATATATATCATAGAGAGCGAACGATACACAAGAATTCCCTACTTCTACGGTATCTTCACTTTATGTGGCTACACATATCGGGGCCCATTCAGGGGTTTACACAGGACCCATATAGCCTGTGGGTGGATTATGACTGTTAAGCTACACATACCCAGGTTAAAGGTTTTAAAGGCATGCTAAACTTGGTTCTCTTTTTAGGCATGGATTATATATATATATATATGGATATGTATTCTTGTGGTTGTTTACTTGGCTTACTTGGTTTTAAAGGTTTGCATTATTTTAGCATTATCCTAAGTGCTTGCTAGCATTCATCTGCTAATACATCTTCAGGCGGCTATATCCCCATGCAATGCAGGAACCGACCACAGTACTCCTCCTGCTCATTGATCAAATTCAGGAGCAGTCAACATTTGATTAATGTTGTGAGCTTTCATAGTTCGGAATACATCCATTTTATGTCACGGATTACTTTACATATTATTGTATTCTCTTAGACTTTTTTTTTGGCTATCGTCGGAGGCATGCCCCAACTAGATACTCTTTGGTTTAGTTTAGAAACTTTGTATGGACAACTATGGACTTGGGTATGGAATGGTTATTATATATATATATATTATGTACATTAGATTATTATATATGGTTTGGTAGGTTGGTTACTGGACGGATTGAATTGGTTGGATTGGTCTAGTAAGTAGACCTATCCAAAAAAATATTATATCTCTTAACTGGCTATCTTGTTATATGTTCAGAATTCACCCGACTCAGGGTACTTATTGGTTGGTTGGATTTGGTTTTTGAGGGTGGTCTTCGATCCCGATTGGACTTGAGATGCCCATTAAGACAAGGCCCCAGTTTGGGTCATGTCAAGTTTGTATCAGATCCTAGGTTATCGTCTCATGGGGTTTCCACAAAGCCATCTCGAGTAGAGTCTTTCTTATGGGTGTGTTTTTCACCACACTTATAATAAAGAGGCTACGAGGCATTTAGGAATGTTTCACATTCTTGTTGTTCCATGTTTGGGCTATGGAGTCTAAGGTCTTGAACTCTTCCCTAAAACTTCTTTGGTTCACTTTTCAGATCATGTCACCTCAACGATCTAAAGTTCATGAAAACTCACCTATCCCACTTAAGGCGACATGGATGGATCTAGTCCAACTCTTGGGGCACAAACCCAGTCAAGGGTCGTAGTTTTGAATTTTCCCCATGGAATTCCATCGGTATCCATTGGCCCTACTTTAAAAGGTGTCACTCATGTTCAGTTATCTCAAGTAGAGGTTACCAATTATGTGTTTCGATATTCTATTCATCTATTGACCCAGATATTGACAACTCTATCACACCAGTTTTGTCCATTAGTATAGGGAGAATAAGACATGGTTGGAAATAGGCAGAGTGAGAGGTCTCGGTTTTCTGAACAAAGAAGAGGCCAACGGTATGGTGGTAAGTGATCCAAGAGGAAGATTTTAGTGGGTCCTAACTCATGTTCTATGGCTAGTGCTCCCTACCCAAAGTCGTTGAGGGACCATATTTTTAGATTGGTAATGCTTTTAGGGCACAAGGCACCCAATCTCAGGCTGGTGAGGCCCAATCTACCATATCTTATCTTTTTGTCGATTTTGTGGTCAGTCGCACCGTGGTCATTGTAAAAAAGGAGGAATCATTGTTAGAATTATGGTCAGTTGGGTCATATGCAATGAGAGTGCCCCATAATGACTGTCGCTTAGGCAAATAGAATACCGGTTACCACTTCTCTAGCTCTCGCACTGAGGGATGCTTCTTTTGGCTTCGATACTGGTCAGAATTTATCAATGCCTTTACTATCTTTAAGAAATCCATGGTCCAGGGTCCCCTATTTCATATGTTACCCCATTTATGGTTGTGTATTTTGGTTTTGGTTCGGAGTGTATTTCAAACTCTTTTTATGTTTCTACCTCGGTAGGTGACTCTGTGTTTAGAAAAAGGGTCAAAGGGGGGTGTGGTATTTGTTGGTAGTATAGGGTATTTGGTGTATTTATTTGACTCGGATATGGTGGATTTTAAAGTCGTTCTGGGGATGGATTAGTTAAACTCATGCTATGTGTTATTATACAGTCGGACCCATAAGGTTGTCTTTAGGCTCCTTGGTGAGTCAGTTATGGGATAGAAGGATGATTCCCTGGCTATTAAAGGAAAGGTTCTATCATACCTTAGAGCTCGGAGATTAATCTCTAAAGGGATGTCTCTATTATTATTTGGTCCAGGTTAAAGATTCTAACTCGTATGGTCCTTCTTTATTTTTTGATGTCGGTGGTGAATGTGTGTTCCTGAGGTCCTTCCTGATGACCCTTATGGTTTCTTTCTTGTGGGGAGATTGAGTTATGGATCGGTCTTGTTTTGGACACTTTTCCAAAATTAATATTCCTTTGTTATAGAATTGTTCCAATTGGATTAGAGGATCTTAAGGAGCAATTAAGGGATCTTTAGAAAAAGGTTTCACCTATCCTAGTGATTCTTCATAGATTATTTCCTTTCTCTTATGCATAAGGGGGATGGTTTCCCCAAAAATGCATAGATTTTTAATGGGTGAATGAGGAATTTGGAGTGTCCTCCTTGAGGGGTGGACCATATACGTAAAGTCTGAATGGGGTGCTTTATTAGGAAGTGTCTGGTGGTTGATAGACACTAAGTGTGAATCATAGATGTTGATATTAATAAATAAAGTATGTTAGCTCATGGATATCAATGCGGAAATAGTAGAAGTAGATTGGTAGGTTGGATGAGGTAAGTGAAAGAGGCAAGGTTAGTGACTTAGGAAGGAGATAAAGGAAAAGTTGTGACATATAGGTCAGGGGTTCAGGTTGAACTGGTGGGTTTGAGGTTAGGTCTTTGGTTAGGTTAAAGCATGGAGTTTGGATGACAATGCTGGGCTCTATGTAGAATTTTGATGGATAAGATTTTAAGTATAGGAGAACCAAATATCTGTGGTGTACATCCTTGGTGATACCTTCATAGCAGAGTATTGTGCTTATAGGTGTCATGGGATGAAGGTCAAAGGTTAATCCAAAATTTTTATCTAGCGGTGGACTCTAAGAGAAGGTCGGGTTGCATATTCTAGTGGTTCTCTCTTATTTCAGTTAAGCGAACACTCTTCTAGTATTGCATGCATTCTGATAGCACATGTTCTTAAGGTTCTCATTCCACATTCACCTTGTTCCTTGGATAAAAGTCTTAACCTTATATTGCATTACCTATAATGAATGTGGTCGTGTGTCTTTCGTTGTCTAGTCCTAAGGACTCCTACTATGGTGTGTTGTGTTGGGATGGTTCTTCACTTATAACCTAGGTGGCTTCTATGAAGTACTTTATTCTTATTGTACCGCATCTCATTTTGGAGGTCTCGCTTGGGTGGCATAAGTAATTCTTGTACTTTAGTTTCTTTATGACTCTTATTATATTAGGGTGGTGGTGGCTTTGGAGGTGTAGTGATATTTTTAATGTTTGGGAGGTAGAAGTCCTTAAATGGGTAAGAGTCTGGGTGGTTCCTAGAGCCAAGGTTGTGGGACAGTGAGGTAAAGTTGTTGTCATGAGAAATGGTTAGGAGAGGAATAGACGGTGATGATCTTTGTGGTAAAATGATTTAGGTTACTAAATCCTTGGAAGGATAGGCAGTACTGCTAGAATAGAAGAGGTAGGCATAGATGTTGTGATTGATAGATATACCAATTGGGATGTTGGGTAACTAAGGATCTTGGTGAGGCATGATGCTTGGTTTCAGTGATGGAATGGAATATCATTTTGGTTGAATGTCAGGAATAGATATCTTTGGCCTAATTTAAGTCCTTTTTTCTTGGGATAGGCTTGAACATGGAAGTGGTGTATAGCTAGACTCAAGCTCTCATGGTGATGAGTCTTCGGGGAATTGTAAGTTAGACTGGACTTGCCCTCTAGCATAAGTTTCATTCATTTAATACTCCATGTAGTTATATTGAAGTAAGGTGTGGGTGTTCCTTCGTTGGTTGGTTCCTTTAGGTGATATTGGTATCTCAAACTATTTGTTCTGTAAGGAGGTCCAGATAAGGAACTTGGGTTGGTAAGTTTTCCTGTTGTAATAAAAAAAGTATGGCATCGACAAATATTCTATAGTGGAACAAAAAGTCTGAGGGAGCCATTTGGGATGCAGAAGTGGATATAGAGTCCAAGTATCCACATTGGTTCTTCATTCCGAAAAGTCATGAGTAAGGTATGTTTCCTTCATTATAACTTGGTTAAAGGAAGGGTGGATTTCCTTGTGTCCTTGTTTTCTAACTTAGTTGAATGTCAGAATTGAGGTGTTGGGGTGTAAATCGTGCATGGGGAAAGTGGTGATCTTCTTATCTTGTGTTATGTCATTGTCTCCTAATTTTGTTGAAGGGTATCTCGATGTTTGTTAATGCATTAACTTATTATTGTGCTTTACATTACCCGTCATTCGAGGACAAATGAACCTAAGTGGGGGAGAATGAAACACCCTAAACATGGACCCTTGGAAAAATTTCCTCAGTTTAAGACTCTGGGCAAGGTACTACTCCTAGCTACTAGTCATACCCTAGGATGCTGGTTAAGGTACCTTTTATCGTATGTTGGTCAGTAAGTTTTGGTTGGGATCTATCCCAGATACGAGTAGGCATTATACGAGTTGTATAATAGGATATGAGTGGTATGTTGCAAATCTTATGATGACATAAGGTTAGTCTAGTGGATTTGATTCTATCCAAGGTAGGGCTTAGGGAACCATTCGCTACTTTGGGTACGAGTTTGGCATGGTTATCGTATGATGACCAGTGTGGAGTCCCATGTGAGGTATAAGGTATGATATACGGTACACTCGTACCCTAAGGTACGGTTTTGATGGGTGAGTCGTACCCTCCTGGGAGTTGGTTTTCAGCTTTTAAGCTGAGGGATTTTCAGACATTTCCCACCCCAAAACCCTTATGTCCCATTGCTATATAACTTATTGTAGACTCTTATAACACTTATTGGAAGATCAAAACATTTCAAATACCCTTTCAAACTCACTCTTGAATATTGGAGGCTAGGGTTTCCACAAGTGTTCTTCCAAGGGCTCAAGAGTCAATTTTTCTTTCGTTAATCTTCATGTATTAGGCAAGTTACTCCACCCTCATTGTTAGTTCCAACTAAAGGAATGATTTAATGTATTTTCAGCCTTGATTATGAATCGTAAATGGTGGTTTTGGAAAATCAATATTGAGGGTTTTATTGTATATTGATGAGTATTGTTTACTCTTGGTTTAAACTATGTTTTGACATATTTTTGGTGATGGTTCTGACATGTGAGTTCTTGTTGGTTGTTGTTTAACAAATGGTTCATGGGTAACCCTAAAATTTATGGTTTATGCTTTGGTTTTTGTCTTGCTAAAGGTATGCCCTCACCATTATTGACAAAATGCCTATGAGAATGTTTTCACTATATTGTTGAACTTTCATTGAAACTATTGCATAGTATGATTTGGTTATGGAATCCTAAATTGGTTTGGATGGTTTTTAAATGGTTTAAATGGTTTGAAGGGACGCATATGGTTTTGAATTGTGTGAATGGTTTGGAATGGCTAAAATAGTAATGCCTTGTGTCTATGAAAATGTTTTGAATGAAAACTTTTTGGGGTACATGTGAATACCCCAAGTGAATGCCTAATGAAAATAGTTTGAATAATGAATGTCTTGTGGGGTCCAAGGAAATCCCCCAAGAAAAACTTAATAATGATGTATTTGTGGGGTATATGGGAATCCCCCAAGTAAACTTAATAATTTAGCCTATGGGGTACATGGGAATCCCCTAAGGTTGGCTAAAGACATTGCTTGTAAGCTATAGTCGGTATGATGATACCACTAATGATAGGCTTGGTTAATAATAAATGGAACTGACAATTTGGTTGTTTGGTAATTGATTTAATTGAGAAACAATGGCAGGGTTTGATAGCTTACCATGAAGGTGTGAGTCCAATGGACGGACTCTAGAAACTCAAGTTTGCCAACATGAGGATTAGGCACAGCGAAGCTATACTTGAGGGGTACACTGGATTCCCCTAACACTTATATATGTATCATGGAAAGTGAAGGGTACACTGGAATCTTCTACTCCTAGGGTATCTCCGATTCGTGCAGCTACATGCATCAGTGCCCGTTCAGGGTGTTACACTTGACCCATATATCTCGTGGGTGGATTATGATGGTTAAACTACACATCCCCAGCTTAAAAGTTATAAAAGCATGCTAAACTTGATTCCTTTCCTGCATGGATTAAATATATATGTATATATATATACATATATATATATATACACACATATGTGTATGAATATGTATGCATGTGGTTGTTTTCTTGGATTACTTGGTTTTAATGGTAGGAATTATTTTATCCTTATCCTGAGTGCTTGCTAGAATTCACCCTCTAACCCGTCTTTGGTGGGATGTATCCCCATGCGATGAAAGATTTGGACATACTACTCCTCCTACTCATTTATCGGACTCGGAAATAGTCGGTGTTTGATTGAAGTGGTGATCTCCCATAGTCCGAAAGGCATACATTTTGTGTCATCGATTACTTTATATATTGTTGTCTTCTCTTATACTTTGGTTTTTGGCTTTGGTCGGGGGCATGTCCCGACTAGATAATCTTTGGTTTGGTTTAGAGTCTTTGTATGGACAACTATAGACTTGGGTATGGAATAGTGATGATATATATATATATATATATATATATATATTATGTAGATTGGATTATCGTTTGTGGTTTAGTAGGTTGGTTACTGGATGGATTGACTTGGTTGGGTTGGTTTAGTAAATAGACCTATCCCAAATTCATTATATCTCTTAATTGGCTATCTTGTTATATGATCGATATTCACCCGACTCAGGGTAGTCATTGGTTGGTTGGATTGGGTTTTCAGGGGTGGTCTCAGTCCCTCTTTGACTAGAGATGGCCATTATGACAAGGCCCTAATTTGTGTCCTGTCAATAGTGGATCCACAAAAGGTTGAGGTGGTGAAGAGATAAACTAGACCTACGATTCCAACCAACATTAGGAACTTCTTGGGATTGGCCGGGTATTATAGGAGATTTTTTGAAAGTTTATTGTATATTGCTTCTCTGTTGGTGAGGTTAACTCAGAAGAATGTTAATTTTTTGTTGTCTGATGCTTGTAAGGGGAGTTTTGAAAAGTTAAAGGATAAGCTGGCTTCTGCATTAGTATTGACCCTGCCCAAGGATACTGATGGTTTTGTTGTATTTTCTGATGCGTCCCGTGTGGGACTAGGGTGTGTTTTGATGCATCATGGTAAGGTCATGGCCTATGATTCTAGGTAGCTTAAGGTTTATGAGAGGAAATATTCGACTCATGATCTTAAGTTTGCGGCTATGGTTTTTGCTTTTAAAATTTTGTGCCATTATCTGTATGGAGTGCATATGGATATCTATTCAGATCATAAGAGCTTACATTATATGTTTACTCAGAAAGAATTGAATCTCAGGAAAAAAAATGGCTTGAATTGCTCAAGTATTACGATATGAGTTTTCACTAGCATCCAGGTAAAGCTAACGTTGTTGCTGATACTCTTAGCAGGTTATCTATGGGGATATTTTCCCATGTTAAAGAGGAGAAAAGAGGATTAGTGAAGGACATTCACAGATTGGCTAATTTAGGATTTTGGCTTTTGAATTCCGAGGATGGGGGAGTCATTGTACAAGAAGTGGTTTAATCATTTTTTGATGTTGAGGTAATGCAGAAACAGGCTTTGGACACCATACTTATGTAGATTAAGGATTACATGGGCCGATAAAAGGTTATGTCTTCCAAGATTGGGGGATGGTATTCTGAGGTACCAAGGTAGGTTGTGTGTTCCCGATGTTGATGAGCTACGAGAAAGGATTCTCACTGAGTCTTATTAGCCCAGATATACAGTTTATCAAGGTTCTACTAAGATGTACCACGACTTGAACGAGATCTATTGGTGGACCAATATAAAGAAGGATGTAGAAAATTTTGTTGTTAAGTGTATGATTTGTCAGCAAGTTAAGGTTGAGCACTTGAGGTCTCGTGGCGTGTCTCAAGTGATGGAGTTGCCTATGTGGAAGTCGGAGATGATCACTATGACTTTCATTTGTCTCACGTGATAGAGTTGCCTATGTGGAAGTGGGAGATGATAAATATGAATTTTATTATGGGTCTTCCACGGTCTCGAAATCAGTATGTTTTAATTTGGGTCATTGTGGACAGGATGACTAATTCCGCTAACTTCTTTCCTTTGAGGACTAACTTCTCAGGAGAGGATTATGCCAAGCTATTCATTCAGGAGATTGTGAAGTTGCATGGTGTGCTAGTGTTCATTATCTCAGACCGAGGTACATAGTTTTCATCTCACTTCTAGTGTTCATTTAAGAAAGGTTTGGGTACACAAGTGAACCTTAACACCGCTTTCCACTCTCAAACGGATGGGAAAGTGAAACGGACTATTAATAGCTCTGAGGATATGCTAAAGGTTGTGTGATTGACTTTAAGTATAGTTGGGTTGATCATTTACCTCTATTGAGTTTGAAAATTATAATAGTTATCTTCGAGCATTTGGATGGATCCTTTTGAGTCTGTTTATAGTAGGGGGTATAGGTCCCTTATTAGATAGTTTGGAGTTGGTGAGACTAGGTTGTTTGGTCCTGAATTGGTTCACCAATTCATGGAGAAGGTGAAAGTGAATAGAGAAATTCTTAGAACTTCCTAAAGTCGCGAAAGTTTTATGCGGATATGAGGCAAAGGGAATTGGAGTTTGAGGTTAATGGTTAGGTATTCTTGAAGGTGTCTCCTTTGAAAGGATTCATGAGGTTTTGAAAGAAAGGAAAGCTTAGTACCTGTTATGTTGGTCCATACCAGATTTTAAGAAGAATTGGAAATATTTCGTATGAGTTGGATTTATGACATGACCTGAACCAGGGCCTAGTAGTGTCGGGTGCCTCAAGCCCAACCGAGATTGGAGACCACTCCCAATATCCAACCATAACTACCCTGCACTCTATGATGGATGAATTCTGAACATATAACAAGATAAACAAAATAATAAACCAAAAACGTTAATTAAAGTCTATAACTGAGACCAAACAGTCACAACCAAATATCTAACAGAAACCAAACCAAATGCCATACCAATACCAAGGCTAGCAACAATACCGACACCGTCCATGTCCATAATAGTCACACAAAACCTCTAACCAAAAACATAGAACATCTGATGGGGACATGCCCCCAAACTTAGAAAAAACCAAAGTCCAAGAAACAAAAATAAAATAAAGAAGTCCATATCAAGATATAGAGCCTTTCGAAGAATAAAAGCTCACCACTTCAGTCTAACACATAGTTGTCCCTGAATTCAATCACTGAGCAGAAGGAGTAGTATAGTTGGTTCCTGCATCACGTGGGGATACAATGCGCAAAGATGGGTTAGAGGGTGAATGCTAGTATGTAATCAGATATAAAGATAAAATAATGTCATCATTCAAAACCAAGTAAATGATCATATGCAATCACATACATATATACCATGCTGGGAAAAGGAACCAGGTTTAGTATGCATTTAAAATCTTAACTTGGGTTTGTATACAGTGACCATCCTAAAATAATCCACGGGATATATGGGTCTAGTGTTACCCCCTGAATGGGTCCCAATGCGTGTAGCTTCACAAACCATAGATATCATAGGGGACGGGGATTATCGTATACCCTTCGCCCTTTATGATACATATATACAAGTATAACTTAGGGGATTCCCGTGTCCCCCTCAAGTATATAGTCACCATGACCAACCCTCATGTCATCAAATATGTGTTTTAAGTGTATGTTCATCAGACTCACACCTTCACGATCAGCTAGCACAACCCACCATTATTGCCCAATTAAAACCTTTAGCGCATAACAAAACCACCAATCAAGAGTTAATTTCCAAGGTATTATAAAGTGGTATCATCATACCGATTATAGCTTGCTAGAAATGTCATTATCCAACACTTACGGGATTCCCATGTACCCTATAGTATTTCCAATCAATCAAAACCATGGCCACCGAGGTCTTTCCAAATCATTTTATTCAATCAATCCAATTTAGGTTCCATTACCATATCATGCAATGTAAGGTTTTCAATAATATTCAAACTATGCGACAATAACATTTTCATTGGCATTTTATCAAACATGTTGAGGGCATATATTTTCCAAAACCAAAATCAAGTACCAATTGACCATTTCCATGAAAACGTATATTCAAATCACAATTATAACATGAAAATCATAAGTAAAACGATGGGAAAACATTATCCAACCAAGAACAACCAAAATCCCCAACATATATTTCGAAACCCAAAATAATATCACAATTATGCCATGAAATCCATTAAGTAAAACATATTTTTAGTTGGTAATAACAATGAGGTAGGAGTAACATGCCTTAGATTCAAAGAAAGATGGAGAGAAACCACCCTTGAAAGCTATAATTGACCACCTAGCGGAAACCCTAGCCTCTTTTTGAACCAAGAGCTTAAGAGAGATTTGAAAGTGTTTTAAGAGTGTTTGATTTGGGAATAGTAGATTAATGAATTTTCAATGGTGTTTTAAGTTTTGGGGTCAAAAGAAGTTAAGAGGGTAAATGTCCAGAATACCCCCAACTTAAACTGTAAAAAATTTCCGCAGGTGGGTATGGTTTGAACCCCACACCATACGAGTGGTACCTTCCACTCGTATCTTGATCAGAAAGTTGGAAATCACATTCTGTCCAATATACTACTCCTTATACCTAACTCATACCCTAACCATATGACTAGTACCCCTCAAGTAGTACCCTAAGCAGGAATATCTAGGATAGACACTGGACAACATACGATTGGATCCTAGTTCTTGGATCATGTACATACGACTCGTATGGAGTCTTCTCGTACCAAGAACAGAACTTGCCCAACATCACACTAACCAACATATGACTAGGGTCCCTAGAATATTACCCACACCATAAAACTAGAATAGTAAGTCGTATGATCAACAGAAGGCCCAAGTCTCAAGAAATTTCCAAGGGCCAAAACCCAAGGTTTTTCAATTCTTCCCTACTTGGATCATTCGTCCTCGAATGATGGATCAAGGCAGTACAAGCATGATTTACACCCAACACCTCAACTTTGACCTTTAACTAAGTTAGAAAACAAAGATGCAAGGAAATCAATCTTTCCTTTAACTAAGTTAGAAAACAAAAGTATGATGAAGAACACATAACTTCTATATGAGTTTTTGGAGTAGAAAATAGGAACAGATACTTAGACTTCATGTCCTCTTCATCTTCCCAAGTATCCTCTTCAACCATTTGGTTCCTCCATAGAACCGTTACCGAAACTACGTCCTTGGTGCGCAACCGACGAACCTGTAATGCCCCGCAAAATCCTCTTTCAGTCTGAGCCTTAGAGCGTATTTGGTCAAGCAAAAATCCGAGTCAAAATGTTTAAGAAATATCCTCCCAAGTATGAAATACTTTTAAATCGTGTGGGGATCTATTTGAGCATGAATTAAGATCATAGAGGTCCCCTAACTCATGAACGAGTTGAAAACTTTCCTATCGTTCAAGTTTTAGTGACCGTCAAAATTTGGGTCAATTTCATTCGACCATAAATTGTTGTATATGAATAACTGGGTGGATTTGTATATATTAAATGAAATATATTTGAATTATCTTTCCAACGATATCAATTTTGCCTAAATCCAATATCGGAGCAAAGAGTTATGCCCATTTTACTCCAGCATGTCAAGCTGGAAAATGGTGACGACATTTCTGACGGGCTATCACGTTTCTGACGACCTTTTTGACGACGTCGTTACATTCTGACGACATTTATGATGACATCATCATCCCTGGGAAGAAAATTAAGAATTTGGACCCCTTTTGTGAAGACCATTCGTGACGGCCTATCACGAACCTGACGGCCTGTCACGGATGGCATCAAGTATATTTTTCCAGCAATTCAAGGGAGTTTTTGCAAGGGTATTTTGGTCATTTCCCATCCTTTTTGAGCCTCTATAAATATGAGGAACCCACATTCAAACCCTAATTCCATTATTTTCTTTTCCAATTCTCTCAAAAATATCTAGGGTTTCATTTAAGAACCCTAATCTTCCAAAATTCATCCATAAACTCTTCAAGGTTTCTTCAAGAATCAAGTTCCTCATAGTGTGAGCTTCAAGAATTTATTTATTTCAAGTGTGGATAAAGTTTCAAGCACTAAAGTTCATCCAATTTCAAAGGTTAAGGTATGTAGATGTTGATTCTTGGGTCCCTTTCATCCGAGAAGCTCAAGAACCCTTTTTAAAACTAAAAGATTTTTATGTTTATGAGTTGTAAATGATTTGTATAAGTTGAAATGGATGTTTAATGTGTTGTTGAGTTTGATTTATGTTTTCCTACAAAATTTATGAGCTTTTACCCTAGTATGTGGAATTCATGTGATGTTTGTGATAGACCCTCTTGAAGTTATTTTTCCATGTGATGTGTTCATGACTTTTGAGTGTAGAAATGGTTGAATAAGTGAAGAACGTTCCCCATAGGTTTGATAAAGATCTTAGGTGAAGCATAAGGGCCTCTATAGTATGTTGAATAGGAAACTCCAAATTGTGAGCTAGTCCATGCATGCCTAGTGTTTGATAAAATGCCTTAGTGAGTGAAATGTGCCAAGATAGCATGAAATCCCCAAGTAGGTGTAAAATCGGTCGTGTCTAGTGGTTGTTTAAAGACCCTAGGGAACAAAGGAACGAGTCGAGACATGATGGTTGTAAATTCTGCAATTTTGTGCTCTTTGATATATGCTAAGCTTTTAATACATGTCAAGTGGTTAGCAAGTAAATAGTGACGTGTTAGTATGAACTTTCCCCCAAATCAAGTGATATCCAAATACATGACAAGACAGATATAGGTATGAAGTACTTGATGTAAGATCTCGTTGAATGGGGTATAATCTAATAGCATGTCTTTCCTAGGCTAGTATATGATGGTGAACCGATGTTGATGATCCTTAAAGGTTTGGAGTGACACTTTTTACGGTTGTGATGATGAATAGAGGTCTATGTTTCCTAAATGCTTAATGCAATGTCCTAAGGATCTTGAGAGGGAAAGTATGTTATGATGCCCAACTACTTGAAGTGATGCTTTAATCATTGTGATGATACATGAATGATTTTAATGATGAATGAATGCTTGTAACGATGAATGAATGATTGTAGTGATGAATGGATGACCGTGATGATGCATGAATGATTTATGATGAAGAATGATTATGTCTTACTTTTATGTTATCGAATCCTGAGGGTATTTATACCCGAAAATAAAGCTATTGTATAAATACCATGTCAATTTTTCGATAATTCCAATCGAGCCATGATTCTCAAAACTCAGTTAACTATAGAACTCTATATCCTCAGACAAGTGCGAAGCTTAATAAAGCTCAGTAATCTCAGTTATCTCTGTAATCTCTATATTGTTAGTAATCTAGCCTCAGACCTGTAGTCAACTCAGTTCTAATAGTATTCAAGAGATTCGATCCTAATCTCAGAAACGATTCGAGTAATCCATTCAAGCTCTGTATCGTCAGTCAGATACCATGATTCGATATCTTTTCCGTCAAATAATGAAACAAGTGATCTCAGCGTAACTCAGTCAGACCTTTTGAGTAATATAATCAGTGTCAGATTCAGTTCAACCAGTATTTAGTTTAGCTAATATTCAGTTGAGAATTCAGCTCTGAGTCTTTCAGTTGGGAGTACAAACTAGCACCGAGCGAGCTCAAGGATGGGATCTCACCTACTAGTAGAGGGTGTGATTCTTAGAAGCAATCTTTGTGCTCCAGAACTACGTAGCCAACGTAGGTTGAGACATCACACCTATTAGTTGAGGGTGGATGAGAGACATCATACCTTTTAAATGAGGGTTGATGAGGTAGCTTGACCTGCTAGATGAGGGCTCCACCGTTCTCATTTGAGGACCTGCTAGATGAGGGTCACATAGAGTTGTCTTTACCAGTGGCGCGGTAATGAAACCTTTCCAACTGGGGCACAAGTTGGACCTCACATGTGGTACATCGGGGCATGTCGATTAAGTGACTACTTCCCATAGTTTCAATTTCAAATTCAGTCTCAGTTTCAGAATCAGTCTTCAGAAATCAGGACTCTCAGATACAGTCATCTATCATTGTGAGGAACTCAGATAGTTCCATTGATTTGTGGGCCATCCCATCAGATAGACTTGGTCTCTCATACAATTATTTGATATTATATTCATAGATATGCTGTCATAAAGTTTTGATCACAGTATCAGATTTCTATTGAGTATTCTTATTGTCAGATTCAGATATAATCATATTTCTTATCATTGATAAAGCTTCCAAAATCATCTGTTAGAAAGGTTGATCGCTAATCTTGCCAGTCGAAAGCAGTAAGTCCAAGAATTCAGTCCTTGATGTAAGCACATCCAGATCCTTAGTTATCAGTATCAGATAAGTCAGTGATTCAGTATCTCATTGTCAGTAGTGAGTTCAGTCTGCAGTAAAGTGGTATCTGAGTTGCGATAATTGTGTTCATGGTCTTTGCATTCATTTATGTGTTCTCATGCGGCATTTTCATGATTATTCAGTTTAGATATTGTGCATGCATGAACCCTTTCATTAGCCTACCCCGTCTACATATTTGGTACATTTTGGTACAAACATACTTGCACTATGGTGTTTTATTTGACACCATAGGTTCAGAGCCATATGATCCGATTTATCCTCAGCAGTTTGGTCCCAATCAGTAGCAGTAGCAGTGAGTCCTCTTCTTTCGAGGACGAGTCTCAGTTTACTACTATTGTTTCAGACTTTGTTTATTTTCTGTTAATGGAGTTAGTTGGGGACATGTCCCATCAACTCCATAGTTCAGACAGTTAGAGGCTTTTCAAACGGATGTATTAGTATTCAGTTTTCTGTATTATGAGTATTCATGGATGTGTTGAACCTTATGGCTAGTTTCCGCATTTATTTTAGACATTGTGCAGTGTACAGGTACAGATATAAGTAAAGGGTTATCTTGTGGTCCTTCGGCGTCATAAGTACCGTGTGATGTCTCGGGATGAGATCTCGGGGCATTACAGAACCGGCGATCCATGATCTCAATCGGTACCTCCTTATAAGTCACAGAATCTGAAAAACCAATATCCTTGATAGGCACGATTTGAGATGGATCACCCATATACTTCCTTAACATAGAATCATGGAACATCGGGTGAATGGAGCTCAAACTATAAGGCAACTCTAACTCATACGCAACATTGTCAATCCTTCTCAAAACCAACTACAAACCAACATACCGGGGACTAAGCTTCCCCTTCTTACCAAACCGCATTACTCCTTTCATGGGAGACAACTTTAAGAACACCTTATCCCCAACTTCTAACTCTAACTCTCATAGCCTCAGATCCACATACGACTTTTGGCAACTTTGGACAGATTTAAGTCTCTCCGAAATCATCTTTACCTTCTCCATTGATTGGTGAACTAAGTTCGGGGAAAATATATCTGCCTTACTAACCTCAAACCACGCTATAGGAGAACTACATCTCCTATCATACAATGCTTCAAATGGAGCCATCCCAATGCTATAGTGATAGATATTATTGTTATTAAACTCTACAACAGGAAAATGCTAAACCTAACTACCACCACAATCAATCACTTAAGCATAAAGCATATCCTCCAACGTCTAAATAGTTATTTAATCTTGCCCATCTGTCTGTGGGTAAAAGGCAGTACTAAGACTCACCTTGGCCCCCATCAGAAACCTTTCTGAAACGATCGCCAAAAGTGAGATGTAAACTGCATACCATGATCTAAGATGATAGAAATAGGTACCTCATGCAACTTGATAATCTCATGGAGATACAACCTCGCATAATCCTCAGTAGAGAAATTAGTCCTCACTGGCAAAAAGAATGTAGACTTTGTCATCCTATACATGATGACCCAAACTGAATCGAATTAATTCCGAGATCGAGGATGACCAATAATGAAATCAATGTGGATCACTTCCAACCTCCACTCTGGCAACTTAGTTTCTTTATATAATCCTACGGGCCTCATGTTCTTAGCTTTCACTTGTTGGCATACCATGAAATTGGCCACAAAATTTGCCACATCCCTTTTTATATTTTTCTACCAATACATCTCCTTGAGATCATGATACATTTTTGTCAAACCAAGATGAACAACATAGCACAACTCATGCACCTCAGCCAAGATCCTTTCTTGCAAACCATCAACGTCAGGAACACATAGCCTCCCTTGGTCCCGTAAAGTACCATCACTACGAATCTCAAAATCCATCACCTTCTGCCGACCAACGTCACCCTTGATCCTCATCAACACAGGATCTAACACTTGTTTATCTTTGATTTCATCACTAAAAGATGACAACACCACTTTCTGAATGAACACACCACCATTTTCAGAGTCCAATAGGCAAACGCCAAAGTTAGCCAAATGGTGAATATCTTCACCAACCCCGGCTCCTTCTTATCCACATGATCTAGACTTCCCACAAATAACTTTCTAAGAGTATCAACAACCACATTAGCTTTATCTGGATTGTAGTGAAGACTCATGTCATAATCCTTGAGAAGATCAAGCCATCTTCTTTGCCTGAGTTGGATAATTCCTCTCATGCACCTTCAACTGCCTAGAGGCATAAGCTATCACCTTACCATGTTGCATTAAAACACACCCAAGCCCCTCATGGGATGCATCACAATATACCACAAAACCATTAGTGTCTTCAAGTAAAGCCAAAACTAGAGCCAAATCTAGCTTATCCTTCAGCTTCTCAAAACTATCCACACAAGCATCAGACCATAAGAACCTCATCTTCTTCTGAGTAAACTTAGTCAATGGGGTAGCTATAAAAGAAAAACTTTCCAAAAAACTCCTGTAGTAGCTAGCTAAACCTAAGAAGCTCCAAATATTGATTGGAGTTATAGTTCTAGGAAACTTCTTAACCACTACAGCCTTCTGCGGATCTACCATGATCCCTTCACAAGAAATGATATGACCTAGAAAAGTGACAACATTCAAGAAGAACTCACATTTTGAAAATTTGGTATACAATTGTTACTCTCTCAAGGTATGGACATCACATGGTGGAGATCGGCGTGATCCATCTCACTCTTAGAGTACACAAAAATATCATCTTTGAAAACAATGATGAACAAGTCCAGAAACTTATAAAAGACCCTATTCATCAAATCTGTGAATGCCGCTGGGGCATTGGTCAACCAAAATCTCAAAATACCCATACCGGATATGAAAGGCAGTCTTAGGGATATCCTTCTCCCTAATCTTTAACTGATGATACCCAGATCGAAGGTCGATCATAGAAAAATACATAGCACCCTGTAACTAATCAAACAAATCATCTATCCTTGGAAGAGGATACTTATTCTTCACCGTCACCTTATTCAACTACTCATAATCAATCCAAATCCGAAGGGAAAAAACATTTTTATGCATGAATAACACCGATGCACCCCACAGGTATACACTAGGATGGATAAAATCCTTATCTAAAAGATCCTTTAATTGCTCCTTAAGCTCCTTCAACTCAGCCGAAGCCATTTTATACGGAGGAATAGAAATTGGATGAGTGTCTAAAACAAGATCAATCCCAAACTCAATCTCCCTATCATAGAAATATCGAGAAGGTCATCAGGGAAGACCTCAGGAAATTCATTTACCGCCGGGATGGAATGCAAAGAAGGACCCTCCGAGTTAGAATTTTTAATGCAGACTAGATAATATAGGCACCCCTTAACCACCCTCCCACATAATAACCGGCTCATTAAGGAATTTAAAGATAGCCATAGGAGTTCGACATTCTAGAGAAGTATAGCACAAGTGCAACCAATCCATCCTAATATTATATCAAAATCCACCATATCTAGTTCTGATAGATCCACCACACTTTCCTTGCAACCAACAGATACCACACCCCCCTATAGACTCTTCTAGAAATCACAGAGTCATATACAAGGGTAGAACTATAAAAAGGGTCTGAAACACACTATGATCAAAAACTAAAATGCACAGCCACAAATGGGGTCACATAAGAGAGAGTGGACCCTAAATCAAGTAAATAGTACACAACAAGGTAAATGAATATCAACATACTAGTCACGATATCCGGCGATGCCTCAAACTCTTATAGGGTAGTGAGAGCATAAAAGAGTTTTGACCAGTGCCGAAGCCAGATGGTGCACCCTTTGGTGTCAAACCGGAAGAAGAGGCAACTGGAACCTTATTTTCCCAGAGGTAACCTTACTAATAAAATAGTTTCTAAGTATATACCTGGATGACCATAGATGAATCACTTTTCCCTTCCCTTATCACAGAAACTCCAATGCAAACAACCACAGAATCTTCAAGAAGGATATGATGGAGCAGACTAAGCCCTACTATCCTGATATTAGGCACCTTGTTCCCTGAAGTTGTTGCCACCTTGAAAATATTTGTCACCCAACAACTTTAGGAAGGGAGTGCTAGCTGTTGATTAAGACCCAGAATTGCCCCACTTTTTATTAGGACACTTACCACCATCCTTGCCACTATGTTGTTGGCCACCACCCTGCTCAAAGAACCTAAACTTCTTGCCCTACCTCTCCCCTATCTCATCCTATTTCTTATTTTTTTTCCACTTATTTATGTACATAACCAACATGGAGATATCCATATCCTTGATTAATAAGGTAGCTTTACTTTTAAAAATCAAGTCTTAGGATAAATCAAAAGAGAAATTGCTCATCCTTACCCTCATATTGAAACCAAATTTAGAGCATACGGTGATAAATATTACAACTTCGAGGCGTACTCCTTGACTAACATCTTACTCAACTTTATATTAACAAACTCTTCCATTTTTATTTCCCTCAACTCCTGAGGAATGAAGCTGTCCAAAAAACCATTAGAAAAATCCTCCCATAGAAATGACTCAACATTGTCAACCCTTGCTTGATCCCATTCCTTGTACCATTGGTATGCCATATCCTTCTTCTAATAGACGACAAACTCCATGTCCTACACATTAGTGGCATGCATAACATAAAAGATCCTTTCCATCTTATCTAGAAACCTTGAGGATCTTCCTAAAGGTAAACCCCTTAAGAAGTCAAAGGATTTAACCTCATGAATTGGCCAACCCTTGTGGCCTCAGAATATGGAGTAACAGGAACACCACCCTCAGATTGAGTAGCTACCAACTATTCCAATATATGAATAGACTGACGAAACTCACCGTTGTCACTTAAACCTGAGAAGTTTGAGATAGACTAGAGGGAGGCAATGAACTCCATCACAATCAGGAACTGGACCCCTAGACCGGGAATGGATCCTATGAGTAGAGTGTGTCCCATCAATATTGTCCTCAGTTATGACGGAGGAGACTCTATGAACTTCAGATCATCAAGGCATGATCTGAAAAGTGAACAAACAGGAATTAGAGAAGAATTCAAGACTCAACTCTACAACTTAAAAATAGAAAACAACAAAAAAAATATTCCTAAATGCCTTATAGCCTCTCCTTTACGAGTGTGGCACGCTACACATCCATAAAAGAGATATACTCGACATGACTTTGTGGACTCCTAATTGACCATGAACCTAAGGCTGTGATACAAATATAACAGAATCCAAACTAGTCCCTACTTATGTCGAGTGCCTCAATCCCAATCGGGACTGAAGACAATCCACAATACCTGGCCATATATGCCCTACACCCTATGTCAAATGAATTCTGAACATACAACAAGATAAACAAAATAACCAACTAAAGACATCAATTAAAGTCTATAGATGACAACAATGCCGACACCGCCCATGCCTAGAGTAGTCACACAATGCCTTTAACCAAAAACAAAAAAGTTTCGATTGATACATGCTCCCGACCATAGCCAAAACCAAAGTCCAAGAAATAAAAATAAAGGAAAGAAGTTCATAACATAAAATAGAGCCTTCTGGAGTATAAAATATCCTTACTTCAGTCTGACACAAAGTTATCCCTGAATTGAATCACTGAGCAGGAGGAGTAGTATGGTCGGTTTCTATATTGCGTGAGGATACAACGCCTAAAGACATAAGGATAAAATAATTTGATCATTCAAAACCAAGTAAATGACCATATGCAATCACATACATATATACATATATACCATACCGGAAAAGAGAACTAGCTTTAGCATGCATTTTAAATCTTAACCTAGGTTTGTGTATCTTGATCATCCCAAAACCACCCACAGGCAATATGGGTCTAGTGTTACTCCCTAAATGAAGCCCCATTATGTGTCGCTGCATGAACAGTAGATATCATAGGTATCAGAGATTCTCATGTACCCTTTGACCTTCAAGATACATATATACAAGTATAACTTAAGGGATTCCCGTGTACCCCATAAGTATATGGTCATCATGACCAATTCTCATGTCGGCAAATATGAGTTTTCAGTATCTGTTCATTGGACCCAAACCTTCACAATCAATTATCACAACCCATTATTATTACCCAATTAAAACCTTTATCATATAATGAAACAACCAATTTCGATAGTTAATTTCCAAGGCATTATGAAGTGGTATCATCATACCGACTATAGTTTGCAAGCAATGTCATTAGCCAACACTTAGGGGATTTTATGTACCCCATAGGATTTTAAATCAATCAAAACGATGGACACCGAGGCCTTTCCAAATCATTTAATTCAATCAAACAAATTTAGGTTCCATTACCATATTATGCAATGTAAGGTTTTCAATAAAAGTTCAACTATGTGACAAAATATTGCCATTGGCATTTTATCAAACAGTTGATGGCATATAGTTTCATAAACCAAAACCAAGTACCAATTGACCATTACCATACAGCCATATGCTCAAATCATAATTGTAACAAGAAAATCATAAGTAAAAACATGAAAAAACATTATCCAACTAAGAACAACCCAAACCCACAACATATTTTTCAAAACCCAAAATAATATCACAATTATACCATGAAAAACATTAAGTAAAAAATGCTTTTAGTTTGAAAAAAAAATGAGAGAGGAGTAACATGCCTTAGATTCCAAGGAACACAGAGAGAAACCACCCTTTAAAACCTTAATTAACCACCTAGACAAAAACCCTAGTCTCTTTTTGAACCAAGAGCTTGAGAGTATTTTGAGAGTGTTTGATTTAGGATTAGTAGGTTAATAAAGTCCCAAGAGTGTTTTAAGTCATAGGGTCAAAAGTAGTTAAGAGGGGAAATATCCAGAATACCCCCAACTTAAACTATAAAAAAATTCTGCAGGTGGGTACGATTTGGACCACTCACCCGTACGAGTGGTACCTCCAAATCGTATGTTAATCAAAAAGTTTGACATCACATTTTGCCCAATATATTTCTCCTTAGCCTAACTCGTACCCTAACCATATGACTAGTACTTCTCAAGTCGTACACTAAGCAGGAAAATCTAGGCTAGACACAGGACAACATACGGTTGGACCCTACCTCTCGTATCATGTACATACGAATTGTATTGAGTCTTCTCATACCAAGAATATAACATAGCCAACATCACACTAACTAACATATGAATAGGTTCCCTAGACTTGTACCCACACTGTATGACTAGTATGGTGAGTCGTATGATCCACAGAAAACTCAAGAAATTTCCAAACACCAAAACCAAAGGTGTTTTAATTTTCCTGTGAGTTTGGATTTTATTCCCCCTATGTTTTATGTGTCTATGCTGAAAAGTGTGTGGGTGATCCTTCTTTGATAGTGCCTATAGAGGATGTTGATTTTATTAAATCGTTGTCTTATGAGGAAGCCCAATTTAGATATTAGATAGGAAAGTTTATAGATTGAGGACCAAGGATGTAGCTTCAGTGAAGGTTATTTGGAGAAATCTAAAGGTAGAAGAGGCTACATGGGAAGATGAGGAAGATATGAAGGCCAATTACTCATTCTTGTTCCATGTGTTGGATGAAAGTGCTTAAGGTATAAGTTTTGTTTTCCTCTTGTTACTTTTCGAGTTTGTCATTTGATTCTGGTGTATTCTTGTTATTCTTGTGCTAGAAGTGTCTTAACTCATCATTTGGGGATGAATGATACTAAGGGGGAGGGGATAATGTAAGACCCATAAAATTTACATAAAATTTACATCATTTTATTTTTTACCTTTCTGTATTTGTAATATTGATTTTTGACTTAAATTGTGTTTAAAGATTTTAAAAGGGTATTCAAGAAAAAATTTGAAATTTTCAAAAGGGGTTCGTGGTCATTTTTGGACCTCGAGGCAGTTAGGGTACACGATATGATCATGTCACGGAGGCTACCTCTTTGATATCGGTGTGGCATGGAGGATAGTCTCCGTGATATTGGCGTTCCACGCCAAGGTGAAAATTCATGCAGTTTTATTTTAATTCACTTGGTATAAGGGGATTTTTGTCTTTTTACCCCTTGTACGACTATTAAACATAAAATAATCTCATTCCCATCAATTTTCAATGATCAAATCCCTCAATTTCACTATCAAACACAAAACCCAAGAACATTCAAGGGTTTCACTGTGCATTAATCATTCGGGCTCCAAACATCAAATTGCTTTCCAATTCTTTTGTATTTTAGGCATGTTTCTCTTTTCCAAACTTGAATTTTTCGTTGTGGCATTGATTTGATTGATTTTATTATGATTTAAATGGTGGGTTTTTAAATTTAGTTGAGGGGTTTTGGTTGCTTTTGATTTAATTACTTGTCCCATGATTTGAGTTGATTACTCATGCTTTAACTTAGTATTTTGGGACTGAATTGGTACCTTAATTAAATGGTTGGAATAGGTAGCATGGATTTCCCCAAATTTGATAAATTTTGGCTTTGAATTTCATGAACCTCATTCCACTTTGTTAAATTGATTTTAGTTATGGAAAATTGCATGGTTTATCTTGCTTTTGAACTCATTGAATTACATTAATGGATAAATGGTTATTGAAATGGATCGTCTTGGTGGCCATGGTTTTGATTTAAATGGATCTTGGGAGTCTAATTTGATTTTGTGAACTTGTTTGACATGTTTAATTATCTTTCAAGTATATTGGTATGATGATACCAAGTGGTTAAATCTATAATAAAATACTCCCTTGTTAATGGATGGGAATGTGTGTAGCTTTAATTTAGGCTTAAAGGGGGTTGTGTAGCGCGTCATAGAAGGTGGAGGTCCTGGAGGGGGGGAGGGGGGGCGATACTGGAAACCATATTTGTTGATGTGTGGGTCTTTATGACTGTGTGCATTCACACATTATTTGTATATTTTTGGAATAGTTGGAGCCTCGGTGGATTTGTCCTTTCCTCGGATTTCTCCGATTCATGCGGCTTACACGCATGGGGCCCTTTCCGCAGGGAAATCTGAACCTATATAGCTCGTGGATGCCCTTAACATGGTTAGAGATACACAGTCCAAAATAATAATTTAAAAATCTTATGATTAAACCTTATTTCTTATTCCAGCATATATATATATATACACACACACAAAAATGTGTGCATTGTGTTTTTAATTGATTTTTGGACGTGGCATTATGTTATAACTTTTCCTGAGTTACATTCCAGTGCTCATCCCACTGACCATCAAAGGATGTTGCAGTGTTCATAATGTAGGGTCCAAAGATACTTCTTTTACCCCTGTCCAGCGTTAGGTGGATTAACACATTCATC
This sequence comes from Capsicum pubescens, assembly GCA_030864215.1. NCBI lineage: Eukaryota > Viridiplantae > Streptophyta > Magnoliopsida > Solanales > Solanaceae > Capsicum > Capsicum pubescens. The sequence continues at coordinate 128,629,989 of CM061541.1, forward strand.
GAGTAGTTGTGAAGTGGTGAGCCTCGATCCTTTAGAAGGCCTTATCATTTTCATATTCTTTTATTTTTAACTCAGTACTTTTGGATTCTTTTGGTCATGGTAGAGGGCATGTTCCGACCTATTTGCTATTCTGGTTTTAGACGCTATTATGGACAGATGTGGGTTGGCCGGGTATTATCTTGACTCTTAGATTTCATAGCGTTATCTATTCATCCTATATTTTTTTTAATTGGCTTCTGCATTTTTATTATTAGTTACTATCATTCTCTTGAGGTTGGGTTAAGGGGGTGGTCTCTAGTCCATGGTAGACTTGAGATACCCATCATGGCCAGGCCCTCGTTCGGATCGTGACACTGTATTATCAATTATTTTATTATTATTATTATCACCATGCTGACTCCTGGCATCTGATCCAATCAATATTAGAATTTAACGCCAGTCACATAGCTTGAGAAATCAATAAATTAGCAAAATTGAATTTTAACATTGCTACTAACAATCTTTTCATAAGTAACAATTATGTTGTTCTAAAACTCATAATTAGAACATCATTAGTTAGTTATCAACTTATTGAACCACATGACCTATCAAAATCAACACTAATTTGTACACACATGCTAAGAGACTTATTTTTGTTCAACCAGTCATGACCTGTAGGGGACAATCTATGTCCATATACCGTATCGGCATGGTTCTCAATCCCTCATAAATAAGTAATATCAATATTCATATTTATACCATCGTGGTGCCCAATCCTTAATAAATAAGTAATTCAATATTCATACTAGTTCCAGCGTGGTACCCGATCCTCCATAATTGAGTAATATAAATATTCATCTTTGTACCAGTGTGGTACCTGATCTTCGATAACCATATTAAATATATTTTATCAAATTCACACTATCTCTCGGGATACAATATGACGTACTAAATTTATAAGTGCACTTAAAATCATAAGGCAATTTGATCAAGTTCTATCATTAATCAACAATTTGACCCTCTCACGTGCATTATTTCAATAATTCATCATGATCATCAACAAACCATTCATGCCATTACTTCAATGAGTTATCATTACCAAACAAGCCTCTCATAGGCACAATTCAATAAATCATCATTAGCACCAATTTAGCCTCTGACAGGCATCCAACAGATAAAGTATTTTTATTAATACAAAAATAAGAATATCATAAAATAAATCATAATTTAACATTTAAGCATAAAATTCACTATTAGAGCCTTAATTACTCATTAATTATTAAAATACCACTACTTCTTAAATATCTCAACTTGGGTTCTAATATCACCACCTATAACTAGCGCATTCAAGCATATCATTATCCTTAACCTCTTTTCACATAATACAATTCTAATACTATTTAGAGTCATTTATCCCTTATATATTACCATGAGCATCCATATTTGACCCTAGCGTAATTATCCTCATCACATTATTGCACCACATACAACTTAAATATCTTTGTAACTCAACTAGATTCATCACTAGAACAACTTAATGACATCACTCGTGCACATTGTATCCACAAATAATTTTCTTTTAGAGACATAAGACATTATCATAGAAGATCACATAATCAATCATTAACATAATTTTTGAGATTAAAGTAAAGTTGTTGTATGTTTATCCACCTCAATTCCATGTCCGCGGGCCTAGACATGCTTTCTCAAATCAATTGTAAATTATAAAAATATGAAATAACATAGTCTTCTACTCATTAAACCTAGCCTACCTGGACGCCAATCTTTTGAAAGAAGCAAACCGCAACAATAATGCTTGTTTCTTTCCTTCATGCCTTGAAATAATCAAACATCTAAAAATCAAGCAATAATAAGAGTAATTAAACAATTACTCTTCAAACAAATATCTTGGGGATTCAAACCTACTAATTCTACCTTTAATTAAAGGTCTATATTATTTTTCAAGTTCAATTAACTATTAACTAGTGCTTAAGCTTAACTTATCTCCATTAATGGAGTTTTTATGCTAAAGGTCTCATCTTTATGGAATTCAAGATTCTTAACAAACAAAATACCTAACGTAGTTTATCAAGTTCATGCTAGAATCATTAATTCATAATCCAGAATTTATTATAGGTCATATTAAGAAAACCATAAGTTTTCCCCAAAAATCCATCATTTATGGTTCTAACCCAAAATTCAACCATTTAAGGTCTTTCTAATGATTCTAGGATCTTAAAGGATTAAAAGACGAAGAAGATCATGAAAAAACTTATCTCAATGAAAAAACTTCACCCTAAATTTTGGAAAATAATCTCTCTAGGGTTGGAAAATGATGTTTGATATTTTTAGACCTGAAACATGACTCAAACTAATTTAAATACCACAAGAATTTTTGCAACAATGAATTCTCATTTCAGTTCAAACAATGCTCAGTAAAATGGTCATAACTTTTTACTTCAAACACAGATTGATAAACACTTTATTGCATTGGAAAGAGGACTCAGATATATGTAATTTGGTAGGTATTAGGCTCCTTAAATCCTTATATACTATGATATATGGTCGCTTAAACATGGCCCTAATAGAAACCCATATCGAAACTCTATTGTTAAGAAAGTTTTCAACTTAACTTTTTGTTAGGGATATTGTACCACCTTAATTCATACCTAAAGAACTTTAAAAAAAGATTTATAATAGTACTCATGAATAATTAAATTCATCAGACTTGATGCTATCTAGACATATCAAAAGTCTAAAATCTTTGTCGTAAAGCTTAAGGTAACATAATAAATAAAATATTGGATATTCTGGACTCAACTTAATATTGAGGAATTAAGAATTTTCATAAATTTATCAGTGATAATTTAGTGACGACAAAATTAGGCATTCTAATCAGATACCAATTTACCATTTGTTTGTCCCTGAACGAGCATTCGATGGAAAGAAGCATGAGGTTGGAATTAGAGAGACATTACTATTAAAGTTTCTTATATTGCACCCTATTAACTCACTTGATATCCTTATCAACGTTTTTCAAAATACCAAGATGCGGAGCCAAATGTTTATGCATGAATCACTTATTCTCCTTTTTAACAACCGAAGTCTCAAACTTGAGTTTTGCAAAATACAGATAAAGACGATTGAAAAATTCACCATAAAGAAGACAAATATCCAAAAACATCTTCTTTTCATTACCGAAGCCCTAAAGCCCTTAATTCAATTTTGAAAAGTGTTACAGATACTACATGAATTTACTACTCGAATTTCAACACTAGACAAGTCACACCTAATCCACCGAACACACAAGCTATCTCTGAGACACCTTACATGATTTCTAGCCAAGACTACCCTATGGTGAATCTACGTTACATTATATTTAAGCTACCACATCACTTATAATTTGCATAACTTAAATACCTGCATGAACTCAATCAAAACTATTAAATTTATTCAATAAGGCTAGCATCAACACTCACAACCACTATCCTTTACACCTCAAGATCAACCACGATTCAATCTTAGTGTTGACTACTATATTTAGGTGAAAACAAAACCTCTTACACATTACACAGACTTATGACTAGTAGCCATCATGAAACAACATAAATTAAGCCTACAAACGCTCATCCTTTGACATCACTAATACTCATTTAATCATCATACCATAACCACTCAGTAAGAAATACCTATCAAGCACCACACAAATTAAGATCAACCATGTCATTTAATAATCCACTTATTCTCGTATTTAGGATAATTCTTAATTATTCTATGGGTGTACCTAAGCCATTTGACTTTGTGGTACCACCATCATGGAGATTAATACCCTTTAAAAGTGTCATATATCATCCATTTCTATAAGATGTGTAAATGCATTATTCAGCCACAAGGTCAAGTCAACTATAATTTATATTTTTAAGATTTTTCCCAATTCACAATTCCACAGTTAAAACTTATGCACATGCAATCACTAACTCAATATTTTTCACATGACAAACACTTTATTGTCAAGCCAAGTCACCAATTAAAGATATTCAAAGTAATTCTTATTTCTACGTAACAATATTTTTAATATGGGCTTCACTTAACTCTTAAAAACCTTAAGTGTGGTCCCCACACCACTAACACATACTAAAGGCCAAATAAAATCAACCAATTACAGGTCATTAAAAATCTTATTTCCAATATCAAATTCCAGAAAAGATATCAATCATCCTTAGGTATCAACAACCTTCACTAATTTTTGCCACTTTCATTTAAAAATCATTATTTTATTGAACTTTAAAAGTCAACTCATACAAAGAACTCAAAGAAAATATCACTTAGCCAGTTCTCACGGGGAATTAATTAAAATCTAAAATAAACAACTGTAAAAGTATTCAAATAAAGTCTCAATAATTGAATAATATAATGATACATATATAATTTCAAATAACAGGAAAAACAAGGATCCATTCATGATATCAAATAACTAGACCACATAAGGATCTATTCACAATATCAATTGCAAAAACCCATCATTTAGGAAAACATATATCATCTCATTCTTTTGTTTATGACTTTTTTAATTATCTTTCCTTGACATCATGTCCTCATATCATCCTCTTAATTCTCATTTCATCAATTTCATCAGCATAATAGTACCAAAAAAATAAGCACCACAAAGTTATTAATTTTACAACAACAGAAAATCATATAGTCTCATTATAATAATCAACAAAAGCAACTTAGCTAATTTTTATCACAGAAATTTAAACAAAAATAATTCACAACAATGAAATTAATCTAGCAACCCAAGTTCAGCCATATATCAAACACAAACAATCGAATAAATTTAGTACTTTCATAAGTCTTTACCTATTAAAAATAAACTTTAGGCCTTATTAAGAAATACTAAGTCAAATCTCCTTGATTTCAATTCGAACTCACAAAGATATCGATTGGAATCAACTGGATCCCAATTGAGCTTTGTTGAGATACCAATTGGAATCATCTAGATATCAATTGGATCCAAATCTGTAGTTAAAGAATATGATGACATAATTGAGAGAAAGAAGGGAAAATAACTTCTACATGCCTTAAAGGATTTTGAAGATTGGGTATGAGGCCTGATGTGTGAGTTGATGCTAACATATTTGAGGCTTTTAACTGCGAATAATTGTAAAGTCTTACGAAACTTTTGTCTTTTTTGATTGTTTTATCTTTTATTTTTTAGTGGAAGCTAAGATGCTAGAGAACTAACAAGGATGGAAGCAAAAGAGTTGAAATCTGGAGCAAAAAAAGAGAAGTATGGATGACGACATTCCTGATAAGTCATCAGCCCTGTGATAAGTTTTCATCTTTATTGTCAGCCTTAGACAGATATGGACCTGAGTTGGGAGTTGTGATGATATTTTGTGATAAGCCATCAAGGAGCTGATAGGTTGTTAAAATTGGTGTCTACCTAAGGTAGAACATGAGAGTTGAGGTAGAGACATGATGACATTTGTGATAAGTCATCAAGGAGATGATAGGTCATCAAAACCATCATCATCCTAAGGCAGCGAATACCAAAAGCAAAGAGGAACTGACAACATTTGTGATAAGTCATTAGCCTCCTGATAGGGTGTCACGGATGGCATCACCTGTCTGAGAAATTGCTGAACTTTATTATTTTGTTTCTATAATTAGGGTGAACAATTTAAAGCATTGTTTAGGGTTTTCTTAAGGGTTCTGAACCTGAGTTTTGAGACATATATTTTTGTTATTTTCTCTCTCTAGTTTCTTGGCTTGAAAAAACAATTAATTTGAAGAGATTTTAATCATTACTTTGGGATTCCTATTGTGATTTAATCTGAGAATCACTAGTTATTATTCATATTTTGGTAAGTTTATCTTTCAAATTATGAATTCATCTAGTTGTTTTAATTATTACATCATGAGTGGCTAAACCCCTTAACTTGAGTTGTGGGATCTAGGGTTAAGTCTTGATAAGGTGCTAAGTGTTCAAGATTAAAAAGGTAATAGGACTCCTAGATAATTTTGAAGTTTTAATTATCGTCTATTGGTTGCAAACGATAGATAACACCTACTTTGATTTGCTTGAAAAAGAAATCAAATATAGTGGGAAGTGAATTATCAACAGGGACTTGGAAACACTAAACTTTCGTTTAATAATCAGCATTGTAACAAGGTTTATTAACCTGAGGTGAAGTCTGGTTAATAAATATAAATTCTCTAAGTCCTAGAGGATTAGGAAATTAAATGCTTAAGTAGGTCGAGAGATATTTAGGCATAACTTTGATAAAGATAACCTGTTTTCCTACCTACTGTGAGAATCTTGAACCACTATTAGCATTTGACAAGTACCAAAACCCATAGTGAACATAATTCTTGTTTTCCCATAAACTCTTGATTACAAATACCGAAGCTAAAGTGACCAACAATTATTTTTTAATCTCCAAAACTTCCATTTTATCTTTTCGTATCATATGTTTGAATTCAACTTGTAGCTACAATTTCAAATTAGTTTAATCGCACTCACATTATTCACTGTGGATTCGACCCCAACTCCAAAAGTTGGGTGAAAATATTGACAATGACCGCCTTGCACTAGATTGACGTGTAAGTTGAGCATTATCAAAAATAACATCGTTGCCGGGGAATAATTTGGCGTATTGAATTGGTTTGGAATTTTAGTTTACTTGCTTGATTTCAAACTTGTAAATATTTGTTTAGTTTATTTTTTTTATCTTCTTTTATTTTTATCTCACCTTTCTTACGATGTCAGCTTGGATAGATGGTTTTTTGAGTGATGACAATTCTTGTGATGATTCTTATTATTATTGTGGGGGACCATATTTTGAGGCTTGTTATCCAGATTTACCTAGAAGTGCATGGAATAGACCTTCACAATATGATGCGGATATTGTCCTACTTACAGTAAATTGGTGTTTGGCTTGTGGTCAAAGTGATCATACTGAAGATATGTGTGCTGTCACGATTCAAGCGAACAAATTGATGAAACAAATTTTAGAGAATCAAGAATAGTTGTGGGTAGAGCTAAAGGAGTTACCACTCCCATCATTTTTACGGTGGCTAAACAAAGAAGAATATGAGGAGGACATTTGCCAATTTGAGGAGAAAACTCAAGAATTGCAACCACTCGATTGTCATCTTGATCTTGAGACTGACATTGAGAAGGTGAATAAAAGTGAGTGTGTAGTAAATAGTGTAAATTTTGAAGTAGAATTAGTTGGACCTCACTCGAAGCATTTTTCCACATTATGTTTACATGATATCTTGTCTGTGAAATCATCTACAATAGTGGAAGAGTGTGAAGTTGAGGAACAAAAATCCTATATTCTTTATTTTACACTTTATAAGCAACATAAAATCACACCCTACTTTAAGGCCGAGTGGTTTACCACGCTTAATCCATTACTCGACTTCTTAATTTTTTTAGCACCCCCCTATGATCGAGGCAAGAATATGGACTCTAAGTTGGGGGTCAAATTCATAACCTCAAGGTGGAGGAAATAATTGAGTTGGGTCATGCTGCGACACTAAATTAGGCACTTCCTGGGAGAAAACCCAAGGTATTTTGTTGTTTGTATTCGTATTATGTGATTGACATCAGATCTTTGCACCCATGGTGCCACAGGTATGTTTCTAACTCTTTTTTTTTGGTTTGATGCATTGGGGACATTGCATGATTTTAAGTTGAAGGTGGGGCTACTTGTGGGTGTTGATGTCCTCCTTGGGTTTTTGTTGTTGTGCTTCTTTTCCCAGGAGTCTTGTTTTTTGTAGAGCCGGCATATTTAGGCATATTGTGATCTGTTGTAACATTTTGTAGTTGACTAGGAGAAATACAAGTACTTGAAGCAGTTAACATGGTTTTTTTATTTTGTGAACACCTCTCAAGTGGTCTAATTCTTTAACTGTGTGATTTGTATCTAATTATGACCACTGTTCATCTTTATATGGTATTAGATCTAGTAACATGATAACCATTGCTAAATAACTGCATGAACTGAATGATTAGTAGTTTGTGATATACTGGTGTGCCAAGTGCGTGTGAGATCTTACTTAGTTCCCGTTGTATGTTGAAATCCAGAACTTGCCCGGTTAGTCTTACCTTGGTTGAAGGATAGGGGTTAGGAAAGGATCATAGGCCGTTTTGATATTAGCTCACTTTTAGCCTAAATAACCTTCCTTGTATGTAGAATATCCTTTGATCCCTTCTTTGATCCCGATTAGCCTATTTCTTTTATGACACCTGTCACTTTTCAAGTTTATATCATAATGAACCAGTTTTGGCCCTTGGACACTGTCCACCTTGACTGAGGCAAATTTCCTAAGTTGAGGGTGGCTATCATAGGGGTTCATGATGTAAAATAGTAGGAAGAAAGGTAGAGTAAAGAAACAGAATAAAAAGTAGAGTAAGGTAGAAAAGAGCAAGAAAAAGAAAAGTTGTGAAAAAAAATGATTGTAGAAAAGACCGCACCCATCCTGAATAAGTGTGATCAAGAAAAGAGAAGAATAGAAAAAAGCTAATGAGTGAAAACCCAAAATCTATTGTAGTGTAAAGGAGGATTAGTCACTTTAAATATCATCGAGTATCATGCCAGCCCCCAGCCTACATTACAAGCCAAAGAGAAGACCTATAGTGATCCTGGCTAACCTGTCTGACGATTTGGGTAATGTGAATAAGGGCAAGCCTATGGTATTCAACATACATTGATTGGAACTTCATTTTGAAAGTGAGTGTCTTGTGATTGTCCCCATGGTTATATATGTGATGTCTGATATGAGAAAAGGGGGATTTCTTTGTAGTGAGGGCACACTGGTTACATCGCTTGTTACTGACTTGTTTGGATAGTGTAAACTTGATGTATGTATGGTTGTGTTGCTGAGTTGGTGCCATATATTAATTCTTGTGTGTTGCATTGTTGTTCTTCAATAATATACACATTTTTTCTTGAATTGATTGACCTTCAAGATGGTGAAGATATATGAGATGATATAGTTGATTGACTTCCAAATGTACTTTGTTTTATCTTAGTTGTGTTTGAGTTTCTTGTGGACAAGCAATTGTTTTAAGTTGAGGGTGTTGATGTGTGAGCTGATGCTAACACATTTGAGGCTTTTAACTGAGAATAATTGCAAAGTCTTAAGAAACTTTTATCATTTTTGATTGTTTTATCTTTGATTTTGCAGTAGAAGCTAAGATGCTAAAGAACCAACAAGGATGGAAGCAAAAGAATTGAAATCTGAAGCAAAAAAAAAGAGAAGTGTGGCTGACAACATTTATGATAAGTCGTCATCCTTGAGATAAGTTATTAGATTTATCATTAGCCTTAGACAGAAAATGGACCTGAGTTGAGAGTTGTGATGTCATTTTATGATAAACCGTCAAGGAGACGATAGGTCATCAAAATTGGTGTCAGCTTAAGGCAGAACATGAGCGCTAAGGTAAAGACGTGATGACATTCGTGATAAGTCGTCAAGAAGTTGATAAGTCAGCCTAAGGCAACAAATACCAAAAGCAAAGAGGAGCTGACGACATTTATGATTCGTCAGCCTCCTGATAGGGCATCACGAATGGTGTCACCTTTTCGAGGAATTGCTGAACTTTATTATTTTATTTCCATAATTAGGGTGAACTATTTAAAGCATTGTTTAGGGTTTTCTTAAGGGTTCTGAACCTGAGTTTTGAGACACGTATTTTAGTTATTTTCTCTCTCTAGTTTCTTGGCTTGAAAAAGCAATTAATTTGAAGAGATTTTAATCATTACTTTGGGATTCTTATTGTGATCTAACCTAAGAATCACTAGTTATTATTCATCTTGTGGTAAGTTTATCTTTCAAATTATGAATTCATTAAGTTGTTTCAATTATTACATCATGATTGGCTAAACCCCTTTAGCCTGAATTGTGGGATCTAGGGTTAAGTCTTGATAGGGTGCTAAGTGTTCAAGATTCAAAAGGTAATAGGACACCTTGATAATTTTGAGGTTTTAATTATCGTCTATTGGTTGCAAATGATAGATAACACCTGCTTTAATTTTCTTGAAAAAAAATCAAATATAGTGGGAAGTAAATTATCAACAGGGACTTGGAAACTCTAAACTTATGTTTAATAATCAACGTTGTAACAAGGTTGATTAACCTAAGGTGAAGTCTAGTTAATAAATATAAATTCTCTAAGTCCTAGAGGATTAGGAAATTAAATGCTTAAGTAGGTCGAGAGACATTTAGGCATAACTTTGATAAAGATAACCTATTGTCCTGCCTACTGTGAGAATCTTGAACCACTATTAGCATTTTTCAAGTAGCAAAACCCCTTGTGAACATAATTCTTGGTTTTCCATAAACTCTTGATTATAAACACCGAAGCTAAAGTGACCAACAATTATTTGTTAATCTCCAAAACATCCATTTTATCTTTTTGTATCATCTGTTTGAATTCAACTTGTAGCTATTGTTTCAAATTATTTTAATCGCCACTCACATTGTTCCTTGTGGATTCGAGCCCGACTCCAAAAGTTGGGTAAATATATTGACGATGACTGCCTTGCACTAGATTGACGTGTAAGTTGAGCATTATCAAAAATGGCGCCGTTGTCGGGGAACAATTTGGCATATTGAATTGGTTTGGAATTTTAGTTTACTTACTTGAATTCAAACTTGTAAATATTTGTTTAGTTTATTTCTTTTTCTTTTATTTTTATCACACGTTTCTTGAGATGTCAGTCTGGATAGATGGTTTTTTAGTGATGACGATTCTTGTGACGATTCTTGTTATTATTGTGGGGGACCATATTTTGAGGCTTTCTATCCATATTTACCTAGAAGTGCATGGACTAGACCTTCATAATATGATGTGGATACTGTCCTACTTACTGTAACTTAGTGTTTGGCTTGTGGTCAAAGTGATCATACAGAAGTTATGTGTGTTGTCACGATTCAAGCGAACAAATTGATGAAACGAATTTTAGAGAATCAAGAACAGCTGTGGGCAGAGCTAAAGGAGTTACCACTCCCACCATGTTTACAACAACTAAACAAAGAAGAATATGAGGAAGACATTAGCCAAGTTGAGAAGAAAACTCAAGAATCGCAACCACTCGATTGTCGTCTTGATCTTGAGATGGACTTTGAGAAGGTGAATAAAAGTGAGTGTGTAGTAAATAGTGTAAATTTTGAAGTAGAATTAGTTGGGCCACACTCGAAGCATTTTTCCATAATATTCTTAGATGATATCTTGTCTATGGAATCATCTAAAATAGCGGAAGAGTGTGAAGATGAGGAACAACAATCTTATATTCTTTATTTTACACTTGATAAGAAATATAAAAACACACCTCACTTTAAGGCCGAGTGATTTACCATGCTCAATCCATTACTCGACTACTTAATTTTGGTACCACCCCCTATGATCGAGGTAAGAAGATGGACTCTAAGTTGGGGGGTGAAATTCATATCCTCAAGGTGGAGGAAAAAGCTGAGTTGGATCATACTGCGACAACAAATTAGGCGCTTCTTGGGAGGCAACCTAAGGTATTTTGTTGTTTGTATTCGTATTATGTTATTGACATCAGATCTTTACACCCATGGTGCCACAGGTATGTTTCTAACTCTCTTGTTTTGGTTTGATACATTGGGGACATTGCATGATTTTAAGTTGAGGGTGGGGCTACTTATGGGTGTTGATGTCCTCTTGAGGTTTTTGTTGCAGTGCCTCTTTTCCCTGGAGTCTTGTTCCTAGTAGAGACAGCATGTTTAGGTATAATGTGATTTGTTGTAATATTTTGTAGTTGACTAGGAGAAATACAAGTACTTGAGACTGTTAACACGGTTTTGGTATTTTGTGAACACCTCTCAGGTGGTTTGATTCTTTAACTGTGTGATTTGCATCTTATTGTGACCACTGTTCATCTTTGTATGGTATTAGTTCTAGTATAATGATAACCATTGCTAAACAGCTACATGAACTGAATGAGTAGTAGCTTGTGATAAAATTGTGTGCCAAGTGCGTGTGAGATCTTACTCAGTTCCCGTTGTACGTTGAAATCCAGAACTTGCCCCGTTAGTCTTACCTTGGATGAAGGGTAGGGGTTAGGAAAGGATTATAGGCCATTTTGATATTAGCTCACTTTTAGCCTAAATAACCTTCCCTGTATGTAGAATATCCCTTGATCCTTGCTTTGAGCCTGATTAGCCTATTTCTTTTTATGACACCTATCACTTTTCCAGTTTATATCATAATGAACCTGTTTTGGCCCTGGTCCTCCTTGGACACTGTGCACCTTCACTTAGGCAAATGACCTAAGTTGAGGGTGGCTATCATAGGGGTGCGTGATGTAAAATTAGTAGGAATAAAGGTAGAGTAAAAAAAGAATAAAAAGTTGAGTGCAGTAGAAAAGAGCAAGAAAAAGAAAAGTTGTGAAAAAAATAGTGATTGTAGAAAAAACCGCACCCATCCTGAATAAGTGTGATCAAGAAAAGAGAAAAACAAAAAAAGACAAATAAGTGAAACCCCAAAAATCTAGTGTAGTGTCAAGGAGGCTTAGTCACTTTAAATATCATCGAGTATCACACCAGCCCGAAGCCTACATTACAAGCCAAAGAGAAGACCTATAGTGATCTTAGTTGACCTGTCTGACGATTTGGGTAATGAGAATAAGGGCAAGACTATGGTATTTGGCATACATTGATTGGAACTTCATTTTCAGAGTGAGTGTATTTTAATTGTCCCCATGGTTACATATGTGATGTCTGATATGAGTAAAGGGGGATTTCTTTGTAGTGAGGGCCCACAAGTTACATCACTCGATACCCAACCCAATCATCCAGCATATACCCTGAATCAGATGAATTCCAAATGTATAACAAGATAGCGTGTAAGCATAACCTAAGACTCTAGGATAAGTCTGCAATCGTAACTAACCCAAACAAGTTTGACCATTTATTATCCAATCAATAACCATTACCAAACCAAATTTCAAACGAAATGAATCCCAATTTAAATATATAATTTTTAATAAAAGAGGATGAAACAATCATATATTCAGTCCAATGATATCAACCTCAATACTAATACCAATACTAAGGCTAACGCCAATATTGATCTCTCCCATTCCAACCCATAGTAGTCACACAGCCTCTAACCAAAAGAAAAGTAATATCTGATTGGGGCATGCCCCCAACCATAGATAAAACCAATATCCATAAAATAACAAAAGTATGTAAAGATCTCCATGATATGAAATAGAACCTTCTGAAATATTGATGATCGCCACTTCAATCAAACCGAGCTGATCTCGAGATCTGATCACTATTAAGGAGGAGTAGAATGGTTGGTTTATGCATTGTGTGGGGATACAACTTCCCAAAGATAGGTTAGCGGGTGAATGCTAACACAAACTCAGGATAAGGATAAGATAATGTCATCCAGTAAAACCAACTAAACCAACCATATGCACACAACCATACATATATATATCCATGCCGGGAAAGGGAGCCGGGTTGAGCATGTATTTAAAACTATTAACTTGTGTATGTGTAGCTTAACCATCCTAAAACCACCTATGGGCTATATGAGTTTAGTGTAGAACCCCTGAACGGGACTCGATGCATGTAGTCTCATGAACCGAAGATATCATAAGAGTAGGGGTGTAATACCCTATACTTTTTCCTAGCTTAATTTCGCTCCTAGAAAGTCAAAGGTTATCTTCAAAGATGAATAACTTTTATTACATGTAAAATTTTCTAGATTCAAACCCTCCATTGTGTAGAAAACTGAATTATCTTTCCATCGATATCAATTTTGCCTTAGTGTAATACTCAGTTGAGAAGTTATGACATTTTTAGTAAAACAGTATCCCAACTTGGGAAGCATCGCGCTGCGGTGACTTGCAAAATGGTAGTTGTCTGATTCAAGTGGACCTCCGCGATAAGCCTATGTCGTGGTGAAGACTTATTCCCCAATTGTCAATTTCCAGTGGCTCACGACGATAGTGGCGCATCGCGGTGATTGCCAAAATGGCATTTCAGTAGTGCACCGTGATAGCTCCGCGTCACGTAGAATGTCCAGTTCCTAGTTGTTGAATTTGAGTGGGTCACTACGATAGTGGTGCGTCACGGTGGCATGCAAATTCAAAAATTCTCTTGGTTCCAGTTCTGATTAAATTTTAATAGGGGCACTTTGATTAATTCCCAAGCCCCCAATTTGTCATAAACAAGGGATTTAGCCTATTCTAAGCACTTTATGCTTATTTTCATCCATTCTCTTTTAAAGAAAAATCCTAGAGCTCAAAGCTTACTCTCCAAGAAATCAAATTCCTCCTTTGGTTCTCTAAAAAAACTAAAAGTTGAGGATTCCCAAATCAAGATAATCAAGAGTTCATCTTCAAAAGAACAAATAGAGATTCAAGTTCAATCTTTCTTAGAAATTTCATCAAATTAAGGTATGTGGGATTTATGAACAAGGATCCTCTTTCATACTTGAGACCAAAACCAAGTTTTTATTTCAAATTTATATGATGTTGAATGATTATACATGAGTTTTGAATTGGGGTTTATACCTATTAGTGATAATTGTAAGATTATGAGATTTCAAGTGTTTTAGAAGTTGAATTTCATGACTATTTTTATATTTACATGCCTATTGCAGTAAATTTCACATTTTAAAATGAATTATCATTAATTACAATAACAAGCATAGACTTTATGATGTTTTGATATGAGATTGATGTATGGGTTATTATCCCAATAATGAATACTATTATTTCATGAACGATTATGCTTTAAGCATCAAATGATCAGTTTATTTTCAGATTTTCAATAAAAATTTGATCCTTTGATCATTAGATAAGATTTGGAATGTAATTTACAGATTTATTACAGATTACAGAAATCAAATTAGCTTTACTTATATTTTGAATCAGATAAAAGCATAATTGGTTTCATAATAAACCCTTATGTTAGTTTTAAAGTAGATTTCCAGCAGAATGAGCATACAAATTAAAAGGCAGTAGTATTTAGCACCGAGCTGAAAGTGTGGGATTAATGTGCCCTATATTCCATAGAATTACATAGCCAACGTAGGTATAAGTATAGATTATTTCAATTTCTATATGGATGTCAGATACAAATGTGATCACGTAAATTAGGTTACACTCAAATATAGAAGTGAGTCCTTTTTACACTTAGACAACATGATTTACAGATAGAACATTGGTACAGCTTTTAGAACTAAAAGTTACGACTCACTAGATTTACAAAGTATGATTTGTTGTTCATGATTATAGATTTCAGTATTTCAGATATTCTAACTTATGTGAGTCATTTACATTTGGCATGCATTGTTTTACAAACAATGATAACTATTGAGACTTTGTTTTTAATTTTACATTTCACCTTTATATACTTAGTACATCCTCAAAGTACTGATCCACATATACGTCTGTGTGCTATATTATATCATAATATAGGTTCATGTGCTCAGTTTCAGCAGCATGAGTGATTTTCGAGCATCTCCATCTACATCCGATGGTTGGTGAGTCCTCATAGTTCTGTGACATAGTCATTCAGATTATCAGCATTCTAGTATAGACGATTTTAGTATTTTCAGATATTTTGAGTCAGCGGGGGGTTTGTCCCAGTGACTCTAGTTATTAGTAGTAAAGGCTTGTCAGACTTCTAGTTTTGATTCAAATTATTTGGTATCGAGGTTTCATACATTTATTTTAGATATTATATTCAAATAGTTTTCCCATATATAGTATGACTCTTAAGTCTATATTTCCTTCATTATGAGATTCAAGCTCAACAGAGGGCAGACAGGGTTAACTTAAGGCTACTCGTAGTCTTGACAAGTGTGTGATATCTCGAGACTAGGTTTTGAGGTGTTACAAACTTGGTATTAGAGCCTAAGGTTTATAAGAGTCCTAGGGAGTCAGATAAGCCGCATTACGTAGAGTATTGATCATGGGTGTGAAGCGCGCCACACTTATGAGCAAGAAGATATAGGACGTACTTAGGAAATCATCTCTTTCTTTCATGATCTATCATACTTACAATATCTTTTTTCTATTAACTCAGGCTCTTACGTGATAGTTGTTTAATATTCCTCCTCATCGAGCTAACACCTGCAGAAATGATAACCAGCCACCGAGCCCACCGATTCTCTAAATGAGAAGGTATCCTATGTCGAGTTTTGGGTTGCCTTTTAGGCGTTGGCCCAGGCAGTGACTTCCAATATTCAGGGAAACCATCAGGCTGCATTCCCACTTTAGCAGAATAATGATTTAGCTGCAGCCAGATCAGAGATTTCATTATAATGAATCCTCCAGAGTTTTTTGGGTCAAAAGTAGGTGAGAACCCACAACTTTATTTAGATAAGGTGAAGAAGATCACCCAGATTATGGATGTTTCTAAGAATGAGGGTGTAGAGTTGGAATCATATAGGTTAAAAGATATAGCATATGATTGGGTAGTTATGTAGAAGACTTATAGAGGTGAGATTGCAGCTCCTATGAGTTGGAAACTATTTTAGAATGCATTTAAAGATAGATTCTTTCCACATAAAATGAGAGAAGCTAAGATAGAAGAGTTTGTGAACCTAAGGCAGGGCTCGATGACAGTGAAAGAGTACTACCTTAAGTTTAATTAGTTGTCTAAGTATGCCCCTGATATGATGGTTGATCCTAGGGCAAGTAAAAAAAGTGTTGGACTGCCATGCTTATTAGGGACATGGATCTTGCTAGATTGATGATTCATTCCTAGAAGTTCATATTGAATCATAAAAGTTGAAGGAAAGAGAGAAAAGAAATAAGAAGGCTAGAACAGGGCAGTTTAAGTATGTCCAAGCTAGGTCTCAAGAGGGAAATCATTTGCAGTATCAAAATCATTCATCTATGCTAGCACCATCTTCAGCTTGTTCTCCCGCTCCCAAAGTTAAGTAGGAGCAGTAGAGTAAGTCTTCTATGCCCAAATCTCAGAATAGTATGAGTGAACAACCCAGTTATCCTCCATGTGCTAAGTATGGTAAGAATTATCCTGGCGAGTGTATGTTAGGATAGAAAGGTTGTTATGGTTGTGGTAAATTGGGTCATGGAATTATAAAGTATCCGCATACTAAGCAGGGAACAAAAATGTTCTTCCCTGGACTCAGGCTACTAGTGCACTAGCTCCTCTAGGTCGCCCAGTTCCTCCTCAGGGACCATCATTCATTACCGGTAACAGTCAGCACCAGAATTATTTTTATGTTTTACCACCCTTTTAGGAGAAAGAGGATTCACCAGATATTATTACTGGTATGCTTGGTGTCTTTTGTATTGATGTTTATCTGTTGTTACACCCTAGGTTAAATTTTTCTTATGTGACCTCGTTAGTTACAGTAAATTTTGTTATATGTCCTAAATAGATCCCTGATCCTTTATTGGTTTCTACCCTAGCGGGGGAGTCAGTTGTTGCCGAACGAATCTATAGAAAACGTCCTATCATTGTTCTTCATAAAATCATGTTAGAAGATTTAATAGAGTTAGATATAGTTGAATTTAACCTTATTCTTGGCATAGATTGGCTCTATTCCTGTTATGCATACATAGATTGTCGCACCCGAGTGGTGAAGTTTTAGTTTCCAGATGAGCCAGCCTTTGAGTGGGGAGGAAATTCAGTGTCTCACAAAATTCATTTCATATCCTCTCTTTAATCTAGAAAGTTGATTTCAAAAGGGTGCATCTATCATCTAGTTTGAGTCAAAGACACTGAGACTCCAACAGTTCAGTCAGTCAGTGTAGTCAATGAATTTCCTGATATTTTTCCTAAGGATTTGCCTGGGCGGTATTGACCTTCTCCCAGATACTCAGTCTATTTTTATTCCTCCATATCATATGGCTCTCGCTGAGCTTAAAGAGTTAAAAGAGAAACTCAAAGATCTTTTAGATAGAGGTTTTATAAGTCCTAGTGTTTCTCTATGGGGCTCTCTAGTTCTATTCGTGCGAAAGAAAGATGGTTCTTCGTATATGTGCATTGACTATCGTCAGCTAAATAAAGTTACAATAAAAAACAAATATCCTCTTCCTAGAATTAATGATTTATTTGAACAACTCCAAGGTGCCAGTTACTTCTCCAAGATAGACCTTAGATCCGGGTAACACCATCTTAGAGTAAGAGAATGTGATATTCCAAAGACAGCTTTCTGAACCCTTATGGTTATTTTGAGTCTCTAGTCATGTCCTTCGGGCTAACAAATTCCCCAGCAACCTTCATGGACTTGATTAACAGAGTGTTCAAATAGTATCTGGACATGTTTGTCATAGTCTTTAGAGATGATATTCTTGTCTACTCTCGTAGTGAGGATGATCGTGCAGGACACCTTAGAATTGTGTTGCAAACTCTTAGAGATCACCAGTTATTCGTCAAATTCAGTAAATGTGAATTTTGGCTAAGGTTAGTAGTTTTTCTTAGCCATATTGTTTCTAGTAATGGTATTAGAGTTGATCCCCAAAAGACAGAAGCAGTAAGAAATTGTCCTAGGCATATTTCTCCGTCAGACATTAGGAGTTTCTTGGGTTTAGCTGGCTATTAAGATGTTTTATTAAGGGTTTCTCATCTATTGCGTCTCCCATGTCTATATTGGCCTAGAAGAAAGTTAAGTTTCAGTGGTCCAATTCCTGCGAGAAGAAATTTCAGGAGTTGAAGACTCGACTCAATTCAGCCTTAGGTTTAGCATTACCTAATGGTATAGATGGTTTCATTGTGTATTGTGATGCCTCTAGAATTGGTTTGGGTTGTGTTCTAATGCAGAGAGGTAAGGTTATAGACTATGCCTATAGACAACTTAAGCCTTACAAAAAGAATTACCCTACCTATGATCTTGAGTTAGATGCTATTGTGTTTTCTTTGAAAATCTTGAGACATTATCTTTATGGGGTGCATGTTGATGTGTTTATGGATCACAACAGCTTGTAGTATGTGTTTACTCAGGGAGAGTTGAATCTTTGGCAGAGAAGGTAGTTAGAATTATTGAAAGATTATAATATGAGTGTGTTGTATCATCCAGGCAAGGATAATGTAGTGGAAAATACCTTCAGTAGATTATCCATGGGTAATGTTGCTCATGTAGAGAATGATAAGAAAGAGCTAGTTCGGGAAGATCATCGGTTAGCTAGATTGGTTGTGAGATTGGTTGATTCAGCTGAAACAAATATTTAGGTTTAGAGTAGTTTTGAATCTTCTCTAGTTTCTGAGGTGAAATAGAAGCAAGATGAGGATTCTAGTTTTGTCAAACTGAAGGAGTCAGTTAAACACCAAAAGATAGAGTTTTCTCCCAAGGGGGAGATGGTGTTATGAGGTACTAAAGTAGATTGTGTGTGCCATGTGTTGATGATTTGAGGTTGCAAATTATGGTAGAAGCACATGGTGTGCGTTATTCCATTCATCCAGGTGCTACTAAGATTTACCGTGACTTACGGGAAATCTATTGGTGGAATTGTATGAAGAGAGATATAGTAGAGTTTGTAGCCAAGCGTTTAACTTATCAATAGGTTAAGGTAGATAACCAAATACCTGGTGGTACGTTGCAAGAGTTTGGTATCCCCACTTGGAATTAGGAAGAGGTGAATATGGACTTTGAGACTAGATTACCCCATTCACGTCGTCAGCATGATCCGATTTGGGTCATTGTAGATAGATTGACTAAGTCAACGCATTTCTTACCAGTTCACATGTCCTACACAGCTGAAGATTATGCCAAGTTGTATATCAAAGAGTTGGTTAGATTGCATAGAGTTTCTTTGTGCATCATCTCAGATAGGTGTACTCAGTTTACGACTCAGTTTTGGAAAGCCTTTCAGAAGTGTGTTGGTACCCAAGTTCATCTTAGTTCAACTTTTCACCTGAAGATAGATGGTCAGGCAAAAAGGACTATTCAAACTCTAGAGGACATGTGTTCTTAATTTTGAAGGCAGATAGGATGAGCATTTGTCGTTGATTGAGTTAGCTTATAATAATAGTTACCATGTCAGTATTCAGATTGCCCCATTTGAAGATCTTTATGGGCGTAGATTTAGATCTCTATTTGGTTAGTTTGAAGTAGGTAAGGCCATATTGATTGGTCCAGACATAGTGTTTGAATCCATGGACAAAGTTCAGTTGATTTGAGAAAGATTGAGAGCAACACAGAGTCATCAGAAATATTATGCAGATGTAAGAAGGAGAGACCTTGAGTTCGAGGTAGATGATCTTGTATATTTGAAAGTTTCACCCATAAAGGGGGTAAAGAGATTTGGCAAAAAGGGGAAGCTTAGTCCCCGACATATAGGTCCCTTTTGAATTTTAAGTTGTGTTGGGATGGTAGCGTATGAGCTTGAGCTACCCACAGATTTATCATCAGTTTATCCTATATTCTATGTGTTCTTGTTGAAGAAATGCATGGACGATTCAGCCATTATATTTCCTCTAGAAAGTACATATATTTAGAATAGCCTTTCTTATGAAGAAGTTCTAGTAGAGATTTTTTATCATCAGATCCATAGAAGAAGGAACAAACAAGTTCCCTTGGTCAAAGTTTTGTGGTAAAATAAGTCCGTTGAGGGTGCTACTTGGGAAGCAGAAGCAGATACGTACCAAGTATCCTCATCTCTGCTCCACAAACTCAGATTCTACCGAAGGTAACAGTCTTTCTTCATTCAGTTCTTTTCCAGTCTCAGATTCAAACATATAGCTATTTTTATCTAAATTCATGCACTCGCAGATCAGTTCAGTAGCTCAGTATGAATTTGATTCAGTCATATAGGTATTTTAGTTGTGCATGATAGCTTATAGCCACACATTCCTCAGTATTTCCAGCTTAACTAGCCATATTCAAAAATGAATGTTCTCAAGGGAGAGATATTGTAATACCCCATACCTTTTCCTAGCCTAATTTCGCTCATAGAATGTCAAAGGTTAGCTTAAAAAATGAATAACTTTTATTACATATAGAATTTTTTAGATTCAAACACACATTGTGTAGAAAACTGAATTAGCTTTCCATCGATATCAGTTTCGACTAAATCCGATACTCGGTTGAAAAGTTATGGCATTTTTAGTAAAGCAGTATCCTAACTGTAGAAGCATCACCCTGCGGTGACTTGCAAAACAACAGTTGTCCGATTGCAGTGGACCTCCGTGATAAGCCTGTGATGCGGTAAAACATATTTTCCAATTGTCAATTTCAGTGGATCACCATGATAGTGGCGCATCGCGGTGATGGCCAAAATGACATTCCAAAAGTCCACCGCGATAGCTCCACTTCGGGTAGAATGTCCAGTTCCTACATGTTGAATTTTCGTGAGCCACTGCGTTAGTGGCGCTTTACGGTGGAATGCGAATTCAGAAATTTCTCTTGTTTCCAGTTCTGATTATATTTTAATAGGGGCACTTTGGTTAGTTCCTAATCCCCCAATTCGTCATAAACAAGGGATTTAGCCTATTCTAAGAACTTTATTCTTATTTTTATCCATTCTCTTTCAAAGAAAAACCCTAGAGCTCAAAGCTTACTCTCCAAGAAATCAAATTCCTCCATTGGTTCTCCAAGAAAACAAAAAATTGAGGATTCCCAAATCAAGATAATCAACAGTTCATCTTCAAAAGAACAAATAGAGATTCAAGTTCAAGTTTTCTTAGAAATTTTATCAATTAAGGTATGTGGGATTTATGAACAAGGATTCTCTTTCATCCTTGTGCTCAAAACCAAGTTTTTATTTCAAATTTATATGATTTTGAATGATTATACATGAGTTTTGAATTGGGTGTTTATACCCATTATTGATAATTGCAAGATTATGAGATTTCAAGTGTTCTAGAAGTTGAATTTCATGACTATTTTCATATTTACATGCCTATTACAGTAAATTTCAGATTTTGAAATGAATTATCATTAATTACATTACCAAGCATGAACTTTATGATATTTTGACATGAGATTGATGTATGGGTTACTATCCCAATAATGAATACTATTATTTCATGAATGATTATGCTTTAAGCATCAAATGGTCATTTTATTTTCAGATTTTCAATAAAGATTTGATCTTTTGATCATCAAATAAGATTTGGAGTCCACTTTACAGTTTTATTATAGATTACAGAAATTAGATTAGCTTTACTTACAATTGAATCAGATAAAAGCATAATTGCTTTCATAATAAACCCTTATGCTAGTTTTAAAGTGGATTTCCAACAGAATGAGCATACAGATTAAAAGGGAGTAGTATTTAGCACCGAACTAGAAATGTTGGATTATCGTGCCCTATCTTCCATAGAACTACGTAGCCAACATAGGTACAGATTCAGATTATTCCAATTTCTATATGGATTACAGATGTAAATGTGATCACTTAGATTAGGATATACTCCTTGGCAAGAGTATAACACCTCTCCCCATCTTGAGGTTTTCACCTTAGGGTAACAAGATGTTGAACTCCATGTTAGGTCACATAGTTTATGTCAGTTAGAAGAACCTCCCTTCAGATAAAGTATTTTTCCTTTGCAGAGAAGTTTTTAAGGTAATTTCCTCCTAGTAAAGAAAAGCTTTTAGAAAACTAAGTGTAAATGCTCACAACTTTATTTAGATTACGCTTCACAGAAAAACATTAGTTACAGATTTTAGCTTTCAGTTTTCAGGTATAGAAGTGAGTCCTTTCTACACTTAGAAAACATGATTTACAGATAGAACATTGGTACAGCTTTCAGAACTAAATATTATTACTCACTAGATTTAAAAAGTATGATTTGTTGTTCATGACTATAGATTTCAATATTTCAGATATTCCATCTTATGTGAGTCATTTACATTTGGCATGCATTATTTTACAAACTATGATGACTATTGAGACTATTTTTACTTATGTATTTCACCCCCATATACTCAGTACATCCTTAAAGTACTAATCCATATATACGTCTGTGTGCAACATTGTCTCATAATGTAGGTTCAGGTGCTCAGTTTTAGCAGCATGAGTGATTTTTGAGCATTTCCATATACATCCGATGGTTGTTGAGTCCTCATAGTTTGGGGACTTAGTCATTCAAATTTTCATCTTTTTAGTATATACATTTTGAGTCAGTTGGGGGTGACTCTCTAGTTATTAGTAGTAGAGGCTTGTCAGACTACTAGTTTTGATTCAGATTATACAGTATTGAGGTTTCATCTTTTAATTTCAGTTATTATATTCAAATAGTTGTCTCGTATATAGTATGACTCTTACGTCTATGTTCTTTTCATTATGAGATTCAGTCTTAGTACAAGGAAGACAGGGTTAGCTTAAGGCTACTCGTAGTCTTGAGTACCGTGTGACATCTTGGGACCAGGTTTTGGGGCGTTACAAGGGGATTCCCAAGTACCCTTCGCTCTCCATGATACATATGTACAGTGTACTTAGAGGATTCCCATGTACCTTATAGTATCATATATGTTCGCTATGACCAACCCTCATGTCGGTAAACAAGAGTTTCTAGTGTCCACCCATTAGACTCACACCTTCATGGTTAGCTATCATACCCCATTATTATTGCCTAATTAAAACTATTTCCATTCAACTAAACCATTATTCAATTATTATTAACCAAGGCTATGAGTAGTGGTGTCGTCATATCGACTATAGCTTGCAAGCAATGTTCTTAGCAAACCTTCTTATGTAAAGGGATTCCCATGTACCCATAGATTACAGTATCGAGTTAACTTGGGCTAATCCTGTGTACCCCACAAGTGTTCCATTATTAAGTTTGCTTAAGGAATCCCATGTACCCCATAATTTGTTCATTAACGTATTTACTTGAGGGATTCCCTTGTACCCTACAAGGATGTTTAATTAATCATAACTATGACCACCATACATTACCATTTAACTATTCCAAAACATTTAAACCAGTTATGCTATTTAGGGTTCCATTACCAAATCTTACCATTCAATAGTTCCATTAAAAATCTAATAATATAGTAAAAACATTCTCATAGGCATTTTAGCAAATATGTTAGGGGCATAATGTTTCCAAAACCAATTCCAATGACCAATTAACTATTCCCATGCAACCAATTGTCCAAACCACCATTAAAGTATGCAAAAACATAATTAAAATATGGGAAAACCATTACCAAGCATTAAATACAAAAACCCCAACATATATTTGAAAACCTCAAAACCATACAATAATCATTTCATGAAAACATTATATAAAACATGCCTTTAGTTGGAACTAACAATGAGGAAAGAGTACATGTCTTAGTGATTTAATTCAAATGGGTATCAATGCTTTTGATCACATAACTCGCAACCAACATAAGGAGGTCTAAGCCTTGATCACCATAAGGATCCAGGAATATTCTTGGAGGCCCTTCTTTGAGCTCCTAATCAAGCAATGTCGTGTTTAAAAGATAGCTTGGAGCCGAGGAAAGCCATGGAGTAAGGAATAAAGAGAGCCCTTATGGGTTATCTCCAAAATAGCCACTTTTGGGCTATTTTTGTAATAGGCTATTTGTGAAAAGGTAACTACTATAAATAGGTTCCTTAGACAGTTCATTATTTAGTTTTTGTTGATTAAATTACATGATGTATTCATGAGAACTGCATGGGAGTGGTGAGGGCTTGGAAAAGTTGATGTTGAACTTTGCTTAGAAACATTAGTTGTAAGGCCGATCTAATCCCCTTTGTGGTCACATATGAGTTAGGTTCTTATTGATAGTCATTAACGAAGGCTTAAGGGTTTGAAACACCCTTTGATTGCCCTTTCATTATCAATTTTATGTCTATCTTCCTATCTTAGTTATATCCTTCTATCTTTACTTTTCTGAGTTTACATTTTCATTCTCGTATCTTGAATCATATCATTTGGTATCAGAGCTGATCTTGATTTTGTTCCTACGAAGTCAATCTTGGGTTTGTTATCTTAAAAATTAAACATGGTGACCCTCCAGGGTAAGTCTATAGAGATGGTGAAGATTCTTAAGAAGAGGAGACTTAATATTGTGTGTTTTTAGGAGACTAAGTCAGTAGGGTCTAAGGCTAGGGATGTGGATGTGTATAAGATAAGGTACTCAGGGAGTGAGAGGATTCAGAATAGAGTAGGCATCTTAGTGGATGAGGATCTTAAAGGGTAGGTTGTGGAGGTTAAGAGGGTCGGTGATAGGCTAATGATGATTAAGTTGGTCATTGGAGGGTATACGTTGCATATGTGTAGTGTTGATGCGCCGCAAGTGGTCTTGGAAGAGGAGGTGAAAGCGAGATTTTTGGAGACTTAGGATGAGGTGGTGAGAAGAGTACCTAGCTCAGAGAAGATTGTCATAGCGGGGGACTTCAATGGGCACATTGGGGTTTTACCTGGAGGTTATGATGATATGTATAAAGGTTTTGGTTTCAGCGATAGAAATGGTGAGGGGGATTCTCTGTTGGATTTTGTAATGGTGTTTGGGCTGGTGGTAGTGAATTTGAGCTTTTCGAAGAAGGAGGATCACCTGATAACCTTCCAAAGTAAGTTAGCCAAGACTCAGATTGACTTTTTGCTTCTTAGAAAAGGGGATAGGGTTTTATGTAAGGACTATATAGTCATTTTGAGTGAGAACCTTTTGACCCAGTACAGGCTTTTAGTGATGGACTTGATTATCAAGAAGAGAAAGAAGAGTAGGGCTGGTGAGGGTCGACTCAGAATTAAGTGGGGTGGCTTAATGCCAGTTAGTGTGTGGGAGATAAGGGAGAAGGTGACGATATTAAGGTTTTGGTGGTGTAGGGAGGAAGTGGATGCTATGTAGAATAAGGCTGCCAGCTGCATCATGAAGACGGCTAGAGAGGTGTTGGGTATTTCGAGGGGTCGGGCAGGTCAACATAAAAGAGACTGATGGTGGAATGAAGAAGGTAAGAAGAAAATGGAGATTAAAAAGGGGGCATATATTAAGTTTATTAAGAGTAAAGATGAATAGGAGAAGCGGGTGAATAGGGAGGCTTATAAAGTAGCAAGGAAGGAGGCTAAGTTAGCAGTTACAGATGCTAAGACAGCAGCGTTTGAGAGCTTATATGCAGGGTTAGAAGAGAAAGACAGAAAAAAAGGTTGTATTGGCTGGATAAGTCTAGGGAGAGGAAGGTTTGTGACCTCAATCAAGTGAAGTTCATTAAGGAGGAGGATGGTAGAGTTTTAGTGAAGGAAGTTCACATTAAGAAGAGGTGGCAAGAGTATTTTCATAGACTTTTGAATGAGGATGGGAACAGAGGAATTGAGTTAGGAGAGTTGGAGCACCCAAGGGAGAGCCGTGATTTCAGTTATTGTATATGTTTTAAGGTTGAGGAGGTTAGAGAGGTCATTCATAGGATGCGGAGGGGTAGGGCGACGGAGCCTGACGAGATTTTGGTGGATTTTTGATAGTATATCGTTGAAGCAGGTTTAAGGTGGTTGACTGATTTGTTTAACAATACTTTCAAGACTGTGAGAATGATTGAGGATTGGAGATAGAGTACGATGATTTCGTTATATAAATAAGGGTGAAATTCAGAGTTGTAAAAACTATAGGGGTATTAAGTTGTTGAGTCATACTATGAGGATTTGGGAGAGGGTGGTTGAGTGGAGATTGAGGAAGGTAATGTATATTTTGGAGAATCAGTTTGTTTTTATGTCTAATCTCTCAACGATAGAGGCAATCCACTTAGTGAGGAGATTGGTGGATTAATATAGGGAAATAAAGAGGGATTTGCATGCGGTGTTCATCGACCTGGAGAAGGCGTATGACTAAGTCCCTAGAGAGGTTCTTTGGAGATGCTTGAAGGTGAGAAGGGTTCTGGTGGTGTACATCAGAGCTATTAAGGATATGTACGATGGAGGGAAGACTCGGGTGAGGAAGGCAGGAGGAGACTCAGGGTAATTTTTAATCGAGATAGGGTTGTATCAGGGATCGACTCTTAGCCCATTTCTATTTGTGTTGGTGATGGACGTGTTGACACAGAGTATTCAAGGTAAGGTGCCTTAGTGTATGTTATTTGTGGATGATGTAGTGCTGATTGATGAGACGCGGGAGGGTGTGAATGAAACACTGGAGGTTTAAAGGAAAATCCTTGAATCTAAGGGGTTGAGATTTAGTAGGTCCAAGATGGAGTATATGGCATGAAATTTTAGTGAATCGAGTCAAGAGGAAGAAGTAGTGGTGAGGTTGGATTCCTAGGATATTTGTAAGAGGGATAGTTTTAAGTATCTTGGGTCTATGATTTAGGGGAATGGCGAGATTAATGAGGATGTCTCTAAACGTATTGGAGCAGTTTTGATGAAGTGGAGGCACACCTCAGGATTGTTGTCCGATAAGAAGGTGCCCCTTAAGTTTTATGGAAAATTCTACAGAGTGGCAGTTCGTTCGGCCATGTTGTATGGAACAGAGTGTTGGCCAGTCAAGAACTCCCACATTTAAAGCTTGAAGGAGGCAGAAATGAAAATATTGCATTGGATGTGTGGACTTACTAGAGAGGATAGAGTTAGGAATGAGACTACAGGGAGAAGATGGGAGTGGCTTCGGTGGAGGACAAGATTCTAGAATGAGGTCTAGATAGTATGGGCATATGATAAAAAGGGGCACGGATGCCCCAGTTTATAGGTGTGAGAGGCTATCTTTGATGGATTTAGGAGAAGTAGAGGTAGGCCGAAGAAATACTGGAGGAAGGTGATTAGACATGACATGGAGAAGCTACAGCTTAATGAGGACATGACCCTAGATAGGAAGGTGTGGAGGTCACGGATGAGGTTAGAAGGCTAGTGTTAGTGTGTGGTTGTAGCAAGGTGTTAGGAGAGCTCTTGTGTAGACGGGTTAGTTATCCTAGGACTGTGTCCATTAGTAGGAGCCTCTAGTCAGGAGAGTTTGGGTGTGGTGGGTGTCTTTGGTCTGTGAGTGTATGTTACTACAAGGTGGGTATCCTATCTCTTATTTCTTATTTCAAATTGCTCGAATTTCTCTTATTTCATATTTCTCTGATATCTGTTTTATTATATCTTATTCCTTATTTATATTATGTCATTCATCCTGCTTCATGTTTCACTACGACCTTGTGTTCTATTATCTATTCTGAGTCGGGGCTCTATCAAAAACAACCTCTCTACTTCTTCGGAGGTAGTGGTATGGACTGCGTACATTTTACCCTCTCCATACCTAACTTTGTGGGAGTACACTGGGTTTGTTGTGGTTGTTGTTGTTGTTGTTGTTATCTTGAAAATCAATAAAAAAAGTGGTGCCAAAAATTAAAAGTCCAAAAAAAATCACTATTAACGTTTTTGTTCTTAGGTCAAATTTGAGTTTTTGATTTTGTGTTTTTTCTTGTGTTTCTAGTGTTATATTTGTATTCTCTAAAACTATACGAGTCTAGAAATTAAATTTGAGCTAAATCAGAGTGAAATTGAGCTTTCTATTGTTGTGGGAAGCTTGGGCCGAAGTGTTTGAAGTGAATTGAAAATATGAATATTTTGGTGAAGAATTTCAGAAAAATTGATAATTGGAATGAGTTTAGAAGGTTAAGAAGTGCCTACATTCAAAATTTCAACTCATTCCGAGCTAAGGAGAAAAAGTTGGAAAAGTTGGTGTTCTTGGCGTTCTTGAAGAGATTGTTATCTTCATCTTGAAAGTTTATCCAAAATAGGTTTTTTGATCCAAAAAGAAGTAATAAAAAGAGTGTAAAAGTTTTTTTACTAAAGCATCTCAAAAGGATTCCAAGCATATTCAAGAGAAAGTGCAAAGAGGGACCGTAAAGGGGCATTTTCACCCATTCAAGAGGCTGGTTTGGCTGACTTGTGCCTAAGGTGCCTTAGAGCTATGTCTGACCTGATAAAAAAGGTCCAAGGTAGCTCAAAACAGTGACATATCAACCAGATGCATCCAGCCTTCCCTCCATCTACGTTTGACATGTTGCAGCACCCCCAGCGCAGCTCAAAACAGTGAGCTATCAACCAGTTGCGTCCACCCTGCCTCCATTAGCGGATAACCTGTTGCAACATCCCCAACACACACTAAAGAAATAAGAAACACCACAACCTACGTCCAAGGTGGTCCACACCTGCTGGAGCATGTCCCAATACTGCCCAAGTGCAAGTAAGCCTTCCTCAATCCAAATTTACCCCTCCAACGCATATCAAATTCCAAAACATAAAATTCAAGTTTCCAAAGTACATTTTAACACTTTAATTACTCCATTGCTCAAGGTTTGATTCTTTAGTTTCATATTCTTGATTTCTAATCTTTTCTTTGGATACTTAAATCAATCATCAACTAGTAATTTGTCTACTAAGTTGATCGATTAGTTCTTGAGTCTGAATTCTTTCATCGACCTATTCTTTTGAGCTTTTCTAGTTTTTATTTTGTTTCAACTTTTTGATTCAAGTCTGTAAATAGTTTTTATTTCTTTGAGTCATTCAAATAAGAATCCAGTCCGACTGCAAAGTAGAGATTGACACCTTATTATCCAATGGAGTATAAGCAACTTTCAACATTTATTGCTCCAATTGTGAGGATCACAAAGGTCATATTATGATGAGTGTTTGTGAGGAGCTTTACTACTAATCTTGTTTGTTCATTTTGTAGTTACAAGGTGATATAAGGATGCATGTCCTCGTTAGCCTCAGATAATTATTACTGCAACATAGGAGACTATGATTGTGGTGAAGATAGTTAAGCCTACAAAGAAGATAGAGATTATGGGGGCTATAAATATAGCTATGATCAAGTGATGGATGAAAATGAGTGTTACTATTCTGAAGGAGAATGTGAGATGAATGATGATCCTTGTTCTTATAGTGAGTATGGATATGATGAAGATCCTTGTGATGATTCTTATGATGAAGATGGGGTTTGTGAAGAGTATTACACTTCCCACTACGAGCCTATCTGTGATGTAAGGTATAACTCATTTATTTAAAAATCGTCACAGTGAGAATATACGTGACTATTGTGAAGTATCATATTTCTTGTCTTGTAGTACTTCTTATCAAGGTCGAATTGATGTGAATGGTTATGATAATTATAGTAGAGGTTTCTCCATGGGAATGAAAGAGCGTACATCTCCAAACCCATAGGGTACTACACTTACTCTTCTTATCTTAGTGCCCAAACTTATGAAAATAGGAACCAAGGAAGATATGAAGGGTATAATAGGAGTCAAGATCTTTGTACTCTTCCAATCTTTATGAGAGAGTTGGGTCCCGAAGAATATCTTGGTTGGGAATGGGAGTGTGAAAGGATCTTCATGGATTATGATATGAATGAATTTGAAAAAGCTACGTGTTCCACTAAATATATGTGAGGTCCAACATCGATTTGGTGGGATATCAAAAGAAAGTCCGACCAAACATGGAGTGACTTGAAGGAACTCATAAGGGGTGCCTATGTACCATTATGGTATACGAAGCTTTATAGTGTTGATCCAAGAAGAAATGTTCACCCCAGAAAGGTAAACATGTGTGAGGTTTTGGGATGCCTCCTTGTGCTAGATGATTGGCACTATAGGAACTATATCATTCCACCAGTAGTTGACCACCTAGGGATACCTCTACAACCTCTACTTGTTTCATACTTCTTGGGTGGGTGTAAGGTTTCCAAAAGAGTGAAGGTTTTCTTTACCCGATGTGGGTACTATAAGAAGGTATGGTGTGAAATCTTTCCCTTGGAACAAGGTTATTTATGCTTGGGTGCCGACTGGTTTCCATAATGTAGAGTTCCAAATGTGCGAAATTGGCCTAAGATTGTAAGGGACCAATAGGGAAATCATATTTTTCCATCCATTCTTCCTAAATCTCAAAGAGTTGTGACAACTTACTCCAAGACTAACGAAATTTAGAGACAAAATATTGAGAGGATTAAGGGGGGCAAGGTGGCAACCTAAGAAAGGAAAAAAGAAGAGAAAGTGAGGAGTAAAGTGAGGGGATTGCCATCAACTGGAGCTAACATTGTTTTCCCTTCTTTTAATAAGGGCATTTGTGTAGGTACCAACATGGCAAGTGGAGGAGAACAAGTGTCAAAATAAAATATTCCCTTTGATGATTTAATGAGGGTAATCCTAGATGCTTCCAATCTTGTGGAAGACCTTACACCAAGGTGAAGAAGAATATGCTCAAGAACTTCAAGGTAAATTAGCTAACGCTTACACTTTTATTCATGAGAATGATGATTGTGTGGCTAGTAGCCCATTGAGTATGAGTAGTAGCTTGCCAACATATGTGTCTAATAATTCTTTACCTCTTGATGATGATGTACATGTTGTGAATGTGGATACACTAGTTGATCCTATTGATGATCGAATTGACTCTTCTTGTAAGATTAATTTGTGTCCACCTAGTGTTGAAGCCATTATGTTGAATGATAGTATATCATCTTGTGAAAATAATATTGATTTGATCAACTTGTGTGTGAAACTTTTCCACCACTTGAGGATATGTGTCATGTGATTAATGAACCTCAAGTTAGTGATGATGTTGAAAATATTGATCATGTGAATAGGAGTGACCCTTTGATCATGTCTTCTAGTGAAGATCTTAATGTTAGTTTGGATCATGGGGATAATCATGTGTTTGCAACATCTTTGATGCTTGATAATTGTATTTTAGAGAGTGAACTTGCATGCTTACATCCTCTTCATGGGTAAACCCTTCTCTCTTTAAGAACAATATCTTTTTTGAAGATGATGAAATCACTCCTAATGAATTACCTAGTGGTGTGGATAGCATTGATGATGTAGCTCATCTTGAGGGCTATATCTTATATGACAACCCATTATGGTGTGACAACATTCCTCCTAAAAATGGAAATTTCTTCATGGAAGATGAGAGTACTCTTAAGGGAAAGAAATGTCATGTCTTGGAAAGGGATAATCAACTGGGTGATGATAACTTTGATTTTGTTGAATATTTTAGAAACCCAATTAATGATTTTTCATATGAAAATGCTTGTAGTTGTGATCCTTTGTATTACACCCCACCTTTGTTTGATAATTATGAGAATGAATTGCTTACTTCTTATGAAGACTTAAGTTATAATTTCTTTGAAATTAGTGGTGGTATATGTCTACTTAAGGATTGTTTCATTTAAAGAGAAAGTATCAATTGTTTAGAAATCGTTTCTTCTTCTACTTTATGTGATCCTATGTTGAGAATATTCATAGCGATGATCTTGAATCTTATAGTGACTACATACATGAGGAAACTTTAGTTTAAGTTGACTTGAGTGATACCTTTCTCTACTCTCCCTTTGTTTTTGATAATGATTACGCTAATATGGAGAGTATATCATTTAGTTTGGGTGAAGCCTATGGGGAAAAAAAGTGTTTTCTAGACCCGTGTTTATGGACACTCTATCCATTTGACTCGGTACCAAATTTGGATCTGGTGATTTTGGCACACCTAACTTGTTGTTTGGTCTCTATTACAAACAACGTTTGATTGAGGATGTTGGTATACTTCCCTATGATAGAAAGTCTTTCTTGAGGATTTATGATCCACTTTATAGACCAACATTGTGTAAGGGAAAGATCTCCAACAAAGATGAGAGATTTTTAAAAAAGTGGAGTAGTGAAAAGCTCTAAAAGAGTTCACCATAGTGTGTTTCCACTCTTTACCAAGGTTCCACTACTTGTTGGTCAAGAAGCGAGTCTTTATTTGAAAGTACTTTGGATGAGTTCAATTCATGTGATACCATTCTTCAATACTTAAGTGGAATTGATGTCCTCCTTCTCAAAGGTGGTATCTTCTTGAGAACCCGGGGGCAAATATGTCATTGTCTCCTTTGGGTATTGCTTATAAACTTGCATCCTTGCTTGACACACTTGTGATTAAATTGTGTAACTCCCGACTTGTGGATGTGAAGTTGATTATTTGCTTGAAAGAAAGAAGTCCTATGGGCTTAAATTTCTTGACTCCATACCTGTATGCATCATATGCTAAGTATTTTTAGCCAAATCTAATTCTCATAGATAATAGCACCTTGGATGATGTTTCTACACTTGATTCCTTTCTATACTACCTCTTTTCCTTTTATGGTATCCATGCTAGTCTTAGCTATATTTTATGTAGAGGTAGGAAAATTTTTGGTTTGACCACTTGTTTGAGTTACAATGCTATATGGATCTTGTGTAATTTAGAACCAATTGAGTCACCACCCTTGATGTGGACTCTTAAATAGATAATGAAGCAATTGTGTCTTATGTCTCATAAGGTGAAGGTATTTTTACCTTTTAGATTATTTGATACCATTAGGACCTTTGTAGTTTCCTTATCTCGTGATGATTTCCCTAACCAAATAATTTGTGCATTTTTCAATGAGTTTCTAATTTTTAACATGAAGGATCTTTGGTTATATCTTAAGTGTGTGCAACCTTGGCAAGATACTATGATTGGTTATGCTAATTTTAACCCCCATGCCATGAGGATATCGTGTTTTTTTGTCCTACCTTTGGTTTTTCAAGGTTTGGATTTGACGTCGAATCCTTTTCAAGAAGGGGAGGATGATACAAGTCAAATTGTCATCAATGCTTTTAATCACACAACTCAAGGACAACATAAAGAGGTATAAGCCTTGATTGCCCTAAGGATCCAAGAATGTTCTTGGGGCTCTTCTTTGAGCTCCTGATCAAGAAATATCTTGTTTGGAAGATAGCTTGGAGACGAGTAAAGCCATGGAGAAAGGAACTAAGAGAGCCCTTGTGGGTTATTCACGAAATAACAACTTTTGGGATATTTTTGTAATAGGCTAGTTGTGCAAAGGCAACTACTATAAGTAGGTGCTTTACACATTTCATTAGTTAGTTTTTGTTGATTAAATTACATGATGTATTCATGAGAACTCCATGGGATGATAATGGCTTGGAAAAGCCGATGTTGAGCCTTGCTTAGAAACTTTGGTTGTAAGGTTGATCTAATCCCCTTTGCAGTCACGTAAGAGTTAGGTTCTTATTGATAGTCATTAAGGAAGGTTTTAGAGTTTGAAACGCCCTTCGATTTCCCTTTCGTTATCAATTTTGTGTCCATCTTCTTATCTTGGTTATTCTATCCTTCTATGTTCCACGTTTAGATTCACGTTCTCGTGGCTTGAATCGCATATTTAGTTTAAGAATATGATGGAAAGAAATCACCCTAACAAGCCCAAAATTGCTCTTCTAGATGAAACCCTACCCTTCCTTTACCCAAGAGACTTAGAGAGAATTAGAGAGAGTTTCTAAGTGTTTATGATTAGAATATTAGGGTAAATGATGTCCTAATAAAGTTATAAGTCGTTGGGCCTTAAGTGGTTAAGTGGGGAAATGTCCAGATTACCCCCAACTTAACTGCATAAAATCCACGCAGGTGGGTACAACTCCACCATACTAGCCGTACCCACCAATATGAGTGGTACCCTCCACTCGTATCCTAGAACTCCCTTAGACCCCACACTGGTCAACATACGAACATGCAAGACAAACTGTATCAAAGGATACATCTAGTACCCTTAACCCGTACCCATTACAGATCCAAGAGGAGTTGACACTGTCCAACATATGAGTGAGACAATACTACTCATACCATATCCCATGAGCCATAGTGAGCCATTAGTACTCTGATCCAAGTTACATTACTAAGTCTCTGATTAAGTAAAGAAAAACCCAACCATATGACCTGTCAACCACCATACGACTCGTACCAACCTAATTCGTACCCATTCAAGAATCCAATCCAACCCATCAACCATCATTGGTTAGTGTATGACCAAACCTTACCAATAGTACTCCAGCATACGACCTGTGCCCCCTAGTTGTATCTTGTCCAGAAACCAAAAATCCAGAAAATTTTCTAAGGTTCCAAAACCCAAGGTGTTTCAGTATCCCCCACAAGGATCACTCGTCCCTGGATGTCACGACCCAATTTCCTTAGGCCATTATGGCGCCTACCATAACCCACCCGTAGTCCGGAACGGCTAGTAACGGACTACACAATAATTTAAGGAAGAAAATATAGAAAATATGAAATAAAGATCAATACATAGAAGAATCCCAAAACCTGGTGGTACCAGTGCAAGAGCTTCTAATATAAAAAGAGTACAAAAGTGAAATATCAAGAGAAATACACTGATACAACTTATCTCCAAATACAACTTAGATACTAGTCTAATACGTAAAAGAGAGATACGTAATTCTCCAAACGTCAGGATCTCACTATAAATCTATGAACTAGGGCTGCTCCACATGATGCACATATCAACAGCAAAAATCCATACTATGATTTGCAGGATGCAGAACTGTAGTATGAGTGCCAAATAAATGGTACTTAGCAGGAAACTGCCAACTGAGCTCCAAAGATAAAGCAGATATATACAACATATAAAATGAATAGAAACTATACCCAAGTGTCCATAAATCATATGATGAGTCTATAAGAAAATAAGGAACAACTATCATGTTCATGTCCAAGAGTCTAACGTAATAAGTCTAAGAAAGCATCAGGTTGAACTATCCTATTCCAACTTTATTCAATATACATCAATGTTATACCGTATATCCCAGGTCAATATATCAATAAAGAGCGTACGAAAGATACATAGAAATATACAAGGCGAGGAAAAGAATATACAATATAAACAACGAAAGAAGGGATATACGTTAGTACCATAGCTTCATATAGAAAGATATATATAGGTATATATATACATATAAACATAAGGTCATCTCAAAGCATAACCTATACCATTATATTCTCATTTTGAGACCACATTATAATACTATCAGAATTTAAATACTATCATACTCTGGCTTTCTAATCCACATGGCTAGACATGAAATAATCGTGCATAGTAATGCAATCATAAGATACGAGAGGCCTAAGATATACCTCAAATCCCTATACCGGATCAATGACCAATCTATCATAAGCTCTCCAAAATAATGATCATAACAATGATAAAAAAAATACCAATAATAGTGTGAATAACCGGCTACACCGAACGACCAAATACCTAGCTGAGCCTATGTGTACCCCCACCGCCCCAGGCTAGAAAGGTTCAATCAACATACAATAACACAAGGTATATTCTTCACCCATATATATGCAACCGTCCCAGACTTGCTGATAAATATAGGTGCATATTGGTGATAGGCGATGCGCATGTAGGAATGTATGCAAAGTACACAATAAATATCACAACTCATCATAACTGTCCTCATCAGGACTATTATTAGCATAATCAACCTCTGTCCTTTTCAGGTATCAACACATAATTAATATATTCTCCGGCCTTGTCGGGTATCAACATTATTATAACAATATCCTGTGGCCTTGTCGGGTATCAATATATCATCAATATATCCTCTGGCCATGACGGGTATTAACACATCATCAATAGTATCCACCAACCTTGTCGGGTACCAACATCCTCACAATAGTATTCTCCGTCCTTGATGAGTATCAATATCATCACACTAGTATACTCCAGCCTTTTTGGGTATCAATATCATTACAATAGTATCCTCTGGACTTACCGGGTATCAATATCATCACAATAGTATCCTCCATCCTTGTCGGGTATCAATATCATCACACTTACCATTATCGAATAAGATACACTAAAATACTCATAATCATAGACATATCACCAAAGAATATCTATCTAGTCAGTACTTACCAACTACTCGTTACTAGCTAACCAACACTTAATATTATTATAAAATAACTAGTTTGCTAGTCATCACATAACCTCTAGTTATCTGCCTAAACCTTATCCTTTACATAATCCTTATTATGGGATAACAACTAACCACTATTTATTTAATAGTCAACATCTAACATCTAGTCAAGGTTCATCATTAGAGAAAAACCATTATTTACCCACCATTCATTATTATCAACTTATCATCCTATATTCGTTAATCATTACTAGACAACACATTACTACTTGTCACCTAACCAACTTTTATTAACTGACACCATTCATTAATTAACAACCACTATTTTTAACTAAGCAAGATTCATTAACTAATACATTAGATTCCTAGACATCAAGTGCTATAGTCCCCTAATAGACAACAAGTAACATAACTTTATCGTCTAACAAGAAGAGAAGTCATAAGATCACAGTTCAAGTAGAATCATATCATTTATAATGGTAAATAATCATGAACATACCAAATCTATGCATGTCATCACCTGTATTAAATCAGTGGAATAATAAGCATTATACCACATCTTCCTCTGTCCCCTACCAAAGAGATGTGTATATAAACATAAAAATATTCATATTCATAAACTGTAATCACATCATCACATATAATGATAAACATTTCTCGTCTATTGAATTAATATCATAACACGACCCTTGGCCCATTAATTTATCCAGAATAATCATAATAGACTAATCACGACCTTAGGCCCATACACATATATGGGATACATATCAATAATCATATTTACAAGCCATAGCATACCTCTACTAATCTCACATATAGGAGGCATAATATTAATAAGTATGTAATCATCTCTCACACAAGAGGCATCTCACATCTAAGAGGCATAATATAAATAAACATATAATTATCTATAGGATATCATATATTAATAGGTCATACATCATGACTACAGGGAATATAGCTTCTCTAGGACAATTTACATATCTAAGAGGAACATCCTCTCTATAAGTTCAACAATCATGACTAAAGGAAATAGTAACTCTATAGGCCAATCATCAAGCCTAAGAGGAAATAACATCTCTATTGTCCAATCATCAAGTCTAACAAAAAATAGCATTTATATTGGCCAATCATAAAATCTAAGAGAAAATAGTGTCTCTATAGGCCACATAACATATCTAGGAGGAATATCATCTCTAAATTCCCTATATCACTTCCACAAAGATTATCATAACCATAACACAAGCAATAATCCGAGAACATAAATTCAAGTTACCGAGTTATGAAGTTACCTTATTCTAAGGTTTACTAGCATTATCTAGTCTAAGCCACAAGGTTTTAGCAACTGAAATCAATACTGGATCATAAATTTGGAAACAACTACTGAAAACAACTTTCTGAAACTAATAAAATAATCACAAAACTGACTGACTATCTGTACTAGTCTGAAAAAGCTTCTACTGATTGACTGTGGAGTTGATGGGACAAACCCCCAACTAGCTCCATCTAAATGGAAAATACTGAGCTAATGAAATGACTGAGATAAGTAGACTATGTCATCTAAATATAAGGACTCACAACTGATAAGACTAGAAATCTGGAATGTTTATGCGCGATCTAGGAACTGAGCGTCAGAACCTATGATATGATACATCATAGCACAAGAAACGAGTATGTGATCAGTACGTTAAATGTACTAGTATGCTAAATAAGGTAGGCTGATATATATGGTTTTATGTACAGGAGTAATAACTGAGTGTATGAATAACATGAATTACTGAATGGAATGTATGAAATCTATAAATCTGAGAATGCATGTCCAAGCATAAAACATATTCAGATTATAATTTGTAAATTGGAATACTAAAATTTGATAATTGAATAAATGATATCTATATGCTATGGTCAATACAAGCCTAAATGAAGTATACTGAATACTGAACTAAGACTGTGGGAGCTATTATCTAACCGACATGCCCCAATGAGAAATTTGGGGTCCAACTTGTAACCCTAGTTTGAAGGGTGTCAGTACCATGCCACGGGTAGTAACACTAGCTATGTGGATCCACTGAAATGCTTTACCAAAGGACTATGGGTGTCAAGACTAAACTAACGGGTGACCCCTGGGATGTAGTCAAGCCTGAACTGACGGATGAATCCTCAAATCCTATCCTGGCTATGTAGTTCTGGAGTACAGGGACTGATACTAATGACTCTGCCGATCTAATGGCGAAGCCTCCTCCCTGCACTTGCTCTATGCTAAATCCTACTCCCAACTGAACTGACTCAGAATACTGAACTGTTCTAAGTTTAACTGATCATGATAACTGACTGAACTTATATTGCTCATAACACGTCTGAAATTATTCTGACGATTTTAAGACTAAGTTACCAACTAAATTTTTGGGTATTCATAACCCCCAGGACTATATAGCAATACTACCAAAATAGTACTAAAACTTTGGGGACATAATATGAAAGCATTTATTCAAAATTCAATCTTGCAGGCATTTCATCAAAACTTGATAAGCATAGTGGAATCTAAGCATGGGAATAGTTCAAACCTTATAGTAATAGCATGATTTCAACACTAATATCATTAATTATGATTTAAATCAGCGAATAACATTATTCAAATGTGTAGGGTTTAATAACAATAATTTCATGTAAACATGGTATAGAATTTCAATTTATGGGAATTCATGGTTAAAATCACAATTAAAAGTTACAATAACTTGTAAAGATCACAACTTTAAGT
This sequence comes from Capsicum pubescens, assembly GCA_030864215.1. Lineage (NCBI taxonomy): Eukaryota > Viridiplantae > Streptophyta > Magnoliopsida > Solanales > Solanaceae > Capsicum > Capsicum pubescens. The sequence continues at coordinate 128,669,355 of CM061541.1, forward strand.
TTAGAATTTGATACTTGGACTCCATGGGTGTAAGGTACCCATGGATGAACATTTAACATACCTCAATTAAAGAATTCTTGAATGTTCTTGAATTGAGAACCTTGAATTTGAATTATCTTGGAAAAAGGAATGGTGAATTTTAGAATTTCTTGAAACTGAATGTTGAAGACTAGGGTTTTCTTGGAGAGAAATTTAATGGAATATCAATATGATATTCTTAGAATATGTTAAATCATTTGTTTAACACGATTTGGGGCTTAGGGGAAAAGACTATACTTTCCTTGGGAATTAAACTCAAAACTGGAACTGGAACCCTAATTTTACCACACGGCACAACGCGGTGCAATCACGTCGTGCCATTGGAAAGGGACAGTTACCATTTTGTCCAACAGCACACGCAGTGCTATCACGTTGCGCCTCTGGAAATAGACAATCCCAATTTGGCACCTCAGCACGATACGGTGCCAATCATGGTGCCTCACTAGGAAGTGACGAACGCGAAAATGCCCCTTGGTGCAAAACTGTGCTTACTGCTATGACACACTGGAAAAGGATGAACGTGATTTTGTCCATCACCGCGATGCGGCCTAATCGCGTTGGGCTACTGTCTTTCACTAAAAATATCATAACTTCTCTCCCGAGTATCAGATTTAGGCAAAATTAATATCATTGGAAATCTAATTCAATTTCCTATCATTTGATGGGTCTTAAGATAGAAAATTCTGAGTTGAACAAAAGATATGCTAGTTTGAAGTTGACTATAGAGGCATTCTTCCCGTAAACTCAATCAGTAGGGAATATTTTGATTCGTCTAATCGTTGTGAGTTATTTGAGGCCTTAATATACATCAAACTCACTCATAAACTACTAAATAACTATAATGTACTTAGCATGAGCTTGAAACATGGCTCTAACATAGGTTGAGATTTTTGGGGTATTATATAGAATCAGATTCTCTACTGCTGGTCAAGGTAATTAATAATATGTGGAAAGTCCCATCGGAGGTAATTGAACAACTAGAGGACATGCAGAGGCTTAAGGAACAAATAGAGATACATGTCAAGAATATATATAGGGAAGGGAATTTTCTAGTAGACTACATAGTTAACCCGGCTATGGACACAAACGGTATAGTGAAGTTCAATTCATTTAAGCAAGTACCAAGCAAAGAAAGGAGAATTATAAACATAGAAAAGTCACAGATACTAGAATTAAGGATATGATCTAGATACATACAGCCACATGCATAAGTTTTGCAAGATACACAGACCATACATGGTGTAGATTCTAAGCAACTTCTATATTTACAGCATAAGATTACCTACTCTAGGAAAGTTACAGCTTCTAATCAGATTGTCTAAAATAAGTCATCTCAAAATACATCACCAAAAACAAAGGGGAATGACATCAGATTTAGCTTTGACTTCAGAATATCAACAGCAACCCCAAGTGTCGATTCAATTACAATTTTGTCAACCAAGTACATTAAGAGAAATTGATAGCAACGAGAAGGGCAGAGTTAAAGAACAAGACATACCTGGGTTGGATCTCGAATAGCTTCCACCTTACTGAACAACCTTCAAATTTTCAATCGTAGCTCACATATGCAGATTCAATCAATAAATAGTTAGAGGTTACCTTGGTCAAGAGAAACATCTTGTGCTAAATTGAGCTTCTCAAGGAAAGGAACAAGTACACAGATGACCCATATAAGAAGAGAAACATTATGGAGTTCCACAGGAAACAAAGAGGCAACATGGAATTACAGAGCTTGTATTGGAAACTAAGCTCAATTTAGAGAGTAAAGTCACTAGATAGACTTAGGATTTCCACTTTGAGTTGGACCTAAAACAAAAAAAATTCCTTGTATTTTATTTGGTTTTGGGCCTTAGTGCCGGCCAATTTTGGATTGATTTAATAAAAAGGCCACTCGACCAAATAAAATTTGAATAAAAAAAAATAAACTTGAAAATTTTGGATTTCTATAGGGTATGACTACTTGACATGATATATTATTCACTATTAATTTAGTTAGCAAAAAATTTACAATAAAAATATGCATATTAGAGTTCCCATAGATCAATTAAGTGGTTGGATTTCTTTTTTGAAAAAATATCGAGAAGAAAGGTTTGAGACTACTATAATTTTAGCAAAGGAAATTGCATCTAAGGAGAATGTAGAACCTAAATTTTGTAACAAAAGTGCAATATATAAACAAAGCAATTTGATGAGAATGTTGATAATGAAATTTCAATGTCTCTACAAGAATCTTTTAGTGTCGATTAATTTTTATACATAGTTGACGAAACTATTATTTCACTACAAAGTAGATTGGGTCAATTCAAAGCGTATGATGAAATTTTTTATTTTCTATTTACAGGTAAAAAATTGAGATTTCTAGATAATGAAAAATTGAAAAAACCTTATCTTAATCTTGAATATTCCCTAATGCATAATAGTCACATTGACATTAATGGTTTAGATTTATTTTTTGAGCTAAAAATATTAAGGAGAAATAGTAAAAGTAGAAGATAATAATGTGATTGATATACTAAGTCAGATAAAATGGCCTGATTCTTTTCCTAATGCCTATATTGCTTATAGAATAATGTTAACAGTTCCTATTACGGTTTTCTCAGCTAAAAGAAGTTTTTTAAAATTAAAATTGATAAAGTATCAACAATATCTTAGGAGAGATTAAATGGATTAGCTATACTGTCAATTAAAAAGGCATTATTAGAAAGTATTGACTATAAAAAAATATTAGTAATTTTGCATCTCAAAAAGCTAATAAAATAAATTTCATCTATATAAACGACTTGATTTCTTTCCTAATTCCTATATTTCTTATAGAATAATGTTGAAAGTTCCTGTTACAGTTTCCTCAATTGAAATAATTTTTCAAAATTAAAATTGATAAAATTGAAAAAGAATTATTAGAAAATACTGACTATAAAATAACATTATTAGTAATTTTGCAATCCAATATATACATATATATGTGTGTGTGTGAGTGTGTGTGTCTCAAGAGAGATTGAATGAATTAGCTATATAGTCAATTGAAAATGAATTATTAGAAAGTTTTCACTATAAAAAAACATTATTAGTAATTTTGCATCCCATAAAGCTAATATTATACATATTTCTACTGTATAGAAGAGGCAGTGTTAGGATGACCAAGGACAAAGACGTAAATATGGACATTATTAAGGGAAAAATGGTCATTATGTCTGGCTGATATTTACCTATCCTCCTCACAAAATCAAACAATTCTTTTGCCGACTCTCATCTATGTTTTTCCTTTTCCTTAATCAATGTATCTGTCAACTTCTTCTTCTTCTTCTTCTTCTTCTGTTTCAACATTATCATCATCGTCTTTTTGGTTTCTCGACATAGTTCGTGGTCGTTCTTAATAGAGTCAAGATGTCTAATAGAAAAAATGACCGCCTCTTCCGGTGATGCTAATAGTGTTTTTGTTGTTGGTCCTATTACTGCGAAAAAGCAATTTCGTGGTGTAATGTTTAAGTATGGTTCTAAGCCAATTCAGGTGTGTTCTTGAGTTCTAATTTCTCTTTTTTCATGTAAAAATTGGATTTTGCATACTTCTTTTTTTTCCAACATCGTCATCATTGTCTTTTTGTTTTTCGGTATAGTTCAATGTCATTCTTAATAGTGTCAAGATGTCTAATAGAAAACCAACCGCCTCTTTCGATGATGCTGACAAGTGTTACTGTTGTTGGACCTATTACTACAAAAAAACAATTATGTGGTGTAATATTTAAGTGTGGTCCTAAGCCTATTCAGGTATGTTCTTGAGTTCTAATTTCGCTATTTTCTTGTGAAAATTGGATTTTGCATACTGGTTTGCTTATCAGTTGGAAAAAGATTTAATTTTTTTCATGGGGTGGTTTAAGTATTATTTAATATGGTTAAAGTTTTGCTTTAGGTTATTGTTCATTAGAGAAAATTAACTTATAATAGTATGTTAAAGTTGTTGCCATATTATCAGGTGGCCACGGGTTTAAGACTTCAAAGTCATAAAAAGTGCCTCTTGCAGAAATGCAGGGTAAGGCCTCGTGGTCTGGCCATACTCAAAACATAGCGAGAGCTTTAAGTTAGTGCATTGTAGTGAGTTGTTTTTGGTATTTTCAGGATTCACAATGGATGTTTTTCATCCCGACTCCACGTCTATTTTATCAAGTATAAAGTATCATTAAGAATTCACTACATCATTCTCTCCTGAGAAGTTTGACTTCCTAAAGCATACTATACAACTGCAGAGAGTATTTAAGATATGCTTATTATAAATTTGAACGCCACATATGATTTCTATGAAAGATGAATGTAAAACATGTGTATGGAATTCCTTTAGGTTAGATTAGGCTTCCCATTTATTTGGTGTATAACGACAACAGTTGTTCATTGGAGTGGGTTGTTTTAATATGCTTTTGGTTCTTGCAGGGAAGAGCTTTACTTAACGCAATTGGAAGCTCGACTTAGAAAAAGGCTGAAAAGGTTTACATTTTTCTTTACCTTAATTGAAAAATTACTAAATAACATCTTTGTCCTATTAATACCACATATTTTGGAGCATAAATGCTTCAGATTAACTACAAAATTTAGGTTATTCACAACAAGAAGAGAATCCCCTAACGTTGTGTCTTGTTGTGTTTTCAATCAGATTTTCTATATCTTATATCTTGCCAACGAATTACTTGAGGGAAAGACGCTTAGGTTAAAGAAACAATACACACTATGTTCTAGAAGAGATCAGGGAATGCAATGAACTGGGATAAATCCCCAGAAAAAGTTGTAGTACAGCTGAATGATTCCCATCCAACTCCTTATATACTAGAACTTTTAAGGATATTGATGGATATTAAAGGTTTGAGCTTGAAGCAGGCATGGGAAATAACTCAAAGGTTCTTTTTTTACTTATTTTATTTGATATTGTCTTCACTGATTGTTAAAGCATTTGATTGACTATTATTGACACTTAAATCTGCTGTAAAATGAGAAATGTAGCTTTATTTACTGCACAAATACTTGATTGATATGTTTTTCCAAAATGATCTAGTAACACATCAACATAGTCACACTCTCCAGTCTCAATGGCGACGTTAAACTACCCTGCATGGGGTTACAGACTTGGAGGTTGTTTGTATAAGATTATAAGTTGGTTAAAATGGCTTAAAAGCCACTTTTTACTTTTAGGAGTGTTTGACAAGTTTCAAAATTGCTTTAAAAAAAAGACAAAATTTGCTTTTTATAAGCCAAAAACTAAAAGCTCCAATTTCCAACTTATTTTTTTTGTCTTTTAAGACATTGTAGTTTGACCAATTAAAAGACATTTTTGTCCCTAAAAATTCTACCTTATTCAAAAATTACCCTTGTGTAGCCCCAAAATAGCTTTTAATGCTTAATGCTTGTATTAATTGATTATTTCCACTTTTTGTATTTATGGCGAACTTACCTCTATCTACATTAGTACTTCTTTTGTATGAAACTTCTAATTTATGAAATATGAATTTGTATTTATTATTCTCCTCCTTTAATATATTCTTTTAAATTTGGACAATTATTATTGTACAACATATGAATTTCTCTAATAAAGAAATAAATCACCAACCAAAATATATGGAGAATACTCATTGAAGATATACAACTTCATGGACGATTAGTGAATGATCCATCTATATTTTACGACGCAACATTCGTATTCGCCAATGTTTTCATAGTGATAGTCATTACTCAATCAACGAGTAATATATTTTGCTAATTAAGAGTATTTTTATCAAACAAATAGTATCATTTGTGTCCAACTATTTATCTATTAATATAATTATAATGATTAGTAACATATATATTTTGCTTAATTATTTAAACTCTTTTTACAAAAAAAGAGGTGTTTTAGCACACAAATTAATAGTCATTCATTAAAATATATATATATATATATATATATATATATATATTAATTTTAATTTTAATCATTTTAGAAATAAAAATTAATAATAATCAACTCCACATATTGTTAACAGCTTTAAGGATATGTCGAATATTTTGACCCCAAAAAAGTGCTTAAAAGCACTTGTTTACCAAACACATCAGCAACTTTTTTTAAGTTTCAGTACTTTTATCCAAACACATAACTGCTTAGTTTTAAAATAAGTTCAGCACTTTTAAAAACACTTTTAAAGAACTTTTTAAAAGACACTTTTTCTCAGGCGATCCAAACGGGCTCTTAAATACTGATATGGACTTTTCAAATAGCTTATTACAAAATATGGAGGGGAGGAAGTTGCAAAAAATTGGATTGAGGTATGAAATATTGATCTTTCGGGCTTTTTAAAATGCTTTAGTAATATTCACCATTGATAGAATGCTAATACAATTTCCAATGTTATTAAATAACTTTGTTAATGCGTGAACAAGACATTAAACATCATTCATAATAGATTCAAAGGAGTACATGTTTAGAAGAAAAATGGAAAATGCTCACATTTTTCAATTTTCCAAAAAAAAGAACACTACCTGAGAAAATTTGAACTCTTTGAGCAATTCTGTTATGCATTTGTTGGTTAAAAAACAGAGAAGATAAATATATGCAAATGAGAGATATTAAAGTTTCTATTGCCTCCTTAATTAGCATCACTTCTAAGTGTGTGTTCATGCTCTTAGTTTATTGATACGAGTTGGGGAGAAAATTTTATCAATTTTGTTTTGCCATAAGTGCTAATGTTATAACGACTCAAAGCAATAGTTTTGTTTGAACCTAATACTCTTTTATGTTCTACAGTTTTTGGTTTTTGTACTATCTCAATCTTATTCTTATAGTAGTAGCTTGGTGTGTTTTTTTCCTCCATTATCAACGACTATCTTTATTGTTCAATTTCTGTGTTCTTCTCCCCCAGTCTGCTTCTGGGACTAAAAGTGGTTTAAGTGGCTAGCCTGTAATTGATTGGCAAGGAAAAGTTGTTCCCTTAAATGCTGGGAGCAAATTATCAAGTGAATTTTCTTTTTTCTTTCCTTTAGAACGAGTTAGTACCCACACTCTGTTCTTCTATATATTCCAGATTTGGTTGTGTTATTTTGTTTTATAAATGTTTTTTACTGAGAAAAGAAATAGTATATTAATGTCAGCATAAAAGATGTGTGCTTAAGTCATATTTACAACTCAAAAGATTGAAGTGTGTCCTTGCTCAAACTTTCATGGAGTATATAATATGTACAAAAGATTCTTCAACTTCTAATAAGCTTTTTTTACACAAAAAAAAAAGAACAGAAAAATACAATTCTTGTTATTTTTCTGAATTGAGTTATAGCATTCTTCAAAGCATCTTGTATTTATCTCTATCCTTATATATAGTCCACCAAATGCATGCTAGAACCATGTTCCTCCCCTTCTTTTCTCTCACACTACCACTATTATTATTCAAAGAACTTTAAGAGACCATATGTAGACTCTAGCATGACCCGCTTAATCCCAACTATGTTAAAAAATAGTTGTCGCGACTGATCTGTCACATAAAATGCAAAAGAAGGTGGTTAATACTCTCGGATTCAGATCTACATAAAAAACACCTGGAACACACTTGGAGTCCCCATGTTTTCAATCTTTCCTGAGTTAAGTATGTCGCTCGCCACCAGCCATGAAAATTAAGCCACCTTGTATGGTATCTTAACTTTCCTAATGAATTTCCATGTTGCTTTCTTTCATTTGAAGCTCTAAGGATCTTAAATTTCACTGAAGCATAAAGTTGACCTCCAAGAAAGTATTTGTTAACTGAGTGATAAAGTTTCAACCCAAATGATGCTTTCTCTCCATATCGCTTAGTCTATGGTAAAGCCTGTCATTTGCCTGTAGAGCTGGAACATCAAGCTTATTATGTCATTAAAAAGTTGAATCTTGAGATGAAGGCCACGAGAGTGAAGATATTGTTACAACTTGTTGAACTTGATGAGTTTTCTCTCCATGCCTATGAGAAGGCCAAACTGTACAAGGAGAAAACCAAGAGATGGCATGACAGGCATATTTAAGACAAAGTGTTTAAACCTGGACAATTTGTTTTTCTATTTAATTCAAGGTTAAAGTTGATTTTAGGTAAATTGCGATCTAAGTGTTATATGCCTCTTGAGGTGGTGCGAATGATGCCTCATGGAGCGGTTGAACTGTGGAATAAATAAAAGACTGAGAAGTTCTTGGTGAATGGACAACGTGTGAAGCATTATTGGGTTGATCATGGAGATATGCACAATGTGTCCATTACCTTTGGTGATGAGTGATACTAAGCTAAGTCGCACCACAAAGTAAAATAAGGAGATATGTGGGAGGCAACCTAAAAATGTAATGTAATAGGTAGTTTAATTTTTTGTTGTTAAAAGAAAAAGAAAAAAATACAAAAAGATGAGTCGTGTCACGACCAAAACTAAGGCGCTAAGTGGGAGGCAACCCACTTTTTCTGATGATGTTTTATTTTTTTGTTCGATGTAGTGATGAGAGAATTGAAACAACGGAGAATACCACATTCATGGAAGCAATCAGGGTTGCAAATTGATGTGTGTAAGTCAGGTTCAACATCAGGTAAAAAGGGGGTTTAAAAATGCACTGGAAACGTGAATTTAAAGGCTCCCGTAATACGGAGAGGGACAAAATAAAAAATTGTCAATTTTTAGTGTGTTAACGTGAAACCACCGCATTGCGGTGTGGAGATAAAATGAGAAAAATATTTCAATTTTCACTATCACCACATCGCGTAGAGGGATGAAATAACAATTATCCAAATCTAGTGGGTCATCGCAATACCATCGCATTGTGGTGGGCGGTAATATAACGATTGGAAAATTCTAATGGACTGGCGTGATACCACCGCATTACGTTGAGGGTTAAAAATGGACCAAAATTTATAAGTTGAACTGACCCGACCCGCCCCTCTATAAATTCCCTCTCAACCCTAAACCCTATTTTTTTCTCATTCTAAGCACCGCTTTCCAATCCCCCAACACAAAAATCTCTTTTAATTTTCGTCGAAGCTCAATTCTTCCAATCAACACCTAAGGTAAGTTCTTCAGTTCCTATTTTCTCTTTATCTTGATGGTAATTTTGAAATTTTAACACGAGTAGGTTGTGTTCTTTATGCTTTATTTGAGTTATAGCCCCATATGCTATATTTTTTCTTGAAATTTGTGTGAATGGTTAGTCATTGCCTTCGTAATCTTGCACTAACTTGTTAAATTTGTGAGTGAATGAATGTTGAATTGATGTATGGGGTCATACTTGTATTGTGACAGGTGATTTTACTGATTTAGTGTATTGATTTATGAAATATGTATGGTGGAGTGGGTGCGACTGAATTTTGGTTGTTTCCATGTGTTTCAACTATTGGGGGTATTTTGGGTGTGAGTTCTTATATCGGGGTAGCAATCTTATCGACCAAACTATACAATGTGTTGAGTGTACTCACTGTCTGAACATGTTAAGCATGGGGAAACATGCATCACCATGTAGGAAAGTCTGAGTACATTGCGTAGTGAAGAGGGACTATTCTGTGAATAATTAAGCATGGGGTGAACCAAACTGGTGGTAGGCCTATGCATGGTTAATGTTTGAAGTCTTGTCGATAGAAGGCATATAGAGTTTAAAAAGGGGTGGAATTTGGGTTGATTGTACGTGATTGGGTCATTCCTATAATAACTTGTACACTCTGCTTGTGGACTCCTATTTTTTGATACACAACGTTGATAATGAATGTGCAAATTTAGAGTTGTTTGTAATTGGGTCTTCCTTGCATTAACTTGATGTAACAGAATAAGGGACATAAATGTGGATAGCTTTCAGTTGACTCCATAAGGGAGATTGATTGCGTTAATGGCATACTAGGTTCCTAAATTGTTTTGGTATAGCTGAAGTTTTTCACTGCTTGAATTGTTGATCCGTGTATGTGTGCTAAATATATTAAATAGGGGAAGTCTGAGTACCCTATTCTTATATGTGCGAACTATCACTAGTATTTAAGTGTGGGGTGCCGTTGTGACCCGTCCATACCTAGTTTAAGCTAGCACGACCTAGGACTCAGTTACTCACTTGTTTGTTACATGTGTTGAATGACAGGTACCATGGATCACCAGCAACTAAAAGTAAAGGTGAAGGTTGGGTCCTCTGCCCAGCTAGAAAATGAAACAAGCAGACAAAAAACCAACTTGCTAGGGTGCCATATGCTCCACCGCTACAATGTGGGAAGACAAGGAAATTCGGGGTTAAGATAGTTAGAAAACCAGACAAGCAGTGGTACACCAAACACACAAATGCCAAATACATTCTTGAGGTTTTCACTGATAGGGTGAGCATAGTACGACGACTTGAGCAGCTGAACATGAACTTCATTTGTCATCAGCCTACTGATTGCAATCTGCACCTTCTTCACGAATTTTATGCCTACTGGGATCCTACGAACCTAAATCATAAATTAAAGGTTCATGGTAAGATGGTCCGGTTCGCAGCTGCAGATATAAATCACTTGTTGGGTATACCTGCCGCTAATGCAAACCCTTTGAAGAAGATGATTATCACTCCTCCCTATGCTCATATCAGACACTTGTTATATGGTACACGCTCTTCTGCTAGGTGGACTAGGCATCGAGTCACTAGTTTGCATTCGTCCTTTCGCTATGCACAAATGAACAAGGAGGCCCGCATTTAGGGAAAAATAGTTTATCATTGCCTTATTCAAGGCAAACACATGATGGAAGTTACAAGGGATGGGGTATGTTTGATCTATGCTTTGATGTGTGATGATATTAACATTAATGTAGGCCAGGTGATATTTTTTGCAATGAAGAAAGCATACTACCAGCTGGGGCATAGCTATGGATTTTGAGGTCTTTTGACTCAATTTTTGAGGAGGCATAGGATATATGAGGAGTTGGATTACAATCCTGATGTTATTAATCGCCCTGTGGATATTACTATTGCTAGGAGCATAGCTGGGGTCCACGGCCCAATCCTGACTATGTCCAAGTGCCAGGCCCGAACTGATGAGATATCCGCCAGGATGTTTGGCCTACAGATGTTGTTGCTGCAGATAGGGGAAGACCTGCAACATACGAAGAACTTTATGTTGTGGAGTTAGATTACCCCCTTGGCAATCATGCTAGGACTTTTCTAAGGATCGAGTTGGAGTTTGTTAAACCTGTAGACAATAATGTACCTACAGATGTGGAGTGGCGGTACCAATACTCAGATATTGGGTTAGATGATAATGACCAGTCTGATGATGGTGATGTAGATTCTGATAATGGTGATAATGAGGAGGGCACCAATGATGACATGACAACGATAGTGCCATTTTACTGGTCAGGGAGTATCACGCCACCTTGCCATATGCTTATTTAATAGCACTAGGACAGTGCTTCGTTTAAGTGTAGGGTGGTTGTCTTTTGCTTTACATTTGATTTCTCTCTATTTTGGTTTGTTTTGGTTGAACAACTTTTATTTTCTTGTTTTGTTGAACTTAGTATTTCTAGCTATTTAGGACACTATGTCTGTTATAGTTAGTAAAGTATGGATTGCAATTTTCCCTCAAGGCATTTTTCGCACTTTGCTCTTAGTTTAAAGTGTTTGCTTTTATTGTTTTTACCTTTCTTAGAATATTTCAGTTTAAAGTATTTATTTTTGCACTCTTTGGTAATTCAAAATAAATCATCATAGCTAGTTTCCCTCCCCTATGATAGATAGATGATGATCGTCTAAAGGGGAGTAGGTCTTAAGTAGAAAATAATTGATAAAAACCTAATCACGATTCAAGAGAAGTGCCTTGTGTGGGCCATTTTTTGCAATGACTTAGAATGAATTGAGTTTTAAAATAAAAGCATGTCTTAAATTTAAAAGGATTTAATTGTAAATTACTTGACCTCGATAGGTGATATATGATTTATTGGCTTAATTTTGAATTCAATAAAGAATAAGATCGGGAACCTTAAGGATCTAACTTGAGTCCGTCCAAGCATTGTGAGTGTCAGTATTTGTTTATATTCTATCCGTATAGAAATGTCTAGAACTTGCCCGGTATGTTACAAAGCAAAATAAAGGGTGTTGGGTGTAGGAAGTGACGTAGGCATTTCTTTGACAACCGCATTTTTAGCCTTTACATACCTACCCTTGTGTATATACCTAGTCATCCCCATCTAGCCTTTAGCCTATTCTTTGGTAGCCTTATATGTAGCTGAATCCTTTCTTTGATAGACCTTTATGTGATCCAAAGCTCATAAGTGCTTTAATATAGAAAATTAAGTAAGTAAGGAGTGTGAAAGTGAAGTAGGAAGAAGGTGAAAGTGAAGCCCCAGAGTAGTATGTTATTGGTGTACAATTGTTGTGGTTGGGAGTTAGGGAAATTTTTTCTAAAGAAGTTCAATTTTTTATTGCCTAGTTGGTTTACAATGAAACTATTTTGGCTCTAGTCCGTTTCGGACATTGTGCATTTCAACCAAGGTTAAATCTTTAGTTGAGGGTGGCTATTATAGGGGTGCATAACAACAAATGGGCATGAAGAAGAACTGGAAATTGATCATCATATAAAAGAAAAATACTCCCGCCTTAGTTAGGTAATGTACTTAATAAGAATGGGGTGAAACGAACGATGTGTGAAGGTAATAAAGTGAAAATTGGGTTGATAGAATGTGATTTTGATTGTAGATTGATATGTAATAAATCTCTTAGGGAGATTAGTCATTATTTCCTAAATAGTTCCTACTTGTCCCTTAGCTTACATTGTAACCATAAAAGACCTAGTTTATCCTTCATCCCGACATCCGACTATTAGTGGAGTAGTACACTAAGGGAAAGCATATGGTTCATTAACTAGAATGTATGAATTCTTTATTGAGAGATAGTGATTCATTTTTGATATTCCCCTTAGGCTATACATTGAAATTAATATGAGTAAATATGGGGTAGCTTTCTTGTTGTAAGGGTGCATGCGGATGAAAGTCCGGTTACTTTTTGTGTTCTAGATTGAGTAATTTGATTGAGTTTTCCAACAAGTTGGAAATTTATTGTTGAGATAGAGAAATTTGAAAAAAATTATCCCATGTGCTAAAACTATTTTGACATACTTGAACTGAGAAGTCATTGTTAAAATTGTTTGTTCCCAACACGAGCATAACTCTTAGGCTGTGGTGTGAAAATTAAGTAATTATGTTGATGATTTAAACTGTTCGAGGAAGAACAAGGTTATAAGTGTGGGGTGGTATTCTTGGGCATATTTATATGTTCAATCATCAATATTCACCCAGATTTGGACTTGTTCTGAGAGCTATAGTGTGCTATTTTAAGGGTAATTGAGCTTTAAGTGTGTTCTTTATCTAATGGACATGATTAGTGTTTGCAGGACTGAATTATGATGAATTAGACATGATTGGACATATTAATAATATGTAATGGTAAAGGGAGCAAAGAAAAGCATTGGAATATAGCTCAGAAAGGAAACCTGAAAGTTTGAACTTTCGAATTTTACAATCACCGTATCACGTTGACAGACCAAATGGCATTTGTCAAAATCCAGTAAGGTACTGTGATGCTATTTCATTGTAGTGAGGAGCTAGTTCTCATTTGTCAGATTCCAGAATGTGGGCACGATATTACCGCATCACGGTGAAATTCCAATTGCTAGTTTTTCGAAGTCTACAGCTCAGTGCATTGCGGTGAAAGATGAAATCGCATTTGTCAAAATTCAATACCTCATAGTGATTGCAGCGTGTTGTGGTGAGGATCTAAATTGCAATTGTCATAAAACATTAATCTTCCGCGATGGCATAAATTTGTGAGGAGTATGGCGTTGGACAACATGGCGCATCATGCCGAATGAAAAAATTGAGATTATTTTGTCCTAACTATAAAAAGAACATTTCAGTACAATTAAAAACACTTGGGGAAAGCATAGCAGCGATGGAAAAACACAAAATTTTCTCTCTTAGGTTTCTTAGAATTTCCTTTGAACTTCTTTACTTCAAGAGTAATTCTTGGTATGATTAATTACATATTTTTTATGCTGAATTCAAACATGAGTGGCTAAACAACCTTGTTCTAGGGTTTAGGCCAAGAACATGATTACTCTTTGATATTATTTATCATAGTTTCTTGTTGTATTATTGTATGGGTTTATTCTTAATTTCTTGAGCTTAGTATTTTGATTAGTGGCTACTATTTGAATAAATCTATATTTCTATGTGAATCCGGGAGGAGAATCATAGGATAGAATGAAGAAGGTAAGGAGAAAGGTTCTTATCCTTTTATAAAATAAGGGATTTGAATTACCATCTAGGATAGGGATATACCTAGAAGCTTTGCTCGGTTCAATTGCTAGAAGATTCCTTTATGAATCTAGATAAATTATTGCATCTCTGCGGGAGCTGTAATTGCAATACTCAATATATAGAAGATTTGAGGTCGGGAGACCAATATTGTACCATTAACATTGCGAATTAGTAACCTGATAACTAACTAGAATGCGATAAGAAGATAGAATTGTATGATTGTTAGATGTGCCTCAACCCTGGAATTCTCATCATTACTATTTACATTCGTTGTTTGCTTTACTATTGTCACAAATTGCTATTTCTTATTTATTTATAATTTTATTCACAATTTCACAATATCTTGATACTTTACAACACTTAATACCTCTTTCTATAAAACAAAAAGTTGGTTAAATTTTTAGTTGTTTAATCTTCGTGGGAAAGATGTCTGACTGTCTAAGTTACTATATTACTTGTACGATCACATGCACTTTTGTGTTCATTTGAACTGCAACAATTCACTTAGATCTACCATAAATTAATTCAATGGATATTATGGTTATATCTATGCTTATTTGTCTTATGTGTAGCTAAATCTCCCTCTTGGGGTTATGTATGAATAGGGGACTAAGTGTGTGTGGGTCGTTATTGTTAGAATCTATTTGGTATTACATGTTTATGGATTTTATTATTGCTATGCTATTTTGGTTGGGATTTGATGGGTGAAAGCTCTAAGCTCTAAAAAAACCTAAGGCTATCTTCGAAAGAAGGATTTTGGGTGAAGTTTAGGAATCTATGTCTTCCTCAAAAGAGGGATGTGGAGACCACAGTAATGATAGACAATTATGAGTGTAGTTTGCTAAATTCTCACTATCTTATAAATAAGGGTGAAAGTGAGGTTGACTATGCCTTAGGTGTCATCCTAGAAATAAGGATGCCTTGAGTGAGGTTGTGGTTGCTAATTGTTGAACACATCGAGGTATTCGAAAGGATCAATGGTTGAAAGTTTGGTGTTTTGTTGAAAGACTAGCATCAAAATCTATAACCAAACCTACCCATATTTGACTTACTAAATTGTTGTTAATGAGTAACTCCTACATGTCACTCCCTTAGTAATGCATAATCCCAAGATCCGTGTATAATTGTTAAAACTCTAATTATTCTTATCCCCAAATTTATACTAGAAAATCCCAAAAAGAAACATTAGTGTAGGAACTCACCTCCCCCATTTTATTTTTTTGTACAATTTTTTTGAATTTAACTTGTAACTATCATTTCAAATTAATTTGATCGCCACTCACATTGTTCCTCATGGATTAGACCCCGACTCTAAAGTTAGGTAAATATATTGACGGTGACTGCCTTTCACTCAAATTGACGTGTAAGTTGAGCATTATTAAAAATGGCGGCGTTGCCGGCGAACAATTTGGTGTATTAAGTTAGTTTGCAATCTTAGTTACGTGCTTGAATTCAAGCTTGTAAATATTTGTTTCTAACTTTTCTTTGTAGGTAGATTTTATTTTATTTTTTCTTTTCTTGATGGCATCTTCTAACAAGTATGATTTTAATGATTGGAAGTCATATCGTGACCCCCTATGTTCATATTGTTACAGACCACACTTCAGGAGTGATTGTAAGTTTTCTTCTCGGTGAGAGATTTTACCATCTCTATCCGATTAGGAGTATGGTTTCCCCATAAGTCCTTGGGGTGAGATTTTACCATCTCTATATGATTAGGATTATGGTTTCCCCATGTACGTCCACTTACAAGGACATTGGGACGAGTGTCCAAAAACCCCCTTCCCCTATTATACTGATCAAGTTTCTAGTTTTTCTTATGAGCTTGATAGTTCCTATGAAGAAAAGAAAGAGGATCAACAATTCGAATCCACCGATCTTGAAGAATTACTCCAAACTATTTTGGACCGAGTAGATACAACGGGGGAGAATATGGAATACATGATGAGGAATGGACAAGTGTCAAGAAAGATCTATTGAGAAAAGAAGAAAAACTTGAAATTACCATTACCTTTCCTATTGCTAAAGAGGAGTATTACCATGAAGAGAAACTGAGCTATGATGATGAGCTTGGTAGCAAATATTCCTCAATGACTTCCCAATTATCCGACTCATATAAGAAAAAAGACACCAAAATAAAAGATGTGAGTATAGAGTCAAAAGAAGAAACAATGCACTATGCTCATGATGACTCTAGCTCATTTCAGGGTGAGTACGTTCCGTTGGATGCAATTCCCAGTGTAAAATAAGAACCCTATTGTAACCACTTTTGAACGTTATGCTTGTTGTATAGGATGGAAGTCAATATACCCAAGCTAATAATAAACCTTGGAGAGAATTAACCCCTCTCTTATATTGTTGAATTTGACATTCCAACAAAATATATGGATCCCCCACACATCAATGACTGAGAAACTCAGCTTCCGAAGTACAAGGAACGACTAATTGATGACCATGCTTTTACCCACGGAACCATTCCAAAAATTTGATGTGAAGTTGGGTAAAAGGTTCAAATCTTCAAAATGGCGAGATATAAGCTTTCTTGTTATCTCTCCATGTCTTACAAGTGTCATCTTGCAAGATTTGAATCTTTTGTCCCTCTGTCATATATTGAATAATGAATGAAAGCTAGGACAAAAATTCAAATCTTCTAAGTGGAGACACAAAAGAGATGAATGAAGATGTCATGCTGCGATAGTAAACTAAGTGCTCAATTGGAGGAAACCCATCACGCAACAAAAAATGGCCTATATCCTTTTAGTTTATATATGCTAGAAGATTTTAATTTATGTTGTTATTCATGTGCATGCATAGTCCATAAAGTATTGGTGTTTAGGGGCATTTTGTTTGAATTTTGAAAGAAGGGATGTGTTCATTTGGAAAATAGGCTAAGAAGGACATGCAGGAACTCTAGATGCTTGGTCTTAGTTTCCATGACCGCAGTATGAGCCTCCGCCATCATGGAAACCATGTGACCGCGATCGCATAACTTGGACCACGATCACGATTAACTAAGATTAAAAAGACCATCCGAATGCCATGCACCCATGCACCTTAGTTTCAAATTTTCTCATAATTTCCCTCAAAATTATGGCCTCTCAAGAGTATCCAAGGTTTCATCTCAAACCTTTTCCATCAGTTACCTGGTATGCAGTCTCAAACTCCCTTATAATCTCTATTATTTTAGGCTTCGGCCTTGTAGCTAAAATTGAGCTTGAAATAGTGTTATAATGCCAAAACTATGCTTATTTGTTATAATAATTATGGTTAGTGGCCGTAGGGTGTCCTCATGTCATTTGGGGAAGTCTTGAGTACAAATATTCCAAACTAGACTAGTTATAATTGATATTTACAATAGGTGTCCATTTGTTGCTCAAGTGAGTCCAACATGAATTCCTTTAAGCTTGGGGCTACAATCTTGTGCTCGAGGGTTATTTTTTCTAATCATGATGTTGTACACCTAGTTAAAAGACAAAGTTGGTGTTAAGTTTGTGTCTTTTAAGCATTAGAAGAACTGTTGGTTATGGTCTCAGGTATCGCGATCGCATTTCTTAAGACCGCGACCACAGTAATGCAATTGCGGTAAATACACCATAATCGCCATACTTGAGGACAGTTGCCTAGAAAAAATCCAACTTTTTGAATTTCTATTTTTCACCCCTGAATCTCCTATAATAGTACCACATGTAATTTTCTTGTTAATCTAGCGTATGTTTTGCTTTGAAAGTATTAAAAATGGTCTGAAATGTCCTACATACAGGTACTCATCTACAGAATGGGAGACTTGGATGAATTCTAAGCCTTGCTTCTAGAAATCGACTACTAGTATAACAAGAACCTCCCAAGGTCAAAGATTTACCTAGAACGGAGTATTTTTATGTACCAAGCTCCAATGAAGTTCCCAGAACTCTTTGATAGAATTTCTGTTACTAGGGAATATGCTCCAAGACTGCCCCAGGGGCCTGGAGAATCCTTCACCACTCGCCATTCATATGCGGCGTAGTCCGACTATGAAATATATCAGGAAGAGATGAAGAAGCAAGGTGCTTGGGTTGCGAAATTGTAAAGAGCATAGTCGACCTTGGCAATATCACACAGGACCCTCCGGGAGTTACAGGAAAGGTTATTGAAGAGGGTAAAAAAGAGATAAAAATTCTTCACCAAGTTGTGGAGAGGGTAAAAGGTCTTCTTTAAGGTGCTTAATCCTATAGAACATCTACCGAGGAGCGACAGTAATGATGGAGCCACTGCTGAGGGGTTTGGTGCTAACGACGGTAGAGAAGATGTATGGTATACCAAAGATGATGAAGTTGATTCAGAGAGCATCCTTTACTCTTACCTTCCTAACTAGGCAGTGGGGGCATTGCCAACTTTTCAATTGGGAGTACATGTCCCTATATTTAAACTACTTGGATGTTCATAGGTAGTGTTTTGGATGACACTCTAGATATTATTTTTATCATGTTTTGAGATGCTATATTTTTTGGTACTCTAATGGTGCCCACGTTTTATCGATTATCATGCTTTTATTTTATTTCTAGTTTTAGTTTTCTATACAAACTTTAAATTTTGTTATGGATATTAGTGATGTTGGGATAAGTATGTAGGGGAATTCTGAGTACCTGTAGCATAACTGTTGAAGATGTAATAGAAGCCTGAGTACCTGTGGAGTTTTTGTTTGTTTTATAAGGTTTGGATCAAATTGTGCACCATTGGCAATGTCTGAGTAGCCATATGGTTAGTTTTCCTATTTTAAGCCAAGATGTGAGACTAAGACTTTGGTTGTAGCCGTCGCCATATGTTAGCAATTTTTGTATGGTCCTATGGCAAATCAAGAAACCCCCTCGGTCCAAAAATTTTAAAACATCAAGGGCGTGGATGTGAGCAATGTTGTGACAAATTCTTTTCTCTTTTTGTGGTTTCACAAATTCTTTATGTGTGAATAGTGATAAATACTCCATGATTTTTTCCATTGGGAGGGACATTTGAGCTTTCTTAACGGATTTTACAGCTATGTGTGATGAGAATGTTGTATTCTTCTCTGTATACTTGTGTTATATAAAACTTGTTCCATAAGTCTTTCAAAACTAATTTTGATTGTATTTGGTTGGAGAAATGATCTTAGGCCCCCTTTGTGATTTAAAAAGTCTACCCATGTATAATTGTAAACCCTAGTACCTGCTTTGAACCTTTAAACCTTTCTTTGGAAAGCACGTTACAAGCCATGGACCATTCTTTTATCCCTCTTTTGAACCATACCCTCCTTGATATCAAAAATGTAAAGTGAAGCTAAAATCCTAAGTTGGGGGTGGTAAAGATCGATGGAAGTAAGTTTGGGACCACAAAGTTGTAAGTGAAATGCCTAGTGTGCCTAAGATTTAAAAGGAAAAGAATAAAATAAGAAGAAGTCCAACTAAGAAAGCTTTGCATGAAAAGTAGCAAGAAAATGAAATGAAAGAAAAGTGGTGAACAAAGGTATCAAAAAGTAGGCATAAGAAAAGAGAGAAAACAAAGTAGAGTGGCCTTTAGTCTAAAAGAGGAGTGTTGTAAAGTGTGATGTAGATGTTCAAGGTAGGGTGTAACCTAGTTCCCTAAATGATATCCTACCCTAACCCGAACCTACGTTACAAGCTTATAAAGTCTTTTGAGATCTCCAACCATTTACTTTCTTTTTAGTGGAGATTGAATATAGGGGCAAGCCTATGGCATGACACTTGTTGCATTGAGATTTCTTTTGTGAGGGGAGAATTTTTCACTTAAAATTCCTTGTTACTTGTTCGGTAGTTTGGTGTGTGAAACTTTTCCTTCTTGTGAGATGGACATGAAAACAAGTTGAGGTGAGTGATTTTGTCACCTCTCGGATAATGAGGCAACTAGAGTATGGTTTAGTTTTAGTCAAAAGGTGAGCCACTTCTAGAGTATTGGTTTTTGTTGTTTGATTTCTCCTTAAAGTCTGATGTAGCCTAGAATATTACATTTTATAATGAGGTGTTTTAAGAAATTAGCCTAGCATAAGTACGATAAGCTACTTGTGGTTGAGACTCAAGTCAAGGTCGGTTTGGCATTTAAAGAATAAAATATGGGCATAAATGATTGTGGTTCTTGGTAAAGAGGTACTGTTGCTTGAGGATAACAAAGGCCTTAAGTTGGGGGTGCTGATGAGTGGTGATTTTACCACTCATTCGTAATCTTTTTTTGTGCACATTACCTTGTCTCAAATGAGTAAATGAGTTATAATTGTGATTTAATGCACTAATATCCACTCGTTTGAGGTATAGGAGTTGAAAAGACAAAGATATGTGGATTGGAGCTTGAAATGATCAAAAGGGAGCAGAAAAAGTGCAGCTAAAGGCCTTCAGTAAACTATCCTCAGTTATCGTAGTCGCGGTCCATGGGCTACAGTCGCGGTCAGTCAAGATGGTCAATCAACCACGACCGCAGACGTCAATCGCATTCGCGTCGCCACAGTCGCAGCCATACTTGCACGATCGCGTCTTGGCGGAAATTTACAGCCCAAGGGTAAAACTATAATTGTATGTGTTGATCCTAATTTGAAAAAAATGGCTCAAACCCTAAGGGGATGTATCATTAAATTCCATCACATTCCTTCTTCCCTAATTTTCAAGGTTTAGCTTGAGACTTTGTAGCCTTTATTTTTGGAGAAGAAAATATTGTATAAATTTTGGGTGAAGAATACATTGGAGACCTTCCAAGTGGAAAATTTTCTCACTCCCATTGTTGATGCTATGGAGGAGCCAAGTTTTAAATAACATTCACTTAGATCTACCAGAAATTAATTCAATGGAGATTATGGGTATATCTAAGCTTATTTATCTTATGTGTACATAAATCTCCCTCTTGGGGTTATGTGTGAATAGAGGTCTAAGTGTGTGTGGGTTGTTATTATTAGTATCTATTTGGTAGTTCATGTTTATGGGTTCTACTATTGCTATTCTATTTTGGTTGGGATTTTTTGGGTGAAAGCTCAATATACCCACATGGGCTTGATGGGTGAGAGCGCCAAGCTCTAAAAGACCTAAGGCTATCTTCAAAAAAAAGGTTTTAGGTGTAGTTTAGGAATCTATGTCATCCTCAAAAAAGGAATATGGAGACCAAAGCAATGATAGACAATTATGAGTGTAATTTGCTAAATTCTCACTATCTTAGAAATAAGGTTAAAAGTGAGGTTGTCTGTGCCTTGGGTATCATCCTAGAAATAGGGATGGCTTGACTGAGGTTTTGGTTTCTAATTGTTGAACACATCCATTATGTATTCGAAAGGATCAATGGGGGGAAGTTTTGTGTTTTGTTGAAAGACTAGCATCAAAATCTATAGCCAAACCTACCCATATTTGACTTACTAAATTGATGTTGATGACTAACTCCCACATGTCACTCCCTTAGTAATGCATAATCCCAAGATCCGTGTATAATTGTTAAAACTCTAATTATTCTTATCCCCAAATTTATACTAGAAAATCCCAAAAAGAAACATTAGTGTAGGAACTCAAAACCCAAGAACATTCAAGGGTTTTACCGAGAATTCATCATCCGGGTTCCAAACTTTGAATTGACTTCAAATTCTTATTTATTTCAAGAATATTTCTTTTTCCTAAACATGAATTTTATAATGTGGGATTAATTGAATGGATTTTTATGTGATTTAAATTGCGGGTTTTGAAATTGGGTAGAGGGGTTTTAGTTATTACTGACTGAATTACTAGTCCTATGTTTTAAATTGTTTAATCATGCTTTAAATTGATGTTTACTGGACTAAGGGGGAGATGGTGTGCTGCGTTGCCAGGGAAGGTTATATGTCCCATGTGTTTATGAGATAAGACAGTGAATTCTTATAGAGACACATGGTGCGTACTACTCGATTTATCCAGGGGCCACGAAGATGTACCACGATCTGCGGGAAATCTATTAGTGGAGTAGGATGAAGAGAGATAATGCAAAGTTTGTGGCTAAGTGCTCCACTTTTAAGCAGGTTAAACCTCAGTACATCCTTCCACCCTCAGATAGATGTCCAAGCAGAAAGGACCATTCAGACCCTTGAGGATATATTGAGAGCGTGTGTACTCGAATTTAAGGGCAGTTGGGACGATCACTTGCCTTTGATTGAATTTGTGTATAACAACAGCTATCATTCTATTATTCATATGGCTCCTTTTGAGGGTCTAAATGGAGGAGATTTATATCTTTAATTGGTTGGTTTGAAGTAGGAGAAACAGCATTAATAGGGCCTGACTTGGTATTTGATGCTTTAGAGAAAGTTCAGTTGATCAGGGAGAGGCTTAAGGAATCCCAGAGCCGAAAGAAATCATATGCATATGTGAGGAGGAAAGATCTTGGGTTTGAGATTAATGATTTTGTATATCTAATGATCTCTCCCATGAAGGGAGTGAAGAGGTTTGGTAAGAAGGGGAAGCTTCATCCCCGATATATTGGCCCTTACAGGATTTTACGTCGTTTCAGAAAGGTGGGTTATGAGCCTGAGTTGCCTGCAGAGTTAGCATCAGTGCACTTAGTATTCCATATCTCTTTGTTGAAGAAGTGTATTGGTGACCCAGTGGTAGTTGTTCCCGCAGAAAGCGTAGATGTTCAAAACAGTCTTTCCTACGAGGAGATTCCAGTCGAAATTCTTGATCGACAAGTTCGTAGACTAAGAAACTAAGAAGTTCCCCTAGTCCAAGTTCTTTGGTGGAATCAGTCCATTAGGGATCCAATTGGGAAGCAAAAGTAGATATGCGAACCAATTACCCTCATCTTTTCTCCGCAAACTCAGATTCAGCCTAAGGTAACAATCTTCTTAGAATTTCTCTTTTCCATGCTTAGTTTCAGATGCATATCATTCTCATGTCAGTTATGCATTAACAGAACCAGCTCGGTCATGATTCATGTTTCAGACTCAATCATGTAATCACGTATATTCATCATACAATCTCAGTTTTTCAGTGCTTTAAATTTAGCCAGTCTCATTCGAGGACGAATGTTCCCAAAGGGGAGATATTGTAATACCCCAAAAATCCAAACCAATGTTAGCATCATGTTTGAAGATAATGCATATTAAATTATTGTTCTTTGATAGTTTTATGAGTTAGTTTGAGGTATATTAAGGCCCCAATAACTCCCAGTTTTTAGGCGAATCAAAATAATCCTTACCGATTGAAATTTTGATAAGAATATTGCTTTAGTCAACTTCAAATGAGCATATATTTTCCTCTACTAAGAATTTTCCATCTCAAGACCACCAAGTGATAGTAAATTGAATTAGCTTTCCAACGATACAAATTTTGCCCAAATCCACTACTCGGGTGAGAATTTATGGAACATTTAGTGCAAAATAGTAGCCCAATGCTAAAAGACAGTATCGCGGTGATAGCCAATTTCACGTTCGTCCTTCTCTAGTGTGTCACCGCGATTCCCACCACATCACTTCAAGGGGTCATTTTGCAATATTCATTTTCTAATGAGGCACCGCAATGGAACCACATCGCGCCAAGGGCTAAATTCGCATTTAGTGGGGTACCACGATAGCGCTGCGTCATGCCAAGGTTCCAATTCGTACTTGTCAGTTTTTCAGTGGCCTGACGTGATAGCACCGCATCGCATCGGGTGTCAAAATTGGGATTTCCATTTCCAGTTCTAAGTTTTAATTTGTCTAAGGGCATTTAAGTCCTTTCCCTTCACCTCATTCAGTCAAAACACGAGATTTAAGTCCCAATAGAGCATTATTTGCACACTATTTCATAATTCTCTCAAATTAAATTAATCTTCTTTCAAGAATAAAATCCCCAACCTTCAAAAATTCAAGATCAAATCTCAAGAATTCACCATCAACTCTCACAAATTCATTAACCCAGTTATGTTATGTGTTCATCCATGGATTCCTTTCACCCATGGAGCCCAAGTATCAAATTTTAAATTCAAAGATATGATTATTACAAGTTATTGTGATTTTAAATTGTGGTTTTAACCATGAATCTTGATTCTATACCATGTTTACATGAAGTTGTTGTTGTTATTAAACCCCACATATTTTAATATAGTTATTCACTGATTTAAAATCATAATTGGTGATGTTGGTGTTGAAATTATGCTATTCCCCTAAGCTTTAAACTATTTCCATGCTTAGCCTAGATGATGAATATCAAGTGTTTGATGAAATGCCTACAAGAATGAATTTTTGATAAATGCTTTCATGTTATGTCCTCCAAGTTTAGTACTATATTTACTATTATTGCTATTGAGTCCTGGGGGTTATGAATACCTGAAAACATAGTAGTTTACCTGGTCTCAGTATCTTTAGAATAGTTTCAAAATATGACATGAGCTCTATCAGTTCAGTCAATCATCAAAATTAGTTAACGGTAGAATAGTTTAGCAATCCGAGTCAGTTCATTTGGGAATAGGATTTAGCACCAAGCGAGTGTAGGGACGACGGCTTCCCCTTTAGATAGGCATAGTTGTTAGTAGCATTCCATGTACTCCAGAACTATGTAGCCAGCATAGGATATGAGGAGTCACCCATCAGGTTAGGCTTGACTACCTCTTAGGGGTCACCTGTCAGTTTAGGGTTGACACCCTTAGTCCTTCGGGATAGTACATCAGTGGATCCACATAGCAAGTGTTAGTACCCCTAGCACGGTATTGGCACCCTTCAAACTGGGCTTACAAGTTGGACCCCAACTTTCTCATTGGGGCATGTCGTTAGACGATAGATCCCATAGTTTCAGTCCAGCGATCAACTCAGTAATTCAGTTTCAGTTGCTTGACCATAACATACAGATATCAATAATTTAGTTATAAAATTTTAGTATTTTAGTTTACAGATTATATTCAGAACATGTTTATGCATGGTCACATATTTTTGTATTTATAGATTTCACGCATCTTCAGTATTTACAGATTTCATGCATTTTATTTAGTATTTCATGTTATCTATTTATTCAGTCAATTATTACACATGATCATCAAACCATGCATGTCATCCTACCTCATTTAGCATACCAGTACATTCAAAGTACTGATCGCATACTCTTTTCTTGCGCTATGATCTATCATATCATAAGTTTGGACGCTCCGTTCCTAGATCTCCCTTAGACCTCACAGATTATTAGCAGTAGCAGTGGTGAGTCCTCATATTTCGAGGACAAACTATATTTATTTTTATGCTTTTCATTTCAGTTGTTAGATGGAGTTAGTTGGGGCATGTACCATCAACTCCCATTCAGTCAGTTTAGAGGCTTTCAGATATTTCAGACAGTTGGTTAGTTCTCAGATTTCAGTTGTCATTGTCAAATGTTGCATTTGTATTAACAGGTTTGTTTATCATATTTATTACTTAAAACCTTATGGCATTCATCAGTTAAATTCCCCATATGTTATTATACTATTTAATGCTCGCAGTAGGTACATCTCATGGGTTAGATCATGGTCCTTTGGGACTTATAAGCATCGTATGGCACATAGGGTGTACTCTTGGGGTGTTACATCTTCAGTCCGTCATACGGTTGAGATACCGTTATGACAAGGACCTAGCTTGGGTCGTGAAAAGAATATCATCAATAAACACAATAACAAAAGAATCTAAGAACGACATAAAAATTCAATTTATTAAACTCATTAAGGTTGCAGGTGTATTATTCAACACAAAAGACATCCATAGAAACTCATAATGGACATATCGGGTTTTAAAAGTTGTCATCATTATGACCTCCGATCTAATTCTCAACTGATGATAACCCAACCTCAAATCAATTTTTAAAAACACTGACGCACCCTGTAACTAATAAAAAAAGTCATATGTGCGAGGTAATAGATATTTATTTTTAATGGTAATCTTATTTAGATGATTGTAATCAATGAACATCCTCAATCTACCATCATTATTCTTGAATAACAAGCCAATAGAACGTCATGGTAAAGCATATACATGAATGAAACCTTTATCAAGTAGCTTCCACAGTTTAATTTTAAGCTCTATCAATTCTGCTGGATCCATTCGATAAGGTGGGAAAGAAATAAGGCAAGTGCCCGACTCTAAGTCAATGGATAAATCGATATCTCTATCCGGAGGCATACCTGGTAGGACTGAAGGAAACACATCCTGAAATTCAGAGACTACAGCAATTGACTCTATAGAAGGGAGCTCTCATCTGGATCTTGAAGATAAGCTAAAAATATTGAAAACCCCTTACCCACTAGACTCTTATCCTGGACATATGATATAATCTTTAGTAGTTTGGCCTTATAAACTCCCTCCCACCCTAGTTCCTTCATCCCAAACATAGCTAGAGTCATAATTTTAGCACTACAGTTTAAAACAACATGATATAGCGTAAGCAAGTCATGCCAAGAATTACATAAAAGTCTAATATATTGAGAATAACCAAGTCTACCTAAATTTGAAAATCCATAAATAATACAGGACAAGAAAGAGAAACATGGCTTAACTATCACAGACTCACCCATCGGAGTAGACACAGAAATAGGATAAACAAAAACATCACAACCCTAAGTCAGACCCACAACAAACTGGAAAGATACATAGTAATAACTAAACCCCAGATCAAATAAAATAGAGGTCATCTAGTCAAAAATAAAAATAATAGTCATGATTACTACGTCAGAAGCCTCAACATCAATCTTTCTTAAAAATGCATAACAGTGAGCCAGGTTATTAACCTGAACTAATTCTATAATTGACTATTCTCCTCCCTGATGCCACTATTTCCTCAACCATCCCGACTACCTGTATGATTTACCCGTACTTCCTATGGTTGAACCCTGCCACTTCTCTTTTTTTTATACCTGCTGGGACTATAGCCCCCAGTTTCCTACTACATCCAAGAATTCGCCTGCCTCATAGGAAATTGCCTTTTAAAGTGACCAGTTGCACCACAATAGTAATATCCCTACCCTAGAAAAGGCCTGCTAGTAGAAGAATAAGCAGCCTCTTGGCTCCTAATAACCTATGCCTGGGAAGAACCCTTAACTGGAAGCACAGTAGAAGTTGGAAAGGTGAACTAAATAGGACCGGATGAAGAGGCCTGCTAACCGTGGTCTTTAAAGTAAGACCCATTGAAATTCCCAATATTTCAATATTTCTTGGTTAACATCTCTACCCAACACGCTTGGTTAATGTCACAACCCAATTTCTTAGGTTATGTTGGTGCCTACTATAACCCACCAGTAGGAAAATCAAACACATAGTTCGGAATGGCTAGTAATGGATTACCAAAAATATATAGAGAAAAGATTTAGGAAATTGATGAAATAAAGAACCAATTACATAATATAATCCCAAAATCTGGCGGTATCAGTACAAGAGCTGCAAATAATACACGGGTACAAAATGAAGTTAAATCGAATACACAGATATAACTTAGCTCCGAATAAAACATAGAGACTAGTCAAAAGCATAAGAGAGAGATAGTCAGTGCTCAAAACATCAAGATCTCACCTTAAGTCTTTGAACTATGTATGCTCCACATGAACCACACATATCAATGGAGATAACCCATGTTGTGATCTACAGGCTGCAAAAATATAGTATGAGTACCAAAACAATGAGTACTTAGTAGGAATCATCGATCGACTGAGCTATGTCATGGTATAAATATGATATAACACAAGATAATCATAATTAAGTCAAGGTACAAAATCATACCTAAATCATCTCCATCATCACTGTATATATTAAGTAATAAAAATGGAATAACAGTATAATATAAAGCATAAACAATGTCAATATTGTTATACATAACAAGTAATAATTATCGGAATAACAATATCACATTAGGCATCCACACATGTCGATATCGCTGCACATAACAAGTAACAAATCTCAGAATAACAATATATCATAAGACATCAACATAAGCAATCACAAGTACAAAGTTGGATCCCATACGCCAACTAGTGCAGAAGGTAAAGAACTCTTCATAACATCCCATATCACTAGAGAGTACACCCAAGATAAATGCAAATGAATCAAATCAATAATATATCCAAATTTAATCGTTTAATCAACCACCATTCCACACTTACCATCAATCGAATTAATTTATCAACATTCCACAATTATTATCAATCAAAAGTTCACCAACCTTCCCCAATTATCATCAACATTCATAATTAAATAACGCATGACAATGTATGCATAACCATAACAATACCATTAGTTAGATAACTATATCCTCAATACGCACTAATAACTCTTTATTAGCAAGCCAATGCTTATTTATTAATCCTATTATTCACTAGTCATCATATAACTTCTAATTGTTATTTATACATTATTCTCGACATAATCACTATTCATGGGTCAACAACTAGTCATTCTTCATCAACTAGCCAATAGATAGCGCATAGCCAAAATTCATTACTAAGCCATACTTATCAACTAGACAATATTTATTTCTAGCCATCACAAACTCACTAATCACCATTGATCCAATAACCACTAATCACCAGTTATTCACTATTCAATTTATTGATTAAACTCCAATATATAACTAACATCACTAATACACAAATCCTAGTTTGTCAACTAGTCATCATCATCGACTAAATCATTACTATCAACTAAATATTAGTTTTATAAGTCTTCATTTAAGCTAAATATCATTATAGCTTAATCATCATAATTACTAGTCATCAATACCACTAGTCCTTGCTATTGCTAAGATTTAGCTATCCATAATTCATTATTAACCTCTTAATTAATATTCACCATTAATTATCTTTTCAACCTTGAATAAAAAACTATACCATTTTCTATCTTGATTACTAGAAAACTATTGTTTGCCTCTCTAATATCAATATTATACCCAACACACATGAGCATAAATACATATAGATGCCATACATAGTGTTGGCCAAACTTGAACCGGTAGATGGACTCATAGGCACATCAATAATCATCCTCCGGCCTTTTTGGTATATACATATCATCATAACTATCCTCCGACCTTGTCAGATATCAACATATAATCATAGTATCCTCCATCCTTGCTGAGTATCATTATATCATCATAATATTCTCCAACCTTATCAAGAATCATCATATAATAATAATATCCTTTGGCCTTTTGGGGTATCATCATAATATCTTTATTAATATCTATAATAAAGAGCAAGCCTCACGAGAGCTAAAGTAACGGACAAACTTCACTAGGCTAAGTAAAGAATAAGCCCCACGAGGTCTAAAGGAAACAATAAGCCCTACGAGGGCTAAAGTAAAGAACAAGCCCCACGAGGGATAAAGTAAATAAACATAAAAGGAGAAGCAAGAAGAGAATATCTCCATATTTCCTTGTTCATCATCAATGTCACATTATCAATAAGTGTATATTTATGTAACATGAATGTTATAAATGATAAATCAATCATCTAGTCCATTGGACCATGAGCATAACCATAAGAATTATCATGAGCAATGGCCCAAAAGTAACCTATTTATTGCCCCACCATTAGCATATAGAAAGTTTATCACTAACTTGAGCAATATCAAATCCATGGCACAATCTATAGCTTATTCATAACATAGTCGATATCGTACTTTATGGCTTAAGACATGTTATAGTCAAGGCCCAATTCAATAAGGTGTTCATTGGCCCACTCAATACCCATGCAATAACCTAATCAATAGCTCGAGTAATCGACTCATCCATGGCTTATTGAATAACATGGTCATGGGCTTCTTAAATAACATAAACAATAGCTCATTATAGCATCATCAATAAATTTAATATCAAGGTTCATCAATATTGCCTCAAGGGGCCCTTTTCTAGGCATTTCATAAGCATCTATGGGTCTCACGAGAACTACCTCAATCTGGCTTAAGATGGGTCAAGGCCCCTTTCTAAATCCCCCAATATACCTTCTAAGTTCATTTCTACCCCACACTAG
Source organism: Capsicum pubescens (assembly GCA_030864215.1). NCBI lineage: Eukaryota > Viridiplantae > Streptophyta > Magnoliopsida > Solanales > Solanaceae > Capsicum > Capsicum pubescens. The sequence continues at coordinate 128,699,583 of CM061541.1, forward strand.
GTTAAGCTATATAATCCAACTCTTAGATGTATACTAAGCCAACATTAAGTCCAAGGAAAGGATCCCACTCAAAAGCCATCACTAAATTCATTGGAACTAAAGCAACTTTATTAGGGTAAGCATCTAAGGCCAATCTTACTCTAAGCATGAGTGACAAGGTCACTCCTATCAAACTAGAGTAGTTCTAAGCATTCTCATGTAAAGCATGAGACATTAAGTCTAATCCATTATGTTTCAAGAACACAAGCTAGACACTTCATTATATGGATCCAAATGACCTAAAAAATCCAACTGACCATAAGTCTTGAATAATCATCAGACCAACACCTAAAACCCCTTTTAATCTAACAAGATATCACAATTATACTATAAAATAGCTTAATCTAACAAGGAATAATCCTAACCTACCTCAAATCTGAAGAATGCTCATCAATCCGTTAATCCTTCATTTTTCCCCTTCCAAGAAGCCTCTTTAAGATTACAAGCTATCAAAAACATAATCTAATCATCAATACGAGTATAACGATACCCATATTACATCATTGTGCTTCGAGTCCAAAAACAACACCAAAAACCCTAAGTGGGTTCCACTTATAGAAAACATGTTCCCGAGGTCGACCAAAAGATCATACACCATCAAGGAATCATAACCCTTAAGAAATAGGTACAAGATAAGCTTATTTAGGGCTAAAATCAGGCCCTCAAGATATTTAGGGTTTTGGTCAAATAATCAAGAAATTCAAGCTTGAAATAGAAGGTTTCATACCTTAAATCCGATGTTAATCACAAAAATATATATTAATCAAGTTTCCAACTCACCCACGAGACTTAGTTTTGAGTTATGTTACCTTTTTAGGGATTTTATATAATACCCTAAACTTTTTTTGAAGTCTAATTTAGTCTCCAAAAGAATTAGGGATGACTTCCTAAGTGAATGATGTTTAAATCAGATAAAATTTCCCTAATTTTGAACGATACCAATTTTGTCCAACGATACCAATTTCGTCCAAATCTGGTATTGGAGTAAAAAGTTATGGATGTTTTACAGAGAACTTTCAAAACTGCCCAGAAGCGACGGTCTGACCGATGGACCATCGAGCTAGGGACGGACCATCGCCCAAGCCATCGCGACTAAGGCAGTGAACCCTTCCTCTGGCTAAGTGCGACGGTCAGGACATATGGACCGTCGATCTAACAACGGACCGTCACCTAAACCATCACAGACGAGGCAGAAAGTTTAGGTTCTGGTCAAGTACGACGAGATGGACCGACGGACCGTCGAGCCAGCGAACCATCACCACTTTTGATCAGAGATTTTAAGTCATTTTTAAAAGGGTATTTGGTTCTTTTTATACCCGTTTTAACCCCTAATTATACCAGACCAAAGCTCATAACTTCATTATTCATACATAAAACCAAATTAGGGTTTTTCTCAAAGATCAATCCCCAAGAATAAAAAACCCTAGGTGTTTAATTCCAAGTCAAAAATTCAAGCTTTTCTCCACCAATCTTCAAGAAATCATCCACCCAGGTATGTTTAGTGTTGATTCATGGGTTCCTTTCACCCATGAAGCTCAAGAATCCTATTTTAAAATCATGAGTTGTGAAACCCATGTTGTGGATTGATTATAATCGCGTTTATGTTATTATGTGACTTCTAAGTTGGAACCTTTAATATGGTTCATGAAATTTGTTAATATATAGATTGAAATCGATGAAATTGAGTTGAATGAAGGAACTTGATGTATTAAGTTGATGTTCATGCTTAATCCCTAAGTTATGCATACTAGATGTTTGATAAAATGCCTAAGAGAGTAAGATTTATGCTTATTGACTCAATAGGGCCTAAATGATGAATCCATGCTTTATCCTTATGTTTCAAAATGAGTCTCATGCTATTGTGATGCGATGAAATTGTTTGATGGAATGCCCATGATACTAGAATTGTGTAACCATGATATATTTAAATGCATTCTTATTCATGTACAAGAGTATGAGAACCAAGTGCTTCGTGAAACTCCCAAGTGACTGTATTATGAATTATTGATTATGGTCATATGTTCAAGAAGTGTCATGTCTTGTCAGTTTCATGCTATCAAGTCCTGGGGGTACTTGTACCCGACAATTTAGTTGTGTGCCTAGAGATAGTATCAGTTTCATGAAAATATCAGTCAAGCCATGATCAGTAGAATTCAGTCAGTTACATGACTCAGGAAAGCTTAGCAAATTCAGTATCAGTCCAGAAATCTCAGTAATCTCAGTCAGTTATCAGATCTCAATTATATTTCATCGGTCAACGAAACTCAGTGAACTCAGTCCAGTTTAGTCCAGTATATCCAGTTCAGTTTCTATTCAGATGGGAGTAGGATTCAGCACAGAGTGAGCCCAAGGATAGGAACTCACCTGCGAGTAGAGGGTGTGATTCTTAGAAGCAATCCTTACAGTCTAGAACTACGTAGCCAACATAGGTTGAGACATCAAACCTACTAGATGATCGTAGATGAGGTGGATTAACCTGTTAGATGAGCGTCCCACCATTCTCATTAGATTACCTATTAGATGAGGGTCACTTACAGCTTGTCCTTACCTGTGGTGCGGTTTTGACACCCTTCCAATTGGGGTTACATATTGGACCCCAACTAAGATATAATAGCTTATTCGGGGCATGTCGGTTTAAGGACTACTTCCCACAGTTACAGCCTCAGTCTCAGTCTCAGTAATAGAACTCAGATAGTTTTACAGAATCTAGACTGTAAGATACAGCCGCCCAGTACAGTACGGAACTCAGCTAGTTCGATCAGAATCTAGACTGTCAGATACAGTCACTTAGTATCAGTTACATCAGTTATCAGTAACTCATGATACCAGTATTCAAACTCAGTAGTCAGTATTATCACGAATTCAGTTACACTTACTTATTCATGAATGTATTCTCGCATTCATGTTATACAGTCAGTTAGTATTGTTCATGTATATGAACTCTTTGCATTCAGCCTACCTCACTAGCATACCAGTACATTCAATCGTACTGACGCATTTGTGCTATGGTATTTTATATCATAGGTTCAGAAGTATGAGCTCCAGAGCATCAGTAGCATTCTAGTTTCAGCAGTCAGAGTCAGCAGTGAGTCCTCATCATTCGAGGATGTTATGAATTGATTACTTCACTTCTACAGTACTTAGTTTATTTCAGTAGTTGGAGTTAGCTAGGGACATGTCCTATCAATTTCTTATTCAGACAGTACAGTGTTAGAGGCTTTCAGACTAAAGTATTTTCAGACAGTTATTTCAGTTGTTTTGGTATTGATATACCGTATTTTTAGATGTTGTGTTTTATCAGATATTTGAACCTTATTGCTTTTCAACCTTTTATTCCACATTTATATAGTATATTATACAGTTTTTAAGTACAAATATCTTTCATAGGTTAGCTTGTGGTCCTTCGAGGTCACGAGCACTGTGTAGCGTTCCGGGTACCAGATTCGGGGCGTTACATTTTAGGTCTCAAGGATGAAGGGAAAATGCTCGAATTTGCGACATTGGGATTTATTTATAACCCCTTTATGTAAAGAGATGTCGAGATCGCCATTACTTGGACCATGACCGCCATTCACCTTGCGCAATCGCGGTATCCCCCCTGTCTACCAGATATCAACAAAGTCAAAACTTGTTTTTGACCCTCAAAACTCATTCGAAACCCAAAGAATATGATCCAATAGTGAAGTTTGAGTGTAAACCACATTTCAAATCCAATGGAAACATAAAAACTTTCATTCAAGATTGTTTTGGTAAAATGTAGGGCCCATACCTACAGATCTAATTTTCTTAAAATCTACTCAATAGACCAAAATAAGTCCTAACGCCTTGGGACCTAAACCAGGGGCCCCCCTAGCCTAATATCGACGTTCTAGATGCGATCGCTAAGTGAGATTTTACATCTAAAGTCATTTCAACAAAATTTGGGTCCCAAACCCATATTATTGATTTTTCAACTTTTTAACCAATTTGTCAAAATGAGATTGGGTGCATTGGGACCCAAACCAAAGGTATACCTATCCAAAAATCAATATTTTGGAGCCGCTAGCGCAGTCGAAATTTGCATCCAAGATCCTTTTACTATAGTTTTCACTCGCTATCCATTTGGAACCAGCAAAGACTTCTAAATAGGAAATTGGTTCTAAAAACCAAATGAACTGCCCGGTAACCAAAATGTAAGTCCCATCATGTCATAAATGACTTGGGGTAACTATAGAGAAGCCCTAATGGTAATATTAGTAGAAATATAAGAAATAACCTAAAGGGTCATTACAATATCCATTACTAAAAGATCTTTCATCCCCGAAAGTCAACGGATAGAAAGAATCTCAAAATAATGAGGTACTGGGCCGGTACATTTGGAGCATGACTTCCTAGATAACCTCTACGATAAGAGAACACTTGCAAGGGATGTCTCCATAGGTATCTCTTTAAAAATCAACACTCTTACTTCACTTCACAAAAACCAAACTTAACTTCAACTACTAATTGGCTTCCATATGAATCTAAAAGGTTGATACATACAAATCTGAACCACTAGTCACTAGTACTATCTCGATATCCGTACAAATCAATAAAGGTTTACCTGAGCCAAAACCAGCCCAAGACGTGAGTTATACCACCGACTCGAAACCAAAATATAACATTCCATTACCATCTATACCTATTATCTACTCTAAACCAGGAGAAAAATCACTTGAGTCTTATCCACACAATCTCATCATAGACAACTCAAGAATTAAGGCTGATCCACTAAAAGTCCACTCGATAAACATGATAATAAGTCCATAAGTCACTGTTCGAGCAGACAAACAGAGATAACCAAAGGGTGTAATCTATACTGATGCTACAGCTAATCTGGATGGTAATCAAACTAAAATCCAAAAGATTAAGGCATAACTACCCATCATTGAACGATCTGTACTAGGATGTCCCAACAACCAAGAATGAAACCATACTAACTCCAACTCAAGCATAGTACTCCCATTGAGTATATCATCCAAAACTCTTAAAGAAGATTGAAAACTCAAGGACAAAGATAAAAAAACTAATACCGGGTTCATGGGCAATCATCTTAACACATAGAAACTATAAGCCTTTAGTTAGGCCCCAGTTGAGGGTCTCTTAGGAGGTATAGTACTTTTTTGGAATGACTCTGCCATCATTGTTACTGAAATCACTAGCCATCCGAAGTCGAGAAGATCAAAGAGGCAACCACGGAGTAGGCTCATCCATCCTATACATGAAATCCTAACTGAGGTGAATTTGAAAACAAAAATGACACTCAGCTCTATAACTCTAAGCTAAAATCTTAACATCAATACTGAATCGCTCGATCTCAACTACCTAAACCAAACTTGAAGATGGGTAGGCATCCATACTCTAAATTTATCATAACTTCCAAATTACCATCCCAGGATGTCAAATCAAAAAATCACGCCGACAAACCCAAGATGAGATCAAATAATTACATCAACAATACTATCTAAATAAGGGATATCTGCACCAGATCATGCTGAGCTAAAATTAAAAGATATTTAAAGAACAAAAATCATAATAGAGGATAAATCATCGGCTAAAAACTCAGGAAATCTATTCCATATCCACTGGAGGGCATGAACTATCAAAGCATACTTAAGAACTCATAAAGGCCACAAACCACACTAGCGATGGCAAAAAATCTAGCAAAACTAATCTATCCAATACTTAATCTTGGCAAGAAATAGCTAGACACATATCATCGAGAAGAAACACTCCGTCAAGCCTCATTAGGCCAAACAAACTCTAAAATAGGGATTTCCTAAATCCATCCAAGAAGGGCAATCATTACTCAATCCATCCATGAATCACATCATAGAAGAAGAAAAATGCAAACTTATGAAGAGATCATAGGAAAGTCTACCTTTCTCTATCTATCTAACTTCATGGAAGACAAAAATCATATCAGGTGAGATTGGAGCATGCAACTCCATACTTATAATAAGGGAAAACTATCAAAAAAGATAAATCCAATAATTCTAAGAGATAAATCCAGGGCATATCAATATCTATATTAAACTGTTGTAGGGAAATGAGATAGCCACAAATAAAGAATAGACCTCAAACTGGTCAATCTCACAGATGGGCAAAATTTGAAGGGATAGCCAACACCAAATCCCTTGCAATCCAGGAAGCATATCTAAGAATCTCAAACTCAATAGCGGGCAATATAACTAAATTTCCAACTATAGAGACGTATATAACCACGAAAGGTCAACTTACCATCGACACTATAATATATTCCCCAATCAATCTAACATAGCTAACCAAGAGGGAAAATAATCAACCTCGACGCATTATTGGAAAGAAATCATCAACTCGGTTATGTCTACTTAAGCCACCAAAGGAGATCATAAAGAATGAAATTCTAACTAGACAATGCCAGTCTAAAAAACTACCCAACGAGGATCAATTACAATGAGTAATAATATCAGACAATATCAATAACCTCAAGCATGATAGCAATAGTAATATCAATATGAACATAAATATAATGAATAGGTAGTACCAAAATGAACATCAATATCATGTACCTCTTAGGGGGCATAGCAAGGCAATATGCCAATATAAATTTGACTCGAACCCAAAGGCTACACTGATAAAGAGCATAAATCAATACAGATCTACCCCATCCACCACCAAAATAAATAAACCACAGAGTAGTAATATAAAAATGAATTCAATAATAAGATACAAAATAACCAACATAAACTCATCGAGGCATATAATCATCAATAGGTATGAAAACCCCAATACACATAATAAAAGATAAATGCGAGAAATAAAGGCACACCTATCATGGTAAAATCTGCAATCACATGCCTAACGAATATAAGAGAGAGTAAATCTAAATGAGTAAAAACTCAGACTAACCTACAAAATTATCAATTGAGGTGCTAAGTTCACTATCTCTCGCTAAAGGTGCCACAATCTTCATGAGGCTACTTTGAATAAGCTAAAAGACTAGCAATCCCACATCAGGGACACTCTCTAGACTAATAGTCAATCTCTTTACAATCATAGTAACCTCTTGAAGCCCAACATAGAAAAAACACAAACTGAGCTCGAATGGCTCACCAACTCATGCTGAGAGAAAATTCTAGTACCAACAATCATCCTTTCAGCAATCATAATCTATCTTAGAAACTCTAGGCTGGTGGAGAGTACATGCTAACTCTGTATGATCACTAACTAACAAATGAGGCACTCTCAGAACTGGTTTTTTATATCACCACAACCAAAATAAACTCATGGATGAAATACCAATAACACTATACTGATGGTATGGCTTATTGTTGCCACCTCTATAAGTCTAAATACAAGATGTCTCTATGGGCCTCGCATAATCCACAACCTCAGAGAAAGAAGATCCAAGGCTATCAAGTGCTCTGATGCCAAATGGAGTAGCAATTCTAAACCTTTAATTATTCCATGCACCATGCCATGCTCTGAAGGATATAGCATAGAAAAATACCTGGCCGAATATAAAAACCTAATCTCTTACTCAAAAACTGGTAAAGAACCCTGATGACCACCATTAAACCCAATACTAGTCTAAAGACTGCTTGATGTTTTTAATATTATCCATGGCTGAGAAGGAGCTACAATCATGACTCGAATCCCCAATGTTAAACCTCAAAGGGTTGAAGTAGTCACTAGCTCAACTGGAGCCTATGCTGACCCTAAATCCTTTTAGATGACACTGAAAATCTTTGATAAACATCTCTGACTCTCTAGTCCAGCATTCTACTAAAACTTTAGAAATGCGTGTTAAAGACTTGTTCGCATCTATCGATAACAACGCATTATCCTTTGTGAATAGAATAAAGTCAAAGAATTTGTTCGAGGTTCATAGCAATGCAGAAAAATGATAAAGAGTCGAGAAGTTAACCTTATAAAATGTCCCTATATCCTCCCAAAGATAGGTTACAGACATCTCCACGCCGATCTCCAGGACTCTACTAACATCTTACTCTTGTACTAATAAACTGGTGAAACTTAGGATCTGATACTAATTTATTCCGACTTGATTTCTTAGGTCATGATGACACCTATAATAAACTACCAGTAGGCTAGCCAAACCCATAGTTTGGAACGGCTAGTAATGGATTACCAAATATATAAAGAAAAAAATTATGGAATAGATGAAATAAAGAAGCAGTTACTTAATATAATCCTAAAAATTTGTGGTATCAGTACAAGAGCTGCTAATAATACATGAGTACAAAGTAAAGTTCAACTTAATACACTTATCTCTAAATACAATATAGAGACTAGTCTAATACATAAGAGAGATATAGGTAGTGCTCCGAATGTCAGGAGCTCACCCTAAGTCTCCAAACCATGGCTTCTCAACACGATGCACACTTATCAATGGCGATAACTCATAATGCGATCTGCAGACTGCAAAAGTATAGTATAAGTACCAAAACTGTAGGTACAGATTAGGCATCATCGGTGACTAAACTAAGCCATGATATAAAGATGATATAATGAAAGATAATCATAACTAAGTCAAGGTACAAAATCAAATATGAATCATCTCCAACATCACTATATATATTAAGTAACCAAAATGGAATAACTGTATAACATAAGGCATCAACATGTGCCAATATCGTTGTACATAACAAGTAATAAATATTAAGATAATAATATAATATAAGGCATCCACATATGCCGTTCACTATTAGAAATTACCCCTATTGCAATAAACCTTTTGGCGACGATTCCAAAAGCATTGAATAGAGGGTCTATTGCAACGATTTCAGCCGTTGCAAAAAAAAAATTTCTATTAGAACTATTTATTGATATAAGTGTTGTTGTTATTTGATAACCGTTGTAATAGGATTTTTAATTGCAATGAATGTTGTTGACACCCAATTTTGGCTCTTACTTTTTGTTTAATTATTTTACCGATGCTCCTCGACCCTAAATAATTTTCAAAAATTTGAAAAAAAACTAATAACATTCATATTTTTGTGTCTATTTCTATAAATTTTTAATAAAGGGGAATTTATTTTTATACCATAATATAAAATATTTTAATTAGATATAATTAAATATTTTAACTAATAAATAAATATATATATCTTTGTTATTTTCATTCGCATCCTTTATAACTTTATTTTTGGCGGAATATTGCGAGCATATATGTATATTTTTATTACAAAAATATATTTAAGATGTACATATATTTTTATTGTATTCTTGATTTTTACTTATATTTTATTATATTCTTATTTTATACACATATATATATATTGTTAATATTAAATCACAAAAAGATATTAAATTGGACGCTTATACAAATTATGTCTGTAATTTATATATGTTAAATTGAAAATAATTTTAGGATAGTAGGAAACATCAATAAGATTAATTTTAGTAAAAAAGAGTATTCGGACCAACAATAATATAATTTTATCTTTTATTTCACCCAAACCCAACTCTTATATTATAAATTTCAGCCAAGAGGTTCAAAATTAGTCGAAAACTCAGTCCAATATCCATGACCACTTCATCGACTCACCACACAATATCTAACAACCATACGAAGCCACGTCGTCAAAATATCAATTCTCATACTTCAACCACAAATTCACTGATTCTTTCTAATCCATGATTTCGGAACTTTCAGTTATTCACATACGTAGGTATATAATTTAAATTTATTTATTTATGTATTTATTTTTTTCTCTTCTTTTTTTTTAAATTAAATTCGAACCATCCAATCAAGAATCGATCAAATAAAAAATAGTCACTTTTAAATCAACTTTTATATTTATTCATATATATATATATATATATATTATTGTTTTTAAAAGTATTTGTTTTAGCCGTCCGATGAAAAGATCGGACGGATCACATTTGGTCAGATTTTCAAAGCATAGAATGCATGTTTCCTTTCCCAATACAGAGTCACGTGTGTAACACCTTTTTCCAAAAGCCATCGACACATCTCTTTCCAATTACCTAAAAATGCAACAATGGTTGCCCCCCCCCCCCCCATCATCTTTTTTTCCCCACCTCTCTCCTCCATCCCCCAAACCAAAAAAACCTTAGCCATCTACCTCCTACAAGATTTACCCCTTTTGCAGTACGTCCAACCCGTGAATCCTCCGTCAACAGAGAGACAGTTCCCAAATTCGTGCAACTCTAGAAATTTTCCATTTTGGAAACTGGAAGTTTTTACTGGGGGAGGTTTCAAAATTTAAATATCCCTTAATTTCATCTCATTTTCTTATCTTAAGATTTTAAATCGGGACTTTCAAGTCTGGATTTGCATCTATAAAATGGAGGCTTCTCCATCTCCGAAGAATAGGTTGAAAAATGGAGAGAAAAGGCAAAAAAAAGGGTGAAAGATGGTTTTAATTTAGTGAAGTAAAAAACAAAAAATAACAGCAAGAGATATGGAAGATCTGGAAAAAAAATGAGGAAAGAGCGAAAAAGAGAAGAAATACAAAAAAATAAAAGGTGTAGAAATTCGGTTTAAGTACTGAGGGTGTTGATAAAAACAAAAAGGGGAAGCTTTTAGAGATTCACAGATCTCGGTCCCCTACAATACTGGTTGAGCATTCAAAATACAGGATTTTATACCCTTAAAACCTCAATAACAGAGGTTTTCCATTACTAGCTTATAATCTCTTGTTTCCCTCGATTTGAGTTTGAGTTTCGAAATTGAGTCGAGGCTAGATAAAACTTGACGGAGGCCTCACATTTGCTGCACCAAAACAAGGTGCGAATTTCCCTCCTTCTTCGTTATTTTATCTCATTTGTCTATTTTGACTTTATAAATATGTGAATTATTTTTTATTGTGGTGACGTTATCGCAGATTGAGTTTCTGTAGATCTACCATTTGGATGATTTTCAAAAAGAAATATGTATTTCATTTAAGTTATTAAACCTGTGAATGGGAGTCTTAGTTGTAGTTCGTTGGTCATCGTCTCTAAATTTTTTTCATGACTATGATTTGCTTGCAAAAACACGTACATGTGGGTTTGCTTGAAACTCATGTTGTCGTCGGCTTTTTCCTCAGAAATTGTGATATATATATATATTAAATTCTGAATTTTTGAAAGGTCGTAAACCGCGTGAATTTATCCATCTTGTTCGGGACTGTTGTTCGTCATTCTTGATTTTAAGTTTTGACATAAACCATTATCCCCTTCCGTTGTATATTTCTTCACATTTTGGTTCCTCCTTTGTTTGGTCTTATCTTGATAAATATGTGATTTATTTTGGATTTCAAGTTTATATTGGTATCTCTGTTTGTTTCCTTCAAATTAAGTGTAGAATATTATTTTGATTTAATCTTTATTCGTTCAACACGTGGCTGTTTTGAGTACGGAAAATGCAAAACTCCATCCCAATTCCATTTTATTATCAAATATGAGTTTAAGGAGATAGGAAAGAATATTTCCCTCAAAATTTATTTTCCAGTGAACACTTTGTCTTGTGTATATCTTGTTATTTTCACGATTGGGTCCTAGGAGGAATATTGGAGCCAGTCTCATGTTTCTCTATCTCATCTCGTATGATTTTATATGTGCCTGTTTCATGTGCTTCTTTAAGCTATGGATTTTCTTTTTACAGATTTTGGTGCTAGTTTTTTTCCAAAGAATCCGTTGAAAACTTGTTTGATTTGAATCCAAAATAATTGTGTTTTTGATGACTTAATATGAAATATCTATGTACGTGAATTATGATTGAATACTCTTGATGTTCAAATGATGGGAAGCTTTGTTGTTTATAAAATTATTTAGAATTCGGAGTTGAGGTTTTGTTGTTAGAGGAATCTATTGAGTTTAAACAATTCAAACGAAAGGTAACTATAGTAAAAGTCATAATATGGAACCAAGGTGAGGAATTTATGTGGCCAGGGAGTGGAGCGAGCTATAGAAATGTCCAATAGTTACAACAATAATTTCTCAGAACATAACATATCCTTTAATTACCAATAAAATAATTTGGAGATCCATTTGTATAAGATTAAATCTTGTAATTAGTCAACTCATTAGACTTTCTTTAAAATGGAGTCACTGGTCCAAATTAATCCTAACTTTCTAGTGAATATATGCCAAAGTCCCGAGATATAGTGTGATTAGAATTTCTGGCGACGCAACCCTTGCTTATACGCTTACTTCCCTCTCATGAAATGGTTGTTTATGTCCCCAATTTGTTCGAATAAGTTATGCCCGTATTAATATATTTGATTTATTAAACATTAATGCACTCTTTGCTAATGAATATTCGAATCCTCAACTACGACTCCTACAATTTGGTGAATGTCTTGTCAATTTATTTCTATCCTACATTTTGTGATTTATCAAGTGATCTCTAATTCTTATCTCTTTTTTTTTTCATGTAAACTCGGGAGTTGGGAGTTCCGCGACAGAAATCGTTTTGTCCCAAGCATTGGGCCAACCGCCACTAGGAGTGTAGAGCCTCGGATATCCCACAAATTAGGAGTCTAAACTCCTAAATAGACTAGTCTAATATTTTTCATTCTTCTTTAGATTTAATTTACATTTTTATCTTATTGAGTTTTTTTATAATGACTAACTTTTGTTGTCTATTTGTTGAGAATAGCTTTATTATTGAATTGTTATTTGTACCCGTAGACTCTATCACGTAGCTTCAACTTCCTGATTTTCGCAAACCACACATTGATTATTATTAGAAAATATGCATTTTATTTGACTAATCTTTGAAACTCTTTGCAAACGTTTGAATAAAATTAGCATAGTTACCTTTATGTTTCTCTTAAAGTACATAACAATAAAAATAAAAATCCACAAAACTAATAGGATTAAATTACAAAATTACATTTTTAGGAGTCCATCCACCAAATTAACTTATTTTTCGATAAATAATTCTAATGTTTAGCACCATATTTTACTTGAGTTTTCAGGATAGAAACGCAAGGTATATATATTCATCTCCTACCCCGTACAAGGTATATTATTTTATACTATAATAACTATTTTGTTACTATTATTGATCATTATTAGTACCCTTATTATTATTATTATTTTTATTATTATTGTCATACTGAATCTATCATTATGATTTTAATTTATTATTATTATGATTACTATTATTATTATCATAATTATTATTATTATCATTATCAATTTTTCATAGTTTCGACGCATTCATAATTCAACATCTATTTTTTTTTTCACTCTTGAAATACGTTTCACAAATAAATTCCCATGCCATAAGATACCTTATTTGCTTCATAAATAATCATGGTTAACTATTTAAACCCATATATCTCTTCAATTTCTCTTATAGAGTAATGCATTTTAAATTTTCTAATATATAGAAATTATATTATCATTTTTTTTCATACTTAAAATGCATATATATATTTGCGATATTTACATTACTTTGTACATGGTAGCGTCATGTTTGATATACCATAAATTTTTCTTTTGAATAATAAATATATGATAAAATTTTTCTATCACTGTTTTAAGCAAATAACAAAATAAAGTTTTTCTAATATTTTCCTAAACTAAGCGTAAGGACTACCTTCGAATAGGACCTGAAGGGTGCCTAACACCTTCCCCTCGGGTAACCAAACCCTTATTCGGAATCTCTATACATTTTCTAAAGACCAAAATAGAGGTTTCTACATAAAAATGGTTTTTCCTAATTTTCCTAAAAAGTTAGGTGGCGACTCTAAAAATAAATTTTCAAATCCTAAGATTCATCAACTCCACCATATGTTGTGTGTTGTTTCGACCGGTCTGAAATAGGGCGCGACAGAATGGCGACTCTGCTGGGGAAGAAATGAACTTAGGTTTTGACCTTAAAATGCTTAGTTTAGGACTTTTATGTTTTATTATGTTATTTGCTTTACGTATCTTTATATCATGCTCTGTGTGAAAGGACGCAAGCCAAATCCAAACTTGTGTTTCTTATTTGTTTGAACAACACTACTTGTTACTGCTTTATCACTTGCATTTTCCTATCGAGTCTTTGGCCATGCACAATTAACAAATTGTGGTTCACGCGAGGGATGTACTGCACTCCTCCTAACTTTCTTTGGATTTCTTAGTTTTAGAGTCGGTGCAATTAGGTTAGTGCACTTCTCCCAGCTATTCAGTCCCACTCTCAAACATTTAGGAAAAAATCTTACTCTAGAAATAGGTCATATTGCATACACCTTAGACAGGATAGTTCAAGGAATCGTCTCTGCGACTAGGAAGCCACCCTTTTGTCAGAAGGCTATACACCTTACGACATACTTTCTGTGAAATTGATTCGATGTTCCAGCTATTGACACTAATGGATTCAGTACAATTTTGTTGACCTTCGTCTCCATCGATGATGTGGAGTAAATTTTTTCTAAAGATAAAAACCTTCTCTTTGTTTGATTTCTTTTTCAAGTCCATAGATGTGGAGTATTGTCAAAGACTCTCTACATAAATCTAATCAAACGGGTGTTGGGATATTACCAGATCTCCCTCAATACTTGAATTCCTCCTTCCACTCAACCAACGTGAAGTATTAGATGAAACTCTACCACTGTTTGGCATCTTTTACATGAAAACAGTTATGGGTTATCTTTCATCCCTATCATCATTCTTTATTTCTGATACATGATTATTTATTATTATCAATAATTCATTTTCACTAGATATTCCTAAGTGCCCTTTAACTAGCGATAGGGCCTTAGGATTCTTTCTTCTTTTTGTATTCCCTATTCAAAAGCAATATTTCATACCACTCTATCTTTTGTACTAGTGTACACCCTTGCAACATCTTTTATTATCGTCCATCTTGACTTCGCTACCCTCTCTTCAAAAATCTTAAATTGTCCTGAATTTAAATGTGACAAAATCTGGATTCATCTATATCACTTTATTTCAACGTAGGCCCCACCTCTAGGAAAGAGAGGTTCCAAAATATAGGACGTGTTTGCTTGACATTATATGAATATCTAACTGTAACGCCACAAGATCCCATCCCGAGACGTCACACGGTGCTTAAGGCCACACGCGGCCTAAAGATAACCCTCTAAACCTGTCATCACTTCTAGAACTAACTTTGACAATAGTCATGCTAATATAAGAGAGAATGACATATCATAAACATACTGGAATAAGATAAGAAACTAGCCTGTACAATCCAAAATACTGAAATTCTGTGCATACCAACCCTTTAGTCTGACAAAGCCTCTATACATCAAAATCAAGGAGACATTGGGACAAACCCCCAACTGACTCAAACAGTACTGAAATCCATAACAACAAAACGGTATCACAAAAATATAAACATGGTCCTCGAACTATGAGGACTCACCACTGAGCAGACGAAAAGAGGCACCCGAATATCGCTAACGCGGCTGAGTACCTGAACCTACATTACAAGAAAATATAGCTTATAGGAAAATATATGGGTCAGCACTTTGGAATGTACTGAGTATGTGGGGGTGCATGTAACAATGTAAATATCATCATCAATTTCATGAAAATATGCATATGTACAATGATGGCTCGCTTGGCTTGAGTTAGATTGAAACATACTTTTCATGATCTCATCGTAAATAAATCATATGATAAAAACCTCATAAATCATCATAAACAACTCAACTCTTCAACTCAAGACTCGGAGTCATTATGTAATTCAAGAAACTCGACTCTTATGGACATGGGAGGTTCTTATACCTGACATAAACCATGTGAGCTACATGGAGTCCAACGTTTTTCCCTCCTAAGGAGAGAACCCCACATTGGTCGGAGCGTCGTACTCTTGCCAGGGAGTACAACCTAAATTTGGTGATCACAATCTCATACTCGGCCCACAATTATCAATATGAATCCTACGATGACACGTAGTTTCAGGGGAAATACCACATTTCCCGCTCGGTGCTAAATACTACTCCCAGACACAAGCTCAGAACGCATTAGGAAATCCACCACAAACATCACAAGGGTCTATCATGAAGACCAAATCAAATCTGTTTCTCATTTAGCAAATCATAATCAATTTGTGGATTCCTAACTCGACTCAAATAAAATCAATCTTTCTCAATATCAAAATGCATCAATCCATTAAGTCATGGCAACATCAATAACTTTGAGGAAATATCAAGACTCATTATAACAACTCAATTCTCATGAATCAATATACTCAATAATCCAATTTTTCATAAGGAAGCTTAAAGCTTGAGACATATCTTGAAAGCACTTGTAATACCAACTCACGGTAGGAACTTGAAATTAACAATATTAAATATCATGTCATAACTTGGAAATTGTAAAATAATCATGTATAACAAACCTTGAACAATTTATATTCTCATAATCTCACGATGAAATAATTTGGGTATAAACCCACTTGCGAAATCATATAAATCCATAATAAAAATCAAAGCTTTGAGCACAAGAACGATAGAATTGCTCTTGTTCAAAACCCACATACCTTAATCTTTGAAATTGGTTGAACTTTAGTGCTTGAGAGTTTACTCACACTTGTAATAAAAAAATTCTTGAAGCCCACTCTATGAGGAACTTGATTCTTGAAGGAATTTTGAAGATTTATGGATGATTTTTGGAAGATTAATTTCCTTAAATAAAATCCTAGATATATTTCTTAAGAGAATTGGAAGAGAGAAATGAAGAAATTAGGTTTTCGATGAGGATTCTCATATATATAGAGGCCTCCAAAAATGAGAAATGACCAAAATACCCTTGTAAAAATCGTCCATCAATTGCTGAAAAAAATAGTTGACGACATCCGTGACAAGCCATCAGGCCCGTGATAGGCCGTCATGAATTGTCGTCACAAAAATGGTGGATTTTATGATTTTCGGCTTAAGGCTAACGACATTTTATGACAAACCGTCAAACTTGTGACAAGCCGTCACAAAATGTCATCACAAAATGTTAGATTTTGTGACTTTTTTCCTTAAGGTGATGACATTTTGTGACAAGCCGTCAGGCTTGTGGCGACACGGATTTTCCAGGATGACACGCTGGAGTAAAATAAGCATAATTCTTTGCTCCAATATCGGATTTTGACGAAATTGGCATCGTTGGAAAGCTAATTCAATTATATATCTTTTTTTAGTTCATGAGATCAATAATTCATAGTACAACGGGATATATGGTCATTTGAAGTTGACTATGCCAAAATCCTTCTCAAGAATTCAATCGGTAAAGAATGTTTTGATTGGCCCAATCGTTAGGACATCTTTAAAGCCTTAATACACATCACCCTTGACCAGAAAATAACCAAACCACTATAATTTATTTCTCATGGGCTTGAGTCATGGTGGAACTATTGGTTAGAACCTCGGAGTATTATAATATCTCCCCCTTGGAAATATTCGTTCTCGAATGTTGCCAAATAGGCCAAGAACAAGAGAAAAATGAGGACGTATAGCTGGAACGACTTACTCAAAAGACTTACTTCACTCTATACCTTCGAATACTATAGAAAATGCACGAATTCATGATGAAAGTAGACACACTGCTGAATCTTTAATAAGAAGGGGAGGAATTAAGAAAGAATGATACCTTCTGCTCTCTCCGAACTCACAGAAAAGAGGTGAGGGTACTTGGCTCGCATATCAGCTTTGGATTCCCAAGTAGCACTCTCAACAGATTGATTTCGCCAAAGAACTTTAACCAAAGGAAGTTCTTTGTTCCTTAGCCTACGGATCTGAAAATCCAAAATCTTAATCGGAATCTCCTCCAATGAAAGGCTATCCTGAATATCTAAGCTTTCGAAAGAATCAACCATGACAGAATCACCAATACATTTCTTAAGCATCAAAATATGAAACACCGTATGAACGCTAGACAACTCCGCGGGTAAATCCACCTCATAAGCTACTTTCCCAACACGGCTCAGAACCCTGTATGGACCAACATAACGGGGACTAAGCTTTCCCTTCTTCCCAAATCTCTTCACCCCTTTCATGAATGAAACCTTCAAGTACACCAAATCATTAACATTAAACTCAAGATCTTTTCTTCTCACATCCTCATACAACTTCTGACGACTTTGAGGCGTTTTTAATCTTTCTCGAATTAACTTAACTTTTTCCATAGCCTTAAACACAACATCCGTCCCAATCACAGCTGCTTCTCCTACTTCAAACCAACCTATGGGCTTTCTACATCTTCTTCCATACAAAGCTTCAAATGATGCCATCGAACTACTAGCATGGAAACTATTATTATACGCAAATTCGATCAATGACAAGTGCTCATCCCAACTACCTTTGAAATCATACGTACATGCCCTCAACATGTCCTCCAAAGTCTGAATAGTCCTCTCAGCCTAACCATCAGTCTGCGGATAAAATGCAGAACTTAGACAAACTTGGGTACCGAGACCCTTCTAAAAAGCCCTCCAAAATTAGGATGTAAACTGAGTAACCCTATCAGAGATGATAGCCAAAGGAACTCCATGTAATCTGAATAACTCACGGATATACAATCTAGCATAATCCTCAACTTTATAAGATGCACTGGCAAAAAATGAGCTGATTTAGTCAACTGGTCTACGACAATCCAAATCAAATCATAATGACGATGAGAAGGAGGACAACCAATTACGAAATCTATATTCACTTCTTCCCACTTCCAAATAGGAATGCCAAATGCTTGCATTACACTACTAGGCCTCTGGTTCTCTACCTTAACTTATTGAAAAGTAGAATACTTTGCCACAAATCCTGCTATGTCTTTCTTCATATCGTTCCACCAATAGATTTTTCTTAAATCGTGGTACATCTTGGTAGCACCAAGATGAATAGAATATAGCGCACCATGCTCTTCATCCATAATTCTCTACCTCAAATCATCAAAATTCGGAACACATTCTACCTTGCAATCTCAACACACCATCTCCCCCTTGGGAGAAAACCTCTACTTTCTAGTCCTTAACTGACTCCTTCAGTTTGACCAAACTAGGATCCCTGTCCTGCTTCTCCTTTACCTCCGAGACCAAAGAGGACTCGAAACTACTCTAAACTAACATACTTCCTTCAGTGGAATCAAGCAATCCAACACCCAACCTAGCCAAACGAGGCACATAACGAGCCAATTCTTTCTTATCATTCTCTACATGAGCTATACTACCCATAGACAACCTGCTAAGAGCATCTGCCACAACATTGACCTTGCCTTGGTGATACATCACTCATATCGTAGTCTTTTAGCAACTCTAACCATCTTCTTTGTCTAAGGTTCAACTCCTTCTGAGTAAACACATACTGCAGACTTTTGTGATCAGTAAACACATCAACATGAACACCATATAAATAATGTCTCCAGATTTTCAAAGCAAAAACTACAGCTGCTAATTTGAGATAATAGGTTGGGTAATTCTTCTCATGAGGCTTCAACTGTCTAGAGGCATAAGCTATAACTTTACCCCTATGTATCAACACACAACCCAGACCAACTCTAGAAGCATTGCAGTACACCAAAAGACCATCAGTACCATCCGGTAAAGCTAACACTGGGGCAGAAGTGAGTTGAGTTTTCAACTCTTGAAAACTCTTCTTATAGGCATCTGTCCGCTGGAACTTAACTTTCTTTTGGGTCAACCGGGTCATGGGGGATGCGATAGAAGAGAAGACCTTAACAAAACAACGATAGTAACCAGCTATACCTAAGAAACTCCTAATATCAGATCGGGAGGTAGGTCTAGGCCAATTCTTTACAGTTTCTATCTTTTGAGGATCAACTCTAATACCTTCGGAAGAAATAATGTGACCCAGAAAAACAACTGACCTTAACCAAAATTCACACTTGCTAAATTTTGCGAACAATTGATGATATCTAAGGGTTTCCAACACGATTCGAAGATGATCCGCATGGTCATACTCACTTCGGGAATATACAAGAATATCATCTATAAACACAATAACAAAAAAATCCAGATACCTCTTGAATACTCGGTTCACAAGATCCATGAAAGCCGCTGGAGCATTGGTTAACCCAAAAGACATGACAAGAAACTTAAAATGACCATAGCGGGTTTAGAAAGTTGTCTTTGGAATATCACACTCTCTCACTTTAAGCTGATGATAACTGGATCCAAGGTCTATCTTTGAGAAATAACTTGCACCCTGTAGCTGATCAAATTAATCATCGATTCTAGGAAGAGGGTACTTTTTTTTAATAGTCACCTTGTTGAGTTGACGGTAGTCAATGCACATACGTAATGTACCATCTTTCTTCCGCACAAATAGAATAGGTGCACTGTAACACCCCGCATTTTGGGCTAGAATAAAAAAATATGACTCTGATGCGTTAATAATTCCAGACCCTTAAATCCTATACCAATTTGGCATGTTAATCATTTTTTTAGTATGTGAATCCATTTGAGCATGAATTTAGACCATAGAAGTCCTTAAACTCAAGGACGAGTTAAAACCATTTCGATCGATTAAGTTTTAGTAGACGTTGTAATTTGTGTCAAATTCTATTAACCATAACTCATTTTATATGATGAAATGGGTGGCCTAATATATACCAAATTGTATATAATTGAATAAGCTTTCCAACGATACCAAATTCGCCTAAAACGGACACCCGGTGAAGAAGTTATGGCCTTTCAAAGTTGAATGTGTCGCCTATGGACATATAGGCGATGCATAGGGCGGCGCCTATGCAAATATAGGCGATGAATAGGGCAGCGCCTATGTAAATTTAGGCAATGCAAAGGGTGGCGCATAGTTATGGTTTCAGGTGACGAAAACACTCCGTTTTGAGTTACTTTAAGTGCAAGTTAGTCCTTACAAAACCCAAAATCGTCCTTACCCACTCCTAAACGGATTTGGGCCTATTAACAACATTGAAGCCTCCTATAAAATTCCAAAATCTAATCCTTCAAGAACTTAAGAGAAGGAGAAACTAGGGTTTGAGAAAATAAGCTTGAAGGACCGATCATTCCGAAACTTCTTCGTGAAACAAATTACAGATTCGGAATCCTCTCGACGTAGGCTTCGATCGACACCAAAAATTCGTGGAGAATAAGGTACGCGGGGTTTTCCTAAAATCTCATGGGCATAGAAATCATGTTTTAAGGATTGGGTTTTCGAATTCATGTACATACTCATGTTTCAGAAGGTTTAATGATATTGTTTTGGCCTTTTGGCTTTCCCCCAAAGTGATTTGAAAGTTATATGTATATATATATATATATGCGTTTGTCCTGAAATATGAATTTAGAGCATGATTTTCATGAAACCTCTCTCTTAATGTAAATTTTTCCATGTTTCACGTAATATACAATGTTTTGAACACGAAAGAGAGGGTTGTGAATGTTGAATATGCATGTAATGAAAGAATGCATGGTTTTGACAAAAATGCACATGACCACCATATGTTTGATGAAAGTTTTGCATGGATTTGACTTGAGTTTCGGAACATGACATCTTTAATGCAAATTACATGTTTTGGTGGTCTAAACTATGTTTTGAATGAAAGCTCTTGCTTAATACATTATGGCTCAGAAATAGGACTTGCAAGTCTTGGTATGACGATACCAACTCAGACAAATGCCATAACAGACACAGACTAGTTCAGAAATCAGATTTTTATCAGACTCTCATGATTTAGAAATTTCAGAATGATACATGTTCAGAAAAGGCTAAAATAGGGCATAAAGAGAGCTTAGGTGGTTCCCTGAAGAAGGCGGGAGTTTCAAACAACTCTTTGCCTAAAAACCGTGGTTTGCCGACCCGGGTATATTATTATGCGCTGACTTAAATGTCCTGTGGCGTATCAGACTCAGACACTCCAACCCTTGCGGCACACTTGGGTTGGGGGCTTCCCCGCCGAGTCAATGGCGGATTCCATACAGCCCGTGGAATATTCAGACTTGTAGGGGAATACCACCTAACTCAGAAGTAAAACACAGATCATGATTTGAAATGAACAGACAGGTTGCATGTTTTCAGAAAGTGCCCATGTATTTTTCAGAAACAGTTTTATACATGATGTCTTGATGAAAAATTGCTTTCCCTTAATATATATATATATATATGTATGTTCCATTATACTACTTTTGGATTGCTTCGCGTGCCAGTACTTTTGTGCTGACCCCCCCTCCTTCCAGGTCCTGAGGCACAGTCTAGGGGTCCAGCTACTCAGTAGACATTCTCAGGTTTGCAGACTTGATCTCACAGTGGTGAGCCTTCTATTATTCGGAAGGCCTAAATATGTCAGACACTATCTTATTTATTATGTTTTTGGTTTACTAGGGGCCTTGTCCCAGCTTCTTTTCAGACAAATGTTTATGTTCCTAGTAGAGATTTCGCAGTCTGATGTCAGATAGTATTATTCAGAAATATTGCAGGACTTGACCATGTTTTCCGTACTCAATTTCAATTCCGCATTTTATTATTATTATGAATGTTGTGCATGATAACCAGATAGAGAATGGGTGTTCCGGGCCTTCATGGTTCGGGATGCTCATCACGGCTAGGGCCTAGGCTCGGGTCGTGACATGCACCCCACAGGGAAATACTGGGTATGATAAACCCTTTTTTTAAGAGGTCTTTGAGTTGCTCCTTTAACTCTTTAAGTTCTGTGAGAGCCATACGGTATGGAGGGATGGAAATAGGCTAAGTGCCGGGAAGGAGATCAATCCCGAATTTTATTTCTCTATCAGGTGGGATCCCTAGAACGTCTTCTGGTAAAATATCAGGAAAATCTTTAACAATGCTAACTGACTGAATAGTCGGAGTCTCGGACTTGAGGTCTTTAACTCGAACTAGATAATAGATGCAACCCTTGGAAATCAACTTCCTAGCTTTGAGGTAGTATATGAAATGGCTCTTCGGAGTTACAAAACTTCTGAACCACTCAAACATGGGCTCTTTAGGAAACTAAAACCTGACCACTAGTGTACGACAATCTATAGATGCATAGCAGGAGTGAAGCCAAACTATACCCAGAATGACGTCAAAATCAACCATATCTAGCTCAATCAAATCAGCACATATGACCCGGTGAAGGACAGTAACAGGACACTTCTTATACACTCGCTTAGAAATAACAGACTCTTCTACCGGGGTAGAAACCAGAATAGGCTCAGGAATCCGTTCAGGGTCCATCTCAAAATTTATAGCAATCAGAGGTGTCACATAAGAGAAACTCGAACCGGGGTCCATCAATACATACACATGAAACTGAAAGACACAGAGTATACCAGTGACAACATATGGAGAATCCTCCTTCTCCTGGCGAGGTGGTATAGCATAGAAGCAATTCTGGCGCAAACCGCCAACAGTACTAGAAGAGACGCCCTGAGGAGGAACTGGGCGGACTACGGGAGTGGGGGCACTGGTATCCTGACTCTGGGGATGAGCATCTCCACTCCCCTGTCTAGCATATAGAAAATCTCTAAGTTGGTGGCCCAACTTGACACAACCAAAGCAACCTCTCTGATTAACAAAACACTCGCCAAAATGATCTCTACCATACTTGGCACATGAAGAAGGACGAGGTCTGTTACTTACACTTTTCTGAGACCTGGATAAGATAAGACTATTCCGCTGCTCCTGCCTACTTCTAGGTGTGGGAGCACTAACTGAGGAAGGCGTGGGCATAAATGGACATCTCTGGAATTTAGGGCGGTCCCCTTCATAGAATCTGGACTGACCGAATCCCTGCTGCTCTGATCTAGCTCTTTTATTCCCTGTTACTCTCTCCCTCTCTTTCACCTTATCAGCTTCAATATATTAGGCATGTATCATCAATCGAGAAAGGTCTATATCCCTATTAAGCATAGAAGATCTACACTCTTTCACAATGTAACTCAACACACCGGTCATGAACTTACTCATGATGGTCCTGGAGTCAGCCATCATACTAGGTGCATATTTGGACAGCGGATTGAATCTAAGGAAATACTCCTTAACAGTCATAGAGCCTTGTCTCAAATTCATGAATTCCTCTATCTTTGCTTCCCTAATCTCAAGAGGAAAGAATCTGTCCAAGAATGCATCCTGGAATAACTGCCAAGTCATGGGAGCGGCATCCTCCCCTCTACTTTCCCTCCATATTTCCACCCAATCATATGTAATATCTTTCATTCGATAGGTAGCCAATTCAACACTCTCTTCCTCAGTCACGTGCATAATCTGGGTGATCTTTCTCACTTCATCCAAGTATATTTGTGGGTCTTCACCTACCTTCGACCCATAGAACTCAGGCGGATTCATCCTCATAAAGTCACGAACCCGAGCTGCAGAAGAATTATTCTCTTGTAGAGGTGGAACAGTAGCCTAAGTGTTAGCTTGAGTATGGGCGGTAACTGCCTAGGCTAGCGCCTAAAAAGTTGGCCGAAATTCTGCATGTGACATATGCTCGTTCAGGGGATCAACGGGTTGAGGTTTCTCATTGTTTCTACGAGATCAACGGGGAGGTATTTTCTATCATAAGAGAGCATAAATTAATAGCAGAGAGAAACAGTCGTAGGCACGATAGACTTTTGAAAGAAAGAAATGACTTTTCCTAAAACATTTCGTAGCCTCTTACTCATAGATATGGCGCGCTACACACCGATGATCAAGACTCTATGTAACACATCTTATCAGACTCCCTAGGACTCTTTAAACCTTAGGATCTGATACCAAGCTTGTAACATCCCAAGATCCCATCTCGAGACGTCACACGGTGCATAAGGCCACACGCGGCCTCAAGCTAACCCTCTAAACCTGTCATCACTTCTAGAACTAACTTTGACAATAGTCATGCTAATATAAGAGAGAATTACATATCATAAACATACCGGAATAAGATAAGAAACTAGCCTGTACAATCCAAAATACTGAAATTTTGTACATACCAACCCTTTAGTATGACAAAGCCTCTATACATCAAAATCAAGGAGACATTGGGATAAACCCCTAACAGACTTAAACAGTACTGAAAGACATAACAACAAAACAGTATTACAAAAATATAAACACGGTCCTCAAACCATGAGGACTCACCACTGAGTAGCCAAAAAGAGGCACGCGAAAATTGCCAACGCGGTTGAGTTCCTTAACCTACATTACGAGAAAATGTAGCCCATAGAAAAATATGTGGGTCAACACTTTGGAATGTACTGAGTATGTGGGGGTGCATGTAACAATGTAAATATCATCATCAATTTCATGAAAATATGCATATGTACAATGATGGCTCACTTGGCTTGAGTTAGATTGAAACATACTTTTCATGATCTCATCGTAAATAAATCATATGATAAAAACCTCATAAATCATCATAAACAACTCAACTCTTCAACTCAAGACTCGGAGTGGAGTGACTCTGTAATTCAAGAAACTCAACTCTTATGGACATGGGAGGTTCTTATAACCAACATAAACCATGTGAGATACATGGAGTCCAACATTTTGCCCTCCTAAGGAGAGAACCCCACATTGGTGGGAGCATCGTACTCTTGCCAGGGAGTACAACCTAAATTTAGTGATCACAATCTCATACTTGGCCTCCGGACCACAATTATCAATATCAATCCTACGGTGGCACATAGTTTCGGGGAAATACCGCATTTCTCGCTCGGTGCTAAATACTACTCCCAGACACAAGCTCAGAACGCGTTAGGAAATCCACCACAAACATCACAAGGGTCTATTATGAAGACCAAATCAAATCTCTTTCTTATTTATCAAATCATAATCAATTTGTCGATTCCTAACTCGACTCAAATCAAATCAATCTTTCTCAATATCAAAATGCATCAATTTATTAAGTCATGAAAACATCAATAACTTTGAGGAAATATCAAGACTCATTGTAACAACTCAATTCTCATGAATCAATATACTCAATAATCCAATTTATCATAAGGAAGCTTAAAGCTTGACACATATCTTGAAAGCACTTGAAATACCAACTCACGATAGGAACTTGAAATTCACAATATTGAATATCATGTCATATCTTAGAAATTGTAAAATAATCATGTATAATGAAGCTTGAACAATTTATATTCTAATAATCTCATGATGAAGTTATGTGGGGCCCACTTGGGATTTTGGTGTTGTTTTTGGACTCGAAGCATAATAGTGCAATATGGGTATCTTTAAACTCATATTGATGTGTAGATTATGGTTTTGATAGTCTAATGGAATTTAAAGGATTGTAAAGTGAAGATGATTATGTGGTGCATGAAGCAAGGTTTTACGGATTGGCCTTGAGGTAGGATTTTATCTATTTTTTTTCATAGATGATGTGTGATATATGTTGCATGTGAATATGGATGTTAGGATTGATTATAAGTAGGATAACTTGGCCTTGATTATTGATGTTTGGGGAATAGATGAGGCTTTTGGACCCATAAGATGACATATTTATAACACTTTTGTATCCTATTACCTTCTCTTTTTAGTTTAGATTTATTATAGCATAGATATGATATAATTCTATGTTTTGAATATGGTTTTAGAATTTGAACAATAATTTGTATATTTAGCCTTATTGAGCTAATATGGTAGTCTTGAAATCGTAAGTTGGATAGGGTTGACTTGAGTACTCTTATTTCAAGTTGAAGTTGCTATCTTAGGCTTGAATATGGCTTATTTGACATCTAAAAGATGAACTAGATACCTTAGCCTATTTTTGGGCATAATATGCCTAATAATGCAAATTGTTGATTAGAAGTAGGATTGTTCGGCCTACTTAGGCCTAAGATTATGTTAAGTCTTGTAGACTTAGTACGGATGTTAGACATAGATGTATATATATATAATTCCTCTAAGATGTGAGATGCATCTTATGTGAGAGATAATTACATGTCTATCTATATTATGCCTCTTAGATGTGAGATGCCTCTTGTGTGGGAGATGATTACATACTTATTAATATTATACCTCCTATATGTGAGATGCCTCTTATACATGAGATAATTAGAGGTATGCTATGGCTTATAAATATAATTATTGATATGAGTCCCAGAAATATGTATGGGCCTAAGGCCGTGATTATAATATTGTCATTATTCCAGATAAATTAATAGGCTAAATCCATGTTAGCATATTGATTCAATAGCCAAGAAATTTTTATCATTATAAATAATTTGATTATAGTCTATGAATATGAATATGTATATGTTTGAATACATATCTCTTCGATATGGGACAGAGAAAGATGCGGTATGATGGTTACTATTTGACTAATTGAATACTGGTAATGGCAAGCATAGATTTGGTATATTCATGATTATTATATCGATAATTGATGTGATTCTAGTAGAAATATGATCATATGATTGTTCTTCCTAATTAAGGGTTACGCTAAGAGGTAGCTAGATGTCTTTTAGGTGGCTATCATACTTGATGGCTAGAAATCTAATGTACTAGTTAATAAACCTGCTCAGTTGAGATATGGTGACTAGCGATGATTGATACATTGCTAATAATGATGTTGAATAGTTGATAAATAAGGATTAGTTGGTAAACAATCATTAGTTGATGAAGAATGTTAGTTAATAAAGAATGATTAGATGATAAATGGTAAATTATTGACTACTAATGATTAACAGATATAGTATGATTAGTTGATAATAATGAATGATGGATTAATGGCAGTTTTGGTCTAGTGATGAACCTTGAAGAGATGTTAGATGTTTCCTACTCAATAAATAGTGGTTAGTTGCTATCCCGTGAGTAAGGATAATTTTTAGGCTAATAACTAGAGGTTACGTGATGACTAGTGAACTAGTGATTCTATTATAATAAGAGTTGGTGAACTAATAACGAGTAGTTGGAAAGTATTAACTACACAGATATTCTATGGTGATATGTCTATGTCTATGAGTATTTTAATATATCTTATTAGATTATGGTAATTATGATGATATTGATACCCAACAAAATCGAAGGATACTATTATGATGCTACTAATACTCGACAAGGTCGGAGGATACTATTGTGATAATATTGATACCCGAAAAGGACAGAGGATACTATTGTGATTGATATTGATCTCCGAAAAGGTCGAAGGATACAATTGTAATAATATTGATTCCTGTCAAGGCTAGAGGATACTGTTGTGATGATGTTGATACCCGGCAAGGCTGAAGGATATATTGTTGATATGTTAAGATTCAGCATGGCCAGAGGTTGACTAGATGATGTTGGTCCTGATGAAGACAATTATGATGAGTTGTGGTATTGATTTTATACTTTGCATTCTTTCTTGCATGCGCAAGGCCTATCACAAGTGTGCACCTATGTCT
Source organism: Capsicum pubescens (assembly GCA_030864215.1). Classification (NCBI taxonomy): domain Eukaryota; kingdom Viridiplantae; phylum Streptophyta; class Magnoliopsida; order Solanales; family Solanaceae; genus Capsicum; species Capsicum pubescens. Next base: position 128,727,892 of record CM061541.1, read on the forward strand.
ATCAACTGATATGGGATAGTTACACAGATATAGATGTAGAATATGCCCTGTGTTGTTGTATGTTAATTGAACCTTCCATGCTTGGGGCGGTGGGGGTATGCATAGGCTCGGCTAGATATTTGATTGTCCGGAGTAGCCAGTTATTCATGCCATTATTGATATTGTTGTTATCATAGTTATGATAATTTTTATGGCTAGATTATGAAAAATTGGTCATTGATCCGGTATCATGATTTAAGGTACATTTTTGGCCTTACCTATCTTATGATTGCATTATTACGCACGATTATTTCATATCTAGCCATGTGGATTAAAAACCCCAAGTATGACAGTATTTAAATCCTGGTAAGTGTTATAATAAGGTCTTAACTGAGAATATAATGGTATAGGTTATGCTTTGAGATGACCTCATATTTATATGCATCTATTTATTTACTTATCTAAATATATAGATACACACACACATATATATAGCTATATGAAGCTATGGTACTACCGTATATCCCTTCCTTCATTGTTCATTTTGTATAGTCATTATTTTGCCTTGTATATTACTAGAGATCTTTCTTTCACACTTCATTCATATATTGACTTGGAATGTATGGTATAGAATTGACGTACATTAAATGTAGCTAGAATAGAATAGTTTACCCTTATACTTCCTTAGTGTTATTATGTTAGACTCTTGGACATGAATAAGATAGTTGTCCCATATTATTCTCATTGACTTGTTATGTGATTTCTAGGCTCTTGGGTGTAGATTTTGTTCTATTTATATTGGAGCTCAATTGGCAGTTGCCTGCTGGGTACCATTCATTTGTTACTCACACTATACTTCTGCAGCCTGTAGATCATAGTACGAGTTATCAACATTAATGTGTAAATTGTGGGAAGTATCCCTAGTTTAGAGACTTAGAGTGATCTCCAAACATTTGGAGTATTACTTATCTCTATCTTATGTATTAGACTAGTATCTAAGTTATATTTGGAGATAAGTTGTATCCATGTATTTCTCTTGATATTACCCTTTTGTACTCTTTTTATATTAGAAGATCTTGTACTGATACCACCAGGTTTTAGGATTCTTTTATGTATTAATCTTTATTCATATATTCCAGATTCTTTTCCTTATATCATTAAGTAGTCTGTTCCAAGACGTTTTGGACTATGGGTTGGCTTGCCTACTGATGGGTTATGGTAGGTGCCATCATGACGTGAGGAAATTGGGTCGTGACAAATTGGTATCAGAGCCTAGGTTTCAATGGTGTATTAGTACAAGAGCTAAGTGTTTGTAGAGTCCTGCAGCTCGGTGTAGAGACGTCCATAACCTATCTTCGGGAGGCTACAACGACATTTTAGGAAATTTACTTCATGACTCTTTATTGTGTGTATGTATTTCTATAAACCTTAAACACATTCTTTGACTCTATACTAAGCCCGAAGGATGATATGAAATTATCGATAGATACGAACAAAACTCCAACATACATTTCTAGAATTTCAACACAGTATAGAACTAAAGGGTTAGAGATAGATTCAAAAATCCTTAGCGGCAGCTAAAAAGGATTTGGGAAGAGTCCCCATTAGACTTACAGAGTATGGTGTGGTTATTTGTGCCATGGAGACCATTCTGTATTATGAGGGGCAGTATCTCAAAGTATTCTAGGATCTTGGTTTGGTTGTATTATGATGAGACACTAACTCAGAGAATGCCCCTGGTATGAGATAGGTGATCAACTAGAGTTAGCCAGTATTCCCCCCAGCCTTGAGTTCCTAAGAAAGGCAATGATTTTGAAAGTTTGGACATAATTTTTTGAATTTCTCTCAGCGTCAGTTGGCCAATAATTTGGGCTCAGTTTGTGTTGTCCATATTAATAGTTCAGGAATTGCTACGATTATAAGACCGACTACAAGTCTAGGAAGTGTCCCTAACATAAGATTCCAGTCATTCAGCTTCTTGAGACCATCTCATGATGTTATGGAATCTTCAGTTAGAGATGGTGCTCTTGGCACCTAAGTTGATGATTCAGTAGATTGGTCCGAGTTAGACCCGCTTAGATCTATTTTCCTATGCCCGTTAAGTATGTGACTGTGAATCTCAGCATAATTAGTGTACTTTTATTTTCCAATTTATCTCTTATTATATGTATAGAGGTTTCATACCCATTGATGATTATATGCCTTAATGAATTTATATCGGTCATTATGTTTCTTATTATTAAATTCATGATTATGTTACTACTCCATGGTCTATTTCTTTAAGTAGTAGATAGAATAGATCTATATTGATGGAAATATTTTTCCTCTATGGGTGTGGTTTTTGGTTTGAGTCCCATTTATCTTGGCACATTAGCCTTATTATGGCCATTGAGTGGTACATGATATTGATATTTATTTTAGTACCGCCTGTTCAGTATGTTAATATTGATATTGTTGTTGCTATTGCTACCATGTGTGAGGTTATTGATATTACTTAGTGTTATAATTAGATATTGTTAGATAATGAATTTGATTCTTGTTGGGTAGCTGTATGTACTAGTGTTATCTAGTTAGACTTATATTTTCTTGTGATACTATTTGGTGGATTGAGTAGATAAATACTGATTTGATAATTTCTTTCCCCTAGCATGATGAAGTTGACTGTGTACTTTTTTAGTTAGTTGTATTAGATTGATATAAGGGATGTTTTATGGTATTGAAGGTAAGTTGACCTTCCATGGGTCTTCATGTTCTTGAGTCAATAATTTAGTTTTGTTACCCGTGTTTGAGTTTGATATTCTTAGACTTGCCTCCTGGGTTGCGAAAGCTTTTGTTTTAGGTATTCTTTCTGGTATAACCCATTTGTGAGATGGACCAGTTAGAGGTTCATTCTTCTTTTGTGTCTATTTCTTCATCTGATAGCGATTTTGATATTTGATATTGAGATGTCATGAATTTATCTCATAGATATGTTGGGTTCGTTCCCTCGTGATGGATTACATTATTAGTGTGGAGATTAGATACTCCTTTGTTGTTGTGATATGGTTTTACCTAATGGAGTTGGAAAGTTAGAGGCAGTTGGCCTTTTTGTGATTGCTTCTTAAGTAGGCAAATTAGAAACTCTTTAGCTCAAGTTCTTGGTACTCTGGAGGTGATCTTGACCTTGACCTTGGTTTTGAGATTGGTATTTTTTCTTCAATGATGTTGTTTCTTGGTGGTTTAAGAAAATCCCTATTTCAGTATTTGTTCATCCTAGTGAGGCTTGGTGTAGCAATTCTCCTCGATAATATGAGCCTGTGGCTATTTCTTTGCCTAGATGGAGTATTGCATTGGTTAGTTCACAACTTAAGTTGCATTTCTTTGAGTTGCTATAGTTTTATCCTTCACTAGTGTCGTTTTACCCTTGAGAAATTTTAAGTATGTTTGGATAGTTCATGATCTCCAGCGGATATGGAGTGGGTTATATGCATTTTCAGCCAGTGATTTTTCCCTTGGCATGACTCTTGCTTTACGACTATGTTTCATTCCCTCCAGCTGATATAGAGTTGGTTGCTTGTGTTATTAATCAGTGGTTATCTTTGTAGGTGATTTTACTCTCCAAATATATCTCAACTATAACTTGGTTTGATTTACCTCGAATATATCAGATCTCAATAGTAGAGTCAAATTGAGATAGTTGACATTGCTATAGCATTATTAACCCAGTTTTGGATTTTGACTCCTCTGATTGGCGATTTGGAAGCATGATAGATTTGGAGCATTAATGCCTACCTATTTTTAGTTTGGATTTAGATATTTGAGATTTAGCGGTTTAGCCTTGGTATTGAGATTTCAGCTTCGTGTTGTAAAATTTTCATGTCTCCTTCACTTTGGACTTATTTTAGTTTGAATTTCATTTATAGGCTTGTTGAGTTTACTCCGTGGTTGCCTATTCGGTCTTCTAGGCTTCGGCTGGATTATAATTGATAAGTGTTCACATGATAACCCATGGGCCTCGTATTGGTTATTTTAGTTTTGACCTCGAGTTTCAGTTTTCTTTGGGAATTTTGGATGATTTACTCAGCGGGAGTAATATTCTCAAGTTGGATTCAGTATGTCTTCATTCTCGATGGATGAGACATCCCAGAGTGCAATATTCAGTGATGGGTAGTTATACCTTGGATTGTAAGATTTCAGTTTGATTTTCATCCGAATTGGTTACAGCATTGACATAGATTGTATTCTGTGATTATCACTATTGGTATGCCCAGATAATACCTTATAAGCTTATTCTCATGGTTGCTTTATGGAATTTCAGCAGATCAACATCATTTATTTGAGTTCTCTATGATGAGACTGTGTGGACCAGACTCAAGTGATTTTCCTCCTAGCTTGGAGTAGATAGCAGGTGCAAAAAGGTAAAAGCAGGTCATTTTTGGATTTGAAGTCGGTTTTATGACTCATGTCTTGGTTTGCTTTTGTCTTGGATGAGCCATTGTTGATTTATGTGGATATAAAGATGGTATCAATGTGATGTGATTCAGATGTGCATGCATTACACTTTTTAGTTCAGTTGGAGGCCAGTTAGCGGTTAAGTTGAGTTGGCTATTTTGGAAGTAGAATGAGAGTACTAGTTAAAAAAGGAATACCTGTGGCAAAATTGTTTGCAAGTGTTTTCTCTTTGTGGAGGTTATATGGAATTCATGCTTGGAGCATGTGGGCCTAGTACCTCATTCTTTTGAGCTTTTGAGATTCTTTCTGTCCATTGACTTTTTGGGACGAAAGTTTTTTTAGTAGTGGATATAGTAATGAACCTTCAGGTTATTTTACACATTTATGCTTATCTTCACCGTTTGAGCTTCTCCATAGTTGCCCCAAGTCATTTATATCTTGTTTAGATTGGCGGTTCTGTTACCCAATAGTTTATTTAGTTTTTAGAGCTAATTTCCTATTTTGAAGTCTTCGCTAGTTCTAAATGTCCATTGGGCTAAAACATCAGTCAAACAATCTCGAATGCAAATTCAAACTATGCCAGGAGATCCAAAATATTAATTTTAGTCTAGGTAGACCTTTGGTTTGGGTCCAATCCACCCAAGCTCATTTTGACCTATTGGTCGAATAGTTAAAAATTTGAAAGAATGTGTATGGGACCCATATTTGGTCAAAACAACCTCATATTGAAGATCCAGCATTTCCATCACATCTGGAATGTCGATTTCAGGCTAAGAAGATATTGTGTTCCAGTCGCAAGGCTCCCAGACTTATTTTGGTTTATTGAGCTGATTTTATAAAAAGTGATGAAACAATAGGTGTGGGCCCCACCTTTTGCCTAAACGATCTACGATGAAAGTTTTGATGAATCTAATAGATTTGTAATGTGGTTTACAATCAAAATTCACTATTTGATCATGTTCTTTGGATTTCGGATGAGTTTCGAGGGTCAAAAAACTTATTTTTGAATTTGTTGTCATTTGGTGCAACCGTGATTGCAACCAAGAGTGTGTGATTGTGAGTAGTGCGATCGCAGCCCGTAGGACCACAATTGCAACATCATAGTACCTATAGGGGCTATATAAAATATTCAAGATGCGTTTGGGGTATTTCCCCTTCATTATTTCGACCTAGAAACCTCAAAATGAGTATAATAACTCAAAATTGGTCATGGGGGAGGGGTGACTTGGGATTTTAATTATTATTTTGTATTGCGATTAGCTTCAAGATTATGGTAAGAATTTCTTGAATTCATGCTTGAATTTCTTAGTTTGGACCCAAAACCCTAATTTAGCTTAGGCCTTGATTTTAACCTAAAGTATGCTTTGTTTTCACCCGTACTTTGAGGGTTATGATTCCTTATTCATGTGTGAACATTGGGTTGGTCTCAAAAACTATTTTTTTTGTATGTGGGACCCACTTGGGATTTTGGTGTTATTTTTAGACCCAAAGAACAATAATGCAATATAGGTATCATTAGACTCGTATTGATGAGTAGATTATGGTTTGGATAGTGTGATGACATTTTGAGGATAGTAAAGTGAAGATGAGCATGCAGTGCATGAAGTGAGGTTTTGTGGCTTGGTCTTGTGGTAGGATTATGTTTACTTTTCTTCATAGATGATGTGTGATATATGTTGTATGCGAATATTGATTTTAGGATTGATTATGAGTAGGATAACTTGGCCTTGATTGTTGATGTTTGGGGAATATATGGGATATTTGGACCCGTAAGATGGCATGTTTATAACCTTTTTGTATCCTATTTCCTTTGCTTTTTAGTTTGGATTAGTTATAGCATGGATATGATATGATATGATATAATGCTATGTTTGGAATATGATTTTAGCATTGAAGCATGATTTGTATATTTATCCTTATTGGGCTAGTGTGGTAATATTGGAATCGTAAGTTGGGTAGAGTTGACTACCCTTATTTCTAGTTGAAGTTGCTATCATAGGCTTGAATATAGCTTACTTAACATCTAGAAGATGAAGTAGATACCTTATACTAGTTTGGGGCGTAGTATGCCTAATTATGAAAATTGTAGATTAGAAGTGGGATCATTTGGTCCACTTAGGCCTAAGCTTATGTTAAGTCTTGTGGACTTAGTGCGGATGTTAGACATAGATAAGGCTAGTAAACTTTAGAATAAGGTTACTTCATAACTTGGTAACTTTTATTGATATTCCCAGATTGTGGCTTTTGAGTTATGGTTATGATACTCCTTGTGAAAGTGATATTGGGCATTTAGAGATATTCTTTATCCAAGATACGTTATGTGGCCTATAGAGATTCTATTTCCTCTTAGACTTGAAGATTAGCCTATAGAGATGTTATTTCCTCTTAGACTTGATGGTTGGTCTATATAGATGCTATTTCCTCTTAAACTTGATGATTGACCTATAGAGTTGCTATTTCCTTTTGTCATGATTGTTGGACTTACAGAGACAATGTTCCTCTTGGATATGTAAATTGGCCTAAATAAGTGATATTCCTCGGAGTCATGATAAATAACCTATTGATATATGATATCCTATAGAAGATTACATGTTGATATATATAATGCCTCCTTGATGTGAGATGCCTTTTGTGTGAGAGATGATTACATGTTTATCTATATTATGCCTCCTAGATGTGAGATTCCTTTTGTGTGGGAGATGATTACATGCTTATTGATATTATGCCTCCTATATGTGAGATGCCTCCTATATTTGAGATGATTAGAGGTATGCTACGGCTTATAAATATGATTATTGATATGAGTCCTAGATGTATATATAGGCCTAATTCCATGATTATGTTATTGTGATTATTCCAGATAAATTAATGGGCCAAAGGTTGTGTTATGATATTGATTCAATAACTGAGAAATGTTTATCATTATGAATAATGTGAATACAATTTATGAATATGAATATGTATATATTTGTATACACATCTCTCTAGTATGGGATGAAGGAAGATGCAGTATGATGCTTACTATTCAACTGAATGAATACTGGTGATGGAATTCATAGATTTTGTATATTCATGATTATTATATTGGTAATTGATGTGATTCTAGTTGAAATACGATCTTATGATTGTTTTTCCTAATTAAGGGTGAAGCTAAGTGGTAGCTAGATGTCTTTTAGGTGGCTATAGTACTTGATGGCTAGAAATCTAACGTACTAGTTATGAACCTTTCTTAGTTGAGATATGGTAACTAGCGATGGTTTATATGTGGCTATTAATGATTGTGAATTGTTGATAAATGAGGATTAGTTGGTAAACGATGGTTAGTTAATGAAGGATGTCAGTTAAAAAAGAATGGTTATATGATAAATGGTAAATTGTTGACTATTAATGATTAACAGATATAGTATGATTAGTTGATAATAAAGAATGGTAGATAAATGGTGGATTTGATCTAGTGATGAACCTTGACTAGATGTTAGATGTTGGCTATTTAAAAAATAGTGGTTAGTTGCTATCCCATGAGTAAGGATAATGTTTAGGCAAATAACTAGAGGTTATGTGATGACTAGTGAACTAGTGATTTTATTATAATAAGTGTTGGTTAACTAAAATGAGTAGTTGGGAAGTATTGACTAGATAGATATTCTATGGTGATATGTCTATGTCTATGAGTATTCTAGTGCATTTTTTATTGTGGTAATTATGATGATATTAATAACCGGCAAGGCCGGAGGATACTATTGTGATGCTATTGATACCCAACAGGGCCGAAGGATACTATTATGATGCTATTGATACCTAACAGGGCCGAAGGATACTATTATGATGTTGTTGATACGCGGCAAGGCCAGAGGATGCTATTGATACCCATCAAGGCTAGAGGATACTATTGTGATGATATGGATACCCGACAAGGCCAGAGGATACTATTGTGATAATATTGATACCCGACAAGGCCGAAGGATACTATGGTGATGATATTGATACCCGGCAAGGCCGGAGGATATTGTTGTGATGATGTTGATACTCGACAAAGCCAGAGGATATATTGTTAATATGTTGAGATCCGTCAAGGTCGGAGGTTTACTACGTTGATGATGGTTCAGACGAGGACAGTTATGATGAGTTGTGATATTGATGTATACTTTGCATTCATTCCTGCATTGGCAATGCGTATCATAAGTATGCACCTATGTCTTTCAACTAATATGGGACAGTTGCATAGATATGGGTGAATAACATGCCTTGTCTTGTTGTATGTTAATTGAACCTTCTGAGCCTGGGGCAGCAGGGGTACGCATAGGCTCATCTAGGTATTTGGTTGTCTGGAGTAGTCGGTTATTCACACCGTTATTGATATTGTTGTTATCATTGTTATGATCATTATTTTGTCTAACTTATGAAAAATTGGTCATTGATCCAATATCGAGATTTAAGGTATGTTTTCGGCCACTCCTATCTAATGATTGCATTATTATTCATAATTATTTCATGTCTAGCTATGTGGATTAAAAACCCCAAGTATGATAGTACTTAAATTTTGATAAGTACAATAATAAGGTCTTAAATGAGAATATGATAGTATAGGGTATGCTTTGAGATGACCTCATGTTTATATGCATATCTATCTATCTATCTATCTATCTATCTATCTATCTATCTATCTATCTATCTATCTATCTATCTATCTATCTATCTATCTATCTATCTATCTATCTATCTATCTATCTATCTATCTATCTATCTATCTATCTATCTATCTATCTATCTATCTATCTATCTATCTATCTATCTATCTATCTATCTATCTATCTATCTATCTATCTATCTATCTATCTATCTATCTATCTATCTATCTATCTATCTATCTATCTATCTATCTATCTATCTATCTATCTATCTCTTTCTCTCTATATATAGCTATATAAAGTTATGGTACCACCATATATCCCTTCCTCCATTGTTCATTTTATATAGTCGTTACTTTGCCTTGTATATTACTATAGATCTTTCTTTCGCTCTTTATTCTTATTGACCTGGGATATATGGTATTACATTGACGTATATTGAATATAGCTGGAAAAGGATAGTTCACCTTGATACTTCCTTAGTATTATTATGTTAGACTCTTGTACATGAATAAGATAGTTGTCCCTTTTTATTCTCATTAACTTGTTATATGATTTTTCGACTCTTGGGTGTAGATTTTGTTCTATTTATATGCTATATATATCATCTTTATCTTTGGAGCTCAGTTGCGTGCTGATTACCATTCATTTATTACTCATACTACACTTCTGCAGCCTGCAGATCATAGTACGGGTTATCACCGTTAACATGTGCATTGTACGAAGCAGCCTTAGTTCAGAGATATAGAGTGAGCTCCTAACATTCAAAGTATTACTTATCTCTCTCTTATGTATTAGACTAGTCTCTAAGTTGTATTCGGGGATAAGTTGTATTAGTGTATCTCTCTTGATATTTCACTTTTGTACTCTATTTATATTAGAAGATCTTGTAATAATACCACCAGGTTTTGGGATTCTTCTATGTATTGATCTTTATTTCATATATTCTGCATTCTTTTCCTTATATTACTGAGTAGTCAATTACTAGCCAGTTTGGATTACCAATTGGCTTACCTACTAGTGGGTTATGGTAGGCGCCATCATAACAAGAGGAAATCGGGTCGTGACAAACTTGTATCAGAGCCTAGGTTTTATTGGTGTATTAGTACAAGAGCGAAGTGTTAGATTGGTGTGGATATGTCCATAACCTATCTTTGGTAGGCTACCATTACATTTTAGAAAATTCACTTCATGACTCCTTATTGTGTGTCTGCATTTTTATGAACCTTGACCATATTCTTTGACTCCATTTTATCCCCAAAGGACGATGCAATATTGTCGACGGATATGGACAAACCTCCAATATGCATTTCTAGAATTTTCATACAACATTGGACTAGAGGGTTAGATATGGATATCAAAGATCCTTAACGGCAGCCAAAAAGGATTTGGGAAGAGTCCCCATCAGACTTGCAGAGTGTGGTATGGTTTTATGAACTATGGCGACCATTTTGTATTATGAGGGGCAATATCTCAAAGTATTCTAAGATCTTGGTTTTGTTGTGTTGTGATGAGACACTGACACAGAGAATACCCCTTGTATAAGATAGGTGATTATCTAGAGTTATCCTGTATTCCCCGCCAGCCTAGAGTTCCTAAGAAAAAAGTGATTTCAAAAGTTTGGACATAATTTTGCAAATTTCTCTCAGCATTAGTTGGCTAGCCATGTGGGTTGAGTTTGTTTTCTCTCCATATTGATGCTTTAAAAATTGGTACGACTGCAAAAACATTGACTATTAGTCTAGGGAGTGTCCCTGACAGGAGATTCCAGTCACTCAGCTTCTTTAGACCAGCTCATGACATTGTGGAATCTTCAGTTAAAGATTGTGCACTTGGCGACTAAGTTGATAATTCAGTCGGTCGATCCGAGTTGGACCTGTTTAGATTTATTTTCTTATGCCTGTCAGGTATTTTACTGTGAATGTTAGCATAATTGGTGTGCTTTTATTTTCTGCATTTATCTCTTATTATGTGTATAGGGGTTTTCATACACATTAATTATTATATGCCTTGATGAATTTATATCGGTCATTATGTGCCTTATTGTTGAATTCATGATTATGTTACACTCCATGGTTTATTTTTTAAAAAAGTAGATGGAGTAGATCTATATTGATATTTTTCCCCTATGGGTGTGGTTTTGGGTTGTAGTCCCATTTATCTTGCCATATTTGCTCTATTGTGTCCATTGAGTAGTACATGATATTGATATTCATTTTTGTACCGCATGCTCATTATTGCTACCACTTTGTGAGGTTATTGATATTACTTGATGCTATAACTAGATGTTGTTACATGATGAATTTTGATTCTCGCTGGGTAGCTGTTTAAACTAGTGTTATCTAGTTAAACTTTTATTTTCTTGTGGTACTATTTGGTGGCTTGAGTAGATATAGCCCGATTTGATGATTTCTTTCCCCTAGCGCGGTGAGCTTGACTGTGTTCCCTCTTGGTTAGCTATATTAGATTGATTTCGGGGATGTGTTGTGGTATCAAAGGTAAGTTGACGTTCCATGGTTCTTTGTGTTTTTGAGTTTGCAATTTAGTTATATTGTTTGTGTTTGAATTTATGATTCTTAGACTTTCCTCCTGGGTTGCAAAAGCTTTTATTTTGGCTATCCTCTTTGGTAAAACCCATTTGTTACATAGACTAGTTTGAGGTTTGTTCTTTGTTTGTGGCTATTTCTTCATTTAATAGCGATTTTGATATTGATATTGAGATGTCATGGATTTATCTCATAGGTATGTTGGGTTCGTTCCCTCATGATGGATTGCATTGTTGCTAATGTAGAGATTGGATACTCCTTTGTTGTTGTGATAGGGTTTTTCCTAGTGGAGTTGGTAAGTTAGAGGCAGGTGGCCTTTCATGTGATCGCTTCATAAGTTTGCAAATTAGAAACTCTTTAGCTCAAGTTGTTGGTACTTTGGTGGTGGTCTCGACCTTGACCTTGGTTTTGAGATTGGTATTTCTTCTTCGATGATGTTGTTCCTTGGTGGATTTAGGAAATCCCTATTTCAACATTTGTTTGTCCTAGTGAGGCTTGGTGTAGTAATTCTCCTCGATGATATGAGCCTGCAGCTATTTCTTTGCCTAGATGGAGTATTGCACTGGTTAGTTCCCAACTTAAGTTGCATATCTTCGAGTTTCTAAAGTTTTTGCCTTCACTAGTGTGGTTTTCAGCTTTGAGAAGTTTTGAGTATGTTTGGATAGTTCATGCCCTCCAGTGGATATGGAGTGGGCTATATGCATTTTCATCCACTGATTTTTCCTTTGACATGACTCCTGTTTTGCGGCTATGTTTCATTCCCTCCAACTGATATAGAGTTGGCTGCTTGTGTTATCAGTCAGTGGTTATCTCTGTAGGTGATTTTACTCTCCAAATATGTAACGCCCCGAATCTGGTACCTGAAACGTTACACGATGCTCATGACCCCGAAGGACCATAAGCTAACCCATGACTAATATCTGTAACTGAGTACTGAATAATATACTATAATTATGCAGAATATAAACTGTAAGACCATAAGGTTCAAAACTGAACTAATACTGAATATAAAACAATGTCTGTAATGGGGTATAACAATACCCAAAATTGAAATAAATTGTCTGAAACATGTTGTAGTCTAAAAGCCACTAAATCTGAAATTTGTGGAGTTGATGGGACATATCCCCAACTAACTCTGAACTATACAAATAATAAAGTAATAAAATAACTATGCTATACTCGAATGATGAGGACTCACTGCTAGTCTAGTTGTTGAACTTCTGATCTACTAAGGATGCTCGAGAACTCATACCTCTAAACATATGGTATAAAACACCATAGAGTAAATGTGTTACTATGTTGAATGTACTGGTATGCAAGTGAGGTTGGCTGAATGCAATGGTTCATATGCATGAACAATACTAACTGGCTGAATAGTATAAACATGAGAATACATGAATGAATACGCAATTGTAACTGAGATCATGATAACACTGACTCATAAATCCTGATAACATGGATTTTCTGATATCTGAGTACTAATACTGGGATACTGAATAACTAAGTCTATTGAGTACTGAGGAGATAGTGTCGTATTACTGATAAAGGAATGACTGTTTTTGACAATTCTGATTATGAAGAAATGGTCTGATTGACTATATCTGACAGTCCTGAAATCTGAATACTGGTAACATGAATTTCGTATAATTAATATACTATTAATAGGGTGACTGTGTCTGACAGTCCTAAAATCTGATGGAACTAGCTGTGTTCCGTACAGAGCTGAGCTGATTTCTATAGAATTGGACTAGGTTTTATTTTGAAGACTGAATCTGAAACTAAAATTGTGGGAGGTAATTATCTAACCGATATGCCCCAAATAAAGCAATATAGCTGAGTTGGGGTCCAATCTGTAACACCAATTGGAAGTGTATCAATACCGCGCCACTGGTAAGGAAAAACTGTGATTAATCCCTCATATAGCAGGTACTCAAAGGAGAATGGTGGGACCCTTATCTAATAGGTTAATCCACCTCATCTACCCTCAAAATAGCAGGTTTGATTCTCAACCTACGCTGGCTACGTAGTTCTGGAGCGCAAGGACTGCTTCTTAGAATCACACCCTCTAATAATAGGTAAGTTCCCATCCTGGGGCTCACTCGGTGCTGACTGCTACTCCCATCTGAATAGACACTGAACATAATTAACTGAACTGAACTGGACTGAGTTCATGGAGTTCCATTGACTGACGAAATACTATAGAGATTACTAAATTACTGAACTTTCTGAGATTACTGGGATTACTGAGTTTACTGAGTTTTCCTGAGTCACATGACTGACTGAATTCTACTGAACATGGCTTGATGAGGATATCGTGAAAAGATAACACTGTCTCTAGGCATACAACTAAATTGTCATAAACAAGTACCCTAGGACTCGATAGCAAGAAATTAACAAGACTTGACACTTCTTGAACACATGACAAATATCAACAATTCATAATAGAATAAGTTGGGGATTTCATGAAGTACATGGTTATAATAATCTTGTACATGGATGGAATGCATATAATCAATGTCATAATTCCATATTCTAGAATCATGAGCATTTCAACAAATATCTACATTGCACATCAATAGCATCGGAGTCATTTGAACATAAGGGTAAAACATGAATCCATCCTTTAAGTCACAATTTAACTATATTACATGATTTCTAGTCTTCTAGGCATTTTATAAAACACCTTACATGCACCACTTAGGGCATAGGTATAATCATCAATTAACACCTCCTAAACCACTCAATTCATGGATTTAAACTCATATACTAACGTAATTCCATAAAACACATTGAGATTCCAACTTGGAAACCATACAACAACAATCTCATAAACATAATCAATCCACAACATAATATTCATAATACATGATATAAAACTTGATTCTTGGGCTTCATGGATGAAAGGAATCCATGAATGAACACTATGCATTCCTGAGTTAATGAATTTTAAAGGATTGATAGAGAGTTCTTATGATTTGGCCCTTGAATTTGAGAGATAGGGTCCTTTTTCTTGAGAGAGAAGGATTTTGTTCTTGAGAGAAACTGAGGAAAAGTGATATAATAGGGTTTTTAGGTCATAATTTTATGGTTAAAGGCAGATCTGGATCATAAAAAAAGACCCAATTGCCCTTAGAAGGTTTTTATTTTTCATCACTGAAAACCCAATTTGGGAACCTAGCGCGAAGCGGCGCTATCACATTGTGCCGCTGGAAATTGGACTGACGGTGAGACGCGGTGAAATTGCTTTGCAATACTGGATGGGACCTGGAATCTTACCGCAATGTGGTGGTATCGCGCTGAGACACAGGAAATTGACAACTCTAGATTTAAAACTTGGCGCGATGCGCCATAATCGCGAAGGTCCACGGAATTTTGACGATTGCCATTTTGGCATGTTCCGCGACGCGTTGATGGCTCAAGTGATACACTGTCTTACTAAAAAGGCTCTAACTCTTCGCCCGTATGTGGGATTTTGGCAAATTTGATGTCGATGGAAAACTTATTCAATTTTCCACACAACAAAAAGTAAAAATCTTGAAAATTCCATATGAAAAAAGGGGATTCATCTTTTAAAGGAAGTGTTTAACATTTTTGGGATGATTTTAACCTAGGTAGAAGTACGGGGTATTATAATATCTCTCCCTTGGGAACATTTATCCTTGAATGAGACTGATTGAGATGGGAGAAATGATAAGCTAAATTACATACTGAACATAAGCAACTAAAACATGATTACATGACTGACATTTCTGAGATTCATACTGAGCACGCATATCTGATGCATGATTTCATCACTGAACTGACTCATGAATACATGACTGAGATTTCTGATAACTGAGTTTCTCACAAAGAGAATTCATGTTCGATGTATAAACACATGATTGAATATGCAATGGTAGATGGATACAAAGTTTATGATGGGAATCTGAGCATGAAACTGGTTTGTAACTGGAACTTGAACATGAAACTAAATAAGATTTAAGGAAAGATATTACCTTGGGCTGAGTCTGAGTTTTGCAGAGAAGAGGTAAGGTTTCTTGGATCGCATGTATGCTTCTGCTTTTCAAGTATCTCCCTCAACTGACTGATTCCACCAAAGTACTTTGACTAGAGTGACTTCTTTGTTCCTTAGTCTACGAGTCTTGTAGTCAAGGATTTTGTTTGGAATCTCTTCATAAGATAGGTTGTTCTGAATGTCTACACCCTCAACAAGGACTGTGACTGCTAGGTCACCTAGGCATTTCTTAAGCAAGGAGACATGAAAGACCGGATACACTAAAGTTGAATCTGAAGGCGACTTGAGATCATAAGGTACTTTGCCAAAACGACTGAGAATTTTGAAGGGACCGACGTATGAGGGACTGAGCTTTCCCTTCTTGCCGAACCTCTTCACTCCCTTTATGGGAGAGATTTTCAAACACAAAATTTTATAACCTCATCTCGAGATCCTTTCAGAACACTTATAAATAGGAACATGAGAACATGGTCGAGTCTGTAACATATGACGTGAACTAGGTATCGTTAACTGAACTGAGACATTGAGTGGATGTCTTACGGCTGATATTGGATATAGAGGGTCAACCTATGGGTACCCACAACTCTAAACTAGATTCGTTACGTGAAGAGAAATTAGAGGTTTTTAGGGCATGGTATCTTGGGGGTTATAGAGCATCTCCCCCTTGGGAAATTATGTCCCTAGAAGAAAACTGGCTTGACTGAGATACTGAGGAAAACTGGGATGATGCATAGGGCACCTACGAACTGAATCATGACTGAATATCTAGGATCTGAAACTGAGACATAATACATGAACTGAGCTAATCTTACAACTACTGGGACTTTCTATCTAGGAATAGTTATATTCTTAAGATTTTTAATAGTAGGACTAGGTGGAAAGAGGTGAAACCATACTATACAAACTTGTTTCCTGATTTCTAAACTGAATTACTGGCTGATCGATCTATCTCATACTGAAAACTTATACTTAATTGTAGTACTTCTTCTTCACCTGAGACTACTAAAAATATTAGCATGAGTGCTGAGCATGAATGCCTAAACATACTGATTTATCTAATAAACTGAATGACTGATAGTGGAATAATGGAACTGTACTAAGTCTTTAATAACTGGACTACAACTGCAGAGAATTATGCATAAAAGATAAGGACTGACTGAGTGAGATGAGATAACTGAGCATGAATTGAGGGTAACTATATTATGTAAGAATGCAACACCAGGAGTACAACATGATTCTGGAATAGTCTTGTAAACTGGGGTACTGGAAGGCTGACAACTGAGTGACTGATAACTGTATGCTATGGTTGAGTAAACTCAAAATTGAATTGAGTTATCGACCCGATTACTGGGCTAGGACTGGGACTGAGATTGTAGCTAAGATAATAATTGAGACTGTAACTGTAAATAAGACTGTAGCTAGGACTGAAGACTGGTTTCTGATAATAATGGTTTAGACTGGTACTGAAGTACTAAATTCTAATGTCTAAGTAACTGATAACTGAAAGCCATGGTTTTGTAGGACTATCTGAGTCCTTTATTAAATATTGATTATTGAACTGACTCCATAACTGAGAATCGAGGGATAGAACATCATCCCAATGGATTCATTAAGGAATCTAAACTGAGGGTATACGTGACATAGTCTGAGTTTGGCTGATCATTAGGAGTGGATCATGAATCATGTTTGCTGAACATACTGTAAGACAGGACATGAGTGTATGATTCATGAGTTGCATGTCCTGAGTCTTGCATTTTTTAACTCATGGAACATGATTTGTAACATTGAGTGAACTGGGATTCCTCATACTAGGAACTTGAAATGCACACGATCCTAAGGGAAGTGCGTAAATGTATGTTGTATTCATGGAACTGAAACGTAAATCATGCATAAGTATTGTGATGGTTGAAGTACAAAACTTGCACTGAGGTAGGAATGGGTCGGGAATCATCTTCCCTTATTAAATTTTTACACATACTAGCATCACTATAAGAATCCTGAAGGCCAAAATTCCTGAGACATCATAATCGGATAGTTCCTGTATACCTATCGGGTTGTGTTAGACTGACTCACTGGGGTAGAGACTGGAAAAAGGTCCTGTTAACATTTGGTCTGACCTTAAAGTCACAAAAGAAAAAAAAGCTCCTGAATCTGAAGAAGCGTAAACATGCAAGTGAAAGAACTGTAACATACCAGTGACTATATCAGGAGAAATTTCCTAATCTTGTCGGGACTAAAGTGCATAGAGTCTGTTTGGGCGTTGTCCACTGATAGCGCTGGAATTGGCACCCTGCTGATTCGAGCTATCGGACTAAGCAGAAGGACGACCATGCTGACTTCGCGGGCCGGGCTTAGGACAGTCTTGGACAGTGTGACCTAACTCGCCCCACCTAAAACACACATTACTGTCAGCTCTATACACACGCTTATGATACTTACTATATTTTTTACAGAGAGGATGAGTGGGAATAATGCTTGCACTATTCTAAGATTTGGAGCCTGACGCCCTATCTTTGCTACTATTTCTGAACTTAGGAACTACAACACTAGCTGAGGAAGGAGCTGGAACCGAAAACTTCTGGCTATGCTGAGAATGGTTACCACCCTGCGACCCAAACTGAGAAAAACTATAACTACCTATTCTGGTTCTCTTATTCTCTCTCTCTCATTTTTCTTATGTTTCTGCTCTTCAATCGATTGAGAATGGATCATAAGTCTTGATATGCCTATTTTCTTAATCAACATCGCACTCCTACACTCCTTAACCACTCTACCTGAAACCCTAGACATAAACTTACTCATTCTGGATCTACTGTCTGCTACTACGTGAGGAGTATACCTAGCTAACTAGGTGTACTTATGGGAGTATTCTTTTAGACTCATGCTACCTTGTCTGAGATTGATGAACTCTAACACTTTGGCTTCTTTCTGGTCTAGGGGAAATAATCGATCTAAGAAGGTTGTAGCAAACTTTTTCCATTCTATGGAATCTACATCTGTACCCCTGTCTACCTTCTACTGCTTAAACTACGTATGGGCAATATCTTGTTGCTGATAAGTGGCTAACTCTGCTTTACACTGGAAGTCACTCCCATGATGTCTATGACTTTCTGAACCTGGTCAAGGAATTTCTGTGGATCCTCTTCAGACATAAAACCTGAGAATAAGAGAGGATTCATTCGGGTGAAGTCCCAAATACTGGCTGCAGCTGAATTGGCCACTGGGTTGGCCAGAACAGCAGTTGGCCGTTCATTTTGAGTTGTGATTGAATTGTCTAGAGTAGTAAATATTGTCCTGAATTCTGCATGGAAAACATATTCGTCCAGGGGATCTGCCTGAACGGGCTGAGGTGTTGGCTGATTACCGATTATCCTTACGCTAACCCCTTTGGAAGGCATATTCTGTAAGCAAGAGAAAGAAATAGATTAGACTGAGAAATTAAGTTGAGATTATGCTCACTGTCACAACATAAATACTAAAAGAAGGGAAATTATTCCTAAAACATCTCATAGCCTCCTTCACATAAGTGTGGTGCACAACACACCCATGCACAAGACTCTACTAGATGCGACTTTTCATACTTCCTAGGACACTGTTGAACCTTAGGCTCTGATAATAAGTTTGTAACGCCCCGAATCTAGTAATCGGAATGTTACACGATGCTCATGACCCCAAAGGACCATAAGCTAACCCTTGACTGATATCTGTAACTGAGCACTGAATAATATATAATAATTATCCAGAATTTAAGATGTAAGGCCATAAGGATCAAAACTGAACTAATACTGAATATAAAACAATGTCTGTAATGGGGTATAATAATACCAAAAACTGAAATAAATTTTCTAAAACATGCTGTAGTCTGAAAGCCTCTAAATTATCTGAATCTGTAGAGTTGATGGGACATGTCCCCAACTAACTCCAAACTACTGAAATAATAAAGTAATAAAATAACCATGCTATCCTAGAATGATGAGGACTCAGTGCTAGTCTGTCTGCTGAATGTCTAATCTACTAAGGATGCTCGGGCACTCGAGCTTCTAAACCTATGGTATAAAACACCATAGCACAAATGTGTCAGTACGTTGAATGTACTGGTATGCAAGTGAGGTAAGATGAATGCAATGGTTCACATGCATGAACAATACTAACTTACTGAATAACATGAACGTGAGAATACATGCAAGAATACGTAACTATAACTGAGATCCTGATAACACAAACTCACGAATTCTGATAACGTTGATATCTGAGTACTAATACTGGATACTAAATGACTAAGTCTATTGATTACTGAGGAACTGGTGTCGTATTACTGATAAAGGAATGACTGTTTCTGATAGTTCTGATAATGAACAACTCGTCTGATTGACTATATCTAACAGTCCTCTAATCTGAATACTGGTAACATGAATTTCGTATAATTAATATACTATTAACTGGGTGACTGTGTCTGACAGTCCTGAAATCTAATGGAACTAGCTGAGTTCCATACTGATCTGAGCGGCTGTATCTAATAGTCCTGATATCTATAGAATTGTAATAAGTTTTATTTTGAAGACTGAATCTAAAACTGAAACTGTGGAAGGTAATCATCTAACCGATATGACACAAATAAAGTAATATAGCTGAGTTGGGGTCCAATCTGTAAGCCCAATTGGAAGGATTTCCATATCACACCACTGGTAAGGACAAGATATGAGTAATCCCTTATTTAGCAGGTACTCAAAGAAGGACAGTGGGACCCTCATAGAACAGGTTAATCCACATCATCTACCATCAAATTAGTAGGTTTGATGTCTCAACCTATGCTGGCTACATTTCTGGAGCACACGGACTGCTTCTAAGAATCACACCCTCTAAAAACAGGTGAGTTCCAATCCTTGGGCTAACTCGATGCAGACTCCTACTCCCATCTGAATAAACACTGAACATGATTAATTGAACTGAACTAGACTAACTTCATGGAATTTCATTGCCTGAAGGAATACTACAGAGATTACTAAATTACTGAGCTTTCTGAGATTACTGGGATTACTGAGTTTACTGAGTTTTCCTGAGTCACATGATTGACTGAATTCTACTGAACATGGCTTGACTGAGGATAGCATGAAAACATGACACTGGCTCTAGGCATACAACTAAATTATCATAAACAAGTACCCCCAGGACTCAATAGCATGAAACTAACAAGACTTGACACTTCTTAAACACATGACAAATATAACCAATTCATAATAGAATAAGTTGGGGATTTCACAAAGTACATGGTTATAATAATCTTGTACATGGAAGAAATGAATATAATCAATGTCATAATTCAATATTCTAGCATCATGAGCATTTCAACAAAAATCTACATTGCGCATCAATAGCATGGGAGTTATTTAAACATAAGGGTAAAACATGAATCCAACACTTAAGTCACAATTGAACTATATTACATGATTTCTAGTCTTCTAGGCATCTTATTAAACACCTTACACCACTTAGGGAATAGGTATAATCATCAATTAACACCTCATAAACCACTAAATTCAAGGATTTAAACTCATATACTAACGTAATTCCATAAAAACACATTGAGATTCCAACTTGGAAACCATACAACAACAATCACATAAACATAATCTACCGGCAACATAATATTCATAATACATGATATAAAACTTAATTCTTGGGCTTCATGGACGAAAGGAATCGATGAATAAACACTATGCATACCTGAGTTAATGAATTTGGAAGGATTGATGTAGAGTTCTTGTGATTTGACCCTTGAATTTGAGATCTAGGATTCTTGTTATTGAGAGAAAAGGATTTTGTTCTTGAGAGAAAGTGAGGAAAAGTGATATAATAGGGATTTTAGGGCATAATTTCATTGTTAAAGGCTGATCTGGGTCATAGAAAAAGACCCAAAGTCCCTTAGAAGGTTTTTATTTTTCATCACTGAAAACCCGATTTGGGCACCTGGCACGACACGACGCTATCACGTCGTTCCAATAGAAATTGCTAACTGGAAATTGGGCTGACGGCGCGACGCGGTGAATTCGCGTTGTAATACTGGATGGGAGTTGGAATATTACTACGATGCGGTGGTATTGCGCTGAGACGCTGGAAATTGAAAACTCTGGATTTGAGACTTGGCGCGACGTGCCATAATTGTGATGGCCCACTGAATTTTTATGATTGCCATTTTGGCATGCTCCACGACGTGTTGATGGCTCAGGTGATAAGTATCTCTCTAAAAATGCTCTAACTCTTTGCCCGAGTATCGGATTTGGGCGAATTTGATATCGATGGAAAATTTATTCAATTTCACACACAACAAAAATTAAAAATATTGAAAATTCCATATGTATAAATGTGGATTCATCTTTTAAAGCAAGTCTTTAATATTTTTAGAATGATTTTAAGCTACGTAGACGTACGGGGTATTATAATATCACCCATTTAGGAACATTCATCCTCAAATAAGACTGATTGATATGGGACAAACTATAAGCTAAAGTACATACTGAACATAAGCAACTGAAACATGACTACATGACTGACATTTCTGAGATTCATACTGAGCATACATATCTGATGCATGATTTCATGACTAAACTGACTCATGAATACATGACTGAGATTTCTGATAACCGAGGTTCTCACAAGGAGAATACATGTCTGATGCATGATCACTTGATTGAATAGGCAATGGTAGATGGATACCAAGTTTATGATGGGAATCAGAGCATGAAAGTGGTTTGTAACTGGAACTTGAACATGAAACTAAATAATCTTTAAGGAAAGCTATTACCTTGGGCTGAGTCTGAGTTTTTCATAGAAGAGATAAGGGTTCTTGGATCACATGTCTTCTTCTGCTTTTCAAGTAGCTCCCTCAACGGACTGATTCCACCAATGAACTTTGACTAGAGTAACTTCTTTGTTCCTTAGTCTACGAGTCTGGTAATCAAGAATTTCAACAGGAATCTCTTCATAAGAGAGGTTGTTCTGAATGTCTACAGCCTCAATAGGGACTACACCTACTGGGTGACCTATGTGTTTCTCAAGCAAGAAGACATAAAAGACCGGATGCACTGATGCTAGATCTGATGGCGACTCGAAATCATATGGAACTTTGCCAAAGCGACTGAGAATTTTGAAGGGACCGACATATCGGGGACTAAGCTTTCCCTTCCTGCCGAACCTCTTCACTCCCTTCATGGGAGATATTTTCAAACACATAAATTTTTTTGACCTCATCTCGAGATTCTTTCTGAACACGTATGAATGAAAACATGAGAACATGGCTGAGTCTGTAACATGTGACATGAACTGGGTATCTAGAACTGAACTGAGCCATTGAGTACATGGATTACAACTGATATTTAAGGTAGAGGGTCAACCTATGGGTACCCACAACTCAAAACTAGATTCAATACACGAAGAGAAATTGGAGGTTTTTAGGGAATGATAGCTCGAGGGTTATATAGAATCTACCCCTTGAGACATTATGTCCCTAGAAGAACACTGACTTGACTGAGATATTGAGGAAAACTGGGATGCTGCATAGGGCACCTACGAACTGAATCATGACTGAATATCTGAGATCTAAAACTGAGGCATAATTAATGAACTAATCTGATCTTGCAACTACTGGGACTTTCTATCTTGGAATAGTTACATTTTTGAGATTTCTAATAGTAGGACTAGGTGGAAAGAGGGGAAACCACACCATATGAACTTGTTGCCTAATTGCTAAACTGATTTACTAGTTGCTCGATCTAACTCATACTAAAAAATTATACTTAACTGAAGTACTTCTTCTTCACCTAAGACTACTAAAAATATTTGCATGAGTGCTAAGCACGAATGCCTAAATATACTAACTTATTTGATTAACTGAATGACTAATAGCTGAATACTGGGTCTGCAAGATGGAACTGTACTTAGTCTTGAATAATTGGACTGTAACTACAGAGCATTATGGAAAGGAGATAAGGACTGACTGAGTGACATGATATAACTGAGCATGAATTGAGAGTGACTGTATT
Organism: Capsicum pubescens; assembly: GCA_030864215.1. Classification (NCBI taxonomy): domain Eukaryota; kingdom Viridiplantae; phylum Streptophyta; class Magnoliopsida; order Solanales; family Solanaceae; genus Capsicum; species Capsicum pubescens. The sequence continues at coordinate 128,751,530 of CM061541.1, forward strand.
ATTTAAGAATGCAACACCAGGAGTATAACACGATTCTGGAATAGTCTTGTCAACTGAGGTACTGGAAGGCTGACAACTGTGTGACTGATAATTGTACGCTATGGTCGAGTAAACTCAAAAATGAATTGAGTTACCTACCCAATTACTGGGCTAGGACTTGGACTAAGATTATAGTTAAGATGATAATCGAGACTATAACTATAACTAAGCTGGGACTGAATATTGGTTTTTGATAACAAAGGTTTCGACTGGTACTGAAGTACTAAATTTTAATGGCTAAGTAACTGATAACTGAAAGCCATGGTTTTGTATGACTATCTGAGTCCTTTACTGAATACTAATTACTGAACTAACTCCATAACTGAGACTCGAGGGATAGAATATCATTCCAACGAATTCACCAAAAGATCTAAACTGAGGGTATATGTTACATAGTCTGAGTTTGGCTGATCATTAGGAGTGGAGCATGAATCATGTGGGATGAAGATACTGTAAGACAGGACATGAGTGTATGAGTCATGAGATAGTTGCATGACCTGAGTCTGGAATTTTTGAACTCATGGAACATGATTCGTAATACTGAGTGAACTGGGATTCCTCATACTAGGAACTTAAAATGCACATGATCCTAAGAAAGTGCATGAATGTAAGCTGTGTTCATGGAATTGAAACTAAAAAATGCATAAGCATCATGATGGTTGAAGTATAAAACTTTGAACTGAGGTACGAATGGGATGGGAATCATCTTCCCTTACTAAATTTTTACATAACTAGCATCACTACCAGAATCCTGAAGGCCTGACTTTCTGAGACATCATAACTGGACAATTTTTGTATACCTTTCAGGCTGTGTTAGACTGACTCACTGGGGTAGAGACTGGAAAAGGTCCTGTTAACATATGGCCTGACCATAAAGTTACAAAAGAAAAAGAAGTTTTTGAATCTGAAGAAGTGTAAACAAGCAAGTAAAAGAACTGTAACATACCAGTGACTACATCTGGAGAACTTTCCTAATCTTGTCGGGACTAAAGTGCATAGAGTCTGGTTGGGCGTTGCCCACTGATAGAGATGGAATGGGCACCCTGCTGATTCGAGTGCTGACTTTGCGGACCGATCTTAGGACAGTCTCGGACCTTGTGACCTAACTAGCCACATCCAAAACACACATTACTGCCGGCTCTACACACACCCTTATGATACTTACCACATTCTTTGTAAAACGGGTGAATGCGTATAATTCTTGCACTATTCTGAGATTTGGAGCCTGGAGACCTATCTTTGCTACCGTTTCTAAACTTAGGAACTAAAGCACTGTCTAAGAAAGGTGCTGGAACTGAAAACCTCTGGCTATGCTGAGAACGGTTACCACCCTACGACCCTGGCTGATAAAAACTATAACTACCTATTCTGGCTCTCTTATTCTCTCTTTTATTCTTCTTAAGCTTCTTCTCTTCAATCTATTGAGCATGGACCATAAGTCTAGATATTTCCATTTCCTTAATCAACATCGCACTCCTACACTCCTTAGCCATTCTACCTGAAACCCCAGACACAAACTTACTCATTTTTTATCTACTGTCTGCTACTACATGGGGAGAATACCTAGCTTACTGGGTGAACTTAAGGGAGAATTCTTTTACACTCATACTACCTTGTCTGAGATTGATGAACTCTAACACTTTGGCTTCTTTCTGCTTTAGGGGAAAGAATTTATCTAAGAAGGCTGTAGCAAAATCTTCCCATTCTATGGGGTCTACATTTGTACCCCTGTCTACCTTTTACTATTTAAACCATGTATGGGCTATATCTTGTAGTTGATAAGTGGCTAACTCTGCACTCTTACTAGAAATTAATCCCATGATATCTTTGACTTTTTGAACCTAATTGAGGAATTCCTGTGGATCCTCTTCGGACTTAGAACCTGAGAATAAGGGAGAATTCATTCGGGTGAAGTCCTGAATCTTGGATGCAGCTGAATTAGCCACTGGGTATGCCGGAACAGCAGTTGGCCATTTATTCTGAGTTGTGACTAAATTGGCTAGAGTAGTAAATGCAGTCCTAAATTCTGCATAGGAAACATATTTGTCCAAGGGATCTGCCTGAATGGGCTGAGGTACTGACTGATTATTGATTCTCCTTTCTCTAGCCCCTTTGGAAGGCATATTCTGTAAGCGAGAGGAAGAAGCGGATTATACTAAGAAATTAATTGGAGATTATGCTCATTGGCACGACATATATACTAAAAGAAGGGAAACCATTCCTAAAATATTTCATAGCCTCCTGCACATAAGTGCGGTGCACAATACACCCATGCACAAGACATTACTAGATGAGGCTTTTCAGACTTCCTAGGACACTATTGAACCTTAGGCTCTGATACCAAGTTTGTAACACCCCGAATCTAGTAACCAGAACGTTACACGGTGCTCATGACCCCGAAGGACCACAAGCTAACCTATGACTGATATCTGTAATTGAGAACTAAATAATATACTATAATTATGCAGAATATAAATTATAAGTCCATAAGGTTAAAAACTGAACTAATACTAAATATAAAAAAATGTCTATAATAGGGTATAACAATATCAAAAATTGAAATAAATTGTCTGAAACATGTTATAGTCTGTAAGCCTCTAAACTGTCTGAAATCTATAGAATTAATGGGACATGTCCCCAACTAACTCTGAACTACAGAAATAATAAAGTAATAAAATAACCATGTTATCCTCGAATGATAAAGACTCACTACTAGTTTGGCTACTGAATGTCTGATCTACTAAGGATGCTCGGGAGCTCGTGCTTCTAAAACTATAATATAAAACACCATAGCAAAAATACGTTAGTACGTTGAATGTACTGATATGCAAGTGAGGTAGGCTAAATGCAATGGTTTATATGCATGGATAATACTAACTAATTGAATAACATAAACGTGAGAATACATGCATGAATACATAACTATAACTTAGATCGTGATAACACTAACATATGAATTCTTATAATGTTGATTTTCTGATATCTGAGTACTAATGCTGGAATACTGAATGACTAATTCTATTGAGTACTGAGGAACTGATGTGGTAATAGTGATAAAAGAATAACTATTTCTGATAGTTCTGATTATGAGGAGCTGCTCTGATTGACTGTATCTGACAGTCCTAAAATCTGAATACTAGTAACATAAATTTCTTATAATTAATATACTATTAACTGAGTGACTGTGTCTGAAAGTCCTGAAATTTGATGGAACTAGCTAAGTTTTGTACTGAGCTGAGCAACTGTATCTGATAGTCCTAATTTCTATAGAACTGGACTGAGTTCCATTTTGAAGACTGGATCTAAAACTAAAAATCTGGAAGGTAATCATCTAACTCACATACCCCAAATAAAGCAATATAGCTGAGTTGGGGTCCAATCTGTAACCTCAATTGGAAGGGTGTCAATACCACGCAACTAGTACTCAAAGAAGAATAGTGGGAACCTCATATAAAAGGTTAATACTCCTTATCTACCCTCAAAATAGCAGGTTTGATGTCTTAACCTATGATGGCTATGTAGTTCTGGAGCGCTAGGACTATTTCTAAGAATCACACCCTCTAATAATAGGTGAGTTCCAATCCTTGGGCTCACTCGGTGCTAACTCTTACTACCATCAGAATAGACACTGAACATGATTAACTAAACTGGACTGAACTGAGTTCATGGAGTTCCATTCACTGATGGAATACTACAGAGATTACTGAATTGTTGAGCTTTCTGAGATTACTAGGATTACTGAGTTTACTGAGTTTTCCTGAGTCACATGATTGACTGAATTCTACTGAACATGGCTTGACTGAGGATAGCGAGAAAACATGACACTGGATCTATGCATACAACTAAATTATCAGAAACAAGTACCCCCAGGACTCAATAGCATGAAACTAACAAGACTTGACACTTCTTAAACACATGACAAATATCAATAATTCATAATAAAATAAGTTGGGGATTTCACGAAGTACATGGTTATCATAATCTTGTACATGGAAGGAATGCATATAATCAATGTCATAATTCCATATTCTAGCATCATGAGCATTTCAACAAAAATTTACATTGTGCATCAATAGCATGGGAGTTATTTGAACATAAGGGTAAAACATGAATCCAACACTTAAGTCACAATTGAACTATATTACATGATTTCTAGTCTTCTAGGCATTTTATCAACCCACAATATAATATTCATCATACATGATTTAAAACTTGATTCTTGGGCTTCATGGATGAAAGGAATCCATGAATGAACACCATCCATACCTAAGTTAATAAATTTGGAATGGTTGATGGAGATTTCTTGTGATTTGGTCCTTGAATTTGAGAGCTAGGGTTCTTATTCTTGAGAGAGAAGGATTTTGTTCTTGAGAGAAAGTGAGGAAAAGTGATATAATAGGGGTTTTATGGCATAATTTCATGGTTAAAGGTTGATCTGGGTCATGAAAAAAGACCCAATTACCCTTAGAAGTTTTTTTATTTTTTGTCACTGAAAACCCGATTTGGGCACCTAGCACGATGCGGTGCTATCACATCGTACCTCTGGAAATTTCCAATTGGAAACTGGGCAGTCGGCGCGATGCGGTGAAATTGCGTTGTAATACTGGATAGGACCTAGAATCTTACCCCAACATGGTGGTATTGCGCTGAGACATTGGAAATTAACAACTATGTATTTGAACTTTTCCATGACACACCATAATCATAGAGGCCAACTATATTTTTATGATTACCATTTCGGCATGCTCTGCGACGCGTTGATGGCTCAGGTGATACACTATCTCACTAAAAAGGCTCTAAGTCTTCTCTCGGGTGTCGGATTAGGGTAAATTTGATATCGATGGAAAGCTTATTCAATTTTCCACCCAACAAAAAGTAAAAATCTTGAAACCTCCACATGTATAAAAGTGGATTCATCATTTAAATAAAGTCTTTAACATTTTTGGGATGATTTTAAGCTAGGTAGAAGTATGGGGTATTACAAAATATGTCTCGACTGTGGCTTGGTATGATTCTCTCGGATATGTTAGATTTGAATAGTAGAGTCAATTTGAGATATTTGACATTGGTATAGCCTTATTAACCCAGTTTTGGATTTTGACTCCTTTGAATGGCGATTTAGAAGTATTATAGATTTGGAGCATTAATGTCTACCCATTTTTAGTTTTGATTTAGATATTTAAGATTGAGCGGTTCAGCCTTGGTATTGAGATTTCAGCTTTGTGTTGTAGAGTTGTAGAGACGCCTTCACTTTGGACTTGTTTTAGTCCGGATTTCATTTATAGGCTGGTTGAGTCCACTCTGTGTTTTCCTATTTGGTCTTCTAGGATTTGGATAGATTGTAGTTGATAATTTTTCAGATGATATACCATGGTCCTCATATTAGTTAATTAAGTTTTCTTTGGAAAATTTGGATGATTTACTCAACGGGAGTAATATTCTCAAGTCTGATTCAGTATGTCTTCATTCTCGGTGGATGAGACATCCCAGAGTACAATATTCAGTGATGGGTACTTATACCTTGGATTTAAAGATTTTAGTTTAATTTTATATGAATTGGTTACTGCATTGGCATATATTGTATTCTGTGATTATCACCATGTGTATGCCCAGATAATACCTTATGAGCTTATTCTCATGTCTGCCTTATGGAATTTCAGCGGATCAACTTCATTTATTTGTGTTCTCTATGATGAGATTTTGTGGATGAGACTCAAGAGATTTTTCTCCTGGCTTGGAGAGATAGCAGGTTCAAAAAGGTAAAGGTAGGTTATTTTTAGATTTAGATTCAGTTTTATGACTCATGTCTTGGAGTGATTTTGTCATCGATGAGACATTGTTGATTTATGTGGATATAGAGATGGTATCAGTATGATGTGATTCAGATGTTTATGGAATCGCATTTTCTATTCAGTTCGAGGCCAGTTAGCGGTTAAGTTGAGTTGGCTATTTTGGAAGTAGAATGAGAGTACTGGTTGAAAAAGGAATCGCTATGGAAAAATCCCTTGCAAGTGTTTTCTCTTTACTAAGTTTATGTGGGAAGTCATTCTTGGAGTATTTGGGCCCAGTACCTCAACCTTTCGAGCTTTTGAGATTCTTTTTATCCGTTGAATTTTGGGGATGAAAGTCCTTTTAGTAATGGATATTGTAATGACCCTTCCGGTTATTTTACACATTTAAGCTTATATTCACCGTTTAAGCTTCTCCATAGCTGCCCCAAGTTATTTATGACTTGTTGAGATTGATGGTTCTATTATCGGACAATTCGTTAGGTTTTAGAGCCAATTCCCTATTTTAAAATCTTCGCTGGTTCCAAATGGCCATCGGGCAAAAACTTCTATGAAATGATCTCGGATGCAAATTACAACTATGCCAGCAGATTCAGAATGTTGAATTTAGTCTAGGTAGACCTTTGGTTTGGGTCCCAACGCACCCGAGCTCCTTTCGACCTTTTGATCAGAAGGTTAAAAATTAGAAAGAATATATATGGGACCCATATTTGGTCAAAACAACCTCCGATTGAAGATTCGGCATTTCCATCATGTATGGAATGTAGATTTTAGACTAGGGACACCCCGTGTTCAGGTCCCAAGTTTCCCGGCCTTATTTTGGGCTATTGAGCAGATTTTATAAAAAGTAATGCAACTATAGGTATGGGCCCCACTCTCTACCTAACTGATCTTCGATTAAAGTTTGATGATTCCAATAGATTTTTTATGTGGTTTACACTCAAAATTCACTATTGGATCATGTTCTTTGGATTCCAATGAGTTTTGAGGGTTAAAAAACTTATTTTTGAATTTATTGTCATTTGGTGCAACTGCGATCGCGACCAAGAGTGTGCAATTCCGAGTAGCACGATCACGGCCCGTAGGACTGCAATTGCAACATCTAAATACCTGTAGGTTCTATATAAAGGCCCCAAGATGCGTTTGGGGTATTTCCCCTTCACCATTTAGACCTAGAAACCCCAAATGAGTGTAATAACTCAAAATTGGTCATGGGGTGACTTGGGAGCTTAATTATCATCTTGTATCGTGATTATCTTCAAGATTAAGGTAAGAATTTCATGAATTCATTCTTGAATTTCTTAGTTTGGACACAAAGCCCTAATTTAACTTAGGGCTTGATTTTACACCAAGGTACGCTTAGTTTTATCCCATTGTTTTAGGGTTGTGATTCCTTATTCATGTGTGAACATTAGGTACGGTGTCATGTTTATAACACTATTGTATCCTATTCCCTTCCCTCTTTAGTTTAGATTAGTTATAGTTGGGATATGATATAATGCTACGTTTGGAATATGTTGTTAGCAATTTAAGCATGATTTATATATTTAGCCTTATTAGGCTAGTTTGGTAGTCTTGAAATCATAAGTTGGATAGAGTTGACTTGAGTACCCTTATTTCTACTTAAAGTTGCTATCTTAGGCTTGAATATGACTTATTTGACATCTAGAAGATGAACTAGATACCTCAGCCTAGTTTGGGGATAGTATACCTAATTATGGAATTTGTGGATTAGAAGTGGGATCGCTCGGGCCACTTAGGCCTAAGCTTGTGTTAAATCTTGTGGACTTAGTACGGATGTTAGACATAGATGAGGCTAGTAAACTTTAGAATAAGGTTACTTCATAACTTGGTAATTTCTATTGATGTTCCCAGATTGTGGCTTTTGAGTTATGGATATGATACCACTTGTGGAAGTGATATTGGGTATTTAGAGATATTATTCCTCTTGTTTACGTTATGTGGTCTATAGAGATGCTATTTTCTGTTAGACTAGACGATTGGCCTATAGTGATGTTATTTCTTTTTATACTTAATGATAGGCCTATAGAGATACTATTTCTTCTTAGACTTGATGATTGACCTATAGAGCTGCTATTTCCTTTAGTCATGATTATTGGACTTATAGAGACGATGTTCCTCTTGGATATGTAAATTAGCCTTGAGAATTGATATTCCTCGTAGTCATGATGCATGACCTATTGAAGTATGATATCCTATAGATGATTACATGTTTATATATATTATACCTCCTAGATGTTAGATGCCTCTTGTGTGAGAGATGATTACATATCTATCTATATCATGCCTCTTAAATGTGAGATGCATTTTGCGTGAGAGATGATTACATGCTTATTGATATTATGCCTCCTATATGTGAGATGATTAGAGGTATGCTATGGCTTATAAATATGATTATTGATATGAGTCTTGAATATGTGTATGGTCTTACGATCATGATTATGATGTTGTGATTATTCTAGATAAATTAGTGGGACAAGTGTCGTATTATGATATTGATTCAATAGCTGAGAAGTGTTTATCATTATAAATGATGTGATTATAGTTTATGAATATAAATATGTATATGTTTATATACACATCTCTCCGGTATGGGATAGGGTAAGATGCAGTATGATGCTTAGTATTCTACTGATTGAATACTGGTGATATTATGCGTAAATTTCGGATATTCATGATTATTATATCGGTAATTAATGTGATTCTAGTAAATATGATCTTATAACTATTCTTCCTAATTAAGGGTTAAGCTAAGGGGTAGCTAGATGTCTTTAAGGTGGCTATAGTACTTTATAGCTAGAAATCTAATATACTAGTCAATGAATCTTTCTTAGTTGAGATATGGTAACTAGCGATGATTGATACGTGGTTAATAATAATATTGAATAGTTGATAAACTAGGATTAGATTGTAAACGATAGTTAGTTAATGAAGGATGTTAGTTAATAAAGAATGGTTTGATGATAAATGTTAAATTATTGACTATTAATGATTAATGAATATAGTATGATTAGTTGAAAATAATGAATGGTGGATAAATGATGGTTATGGTCTAGTGATGAACCGTGACTAGATATTAGATGTTGGCTATTTATTAAATAGTGGTTAGTTGCTATACCATGTGTAAGGATAATGTTTAAGCTAATAACTAGATATTATGTGATGAATAGAGAACTAGTGATTCTATTATAATAAGTATTGGTTAACTAATAACGAGTAGTTGGGAAGTATTGACAAGATAGATATTCTATGGTAATATGTCTATGTCTATTAGTATTTTAGTGTATCTTATTTGACTATGGTAATTATGATGAAATTGATACCCGGCAAGGCCAGAGGATACTATTGTGATACTATTGATACCCGGCAAGGCCAGAGGATACTATTGTGATACTATTAATACCTGGAAAGTCTGGAGGATACTATTGTGATGCTATTGATACTATGCAAGGCCAAAGGATACTATTGTGATGCTACTGATACCCGGCAATGTCGGAGGATACTGTTGTGATGATATTAATACCCAGCAAGTTCGGAGGATACTATTGTGATGATATTAATACCCGACAAGGACGAAGGATACTATTGTGAAGATATTGATTCCTGAAAAAGCCGGCGGATACTATTGTGATGACATTGATACACGACAAGGCCGGAGGATATATTGATGATATCTTGAGATCTGGCAAGGCCAAAGTTTAACTACGATGATGATGATGGTCCTAATGAGGACAGTTATGATAAGTTGTGATATTGATTACATACTTTGCATTCATTTCTGCATGCGCAATGCCTATCACCAGTATACACATATGTCTATCAGCGGTATGGGGCGGTTGCATAGGCATGGTTGAATAATATGCCTTGTGTTGTTGTATGTTGATTAAACCTTCTGAGCCTGGGGAAGTGGGGGTACGCATAGGCTTGACTTGGTATTTGGTTGTCTGGAGTAACCGGTTATTCATGCCATTATTGATGTTGTTGTTATCATTATTATGATCATTATTATGGATAGCTTATGACAGATTGGTCATTGATCCGGTATTGAGATTTAAGGTACATTTTTGGCCTCTCTATTTTTATGATTGCATTATTAAACACGATTATTTCACGTCTAGCCATGTGGATTAGAAACCTCGAGTATAATAGTATTTAAATCGCGATAAGTATTATAATGATATCTCAAATGAGAATATGGTGGTATAGGTTATACTTTGAGATAACCTCATGTTTATATGCATATATATCTAGCTATTTGAAGCTATGATACAATCGTATATGTCTTCCTTCGTTGTTAATTTTGTATAGTCATTACTTCGCCTTGTATATTACTATATATCTTTCTTTCTCTCTTTATTTGTATAGTAACCTGGAATATATTGTATAGCATTGGCGTATATTGAATATAGCTGGAATAGGATAGTTCACCATGACAATTCTTTAGTCTTATTATGTTAGAATCTTGGACATGAATAAGAGAGTTGTCCCTTATTATTCTCATTGACTTGTTATATGATTTTTTTAATCTTGGGTGTAGAATCTATTTTTTTTATATGCTATGTATATCTGCTTTATATTTGGAGCTCAGTTGGCAGTTGACTGCTGAGTACCATTTATTTAGTACTCATACAACACTTCTGCAGCCTGCAGATCATAGTATGGGTTATTGCTGTTAATATGTGCATTGTGTGAAGCAACCCTGGTTCAGTGACTTAGAGTAAGCTCCTGATGTTTGGAGTATTACTTATCTCTCTCTTATGTATTAAACTAGTCTCTAAGTTGTATTCAGAGATACATTGTATCAGTGTATTTCACTTTTGTATTCTTTTTATATCAGAAGATCTTATATTGATACCACCAAATTTTAGGATTCTTCTATGTATTGATCTTTATTTCATATATTCCACATTCTTTTACTTGTATTATTTAGTAGTCCATTACTAGCCGTTTTGGACTATGAGTTGGCTTGCCTACTAGTGGGTTATAGTAGGCACCATCATGACCTGAGAAAATTAGGTCTTGACATATTTATAACCTAAGGTACGAGGTAGCTTAGCATGGTCATATGTTGAACAGTTTAGGGGTCTATGGTGAAGCCTAGGGTAAGATTTATGGTATCACTCGTACCCTAGGGTACGGTTTGGGTATGGAACCCGTACCCTCCTGTGTGTAACTTACAGCTTTTAAGCTGAGGGTGTTATAGACATTTACCACACCTAAAAGCTTATGACTCATGACTTATTACCTCATTTAGTCCTTCATTCTTTACATATACAAGTTTAAAACATTGCAAACACTCTCAAAAACTTCTCTAACAAGATTGGGGATATGATTCATCAAGAAATCCATCTAATATATTGGAGACCAAGAACCTCTCCTTGAATCTTTGTGTATAAGGCATGTGACTCTCCCCTTTTGATATTTCTCGAATATCATATATTTTAAACAATGATTTGATTCTTGAATGGTGGGTTTTGATATCAAATGTTAAGGTAAGGGTTTTGATGTATAGTGATAGATATTGTTTACTCTTGCTCACACTTGTGTTTGCGCATGCTTTTGATAAGGGTTTGCACGTGTGGGTGCTTGTTTATTATGGTTTAACAAATGAGTCATGGTTAACCCTAATATTGATGGTTTTCACTTAGGTTTTGGACATAGTAAAGGTATGACATCAAGGTGTTTGTGAAAATCTCTAAGTGAAATAACTAGTAACATCCAAATGGTGTTTTGAACTAAGGCAATGGAATAATGAGTAAGAATGGTTGGTAAGTGACTTGTAAAGGCCTTGTTGGCTATGTAATGAGTTAATCGGTGACTTAGGTGGTTTTCTTGGTTAAATGGGTTAGAGTTCCTAAATGTGAAATTGAATGGTGTCAAACCAAAGTTTTGTGTTGAAATGCTAATGAAGATTGAATGCCGTTGTATAGGTCTTGATGATAACAAATCGACTTTAATGGTGATTAAAGCTAATGTATTGGTCTATTAAAGTGATTGATTGATAAATAGTTCATAAAGACCTTGTGTTCATGTATGGTGTTGAATTGTTGCCTTGATGGCTTGAAATAGCTAAATGGTTAGAGTCCTTAAATGTTGAATTGAGTGGATATGAATGCATGGACAAAGGGTTAGAGTCCCAATGTTGACTAGTAACAAACAAGATGGCTTGTGGTTAGAGTCCACTTGCGTGATAATATGGCTTGTGGTTAGAGTCCACTTGTTTGATAAAAAGGCTAGTGGTTAGAGTCCACTTTTCTAACAAACTGACTCACGATTAGAGTCCACTTGTCTAAGCAAATGACTCTTGGTTAGAGTCCACTTGCCTAACAAAAGGCTTGTGGTTAGAGTCCTCTTACATAATAAGACGACGCGGGGTTAGTATCCTTTTGCGCTATATAACCTATGCGGGTGAAAGGTTAGAGTCCTCCACTTTATGGTTCATGATTGAATTCTTTGAAATACATGTTAAGGCTTTGTCTCTTTTTTCAACACTTGACGTATCGACATACCTACATGCCTATGTGAATAAATGTGGTTTCTTATTATGGTTTGATTTGTTATGACTTATGAGACTATTTTGTCCTTACCTTTGAGTTGCATGCTAGCACTCCAATAGCTAACCATCTCCGTATGATGTGTCCCCACGTGACATAGGGGCCGTAGCTTCTTTTTCTCTTCCTGTGCAGTGACTAGGTGTTTGAGCGAATTGTGTGTTGACTTTGAAGTAGTGAACTTCCATACTTTCGATGGCATATATTTCAAGTCATTCTATCTTATGTCGTAGACTTGTATTAGATTTTGTTTTTGGTTATTGTCGGGGCCATGTCCCAACATATTATAGATATCAAATTGGTAGAGGCTTGTGGATGACTGTGGATTTGGGTAGATTGGATGTTGTATGTTGACATTAAAAAATGGGTAGACATTCTTAAGTTATGATTATTAGTCTTATTTTTGCTATCTTGATTATATGCTCAAAGTTTATTCGATACTTATGGATTTATATGATTGTTTTGTTAGGTTAATGGGGTGATTTCCGGTCCTTGTTAGGATCAAGATATCCATATGACAAGGACCGGTTTTGGGTCTTGTCAAGTTAGTATCAGAGCCTAATTTCATGGACAGTTGAGGTTTCCACAAAGTCGTGTCAAGTTGAGTCTCTTTTATGGATGTGTAGTGTACCATACTTATAAGAGAAAGGTTAAAAGGCATTTAGGAATATTTCACCTTCTTGTTGTCTTATTTAGAGCTATAGAGTTCAAGGTCTTGGATCCTTTTTATTTCTATTTGTTATCTTTCAGATCATGCCTCTAAGAAGATCTGAAGTTCCTGCAAACCCTTCCCTCCCGAATGAGGATGATATTGATGGTACTCGCTCTATTTGTGGAGTTCATACTTGGTCTAGGGGTCTGATACCATATAGTTCAGGAGTTCAGTGGTTCCCTCTATTCCTCATTCGGTTCCTCAAGATGACATATTGAATATAGATCTTTGTTAGTCGATTCATATGATTGCTCAGTTGGTAGCTTCTTAGGCTGAGCAGGGTGCATTTCTACTCCATATTCTATGGCTGCAACGGTTGTCTATTTTATGAGGTTGTGTCCTCTGACCTTTATAGGTGTTAAGGTGGAAAAAGATCCCCAACGTTTTCTGGATGAGATGAAAAAGATTTTTAGAGTCATGTATGCCACTAATATAGAGGGGGTGGAGTTTGGATCCTATCAGTTGAAGGACATAGCGTACCAATGGTATGAGGAGTTGGAATAGACAAGGGGGTGATGTTGATGAGTTATCTTTGTGGGACGATTTCTCTAATGCTTTTTTGCAGCGCTTGTTTTCTCTAGAGTTGAGGAAACTAAAAACGGAGGATTTTATTAATCTTAAGCAAGGAAAAATTTATGCTAAAGAGTATACCATGAAGTTTCACTAATTATCTAGGTATTCTTTGGAGATGGTGGCAAAAATGAAGGCACGGATAAGGAAGTTCACCTTGAGACTGTATCGTGAGTTGGTCCTTGAGACTAAGATGGCCTTATTGATTAAAGATATGGATATATCTGGAGTGGTTGTGTATATCCAATAAGTGGAAGAAGAGAAACAGAAACAAGTTGAGATTCATGAGAGGCAGAACAAGAGGTCTTGATTTTTTAACCAAAGTGGAGGCCAATAGTTTAGTGGTAAGTGGTCCAAGAGAAAGAATTGGGTGAATCCCAGTTCCTATTCTATGGCTAGTGCTCCCTACCGGAGGCCGTTGGGAGATAGATAGATTTAAAGTGGTAATCCTTCTAGGGCACAGGGTGCCCAATCTTAGACTAGTGGGCCTCCGTCAGCTCTATCCTACCCTCCTTGTAGATTTTTTGGACAACATCATCATGTCTAGTATAATAAAAGGAGTAACAAATGTTTTATATATGGTTGATTGGCCACATACATCGAGAGTGCCCATCTCTAGGGCCTTCTTGGGCCAACAGGGCCCCTGTTGCTATTTCACCTGCTCCTGCACTGAAGGGTGTTGCTTCAGTTTTTATTTCTTGTACCAACACTGGCCGGAATCGTTATATGCACTTTCTATTTTCCAGGAGTCCAAGTCATCCCCAGATGTGGTTACGGGTATGTTGAAACTTTTCTCCCATTATATGTATTATTTGATTGATATGGGGTCCTCTCTCTTATGTAACCCCATTTATGACTGTGTTTTTTGGTTTTGGTCCTGAGTGTCTGTTGGTTCTTTTTTCTATTTCTATCTCGATGGAAGACTCTGTGGTTGTTAAAAGAGTGTATAGAGGTATGTAGTATCTGTTAGTGGTAGATAAACTCTTGTAGACTTGATAGAGTTGTACATGGTTGATTTTGATGTTATTCTAGGAATGGATTGGTTGTATTTGTGTTAGGATTCCTTAGATTTTTGGATTTGTAAGGTCATGTTTAAATTCCCTAATGAGCCAGTCATTGTATAGGAAGGGTTTTATTTATTGCCTAAGATGAGGTTTATCTCATATCTTAAAGCCTGAAAGTTGATTTCTAAAGGGTGTTAGTATAATTTAATCTGATATAAAGATTCTAACTCAAAAGGTCCTTCTTTAGAATACATTCCCGTGGTTAGTGAGTTTCCCGAGGTCATTCCCAATGACCTTCCTAGTATTCCCCCTGAGGGGGAAATTGTTTTTAGGATTGATCTTGTTCTGGAAACTCATTCTATTTCTATACCTCCTTATAAAATGGCTTCGGTGGAGTTGAAGGAGCTAAAGGAGAATTTGAAGGATCTCTTAGATAAATGTTTTATCTGTCCTAGTATGTCTTTTTAGGTTAATCCCATGTTCTTTATGCTTAAGAAGAATAGTTCCCTTCGAATGTGCATTGACTATCGTCAGTTGATCGAGGTGACCATAAAGAATAAGTATCATCTTCCTAGGATCGGTGATTTGTTTGATCAAATTCAAGGTGAGAAGTTTTTCTCTAAGATTAATCTTAGGTCGGGTTATCATCAACTTAATATTAGGGAAGTGGATATCCCTAAGACTACCTTCATGATCCAGTATGGTCATTATGAGTTCCTAGTTATGTCTTTTGGGTTAACCAATGCCCCCGCGGCATTCATCAATTTGATGAATAGGGTTTTCCATCCTTTTTTGGATTTATTTGTCATTGTGTTCATTGATGACATCTTGGACAATTCTAAGAGTGAGGCGGATCATGTCAATCACCTCTGTGTTGTGTTACAAACCTTTAAGGATCATCGTTTGTATGCCAAGTTCTCAAAGAGTGAGATTTGGTTGAAGGCTGTGACTTTCCTTGGTCATGTTATCTCTAGTGAAGGGATCATGGTGGATCAACAAAAGGTTTTTATGGGTAAGAAGTTGCCTAGACCTACGACTCCAATCGATATTCGGAGCTTCTTGTGTTTAGCCATTTAATATAGGAGATTTGTGAAGAGTTTTTCAATGATAGCTCCCCCATTGACTAAGTTGACCCATAAGAAGGTCAAGTTCTTATGGTCGGATTACTGAGGATAGTTTTGAGAAGTTGAAGGATAAATTGACTTCGGCTCCAGTTTTGACCTTGCCCGATTGTAATGATGGTTTTGTAGTGTATTGTGATGTTTATCGTATTGGGCTTAGTTGTGTATTAGTGCATCATGGTCGGGTGGTGTCCTATGCTTCTACATAATTAAAAGTTCATGAGATGAACTACCCTACTCATGACTTGGATTTGTTAGCCGTGGTATTTGCACAGAAGATTTGGCATCACTATCTCTATGTGGTTCATGTCGATATCTTTTCTAATCATAAGAGCCTACAATATGTATTTACTTAGTAGGAGTTAAATATTAAGTAAAGAAGATGACTTGAGCTGCTAACGGACAACGATATGAGTCTCCACTACCATCCAGGTAAAGTTAACGTTCTTGCTGATGCTCTTAGATGGTTATCCATGGGTAGTTTGGCTTATGTTGATAAGGATACGCGGGAGTCTGTGAAGGACATTCACCTGTCGGCTAGTCTTGGAGTTTGCCTCACGGACTCGGAGGATAGTGGTGCATTTGTGCATTTGGTATAACAGTCTTCTGTTGTTTTTGAGATAAAGGAAAAGCAAATGTTGGATCCCAATTTGATAAAGATTAAGGGTAATATGGGTGAAAAAAAGGTTGTAGATTTTGCGATTGGCGGTGATGGTATCTTGAGGTACCAAGATAGGCTATGTGTTCCTAATGTCGATGGATTAAGGGAAAGGATTATGGTAGTGTCTCATGGATCTTGGTATGCTATTCATCACGGTTCAATGAAGATGTATCATGATCTTAGGGAGTTTTATTGGTGGAATATTATGAAACAAGATGTGGCTAAGTGTATGGTATATCAACAAGTGAAAGTTGAGCACTTGAGACCCGGTGGTTTGTTCCAAGAGATAGAGTTTCCCGAATGGAAGTGGGAAGTGATTAATACAAATTTTGTCATTGGTATTCCTTGATATCGTAATCAATGTGATTCTATTTGGGTCATTCTGGATAGAATGACCAAGTCCACTTATTCTTGTCGGTGAGGACTAGTTATTCCGCGGAGGATTATTCTAAGTTGTATCTTGCAGAGATTCTGAAGTTCATGGTGCTCTAATTTTTATCATCTCATATCGTGGTACTCTATTCTCATATCATTTTTGGAAGTCATTTCTTAAAGTTTTGGGAACTAAGGTGTGCCTTAGTACCGCTTTCCACCTACAGATGGATGGAAAAGCGGAGAGGACTCTCCAAAAATTGGAAGACATTTTGTGTGCATGTATCATTTATTATGGTGGTAGTTTGTATGACCATTTTCCTTTGAATGAATTTAACTATAACAATAGTTACTATTCTAGCATTGGTATGGCTCCTTTTGAGGCTTTGTATGGTAGGAGATGTCGTTCTCCTATTAGGTGGTATGAAGTTAGTGAGGGTAAGTTGCTTGGCCCTTATTTGGTTTACCAAGCCTTGAAGAAGGTGAAGGTGATTCGTTATAGGGTGAAAACCGCTCAAAGTTGCCCCTATACAGATGTGAGGCGTAGGGATTTGGAGTTTAAAATTTGTGATTGAGTATTCTTGAAGGTATCTCCCATGAAGGGAGTGATGAAATTTGGTAAGAAGGGGAAGTTTATTCCCAGTTATGTTGGTCAGGTGACCCTTCGTTAGTTGTTCCCTTGGAAGATATTGGTATTTTGGACTCCTTGTCCTATGAGGAGGTCACGATGAGGATCTTGGATCAAGAAGTTCTCCGATTGTAAATGAAAGAGGTGGATTCGGTGAAGGTTCTATGGAGGAACCAAAAGTCAGAGGAAGCTACTTGGGAGGCGGAAGAGGACATGAAGTCCAAGTATCCGCATTTGATTTTTGTTCTAAAAATTCGTGTTTGAGGTATGTGTTAATCTTTATTTTAAGGTATGTGTTAATCTTCATAACTTGATATGTATCTTTGATAGGCAAAACGGTTCAAGTCCCTAAGCTTTGAATTGAGAAAATATTTTGATAGACTATGGGTTTGAGTCCTAATATCAAATGGATAAATGGTTAAGTGATAATGATTATGGCATGCGTCCTATCCTTGTTGTATGTGTTTTTTTTCTGACTTGGTTAAAGGTTAGCATGATGTGTAATAATGTGTTAACAAGTGCTTGTATTTGCCTTGTCCATCATTCGAGGACGAATGATCCAAGTGGGGGAGAATTGAAACACCTAGGCTTTGGAACATTAGAAAAATTCCCTTAGTTGAAGTTTCTGGGCAAAGTAAGACTCAAGGGTACTAGTCGTACCCTAGGATATGAATTGGGGTCCTCTCACTTGTATTTTAGGTAGTGTAGTAGGGGTTTCATTCTATCTAAGGTACGATTTAGCCTCACCCAAGTCATATGTTAGGGTACGGATCATATGCTGCCTAGACGTATGATGCCATATGCTTAGCCTAGTTGAGTCTGTCCAAGGTATGGCTCAAGATGCGATTTATGGTACCATTCGTAACCTAAGGTATGATTTAGATTTGCATGGTCCTATTGTTGAACAGTTTAGGGGTCCATGGTGAAGCCAAAGTTATGACTTAGGGTACCACTCATACCCTAGGGTACGGTTTGGGTGTGAATCTTGTACCCTCCTGAGTGCAACTTTCAGCTTTTAAGATGAGGGTGTTTTAGACATTTCCTACCTCTAAACCCTTATGTTCCATGACTTATAACCTCATTTGGCCCTTCATTCTTCAAATATACAAGTTTAAAACATTCCAAACACTCTCCAAAACTTCTACAATAAGATTAGGGCAAGGGTTCATAAAGAAATCCATCTAGGAGCTTTGAGACCAAGAATCTCTCCGTGAATCCTTGTGTATAAGGCATGTGAGTCTCCCCTATTTGTTATTTTTTGAATACATGTGTTTTAAACAATGATTTGATTCTTGAATGGTGGGTTTTGAAATCAAATGTTATGGGTTTTGATGTACAGTGATGGGTATTGTTTACTCTTGTTCAAACTTGTGTTTTCACACGCTTTTGGTGATGGTTTGCACATGTGGTTGCTTGCTGATTGTGGTTTAACAAATGGGTCATGAGAAACCATAATCTTGATGGTTTTCACTTAGGTTTTGGTCATAGTAAAGGTATTCCCTCAAGGTGCTTGTAAAATGTCCAAGTGAATAACTAGTTACATGTTAATAGTGTTTTGAACTAAGTCAATGGCATAATGAGTAAGAATGGTTGGTAAGTGGCTTGTAAAAGCCTTGTTGTCTATGTAATGAGTTAATTGGTGACTTTGGTGGTTTGCTTGGTTGAATGGGTTAGAGTCCCTAAACATGAAATTGAATTGTGTCAAACCAAAGTTTTTTGTAGGAATGCTAATGAGGACTGAATAACGTTGTATAGGTATTGATGATAACCAATCGACTTGAATGGTGATTAAAGCTAATATATTGGACTATTAAAGTGATTGATTGATGAATAGTTCATGAAGACCTTGTGGTCATGTATGGTGTTGAATTGTGGCCTTGATGGCTTAAAATAGCTAAGTGGTTAGAGACTTTAAATGTTGAATTGAGTGGATGTGAATCCATGGACAAAGGTTTAGAGTCCCAATGTGGACTAGTAATGGACATGATGGCTTGTTTTTAGAGTCCACTTGTGTAATAAGATGGCTTGTTGTTAGAGTCCGCTAGTTTGATAAGAAGGCTAGTGGTTAGAGTCCACTTGTCTAACAAAATTACTCGTAGTTAGAGTCCACTTGTCTAACAAAAGGCTTGTGGTTAGAGTCCACCTACATAACAAGACAGTATGGGGTTAGAGTACTCTTGTTTGATATAACCTACGCTGGTGGAAGGTTAGAGTCCTCTACTTCATGGTTCATGATTGAATGCTTTGAAATGAATGAAAAGGCTTTGTGTCCTTTTTCAACACATGTTGTATCTACGTACTTACATGCCTATGTGTATAAATATGGTTGATTATCATGGTTTGATTTGGTATTGACTTATGACACTATTTTGTCCTTACCCTTGAGTTACATGCTTGTGCTCCAACCGCTAACCGTCTCCAGATGTTGTGTCCCATGTGACACAGGGGCTGAAGCTTCTTCTTCCCTTCCTGCGAAGTGACCAGGTGTTCGAGAGTATGGTGTGTTGACTTTGAAGTGGAGATCTTCCATACTTCGGAAAGCATACATTTCATAGTCTTTCTATCTTATGTCATAGACTTATTTTAGACTTGGTTTTGGGCTATTGTCGGGGGCATGTCCAGACATATTATAGACATTGGATTGGTAGAGGCTTGTGGATGATTGTGGACTTGGTTAGATTGGATGTTTTATGTTGACATTAATGAATGGCTATACATTCTTATGTTATGATTGTTAGTATTGTTTCCGCTATCTTGATTATATGCTCGGAGTTCAACAGACACTTGTTGATTGATGTGATGGTTTAGTTAGGTTGATGGGGTGATCTCCGGTCCTTGTTGGGCTCGAGATGACCATACAACAAGGCCCGGTTTTGGGCCGTGTCACTAATCCACAAATCCTAGTTTGGCAACTAGTCATCATCATCGACTAAATCATTACTATCAACTAAACATCATTTCTATAAGTTTTTATTTATGCTAAACATCATTATAACTTAATCATCATATTACTTGTCATCAATACCACTAGTCCTCATTATTGCTAAGATTCAACTATCCGTAAGTCATTATTAACCTCTTAGTTAATATTCACCACTTATCATCTTTTCAACCATAAATCAACAACTATACTACTTTATACCTTGATCACCAGAAAAATATGGTCGACCTCTCTAATATAAACATTATACCCAACTACACATGAGCTAGTTGGACTCGAATCGGTAGATGCACTCATAGGCACATCAATTATAATCCTTTGGCCTTGTCGGGTATATACGTATTATCATAATCATCCTCCAGCCTTATCGGAGTATCATCATATCATCATAGTTTCCTCTAGCCTTGTCGGTATCATCATATCATCGTAATATCCTCCGGCCTTACCGGGTATTATCATAACATCATAATATCCTCCAGCTTTATGGGGTATCATCATAATATCTTTCGGCCTTTCCAGGTATCATCATATCATCATAATATCCTCCTACCTTTTAGAGTATCATCATAATATCCACATTAATATCAATAATAAAGAGCAAGATCCACGAGGGCTAGTAAAGGACAAGCCCCACGAGGGCTAAAGTAAAGAACAAACCTCATGAGGGCTAAAGTAAGAAACAAGCCCTACGAGGTCTAAAGTAATGAACAATCCCCATAAGGGATAACGTAAATAAACATAAAAGGAGAAGCAAGAAGAGCATACCTCCATATTTCCTCGTTCATCAATGCCACATTATCATTAAGTGTATATGTATGTAACATGAACGTTATATGTGATAAGTCAATAATCTAGTCCATTGGACCATGAGCATAACCATTAGAATTATCATAAGTAATGGGCCATAAGTAACTTATTCATTGGGCCACCATTAGCATAAAGAAATTTTTTCACTAACTTGACTAATATCAAATCCATTGCACAATCTATAGCTTATTCGTAGCATAGTCGTTATCGTACTTCATGGATTAAGCCATGTTATAGTAAAGGACTATTCAATAAGGTTTTCATTGGCCCACTTAATATCCAATAAATATACTACTCAATAGCCCGAATAATATCCACAATCATGGCTTGATGAATAAAATAATATTGGGCTTCTTTAAGAGCATAAAAATAGCTCATTATGGAATCATCAATAAATTTGATATGAAGGTTCCTCAATATTGCTTCAAGGAGGAATTTTCTAGGCATTAAATAAGCATCTATGGGTCTCACAAGGATTACCTCAATCTTGGCTTAAGATGATTCAAAGACCACTTCAAAATCCCCCAATATACCTTCTAAGTTCATTTCTACCCCGAACTAAGATAAGTTATCCAATTCAACTCTTAGATGTATAGAAAGACATCATTAAGTCCAAGGTAGGGATCCCACTCAAATACCATCACTAAGTCCATTGGAACTAAAGAAACTTTACTAGAGTATGCATCTAAATCCAATCTTTCCCTAAGCATGAGTGACAAGGTCATTCCCATCTAACTAGAGTAGTTCTAAGCATTCTCATGTTAAGCATGAGACATTAAGTCTAATTCATTAAGTTTCTAGACAAAAGCTAGGAATTTTACTATATGGGACCAAATGGCCTAAAATATTCAACCAACCACAAGTCTTGAATAATCATCAAACTAACACCTAAAATCCCTCCCAATCTAACAAGATATTACAATTATACTATAACATAGCTCAATCTAAAAAGAAATAAGCCTAACCTACCTCAAATCTGAAGAATGCTCATCAATTTGCTAAACCTTTGTTTTCCCCCATTTGAGAAGCATCTTCAAGATGCTAAGCTATCAAAAAAATATTCTACTCATCAGTACAAGCATAACAATACCCATATTACACAACTGTGTTTTGGATCCAAAAATGATACCAAAAAAACCAAAATGGGTCCCACTTATGAAACATGATTTCAAGGTCAACCCAAAGTTCATAAACCATCAAGGAATCATAACCCTCAAGAAATAGGTGAAAACTAAGCTTATTTGGGGCTAAAATCAATCCCTTAATCTATTTGGGGTTTTGGTCAAATATTAAAGAAATTCAAGCTTGAAATTGAAGGATTCTTACCTTAAATCCGATGTTAATAATGAAAATATATGTTGGTCAAGATTCCAAGTCACCCACAAGACTCAATTTTGAGTTATCTTACCCTTTTAGGGTTTTCAAGTCTCACGGCTGAAGCGAAAATGCCCAAATTCACGATATTGGGGTCTATTTATAGCCCCTTTAGGTAAGGAGATGTCGAGATCACCATTGCATGGATCATGATCGCCATTCACCTTGTGCGATCACTATTCACCTTGTGCAAGTGCGGTATCCCCTCTGTGCAGTAGATATCAACAAAGTCAAAAAATTGTTTTTGACCCTCAAAACTCATAAGGAACCCAAAGAATATGATACAATAGTGAAATTTAAGTGTAAACCATATTTCAAATCCAATAGTATCATCAAAACTTTCATATGAGATCATTTTGGAAAAAATTTGAGCCCACACCTATAGTTTCATTTTTCATAAAATTCGCTCAATAGCCCAAAATAATTTTTGAAACCTTGGGACCTGAACCAAGAGTCCATCTAAGGTCATTTTGACCAAATATAGGTCCCATACCCATATTATCGATTTTAAATTTTCTGATCAATAGGTTAAAATGAGATTGGTTGTACTTGAAGCCAAACCAAAGGTCTACTTATCATAAAATCGATATTTTTGAGCCGCTAGTGTAGTTGAAATTTGCATTTGTGATCATTTTACTAAATTTTTCACTCGGTGGCTATTTGGAACCAATAAAGACTTCTAAATAGGGAATTTGTTCTAAGAAACAAACAAACTGCCTTGTAACCAAACTGTCAGTCCCATAAATTCATAAATGTATTGGGGTAGCTAATGGAATAGCCCTAACGGGGAGCTAAGTGAAAATATGAGAAATGAATTGAAGGGTCATTACAGATAAGCCCCTCCAACTTGTTAACATAGTCAAAACTTATTTAAACTCTTTTCTGTGGAAGTCATATATATAGACAATACCTGAAGGTAATAATTCAAACCTTTAACATAGAAAGAAATTCTTTCCTTCTCAGAAGATAAAGTTGTGTAATATAGCAAGACATAGAATGGAGTTTGTCCTCAAAGGCCACAACCAACGTGTCACCCTGCTCCAATGCCAAAAACTCATCCTTTCTATGGTCACAGAAGTCCCTTGGCACATATTTCTCTAATAACAAATCGTAGAACTACTCTCAAGTCAATGTAGGCAAAATCAATGAACGATATTAAATATATGTTCTCTATTGTTGCTTAATATCCTTCTTTAGTAGAAAAGTCACATCTCACTCCAAGTTTCTTCACAATCCCTATATTATGTAACCTCTCATAAAAATCAATAATAAACTCAAAGGAATCCTATGACTCAGTATCCTGGAATATTGCAGGTTTCATCTTCCACTTTGTCAATAATTTATGTTTTGTACCAGTCATCATTGAACCCAAAATTGATGAGGAAAAGTATTAATCCATGAAGCTTTATCCACTTTAGGAGACATGGGAACAACTAGAGCCCGATAAACCAGTACCGTCCATTTTTCTCCGGCCCCACCTAACCTACTTATATAAGCTGACATCTATTAAACAAACTTAGCAGGCATAGGAGGTAGTCTTACAACCCCATCTTGAGCCTCTATCTTGGCTCCAGATCTTGTTTCTCTAAAAATTTCATATCCTCCAAATGATCTTGAGGTGAGGGAGTTAATGCTAACCTCTCAAGATTCTGGCTATTCGTCGCTTGATTTCTACCCCATTGAGTGTGTCTCATCCTCTCCTTCCCCTACCTATTTCTCTTACTAATCCACTTATTCTCCCAGCTAGATACACAACTAGAGCAAAAGCAGCTAGAGCTGCTGGTTGGGTTTTGTTGCACCTAGTGTTCACCATTTGCAGATAAGACAATGAAGAAGATTAGATACCAATTTGGATCGCCAGATACCAATAGGAATCAAGTTATAGCATGTAAGATACAATAATAGTGGATTTTCTATAGTTCAATTACCTCACAAAAAAAAACATCTCTATAATACTTTTCATGACTTTACTAGACTCATTTTTGTATGATGAGATTGATGAACCTAAGCATTATGATATGGAATTTTTCATAACCTAAACAGGTTATGAATGGAAGCCACACTACTCATTTGGTGAGAGAACCAACTATCCCAAATAACAATCCCATCATCCTCACATAGAAGAAATAAGTAGAACTAATCTATCAATAAATCATCCAATCTAAAACCAAAATCATAAGTACAATTGAAAGTTGAAAAGTAATTATGCAAAAAAACAACCCTAGGACCCACAATCATCTATACCAAAACATCTATAAATGTCAAGAAGGGGATGCACCCTAAAACTAAAATAAAACATAGATTAACAATTAGAGAACTATGTTAATAGGAAATTTTCCATGGTAGACCAGATATGCTACTCACCTTAAAATATGGAGTCAACTGCAGGAATCATAAGTGAGGGATTGTAGAAGTTGTTGGAATATATGCTACACTTACAATAATAAATATAAGTGTAGTATCAGTTCATAAGAACAATAGTATACCAGTAGGGTCATTTGGCTAATTCAAGATGATAATATAAACATATAACAAAGTTATAGTACACCAAGTTAATCCATTCTTAACAAACATACACTTAAGAATCAAACTAGCAAGTCAACATAATATCACCAAGTCATGTTTAGTCATGCCAATATAAAAACAAGTTAAGACATTTTATTAAGTATACAGAAATATATTTCCCCGATTCACTCATGGAATCGTCAAACTCACCTGACCCTTGTATATACATAGCAAGGAATATACAACCACCCTCTAGCCATGACTTACAGGGAAAATTACCGTCTATGTACTAAAACCCCAGACTCAACTATCTAACAACCTTGTTCCACCAAAAGTATGTGATAATGTTCTAATTACCAAACATTTCATACTTAGCAAGTAAGGTAAGTCAAAAACTTATAACTATTGCAAATTATTTGCAAAGACCACACCAAATAATATATACTAACAAGCCATACTACAAGTAAGTTAACATGCACATAAAGCAAAAACTGGATTAAACTGCAATACCATCACCTACCTCGAACTAAGCTTGCTCAACTCCTCCATGTCAAAGCTTTTCCCTTTTGTGTAATTTTTATTTACTCATGGTATAGAACATGCATATAAATATATAATTAAGGAGATGGCCTAAAATGTTAGGATTTATAACTCACGCCTAACTCCTAAGGCAAATTCATGATTATTTCCAGTTTGTTCTAGTGTGTTTCCTACATAATGCACCAAAAACTTCAAATTTCATAGATTAATTAGTGAATTAACTGAATGCAAGGGTAAATTAAATGCTAATAATTAAAACCCATTAACTTATTTCTTGATTTTCATCTTTACACTATCAATTAACCAAAATCAGTCCTATAACCTTTCCCGACTTTGTGAAGTAATAAATCTAAGGCTTGATAATTAAATACGAGTTAAGGGAGATGAATTTCTTACCTCAACAAAACCAAATAATAAAATTCTGGTGTGTTTCTCCCTAAATCGCCCACTCTTCTTACAAGAATGAGTTTTTATAAAGTAAATTATTTTAGGGATATATTTTAATACATCTGTAATTTTCATTGTTATAGAGGTACATGACCACTATAGTGCACCTGACTGTTGTAGTAGTCGTTGACCATCTTTGGCCGCTGCTATAGTAGGAATTCCTCCGTTATGATGTTTGTCACTATAGTGGTGTGTCGATCACTATAGTAATAGTCAACTAGACTGAATGCTAGTCTTCACCCAAAAATCTCACTTTTTGCAACACACCTTAAACCTAGGATATTTTAAACTATGTCCTTTATGCTAAGATTGAGTTTGGGAGTTCTACTTACCCACATTTGATTTCATAAATTTCTACGAGCTTCTTATCATCTTAACTAAATAAAATTAAAGACAAATCCATTATCTGCTCCAAATCATTCCCAGATTTTCCCTTGGCCACACCTCTCTCTGATATCTATCTAAACTAGCCTGGATTGAAATTTTTAACTTTCAAACTAGAAAAAATATGGATATGAGATTTTAAATGTAGAACTCATATTTAACAATAGAGAGGATTGGTATAACTCATATACATATATAAATATAATAGGTATAAAATGAATATTACTTACAAGTCCTAAACTATCCTCCCTTGGTTGTTTACATCCTAAATGTGCACCGAGTTACTTTCTTAGACCTCCTAACTTTCTTTGGCTTTTCAAACTCAAACATAAAGTTTGGGTTTCTGTAATATTCTTAAAGACGCTATCAGAGATGAAGTAGAATCTAGTTAGGCTTTTTTCATTCATTCAAGATCCGTAATTTAATAAAAAAATCCTGAAACTGTCCTTTTTATCATAGTTCGTAGAAATTTTTTATTTTTGAGCAAGTCAAGTACACAATGTCTATAAATCAATTGGTTAATATTAGATGACATGTTGTTATGAATTAATGAAAAACATTATCAAATAATAATTAAATTGTATATCTTAATATGATAAAACATGTCTTATCTTGTTCTTGATGAAATTATGCCCCATAATGCATAAATGTAATCATTAAGTGTTTGAATTCTACCTTTGAGAGCATCAACATTCTCTTTTCCTAAATAGAACCTATAAAATATCAATTCATAAATGATAAAGATTATAAAATACTTAATAAATCTATTATGAAAAAAACGTATCCATCTCCACCAGGCTCGATCATCAGCCTAACAAGATTATCTTTTGACATAAATTGTAGCTCTCTATCCACGAGTATAAATTGGGTTCCCAAGGTACTCTTTATGTACAAGGAAAATTGCAAGGTGTACCATAAAAACAAAGAAGACACATGGTAACATATTTTCCAAATTAGTGATAATGACATAAATATTTTGATCCAACTTTTCTAGGTTATCCTCCCATGAAGCGTTATAATGACATAGTTCTTTAAAATACTATCTTACCTCTATGATTGATTTTAATACCCTATTACGTAGGAGACTAAATGTAATAGAATTATAAGTATTCATGAAAACATTACAATCATGAATTTTCATACCATATAATTTTCCTTCATTCATATCTAAATGATTCCCTAATTTTGAAACATGTCCCTCAAGCATCATCAAATTCTTAACTCATTCACAAATCTTCTATTTCTTATCCAACGTGAGCTTGCCTTGGGTTTGAATACTTTATTATTCTTTGATTTTTGTAATCATAGTCCCTTTCTCTTACAATATTACTTTAAGTCCATTTTATCTTTTGAATTGTTTTTTTTCTTGCCTTAATATCCATTAGAGGATTAAACAAATTATCAAAATAATTTTTAAAATTTGTATGGCCTTAACATTATGTCATTGAAGATGATCCTCCTAACACAGTAACTTTCAAAGTACTCTAATTAGTCTTAGAATATTCAATATCATATCTAGGAAGTTTAGAAGGTGTAGTTTCTATAGCATTAGGCAAATGACAAAAATCAAATTTTCTCCATTGATAATGTTGAAGGTGACAAATTATTTTTAATTTTATTCGTATAAATGTATGTTTCTATAAAGACCCATCCGGTCTTTATAGAGTTTCTTACAGTGTAAGAGTTCAAGAAGATTTGTCCTTCGGATGAGAGTTGTGAAAATCTTAGGCTAGGGTGAGTTCCAAAATAATTTAACTATCGTGTGGAGTAGAGACATTTTATGTCTTATGGTGGTTGGTGTATTATTTTTATAGGTGTGATAAGAAAATTAGTTATCTATAAAAACTTATGGAACAGATCTGGATCATGAAAAAAATGGTATCAGAGCCATAGGTTTATCGATCTCGTCATACAAGAACAAGCCTAGTAGAGTTTTGAATGATGTTATGGAGGTGTGTATACTTTTTTCTTCGGGAGGATAGAAGACTTCAGAAAATCTTAGTTGTTTTTATTTATTTCAAGCTAGTACTTAATTACAATTGGTATCTGGAAATCCAAATTAGTAAATGACTTCTTTTACTTTTGTCTTACAGAAGGTTAGGACACGCAATAAGAAAGCAGCAATAGTAATACTCATTAAAACCGTTGGGACTATAATCTGAGGAATTAGAGTGAGGTGACGGAAAGAGAAAGGGACCATAGGAAATCACCCGCCAATGATGAAGCTAAGGTTTCTGGAGGTCCAACTAGACCAGAGTCTCCAGCAATATGATAATATTCAAGACATGGTTCATAATGAGTAAGTTGTACCAGAAGATGGAGAGGTACTGGTTAAAGCAGATTCCACGCCAGTACATAAGGGTACAACACAAATTTTGATACCTTTTGAGCTAATTCTATAGGTTTTAGGGTTCTTAAGTAGTTTAGATAGTACAGGTACTACATCAACAAGTTTGATTATTCAACATCTAGAGTTGCAACATGTTTCTATTATGAACCTATGATGGATAATGGGGCATTGACTAGTGCTTTTTTATGTCAGATATTAGGTTCGGTGATAAATAGAAATAAGCATGACTTATTTTGAAAATGTCTCAAGATACAACCTCATGTGTTTAATGGTACTAAATCTAAAGACACAAATGAATTTATCATTCATTTTCATAATAATCTTTAAAATTTAGGAGTGGTAGAGAGGGTATAGTACAGAGTTGGTTTCTTTTATTAGTTGTAGGAAGATTCAAAGATGTGTTGGAGGGCATTCGTTGAGTTTACGTCTATAGTTTTGCACCATTTACTTGGACTTAGTTTTATTCTATCTACTTTAAGAAATATGTGTTACGCACTCTGAGAGATAGGATGAATGATGAGTTAACTAGACTCTAGCAGGGAAGTATGTCAGTTGTATCCAATGAGGACAAATTTTATGCCTTGTCCAGATATTTTATATTTGTTGACTACTAAGGAGGAGAAGATTAATTTTCTTATTAATAGGTTAAATATCGGTCTTTAGGTTTTTGCACTTTAGATGTCATTTTCGGGTAGGAGATTGTTGATTTTATAGAAAAAGGTAGAGGGTGTGAGGCAATATGATTACATCAATATAGGGGGAAATATGTCTCATAAATTAGGTAATTATAATGGTTCTTATTCTCGTATCCAGGATGTGTAGTGACAACCCTCCCGACCTTTTCACTCTGTGATGTCTATGTCTGCATGGGGTCCGTCAAGGGCCAACCTGCTATTTTTAAATTCTATTAGGTATGCTCCTTCGACATCATCATCTCAGTGACTCACCCTTGACCGTACATTTTATGAGTATGGGGGATTGGTCACATTAAGAAATATTACTCTAATTTCAAACACTCTAGTCAGTCAAGCCAGCAATTGGCTTCTTGAGCCTTGGTTCCAACATGTAAGGAAGGATAAGGTAATAGTAGGGGTTATTGATAACACTCAACTCACTCCTATAATTGAGGGGTGAGGCAGTCATTGTCAAGTAACCTAATATAAATCAGGGTTGAATCTCGACGAGTGAATGCTATAGACTTTAGACCTATGGGTATTGCAATTACTATAGGTCATCCAGAATGTTAAAGAAAAAGACATGTATAATTAAATGAGGGAATGTTTGGGAACTTTTTTACTAATACCTTTAGCAAGTAATTAGTAAACGATATCTTTGATTTGAATTCAAGGTTTGGAGGAATCTTGGGATCATGTATCCTTAGAGGTGAAGCGTGTGGGATAGTGTTGGTTTAGTATGGAAGTTAGTTGGTAATTAATGGATAGGATAAATTGAAGGTCATTGAGGTCAATCTTTCAATAAAACCCCAACGATTTCACTTATTGTCTCTTTTGAGCACCGAACAAGTGTAGAGTTTGTATAACCACCCAAAACCTCAACCAAACATCCATATTTCTAGGATAATTCTCTTGACTTGAATTACAATCCCTAAACACTTATTTCTAAGGTTGCAGAGGATAGTAACCCATAGGCTTAATTGTTCACCATTACCTTGTCCCCTGATAACCCTTTTTCGAGGATGTTATGGGTTACCTGATATTCATTTAAGTCATTTTTTAAGGATGATAAAGGGTTTTTAGAGCTTAGAGCTTTCACCCATCAAACCCATTTGGAAATTTGGAGTTTTCACCCGTCAAATCCCAACTCATAAGCTCAAGCAATAGTGAAACCCATACTCAATAACTAAAATCCATGCAATCACAACAATACCTACACACAATCACACACTAATTCAACATAATCCCAAGACTAAATTATCTAGCTACTCATGAAAAAAGTAAATAGAAATATACCATATGGGTCATTTAAAGCATCCATTCTTCAACAAGAAACTAGGAAATTGATCCTCACAAAACTAATTACACACTTGCCCAAGATTAGGGTTTCAAGTCTTGAATTCCAGGATATCTTATGAGCGAAGCTCCCTAAAGAGGAAGTTTTTTTTGATTAAATATGGCTTAGGATGCGTCTACGTGCTTTTACAGATCTTTCCCTGGGGTTGTTCCCTCTTAACCATGACCTCGTAACTGCAATTTTGTACTGCAAATGCATTGCTCTTACAATCTTGACTGACCACGATCACGGATAAAAGACCGCAGTTGTGGTAACCGAGGCTGATGTAGTCTAGGTCTTTAGCTGCACTCTCCCTTGATCCCTTTTTATCATTTTCAGCTCCAATCCACATCTTTTGGTCTTCTCAACTTTATGCCTGCAAAAAGTGGATATTACTGCATCTACCCATAGATGTTCTCTGATTTATTCATTTAAAATAAGGTAATATGCATGAACAATGAGTGCGAATGAGTGGTAAACTCACCACTCATCAACACCCCCAACTTAAGACCTTTTTTTTCCTTAAACAACACTACCATATATTATAAGACAATTTCATATGTACGCCCTCTTACCATCACTTAATGATCATGAAGACTCAAGCTTGATTACCACCACTAAAAGCATTTCACACATGGGCAAATAAGTTTCTAGCCACTCCTCTCATTATAAAGTAGAAAAGTGAAGGATGCAATAAACTTTGGTGAGCAACCATATAACAATTACTAACACTCTAAAAATGACTTGCATGCTATACCATCATTTACATCATTGCGCGGGAGATGATAAAATCACCCACCTCAACTAGCTCGTAGGCTTCCTCATGAGAAAGAAAAATTTGATACACTTAGTTACTAATCATGCCAATTTCACACACCTAGTACATAATAATGCAACAAGGAATTTTAATTGCAACCACTAACTCTCTCAAGAAATTCTCCATGTTAACAAGTACCATGCCATAGGCTTGCCCCTGTTTTTAATCACCACTACAATGACTACACTTGGTTGGGAATCACAAAGGGCTTGTTTAGATTGTAATGTAGATTTAGGGTAGGGTAGGAGATCAACTTAGGAACATAAGTCTATACCCTCCTTGAACTTCTTTATCTTACTCTTATCATGCTTTACTTATTGGACACTTCTTTTCACTTTACTACTTTGCCTACCTTTTCTTTTTCTAGGATTTCCCACTTCCTCTTTTTCTCTTCTTCTACAACCCCTCTTATTTTTTCTTTTATTTTTTTTATAGATAAAGCCTTTCTTTCCTTTATGGAATCATTTGTTTATTCAAATCCAAAAAGCTTCACTTTCTCAAGATTGTAGGGACTTTCTTAAGACTTGATGGCCCAGTTATACTTCTTTCTCTTTCCACCACCCCAACTTAGGATTTTATCCTTAATTTGTATTATCAAGTTCAAGGAGGATAGGGTTCAAGAGAGGATAAATAGACGGGTCACGGCTTGTAATGTGTTTACCAAAGAAAGGTCCAAAGGCTTGAAGAGGGTGACTAGGGGTAACTCTTATGTATTGGTAAGCTATTTAGGCTAAAGTGGAATTTCGAAATCATAAGATGGCCTATGATCATTTTATCAATTAAGATCAGTCAAAAATTAGCTTTAAAAGACTAAGGGGGCAAGTTCTAGATAGTACTAGTACATATGAGATGAAGACAATTAACCTCACACACATGGCATGTGAATGTCGTCAAGGGGATTTAATTATTCTAACCACTTAAGACAAAGATAGAGTATTCATTGTTTTTTTTAACTCAACTTTTGGAGACATAAGAAGAGGGAAAAATTTCATCATAAGGTTACTCACGCCCATGCGTGTGAATATTTCAAAATTTTTAGATGGGGGAGGCTGTTTGCTTTGGCATTTGCACCATATATGATATGCTAATCATGGAAACCATCCAATTTATTGTCTTACATTGAAGTTCATAGTATGGGCGAACCACCATATGGTTACTCCGACTTCACCAATGGATCTTAATGCAACCCCAAATTAGCAATGCTACAGGCACTCAGACTTCTCTTGCATTCTAAGGCCGTGATGCCACGGATACTCAAACTTCCCCTGCACCTATGGTTGGAAACCTAATCATGAAAGAAATGCTCGTCTAATGAAATATATGCTGAAATAGAAAAATCAGAACAAAATAGTTTATCCATGTGAATATGAACACCATCAGAGTGCCCAAATATTACAACCCGAATAAGGATCATGATAACATTTGTCCAAAAGAACAGAAAAGTGTACAGCAATATAAATAATACAAGACCAAATGAAATTAATAAGGAAACACCCCAACCAAAAAGGTTGTAGTGTCCCTACTACATGAATAATTAAATCTAACAAAGAGATAAGGATTCTCTCTAAAACTCCATCAATGGTCGTTATTCTTTTAAGACTTTGCACCATCACTAATTATCTTGAGAGTAGACCATTATTGCATGCAATAACTTGAGCGAGAGTGCGGGGAAATTAGGGAGATAGATTATGAATCAACTAGCTTATATTCTCACGATCGAAGCTGAATAACCACGATTGTGGACAAGCGAGTAGTTGCGATCGCACCTGGGGACCACTGCTACGATAACCGAGGGCATGTATGCTCCCCTGTTTTCCCCTTATTTAGTGTTTTGGCTTACTTGAAGCTTATTACTTATTTGATTAGCTTTACCTCAAATTATGCACACTTCTTTCTTTCTAAGCTTATACAAAGCTCTATATAGTTTCACACATGCATGAGTTATTCATATACAAAAAGTAACCATCAAAACTATAAAAATATAATAAAAAGGATACGAGCCATCCTTGTGGCATTTGTGGGTTGCCTCCCACACAATATCTTAGTTATCATATTGGAACGAGGTTGGCATGTATCAATTTATCAAGAAGGTACCACAGGACCCCACTTATCAAACTCTCCTTCATCAATTAACTGAAAAACAATGCTTTTCACCTCTTTCTTCTCTTTATCAATTAGATTTTGGGACAACATTTATTTTGATCGGGCATTGGGCAATTTCTACCTAAGTCCTCCGTTATGTTCTCTTCCTTTATCTTTTTATCCTCGATAAGTATCTCCAAGATTTGATCATTATTTTAGATGTTGGAAATTATGCCAATAGTGGATTTTTCCTTAGGTTTAGTGTCTAGATGTGCGACGACTAGACCCATTGATTTTCTAATTATTTAATGGAGACCGAATGGGGTACCACCATTATGGAGAGTTAAATGAATCCATCATTTAATTTACAGACCATTTTATCCGTTCCCTAAACTTTGTTCAAAATTTTTGCAGGGATATCCTCCGTTCTACCTCTGTCGGCGTCAATGGAGCTTGACTCTTTGTTAGAATCCCAATAATGATGAGGTGAGAAATAACAATATTTATACTCCCATTATCTCTAAACTCAACCAACAACCCAATTTATCCAACCTTAATTCCCACCTTGCCTATGGTAGGTTGGGTGGGAACCCTCTGAGCAGTTTGCTAAATATCAAATTTCTTCATCATCCTTGCCATGGGATTTTGGTGGAGCACCCATTACATACTTGGTTAGGAGATTAAGTTGATTCAATATCTTTTCCAAGGTTTTCTATTGCTCATCATCATGCTTTTGTTGTTCCTTGCTAACTATGGGCATGAGTGAAGAGCTAATGGAGATGTTATAATCCCGGGTATGCCATTATCAATTTTGATCAGTTACCTCTCTCAAAATTTTTGTAGTTGCATTGAAATGCAAGTTTAAAAAAGACCCTTCCAATGCATTGTTTACCACCATATGGTTCAACGACTCAAGTGCACGATAGAATAATTGAAGAAGTGTCTTCCCTGGAATCTCATGGTTTGGGAATTGGGATAGTTTCTGATGAAATCTCTCCCATACTTTGTGAAGGGGTTCCTTGCTCCTTAGTCTAAAATTCACAATTTCATTTCTTAGTTGATAGACCTTAGAGGTATGGGAGTATTGGTCTATGAAAATCCTTGTGAGTTCACCCGATGAAGTGATTGAGTTTGTAGGGAGTGAGCGGAACCACAACAATGCTTCAGTCGTTAGTGAGAACGGGAATAGACAAATCCAAAAGGCCTCTTGAGTGGTGCAAGGAATGTAAATGGTGTGCATACCTCCAAAAAGTTCCTAAAGTGAACATATTGGTCTTCATGTTCTTAACCTCCGTATTTCCCTTTTATTTGTAACACATGAAGCATGGTACTAGTCACATGGAACGTCCCACCCCCATGATGAGGTGGGATACAGTTTTCACTTACATGACCCCTATCATTTAAGTTGATCTCTCCCCAAGTATCATCAGATAGTTCCACATGATTAGGGCCTTCACTTATGGTTCTATTTATACTAGAATTACCTACAAAAGATTCAAAAACAACAAGAAAAATAAAGTATGACACTATCGATGCTCTAAAGTAAGAATAACACCACACAAGAGAAATCTACAGTTCACTCCCAGGCAATGGTGCCATTTTGATAACGCTCAACTCATTCCCTTAATTAAGGGGTAATGCGATCGTTGTCAAGTAACCCAATGTAAACTGAGGTCGAATCTCAAGGAGAGAATTCTATAGACTTTAGACCTATGGGTATTCCAATTACTATAAGGTCATCCAGAATGCTAAAGAAAAAGACATGTATAATTAAATGGTGGGATTTTTTTGGGAACTTTTTTACTACTACCTTAGCAAGTAATTAGTAAACAATATCTTTGATTTGAATTCATGGTTTGGAGGAATCTTGGGATCATGTATCCTTAGAGGTGAAGCATGTGGGATAGTGTTGGTTTAGTATGGAATTTAGTTTTTAATTAATGAATAGGCTATATCAAAGTTCGTTGAGGTTAATATTTTAATAAAAAACCCAACGATTTCACTTATTGGCTCATTTAAGTACCTAATAACTGTGGAGTTTGTATAACCAGCCAAAATCTCAACTAATTATCCCTATTCCTAGGATGATGTTCTTTACTTGAATTAAAATCCCTAAATACTTATTTCTTAGATTGCAAAGGATTGTAACCCATAGGCTTAGTTGTTTACCATTGCCTTGTCCCCCGAGAACCCTCTTTTAAGGATGTTATGGGTTACCTGATATTCATCTAGGTCCCTCTTTTGAGGATGATAAAGGGTTTCTAGAGCATGGAGCTTTCACCCATCAAACCCATTTGGAAATTTAGAGTTTTCACCCATCAAATCCCAACTCATAAGCTCAAGCAATGGTGAAACCCAAACTCAACTACTAAAATCCATGCAATCACAACAATACCCACACATAATCACACACTAATTCAACATAATTCCAAGACTAAATTCTCTAGCTACTCATGAAGAAAGTAAAGGAAAATATACCATATGGGTCATTCAAAGCATTCATTCTTCAACAAAAAACTAGGAAACTAATCCTCCCAAAATTAATTACACACTTGCCTAAGATTAGGGTTTCAAGTATTGAATTCTGAGATATCTTATGAGATAAGATCCCTAAAGAGTAAGGGTTTTTTGCTTAAATATGGCGTAGGATGAGTCTAAGTACTTTTACAGATCTTCTCCTGGGCCTGTTCCTGCTAAACTACAATTGCAGACATTTGTCCGTTACCGTGACCTCGTGACTGAGATTTTGTGCTGTGATCGTATTCGTCTGACCATTTTGACTGAGCGCGACTGCGGATAGAGGAACGCGATCGCAATAATTGAGGCTGATGTAGTCTAGGTATTTAGCTGCACTTTTCCTTGCTTTTTTTTATCAGTTTTAGCTCTAATCCACATCTTTTGGTCTTCTCAATTTTACTCCTTTAAAGAGTGGATATTAGTGCATTTAGCCATAGATGTTGTCTCATTTATTCATTTAAAACAAGGTAATATACACAAAAAATGAGTGCGAATAAGTGGTAAACTCACCACTTATCAGTCACCCACAGAATGGACATGGTGATCATAAAGTTTGTAGAGGTGGAAACTAGTCCAACCAAGGTCGGTAACTTGCTGATTGAGGAGGTGCCCAGGTTTTTAGGGGTGGTATTTAGATGAGTGATAAGGACCAATTATATACTTTTCTAGGAAGGCCCAAGGCTGAGGCTTCAGACGTAGTAATCATAGGTACTATTCTTATCTATGATTACATTACTCTATTTTATAGGTTCTAAATTCTCATCTATTTTTGTCAAATTTTCTTTGGGTCTTGATAAGGTTTGGGAAAGTTTTTATAATTTTTTGTTTGTATTTACACTAGCTGGGGTTTTGGTAGTTGTTTATCAGGTTTATTGAGCTTGTTCTGTATTGTTACATGGTATATTAATCTTAGGCTAATTTGGTAATTCCAGATATAGTGGATTTTCAGATCATCTTGGGAAAGAGTTGGTTATATCTATATCATGTAATTCTTAGCTTTCATGCCATAATAGTCACTGTAGCTATGCTTAGGATGGAATGGTTGTAATGGAAGTGTGAATATAAACCTGATCCTCTAAGACTTATATCCTTGATCCATGCTAATAAGTTAGTTGGTGAGGGGTATCAATCTTTTCTAGCTCATCTATGGGATACTATTATTGAGGTCCCTCCTATTGCATTAGTTTTTGTTGTATAATATTTCTTATAAGTATTTCTTGATGATGTACTTAAGATGTCAACTGATTATGACATTGATTTTTACATCATCTTGGGGAAGAGTTGGTTATATCTATATGATATAATTCTTAGCTGTCATGTCATAATAGTTACTGTAGTTATTCTTAGGATGGAATAGTTGTAATGGGAGTGTGAATATAAACCTGCTCCTCTAAGACTTATATCCTTGATCCATGCTAATAAGTTAGTTGGTGAGGGGTGTCAAGCTTCTCTAGCTCATCTATGGGATACTATTATTGAGGTCCCTCCTATTGCATCAGTTTTTGTTGTATAAGATTTCTTATAAGTATTTCTTGATGATGTACTTAAGATGCCAACTGATTGTGACATTGATTTTTACTAGACCTAGAGCCATTTACGCATACCAATTCCATCCCTCCTTATAAAATTACACCACATATGCTAAGAAATCTAAAGAACCAATAGTGGGAATTAATGGGTAAGAGAATCTTTTATCCTATTGCTTCTCTGTGGGGGTGATCCTATCTTGTTTGGTAAGAAGAAGGCTAGTAGTCTGTATATTCATAGACTATCATCGGCTGAACTAAATTGAAGTTGTAACAAGTACCCATTGACCAGGATAGATGAATTATTTGACCTTTTACATGGGGCTTCCGTGTTTTCAAATTGACTTGAGGTCCGATTAACACCAGCTTAAGATTTGGGTCAAAGACATACCAAAGACTGCTTTTCAAACTCATTATGGTCATTATAAGTTTTGCTGATTTGCTTTAGATTGACTAATTCCCCAGTTGTTTTTATAGGTTTGATGGAACAGATGTTCAAGACATATTTGTATTCCTTTATTATTGTATTTATTAATGATATTTTGGTTTACTCCAAGAGTAGATTGGAGCATGCAACTCACAAGAAAATTATTTTGGGGTTGATAAAGGAGAAGAAACTATATGACAAATATACTAAGTAAAATTTTTTATTGTCTTTAGTGTCAATTGAAGAGGTTATGGTAGATCGGAAAAATATTGATTTGATTAAGAATTGAACTAGGCCTAGCTCTGTGGCCGAAATTTTCAGTTCTATGGGTTTGGTTGGTTTTTGTTGGAGGTTTGTGAAGGTGTTCTCTTCCATTGTTAAACATTTATATTTAGATGGTTTAAGTTCAGTCTTCTTGGAGAATATGTTTCAAGAAAAGTCAATAAAAATCAATCCCATTTCAGTCCACACATTTCCTTCTATCTAAAATAAATTGTTTAAGGACAATTGTCTTGTTCTATGTATATGCTCCTGCTAAGTTACTCTCTATTAAGTTCAAAGCCTCGATATGATTTAATTAAGTCAGTTTATAATAGTTTATTTATTCCTTGATTCTATCCCTAGTATTTATTCTAGGATAAATGATCACAAGGGGGAGATATTGTAACACCTTAGTTTTCAAGATTTGAATATTCAAGACTTAGAAAAGAAAACTAAAAATCAGCCAGATAGTTCAAGTGGACCATGAATAGGTTAACAAATAGTGGGGTACCAACCTTTTCTAACACACTAAAAACAAGTTCCAACTTGGATTTTGCTCGACTTCTTCATTGTTCACTTCTGGATTCTCATAATAGAGGTAACTTTCTCGGCTTCTAATGGTTATATATTGATTTATTTTTTGAGTAAACAAGTTGATATGTGTATTCTCATGAAAAATATATAAAATATATAGTGATTTTATGTAGGATCCTTGAAGTAGCCTAAAATCTTAATGTAGGGCCTTTTTCTGAATTAAATTCTAAGGTTTGGCTCCGACTGGAAGTTGAACTTGAATGAGTAGAGTAATCCCAAAAGTTGAGCATGTTAGTTTGCTTTGAAAATCATAACTCTTGATATGTTTGTGCACATTAGACTTGTTGGGACTTCAAACAGGTTATAGGAATGTAAAAATTGTGGAAAAATTCAAACTTTTTGAATTTTGAGTTTTTCTTCAACGTTTGCAATCCCTCATTTTTGTTGGAAACTAACTGGTAGTTTTTCAGGTACACATGGAACCAAAAAGATGCTAAGAAGAAAAAGGATAAGACATTAAGGAAACGGGATAAGTCTACAGAGCCCAGTGGTTCAGTGGAGGAGTACCCTATTGCACAACTTAAAGAGGTGGCAGATAGGGTGACACAAAGAGTTACAAGAGGCCAGTTGCGTCAGGTACCAAGACTATTATATTGGGAGTTATGGGATAGATGCTACCTGAGCAGTCACAGTGGGGTAGATGTCTAGCTTTTACTCGGTCTAGGTCTCGGGGGGGCTACTTAGATTATCTAAATTGCACAGACACATGTTTCTCGATCGAGGATGAAATTAGCATGGAGATATCCTCCACATTCTCCTCCACTGAGTGATCATAATGATAAGAAGGCAGATTCTGAGTCAGGAATCCCAGTCCTAGTTAACAGTCGTGTGTTGTTTTGTTTTATTTTGTTGTATTTTGTTGCTTGAGGACATGTAAACATTCTAAGTTGAGGGTGTTGATATGCTATAGAAATATAGCAATTTTGATCCTTAAAATGAGGAAAATATGCAAGTTTCTAAGGTTATTTTGTTAGATATGATGCATTTTGGGTATGTTTTGTAGGAAACTAGATTTTTGATACTAAGTTCATGAAAAAGAGGAAAAAAGGTGTTTTGGCTACTTATGTGATCAATAATGGATGTTTGTGACACTTTTCCAAATGCTTGTGACCAAAATATGTGCGGGAATTGAAGAAGGGCTAAAAAAATAACTCCCGACACTTGCCAAGTCAACATGCGGACTGCAAGTAGCATATGTCGATTTCATATGGGAAAATCATGTGCCAAAATTCCAAAATCCCGAGAGAAAACTTGCAAGAATTTTTGGTCTGGGCCAATGTGTCACCACATGCGCCCGTATGTACCACATGCGCCTAAGGCCAGGCTGCATATGGAGACCGCATGTATCCACCGACCCTTTTTTCTCCTATTTCATTTGAGATTTGGTTTTAGGGTTTCCTCATGTACTATAACTACCCCTTATGTGTTTTTAGTAGAAGTTACGCACTCTTGATGCTCACAAACATATTTTGATTTTGATATTTGATTTTATTCTTGGAATTCTCTTGTATTGATTTTTATTGATTAAAGCAGTTATGATTTTGGGTTTTTACTTATGATTATTATGATTTCATCTTATGCTTTAAATCATGAATGTTTTTTATTACTTGACAAGAATGAGCGGCTAAAAACCCTTATCTAGGGTTGTGTAAACCTTGGTGGATTGACGAAGTACGGGAAGTGCTATTATTGTTCTGAACCAATACCTATGCATGCATTATATTATCTTCACATTAATAGTTATCTTAGTTGTTTCAAACATTAGGATCCTACCTATATTATTGCTACTTACTCCAAAAGATGAGTAGTGACTAGGAAATGATAATGACAACAGTAATTTGGAGTGTAACTGTCGATCCACGCTACTAGGTTTTATCTAAGTAAGACTAATAGATTTTATCTAATAACTAGAGACTCAAAAATTAATAGTTAACTGGGATCAAGATAAGGGTTAGTAAGGCTACATTCTAAGACTTAAAAGGTAAAGAGTGAAATCCTTTTGTTCGTCCAAAAGAATGTAAAAGGTACATAACTTATCGATTATGCATCCAAGGTATTGAATTGGTTCAACAAAGCACGATAAGCCTATGAAATTGAGAATCCAGTGGGAACATAATCCTAGTGTTCACCTATGACTGAATAAAATCGAAGTTGATATTTGCTACTAGTTCGACATTGATACTCAAATCCTCCATACTTTTCTAGTTCTGCCTGTTGATTTCAACATCTGAGAGCAATAATTCTACGTATTCCCTTGTGACTCGGCCCCAACCTTTGTTGGGTTACTATATTTGGCAGTGACTGTATTAACTTTAGAGTGAAGGTAAATCTTGGGCATCACCATAGAGGTGAAGGATAAATAGGTTTTGGAACCCATCTTGATACAAATTAAGGATGATGTGGGTCAGCAAAAGGTTTTGACATTTAAGATTGGTGGAGATGGTATCTTGAGGCGCTATGGTAGATTGTGTGTTCCAAATATTCATGGGTTGTGGGAAAGAGTTTTGAATGAGGATCATGAGTCAATGTTACAGTTCATCCTGGTTAGACAAAGATGTATCATGACCTTAAGGCTATGGCATATCAGCAAGTGAAGAATAAGCACTTGAGGCCTGGCGACATATCTCAAGATGTTGAGTTGCCTATGTGGAAATAGGAGGTGATAAACATGGACTTTATTACTAGACTTTCATAGTCTTGCCATCAGTTTGATTCTATTTAGGTCATTGTGGATAGGATGACTAAGTCGGCTCTTTTCTTATCTGTGAGGACTACTTATATTGGAGAGGATTATGCAAAGTTATAAATTTAGGAGGTAGTTAACCTGCATAGTGCTTCTGTTTCCATTGTTTTAGATCAAGTTACGCAATTCTCTTTTAGCTTTTGGCATTCATTTTAGTAAGGCTTGGGCACATTGGTGAACCTTAGCACCGCATTCCACCCTCAAACGAATGGACAAGTGGAAAGGACTATTCAGACTTTGAAAGATATTCTAAGAGCATGTGCGATTAATTTTGGTGGTAGTTGGGTGGATAATTTGCCTCTCATCGAGTTCTCTTATAATAATAGTTATCAGTCGAGTATTGAGATGGTTCCCTTTTTAGGTTCTTTACGGTAGGAGGTGTAGATCTCTTATTGGATGGTTTAAGGATGGTGAGACCATATTTTTTTATCTATACTTGGTTTACCAAGCTATAGAGAAGGTTAAGGTGACTCAGATACACTTAAGACTGCTCAAAGTCGCCAAAATTCCTATGTGGATGTAAGGCGAAGAGAGTTAGAGTTTAATATTTTTGATTGGGTATTCTTGAAGGTATCTCCTATGAAAAGAGTGATGAGGTTTGGGAAGAATGGGAAGCTTATCCCTCATTATATTAGTCCATACTTGACTTTTATGAGAGTGGCGAAAGTTGCTTATGAGTTAGATTTTCCTTCTAGTTTGGGTTCCGTTCACGCGGTTTTCCATGTTTTAATATTGAAGAAGTGTATGGGTGATGCTTCTCTGGTGGTGCCTATTGAGGATATTGGTATTACGAATTCTTTTTCTAATGAGAAAGTCTCAATGGAGATTTTGGATAGACAAGTCCGTTATTTAAGGACTAAGGATGTGGCTTCTATAAAGGTTCTCTAGAGAAATCATAAGGTAGAAGAGGCTACTTGGGAAGTCAAAGAGGAAATGAAGTCTAAGTATCCGTTCTTGTTGCACATATTAGACAATCGTGCCTAAGGTATGTGTTTTCCTTATCATCTTTGTTTTTTGACTTTGTTAAAGAAAATTGTGGTTATGTATTTGTTTTACATTTATGCTAATGGATTCCTTGAACCCCCATACATGGACGACTAATCCTGGGGGGTAATGTAACACCCCAGATTTTTGCCTCTGAAATTTCTTAAATTTTGAGTTTAGTGTTCAGACTATGACTCACCTAATGAGTCATAAGGTCTCTATATAGGTCACAGGGCTCGAGTAGTAGAGTGACCAGTGAGGGCGGCCCATGTTTATATTGTGACTTCAATTGGGATATCACGAGTCATAATTACTATATACGGGTAGTAGGGTGCTTTCTGTAGCCAAACCAGAGTAAGTGCCTAATTCATTATTGTGGTTATGACTAGGACCCTACGAGTTGTAAGGTTTGTGTATGAGTGGTAGGGTACGACTCATAGGGTTAACAGTGAGGAGGACCCATGTCTCTACCCAGACCATGAGTCGTGGCAACGACTTGTAACCAAACGTCATGAGTCATGATTGACTCGTTGTCACTGGAGATAGTTTTTTCTATGTTTAATTTAGGGAACTTTAGTTATTTCCCTTTTTCCCCAATTGTGACCCACGACCTTAAAACCCTTTTAGGACCTTATTATTATCCAAAGACATAATCAAACACACTCTTAAACTCTCTCAAATCCTTAAGACAAGAACAAGATAGGGTTTCTCAATGTTGATTATTTAGAGCTTTCAAGTGGTGATTTCTCTCTATAATTGTGATACTTTCAGGCATATACCTCTCCCCTTAAACTTGTTTTACTTAAAGCATATTTTAATATTTTATTCTTGTGGATTTGATTATGGATTTTGATTTTGGCTGAGGGTTTTGGAAGGATTGTTACTTGATTTGCATTCCCATGGTTTCACTGCAAATCTTCATGATTTATTTATGTATTTTGAAACTCGTTGGGGTGCATAGGTATGGTGAATGGGATGAGGTCGAGGTATTCCCCTAATTTGATGATTTTGGTTTGGAATTTGGTTTTGGAAATTGTGTTCCCTCAACCCACTTGCATAATTGTATTTGAATTATGGTTAATCACATGATTTGTCTTACTTCCATAAACTATTGCATTGCATAAATGGTTAAACGAATAAAAAGGATTTTGAGGGCCTTGTTGGCCATGTTTTTTATTTTACACTTGATTTAATGAAAAAAGGATTGTGGCATTCCCCCAACTTGATTTAATGAATAAAGGGGGTCGTGGCATTCCCCCAAGATGATGAAAGTGGTATGGCATAATTATAAGTTTGTAAGCGTAATGGTATAATGATGCTTATGGTTGATGCTTTAAT
Organism: Capsicum pubescens; assembly: GCA_030864215.1. Taxonomy (NCBI): domain Eukaryota; kingdom Viridiplantae; phylum Streptophyta; class Magnoliopsida; order Solanales; family Solanaceae; genus Capsicum; species Capsicum pubescens. The sequence continues at coordinate 128,795,645 of CM061541.1, forward strand.
GGATAATTCCTTGGTTAAATAGATGGGTTATGTGAAACTAGTTTTAATTAGGCTTAAAGAGGGTTGTATAGCTTATTGTGGAAGGTGGAGGTCCCTGGGGGACGAATACTAGAAATCGTTTTTGCCGGTGTGGGGGTCTTTATGATCGTGTGCATAATTCACACTTATATATATATTGGATTGGCTAGGGTCGAGGCAATCCCTGGTTCATCCTTTGATTTTCTTGGTTCGTGAGGTTAACACACACTGGGACCATATCAAAAGGGGGAGTTGAACCTATATAGCCCGTCGGTGCCCTTAGGACGGTTAGAGCTACACAGTCTCGATTAATGGTTTTAAATCTCATGCTAACCTTATTTTATTTCCTAGCATATTATATATATAATGTATGTATGTATGCATATATATGAACATGTACATTGAGTTTGGACTGGATTTTGAATTGACATTATTTTATCCTTATCTTGAGTTACATGCTAACGCTCACCCCGTTAACCATCTTCGGACGTTGTATCCCCACGTGATTCAGGAAACGGAGACACTTTTGCTTTTCCTATGTAGTGTTAGGTCATCCCTGGATTTCTCGTGAGTCAGCTTGAAGTGGTGAGCTTTCATTCTTTGAAAGACCCTCATTTCATATTTTAGTTTCTCTATATCATAGACTACCTTTCGATTTCTTTCTGGCTATCATTGGGAGCATGCCTCGACTTAGGTTGTTCTTCGTTATTAGAGGCTTTGTGGATTACTATTCATTGGGATGGATGTTAAAGTTCTTAGATTTCTTCTGAGATAGTTTCCTAACTATCTTGTTATATGTTCGGAACTCAGCTCTACCTTGTTATATGTTCGGAATTATCCACCTCTAGTTGTATTATGTTTTGGTTGGCTAGGGTAAAGGGGATGGTCTCTGGTCCTCAACGAACTTGAGATACCCATCACGTCCAGGCCCTGATTCGGGTCATGGTAGTTATAGGTTGGACCCCGATTAACTCGCATTAGGGTATGTCGATTATAATAGCTCCTACAGTCCACAGTTTACAATTCAAATTTCAGATTCTTGCATGTCCTTGTATGTAGTTATTCAGTGCAGTTTACAACATGTGTTCATTACTTGGTCTTGCACTAGTTATTATGTTACATATTCCATATTCAGCTCATAATAGTTATTTCCTTATCTCACATACTCAGTGTATTCAAAGATTAATATCATACTTTTTTTGTACTATATTATCTTATAATTAAGGTTCGAGCGCTCGGCATCCTGATCACACCTAGTATGATTTCATTTTGTATATCAGCTATAGCAGTTTTGGTGAGTCCTCATGTGAGGACTAGAGCCTACTTTTTATTTTATTTTGTCTTTGGCATTCCCAATTTTTAGACAGTTAGAGTTAACTAGTAGCTCGTCCCAGCAACTCATCTTATTAGAGGTTTTTCAGACATATAGTTAGATGCTCAGTTTTGATCTTAGACTTGTTTAATAATGATTTGGTGTCCTTTGGATATTTATTATATTATTCATGTTCAGCTTCTGCATAAGTGTTGTTTTATCTACTATTATCTATATTTCTTAGTATTTTGCCATGTCATGAGTTAGCTTTGAGTCACTAGTGATTCTAAGCACCGTCTTACGACTAAAGGGTAATCTTGGTTCTTAACAAACATGTTATCAGAACAACAGGTTTAAAGTGTTCTAGGGTGTCTGAAAGTCGCATCGAATAGAGTCTTATTCATGTGTGTGAAGTGTGACACACTTATGAGTGAGAGGTTATGAGATGTTCTAGGAAAAATTTCCCTTATTTCATGCTCATGGTGTGCGATAGAGTGTGAGCTCTATTAAAACCTTATTCTAACTTATTCTCTAGAACATTACCCCAAAGAGGACCAATGGAAGAAGTAGTGGAAATGAGAGCAGGGTAGAAAATCAATAAGAACCACCAGCTCCCCAAAACCCTCTCAATGAACAAGTTTCCTAAGTCGAATTCAAGGCTATTTTTACAGCCTTAGCTCAGGCTGTGACTGCCCAAGACAACCAGACCATTGTGGCACCATCCAAACCAATAGGAAATACAATAGCATTAAGCGTCTGAGACTTCACTCGGATAAATCCCCTAGTGTTGTTTAGGTCCAATTCAGAGGAGGATCTACAGAAATTTATGGACAATAGCTAGAAGAATACAGAGATTATGGGTGCTACCCCAATTGAGAGTCTAACCAGGTTACCTATCAACTCAAAGGGGTAGTACACACCTGGTACAAGTAGTGGAAGGGGGATAGGGGTGAAAACACAGACGTGGTAGAATGGGATGAGTTTTTTATTGCATTTTTGGATAATTTCTTCCCGCTTGAGTTAAGGGAGGCCAAGGTATATGAGTTCATAAATCAGAAGTAGGGTATCATGAGTGTGAAGGAGTATCCCCTTTAATTTACTTAATTGGTGAGGTATGCTCTAGCTATAGTTGTTGATTCTATGTCCAGCATGAGCAAGTATGTGTCTAGTGTTTCAGAGGATATGGTCAAGGAACACAGGACTACTATGTTGACAAAGGAGATAGACATCTATAGACTGATGGTTCATTCTTAGCAGATAGAGGAAGATAAAGTCAAGAAGAAGGAAAGGGAGAATAAGAGGGTCAGAACAGGTATCTTCAATTTCTCTCAGCAAAGGTCAGATAGTGGAAACCACTCTCAGTTACAGCAAAAATATTTAGCTCCCGCCCATCTTTTTCTAGTGCCTCAGTGCCCAAGTTTAAGAAGGATCATCATGATAGGACACCTGGATCTAAGTCTCAGGATTGAACAATGGTTGTACCAACCTAATATGCAAAAAATATGGTAGGAACCATAAGTTTTAGTGAATGGATTGTAATAATGGATGCTTTAGGTGTGTCAAGCCAGGTCACAGGGTTATGGAATATTTGGTGGCTTCCCAGAAGGGTAGGGATGCCCATCAGCAAAGCCAGTCAGATTCTTTAGAAGCTCTTGCAGATCGCCCTACTCGATAGGGTTCCTCATCTAGTGTAGCTGGCAGACAATATCAGAATGGGTTTTATACCCTTTAAACTCGACAAGATTAGGAGGGTTCTCATGATGTAGTCATAGGTATGTTACAAGTTTTCCATATTTATGTTTATGCATTATTAGATCCTAGAGATACACTTTCTTTCGTAAGTCCCTATATAGTCGTAAACTTTGTTGTTAGTACTAAAATCCTCTCAAAACCTTTCATAGTCTCTACCTTAGTTGGTGACTCAGTCATAGCTAAACGGGTATACAGAAATTTCCCAATTATAGTTTCCCAAAAAGTCACCTCAATTAATCTTGTAGAGTTAGATATGGTAGATTTTGATGTCATTCTTGGTATAGATTGGCTACATTCTTGATATGCCTTAGTTGATTGTATAAATAGAGTAGTCCAACTTCAGTTTCCAAATGATCCAGTCATCGAGTAGAAGGGTAGTACCTCAGTACCTATAGGTCAGTTTGTCTCTTACATTAAGGCTAGAAAGTTGATCTACAGAGGGTGTATATATCATCTTGTCCGAGCTAAGTATTCAAGATTTAATATCCCAACCCTTGGGTCAGTTCCAGTGGTTAATGAATTTCCTGGAGTATTTCTGAAAGACCTACCCAGAATTGCTTACAAAAGAGAAATTGACTTTAAAACAGATATCCTTACGGATACCCAACCTATTTCAATTCCACCCTATAGAATGGCTCCAGCCGAGCTTAAAGAAATGAAGAAACAAGTAAAGGACCTCCTAGAAAAGAGTTTTATCAGGCCCATCATCTTTCCGTGGTTAGCTCAGATTCTTTTCTTGTGTAAGAAAGGCGGTTTTCTCAGAATATGTATCGACTACCATCAGTTAAACAAGGTCACAATCAAAAAAAGTATCCCACCCCTAGGATTATTGACTTATTTAACCAACTTCAGGGTAAAATTTGTTTCTCCAAGATAACCCTCAAATTAAGCTATCATCAGCTTAGAGTCAGAGAATGTGACATTCCAAAGACAACCTTCTGAACTCAGTATGATCACTTTGAATTTATTATGATGTATTTTGGTCTAATGAATGCTCCTGCAAATTTTATGGACTTAATGAAAAGGGTATTCAAGCAGTACTTGTACATGTTTGTTATAGTCTTCATAGATGACATCCTCATTTATTCTCGGAGTGAGGATGAACACACAGATCATCTGGGATTGTCTAACAGACTCTTAAGGATCTCCATCTATTTTCCAAATTCAGTAAGAGTAAATTTTAGTTAAAATCATTAATATTCCTTGGTCATATTATCTCGGTCAAAGGCATTTGGGTTGATCCCCAAATGACCAAAGCAGTGAGAAACTGGCGTAGACCTATTTCTCCAACAGATATCAGGAATTTCTTAGTTTTATATAGCAACTACAGATGATTCTTTCAGGGGTTTTCCCCTATTGCTTATCCCATATCCAGGTTAACTCAAAAAAAATTCAGATTTCAACGTTCTAATTCTTACGAGAAGAGTTTTCAGAAGTTGAAGAATTTACTCACTACCACTCTAATTTTAACTCTGTCTGAGGGATCGAATAGTTTCATAGTTTATTGTGATACTTCCAGAGTTGGCTTGGTTGTGTGTTGATGCAGCGGGGCAAAGTTATAGCATATTCCTCTGAACATCTCAAGCCTCATAAGAAGAATTACCCAAATCAAGGTTTAGAGTTGGCAGAAGTGATTTTTGCCTAAAAAATTTTGAGACACTACCTCTATGAAGTTCATGTCGATGTGTTCACCGATTACAAGAGTCTTTAGTATGTGTTCATTTGAAAGTATTTAAATCTCTATCAAAAAATATGGCTAGAATTATTATATGAGTGTTTAATACCATTTGGGAAAGGCCAATATGGTGGCCTACACTCTTAGAAGATTATATATAGGAAGTGTTGTTCATGTAGAGGATGAGAAAAAATAAATAGCTTGCGAGGTTCATAGATTGTCCAGACTGGGAGTTTGGTTGGTTGACTTAGCCAAAGGTTGTATTTTGGTTTAGAATGGTTCAAAATCCTCATTGGCGGCGGAGGTTAAGGAAAATCAATATAGTTATCCTATTTTGCTTAAATTGAAGGTAACAGTTCAGAGTCAGAAGGTTGAGGTTTTCTCCAAAGGGGGAGATGGTGTTCTTCATTATCAAGGTAGACGTTGTGTTCTAGATGTGTAAGAATTGAGACAATGGATACTATAAGAGAGGCGCTAGGTTCCCGATATTCTATTCACCCAGGAGACACTAAGATGTTTCATGATTTATGAAAAGTCTATTGGTGGAATAGTGTGAAGAAGGATATCACAAAATTTGTGGCTAAGTGCTCGAATTGCCAACATGTTAAGGTTGAGCACCAGAGACCTGGTGGAATGCTTTGGGACATCAATATTCCTATTTAGAAGTGTGAGGTAGTAAACATGGACTTTGTTATAGGGTTCCCTTGTACTCATCGACATCATAATTCTATTTAGGTTATTGCCAATAGGATGACTAATTCAGCCCATTTTCTGCCAGTTAACACTTCATATTTAGTCGGGGACTATGCCAAACTCTACCTTAAAGAGCTGGTAAGATTGCATAGAGTCCTCTTTACCATCATTTTAGATTAGAGGTATTAGGTTACCCCCTAGTTTTGGAAGACATTTTAGAAAGATCTTGTAACCCAAGTTCATCGCAGTACAACCTTTCATTCGCAGATAGATGGTCAGGAAGAGAGGACTATTCAGACCTTAGAGGACATATGGAGAGAAATCTTAATTTATTTCAAGGGAAGTTAGGATGATCATCAACCTTTGATCCAGTTTTCATATAATAATAGTTTGCACTCGACTATTTAGATATCCCCATTTGAAGCACTTTATAAATGGAGGTGTAGATCTCCTATTGGTTCGTTCGAAGTTGGTGAAGCCGTATTGATAGGACCATAATTAGTACATGAGGCTATGGATAAATTCCAGTTAATTAGAAAGAGGTTCAGAATGGTTCAAAGTCATCAGAAATCCTATACAGATTTATGGAGGAGGGAACTTGAGTTTATCATTGGTGATTTGGTCTACTTAAAAGTTTTACCTATAAAAGAGGTGAGAAGGTTCAAGAAGCAAGGAAATCTCAGTCCCCGCTTTATTGGTCCTTATGAGTTTATAGGTCTTTTTGGAAAAGTGGCCTATGAGTTAGATTTGTTGGCGGATATAGCAGTATTGCATCCAATTTTGATATTTCCTTGTTGAAGAAGTGCATTAATGATCCTGCATCATTTGTGCCCTTTGGAAGGGTTGGCGTGAAAGTTAGTTTCTCTTACGAAGAGGTTCCTATGGAAATCCTTGACCTTCAGGTTTAAAGGTTGAGGTATAAAGAAGTCTATTTGGTAAAGGTTCTTTGGCGAAACCAATCAGTTGAGGAAGCTTCTTAGGAGACAGAGGCAAACCTGATGACCAAGTATCTCTCATTTTTCCCCTTCGATCCCAGTCCCAACGTAAGGTAATAGTTTCCCTAAATTAATTAATTATTTTCTTCTCATGTCACCCGGCTATTCTCATTCCATAGAATGCATCGTGAATCCGACTCAGTCCATGTTTTAGTTACAAATCCAGTACTATGGTAGTGCCAAGCTCTTAGAAAATCAGTGTCAAAATTTTAGGTATAGATAGTGTAGAAGATTTCCTATAATATCAAGAGAAGTAGTGAAGAAAATGAGGTAATTTCAGGTCTTTTCCCCTAACCTTCCAGCTCAGTTAGTTAATATTTAGGGACGAATAACCCCCAAGGAGAGATATTGTAACACCCCAGAAAATCCAAGCCTTGACTAGAATCCATTTTTAAGTACATGTAGGGTATATCATAAAGTTTTAACAGCATAAAAGCTATTTGTCCATACATCAAGGCCACAAGAACCCCTTATCCCTTAACCAAGCCAAAACCTCTCTTACTGATTGATTCTTAAAGTAGTGATCAGCTTCAAACGAGAATAAATTTCAAATTCTGATGCATTTTTAAGATTCAAGCCCATCAAACAAAAGATATTTGAATTACCTTTCCAACGCATCCAATTTCACCTTAATCTGACACTGAAGTAGGAAGTTATGGCCTTTTCAGTGAAGTAGTGCTCTGTAGTGAGACACCATGAGACCAACCACGACCGTGGTTACATTGTACAACCATACAATGGTCTTATCTGATCTAGATAAATCCAACTTTTAAAGTTGACAAAGTGTGCCTTCATGCCATGAGAGGGAACCACGACCGTGCTTTGAAACCACAACCCCAAACACGATCGTGAGTCCTACATATGTCCTTAATGTTACCAGTGAACATCTGAACCAAGGTACGACCATAGGTAGAACCCACGATTCTACCAAGGTTCATATGATCATGTTCAGAGACTTCTCATCCATATACCAACCATGAGTTCAACCCATAATCATAGGTTCTTCCCCCGATCATGGGAATGTATCTTATGTTCCTCCTCGCAGTTTCTAGTAATGAAATTTTAAGGGGAAAACCAGTCTTTTCCCACTCATTTAATATCAAAGATACATTGTTTTGGGAATTCCAACAGTCATTATTAGGGTTAATAAGGCCCTAATTTATGATTACTTAGAATGTTATCTGGCACTTAGTTTCAAAAGACAAAAAAAGGTAATTTTCTTTTCCCAAGTCCAGTTATGGTTCATCTTCCTCAAGCATTAACCTCTACAAAATTCTTTAGGGTTCTCATCTCCAGGTATGTGGGATTTCATCAATGGGTTCCCTTTAACCCATTGATTCCCAAGTTAACCAAGCTCTCTAATTTAATTTTCTTCCATAACGGAGGGTTATGGATATTAGTAAATTCATTGATATCTTAGTCTTTTGGTGTCATTGAGTTATGATTCTCATTTTAGAATGAATTCCAGTGTTATTATTTACCATGATCCTAAACCCCAGTTACATTGTAAAATTCCATGATTTTTGGACCTGAGTCATTGAATTCTGTAATTGCGTTCAGTTTATGAAATCTGCGTAGTAGTTGCATTCTTCAAATATGGCGAGTTATGAACACCCAATGTCATGAACCAAACTAGGCCCTAGCCATGACGGGTATCTCAAGTCTGTCGAGGCTCGGAGACCCCTCCTCCCTTTACCTAGCCAAACAGTACATAATACAACTAGCAGCGGATGAATTCCAAACATATAACAAGATAGAAAAATCAGGTAAATTAAAATTACTTAAGATGTCCAACCAACAACTCCCAATACACAGTAATCCACAAAGTCACTAAACAGGCCAAAACCAATCTAAGTCAGTACATGCCCTTGACGATAGCAAAAAAAGTTACCAAAGCAACAGTCTATGACAAAACTAAACCATGAAGTAACAGGCTATTCGGAAGAAGGAGTCTTACAACTTCAAGCCAGCTCACGAATAGTCCAAGAACCATCTTTCACTACACAGAAACAGTAGAATTGTCTTTGATTCCTACATCGCGTGGGGATACAGCGTCCGAATACGATTAGAGAGATGAGTGCTAGCATGTAACTCAGGGAAAGGATAAGACAATACCAAGTCAAAACCACAGTAAAATTCATATGCACACATTGTACATATATATATATATATAACATGCGAGGGTAAGGAACAAGGTTTAGAATGAAGTAAAACATTAGCCTAGACTGTGTAGCTTAACCATCATAAAAAGTCACCTATGGGATATATAGGTTCAGCTCCCCCTGCTAAAATTGCCCTAGTGCATGTAAGTTGTACGAACCATAGGTATCAAGGAAAACTAGGGAATGCCCCGGCCCCACATCAATCCAGGATACAAATATGTATATATATAAAGTGTGTCATATGCACATGGGCCTCAAGACCAATCCTTACGTCGGCAAACGTAAGTTTCTAGTATCAGTCCCCTCGGGACATCCACCTTTATGTCTTAGCTACACAACCTCCTTTAAGCCCATATTAAAACAAGTTTCACAAAACCTATCTGTTTAACCAAGGAATTGACCATTAAGGCACACCATAGGTATTGTGATACCATTATGCTTGTAAGCTTATAATTATGCCATCACAATTCCATTATCTTGGGGAAATTACTCGACCCCATTTGTTTATTAAATCAATATGGGGGAATTGCACGACCCCTTTTGTTCATTAAATCAAATTTGGGAAATGCATCAACCCATTTTTAGTTATCAAATAACCTCAGGGGAATACCTCGACCCCCGATCTTCCAATTTAATATAAAAATCATGGCCAACAAATCTTTCGAAACCATTTTTCATCCTTTTAACATTTTATGCAATGCAATAATATAGATGAGTAGTCAAACCATATGACAAATCATATTCGAAACCAATTACACAAGTAGGTTGATGGAACAAAATTTACAAAACCAAATTCCAACCAAAATCATCAATTTGGGGGAAATGTGTCAACCCCCTTTTCAATTTCTGTACCCATGCACCCAATTAGTTTAAAAACCATTGATAAAGCATGAACAACACATATAAAATCTTGGAAATTCACTTCGAATAACATTCATTCCAAAAACCCTCAACCCAATCAAAACCCATATTCAAATCCACATGAACAACCATTTGAATACATGCTTTAAGCAAAATAAGTTTAAGGGAAGAGTAACATGCCTGAGATATCAGGAATTATGGAGAGAAATCAACCCTTAGAAGCTTTAATTACCATTTTCTTGAGAAACCCTAGTGTTCTTGACTTAGGGATTTGAGAGAGAAAAGGGTGTGTTTTGAATTGCTAAGTATTTAGAATAGGATCCACAATATGCTTTTAACTTGTGGGTCTTAAGTGGGGAAAGAGGGAAATGACAAGAGTGCTCCTAATTAAAAGCATGGGAAAAGACACCCAGATGTCACGGTCACCTTACGACTCATGACGTCTGGCTACGAGTCATCTCCACGACTCGTAATTTGAGAAGTAGCTCAAGGACCCCTCATTATTGACCTATGAGTCACATTCTATAACTCATGAGGTGTCATTACAACACGTAGGGTCTTGGTCGTTGTCAAGGCAGAAACATCAGGCACCTTTACTGGTTCGGCTACAAGGGGCACTATACGACTTATTTAGAGTCTTGACGACTTTTTGTGTCTAGTTGTACTCAACTCAGAGGCTTTGGGGTAACATACTGGTCACCCTATGATTTAGGGTACTACGACCTTTATGGATACCTTACGACTCATAAGTTCAGTCGTAATCAGGGCAGTGAGTCCCAAAACTCAAGAATTATCCAAGGCCAAAAATCTAGGGTGTTACATTCTCCCCTTCCCCCAGGATTATTATTCCCTGCATATGAGTCAAGGCATCCATCAACATGATTTAAAACAGAAATGCAACCACAACTACCTTTAACAAAGATAGAAAATAAATATATTAAGGAATACATGTACCGTAAGCATGATTATCCAAGGAGGGAAACAAGAATGGATATTTGAACTTCATGTCCTCCTCATCTTCCCAGGTAGCTTCTTTGACCTTATGATTCCTCCATAAAACCTTCAATAAAGCCACATCTTTCATCCTTAAACAATGGACTTGCCTATCCAAAATCTCAACTGGGACTTCCTCATAAGACAAGGAATCTGAAACACCAACACTTTCCAAGGGAACAGACAAGGAAGGATTACCAATGCACTTCTTCAACATTGAAACATGGAACACCAGATGTATAGAACCCAGATTTGGAGGCAATTCCAACTCATAAGTCACATTGCCCACTTTTCTCAAAATCAAGTACGAGCCAACATATCGAGGACTGAGTTTTTCCTTCTTTCCAAACCTCATTATCCGTTTCACGAAAGATACCATCAAGAACACCCAATAACCAACATCAAAATCCAATTCCCTTTACCCTACATCCACATAGGACTTTTGGCAACTCTGAGCAGTCTTAAGTATATCCTAAATCACCTTCGCCTTTTCCATAGCTTGATGAACTAAGTCAGGACCAAATAATCTATCCTCACCAACCTCGAACCACCCAATAGGAGAATGAAATCTCCTGCCATACAAAGCCTCAAACAGAGCCATCTGAATACTAGAATGATAGTTGTTATTATACGTAAACTCAATGAGACGCAAATGATCAAACCAATTACCACCAAAGTTAACCACACAAGCCCTCGGCATATTCTCCAATGTTTGAATGGTCCTCTCCTCTTTTCCATCTATCTGAGGGTAGAAAGCGGTACTAAGGTTTACCTTACTTTCTAACCTCTCTAAAATAACCACCAAAAGTGTGATGAGAACTGCAGTACCTCAATCATATATAATAGAAACAGGCACACCATACAACTTGGCGATATCCTGAATGAAAAGCTTAGCATAATCTTCCACAGAATTATTAGTCCTCACTGGAAAGAAATGAGCGAACGTAGTCATTTTATCCACGATGACCCATATCAAATCAAATTGACTTCGAGATAGCGAAAGACCAGTAACAAAGTCTATATTAATCACTTCCCATTTCCACAGAGGCAGCTCAATCTCTTGAGAAAAAACCACCATGCCTCAAGTTCTCCACCTGTACTTTCTTACAAATAATACACTTGACCATAAAATTGGCCACATCCCTCTTCATGTTATTCAACCAATAGATCTCTTTTAAATCATGGTACATCTTTGTCAAATCAGGATGAACTATGTACCTCTACTCATGAGCCTCAACCAAGATCCTCTCTCGTAGCCCATCAACATCGAGAACACACAATCTACCTTGGTACCTCAAGATATCATCACCACCAATCTCAAAATCCATCACCTTCTGGTGACCTACATCATCCTTGATCAGGATCAGGATAGGATCCAAAACCTATTTCTTCTTCACCTCATCACCAAGAGATAACTTCACCACCTCTTGCACAATCACACCTCCAACCTCAGAGTCCAAAAGGAAAACTCCAAGATTAGCCAACAATATTATACGAAGGTTATTAGCATGATCCTCCTCTCTCATAGAATATACTAAGATGTCGCCAATAAACATGGTGACGAACAGATCAAAAAACTGATGAAATATATGGTTCATAAGATCCATAAATGCTTTTGGGGAACTAGTCAAACTAAAGGACATGACCAAGAACTCATAGTGGCCATATCGGGTCTGAAAAGAAGTCTTAGAGATATCCATCTCCCTAATATTCAATTAATGATAACCCGATCGAAGATCAATCTCGAAAAAACGTAGCACCCTGAAGCTGGTCAAATAGGTTATCAATCCTAGAAAGAGGATACTTATTCTTCACAGTCACCTTATTCAACTATTGGTAGTCTATACACGTCCGAAGGGAACCATCCTTCTTATGCATGAAAATAATAGGAGCACCCCACAGAGAAACACTAGGGAAAATAAAACCCTTATCAAGGAGATCTTTCAACTGCTCCTTGAGTTCTTTCAACTTAGTTGGAGCCATTCTATAAGGAGGGATAGAGATTGGATGGGTATCCGAAAGGAGATCAATCCCAAAGTCTATTTTCTTGTCAAGAGGAATGCTAGAAAGATCATCAGGAAACACTTTAGAAAACTCATTGGCAACAGGGATGGATTGTAAAGAAGGGCCCTCAGAATTAGAATCCTTAAGCCAAACTTGATGATATAGATACCCATTAGAAATTAATTTCCAGGCTCTAAGATAAGAAATAAACCTTCACTTAGGCACTAGGGAACTCCCTTCCCACTCAATCACTGGTTCATTCAGGAATTAGAAATTGACCCTTCAGGTTCCTCAATCAAGAGACATATAGCATGAATGGATCCAACCCATCCCTAATATCACATCAAAATCTAACATATCCAACTCTACCAGATCCATCAATATCTCTCTACCACAGATAGATACCATGCAACTCTTATAGATCTTTCTAGCTATAATAGAGTCACCCACTAGGGTAGACATAAAAAAAAATCAGAAATACACTCAGGATCGAATCCAAAATAAACAGCCACATAATGGGTCATATAAGAAAGAGTAGACCCTGTATCAAGAAGACAATATATATCACGAGATAAAAGTTATTGTGTACGAGTAACGACATCAAGAGAAGCCTTAGATTCCTGACGGGCAGCAACTGCACACAAATGGTTGTGACCAATGCTAGTACTAGAAGTAGAAATATTTTGTGTTGGAGCTGAAGATGTAGCAATCAGAACCATATTAGCTCTAGTAGCGACATCACCTGTGGGATAGTTCCTCTAAATATGGCCAGACTAGCCATATCTAAAGTACTTATTTTTCCCATCATCACAAAAACTACGGTATAACTGTCCACAAAATCTACAAAGATGATATGATAAAGATGACTGGGCCTCACTGCCTGAGATTGGACACTTTGTGCCTTAAACCCACTGTTTCTCTAAAAATGATTATCATCAGACGACTTAGGATATGGAGTCATAGAATAAGAACTTGTTTCCCCCACTTCTTCTTAGACCACTGTCTTCCATCTCTACCACTATTCTAATGGCCTCTACCTACTCAAAAAAACTGAATTTCTTACTTTGTATTTCCCCTATTTTGGCTTGTTTCTTCTTTTTGTCCTCCACCTGTTGCATATACACCACAAGCCAAGAGACATCCATGTTATTATTCAACAAGGTGGCCTTGCACTCTAACACTAAGTCCTAAAACAAACCCAAAGCAAACTTTCTCATCCTAGCCCTCATAGATGACACCAACTTCAAAGCATAGCGAGAAAATTGATAAAACTTCAGGGTGTACTCCTTCACCATCATTCTGTCTTGTTTTAAATTCACAAACTCCTCAACTTTTACCTCCCTCAACTTTTGAGGAAAGAACCAATCAAGAAAGAAACTAGAGAAGTTATCCCATATATCTAGTTCAGCATCTTTACCCCTCGACTTCTCCCACTCCTCATACCACTGATATGCCATAATCTTCAACTGATATGCAGTGAACTCCACACCCTCAGAGTCGATAGCATTGATAAGCTCACGTATACCATTTAAAGTGGTAGAGGATGGTCGTTGTCAATACCCTAACTCACGTTAAGGTCGAATCCACAAGGAGTGAAATTTAAACTTCAAATCCTATGAGTGATTTAATTACTAAAAAGATACCCAAGGTGTAAACAAAATGCAACACATAAAATAAAGTGGGGGGTTTGATTGGAGTTGGAATTTTATCAATATGGAGTCACACAACAAGCTACAATAACACTGTCGACTTTGAATTCAATTTTAGGAGAAATCTTAGGATTATGTCTACCTAAAGGCAAGGTGTGTGTGGGATCATGATAGTTTAGCATGAAATCTAGTTGTTGAGTATGAATAAATCTAGGTCGCAAGTCTTTGTAGTTAGTTTGTCAACCTAACCTCAAATATTTAACCCATTGGATCTTTTGAGAACCTAACAAGTATGTCAATAACAGTCACCCAAAACCTCAGTCGGGCATTCCTATTTCTAGGAAGATTCCCATGACATGACTCACTCTCCATTTACACTTATTTCTAAGATTATAAGAAGTAGTACATCACATACTCAATTGTCCACCATTGACTTGCCCTATTATATCCCCTTTTCAAGGATGCATGGGTTCCCTAAGGTTCACCCTCACCCCTCTTCAGAAGATGATAAAGGTTTTCAAGAGTTTAGAGTTTTCACCCATCAAACCCATTTGGATATTTGGGGTTTTCACCCTAAAATTCCAACTATTAAGATCAAGCAATGATGGAATCCATAATCAACAATGAAAAATCATGTAAACCCATCAACACCCACAACATAAATAACACTTTAGTTCAACATAATCCCAAGACTAGAGAAATTAGCTACTCATGAAGTGAAAGAGAAGAAATATACCAAATAATTCATTCATGGCCTCCATAAAAATGTAGATTAAAGAAATTCTTCAATTCACACTTCAAGTTCACCAACCTTCTTTTGAAATTCTAAATACACAAAGAGAAGATGTTTTTGCCCCAAAATTAAGGGTTCTGCGAGTTTCCCAATTTTTTCTCTCTATTCAATAATGTCCATAGAAAAAAATTTAGGTCTTATATGGAAATTTGAATCAGCTATGCCATTTGACTGAAGTACCCTTCCTCATTAATCCCGCTAGGCCGCGATCGCAGAGGCTTTTCTGTGATTGTGGAGACCACGACTGCTACCATAGCTATACGATCGCATTATGTTGACCTCCTTGGGATAATTTAATGCAAGGCTATAATGACATCTACTTTGCTGCGATCGCGGTCAGCTCTATGTGATTGCGGTATGTTGACCTACTTGACTGGCCACAATCGCAGCCCTCAGACTGAGATTGTGGTAACTGAGGCTATGTCTACTCCAGGTCTTCAAACTATACTTCTTTCCTTTTTTTGAGCTCTTTTAGCTCCAGTCCACATCTTTCCCTCTCATCATCTTTGTACCGGCAAAATGTGGATATTAGTGTATTCAATCACAATTATGTCTCAATTATTCATTCAAAACATGGTAATGTGAACGAATGTGGAGTTCAATTGAGTGGTAAATTCACCACTCATCAACACCCCCAACTTGAAGCTTTTCTTTTCCTCAAGCAATACTACCTCTAACCATGAAACAATGCATATTTGTGCCCAAATTAGATGTCTCAATGATCACAATGACTTCAAGCTTAGTCACTACCACAAGTAGCTCTTTACACATGGGCCAAGTTGTTCTCACTAAATGTAATGCCCCAAAATATCATCCCGAGATGCCAAACGATGCCCAAGGCTACACGTAGCCTCAAGCTAACCCTTTAAGCCAAAACACTACCCTTGGATTCCAACACAACAACATATACGCTACGCTAAGGATATATATATAAGTACATATCACTTCACATCGCACATGGAATGGAATATCGTTAGACTGTACATATATGGAATGTTTATACACAAATCAACCCAACAATACACTAGTCTGACATAGCCTCTATAAAGAAAAATCAACGAGCCATTGGGACAAACCCCCAACTGACTCAACAGACCAAAGGGATCACAAAACAATAGCACCAAAACTAGCAACTTGGTCCTCGAACCATGAGGACTCACCACTGAAGAAAAATAAATGCGACACTCGGATATCACTATCGCGGCTGCGGCTAAGTACCTGAACCTACATCATGGTAAGAATGTAGCCCATAGAGAAATATGTGGGTTAGCACAAGATACGTACTGAGTATGTGGGGGCGCATGCAAAATATAAATAATATCATAAATTTCGTAAAAACATACATACGGACCATAATGACACACCTGGCTTGAGTGACGTTGAATCATGCAACTCATAACGTCTTAGATAGTAAATATAGGAGAAAGACCTCATAAATCATTATAGATCATCATAGGCAACTTAACTTACCACATCAAAACTCGGAGTGACTCGGTATTTCAATAAACATGACTCTTATGGACAGGGAAGATTCCTATAACTAACAACCCCACGTGAGCTACGTGGAAATCAATCGTTTGAAACCTCCGTTGGTGGGAGCGTCATACTTTTTGCCAGGGAATACGACCTTAAAACTGCAATAATCAAAATTGGGCTCTTTGGCCAATAATATCATCATCAAACAACCCTACGGTGGCACATAGGTTTGGGGAAATACCAAATTTCCCTCTCGGTGCTAAGTACTACTCCCCGACAAGCTCAGAACGCATTAGGAAATCCACCACAACATCACAAACGTCTATCATAAAGACCAAATCAAATCTCTTTCTCATTTATCAAATCATATCAATTTGTGGATTCCTAACTCAACACATTTTAGCTCAAAACATTTTAATCTTCCTCAACATCAACAAGGTATCAATGCATTGAACCATAACCGACTCAATATTTGGACAAGGATATGAAGACTCAATACATAATATTTTCAATAATTTAACTCATCAAAACCATCCAAAAAATATCAAGACTCATTGCAACTTCAATATCAACATTTCTCAATTTGCCATCCAACTCTCATTTAAAGGTACTTGAGACATCAACCCATAGTAGGGATATAGAATTTCCAATATCAATTATAAATTCATAATAAGGAAATAGTGGAATGATAGTATAAATCAAGGCTTAACAAATGAAATCAGCATACTCTCATAATCAAATACTTTTTGGACATAATTCCATCTCAACATCATACACATATCGGATGACATAATCCCATAGCTTATGGACAATAATATAAGATATAAAACTATATTTCCAATTCATGGTAAAACATGTAAAATCTCATTTCAATGTAATTCAACAAAAATACCGGGCACAAGATCGAAAAGATAATCTTGTTCAAAGCCCCACATACCTAAAAATAAGAGACGAATATGAACTTCCGACTCCGGAACTTTATTCACGAAAATAAAGGGTGCTTCTCGAAGCCCTTAACATGATCAACTCGAATCTCAAATCAATTTGAAATTTCTACAGTTCAATCAAGAGACATAGAAGGATGAAATTTGGAGTAGTAGGGTTGGGGTTTGAGCCTTAGAAAATTTTAGAGAAAAATGAACTATTGAATGCTCTTAATGGACTTAAATCCATGGTTTACCCGGATGGATTGGAGTGGGAATGACCAAAATACCCTTAAAAATCAAATAATGTCAAATTTATCCTTTGGTGGACTGTTTTGATAGGCTGAAGTAGATCGACCATAACTTTTTGCTCCGATGGCCAAATTGGATGAAACCAATTTCATTGGAAAGAGGACTTTCAGAGATTTTTGTTGATATATAGTAGCTTACCCAAATCATTATGTACAAGGAGTTATGATAATTTTGAAGTTGACCCTAAAATTCGCCTGGCCTCAGTATTTTTCCTGCACATTTACTGTTCACCATTATTCACGGTTAGATCGGAATGATCATAACTCATTGCTCGAGTGTCCATTTTGGATGATCCATATATCGTTGGAAAGATTATTCGATGCTCTACACGATGACGGGTCGCATATCCAGAAATTTCACACAGAAAAATTATTAATCACGATAAAGAACAGAATTCAACATATTTTCGTTCGAGATCTTAACGGAATTTTTTTTTTCCGGGGCATCACATCATCTCCCCCTTGGAAACATTCATCCTCAAATGTTGATAGGTAGGTCAAGAATACTATGAAAATGAGTATATAGAGAAAAATCATCTTGCCCAAGCATATACTCCATTCTAGATTTTTTTGGATATCGTAGAAAACACACAAGCCAAGATAAACATAGCAATAAGGATTAAATCAAAAGAGAACGATACCTTTGACATGCTCAGGATTCGTAGAAAAGTGATGGGGATATTTGGCGCGCATATCCGCTTCGACTTCCCAAGTATCACTCTCCATGGATTGATTTCGCCAAAGCACTTTAACCAAAGGAACTTCTTTGTTTCTTAGCCTACGAACTTGAAAGTCAAAAACCTCAATCGGAATCTCTTCATATGAAAGACTATCTTGAATACCCGAGCTTTCGAAAGGATCAATCACAGCAGAATCACCAATAGACTTCTTAAGTATAGAAACATGGAAAATCGGATGGACGTTAGATAACTCCACGGGCAATTCAACCTTATACGCTACCTTCCCAATGCGATCCACAATCTTATAGGGACCAATGTAACGGGGAATTAGTTCCCCTTTCTTCCCAAATTTCTTCACCCCTTTCATGGGTGAAACTTTCAAGTACATTAAATCACCAACATCAAATTCAAGGTCTTTCCTCCTTACATCTGCATATGATTTTTGACGACTTTGGGCAGTTTTCAACCTTTCCTGAATTAACTTAACCTTCTTCATGGCCTCAAACACCACATCCGGTCCAGTCGCGGCAGCCTCACCAACTTCAAACCAACCAATCGGTGATCTACACCTTCTACCATACAAAGCTTCAAACGAGGCCATTCCAATAGTAGTATGAAAACTGTTATTGTAAGCAAACTCAATTAATGCTAAGTGCTCATCCCAACTACCTTTAAAATCAAGAATACAAGCCCTCAACATATCTTCTAACGTCTGAATGGTTCACTCGTCCTGTCCATCTGTTTGCGGATGGAAAGCAGAACTTAAACAAATTTGGGTCCCGAGACCCTTCTGGAAAGATTTCCAAAACTGAGAGGTAAACTGAGTACCTCTGTCAGAAATAATAGCCAAAGGGATTCCATGAAGTCTGACGAGTTCCCGAATATATATTCTAGCATAATCTTCAACTGTATACAATGAATGCACAGGCAAGAAATGAGCTGATTTCGTCAGCCGATCTACGACAACCCAAATCGAATCATGATGGTGATGAGAAGAAGGAAAACCAACTATGAAGTCCATATTCACTTCTTCCAACTTCCAAGTAGGAATGCTAAACTCTTGCATCACGCCACTGGGCCTTTGTTGCTCTATTTTAACCTGTTGACATGTGGAACACTTCGCTACAAATTCTGCTATGTTCCTCTTCATACCGTTCCACCAATAGATTTCCCACAAATTATGGTACATCTTGGTAGCACCAGGATGGATGGAGTATCGCGTACCATGCGCTTCCGCCATAATCCTCTACTTCAAGTTATCAACATCAGGAACACATAATCTTTCTCGGAGTCTCAAAACACCATCTTCTCCTTGGGAGAAAAGCTCCACCTTTTCGTCTTTAACTGACTCTTTTAACCTGACCAAGGTAGGATCCTTGTCTTTCTTCTCCTTCACTTCCGAAACTAAAGAGGATTCGGAACCGCTTTGCACTCTTATACTACCCTCAACATCACTAAACAACCTAACCCCCAATCTATCCAAATGATGTACCTCATGGGCCAACTCTTTCTTACCAATCTCCACATGTGCTACGCTACCCATGGACTTCCGACTAAGGGCATCTGCTACTACATTGGCCTTTCCCGGATGATATAGCACGCTCATATCATAATCTTTCAACAGTTCTAACCATTGTCTCTGCCTAAGATTCAAATCCTTTTGGGTGAATACATATTGCAAGCTCTTATGGTCCGTGAAGACGTCGACATGGACACCATACAAATAATGTCTCCATATTTTTAAAGCAAAAACCACGGCAGCTAATTCAAGGTCATGGGTAGGATAATTCTTCTCGTGAGGCTTTAGCTGCCTGGAAGCATAAGCTATAACCTTGCCCTTTTTCATCAATACACAATCCAAACCGACTCTGGAAGCATCGCAATACACCACAAAAACCAATAACACCATCAGGAAAAGTCAACACAGGGGCTGAAGTGAGTCGAGTCTTCAACTCCTGAAAACTCTTCTCGCAAGATTCGGACCACAGGAACTTCACTTTTTTTTGGGTCAAACGGGTCATAGGAGACGCAATAGATGAAAACCCTTCAACAAAACGATGATAATAACCAGCTAGACCCAAGAAACTTCGGATATCAGAAGGATAAATAGGTCTAGGCCAACTCTTTATAGCCTCTATCTTTTGAGGATCAACTTTAATACCTTCGGAAGAAACAACATGACCCAAGAAGGCTATAGAGTTCAGCCAGAACTCACACTTACTGAACTTAGCATACAACCGATGAGTTCGAAGAGTTTCCAACATGATTCGGAGATGATCCGCATGATCACCCTCACTTCGGGAGTAAATAAGAATATCATCAAGGAATACTATTACAAATAAATCCAGATATGGCCGGAATACACGGTTCATAAGATCCATGAAAGCTGCTGGAGCATTAGTTAACCCGAAAGACATCACTAGAAATTCAAAATGACCGTAACGGGTTCAGAAGGTTGTCTTGGGGATATCACATTCCCTAACCTTAAGTTGGTGATAATCGGATCTGAGATCTATCTTCTAAAAGTAGCTCGCACCTTGCAATTGATCAAATAAAACATCAATTCGAGGAAGCGGATATTTATTCTTGATAGTAACCCTATTAAGATGCCGGTAATAAATACACATCCGCAAAGAACCATCTTTCTTACGCATAAACAGGACAGGTGCACCCCACGGGGACACACTAGGTCTGATAAAGCTTTTGTCTAAAAGATCTTTCAATTGCTCCTTCAACTCTTTAAGTTCCACGGGAGCAATGCGATACGGAGGAATAGAAATAGGCTGAGTATCAAGAAGAAGGTCAATCCCGAACTCTATCTCTCTATCAAGAGGTATTCCAGGGAGATCTTCCGGAAAGATATCAAGAAACTCATTAACAACATTAATTGACTGAATGGTCAGGGTTTCAGACTTAGTGTCTTTAATCCGAACCAAATGATGGATGCAACCCTTGGAAATCAACTTCCTAGCTTTGAGATAGGATATGAAACGACCTTTAGGAATCACAGAACTCCCAAACCATTCGAGGATAGGTTCATCAGGAAACTGAAACTTGACCACACAGGCACGACAATCAATAGACGTATAGCATGAGTGAAGCCAATCCATATCCAGAATGATATCAAAGTCAACCATATCTAGCTCAATCAAATCAGCATACATAACCCGATGAAAAACAGTAATGGGATATTTCTTATACACCCGCTTAGCAATGACAGACTCTCCTACCGGAGTAGAAACCAAAATAGGCTCAAATATTAGTTCAGGATCCATTTTAAAATTTACAGCAACCAGAGGTGTCACATAAGAAAAACTCAAACCGGGGTTCATCAACACATAGACATCAAAATAGAAAACACGGAGCATACCAGTGAAAACATCGGGATAGTCCTCCTGCTCCTGACGAGGTGGTATAGCATAGAAATGATTCTGGCATTGACTGCCAGCAGTACTAGATGAAGCACCCTGAGGAGGAACTAGACTGGCTGAGGGAGGCGGGGTACTGGTAGCTTGATTCTGGGGACGGGCATCACGACTCCGCTGTCTGGCATACGGGTAGTCTCTAAGGATGTGGCCCAACTTGACACAACCAAAACAGCCCCGCTACCCCATATAACACTTCCCAAAATAATCTTTACCACACTTAGCACACGAAGCAGGATGAGGCCGATTGCTTACACTATCGTGAGACCTGGAAGGTACCGACCTATTTCCAAGCTCCTACCTGCCCCGATATACGAGAGCACTAGCTGAGGAAGGCGCAGGTATAAATAGACATCTCTGAAACTGAGGGTGAATCCCTCCGGAAAATCTAGTCTGACCAGACCCCTGTTGCTCCGATCTGACTCTCTTAATCCCTCTTACTCTTTCTCCTTCCTTTATCTTGTCTGACTCAATCTGTTGGGCGTGAATCATTAACCTAAGAAGATCAATCTCCCTGTTGATCATAGTAGATCTACATTCTTTCACCACATAACTCGACACCCCAGTTAGAAACTTGCTCATACTAGTCCTCGAGTCATCCATCATATTGGGAGCGTACTTCGATAGTTGATTAAACTTAAGACAATACTCTTTAACCGACATGGAGCCTTGTCTCAAATTCATAAACTCCTCTATCTTAGCTTCCCGTAACTCAAGAGGAAAGAATATATCCAAGAAAGCATCTTGGAATAATTGCCAAGTCACCGAAGCGGTATCTTTCTCTCTACCCTTATTCCACATCTGCACCAAGTCATAGGTAATATCCTTCAACCGATAAGAAGCCATCTCCACACTTTCTTCCTTGGTCACGTGCATAATCTGTGTAATTTTCTTCATTTCATCAACATACATTTGCGGGTCCTCATCTGCTCTCGACCCATGAAACTCTCGTAGATTCATCCGCATAAAGTCATGAATTCGTGTTACTGCCGAATTATTTTCCTGCGGAGGTGGAGCGTTGGACTGAGTATTGGCAGTAACTTCCTGGGCTAGAATCTGAAAAGTTGCCCAAAATTTGGCATGAGATACCGTCTCATGTAACGAATCAACGAGTAGAGGTTGGTTGTTGTTTTCGCGAGCTCGACGTGGAGGCATTTTTTATCGTAAGAATGCATGAATTAACAGCAGAAGGAAATAGTTGTAATCATGATAGACTCTTGTAGAAAGAAAGAAATGACTTTTCCTAGAACGCCCCGCAGCCTCTTGATCATAGGTGTGGCACGCTATACACCGATGCTCAAGACATTATGTAACGCGGCTTGTCAGACTCCCTAGGACTCTTCACAACCTTAGGCTCTGATACTAAGTTTGTAACGCCCCAAAATATCATCCCGAGATGCCACACGGTGCCCAAGGTTACACGTAGCCTCAACCTAATCCTTTAAGACAAAACACTACCCTTGGGTTCCAACACAACAACACACATGCTACGCTAAGGATATATATATAAGTACATATCATATCACATAGCACATGGCACGGAATATCATTAGACTGTACATATATGGAATGTCTATACACAAACCAACACAACAATACACTAGTCTGACATAGCCTCTAAACAGCAAAATCAATGAGCCATTAGGACAAACCCCCAACTGACTCAACAGACCAAAGGGATCACAAAACAATAGCACCAAAACTAGCAACTTGGTCCTCGAACCTTGAGGACTCACCACTGAAGGAACGTAGATGCGGCACTCGGATATCACTGTCGCGGCTGCGACTGAGTACCTGAACCTACATCATGGTAAGAATGTAGCCCATAGAGAAATATATGGGTCAGCATAAGATACGTACTGAGTATGTGGGGGCGCATGCAAAATATAAATAATATCATAAATTTCATAAAAACGTACATACGGACCATAATGACACACCTGGATTGAGTGACATTGAATCATGCAAATCATAACGTCTTAGATAGGAAATGTAGGAGAAAGACCTCATAAATTATTATAGATCATCATAGGCAACTTGACTTAGCACATCAAAACTCAGAGTGACTCGGTATTTCAATAAACATGACTCTTATGGACAGGGTAGTTTCCTATAACCGACAACCCCACGTGAGCTATGTGGAATACCAACGTTTGAAACCCCCATTGGTGGGAGCGTCATACTCTTTGCCAGGGAGTACGACCTTAAAACTGCAATAATCACAATCGGGCTCTCTGGCCAATAATATCATCATCAAACAATCCTACGGTGGCACATAGGTTTGGGGAAATACCAAATTTCCCTCTAGGTGCTAAGTACTACTCCCCGACAAGCTCATAACGCATTAGGAAATCCTCCACAACATCACAAGGGTCTATCATAAAGATCAAATCAAATATCTTTCTCATTAATCAAATCATATCAATTTGTGAATTCCTAACTCAACACATTTTAGCTCAAAACATTTTAATCTTCCTCAACATCAACAAGGTATCAATGCATTGAACCATAACCGAATCGACATTTGGACAAGGATATGAAGACTCAATACATAATATTTTCAATAATTTAACTCATCAAAACCATCCGAAAAATACCAAGACTCATTGCAACTTCAATAGCATCATTTCTCAATTTGCCATCCAACTCTCATTTAAAGATACTTGAGACATCAACCCATAGTAGGGATATAGAATTTCCAATATCAATTATAAATTAATAATAAGGAAACAGTGGAATGATAGTATAAATCAAGGCTTAACAAATGAAATCAGCATACTCTCATAATCAAATACTTTTTTGACATAATTCCATCTCAACATCATACACATATCGGATGACATAATCCCATAGCTCATGGACAATAATATAAGATATAAAACCATATTTCCAATTCATGGTAAAACATGTAAAATCTCATGTCAATGTAATTCAACAAAAATACCGGGCACAAGATCGAAAGGATAATCTTGTTCAAAGCCCCACATACCTAAAAATGAAAGAAGAATATGACCTTACGACTCTGAAACTTTATTCACGAAAATAAAGGGTGCTTCTCGAAGCCCTTAGCATGATCAACTCGAATCCCAAATTAATTTGAAATTTCTACGGTTCAATCAAGAGACATAGAAGGATGAAATTTGGAGTAGCAGGGTTGGGGTTTGAGCCTTAGGAAATTTTGGAGAAAAATGAGCTATTGAATGCTCTTAATGGACTTAAATCCATGGTTTACCCGGATGGATTGAAGTGGGAATGACCAAAATACCCTTAAAAATCAAATAATGTCAAATTTATCCTTTGGTGGACTGTTTTGATAGGCTGAAGTAGATCGACCATAACATTTTACTCCGATGGGCAAATTGGATGAAACAAATTTCATTAGAAAGAGGACTTTCAGAGCTTTCTGTTTATATATAGTATCTCACCTAGATCATTATGTAAAAGGAGTTATGATCGTTTGAATTTGACCCTAAAATTCGCCTGGCCTCTGTATTTTTCCTGCACATTTACTGTTCACCACTATTCACGGTTAGATCGGAATGATCATAACTTATCGCTCGAGTGTCCGTTTTGGATGATCCACATATCGTTGGAAAGCTTATTCGATGCTCTACGCGATGATGGGTTGAATATCCAAAAATTCCACATAGAAAAATTATTAATCATGATAAAGAACAGAATTCAACACATTTTCGTCCGAGATCTTAACGGAATTTTTTTTTTTCGGGGCATCACACTAAACCCCTCAACATAAAATGCAATATTCAAGGATGAAAAAGAATTTATAGAGAAACAATGCAATAATAATCGGTACTCTAGAAATGACTTGCCTTTTGGCCATAACTAAACTATACTCTTTTTGCCTCATTTCTCGAAAGATGACAAAATGACCAACCGTAAATTGTTCACACGCCTCCTCACAAGAAAGAAAATTCCACTCACCAAGTTTCCAAATTTGCATCACAGAATTTTAATTCCAAAACTCTCTCCCTCAAAATAACTCTCTATGCTAACAAGTGTCTACCATAGGTTTTCCCCTCTTTTCAATCGCCACTACAATGAATGTACAAGGTTGGAGATCACAAAGGAATTTTTGAGCTTTTAATGTAGATTTAGGGTAGGGTAGGATATCATTTAGGAACAACATGGCTTATACCCTCCTTGAACATCTACATCACACTATTTAATCCATTTTTTACTATGGGCCACTACTTTTTAATTTCTCTCATTTTACATAAGCCTACTTTTTGCTTTTTTGTTACACCCATTTTCTTTCATTTATTTTTCTTGCAAATTTCATGAAATTCTTTCCTTTGAGGGGTCCTTTCTTTTTCTTACCAATCTTCTCTCAAAGCTTAAGCTTATAGGCATTTACTTACAATTTTGTGGCTCAAAGTTACTTTCTTCAATCGTCACCACCCCTAAATTAGGTTGTTAGACTCAAGTTGCATCTTTAAGTTTGAGGAGGGTATGGTTCAAAATAGGGATAAAAATATAATGGATCATGGCTAGTAATGTGTTTGTCAAAGAAAAGTCCAAAGGCTCAAAGTGGGTGACTAGGGATAACTTTTATGCTTGGATAGGCTTTTTAGGCTAAAGTGGGCTTCCAATGTTACAAAGATAGCCTAAGATCATCTATGCAACCAATTACAATCAACATTATCCTTGAGAGACTAATGGGTCAAGTTATTGATGACACAAGTATATATGAGGTGTAGACAAATACTCACCACTCATGGCATGAAAATTTGCCAAGGAGGCTCAATTACCCCTCACTTTAGAGACAAAAATGGTGTAGATGTCAATATTAATAAGTCAAAATTTATGGAGTCACAAAAAGAGAAAAGGTTTTGTTACAAGTTTTCTTACGTATATGCCCTTGATTTTTGAAAAATTTTGAACGGAGGGGGGGGGTGTTTGCTTTGCATTTGCACCATACATAATTTGCTAACCATGGCAACAACCCAATCCTTTGTCTCACATTTTTTCTTAATATTGGCAAACCAACTATATGGCTACTCAGACTTCGCTAATGGCATGCATCCAATCCTAAATTTACAATGCCATAGGTACTCAAACTTCCCTTACATTTGTGACCTTGATGCCGCTAGTACTCAGACTTCCCTTGTATCCATGGATCAATGACCCAATCACGATTTGTTTTCTTAAGAATGTGTTAATCAATCTATTATAGGGAAAATTTCATCGATAATTAAAAAAACATAGGTTGCCTCGCACACCTCCAACTTAGGGACCTCAAGTGCCCTCACTGAAGCCAATTTAAGAAGTACAAGGGTTGAGAGGGCTCTCTTAAATAGCCATTTGGAAAATCAATCAGATGTCGTGGTAGTGCTGATAGATCTACAGTTGCGGCACTATGATTGCGGCAACCGAGACCAAAATTCCCTATTTTTTACTCTATTTTTTAGTTTGTGCACATCTTCCATTCTTCCAACTCTGTTTTTCCCCCTTTATTGGACATAAACTTGTATTAAAACACCTATAAAATATCAAAACAACAATAAATAAGTCAAGGATGGGTTGCCTCCCATCAAGCGCCTAATTTAACGTCGCGGCTTGACTTTCTTCTTTAACTGCGTGGCATCTTTGAAACGAACAAACACCACCGTAGATAGCATGGGACTTTTCACATTGTAGTGTTTAACCCTTTGACTATTTATTACAAAATTTCCTTCTCTCATGATCTTCCAATTCAATGGCACCACTAAGGTAAACATTAGAAATTACAAATGGCCCCGACCATTTAGAGCAAAGCTTCCACACAAAGAGTTTTAAGCGAGAATTGTAAAGGAGTACATTCTCTCCGATGAGTAATTCCCTTCATAAATTGAGAGCATCATGCCATTTATTCATTTTTATCCTTATACAATGAAGAGCTCTCATGAGCCTTGAGTCGGAAATATTCCAACTCGTGGAGCTTTGTAACCCTAGCCTCGGAGGCTTCTCCCCAATTCATGTTCAACTTCTTTAAAGCCCACAAGGCTTTATGCTCGAGCTCGATGGGAAAATGTAATGTCTTTCAAAACACCAATTGGTAGGGATACATCCTAATTGGGGTCTTGTAGGCCGTTCTTTAAGCCTAAAGTGCTTCATCGAGCTGCCTTGACCAATTGGTTCTGCCTACATTCACTGTCTTCTCAAGTATTTCCTTGACTTCTCGATTTGAGACTTTAACTTGTCCACTCATTTTGGGTGATATGGAGTGGCCACTTTTTACTTAAACCCATACTTGTCAAGAATGGCCCCAAATATCTTATTGCAAAAATATGAGCCTTCATCACTAATGATGGCATGCGTCATTCCAAACCTTGTCAATATGCTCTTTTTCAAAAAGGAGGTAACGCTTTTGATTTCATTATTTGGGAGTGCCACGGATTCCACCCATTTAGAAAAATTGTCAACCACTACCAATATGTATTTGTTTCCAAATGAGCTCACAAATGGACCCATAAATTTAATTCCCCCCACATCAAAGAGTTCAATTTTAAGGTTTGGTTTGAGGGGAATTTCATGTCTTCTTGAGATACACCTTGCATTTGGCATTGGTGACAAGATTTTACCCACTCAATGGCGTCCTTATGCATGAAGGGCCAATAATACCCATATTGAAGGATTTTGGCGGTGGTACGGATCCCTTCATGGTTACCACCGTAAGGTAGGGAGTGGTTAAGGATATTATTTTTCTTGACCTCCAAATGCACTGCCTAATAACACCCTCCACACACTCTCGAAATAGGAATGTCTCATCCCAAAAATATCTCTTAGTATCAAACAAGAATCATTTCTTTTAGTGGTAGCTAATCCCCTCGGGAAGTACATCACTTGCTACATAGTTGGCATGGTCAGCATACCACGGAGTACTTTTTCACAAAATGAACATAACTAATTCATCGGGAAAAGCATCATCAATTTCAATTTCTTGATGCCTTTCATAATTACCTTCAAGACATGAGAAATGGTCGGCCACTTGGTTTTCGCACCCCTTTCGATCTTTTACCTCAAAGTTAAATTCTTGCAAAAGAGAAGTCCATCTATTAAGAGTGATTTTATTCCTTCTTTTCCATGAGGTACTTAAGTATGGCATGATCTGTGTGCAGCAATACTTTCGTTCCTAACAAGTAGGCATGAAATTTTTCAAAAGCATATACAACCGCCAACAACTTTTGTTTGGTAACGGTGTAGTTACGTTGAGCATCATTCAAGGTTTTGCTTGCATAATAGATAGGATGAAATAGTTTTTCCTTGTGTTTTCCTAACACCACACCCAATGCAATCCTACTTCATCATCCATTACCTAAAAAGGGGATGACCAATCCGGGGCTACAATGATTAGGGCCAAAATAAGTAATTCCTTAAGGCGATCAAAGGATTTTAAACATGCCTTGTCAAAGTTGAATTTAGTCTCCTTCTCAAGGATTTTTCACATCGGATGACCTATCTTGGAGAAATCCTTGATGAAACATTGATAAAATCCGGCATCTCCAAGAAAGATCCTAACACCATTTATGGATACGGGGGATGGTAGCTTAGTAATCACCTCTACCTTGGCTTGATTGACTTGAATGCATTTCCCCTATATCTTATGGCCCAGGACAATACCTTCCTTGACCATGAAATGGCATTTTTCCTAATTTAGGACAAGGTTGGTTTCCATGCATATTTCAAGCACCTTGCTTAGATTTTAAAGACATGATTCAAATGAGCTAGACCTCTATGGAATATTCAACCATATCCGCAAATATTGACAACATGCAATGTTAGAAAGTTGTCGGGGCATTGCATAACCCAAAGGGTAGTTTATTCAATGTTAACGTCCGGTACGAGCAAGTAAAAGTTGTCTTTTCTTAGTCCTCCGGGGCAATACAAATTTGATTGTACCTCAAATAACCATCCAAGAAATAATACCATCCCCACCCAGCTAATCTATCCAATATTTGGTCTATGAAAGGCATTGGAAAATGTCCTTTCTTGGTCCACGATTTTAACTTTCGGTAACCCATACACACCAAACCATCCGATGATCTGTCCGATGGGGATGAGATCATTCTTTTCATTTTCAACCATCGTGATGCCACCCTTTTTTGGGACACATTGTACCGGGATCATCCAAGTACTATTGTATATTGGATAGATTACCCCCGTGTCAAGCCATTTGATGATTTCTTTCTTTACAACCTCTTGCATGGGTTGGTTTATCCTCCTTTGGTGTTCCACACTTGGCACATGATCTTGTTCAAGTTTAATTTTATGGGAACAAATTATGAGAGTTATTCCTATAATGTCCATGATTTTCCATCCAATGGTTCGAATGAACTTTTTTACCACCAACTTCAATGTATTCATTTGAGAGGGTTCAAGGTCATTTGCAATAATGATTGGTAATATATCTCTCTCCCAAGAACACATATTGGATATGGGGTGGCAAAGGCTTCAAATCAATCTTAGGTGGATTAAGAATCGATGGTCTTACAGGTGGGCTTTCATAGTTTTTAAGATCAAGATTCAACTTTATCGGGTTCTTGGTATAAGATCCAAGTCTCGTTAGGGATGCAACCACTTCATCAAATTCTTCCACTTCTTACCTTTCGCAATTTCATAGAACTCCTACTAAAGGTTCATCCAACAAGTTCACATTGACATGATTTTTCACCTCCCCATCAATAATATCAATCACCGAGATGATTTATAAGTCCATCGGTTGCTTCATGGACTTGCATACATTGAAGGACACCTCCTCATTATTCAACTAAAACTTTATCTCGCCGGACTCCACATCCACCAAAGCCTTCTCGGTAGCTAATAATGGTCTCCCAATAATAATTGAAACTTCAACATCCATTTCACAATCTAAGATCACAAAGTTAGCTGAGAAGATAAACTGATCCACTTTTACTAAAATATCATGAAGAACTCCCATCGGCTTCTTGATGGTTTGGTCGGACATGAGCAATTTCCTTGAGATAGATATCGTCATACCCAATTCTAGGTTGTGGAATATGGCATAAGGAATTAGATTTACACTTGCTCCGAGGTCACATAATTCCTTTGCAAACTTGAACAATCAAAGGTGCATGGAATGGTAAAAGCACTGGGGTCTTTCCTCTTTTTCAACAATGGTGTTGACATAATGGCACTACAATGATGTGTTACTTCTATTATTTCATCCTCCAAAAGTTGCTTCTTAGATACCAAATCCATCACTAATTTAGCTTATCCCAGCATATCTTGCAAAGCCTCAATTAGAGAAATATTAATAGATAGGCTACTAAATTTATCGAAGAATTTGTTAAGCTTTGCATTGTATCCCTTCCACGTAAACCATTTAGGTAAAGGAGGAGGAATAGTGTTTGATGGAATGAAGACAATTTTGCAATCATTTGCCTTTGACTTTTTAACCACAATCTCACTTGTTTTGGCTCATCATCATTGGACCTTTTTTTATTGGCTTTTGTTTGATCATCATCTTCTTTTTCACCAGGGTTGTCAAACTCAATATCATTTCCAAAACTCTTTCTATCTTGGGTGATCATAGCATTTGTTACCTTCCCACTTGGCATTTCTTCACTTTGCCTCTCCATGAGATAATTCAATATTTGATTCAACTTTGATTGTAGTTGTTGAATGGAGGTTGAGCGGGATGAATTTTTTTGGTAAGGCGTTGAGAAATTGCTTCTCATTTCATTCACCATTATACCGATCCTCTCAACACTACTCAAGATTCGATCCAAAGTTTCTTCATTGATGCGTCATTCTCTTTTACATTATGCCATGCTTAGACTTTCATGGGTCTAACTTTGATTCCCGCCTTGCCTTTAATAGGAAAGGTGGAAATCCTCTGAACACTTAGGTAAAACACTCAACTTATCATCAAGCACCTCTTACTCCACACTTTCACATGGTATGCCCTCTCTTGTACTTATCACATTTACACTTTCCATTGGGACTCCCAACATATGCTCAATTAGGAGCTCAAGGAATGACATCATCTTGACCATATTAGCATCCTTCTCCTCCTCTTCACCTTTTTCTTTTTTACACACAAAGGATGAGGATGGATCCCCTACGGCCACATCGGCATCCTTCATGTCTCAACCCCTACACAAAATTTCTACTTGATCCAAAACTTTTGATGCAACTCCATATGGCTATTTAATGAATGATCCACCGGATGCATTGTCTACTATGGCTTTGTTTAGTTTTTCCAATCCCTATAGAAAATTTGGAGAAGCATTTTCTCTGGCATCTCATGGTTAAGGCACTTCAAGAGCTTCTCTATAAATCTTCCCCAAGCTTCGTACCATGGTTTTACATGGAATTGGTGAAAATTAACAATTTCATCGCGTAATTGTACATCTGCGAAGATGGGAAGTATTGACTTAAGAAGGCCTCCATAAGACTCATTCATGAGGTGGTGAACCCGGAGGGAAAAGATCTTAGCCATAACACCGCCTTTCCTATTAAAGAGAATGGAAAAAAGCGTAACCGGATGGACTCTTGAGATATGTGTGCAATATTGAAAGGGGCGAAAACTTCTATAAAGTTCTTCAAGTGTAAATTCGGGTCCTCATGAGCTTGACCCCCAAAAAGTCCCTTTAGATGAAGAAATTATAGCATTACAATTGTAACATTAAATACTCCATTTCCCTCGGTGGGGTAAATGTGAATAGCGCTCTCATGATCTTTGGTACCAAGATAATCCGAGTCTTCTTGAATCATGATTATTCTGAAAGAATAATGATTACCTAATCAAAAATCAAAAACAACAAAGAAATTAAGTCAAAATCTCCACGAGTATACCAAAGTAAAAATCACACCACACAAGTGAAATCTAGATTCCACTCCCCGACAATGACACTATTTTGATAACCCTAACCTATACCATTTAAAGTGGTAGAGGACGTTCGTTGTCAATATACCAACTTACGTTGAGGTCGAATCCACAAAGAGTGAAATTTAAACTTCAAATCCTATGGGTGTTTTAATTACTAAAAGGATACCCAAGGTGTAAACAAAATGCAACACATAAAATAAAGTGGGGGGTTTGGTTGGAGTTGAAATTTTATCAATATGGAGTCACACAACAAGCTACAATAACACTTTTGACTTTGAATTCAATTTTAGGAGAAATCTTAGGATTATGTCTACCTAAAGGCAAGGTGTGTGTGGTATCATGATAGTTTAGCATGAAATCTAGTTGTTGAGTGTGAATAAAGCTAGGTCGCAAGTCTTTGCAGTTAGTTTGTCAACCAAACCTCAAAGATTTCATCCATTGGCTCTTTAGAGCACCTAACAAGTATGTCAATAATAGTCACCCAAAACCTCAATCGGGCATCCCTATGTCTAGGAAGATGCCCTTTACATGACTCACTCTCCATTTACACTTATGTCTAAGATTGAAAAAGGTAGTAAATCACATACTCAATTGACCACTATTGCCTTACCCCCCTTATAGCCCTTTTTCAAGGATGCCATGGGTTCCTTAAGGTTCACCTTGACCCCTCTTTCAAGGATGGTGAAGGTTTTCAAGAGTTTGGGTTTTCCCCCATCAAACCCATTTGGACATTTGGGGTTTTCACCCATGAATTCCAACTATTAAGCTTAAGAAATGGTGGAATACACAATCAACAACTAAAATTCATTTAAACCCATCAACCCCCACAATACAAATAGCACTTTAGTTCAACATAATACCAAGAATAGAGAAATTAGATACTAATGAAGTGAAAGAGAAGAAATATACCAAATAATTCATTCATGGCATCCATAACAATGTAGATTAAAGAAATTCTTTAATTCACAATTCAAGTTCACCAACTTTCTCTTAAATTCTAAATACACAAAGAGAAAATGTTTTTGCCCCAAACTCTAGGGTTTTACAAGTTTTCCAATTTTTTTCTCTCTATTCAATAATGTCCATGGTAAAAATAATTTGGGTCTTATATGGAAATTTAAATAAGCTATGCCATTTAACCAAAGTTCCCTTGCTCATTAATCCAGCTAGGCCATGATTGCAGAGTATTTTTTGCGATCATAGAGACCGCAACAACGGTCTTAGCTATGTGATCGCATTATGTTGACCTCCTTAGGCTAATTTTATGCCAGGACGCGATCGCATCTGCTTTGCTGCAATTGTGATTAGCTCTACGTAATTATGGTATATTGACCTGGTTGATTAGTTGCGATTGCGGCCTTCAAACCGCGATCGCGGTAATTGAGGGTATATCTACTCCAGGTCTTTAAACCGCTTTTTTTTCTTCTTTTGATCATTTTTAGCTCTAATCTACATCTTCCCTCTCATTACATATGTGCCTATAAAATGTGGATATTAGTGTATTCAATCATAATTATGTCTCAGTTATTCATTCAAAACATGGTAATGTGCACGAATATGGAGTTCAATTGAGTGGTAAATTAACCACTCATCGAGCATGCATCACTCGAAAAAAAATTCCATCTTATCTATGAACCCTTGAAGATCTTTCTCAACCTTGGAACCAGAAAAGGTTGGAGGACTCAACCTCATGAACTAACCAAACCTTGTGGCCTCAGAAGAAGGAGTGATAGGAGCAACACGCTCAGACTGGCGCGACTAAAATACCACCAACTAAGTAAGAAAATGAATTGACTAGCAAAGCCAGCATTCAACACATCCCCCTGAGGCAATGGGGTAGAAGTTCCATCAGCCCGAGGAGCCCGAGAAAGACTAGTAGGAATCGATGGAACTCCACGGGTAAAATCTTAAGAAGGGACCCTAGACTGGGTTTGTACCCCAAAAGCAAGATGAGTTTCATTCATATTGTCCTCAAACAGGACCGAAAGGGTTTTCATGAGCATCAGATCTTCTGGGAGGCATGATTTGAAATGTAAACAAATGGGAATTAGAGGAGATTTTGATATCCTAGACTCTATAGCCCGAAAATAGAACACAGGAAAGGGAAACATTCCTAAGTGTCTTGTAGACTCTTCTTTATTTGTGTGGCATTCCACACACCATAAAAGAGACTATACTCAACACAGCTTTTGGAATACCTGATTGACCTGAACCTAGCACTCTAATACCAACTTGTCATAATAGCAAAAAGGTATTAGCCATGATAAGTATCTCAAGTCTGCCAAGGACCGGAGACCACCCCCTTTACTAAGCCAAACAACACACAATACAACTAGTAGCAGATGAATTCCAAACACATAACAATATAGAAATATAAGATAACTTAAAATTACTTAAGATGTCTAACCAAGAACTCCCAATCCACAGTAATCTGTAAAGCCTCTAAACATACCAAAACCAATCTAAGTTGGGAGATGCCCTGACAATAGCCAAAAAGGTAACCAAAGAAACAGTCTATAAATAAATTAGACCATGAAGTAACAGGCTATCTGAAAGAAGAAGGCTCACCACTTTAAGCTGACTTACGAATAGTCCAAGAACCACTTATCACTATTCAGGAAAAGTAGAAGTATCTCTGGTTCCTGCAATTCTTGGGGATACAGCATTTGGAGACAGTTAGTGGGGTAAGGGCTAGTATGTAACTCAGGGAAGCAATAAGATAATACCAAGTCAAAACAATAGTAAAATCCATATACACACATTGTATATACATATATAAAATATTAGCCTAAACTATTAGCCTAACTGTCATAAAAGGGCACCCACGGGCTATATGGGTTCAGCTCTCCCTGTTGAAAGGGCCCTAGTACATGTTAGCTGCACGATCTAGAGGTATCAAGAAAGACTAGGGAATGCCCCGACCCCACGTCAGTCCAGGATACAAATATGTATATATATATATATATATAAAGTGTTCTATATGCACATGGTCATCAAGACCAATCCTCATGCCGACAAACATAAGTTTCTAGTATCAGTCCTTTCGAGACATCCACCTTCACGGCTTAGCTACACAACCCCCTTTAAGCTAATATTAAAATAAGTTTTATATAACCTATCTATTTAACCAAGGAATTGACTATTACGGCACACCATAGGTATTTTCATACCATTATTCTTTCAAGCTTATAATTATGCCATCACAATTCCATTATCTTGAGGGAATATCTTGACCCCCTTTGTTCATTAAATCAATATGGGGGAATGTCACGACAATCTTTATTTGGGGAATGCCTCAACCTCTTTTTAGTAATCATATAAACTCAGAGAAATCCCTCGACACGCAAGATTATAATTTAATATAAAAAAACATAGCCAACAAGGCTTTTAAAACCATTTTTCATCCATTTAACCTTTAATGCAATGAAATAATATATGTGAGTGAGTCAAACCATGTGAAAAATCATATTTGAAGCAAATTACACAAGTAGGTTGAGGGAACACAATTTACAAAACTAAATTCCAAACCAAAACCATCAATTTGGGGGAATGCCTTGACCCTCTTTCCAATCTCAATACCCATGCACCCAAATAGGTCAAAAACCATTGATAAAGCATGAACAGTGCATATAAAATCATGGAAATTCAATTTGAATAACATTCATTCCAAAAACCATTAACCATATCAAAACCCATATTTAAATCCATATAAATAACTATTTGAATACATGCTTAAAGTAAAACAAGTTTAAGGAAAGAATAACATGTCTGAGATATTGAGAATTACGGAGAGAAATCAACCCTTGGAAGATCTAATTACCAATTCATTGAGAAACCCTAGTGTTCTTGACTTAGGGATTTGAGAGAGAAAATGGTAAGTTTTGAATTGCTAAGTATTGAGAATAGGGTCCCCAATATGCTTTTAAGTCATGGTTCTCAAGTGAGAAATAGGTAAATGATAAGGGTTACCCATTTAAAGTATATAAAAAGATTCCCAATCATCACGGGGCACCTTATGACTCGTGACATCTGGATACGAATGGTCTCCATGACTCGAGTCTTAGCAGTAGCTCAAGGACCCCTCATTGTTGACCCTACGAGTCACATACTATGACTCATGAGGTGTCATTACAACATGTAGGATTCTGGTCATTGTCAAGGCAAAAACATCAGGGCATTTACTAATTTGGCTATGTGGGGCACTATACAGCTCATTTAGAGTCTTGACGACTCGTTCAATCTAGTTGTACTCAGGACAGAGGCTTTGGGGTAACGTACTAGTCACCCTATAATTTGGGGTCCTATGACCCATATGTATACCTTACGATATATAAAGTCAATAGTAATCAGCACAGTGAGTCCCAAAACTCAAGGATTTTCTAAGGCCAAAAATCTAGGATGTTACACCCAGTGACCTAGGATTTCATGCATATACAATTAGATACTATATTCCCCAGTCAATATATTTTGAGTGTTTTTAAATAGTAAATGTATTTCAGTTATTGGATTATTACCTGCAGTGATATTACAAATTATCAGTGTCATTCAGTTGGGAGTAGTAATAGCACCAAGTGAACGTAGGGATAAAGGCTCATCCATCAGTTAGGATGATACCTTTAGTAGAAGTCCCTAAGTCCAAGAGTTATGGCACAACCGTAGGTTCTAAAAGGTTGGCCCTTATATTAGTATTGACACGTTAGTCCTTTTGGACATTAGTTTAGTGGATCTACGTCAGTCAGTATTCATATCCTTGGCAAGGTACTGAACACCCTTCCAGCTGGGGTTGTAGGTTAGACCTTGATTAGCTCACATTAGGGTATTTCAGTTATTTGTAGCTCCCATAGTCCATAGTTTACAGTTTAGATTTTAGATTTTTGCATGACCTTGTATGCATTCATTCAATTTAGTATACAACATGTGTTTATTACTTAGTCTTACACTAGTTATCATGTCATATGATCCATGTTCAGCTTATATCAATTATTTTCCTATCTCACATACTTAGTATATTCAAAGTACTGATCGCATAGTTTATCTATCATATATTGTCTTATAATATAGGTTATATACGCTCGGCATCCTAATCTCACCTTGCACGATCTCATATTGTATCATTAGTAATAGTTTTGGTGAGTCCTCATC
The DNA here is from genome assembly GCA_030864215.1 of Capsicum pubescens. NCBI lineage: Eukaryota > Viridiplantae > Streptophyta > Magnoliopsida > Solanales > Solanaceae > Capsicum > Capsicum pubescens. The sequence goes on from CM061541.1 coordinate 128,833,361, forward strand.
AGGCGACAACTAGAGTCAACTTTTTATTTTATTTTGTCTTTGGCGTTCCCCACTTTCAAAGAGTTAGAGTTAGCTAGGGGCTTGTTCCAGCAACTCATCTTAGTAGAGGATTTTTAGACATACAATTAGATGCTCAATTTTGATCTCAGACTTGTTTAGTAGTGATTTGGTTTTCTTTGGTTATTTATTATATCATTCAAGTTCATCTTCCTCATAAGTGTTGTTTTATCTACTATTATATATATATATTTAATGTTTTGCTAGGCCATGGGTTATCTTGGAGTCACTTGTTATTATAAGCATCGTGTTACGACTAGGGGATAGTCTCGGGTCATAAAAAACTCTAAGGTATTAAACACTGACTGACGCAGATCCATTAAACTGATGCCCAAAGGGACTAATCATGTCTGATCTAAGGATTGACCCTTTTAACATATGGTGTAATCATAGTTTTTGGACTTATAGACTTATACTAAAGGTCTTATCCTAAATAATGGATGAGCCTTCTTCTCTACGTCCACTCAGTTCTATTACTACTCCCAACTAAACGACACTGATAATATGTAATGTTCACTACTGGTAATAATATGATAACTGAAATAAATATATTCTCTGAAAGCATTTAAAATAGGTAAACTAGTGAATATAGCATCCAATAGTAAATACATAAAATCCTAGGTCATCGGGTGTTCATAACCCTCCTTCTCTAAATAATAAAATTCTAAGTAATGAGAGATTAGGGTCTTATTAACCCCAATAATGACCCTTGAAATTTCCAAAATGATGTATCTTTAATATTAAAAGAGTGGAAAAAGACTAGTTTGCCCCCTAAAATTTCATAACTAGAAACTACGGGGATAAACATATGAGACCTTCCCACAATCGTAGGAACAACCTACGATAGTGGGCTGCACTTATGGTTGGGAGATGGATGAGAACTCTCTTAACATGATCAGATGAGCCTTGGTATGATCGTGGGTTCTACCTACGGTCGTACCTTGTTCGTATGTTCACTGGTTACATCAAGAGCATCGGTAGGACTCATGATCATGTATGGGGTTGTGATTTCAAAGAATGATCTTTGTTCCCTCTCATGGCATAAGGGTACACTTTATCAACTTTTAAAAGTAGGGGTTATCTCGATTAGATGAGACTATTGTACGTTCATGCAATATAAATACGATCGTGGTTGGTCTCGTGGTGTCTCATTGCAGAGCGGTGCTTTACTAAAAAGGTCATAACTTCCTACTCCGATGCTGGATTAAGGAGAAACTTGATTTGTTGGAAAATTAATTCAAATATATTTTATTTGGTGGGTTTGGAGCTCAAAAATACCTTCGAATCTCAAACATATACTCGTTTGAAGTTGATTACTACTTTAGGATTTGATCGGTAAGGGAGGTTTTAGATTAGTTAAGGGCAAAGGGGTTCTTTTGGCCTTGGTACATGGCCAAATTCTCTCTTATGGTGTTAAAACTTGATGATTTACCCTACATGTACTTGAAGCATGGTTTTAGTCTAGGCTTTGATTTTTTGAGGCGTTACACAAAGCTTGATGAAACAATTCATATTTTTCATTCTTGAGTCTTGGCAAGGAAATACAAAGCTCAAAGTTATACAATATGAACCCTTTTTAAAGCTCTACTTAAAACTTAGAGGTGATTTTTTGAAGGTTTTTTGGACGAGAATAACTTGCAACAACATTGGAGCACCTAAATGGATCTTCATGCTCCTACTGTATCTACATGATTAAATATACACTCAAAATAGGCTCATGAAATAGGGACTAACTGACAGCATGTTATGTCCTTTGTATGGAATTACTCATGAAAGTGTCAGCCACTTCTTTCATTGTAAATTTTCTAGTTCAATATGGAGTAGCCTCATTTTATGGAAAGGATACAAGAGCTCGGCTATGATATGGAAAAAAGAGGTTAATTGGGTTGTGTTAAATGTAAATGGAAAAAGTACTAACTTACCAAGGCCAAGATATGTAGAGCAAGTCTAGCTAAATGCACCTATTTTGTTTGGCAGGAGAGGGACATGCATTTGTTGTAGGAAAAATAAAGGAGCTAGGAAGTGATGGTAAGGACGATAATACAAGAAATTATATGTAGAGTAAGACAAATTTCAAGTATAGCTAGTAGGAATAAAGAGTTGGATTACTACCCATGATAGTAATTTAACTAAACAACAGTAGTTTTGGTTGGCCTAGAGCTTCAAAGTTGAAATAAAGCTTCGAGTTTTGTGTACATATATTACCCATTTGGTTAATAAAGATTTCTTTATTTACCTTAAGTAGATCCCAAAATCACTTAAAATAAAGTATACCTGATGAAAGAGATTCCTAATAGAAAACATTATTAAAGTTGTTGATTATAAAGTGAAGGACCACATCACATCATACTACTAAATAGGGTCAATTAGATTTTACTCACTTAAGCAGTTAATGGTAGCCTCCAATGGTACAAATCGATATGGGAAAGAACCAAACTAATTGGTGTTAACATGTGAGCAACTTTTTGTGAGAGAGCCTATGAATGTATAGAGAAAATTTAGGTAGACGTAGCAGTTTCCTTGCTAAGTCATGGGAAAAATTATTTTGTAAAGTTATTGGGGAAAACTTTTCATTAATGACAAGATACCATAAAATAACTTGAATAAGAAGAAAATTGAGGTTTTGAATTATAGGTGACAAAAAAGTTATAAAATGAAGTGGAGGTGACTCAAGTTTTAATAACTAAGTGTAGGTGATAATTATTTTACTATGGATTAAGAAATTTTGAGAATAGCACACAAGTTTTTTAAAATTTACACTTTGATCCAATGTAAACCCTAATATAACTAGAAAAAAAGGGGAAATGCATGTTTCTCTCTCTTTGCATTTATTGTTGTTTTCTTTCTCTTCATGTTTGTTGTTGTTTATTGTTGTTGTTGCTTTATTCATCATCTTGTTCTTCATTATCATCTCCTCTTGTTCATCATTATCATCATCTTCTTCTTGTTGACCATTGTTGTTATTGTTACCGTTGCTGCTACTACTTGACAAAATTTTTAGGTCAAATTTTTTTCATATATCACTTGGGCATTACTTCATAGGTTATTTTGGTAAGTTAAATTATGATTTTTAGTTGAATTTGTTATTTGGGTACACTACTACTACTGTTTTTTCAATAATGGATACAACCTAAATATGAATCCAACAGATGAGTCATCTGCTGCAACAGATGAGTCATATCTGGCAATAGATACGTCATCTCCTACAAAAAATAAGTCATCTAAAAGATTCATGTTACAAGTTCTATAGTGTTGTAACATTATTCCAATAGATGGGTCATCTATTGTAACAGATGAGTCATCTGTTGCAACAAATGACTCACTGTTGCAACAGAATCTAAAGTTACTTCCAACAGATGAGACATCTATTTCAATAGGTTAGTAATCTATTACAACAAGTTAGTAATATGTCATAATAGATGACTCATCAATTGGAATTTGTCTCACATTCTATAGTACTGTAACATGAATCCCAACAGTTGAGTCATCTATTGGAATCAGCTTCAAATTTTATAGTACAGTAACATCTATCCCAATAGGTGAGTCAGATATTGTAACAGATGAATAATCTACTGCAACAAATGAGTCACATTTTCTAATAGATGACTCATCTATTGGAATTAGCTTCAGGTTCTATAGTACTATAACCATGAATCCCAATAGTTGAGTCATTTGTCACAATAGATCACTTATCTATTGCAATAGATTACTCACCTGTAGCAATAGATGACTAATCTATTGGGATTCACATTACTATTTTGGGGAAAAAACTGAAGCTTAATCCAACAGATGTCTCATCTGTTGTAACATTGATAATGATAGTATAGTGTATAATATTTTGTATATTGTTGTATATACTATACAATCATTATTAATTTTATTATAATATAATTATTAAATTTTTCAACTAATGTCTTTAGGTACCACTAATGGAGGGATAAATAACAATAGGGATGGATTGTCATAGTGAAAGGATCGAGAAGAACAATTGTATATTTGGCATTGGAAGGTGGGTGAAATATTAGAGACGATAGCGATGAAAGTCCAAAGTGATGTTTTGTATGATGATTTTGTGAAGTTAATCATTAGATATTTTGGACTAAATTGTCAACCAGAAGAACTTGTCATCATTTACATGCACAGCGCCTTTGAAAATAAGAGTTTACTACCTTTCAAAATAACCGATCAGGTTTGGTTATGTGTTTATCTGAGTGATTCAGCTAGGCTGGTGTTAAGGGTGTATATGGTTAAAAAACTGATAGAGAATGAGAATTAGAAAGTAGAAGAAGAATAACAAGATATGTTTGCTGATAAATTGGATGATCTGGACATAAATATTCCAGATGATGATGAGAGTAAGATGAAGCGAAGGAGGATGATCAAACACCTACGCCCACTGTTGTGAGCAATACAATGGGAAGTTCTTCTCAATCAACATAGTCAGACAATCTAAAAGATGACGAGATTAGTTTTTAAAGGGGAATGACATTCAAGAATAAGGATGAACAAGCTATTTGTTTGTATATTGCTTGCTTGAAAAAAGATATCCAACTAAACAAGGTGATTAACTCGAGCAATGTCTATTATTTTAGATATGTTAATTCAGACTGCAAGTGGTGGTTGGGGGTTGTGCAATACTTAAGTTCTGACAGATTCATCATTAAAGTTTATGAAAAGTATCACACATATGATTAGGAGAATATTATAATCCATAATCCTCACACCACGGCAAAGGTCCTCAATAAATATTTCCAAATTAGATTCCCCAAAGGCAAAGGCCCTTCGAAAAATGATATGGCCAATCAACTCCATATAGAATTGGGTTGTGCAATCAGTTATTGGGAGATTTATACAGCCATGGGGATTTCCAAGTCATTGGTTAGGGGGACACATGGTCATGGGTATGCAATCCTTGATGCCTACTTTTACATGCTTAAGTCCAAAAATCCCAAAAGTAAGACAACATTGCATGCTGATGCAAATGGAAGGTTCAAGTACTTTTTTGTATCCTATGATGTTTGGGTTTTTGGTTTTCAACAATTGAGAAAAGTCATAGCCGTAGATGGGACTTTCTTGAGGAGCAAGTATGAAGGAGTTTTGATATGAGCGGTGGCACAAGATGCGGAGAATCACATCTTTCCTGTCGCTTTTTGTGTAGTGGACAAGGAATGTGATGCCTTATACGCATATTTTTTTTAGCAAATGCAAAGTTGTGTAGATGATACCGATGAGTTGTGTATAATTTTGGATATCCATCCAAATATCAAAAAGATGGTTTTAATTTTCTACCCTTTAGCTCACTTTGGTTATTGCATGAGGCATCTTGGAATGGCCGATTCCTGTATCGCGGGGGGATACAGCCGCGAAAAGATGGGTTAGCGGATGAATGCTAGCAAGTACTCGGGATAAGGATAAAATAATGTCAACCTTGAAAACCAAGTAAACCAACCATATGCATTCATAATCCATACATACATATATATAACCATTCTAGGAAAGGGAACCGAGTTTAGCATGCCTTTAAAACCATTAACCTGGGTATGTGTAGCATAACCATCCTAGAACCACCCACGGGCTATATGGGTCTAGTGTAACCCTTAGAACGAGCCCCAATGTGTGTAGCCGCATGAACCAGAGATACCATATGAGTAGGGGATTCCCGAGTACCCTTTACTCTCCATGATACATATGTAAGAGTGTACTTAGGGGATTCCCGTGTACCCCGTAAGTGTCATATATGGTCACTATGACCAATCCTCATGTCGGCAAACATGAGTTTCCATTGTCCATCCATTGGACTCACACCTTCACGGTCTTACCATTATTGCACAATTAAAACCATTACCACACAACCAAACCACCATTCCATTTATTATTAACCAATGCAATAAGTAGTGGTATCGTCACACTGACTATAGCTTGAAAGCAATGTCCTTTGCCGTCCTTTTTAAGAAGAAAGGATTCCCATGTACCAATAGAATACATTATCAAGTTGACCAAGGGAAATCCCAGGTACCACACAAGTGATCATTGTTAATTTTGCTTGGGGAATTCCCTTATACCCCACAAGGATGTTCAATTAACCATAACCATGACCGCCAAACCTTACCATTTAACCATTCCAAACCATTTAAACCATTTATACATTTAGGATTCCATTAACAAGCTATAGCATGCAATAGTTCCTTTAAGAGTTCAACAATGTAGTAAAAACATTCTTATAGGCATTTTATCAAACACACTGGGGGAACAGTGTTTCCAAAACCAAAACCAAGTACCAATTAACCATTCCCATTCAACCAAGTTCCAAACCACCAACAAAACATGAAAATCCATAATTAAAACATGGGAAAACCATAACCAAGCATTTATAATCAAAACCCCCAACATATAATTGAAAATCTAAAACCATACAACGATTATGCCATGAAAATAATTCATAAAACATGTCTTTAGTTGGAACTAACAATGAGGGAGGAGTACATGCCTTAGATTACAAAGAACATGAGAAGAAATCAGCCCTATGATCCTCAATTGACCACCTCAAAGAAAATCCTAGTTTTTGCTTAACCCAAAAGCCTCAGAGTATTTGATTGATTGCAAATAGGTTAATGAAGCCCCAAAAAGGTGTTTTAAGTCATGGGGTCCCAAGGAGTTATAAGGGAAAATATCCAGAATACCCCTAACTTAAACTATATTAATTTCCTGTAGAAGGCTACGACTCCACCATACCACCCGTACCTTATTATACGAGTGGTACCCATCACTCGTACCCTAGGTATCCCTTGAACATCCAACACTGTCCAACATACGACCACCAAGACCAATCATATCCAAGGGTACGACCAGCATCCTTAACCCATACATATAATAGAACCAAGAGGGGTTGACACTGTCCAACATATAAGTTGGATAACACAACTCATACCTTATCTCACGACTCATAGTGAGCCATTCATACTCAGAACCAAATTACTTTACTAAGTTTAGATTAAGTGAAGAAAAACTCAAACCTACAACCCATCACCAACCATATGACTCGTACCCACCCAAGTCGTTCCCATTTCAGAAACACAACCACCCAGCCCTGGATAACATACAACTGGGTCACCTGACTCGTACCCTCACCATATGACTAGTATGGTGAGTTGTATGACGTCCAAAGAGTCAAAAACCCAAGAATTTTCTAAGGAACGGAACTCAGGGTGTTTTAGTCTCTCCCACTAGGATCATTCGTCCCTGAATGACGGACAAGGTAGTACAAGCACAAATTACACCCCAACATAACCATTCCAACCTTTAACTAAGTTAGAAAATAAAGATAAAAGGAAATAAACCTTCCGTTAACCAAGTTAGAAAACAAAGATGTGATCAAGAACACATACCTTCCATACGAATATCCAGAGCAGAAAACAGATGTGGATACTTGGACTTCATGTTCTCTTTCGCTTCCCAAGTAGCTTCTTTCACCTTGTGGTTCCCCCATAAAACCTTAATCAAAGATATATCCTTGGTCCACAGCCGACAAACCTTCCAATCCAAGATCTCAACCATGATCTCTCTATAAGACAAAAAATTTGAGATACCCAATCCGTTCAAAGAAAAAACCGATTAAGGATCACCTATACACTTTCTCAACATAGAAACATGGAATGCCGGATGAATGGAGCTCAAACTAGAAGGCAAATCCAATTCATATGCAACATTACCAACCTTTCTCAAAATTACATATGGACCAATATACCAGGGACTGAGCTTCTCTTTTTTTTTCCAAACCGCATTACTCTCTTCATGGGAGACACCTTTAGGAACACCATATCCTCAACTTGAAACTCCAAGTCCCTACACCTTACATCTGCATAGGACTTTTGGCGACTTTGGGTAGCCTTAAGCCTATATCTAATCACCTTTACCATCTCCAAAGCCTGATAGACCAAATCCGAGCCAAACATATTTACCTCACCAAGCTCAAACCATCCAATAGGATATCTACACCTCCTACCATCCAATGCCTCAAAAGGGGCCATACTAATACTTGAATGATAGTTATTGTTGTAAGCAAACTATACAAGAGGTAGATGCTCAACCCAATTACCACCATAATTAATCACACGTGCACAAAGCATATCCTCCAATGTCTGAATAGTCCTTTCTGTTTGTCCATCCATCTACGGGTGAAAAGAAGTACTCAGACTAACCTTAGTCCCCAACCCCTTCTGAAATGACCGCCAAAAGTGAGATGAAAACTGCGTACCACGACCAAAGATAATCGAAATAGGTACCCCATACAGCTTTACAATCTCATGAAGATACCACCTCGCATAATCCTCAGTCTAAAATTTAGTCCTCACTGGCAAGAAGTGAGTCGAATTGGTTATCCTATCCATGATGACCTAAACCGAATCAAATTGATTCAAAGACTGAGGAAGACTGGTAATGAAACCATATTGATCACTTCCCATTACCACTCAGGCAATTCAATTTAATGATACAAGCCTCCAGTCCTCATGTGCTCAACTTTCACTTGTTGACACACCAAATATTTGGCCACAAAATCAGCCACATCCTTCTTCATACCATTCCACCAATACATCCCCTTGAGATCATGATACATTTTTGTCGAACCAGGAAAAACAACATAGCAGAATTCATGGGCCTCGGCCAATACCTTTTCTCGCAAACCACCTAAGTCAGGAACACATAACCTTCCTTGGTACCATCACCACTGATCTCAAATACCATTAACTTTTGCCCACCTACATCACTCTTGATTTTCATTAAGATAGGATCTAGAATTTGTTTCTCCTTGATCTCTGAACCAAAAGACAATTGAACCACTTTCTGTACCAATACACCACTATTCTCGGAGTCCAAAAGGTGAACCCCAAGATTAGCCAAGCGATGAATATCCTTTACAAACTCTCACTTCTCCTTTTCCACATGATCCAAACTTTCCATGGACAAACTGCTAAGAGCATCAGCAACCACGTTAACTTTACCTGGGTGGTAGTGAAGACTTATGTCATAGTACTTAAGAAGCTCAAGTCATCTCCTCTACCTGATATTAAGCTCCTTCTAAGTGAACACATACTGCGGGCTCTTATGATCCAAGAAGATATCTACGTCACTCCATACAAATAGTGTCACCAGATTTTCAAAGAAAAAACCACCACTAAAAGCTCTAAATCATGAGTAGGATAGTTCCTCTCATATACCTTCAATTGACTAGAAGTATAGGCAATCACCTTACCATGCTGCATTAAAACACAGCCAAGTCCCATCCGGGACACATCACAGTAAACCACAAACCCCTCATTGACTTCAGGCAAAGTCAAAACCAGAGCCGAAGTTAGCTTATTCTTTAGCTTCTTGAAACTACCCTCACAAGCATTCGACCAAGAGAACTTTACCTTCTTTTGTGTCAACTTGGTTAATGGGGAAGTTATCATCAAAAAACTCTCCACAAACCTATTATAGTACCCGGACAACCCCAAGAAGTTCCAAATATTGATTGGAGTCGTGGTTCTAGGTCACTTCTAAACCACCGCCACCTTTTGTCGCCCACCATGATCCCCTCATTAGAAATAATATGACCCAAAAAAGTGATAGCGTTCAACCAAAATTCATATTTTGAGAATTTGGCATACAACTGTTGTTCTTTCAAGGTCTGCAACACCACACGGAGTTGATTGGCATGATCTACCTCACTCTTAGAGTACACCAGAATGTCTTCAATTAATACAATGACAAAAAAATCTAGAAATGTATAAAATACCCTATTCATTAAATCCATGAATGTTGTTAGGGTATTAGTCAAACTAAATGACATAACCAAGAACTCAAAGTGCCCATACCAGGTACAAAAATCCATCTTAGAGATATCCACCTCCCTAATCTTAAGCAGATGCTACCCAAATCGAAGATCTATCTTTGAAACGAATTTGGCACCCAGCAACTGATCAAATAAGTCATCTATCCTTAGAAGAGGATACTTATTCTTAACTGTTACCTTATTCAATTGCCTATAGTCAATGTACATCCGAAGGGAACCATCCTTCTTACACACGAATAACATCCGCGCACCCTATAGGGATACACTAGGACAGATGAAAACCTTATCTAAAAAATCTTTAACTTGCTCCTTGAGTTCCTCCAACTCAACTGAAGCCATTATATAAGGAGGAATAGATATTGGACGAGTGTCTGAAAGCAAATAAATCTCAAACTCAATCTCTCTATCTAGAGAAACACCAGGAAGATCATCCAAAAAGACCTCAGGAAACTCATTCACCATCTAAACCGAATGCAAATAAGGACCTTTCGAGTTAGAGTCTTTAACCTGGACTAGATGATAGAGACACCCTTTATAGATTAACCTCCAAGCTCTAAGATATGATATAAACTTCCCCTTAAGAGTTAGGGAACCACCCTTCCATTCAATAATCGGTTCACCAAGGAACTTAAAGACAACCTTATGGGTCCGACAATCTAAGGACATGTATCACGAGTGTAACTAATCCATCCCCAAAATGACATCAAAATCTACCATATCTAATTCGAACAAATCCACCAAAGTCTCCTTACTACCAACAGATACCACACCCACCCATAGACTCTTTTAACAACTACAGGTCAACTATCGGGGTAGAAATAGAAAAAAGATCTGAAATAACCTCAGGATCAGAACTAAAATACACAGCCACAATTAGGGTCACATAAGAAAGAGTGGATCCTAGATCAAGAAAATAATACATGTCACAAGAAAAGATTTACAACGTATTAGTCACGACATCAGGTGATGCCTCGGACGTCTATCGGGTAGCAAGAGCAAATAACTTATTCTATCTTATGCTGGTACCAGAAACAGAAAAAGATGCAAAAGTAACAGTGAAGAGGCAATTGGAGCATTATTCGCTCCCGAAGCAACCTTACCAATCAGATAATTTTTAAGCATATGGCCTGGCTGACCATATTTGAAGCACATATCCCTCTCATCATCACAAAAACCTCAATGTAACCAACCACAAAACCTGCAAGGAAGACACAATGAAGATGATTGTGCCCCACTAGCTTGAGATTGGGCACCCTGTGCCCTGAAGTTATAGCCACCCTATTGATGCCTATCACCCGACCTATCACTCGACTGTTTCGGGTAAGGAGCACTAGCTGTAGAGAAAGAACCTGAACTCCCCCACTTTTTCTTTGAGCACTTACCACCATCTCGACCACCTTGTTGTTGACCACTCTTCTCGGAGAACCTAAACTTCTTACCATGCCTTTTCCTTATCTTAGCCTGTTTTCTCTTTTCCTCCTCCACTTGTTTTATATGCACGACCAACCTAAAGATATCTATGTCCTTGATCAGCAATCCAGTCTTACTTTTAAGGATCAACTCATTAGACAGTCTTGAAGAAAACTTCCTCATCCTAGCCCTCATATCAAACACCATTTTCAAAGCATACCTAGACAATTGAAGAAATTTCAAGGCGTACTCCTTGATCGACATCGTTCCTTGCTTCAGATTAACAAATTTCTCTACTTTCGCTTCCCTCAACTCATGAGGAAAGAAGCAATCTAGGAATACATTAGAGAAAGTTTCCTACATATAGGACTCATCAACCTCACCCCTTTTTTTATTCCAATTCTCGTACCATTGGTAATCGACATCCTTAAACTGATAAGATGCAAACTCTACCCCTTCCATATTTGTGGCATGCATAATCCTGAATATTTTTTTCATCTCATCCTGAAAACCTTGAGGATCCTCCTCCACTTTAATACCAGTAAAGGTTAGAGGACTCAACTTCATGAACTAGACAACCCTATGACCTTATTAGATGGAATAGCAGATGCACCACACTTGTCCTGAGAAGCCACCAACTGAGCAATCATATGAATCGGCTGATGTAACTCCGCATTCATCACGTCTTCCTAAGGAAGACTAGAAGGAATCGGTGGAAATCTAGAATAATCAAGGACTGGACCCCTAGACTAAGTATGGATCCCCTGAGTAGAGTATGTCCCATCAACATTTCTCCCAGTTAGGACAGAGGAGTTTTCATGAACTTCAAATCATCGAGGCATGATCTGAAAGGAGAACAAATAGGAATTAGAGAAGATTCTAGAACTTAGACTCTAAGCTGGAAAATAGAACACAAAGAAAGAGAAACAGTTCCTAAATGCCTTGTAGCCTTTCTCTTATGAGTGTGGCGCGCTACACGCCCTTAAAAGAGACTCTAATCAACACGGCTTTATGGACTCCCAATTAACTATAAACCTAAGCCTCTGATACCAATTAGACATGACCCGACCCAGGGCCTTGTCGTAATAGAAATCCCAAGTCCAACCAGGACCAGGGACCACCCATATTACCCAACCCAACCTCCAAACACATACCCTGAGTCGGATAAATTTTGAACATATAACAAGATACCATTTATTAAAAGTCCAGACTCTGGGATAGGTCCATAACCATGACCAATCCAAGTAAGTCCAACCATCCAATACCCAACAAATAACCATACCAAAACTAAAATAATAACCAAGAATGAGTCCATAACATAAAAGGATTGAACAATCATAAATACAGTCCAATGGTATTAGCCCCAATACCAATGCCAATACTAAAGCTGACACCATAACCAACACCACCCATACTAACCCATAGTAGTTCCATAAAGCCTCTAACCAAAAGTAAAACAATATTCGGTTAGAACATGTGATGTGTGAGCAGATGCTAACATATTTGAGGCTTTTAACTGAGAATAATTGCAAAGTCTTAAGCAACTTTTGTTGTTTTTAATTGTTTTATATTTAATTTTGCAGTAGAAGTCAAGAGGCAAGAGAACCAACAATGATGGAAGTAAAAGAGTGGCTGACAACATTCCTGATAAGTCGTAAGAACTCTGATAGGTTATCAGCTTTATCATCAACCTTAGACGGAGATTGGACTTCAGTTGGAATTCCTGATGACATTTGTGATAGACCGTCAGAAATGTGATAAGCCATCATAGTCGCCGTTAGCCTTAGACAGAACATGGCAGCTAAGGTAGAGAAGTGACGACATTGTCTGATATGTCATCACAGTTTTGATAAGCCATCAGGATTCAGCCTTAAGTAGAAATTCTCAAAATTAAAGGGGAGCTGACGACATCCGTGATAAGTCATCAGCCTCCTGATAAGGCGTCACGCATGTCGTCACCTAATCCGAGAAGAACACTGAACTCTGTGATTTTGTTTCCATAATTAGGCTGAAGTATTTAAAGCATAGTTTAGGGTTTTCTAGAGGGGATTCCGAACCTATTTTGGATCACACGTATTTTGTTATTTTCTCTCTAGTTTCTTAGCTTGAACAAAAATAATTAACTTTGAAGAGATTATCATCAATATTTTAGGATTTCTACTTTGATCGAATATGAGAAACACTCATTGCTATTCATTTTGTTGTAAGTTCATCTTTTAAATTATGAATTCAACTTGTTGTATCGATTATTACATTATGAGTGGCTAAATCCCTTTAACCTGAATTATGGGATCTATGGGTTAGGTCTTGGTAAGTTGATAAGTGTTCAAGATTCTAAAGGTAATAGGACTCCTTGAGAATTCTGAGGTTTTAATTATTGTCTATTGGTTGCAAATGATAGATAGCACCTACTTTGATTTGCTTGAGATAAGAAATCAGCTATAGTAGGAAGTGAATTATTGACAGGGACTTGGAAGCTACTAACCTTTCATTTAATAATTGACGTTGTAACAAGGTTAATTAACCTGAGGTGAAGTCTGGTCACTGAATGTAAATTCCCTAAGTCCGAGAGGATTAGGTAATTAAATGCTTAAGTAGGTTGAGAGACATTTAGGCATAACTTTGATAAAGACAATCTGTTGTTCCTACCGATCGTGAGAATCTTGAATCACTATTAGCAGCTGTCAAGTACCAAAACCCATAGTGAACATAATACCGGTTTTCTATAAACTCTTGATTACAAACACTGAAACTAAAGTGACCAATAATTATTTGCTAAATTCTCATAACCCCTATTTTACCGAAAACTACTAACTATCAGTTGATTAACTCGCATACAACTCATATTCACACCATATTCCTTGTGGGATTTGACCCCAACCTAGTTGGGTTATATATTGACAACGATCGCTTACATTCTCACATGAGAGGTGTAGTTTGAGCGTTATCAACATGCCCCCCTCCATAGCCAAAACCAATGTCTACAAAATTACCAAAGTATGAAACGACATTCATAATATGAAATGGAGCCTTCTAGAGTATGGAATCTCACAACTTCAATCCAACCAAGCTGATCTTGAGTCCGAGCACTAAGCAGGAGGAATGGAATGGCTAGTTCCTGCATCGCGTGGGGATACAGCTGTCCAAAGATGGGTTAGTGGGTGAATGATAGCAAGGACTCAAGATAACGATAAAATAATGCCAACCTTGAAAACCAATTATACCAACCATATGAATTCACAATCCATACATACATATGTATAACCATGGTGAGAAAGGGAACCGGGTTTATCATGTCTTTAAAACCATTAACCTGGGTATGTGTAGCTTAACCATCCTAGAACTACCCACAGGCTATATGGGTCCAGTGTAACCCCCTAAACAGGCCTCAATACGTGTAGCCACATGAACCGGAGATACCATAGGAGTAGGGGATTATCGAATACCTTTTGCTCTCCAAGATACATATGTACGAGTGTACTTAGGGGATTCCCGTGTACCCGGTAAGTATCATATATGATCGCCATGATCAATCCTCATGTCGGCAAACATGAGTTTCCAGTGTTCGTCCATTAGACTCACACCTTTACGGTTAGCTATCACACCCCACCATTATAGCCCAATTAAAACCATTACCACACAACAAAACCACAATTCCACTTATTATTAACCAAGGCTATAAGTAGTGGTATCATCATACTGGCTATATCTTGTAAGCAATATCCTTATCCATCCTTTCTAAGAAGAAGGGATTCTCATGTACCCATAGAATACATTATCAAGTTGACTTGGGGGAATCTCATGTACCCCACAAGTGATCATTGTTAAGTTTGTTTGGGGGATTCTCTTTTACCCTACAAGGATGTTCAATTAACCATAACCATGACAACCAAACCTTACCATTTAACCGTTCCAAATCATTTAAACCATTTATACCATTTAGGGTTCCATTACCAAGCTATGCCATACAATAGTTCCATTAAGAGTTCAATAATGTAGTAAAAACATTCTCATAGGCAACTTATCAAATACATTGGGGACATAGTGTTTCCAAAACTAAAACCAAGTACCAATTAACCATTCCTATGCAACCAAGTGTCCAACCCACCATTAAAACATGCAAATCCATAATTAAAATATGGGAAAACCATAACCAAGCATTTATAACCAAAACCCCCAACATATAATTGAAAACCCAAAACCATACAACGATTATTCCATGAAAACAATTCATAAAACATGCCTTTAGTTAGAACTAACAATGAGGGAGGAGTACATGTCTTAAATTACGAAGAAGATGAATTGAGCCTCAATTGACCACCTTGAAAAAAACCCTAGCTTTTTCTTAACCCAAGAGCCTTGAGAGATTTTGAAGGAGTTTAGAGTGTTTGATTGATCGCAAATGGGTTAATGAAGCCCCAAAAAGGTATTTTAAGTCATGGGGTCCCAAGGAGTTATAAAGGGAAATATCCATAATACCCCCAACTTAAACTGTATTAATTTCCTGCAGGAGGGTACAACTCCACCATACCACATGTACCCTATCATACAAGTGGTACCCATCACTCATACCCTAGGCATCTCTTGGACCCCTAACACTGTTCAATATACAACCACCAAGCCCAATTGTATCCAAGGATACGACTATTACCCTTAACCTATACCCATAACAGAACCAAGAGGGGTTGACACTGTCCAACATATGAGTTGGACAATACGACTCATACCCTATCTCACGACTCATGGTGATCCACTCGTACTCAGATCTAAGTTACTTTACTAAGTTTCAGATTAAGTGAAGGAAAACCCAAACCTACGACCTGTCACTAACCATACGACTCGTACCAACCCAAGTCATATCCATTCCAGAAACTCAACCACCCAACACTGGACAACATAAGTATGGGTCACCTAACTGTTGACCAACTCTATTGGAGCCTCATCCGAAATATTGAACCCTTCAAACGGATATTTCTTTCGTTCTTCCAAACTGTCAGGCTTTACTTTTTATTCCTCTTTGGAAGCAGTTGATGGATTATCAACTGTGATAGTATGCTATTCAGCAGTAGCTTCTACTGTGAAATCCATCTGAAAAGCCAGAATTGTCAATGCTAATCACAGAGATATAAAAAAAAAAGATAACTCATCTATTGAAGAAAATCAAACAGGTCTTCCAACTATTTTAATTTGTCCCAACAGATGACCTATTTGTTACAACAGATGGGTCAATTTTTGGAACATATTCAAACATAAGGAAGACCTAGATGATGACTTCTAACAGATGACCGATCTGTCGCAACAGATAGGTCATCTATTGGGATAAATTATAACAGTAGGAAGACCTGTTTGATTTTCTTCAACAGATGAGACATCTGTTGCAATAAATAATACATATGATGCAATAGGTTAGTCATCTGTTGCAACAGATGTCTATATATGTTTAATAATTTTAAACAGATGTGTCATCTATAGAAATAGATATGTAGTCTGTTTGTTTGCTGGAACAGATGATAAATATTCACTTTTCCAACTCATGTTACTCTTCTCCTATGGCCCTTGTACATTGCTCAAAAGTGCAAGAAAGAGGAGTTGCAATTTCTCTTTCTTTGATGCTTAATATTGCCTTGGAAATTGCTTTCTTTATCATCTTAGCCTTAACCTCTAATGGAGTGTATGGATCTGAAATCCTCTTTGATAGAATGACACCCCTTTTAGATGTCAATACCTTTATAGTAACAGTAAATGCATCAATAGCATTAATCACTCCCTCATGTTTCACCTTGCAGCCTTAACATTTGCATGCACAACATAAGATAATAGGGGCAAGATCTCCAAAAGTTTGATTACTCTCTCCAATATTTGTAGTATGCCCATTTAAAGAAGGGTTATATCGACCACCAAAATTAGTAAAACCAGTATGATCATAATCATACTGATTTGTTGTTTCAAAAACTAAAAGAGGAGCGTCATTAACCCCAACAACATCACCTTCACTACTACCACCATCAACAGCTCCATCACCACCACCATCACCAGTAGCACCATCAACAACAACTAGCCTATCCTCCAAAAATATTTTTCTTGTGATGGTTGTTGCTTCAACCAATTCATTTTTTATTCTATCAATTACCTTAGGGTCCAATAAAGTTTGCACAAACTGTAAAGTAAGAAAAATGACAGCTTCAACTCTCGATTGGTCGGAACAAGCCACGTATGCACAACCTAAAATAAATCAGTACATATATTAGAATGATGATTAAATTATTTAAATAAATTATTAATTAAAATAAAAACTTAATTAGAATTAGACTTATTTCTTCCTCCAGGGGGGTGAAAAGGTCAGAAATTTTTCTTTTTTATCACTTTTGGCCGACAACCATCTCAGGATTCTTAGACATAAAAAAATTTCTTGGTAGTTCAGTTGTTGTCTGAGATAGGAAATAGCTCCAAATGCCCAAGCCTATAAAATTACGCCAATAAATAAAAAGCATTATTCAATAAAAAAAATGAATCATAATAAAAGAAATATTTACCATTAAAGCCCACGAAAAGCATATAAGTTGACTGTTTTTGGCATTAATGGAGTTAACAAATATTTGACAGTCATTTAGAAACTTTCATAACTCCAAGGATAGCTGTTAAATGCCTCAAGATCCTCGAAGATCTTTATTAAATCAAGTGGTATGTTTTTGTTAACGTCTCTCGCCCAAAGAATATTATGTACAAACCAAACCAAGCACAATGATTGTTTGTGCTTCTTTGAAAGTCTTTTACCTTTCAACTCTTTTATCAAATTTGTGTTTTTGAAGCTTGGACCAACAAGGGACAACAAGTCATCACCATTACTTGACTTGCCTTTGTCTTTTGGTGTGCGGGGTACTTTTTGGGTTAGAATATGTATAGGTTTAGAGGGAGGATAACATTTTAGTCCAGTAACTATGACAAACTCCTTCCAACCAAAACAAACCGTCATGCCACAGTAATTTATCCACACCTCATCCATCTTATCTTTACTTTCATATATAAACATACGCTTGAGAAGATCATACACCATGCTCATTTGAAAATGAGCATTGTTGTCCTCTGGCAAATCAAGATATTGCCCAAAGCAGTTGTCCCTGAAATAAGCATCTAATTTTTTGTCTCAAAGTATTTTTCTAAAGATATCAAAAGATTTTTCCATGGATGACTTTACCACAAAATCACCAGTTAAATTTGTGGCACCATCGTACTTCATTCTCATAGGATAACTATCAATGTTGAAGGTTTTGACCAACTCATCAGTGAAAAGGCTATTAGAATTTGGATTATCTCTTTTGAAACTTTCCTCTTCCTCATGTTCATTCTCTTCTGCTTCTTATTGAGATATCGCTTGTACAGCAAGCTTATAGAGTGGTGGATGTAGCCTAACTACTTCACTTATTTATTTACTTGGACTTGGTTCGCTTTTTTTTCTTTTGGAAGCCATATTATCTAAAAGTAAAAGGAAAATAAAAAAGATTATAATTGATTAATGCATCATTAAAAAAAATGATAACAGTAAATCTAACAAGTTAACAATTCCAACAGATGAGTGATCTATTGGAAACAATAAAAATAGTTTCAATACTGTTGTGATTTCTTCCAACAGATCACTCATCTGTTGAAATAGATGACTGGTTTGTACAACAAATCATTCATCTGTTGCAACGGATGAGTGATCTGTTGGAAGAAATCAAACTGTCAGTATTGTTTATATCTCTTCCAACAGATAGGTCATCTATTGCGGTAAATGACCCCGCTGTTGAAAGAAATCAAAGTCTTGGACATGTCATCTGTTGGAATAATTATTAGGATTTCATCCAACAGATGATTCATCTGTTGCAATAGATGGTTTATCTATTGAAAAAAGAATAGTAGCAAGATTTATTCAATAGAACAATAGTAATCTCACTATTTATCAATACACCATTTTTACCAAGACCAACAACAACCCACAAACAACAAATCAACCAGCACACCAACACAACACACAAACCAAGAATTTTAACATTAACCAGCAACACCACCAAACACCTCTTTATACAAACACAAACAACCAAAAACTTCAAAAAACACAACAAACACTAATAAATCAAATCAACAGTTGTTTGTTAGATTTGGTCACAATAGATGTCCCCGAAAAAAAAAAATTCAACTCTCACTACTTTTTACAACAATGTTCGGCAACAAGAACTATGGGAAGAAGAAAAAATTATATCACTTCGAAAAGATAAGAGAAGAAATACCACAAATTAGAATTTTATTGAGTCCACATTTCAAATTTAAGCAACAAATATTGAAATTGTTAACCATACTAAAAGAGAAGTTAACTCAAGTTCCTCTTTTTCTTCATAACTAAAAAGCCCTAATTTTTTACCTGTGAAGGTTGAGGAGGAACGATGAAGAACTCAAAGCTGCTGCAGCCGAAGAATGTTGTCTTTTTCTTCATAACTAAAAAGCCCTAATTTTTTTACATTTGTAGGGGAGGTGCGGATTAGGTGCGTAGTTTCAACTAGATAATAAATACGTATGTATTTAATTTTATAATGAATATTATTGATTGGAATAATTTTCATTTTTATCTTCTTGACTTAAGATGTTTTATTAATTCATATTCTAAATTAGATATTATCGTGATTAAATTATCTAGTGTTTTAGGATCCTCGTTAGTAATATGTAACCTTTCGTATTCTAGGTATAAATTATATAGTTGGGTTTCTATTTCTTTTAATGATTTATTCTTTTCGTAAGATGTATTCATTAATTTGTTTAGTTTATTATTTTATCCTATTGAAATTTTAGCAATTTTTGTGTAGTATTTTATTCTAACTTTGCTATATTCAATGCGTAGATTTATATTTTTTATTTGACTAATTAGTATTTGTTGTTCATGTATAACTAATTTTCCATCTGCATTAAATAATTTTTCGTACGTATTAAATAAATTATTACTTGTATCTTCCTTTTCTAAGGTTAATTTTATTTTAAGTAATTTTTCTTCTAGTTGTTTTTTCTCTATTTCAAGTTGATTTCTGTAATTAACTTCTTCATATATCCAATTTTGCCTTTCTCTAATTTTCTTTATATATTCTAACATCTTTTAATCTGAATAATATCCATCTGGGTAATTATCTAGGTATAACTGTGCTATCCAATTCATAATTTCAATTTCATAGTCTAGTACTTTTTCTAATATTATTCTCTTAATATCTATAATTTCTATGTCTTTAAGTATATATAAGATTAAAACTTTAAGATTATCTATCATTTAAAATTGACTAAATATTTTATTATAATATTTTGTAGTTGTTTGTTTCAGGCTTAGTAGTTCTTGTATATTTTTATTAAGAAATTCTATGTAATTTATCATGCTAAGTATTTATAAGAGTAGTTAGGTAGGCATGGTATATAATTTACTCTAGTCATGTAATATTTACCAAATGCTTTTTCTAATATGATTTTTCTTATATCTACTACTTTTATATCTTTAAGTGCATACAAAATAAGTATTTTAAATTTATCTATCATCTCATCAGATAAATAATTATTCATTTTCATAAAATTGCTTTTTTCAAAATATTCCCTTCAACCATGTTCATAATAAAATATGGTCATGTTAGATTACTATATACTAGATTATTCTTAAATAACATGTTCTTCGGTCACTATTAGCATGGTAATCTGGATATTTTCCCTTAAACAGCGCCTCTACTCTGGTTACTCCCCACCACGGCTTCTTGCCTTATTGGTTTCACCTTTAGGATGGCATAGTCCTTAGGGATCTTTCTCCGTTTCCACTTTGCTAATAAACTTCTTAACATATTATTCTTCGAATAATTCTACTATAAAGTAACTAACATGAATTTATTTTATCATACCATGATTGTTGGGAATTATGAATTTAGCTATTCATAATCATAAATAAATATACCTGTTCTGGTAGGTTTGATATTTCTGAGCTTTGTTCCTCCATAGATTTTTCCATTGAAATATACCTGTTTTTAATTAACTGAGCAAAATATTTTTTGTGGATTTGAGAGAATATTTTCTTCAACGCATGAAGGCTTGCTTTGCAATGCCTTCTGCTTTCTCTATTTATAGAATGAACGGACATTTACATGTATTTGCAAAAGATTAAAAAGCTAGGCTAAAAAACAAAAAAAAACTTAAAAAGTCTTCTAACCTAAAAAGGCTACTCTACCTAGGCTTAAAGAAAGTCTTTACAAAAATAGTATCTTAAAGACTTTTTACGTAAATACAATTTGTACATTAAATATTTTGCCTCCGCTGATTTTATCGTATCTGCTATGTCTCCATTATTGCTCTCTTATCTCTTCTTCCAGCTGGCGTTCTTATCTATTTTATTCTAGCTGAACTGCTGGGACATCATTATCTCCTCCATTACATTTTGAACATCTGTGATCTGGATATTTATGTCCAATAGTCTTGCAGTATCTGGTCAATAATTCTTCCGAAATAAATTTTTCTCTGATAGCTCTGGCAATAGGTTCTGTTTCTGGTTTAAGCAACGTGATAATCCATTGCCTAATAGTTTTCATATCTGTTTCTCGTAACTCTTTTGAATTTGAATATATTAGTACATGATCTCTCGAATAGTAGTTCCATATGAGATTTTGTTTGCAATATGTATTTGCTAGTTTTTGTAAAATTGTAGATAATCCGATAATCCTCTTGTTTGCTTAAAATTTTGGTATCTCGATTCTAGGTATCTCTGGTTGTGAAATAATATCTTGTGGTATAATCATATCTCGTGTCATTCCTATCTTTACAACTTGTATAGGTTTTTTAACTTCATCAAATAATATCTCTGCTGGTGCCGCGTAAATTTTTATAAAAAACAAGGTACCTTTGGTTATTCTTTTAAAAATGATAAATGCTTCATATATTTCTGGTATAGTGGATATCTCAGTTCCGTCCGTGGTATATACAGTACTAAGTAGTCCATATTCGTAGCAAGTTCTAACTATGTTTGGTTTGGTTTTAGGTAAGGCAATTAGTTTATTATATCTGGTCAATCTCTGGGTTATATAGTTTGTATCTGGTTCTTGGACATTTGTAGCTTTGGGGTTACTATTCAAAAAGGTTTGTATATTGTAGATATTTTCTATGTATTTTTGGGATGTGTAGTTATAAACCTTTTTATCTTGGTTCAGACTATCTCGGTATGTGGTAATTTGTGGGGGTATAAACATGGGATCTTTTGATGTATTTGGGGTATATGGTTTTTCAAATATTTTATTCATATTCATGTTCTGGTATCTTGGTCGACCAACTCCTTTGCTTGTACCTGCAGAAGTAGATAGATAAACGTTATGGGTTTTATGGAGTATCCCAACGTCTCCTTCTAGCTCTGGAATTTTAATGTCTTCCGATCGACATAGCTCTGCACACTGCTGAGTTAGCTGATTTGTAGCTATAGACTTCAGTTTACCTTCATTAGTCTTTAGCTTTTCTATCTCATTACCCATACTGTCCACTTTCATTGAAAGCGTAGTTATGGTGTTGAGTATTTTTTCTAGAGTATCTTCTTCTATGATATCAGTCTGTGTAGCTTTGTCTTGATATGTAATCTGCAATAACATTTTTATTAGTACCAATTACTTCAATTGTAAATGTAAAATTTAATATATTCAATACTAGTCTCCGAATTTCTTTTGTTGTAACTGAATTTTGTATTTTCTTTGTTAGCCACCAGCGTACTTGTGTATTATCTGTTCGCACAATAAATTTGTTATATACAATATATGGCTCAAATGCTAACAAACATTTATATAATGAACATAATTCTTTTCTATTTATTTCTCATTTTATTTCTGTCTCGTTGAACGTACCTGAGTAATATCTACAATGGTGTTCTATTTTTTCTGCTTCATATTTATATTTAAGTACTCCTCCGTAACTATATTCACTAGCATCTGCTTCTACTATATATATAAATTTTTTATTTTCATCTGGAAATTGTAATTTTGGTAATTCTTTACAAAGTATTTTTATTTTTTGAACTTGTCTTTTATCTTCTTCATTATAGTTATATTCTATATCCTTTTTTTAATTTTTTCTGTAGTGGTTTTAAGTTTTCTGCTAATTTTGAAATATATTCTCTTACTTGGTTTACTAATCCTAAAAATGATTGTAATTTCTTTTTCGTATCTAATTCTTCTTTCGAATTTACTATTTTTTGTACTATATGTTGTTGCATTTTTACTCCACTTTTATCTATTTGTATTCCTAAAAATTCTATCTGATTTTTCATAATTTCAGCTTTCTTTTTATGAAAAACTCAAAGCTACTGCAGCCGAAGAATGTTGTCATGTCAATTGACGGTTGAAAGTCAAAAAGAAACTCAAAACTATTTATCGTCGAAGGTTGAAGTCATCGGGGATTGAACGGGGAAATTTGCAGAACTGTTGGTTGAGAGAAGTTTGAGAGAGAAACTATCGAGAGAAAGGAGAGAAACGGTTGATGTGGAGCGGAGCGGAGTGTGAGTTGATTTATATTTTTAAAATATTAGAAAATTTAAAAAATATTAATTAAATTTAATCAAGTTATTAAATTATGTTTAACCCTTAAAATTAGTCAATGTAGTCAATACCACATTCAAGACTTAAAAACACTTTCCCTTCAATTTTCTCAAGAAAATTACTCTACAAATACAAATGTCTACCAATTCCCATTTTAACTTTCCACTAAGAATATTAGACTAGGATGGTTTCTACCAGTTTTCTGCGGGTTCAGACGACAATCACAAGTGAAATTTAAATCAAATATGCTTTCAAACAGAAAACCAAAACATTTTATTTAACTTTACCAGAGTGCACACTTAATAGTACGACAGAATTTTACACAGAATTAGCATATAGGGATACATACAGCACGGCTTTCTTAGAAAGTGTAGCTACAGCTTAATAATAGCTTAGAGTTATTCCATATACAACTACGGTGAAAACCTCATCAGGTTAAGCAGGCTTCCAAACCGTGAGCACTTCTTGAAACATCTCTAGCATCAAATCTCTATCTGCCTGTCTGAAGAAGTTGTTAATATCATCCCTAACATCATAAATCTTGCCAAAATCAAACAAATACATCAAACAACCTTTTTTCAGTTTATTTAGTTGGTAAAGCCAGGCCTCTTGCAATCTTTCGAGGACATTCCCTGAGTTGATGTCTTCTAGGAGACTTTCCTCACAAGCATTCTTCAAATCTACAATGACATACTTGTTTGCTGCACCCAGCAGTGCCAACCGGTGCTTCCAGAAATCCTCTTGTTTTATCGTCCCATATAAGTAACTGAGAAGGGCTGTGCATGATTCTGTTGACATGTCTTCTATGTCGATCATAGAGGACTCTTTCTCCCTGAGATCGTGAAGGAACATGCTGTGGAAGACAGGGGAACTAGCAGACAGTATCGCTCTGTGAGCTTTCACTGATCCATCAGCCGTATTAACTGTAACATCAGCATGGACGGACTCATCAAGCATGCGAGATAGGCATCGGAGAGTACTTTGGGTAGCTAAAGATTGCAAAATCATGTCATTGGGCCATATAGATTTTCCTTCTCCACCCTAAAGGTTCAATTACCACAGGTTACTAAGAGAAAGATCATGAGTTCAAAAACATAATCAAGGTTATTTTATGGTAAATGCTGAGAAAAAACTTTTTCATTCTTTTTCATTTTCTGTAAAATGGAATATTTGGAAAATTTCATTCTTTCTCATTTCAAACCTGCTGAAAGGAAAAAATAAAATAAAAAAAAGGAAGTCAATTACATACACAAGCCCTATCTATTACCATCAGATAGGTATTTTATCAGAGAACCATTTCATGTAACAAACTCATACACTCACGCATATAAAACACACACTTGAACACTGCAGAACATCACGAAACTCACATTTGGTGTGTAGATCTTCAGGTCGAGGAACTCAACATCAATGATGAATCGACCTTGTAAACAAGAATCAATAGGCCACACAAAGTCATCGCTTGTTCGAAGCAGCCTCTCATACACTGCAACACGGACCGTCACAGGATTATACATGCAACATAACATGTTGAATATAGTTAATGCAGAACTATTAATGAAATTCAACTATGATAGAGGTGACAAGGTGTCTGATGGACATATGTTGCAGGCTCTTTATCCGGACAACCAAAGAAAAAACAATGAAGCACAAGAGTCTACAATTCCATGTGTCTGCACATGCAGCTGAAGAACATTCAACTAGCAACTAAAACCGCAACAATCCTTAACTAAGAGCGTAAAAAAGCACATGACAGTTAGGATAGCAATTATTGGTATATTGATAGCCTAAGGCAGTCTAGATATTGGATCTTGTCCTACAAGAAAGGGCACAGACTTGATTTAGAGTGTGTACAGAGAAGTCCTTTTTCTTAATGAACAAAACGAAGTCTTAGCTTCTGGTCAACAAAACAAAAAATTTGTCCATATAAAGAAGGAAAATTTTATGCACACCATTAAGGACACTGTGTAGAACACTAAACTACTTTCTCTAATTTTTCTGTGCTTTTAATCTACAATAGTCCGAGTTGCCTAGGATACCTCATCACAAGCATGCAGCAAGCAATATAACACCCATGTCCTGTCCCTTAAGATTACACATGCCATGGTGATTTATAGTACATACTCATCCCCCAAATTAGAGGTTGTCTGATATATTAGAATGAGGTATTTAAAAAAATAATGTGAGTAGGAGATGCGTAGAATAATTCCTTTCAAAAGAAATCACAATAATTCCTTTCTATGACTGGGCATATGTGTACTGCATGTTTCCATTTCAGATATGAGCACAACAAATGACTTGATAAATTATTAAGTAAAAATGTCCAAGTTTCCACCTCTCCAGGAGTACAGGAATAGACATTTTAGGTGACAGTCCAAGAGAACGTTTGAACACTCTATAAGTAAATTCATCTCTAGCTGCTCAGCATAGTACAAATCAATTACCAAATCATCCATATGTAAATAACCATGATGACAATTGACGTTATAGATAAGTTACACTTGCGTGGCAGATACAGAATATACGATTTGCAACCAGACATTTGTGAATAGAACAAGGATTACGAATTTGAGAAAGAAATATTAAGACCAGGCTGAGCTAGCTTTCTGCTGGAAGGACCAGAGAATTTTAGTGAAAAAGAGAAATGAAATCAATAACTGCAGCATGGCACCCATCAATTCAAATAGCATGGGATCAGCTAATATGTAAAATTTAAATGCTAGGAGAACAACCCTTGTTCTATGTCTCCTTTTCCCTTTCCTTGGGAAATAAAAGAACAACTTACTTGTCAACTCTGTAACAAATGCTTGTATCACGAGCCTAGCAATCACCTAGGATGCAACAACAGAATGTCCTAACATCTACATTGCATGCTTGTTATACTATTAGAGTTAATGACATGTAGCCAGCAGAGGCGGATCCAAGATTCAAACCTAACGCCTGACGGGTTCAATTTTTTAGGTTCTTAGCATAAAATACATTGTACTTATGAAATTATGGGTTTAAAATTTAATAATCTTTTTGAAATTTTAGTTTTCTCTTTACATATATATATGTATGTTCTGCTGGGTTCAGCTTAGCTCATATTTATAGGGCTGCTTCCATCTATGGTAGACAGATGTACGCTGTTCTGCCAAACAAATTGAAGCATCTAAAGCATCCACCAAACAGATCAATACCAAAAGAAGAAAAACAATTTCAAGAATGGGCATTGCCTCCTTTTTCTTTTTGTCGTTTATATCTTTGGGGAGTGCAAGGCATAGTATTATGAGCCAAAACATTTGACAGCAGAGGCGGATCCAGGATTCGGAAGCTCCGTATGCCACTTTGTTTTGAACAATAACGTATACTCCGTACGATATTTTAGGATAGTGGAGTCAATATTCAAAGAATAAAATATAATTATATCTATCAACAAATGTTGGTACTACATGAAGGCTTGCCTAGTTGGTATTGTCAAGTGCTTTTTTAAGAGAAAAAGACAGCATAGTGCTAAAAATCATTCTAAAAAACTGAAAATACAGTGTTGAGCGGGGATCGAACCAGCGCTGCTGGAGTAAAACCCAGCCATTTCGACCACTTGCACCACCAATTCCTTTGATATTGTGGGTGCCAAGCATAATATTTATACATTAACTAATACATATACACATAAATATACAAAGTTTCAACCGAGAAGTGCGGGTGTCGTGGCACCCCAAACCTTCTACATAGATCCGCCCATGTTTGACAGTTGAATTCATCCTACATATATTTAGTTGTACTACTTTTCGATGCCAATCGCCTTGGTCACACTTTATATGACATGCCTCAATTTTCACAGGCGAATTGAATATGTAATAATATATGTGGTCCTGCGAACATATATTTTGTAAAGGGTATACAAATATCATAAAAAAGTTCAAACGAAGATAAGTTTGTCCAAAATTAGTGATCTTTGCAAGAATAGAAACTAGACCATATCTTTTAAACATCCAAAATACAAACTACATCAAACAAAACGGTACGAATGGATGGGAATACCTAATACAACACCGTAATAATAACAAATGACCTGCTATCCACCAACAACAACATACCAAGACCCCGGTGAAATCCCACAAGTGGGGTCTAGTGAGGGTTGAGCGTACGCACGCCTTGCCCCTATCTCGTGCAGGTAAAGAGACTGTTTCTGGAGGACCTTCAGCTCAAGTACGACATATGAAAATGGGTATGAAAAAGGGAAACGACAATGAAGAAACACAACAACTAATAAGGGCACAGTAACAACCACAGAATAGTGCGATAACCTAAATATAATAAACAACAAATGATAATAGAAGCAAAAGCAAGACACTATAAGAATAAGGCTAAACCCCTCGAAAAGCAAAACAACACTTCATAACTACTAACCTGAAGAGTAATAATAACAAATGACCTAATATGCACCAAATTAGCAACATAAATCAAGGATATATTGCTAAGTAAATCGACCTCTGCAAATTGCAATAGGCAAACATACTCGAATAGGTGCACACTGCGCACCTAAACAATAACATACCCTGTATAATCCCAAACAGTGGGGTCTGGGGATGGTAGTGTACGCAGACCTTACCCTATCTAATACCTTAGAGCTAGAGAGACTATTTCAGATAGACAGCCTAAACATACAATCAATAACAGAATAGCTAAGAAAAAAAAAAGAACATGAAAGTAGAGTTTACCAGGAGATATATGAGGCCTGCGATTCGTTCCAGTGGTGGTGACACGTAGCATAAAGCGAGCAAAGGGAGGAGGAAGCTGTTCTTTGGAAAGACGAGAGGGTTCAGGAAACAAACGAATATACAAATACCGATTCTTCTCGATTGACAAGTGCCTTAATCAAACATCAACAATTTCAAAAGCAGAAAAAAGAACTAACAAAAAGAGAAAGGTGATCATGATAGCAGAAAGCAAGTACTAGAAAAATAGAGTAAAAGTTAGTAGATATGATACCAGTTCCAGATACCAATTTTAAAAGGGTCAGATCTTTTGTAAGTGGATGCTCCGAAATTCTCGATCCTCCATTGAGCTAATCTTGATAGAGTCTCTACCTTCGTGTCTGTCATACTACTGCTTTTTCCTTTCCTCTACTGCTACAGTGAATAATAATTTTGCTTTAGGGGAAGCGGTGGAAAGCTTGTGTGGGAGAGGTAGTGGACTGATTTTAGAAAATGTTTGTTGATGAGTCAACATTATTTTATGTGAAGAAGGTTGAGACGACAATTTTTGACGAGCCAGTAGATTTGTTTCAGTAATTTGTTTATCTGCTTTTAATTTAATAGGAGTAGTATAAATAGGGGTGGGTATAAATATCAAAAAATTGAAATACTGAATCGAATTGAATCGGATCGAATCATTTTGATTTTTCGGGTTAGGTTTTTTAGTTTTCCAATTTGGGTTTGGTTTTTTTTTTTACAATTTCGATATTTCGGTTCGCGTTTCGGGTTTTAGGTTCACATAATTTCATTTTTTGGTTTAAATCGAAATTTTCAATATACCTTTTTGTAATTATATAATATATATTTAACTTTTAAGGCTTAGAAGAATTTAGATACATTGAATTGAATGATTGAATCCATTAAAGGGAACACATCTGGGCCTGCTACACTATATTATTTAATATATCTATATTATTAAATTAATATATTCCAAAAAGGCCCTAAATCAGTAAATTGATTTCATTCCAAAAGGCAAAGAAACCTAATTCCTAAATTCATAAAGGCTGCTACTCTTAATCGTTCATTATTCAACAAGAAGCCAAGGCAAGAACCCTGATTCTTAAATTAAATATCTTAAGAACTCAACGAAGGAGAACGCCGGAGCAATGAATGGCGAAGGGGAATGACGAACGGGCGAACCAAGTCCAACGAACCCGGTACCCTTTGGCCTTTGTTTGTCTTCTATGTGAGACTAGTGTTATGTTTAAAGATTTTGTGTTTACACAATGTCCGTCTAATGTGTTTACAAATTATGTGTGAACCGTTTCTAATTCTATGTGACTACTGTTGTATATTATAATTTTGACTACTGTTATTTTTGTTATTCTGTTGCTAAGAAAAAGGCCTGGTTACTGGAATTGATTATTCCAGTTTTTATCATAGTGAAGTACTGTTTCTGCCATTCCTTTGCTAAGAAAAGGGCCTGGTTAGTGGTTACTGGAATTGATTATTCCAGTTTTTATAATATATGTTCATGTTATATATATATATATATATATATATATATATATATATATATCTAAATGAAAATCATAATCAAAAATTAAAACAAATATCTAGACTAAAAAAGTATAAAATTAAATTAAAACAAATAACTCTCTATACAGCATAATGAGTTATTATACTTGTTTTCTAGATGAAAAAACTTTAATCACTATTTTAAAAGTGATAAATTTGAACAAAGATCTACGGGAGAAAATCCTTGATAAGATTATAGAGTCATTTGTTCAAGAACAATGGTCTATCCATAGTTATTCATATATAGATTCAGATGAAGATAGCTATTGGCCATATTCTGATGATAATGATTATTGATCGTACGAATATGATGATGGCTATTATACTGACTAATTGTCAAATAATTCCGCAACCTACCCTGTTTGCGAACAACACCATTTTATATATATATATATATATATATATATATATATATATATATATATATGACTTGGACAACACTAATTTAACATTAAGAATACAAGACCGAAAAACCAAAATTATTAAACCAAAATAAAACCGAACCGAAATAAAACCGAACCGAAATTTATATAAATCGAACCAAACAAATTCAGTTCGATTTTCGATTCTTGTAATTTCAAAATTGAAAATCGAAAAAATCGAAATAAAAAAATTAAACCCGAACTGAAGTACCGAACGCCCACCCCTAAGTATAAAATTTAAGAGAAGTCATTATTACTCTTTCTATTTCTATCTATTACTCCTATTACTACTGTACTATATTTAAGGAAGGAGCGGCTGGAAGCAGGTAGCTGGCAGCTAGTGGTCACATGTCTGCTTTCAATTGACTGTTGTTTTTTTTAGATTTTTATATTATTTTTAATTAATTATTATATAATATTTATATATTAAAAAATTAATAATATTTAATAAAAAATAAAATAGACATTTTTAAAGTAAAATTGATATTTATGACATGACTATTTCAGCTACTTCAACTGTAATTTTATTAGATCACCTATAATTAATTATGAGTCATCTGAATATTTAAAATTTGTTAATATTTATTTTTTAAAAAATGAAATAAATAAAATAATAAATTAATTCTTGATGTTTTAAATTTGTTCGCAACAAATTTTCGTTAACGCTGAAATTAACTGCAAGCAAAAATAAAATAAACAAAAAGAATAATTCTATATAAATGAATTTTGCGGGTACAATTCTGTTATTCTCTCGATTCTTCTCTCCTAAGTTTTTCCGTGATTCGAGGGCCTCTGCAGCGTGATTCTCGAATGTAGGATGATTTGAGACTCCTAGAAATGTGTTTGGATTTTCAAGAATTGTCTAAAAGCACGTCGTCTTGTCGAGTTGATCTCCGGGCAGAACTCCGTTAGTCAATTCATTGAAGAGTTGTGTAGTCAATGCAAAAGTTTCCTCCTGTTACCCCATATTTTTAGTTGTGGAGGTAGGCCTTAGTTGCTTGTGATTGGCCAAAACATGTCCCTTTGACACTTGGCACCTTTTAACTGGTTGTTGAATTTGAATGAGATTTCCACATCATTTGTACATATGGCGACGTCTCATTGGTTTTGGATTTGATTGGGATGCCACATCACTTGATGAGTTTGGGCTTCAAAGTGAGATGGACCTTGGTGAATAATAAAATAGGCTTATTGTTTTTTTTTAGCCCAAAATAAGTTTAAACCCAATAACATATGGCTCAAATTCAAATTTTATATGAATTTGATCCAATAAATTTTATGTGTCTACAGATACCTCCTACTTTAAGGTTGGTCGACGTGTAGGCTTGCCGAAACTTGGCGGCGAGACTTGAAGTACTCATGAATGTGTTTTCATTCTCGTGATTTCAAAGGTATTTGTTTCTCCCAATGTTGATCATGTAAATTGAAGCATCGTGCGGTTGGTACCGACACTTATCGCCAGATTGAAATTTCACGTATTTGACATCAATCCGCATAAAACCCAGAAACTTCATCCGGTCAACACTGTAGAAGTGTTACATCTTTATTTTTTTGTGCAGGTTTATGCAAATGGTCTTCATGTCAGACCAAAAAAGTCGACATGATTGATGTTGAACTATTTAGTGCACTACTTCCTTACTGCTTGATGAGAAAGTGACTTGGAATGATCTGATTTTATCCTTGACGACGCTGAAAGTTTTCCATTTTAGCTTCAGTGTGCATGTACTTGGTGTCATTCTTGCAACCTTGTGATGATGAAGTTCTGAGTGTCTACAGTCCATCGTTGCAAAGCAAGTATGTGGTGTATCTCATCCGTGGGGCTCTGCGATAAAGAGGCTTCGAGTGAGAGCATCCCATTCTTTTCAAGGAGAACGTAAGTGGTGCCATTCAGCTTGATAATATTGACATAGGAAGTAGCCTTTTCTGACTTTGGTGAGCAAGTACTAGGCACACGTCCACAAAAATATTTATTCTCCGATGGGAGAACAAAAATATGAGTTGTTTGATTCATAAAAAATGGAATTCAATGTCCTATTTTATCAGTTTTGCGCAGCGTCACGATAACTTCGGTATTTTGATGTAGGAGTACCGAAATCAGGAGCCATTTTTTTTTAGAAACTAGACTCGTAGAGCTATGTCTTATGTATAAATCACAATCAGATTGCACCCAAATCATCCCAGATATTGCCCCAAAACCGATCTTCTAATCTCGGTTCGCTAGTTTCATTAGCTTTGCACATCGTCATGATAAATTTCATATCTTGATATGGAAGTATCGGAATCAGGTTCTATTTTTTGTATTGGAAAGTAGATTCATAGAGCTACGTGTCACATGGAAACTACAATTAGATTGCATCCGAATCGTCCCAGATATTTCTTCCAAAATAGCCTTCTAATCTTGGTTCGCTGGTTATTTCAGCTTTGCACAACGTCACGATAACTTCTATATCTTGACGTGGAAGTATCAGAATCAGGTTCCATTTTTTGTATTGGAAAGTAGACTTGCAGATCTACGTCTCACAAGGAAACCACAATTAGGTTGCATCCGAATCGTCCCAGATATTGCTCCAAAAATAGCCTTCTAATCTTGGTTCGCTGGTTATTTCAGCTTTGCGCAGAGTCACGATAAATTCCATATCTTGACGTGGAAGTATCGGAATCAGGTTCTGTTTTTTGCATTGGAAAGTAGACTCACAGATCTACGTTAAGTGTGAAATACGTCAGCATGTAACCTCTATATTTTCTCAGGTACTTTTCCAATGTTACAGCCTAAATCTTGTGATATTCTATTTCTCCTCAGATTTTGGATACTTCATGAATTTCAGCATCTACTTCAAGTTTTGGGCCGCATCACTTCAGCAATATGTTGAAGGCCAGACTAGAGAAATATTCAAAGCACCACAAGTCTTTTTCTTGTCGAGAAGACTTTATTGCTTGAGAGATAATGAAGAATCTTTTTGCTTTAAGACGACATCTTCATAGGACTCCAAATATGCATTCAAGCTTCATACTTTTCCTTCCTCTTTTTTTAGAGCCATTTACAGTTTAGAATCATGCGGGCCAGGAGTGATATACAATTTAAGCTCGTGCCTTAAGGAGCATTTTAACTTGCAGTTTAGGCTCGTGCGTCGAGGAGCGCCTTGACTTGCAGTTTAGGCTCGTGCATCGAGAAAAATTTTTGACTTGCAGTTTAAGCTCGTGCAGCAAGAAGAATTTTTGACTTGCAGTTTAAGCTCGTGCAGCAAGGAGCATCATGAAGTTTATGCTCGTGTCTTAAGGACGTTTTGACTTGCAGTTTAGGCTCGTGCGTCGAGGAGTATTTTTGACTAGCAGTTTAGGCTCGAACATCAAGGAGCGTCTTGACTTGTATTTTAGGCTCGTGCGTCGAGGAGCATTTTGACTTGCAGTTTAGGCTCGTGCATCGAGGAGCAGCTTGACTTGCAGTTTAGGCTCATGCATCGAGGAGCATCTTGACTTGCCTTCCAACCCTTTGTAATGGAGTACTGTTGCACTCCAGTTTGGTAATTATTGCCCCTATTAGTTGAAGCAGATTTGCACTTGATCTTGTGTTGACTTTTGGAATTTGGAGTTTAGAATCCCTTTGACATTTTTTTCTTTTGCGAGCGATCAATGTCCAAGTATCACCCTTCTTACTATTGGAGAAGTCATTTTGCATGGATTTGCTTTTTATTTTCTTCGTGGTAGGAACTTCAATTGGGTTAAAACTCCCAAATTACAGCATGATGATTCCCTCACCTTTTGGTGATGCCACAGAGCACATGGGTCGTAGAACTTTTGAAATTGATCCTTTTTTATGATCCAGTTCGGTGCTAACATGATTTGCATCAACTGTATCACCATCATCGATAATGATTTTTCCCTCTTGCATTAATGTCAGGATCTTTTCCTTCAGGATGAAACATTTTGTGGTGTGATGACCAACAATGCGGTGAAATTTGCAATATTTAGGTTGTTTGATTCTTCAGGTCGCTTTGACTTTGGAAGTTCAATGACTTCTTTGGCTAGTAACTCGTCAAGAATCCCAGAAATTTCAGAGTCGTAGAAAGGATATACCCTTGCTTGTAACTCCTTCAAGGTTGATTGATTTTTTACCTCTTGCATTCTTGCTTTGGAGCTTCCTCTTTTAACTTTTGTCTTGTGGAGGCCTTCATAAAACTCACCGTTGTCGTCATAGATTCCCCAATTTGATCTTCTGACGAGTCTTTGAATTTCGTGACTTCTTTCCTAAGATCAAAAGCAGGTGACGTCATTCTATGATTTGCAATGCTTAGCTCCATGTCATGAGCCCGCGTAGCTAATTCTTCAAAAGTTCGAGGTTTAATTCCTTGGAGGATATACACAAGGCTCCAATCCATCCTTTGAATGCAAACTTCAATCGCGGAAGTTTCAGAAAGTTGATCCTTACAGTTGAAGCTCAATGTTCGCCAGCGATTTATGTAGTCCACTACAGGCTCACTTTTACTTTATTTTGTGTTTGTCAGCTCCATCATGCTGACCGTACGATGGGTGCTGTAGAAACAATTTAGGAACTGACTTTCTAGTTGCTCCCAACAATCAATTGATTCAGACTCCAAGTTCGTGTACCAATCAAAAGTGTTGCCTTTCAAAGAGCGAATAAACTGCTTGAAAAGAAGATCACCATGTGTATCAGCACTGCTACAAGTCTCAACGAAATGAGCGATGTGTTGTTTTGGATTTCCCTTTCCATCAAATTATTGAAACTTTGGCGGTTGATATCCAATTGGCATCGGTAAGCCCTCGATTTACTTAGAATACGGCTGTGAGTATCCTACGAAACTTTCTGATGGACCGCCATATTGTGTTTTGATGGTGTTTGCAATCATATCTTGCAGTTGTTGAACTGTTTGAGTAGCCACTGAAGCGGATCGATCATCACAGTAATTATCACTTGTCTTGATGAGAGATTCACCATCAATTTTTTCTCGCAGTGTTAGATTATAATTTGACTCTCCAGGACTGTAGAGCTCTAACTTGCTCATAAGTCGAGTGATTTGATGATTTTTCTCATCAATGGACTTCTTCAAGGCTTCAATGGTTTGCTCCATCATTGCAAACTTCTCGTCCAAGTCAATTGCATCAACCATGAACGTGTTGACTTAGAATTCATTAAGTTTTCAGATTCTCCAAAGTTGCATCCAGTTTCAGACGGTTCTTCTGATAACATAGATGCAAAGTTTCCCCCAGGGGTTGTAGTTACTGCAAAATTTTGAGATTTTCTCCTTTTTGTCATCTCCAAAAAGGTAAAGTATTGGGATCTATCCAAAGCACAAGCGTTAAGATTGCGTCAATTGATGGGGCCAATAAATTTGATCTCAGTAGACGTGGCAGTAGTAGACTTCTTGCACGAAACTTCATTGATTTTTTTGAAGTCCATTGTAGTAGTTGAATTTGTGATTTTTTGACTTGTAGGAGGAAGAGATGAAGAGCAGAACTGGTCCCACTGAGTGTGCCAATTTGTTCGCAACAAATTTTCGTTAACGCTGAAAATTAACTGCAAGCAAAAATAAAATAAACAAAAAGAATAATTTTATATAAATGAATTTTGCGGGTATAATTTTGTTATTCTCTCGATTCTTCTCTCCTAAGTTTTTCTGTGATTCGAGGGCCTTTGCAGTGTGATTCTCGAATGTAGAATGATTTGAGCCTCCTAGAAATGTGTTTAGATCTCCAGGAATTGTCTGACAGCACTTTATCTTGTCGAGTTGATCAACTACTTCAATCGTGATTTTATTATATGTAACTCCCCGAGATCCCATCCCGAGACGTCACACGGTGCTTATGACCCCGAAAGACCACAAGCTAACCCTTTACTGATATTTGTACCTGTACACTGCATAATATTTGAAATAAATACGGAAACTAGCCATAAGGTTCAACACATCTATGAATACTCATACTACAGAAAACTGAATACTAATACATTCGTCTGAAAAACCTCTAAACTTTCTAAACTGTAGAGTTGATGGGACAGGTCCCCAACTAACTCCGTCAACTGAAAATAAATAAAGTCTGAAGCAATAATAGTAAACTGAGATTCATCCTCGAAAGAAGAGGACTCACTGCTACTGCTGCTGACTGGGACTGAACTCCTGAGGATACTTTGGATCCTGTGCCTCTGAACCTATGGTGTCAAATAAAACACCATAACGCAAATGCGTCAGTACAGAAATATACCAAGTATGTAGACGGGGTAGGCTAATACAAGGGCTCATGCATGCACAATATTTGAACTGACTAATCATGAAGATGCTGCATGAGAACACATACATGAATGCACAGAACATGAACACAATCATCGCAACTCTAGATACTGAAACTCGGATACCACCTTACTGCAAACTGAACTCACTACTAAAACTAAGATACGAAATCACTGACTCATCTGATACTGATAACTGAGGATCTGGATATACTTACATCAAGGACTGAACTCTGAGCTTACTGTTTTCGACTGACAGAATTAAAGATCAACTTTTCTAACAGATTATTCCGGAGCGATTCTAAATGATAAGAAGTATGATCATGTCCGAATCTGACAACATGAATACTTGATAGAATCTGAGATGGAGATCACGCCTCTCTGACGGGAAATCTCTAGATATGATAATAGGAATACTCAACATGGTCTGAGACTGAGATCAACTTTTCTAACCGATTGCTTTGGAAACTTTATCAATGATAAGAACTATGATTAGATCTGAATCTGATGACAAGAATATTCAATAGAAATCTGATACTGTGATCAAGCCTGTCTGGCGGCATATCTCTGAATATGATATCAAACAGTTGTATATGAGGCCAAGCCTATCTGACAGGATGGTCCATAAATCAATGGAACTATCTGAGTTCCTCATAAAGATAGATGACTGTATCTAACAGTCCTGACTTCTGAAGATTGATTCTGAAACTGAAACTGTGGGAAGTAGTCATCTAACCGACATGCCCCAACCTACCACAGGTGGGGTCCAACCTCAACCCCCGATTGAGAGGGTGCCAATACTGTGCCACGGGTAAAGAAATTATCTTTTCTCTAAGGTCAGGCTCTCTGGCAATGACTATCAATAGGACGTCAAGATTGCTTGACAGGTGACTCCTTTTCCTGTGCTGGCTACACAGCTCTGGAATGCAAAGATTGCTTCTAAGAATCACAACCTCTACTAGCAGGTGAGTTTCCATCCTTGGGTTTGCTCGGTGCTGAATCCTACTCCCAACTGAAAGACACTGATCTGATTCTTAGACTGAACTTAGACTGAGCTAAATCTGATACTGATCATGTTTCTCATAAAATCTGACTGAGTTACGCTGAGATTACTTAGTTTTGTAGCTGACGGAAAAGATATCAAATCATGGTATCTGACTGACGGTACAGAGCTTGAATAGATTACTTGAATCGCTTCTTAGATTAGAACTGCATCACTTAAATACTATTAGATCTTAGATGATTACAGGACTGAGGCTATATTACTAGTGATATAGAGATTACAGAGATAATTGAGATTACTGAGCTTTCTTAAGTTCTGTACTTGTCTGAGGATACAGACTTCTATAATTCACTGAGTTCTGGGAATCATGGCTTGACTGAAATTATCGAGAAACTGACACGGGCTCTAGACAACAGCTCTATTGTCGGGTATAAATACCCCCAAGACTCGATAGCATAAAAGTAAAGCATAATCATTCACTCATCATCGCAAGCATTCGCTCATCATCACAAGCATTCGCTCATCATCACAATCATTCAAGTCTCATCACAATCATTAAAATATCTCATAATCATTAAAGCATCATCATAATTATTGAAGCATTTTCACAGTCGCCGAGGGGCCACTTTAGGCATCTCAGAATCATAATCATATAGTAACGTAGGGAAAACATGCTACTAAATCGTACTCCATTCAACAAGATTTTACCTCAGTTATTTCATACCTATATCAATCTTGACACGTGTTTGGATATCACATAGCTTGGGGAAAATTCATACTATCACGTCATAACCTACTTGCTAACCACTTGGCATATATTAAAAGCTTAACATATATCAAGAGCACATAATTGAGGAATTTACTACTATCACCTCTCCACTTGTTCACTAAGGTCCTTCAACAAAACACTAGACATGCACGGGTTCACACTTATTTGGGAATTTCCTACTACCATGAAATAATTCATTCACTTGGGCGTTTTATCAAACACTAAGCACAAACCAACTCACAATTTGGGGTTTCCTATTCAACATACTATAATGGCCCTTATACTTCACCTATGCTCTTTATAAATCTATGGGGGACATGATTCACTTATTCAATCATTTCTACACCCAAAAGTCATGAACACATCACATAGAAAAACAACTTCAAGAGGTTCTATCACATGAGTTCCACATACTAGGGTCAAAGCTCATAAATTTTGTAGACAAACATAAATCAAAACTCACCAACACATTGAACATCCATTTCAACTCATACAAATTATTAACAACTCATAAACTTAAAAATCTTTGAGTTTTAAAAAGGGTACTTGAGCTTCTTGGATGAAAGGGACCCAAAAATCAACATCTACATACCTTAATCTTTGAAATTAGATGAATTCTAATGCTTGAGACTCTATCCATACTTGTAATAAATAATTCTCGAAGCCCACACTATGAGGAACTTGATTCTTGAAGAAATCTTGAAGAATTTATGGATAATTTTTGGAAGATTAGGGTTCTTGATGAAACCCTAGTTATTTTCCCTTGAGAGAATTTGGAAGAGAAAAATGATGAAATTAGGGTTTTGCAAGAGGTTTCCCATATTTATAGAGGCTTCCAAAAGGTGGAAAAAGACCAAAATACCCTTACAAAAATATTCTAAAATTGCTGGAAAAATATTGCTGACGACATCCGTGACAAGCCGTCAGGCCCGTGACGGGCCATCACGAATTGTCGTCTCAAAAAGGGTGGATTTTGTAAGTTTCTGCCTAAGGCGGATGACGTCGTCAGAAATGTGACAGACCGTCAGAAATGTCGTCAGAAATGTGACGGGCCGTCAGAAATATCGTCACACATTTCCCAGCTTGATATGCTGGAGTAAAATGGGCATAACTCTTTGCTCTGACATCAGTTTTGGAAGAAATTGGTATCGTTGGAAAGATAATTCAAAGAGCTTTCATTTGATATACAGTAGGTCGTCTAATTCGATATATACAAGGAGTTATGGTCGATTTAAGTTGATCTAAATTTTGACGGTCACTAAAACTTGAACGATAGGAAAGCTTTCAACTCGTCCATGAGTTAGGGGACATCTATGATCTTAATTCATGATCAAATTGATTCCAACATGATTCAAAGTATTTCATACTTGGGAGGATATTTCTGAAACATTTTGACTCGAATTTTCGCTTTACCAAATATGCTCTAAGGCTCAGACTGGAAGAGGATTTTGCGAGGCATTACATTATATCATTCTTAATTAATTATTGTAAGTCATTTATGTATTAAAAATTAATATTATTTAATTAAAAAAATAAAATGGATATTTATGACATGCTTGATTCAGCTACTTCAACCGTCATTTTACTATATCATTCTTAATTAATTATTATAAGTCATTTATGTATTAGATTATAAATAATATTTAATTAAAAAAAGTAAAATCGATATTTATGACATGTCTGCTTCAGCTTCTTCAACTGTGATTTTACTATATCATCTCTAATTAATTATTATAAATTATTTATGTATTAAAAAATTAATAATATTTAATTTAAAAAGTATAATAGACATTTATGACATGTCTTCTTCAACTGCTTCAATCATGATTTTACATCCCTAATTAATTATTATAGATCATCAAAGCATTAAAAAATTGATAATATTTTATTTTAAAAAAGTAAAATAGACACAAAATTATAAGTTAACTCTTAATGTTTTAAATTAACTTGATGATTTATATGGTGTCCACTTAAATTTTTTTCACAAGTACTTTTTATAGTAATTTTACTATATCACTTCTAATTAGTTATTTTGAGTCGGATGAAGCTGTTGAAGCAAGCAGTTTGTAGACGACATGCCTGCTTCAGCTGCTTCGATTATAATTTTATTATATCACTTCTAATTAATTATTCTAGATCATGTAATCATTAGAAAATTGATAACATTTCATAAAAAGGGGTAAAATAGACAAAATGATAAGTGAACTCTTGATAGTTAAAATTACTGAAAAGACATGTTTTCACCTCTGAACTTGTCCGCTAAACTTACTTTAGCACTTAAACTAAATTTTTATTTATTTACCCTTCTTAACAATTGATAGTGAATTAATTTCAACCTTAATATATAATACCACTCTCACAACGGAGAGTGTGCCCACACATCAATGCCACGTCAATGACACGTCGGAGCCACGTAAGTGAAATATTTATTAAATATTTTAAATAAAGAAAATACAACCCCCCACCCCCACCATTTTCTATCTTCTTCAACCCCCTTCCCCATTCCTTCTTTCTTTCTCTCGGCACCCCCCATCCACCCCCACCCCTGCAGACACCCTTTTTCCCTTTCTTTGGCCACCCCCATCCCTGCAAACACCTTTTTTCCTCTTTTTTTGGTCACCCTCCATCCACCCCCACCCCTGCAGAATTTTTTTTTTCTTTGGCCACACTCCGTCCACCCCCGCCCCTGCAAACACCCTCCGTCCACCCCCCAAACCTGCAAAACACCCCTACATTGAAGGCTCTAGAAACTTATAATGCTCATCATTGATATCAACTATAAATCATAGGCCAATAAATTAATTAACCGTGATTGTGAAAAATATTATTGCTAATTATGTAACATTTACATTTTTTATTTGAGTTTTAAATTGTTTCTTCATTCTGTTTTCAAATTTAGTAAGTTCAACTCATGATTGAGAAGGTAACAGGCTTCCTTCTGTTGTTTTGCAAAAGATTCATGGAAGGGTTGTTTGCAAATTTTAATTTATAAAAAAATTATCAACCATAAATAAAATTCGAACAAATAAGAATATTCTTCTAAGTTAATACTACAAATGTATAATTAATTAATGGAGGATAAAGAGAATTGGGATAGGGATGATGGTGATGCAGTAAGAAAGAGGAACAGTAGTGCAAGGGTGTGGGGTAAGGGGTGAGGGGTGGGGGGCATTGAAGAAGAAAGAGTAGGGTTTGTTTGTTAATAATAATAATAATAATAATAATAATAATAATAGTAATAATAATTAAAAAAAAAAGTGGGACCATCTCTTTTTTTTAATAAATACGTGTTTTTTCTTTTTTTAAAAAAATTCATGTCAACATTAGGGGTGATATTAATTCACTTTAAAGCTATTTAGGGGGTAAATAAATATGTGTTAAGTTAAAGGTCTAAAGTAAGTTGTGCGGACAAGTTCGGGGGTGAAA
This sequence comes from Capsicum pubescens, assembly GCA_030864215.1. Lineage (NCBI taxonomy): Eukaryota > Viridiplantae > Streptophyta > Magnoliopsida > Solanales > Solanaceae > Capsicum > Capsicum pubescens. The sequence continues at coordinate 128,875,341 of CM061541.1, forward strand.
TGATGTCTTTTCTCTTAAAATTAACTTGACAACTTTTATGGAGTCCACTTAAACTTTTTACAAGTACTTTTTATAATAATTTTACTATATCATTTCTAATTAGTTATTATATATTATAAGTCATTTAAGTATTAGATAATAAACAATATTTAATAACAGGGATAAAATAGACATAAAATGATAAATTAAAAATGATTGGATCGAGTACTCTGCAATAAGATACAAATAAGGTAGGTTAAATCTATTTACAATATCTTAAACAATGTTTGGTGTCTTCAATAAGATGATGAGTAGTGCTTGATAATTTATAAAGTTGCGTAATTTGAATTGGTCCATCCTACAGATGTAAAATTTGACTTGTAGATTTCATGCCACTTCAATCCTTCTTCTTGATGAAATAGTCTCTATTTCTTTTCTATCCCTCTAAATATAGCCATGCTCTTTCTCTGTAATTCACGCATAATTTTAAAATTTAATTTGTAACTTGGATATAAAGAAACAATAAAAATAGTGTCTTAGAAAGAAAAATAATTATATTATTTAATTTGATTTGATCAAGTGAGCTACATATTTAAAAAACTAATATTAAAAAATACACAACCTATTGAGAAAATAATTTATATCATTAAATTTATATTATTAACCTACTAATATTTTTTATCGGGATGAGATGCATGCCTACCTTTTCAATATTAGTGAATGTGTATATATAGTACAACAAAGAATAGCATGAAAGCTAGACGTTCAAGAAAAAATCACGTATAATAATTTATATGGAAATAGAGGATTCATAAATAAAAAAGGACATTAATTAATATTTCAATAGGATTTTTCATATTTCATATATTTTAGCCGACCTTTAATCCCCCCCCCCCCCAAAAAAAAAAAAAAACAAATTTTTCTTTTAAGAAAAGGATTTTTTAGGAAAACTCCACCTACTCAACCACAAAAACACAAACACACGACCCTTTTTTTTTTGGGGAAAAAAGTCTAGTAAACCTTTTTCTTTCGGGAAAGATCACGTAAGCAAAAAAAATCCCAAACAACTAATCTTTTTTTAATATATTTATTAAATCCAATATTCAATATTATGAAGATAATAGTATAATAATTTAAGAAAAAAGTGAAAAGATGATTTTATCTAAAACGAAGATTTTTAATAGAGGGCAAAAAGTTCAAATCACTTTTCTAAGAGTCTTCACACTTTAATATATATATATATATATATATATATATATATATATATATATATATATATATATATATATATACATACATACATACATACATACATACTAGTTTAGTGTACATGTATTGCACGTGTGTGGTATGTTAATATTTTTAATTTGAATACTATAAATATTTGAATATTGTTCTAAGCCTACACAATTTTTGTTTCTTCAACCACTGTCGAAACCCACATTAGAACCCGACTAATTCAAATTTTCATCGAGTAGAACTCATTAAAAAGTAGAGCTTCTTATTAAAAAAAAAAATTCATATTCAGCTTACACAATTCTAAGTGGACCAAAAATGAATGACTCTAACAGTACATTCTGAAAAATTTGTAACATTTTATGAAAATATTTTATAGTTTCATTGATTTCATTCTAAAATAAAATATTCATATTTTGTTTAAACATCTAAGTTTAAAAACCTACAGTGCATTAAATATTTTTTAAAATATACTTTTATCACTATCTTCAGAAAGTTATTAAATATTTAAATTAGAAAATTTGGCCCTTTATTTTTTTGGAAATATGAAAATCAAAAGGTCAGTCTTTCACTTCTATGTCAAAAGGTCAGCTAAGAAGAATTAACTTACTATGTCTCAATTTGATGTGATTTGCAAGAAGAGGTTTACATGAAGTTTTCGAGTTCGGAGCTAAAAGGGACATTTTTTTCAAACTCAAGAGCCAAAATGAACAATATTTTAATTTATGTTACAAAACGGACAGTTTGCTCATTTTTTGGGCAAACTACAACTAACGGTGTTTGTTACACGTTTGGGGTGAAAAAATTGTTAATATGGTTCTCCCAAAAATGGGCAAACTATATTTCATAAACTTTTTTTGTAATGCGAATTGCCTGAAGAGATTCATTGAAAAGTTTTTGAAAATATTCTTATACAGTGAACCTTTTATCACTCCAGTACAACTTTTTTACTTATAAATGTGTTATTGTTAATTCACTCTATTTTATCATTCATCTATCATATTATTCTACTAATATCATCTCTTTTGGGTTTTGAGAATCCCTTCATCATTATGTCTCAACAATTCGAAATGTCTTTAATTTCAATTGAACCGGATGTATGTAAATGCAATGAATATTGTAAAACAAAAATATCAAGGACTCAAAGAAATCCTGATCGTAAGTTTTGGAGTTGTGCGTGTCGAAGGTAAAAATTTTAAGTTGTTCAATTAAAAATATGTGTATGTTAATCTTGTTCCTTATTTTGTTACTTTAGGAAAATGGTGGATGTGATTATTTTTGCTGGATAAAAAGTATGTCAATAAATAAAACGAACACCATTCTGTCACAATTGAAGAGACCCACATTCGATGGTAATATCGCAACTTCACAAAACACTATGAAGTTTGACACGCTATTTAATCTCAACGAAGTCATACAAGATAGAGATTTTCTTAGGACATTGCTAAAAGAATCCGAAGAAAAACTAAATCATTTGAAGGATGTGCTTAATGAAATTGAGCAGGAGAATCGCGTTTTGAAAAGGAAATGGAATGAAGAACAGAAAAAAAAGCTATTGAAAGTTTTTATGTGTTATATGATTTGTTGTTTGATTTGAAATTTTTTTACCCAGTTGATTAGCTATTATGTAGTCTTTCAATAAGTTTAATGTTTATGCAGTATATTTTTTTATGATTTTAGTAGTTCGAATCTGTCATGTACTTTTTCTTTTAATTTAAATTCGAATAAAATTGGTTCCTATTTAGTAACTATTGTTCATTTACTTCATCTAAGTAATTATTTTCTATTTATTTTTTATTACAAATTTTATTTTTATAAATTATATTTTGTTATCTATACTTTTTAAATCCATAATTTAAAATTAAAGATGTTGATGTTTATAAATCTATCCTCATTCTGATCGCTAGCGTTTATTGTATTTTTGGCTTTTCATTTTGGTTCTGGTTGCTGCTACCTTTTCGATTGTTCTTTCTAAACAAAGGTGATTGTTCTTTTAATGGAAGAACAAAACTTTGATTGTTCGTTCAACTTCTTTCGTTTACTGTATTTTTTGTGCCTCTGTTTAGTCCCAGTTTTCTGATCATGATTTATTTTCTAAATTTGGTGTGTACATAGTTGATGACTTGTGTTTACCCTGTCTGCTCTTATCATTGCCGTGCTTTAGTTTTTGTTATTTTTTAATAACCCTACACTTTATAGCTGTTTGACAAAATTTCTATTTCTCTTTTATTCTTTTCTCTTCTGCTTAAAACTTCAGCATTCTTATATTTTGTTTGTTTAATATCAATTTTTTCTAAATCTGTTTTTCGATCTAACGATGATGAAGATAATTATTGCAAGAAAAATTATAGTAAAATTTGATTAATCCAACAGAACATTGATCAGGAATTTTAAGAACAATGAAGATTGTTAAAGTTGTTCTAGTTGGGCCTAAAATTCTCTGATGAGCGAACTGGTAAAATTTTCACACATGAAATTGCGGAGAACAATTGAAGGAGAAAGCGTGGGTGGACTTATTTGCAACAAGGTGGACCACGTGTTTAGCTACAAATAATCGCCTAATTAAAATGATGATGAAAATGCCCCTTGATGAAATAGGCATGTTGCCGAAGTGATGCTCGTTTAGCTCCCAACTCCCTTTTATATAGTAATAAATAAGAGAAATATTCATTTGGTTTGTTGCTGTAATTGAGCTTCCATTTGGTATGTCCTTTTGTAATAACGGATTTGGTAGTGAATTACTCCCTCCTTTCGGTTCACTTGTTTGATACTACTAGTTTAGGTGTACGTTGTGCGTGTACCTCACTTTAATGAGTACAAATATTACACTAAATAAGATATTTTTTAAAATAATAAAGATAAATATAATAATTAAATTTAATATCTTTTGAGTATGTAAAGATAGAAAATTTATTTATTAAACCTGATCTTTACCAAAATTATTTTTAAAAATCGATCGACATTCATCTATCATCTGTAAATTGCAATAAAATTATACAATGACAGAGACATCAAAATAATATAATTAAATCTAATCTTTACACGAAAATTTTTTCAAAGTCGTCTAACACTCATCTATCACCTGTAAACAATAACAAAATAATACGATAATAGAGATATCAAAATAATACAACTAAACCTAACCTTTACATAAAAAAATTCCTCAAAGCCGACCAACATTTAACTATCACCTGTAAACTGCAACAAAATAATACGATTAAAGTGATATAAAAATAATACAATTAAACTTAAATTTTACACACAAAAATTTCTCAAAATCGATCGAGATTCATCTACGAACTGTAAACTACCACAAAATAACAAACTAATAGAGACAGTGGTGGAGCCAGGATTTTCAGCAAGGATTTCACAAGTGAACATACGATCTAATCGAAGGAGGTTCGACATCTACTATATATACATAAAAAATAATTTTAACCATGTATATATAGTATAATTTTTCGTTGAAGGGGGTTCGGATGAAACCCCTAACTTACATGTAGCTCCACCCCTGAATAAAGATATTACGATAATACAATTAAACCTAACATTTACCTAAAAAAAAATTTTCAAAGCCGACCCGCATTCATCTAACATCTGTAAATTAAAATAAAATAATAAAATCATAAAGATATCAAAATAATATAATTAAACCTAACATTTACACAAGAAAATCTTCAAAGCCAACCGACATTTATCTACGACCTGTAAACTATAAAAGAAAAATATAATAGTGATCACAAAGATTCGATTTTGATCCAGCTAATTCTTATCTAAGTGAAAATTTTTATCCTAAAGAATGATTTTGAATTCTAACAAAAATAGTGAAGAAGTCGAGGGTTAGAAAATCAAGCATCTACCAATCTAATTCTCGAGTTAATTCCCTGAATGGTCATTCATGTTTAGAAAATTGCCTACAAATATCACTTTTGTTTTATTTAGGACAAGAATATCATCCATCTTTTCTTTTTTCCCTTAAAATATACTTAACACCTCAAAATCTTTCTCTCTCCTACTTGAAATGTCATGTTATTATTTTTTTCTTATTTTTTTTATAAATGTATAACTTATCAAACTTATTAAACTAAAGTTTTATCCTATTTTTTTTAAAATTACACCTGATATATTAATCATTAAAGATTAATTTAATTACACTAAAAGTTTGGGTTATTTTTATGGGCAACAAAATTTTATTAAATTGAAATCCGTACGAAATTTGGATTATGTTAAATTCAAAATAGATTAGTCCCAAATAAATATTGTGTATAAATAGAATTAGATTAATCATTTAAGTCCAAACATGTATGGATTTATATAAAGTCCAATCTTTATTGGGCTAGTTCATTAATTTGGGCTATAAATAATGACCTCACTTTGCTAAGCCCAAGATATTATCATATTCTAGAGGCCCAAATAAGTGTCACATGTCAAATGACATGGCATGCCAAGTCAAGGGGAGGAGCCAATAGGACCATGCCACATGTCAAAATGATGCAGTCGGCCCAATGAAATCAAAGCCTATAAAAGGTGTCTTGTCACTTAAATCTGATTGGTCAAAAGAAGTCCATCTTCATCATGACTCTTCCTTTTCCACAACTATAAATAGGGATCTCATAATTCAGAAAAGAAACCCCCAGAACTCTAACAAGAAGCAAGAGAAAGCTCGTGGATCAAACGCCGCAATTTCTCTATAAAGCCCAAGCATTCAAATCAAGTTCATCAATATTCAAGATCAAGACCACAATATTCAAGAACAAGCTCAAAAGCCCTTGAATTCAAGCACAAGTCAAGATCAAATCCCTCAAGTCCATCAAATCAAGTTCAAATTCAAGATCAAGCTTTAAGCCCTTCAATTTACATTTGAAAAGGGGAATAGAGGATTCATAGAGATTGTAGCACTCACATATTGAAATCAGTAAATTGATTGTTGCAATATTTTCTTGTCTCGAATTATTTATTTTTTGGCCTCAAAAATTTTACTGTCCAACAAATTCTGGCACGCCCAGTGGGACAATCTCTACCTCTCATCTTGACTTTTTCAACTGCAAAGTTCAACAACACTGAAATGACTTCCAAGAAGATCAACTCTCAAGGCTGTTGATTCAAAGTTCTCTGCTGAAGTAGAAAGCATCCTTGGGTTACTTTCAGAAGCTTAGGAGCTATCACAAGGAGCAAGGCAGGCTTGCTAGGACAACAAACACATTAAGTGTCGATTGAACCAACTCCAATTTTTGGATCTTCAACCCCAAAAGGAAAAAAGTCCAATGCAAGTGCTTTGGATGGAGGAAGCAGTGTGGTGGAATCACTTAAGAAGACTCTAGCTCTACTTGAGCATTTCGGTTCCAAATACTCTGGCACAAATAACAATGGTTGTTCAAGCAACTCATCATCTCTGACTACACCGCATAAGTTGAGCATTTCAAAGATCAACTTATGAGATAATCCGTGCTACTCTCCAATATCTCCAGTGATTATGCAATCAATGGTGACTGATGCCTCGTCTATGGAGGAGTAGCTTGCGAATATGGAAAAGGCAATTGAGGGCCTGACCAAATATGTTCAGAATTAAAATGCTCGAATTGATAAAATAGTGGATAAGGTGTAAGGTCTGATAGACAAAGAATCTAGACATGCACCTAGAAAATCTCTAGAGGTTTATGAGATAAAAAATCCTTTGAAACAAACACCATCGACTAAAGAGGTGCAAGCTTCTTCTGAGGGGATGATCCCGATTGAGAAATTGAAGGAATTCATTGAAGGGACCCTCAAAGACAAGTATGATGTTGTCACCAAGTCTTCCCTTACGTATGCCAAGCTCTACACTACGAGGATAGATAGCCTCAAAATGTCTGTCGGCTATCAACCCTCCAAATTTCATCAATTTGAGGGCAAAAGGAACCCAAAACAATATGTCGCACACTTTGTTGAGACATGTAATAATGTTGAAACTTACGGTGACTATCTTGTCAAACAGTTTGTTCGTTCCCTAAAAGGAAACATCTTTGATTGGTATACGAACCTTGAGCCTAACTCCATCGATAGTTGGGAGCAATTGTAACATAAGTTCCTGAATTACTTTTATAGTACAAGACATACAGTGAGCATGGTAGAGCTCATAAATACTCGCAAAGAAAAGATGAACCAGTCATTGACTTCATCAATCAATGGAGAAATGCTAGCCTAAATTATAAAGATAGGCTCAGCTAAGTTTCTGCAATAGAGATGTGCGTCCAAGGAATGCTTTGGGAGCTTCTCTACATCTTGCAAGGTATTAAGAATAAATACTTTGAAGAGTTAGCTACCCGTGCTCACGATATGATTTTAAGCATGTCTTCGGCTGGAAATGGAGCAGCGCCTATCCATGACCCTCGAAGGGGAAAGGATAAGCAAGAACCCAAAAGATGGGGAAAGTTTATCCCCAAAAATGACAATAAAGAGTTCATGAATATTGATGTGTCTCCTGTGAAGGTCACCACGAAGGTAAGTAAGAAGCAAATGTCCAAACCAGAAAACTTTGAAAGAGATGCAAGAAAAGAAATATCCCTTTCTTGATTCTGATGTTGCTGAGATTTTCAATGATATCCTTACGTATAAGCTCATTGAACTCACAGAGATGAAGCGACCCAATGAAGTTGGAAGGACCAATGACCCTAATTATTGCAATTATCACAGGCTTATGAGTCACCCTCTGGAAAAGTGCTTTGTCTTTAAAGACAAAGTTATGCAACTAAAAAATAAGAAGAAGATCTTTTTCAACGATGAGACGGCCAGTTCTCATCAAATATCTATCACATTTGGCTCGCTCGATCTAGTCCAAATATGCATCGAAGAGCATAATGATAAAATATTAGAGCCTGATAGGTCTTCTGTTGACGAAAGCAATGATGAAGGTTGGACTCTGGTGACCAAGCGCAGATGCAGGAGAACGAGTCTGTGAAAGGAGTCGTTCGAGCAGCCAACCAGAAGGAGAATGGTGAAAAAACCAAGGAAACAGAAGCTGGTTGAACTAAGGACGATCGTAACAGAGCTTCACCTTAACTAACGACGACCGTAACAGAGCTTCACCTTAAAAAGCTACAGTGTCCAATAGCGTTGAAAGAATTCCTACTAAGTTGGTTTCATACGAAGACTGCTCAAGTCAACCTTGAGACGTCTTGTTTTAATACCGCCAAAGAGGGGGCAAAGGGTGAGAATCTACCCATAGAAGTTCCTTCATCTTCCAAAAAGCTTGCTAAAATTAATGGCGAAGAGGCACATGTATGTGATACAAAAATCACATTTACAAATGATGATCTTCTGCTTGGAAGAGCCCTACATAATCGTCCCTTGTACATGGTAGGGCAAGTGCTAGGAAAGAAGATAAATAAAATCTTAATTGATGAAGGATCTGGAGTCAACATCCTGCCTATCCGCATGATAAAAAAACTTGGTATCGCTACCGACGAACTGGTCAAAAGCTGTATAATGATCAGAGGCTTAAACCAAGGGGGCCAGAGGGCCATGAGAGCTGTCAAGTTGGGAATTTGTATGGATAATTTTCAATCAAATGCATTAAAGCATGTGATCGATGCTAAAACTTCATACAATATATAACTTGGTAGGCCTTGGTACATGAGAACAAAATTATCTCGTCCTCTTACTATCAATGCTTGAAGTACCTCAAAGGCGGAGTGGAAAGAAAGATAGTTGCCAATGACAAACCATTCACTAAAGCTGAGTCACACTTTGTCGATGCAAAATTCTACTTAAAGAATTATGTTGTGAATGAGAAAAGGGTTGAATATGTCACTAAGACCAAATATGATGATCTTGCATCTAAAAAGGTCGCGGTGACTGTTGAAAAAGTCGCCACCAAGAAGCCTTTCTTCACTTCAAATAAAAAAAGTGTCGCACCTATGAAAAAAGACAACTCCTGTTCTTCGATAGGTCCTAAAGGTAAAAAAAGAGGAAGGTCACCCATATGATGCCCAAGATAGTGTGCTAAAGGGGCTAACAAGACCTATCAGTAGGATTGATGCTCAAGACTACTTAGAGAGTCTGTGGCTCAAAATCCTCCACAATATATGACACTCCATATGAAACGTACGAAGGAGGGCTCAACCCAAATGCATACAAGTTATTTGTAAAGGTTGGATATAATCTTAATGAGCCATCAAGGTTGGGCAAACTTCCATCGGAAGGTACAACCAGGCTGGCACGCAAAGGCCTAGGATACACATAGCCACCTCTAATTTGCATCTTCATAAGAAGGGTAGTTGGTAACTATATCACTGTAGAAGAAGAATCTACTGCATCTAACAAAAGGCCTTTTGTCTTTAACCGACTTGGAGAATCAACTACAAGAACTTCTGTGTTTGAAAGGTTGGAACCTCAAAATAAGAAGAAAAGCAACAAGCGTAAGAGAAGTTGTCAAAGCACGATGATGCACTCTTCACTTAAAATACAGAAGGATTTCCAAAGTTTGATACCTTCTAGAATAAGGCGATAGACAGAACAGGTGGTTTCATGGAATGAGGTGTTAAAAGCAAAGGATCATACTATGGTTTATACCAAGGAGCTTAAGGAAGATGAAGAAAGTGTTGGCTTCTCATATCATGTTATGACCTAGAATGAAAAAGATATCTCATCTCAAATGAAAGCTGATGAAGAGATCGAAGATGCTTTCTAATGCTACCACATATCCATCAACGACGATGATCCTCAAGAGGAGGAAGATACGGGATATGCTCCTTCGCAACTTGAAGAAGGAGTAAAGACCAAAATAAATCCCTTAAAGGAAGTTAATCTTGGAACCGATGAAGACCCAAGACCAACTTACCTGAGTGCATTTCTCGAAGTGGAGGAGGAAATCGCTTATATGGACATAATAAAAGAATATATGGATGTATTCACTTGGAGCTATAAGGAAATGCCTGGATTAGATATAAAAGTAACAGTCCATCAGTTGGCGGTCAAGAATTGTGCTCGTCCTGTTACGTAAGCCCAAAGGCGTTTTAGGCCAGAGTTGGTTCCATTAATTAAAAATGAAGTTAACAAACTCATTGAAGCTGGCTTTATTCGCGAAGTCAAATATTCCATGTGGATTTCAAGTATTGTTCCAGTACAAAAGAAGAATGGACAAATTCGAGTTTGTGTCGACTTTCGGGATTTCAACAACGCCTGCTCTAAGGATGACTTTTCAATCCCCATACCAGAGTTGATGATTGATGCCACCATTGATTATGAGGCAATATCCTTCATGGATGGTTCATCCGGCTACAATCAAATCCATATGGCGCCAAAGGATGAAGAACTCACTGCATTTCGCATGCCCAAAGGTATTTATTGCTACAAGGTAATGCCTTTTGGTTTGAAGAACATTGGCGCCACTTATCAAAGGGCTATGCAGAACATCTTTGATGGTATGCTCCATAAAATTGTTGAATGCTACATGTATGACTAGTGGTGAAGTCAAGAAAGAGAGACGACCACTTGAAAGACCTAAGAATGGTATTCGAGTTACTTCAAAGATATCAACTTAGGATGAATCCATTGAAGTGCGCCATTTGAGTTACTTCCGAAAAATTTCTTGGCTTCATTGTACAACACCGAGGAATTAAAATTAATCAAGACAAGCTAGATGCAATTTGAAGATGCCCGAGCCTCAAAATATTCATGAGCTAAAAATCCTTCAAGGAAGGCTAGCATATTTAAGGAGGTTCATCTCAAACCTGGCTGGAAAATGTCAACCATTTAGTCGTCTCATGAACAAGGACACTCCCTTCGAATGGGACAAAGTTTGTAGTAATGCCTTTGAGAGTATTAAATCATACTTAATGAAGCCATCAGTTTTTGCGGCACCCATACCTGGGAAACCGTTGATACTCTACATCGCGGCACAAGAGAGGTCAGTTGGAGTACCACTGGCTTAAGAAAATAGTGAAGGGAAAGAAAACTCTCTTTACTATCTAAGTAAAATGATGACACCAAATGAGCTAAAGTATTCTCCAATAGAAAAGTTATGTTTGGCATTGGCCTTCTCAATTCAAAAGATAAATCACTATTTTCAGGCTCATATTGTTCGTCTTGTGTCTAGGGAGAATCCCATCAAGTTTGTAATGTCAAAATTAGTCCTTAGTGACCAACTTGCAAGATGGTACCTTCAATTTCAATAGTTTGAGATTGTGTATGTTCCTTAAAAGGCCGTAAAGGGACAAACATTGGCTAACTTCTTGGAAGATCACCCGATACCTGATGATTGAGAACTGAGCAATGAACTTCCTGATGAAGATGCAATGGTTATTGAAGCTAAACCCCCGTAGAAGATGTACTTTGATGGTGCCGCACATAGAGATGGAGTTGGTGCCGGTATGGTGTTCGTCACTCCACAAGAAGAGGTCTCCCCATACTCTTTTACCATAATAAACCATTGCTCTACTAATGTTTTGAATATCATATATTAATACTTGGACTTAAGATGGCAGCTGACATGAAACAACTACGATTACAAGTCTTTAGTGACTCCCAATTGGTGATCAAGCAACTTTTGGGAAGCTACGAAGTCATAAATCCTGAACTACGACCATATCATGATTATACATTGAATTTAATCGGGTGGCTTAAAGAATTAACCCTCCAACATGTGACAAGGAGAGAAAATAAGCAAGCTGATGCCCTAGCTGCCTTGGCATCAACCCTGACTCTTCCAAATTAGACGCGAGTCACTATCCGCCAAGAATGGATAGTACCTCCGTCAACTGAGGATGTAGAAAATAAGGTTGAATACCTCGTTGTAGTGTCTGAAGTTGTAAAGAAAGATTGGAAACAACCTATCATTGACTATTTTTGTTATGGGATACTTCCAGAAGATCCAAGGAGAAGGATTAACATTCGTCGCCGTGCACCTCGCTTCCTTTACTACAAAGACATACTGTATAGAAGATTATTTGAAGGAGTACTTTAACGGTGTTTGGGATAGGAAGAAACAATTTAAGCTTTGCAAGAAGCACACTCGGGAGTTTGTAGATTGCATCAGTCTGGACCGAAGCTCTATTTTTACATTAAAAGGATGGGATACTATTGTCCAACGATGGTGAAAGATTGCTTGGAATATTCTAGAAAATGCAAAGCTTTCCAATTCCATGCGAATTTCATTCAGCAACCTCTAGAGGTACTATACCCAATTGTATCATCTTGGCCATTCAATGATTGGGGAATGGATGTTGTTGGTCTACTACCAAAATCTTCTGGTGGACACTTATACATTTTGACCGCAACAGATTACTTCTCAAAATGGGTTGAAGCTATTGCCCTCAAAGAAGTAAAGAAGGAGAGTGTTGTGAATTTCATCCGAGTGAATATCATCTACCACTTTGGAATCCCTCAATATATAATAACCAACAACGGCAAGCCATTCGATAACAAGTTGCTGAATAAGATCTGTGATTTATTTGGCTTCAAGCAGCGCAAGTCTTCAATGTACCATGCTACCCCCAATGGTTTAGCGGAAGCGTTTAATAAGACTTTATGCAATCTATTGAAGAAAGTCATCTCCAATTACAAGCAAGACTGGCATGAATGAATGAAAGAAGATCTATGGGAATATAGAAAGACTTAACGCACACCAACGCAAGCAACCCCATACTCACTTGCTTTAGGAGTTGAAGCAATCCTGCCACTTGAGCGTCAAATACCTTCTTTGAGGCTGTCTATTCAAGAAGGTCTCACCAATGAAAAAAATGCTAAGTTGCATTTAGCGGAGTTAGAAACTCTTGATGAGAAGAGGCTAGTGGCTCAATAAAATCTTAAATGTTACCAAGCCCGTCTATCTCGTTATTTCAAAAAAAAGAGTTCGATTAAGGTGCTTCCAAGTTGGAGATCAAGTTCTTGCAGTGAGAAGGGCCATTATTACTTCTCAAAAGTCTGGGGGAAAATTCACCCCAAAGTGGGATGGACCATATGTCGTATAAGAGGCATATTCAAATGGTGCTTACAAGCTTGTTGATGCAGATGGCGTGAAAATCGGCCCTATCAATGCCAAGTTCTTGAAGAAGTACTATCCTTGAAGGAAGATGACACTCCTTAAGGAATGAGTATAAACTCCATGTCCACTCCTGGCCCGCAAGAGTATAAACTGTGTACGGCTAAAAAAAAGAGAAGTTCGCTAGGTTGAAAACCTCAAAAGAGGCGGCCTAGGCAAAAAGTTAGGATGAAAAAAAAACACTCACCCCAAAACTACGTTGTAACTTGATCCTCTTTACTGAGATACGTAGGCACTTGGAATTTCATTCTGAGCTCAGTTGCATGAGTGTCAAAAAAAAATATGTTCCTGCAGTATGTACTATATGGATACCAAGTATGAAAATATTCTAATTAAATTTTGGATTCACTCCAAGTATTGGTGGCTCAATGGGGGGAAAACTCCAATGAAATATGGGTTTCATTCACATAAGATGAAGTCTTTAAAATCCCCACATTTGGGAGTTGAACCACTCAAAACACCAAATTTGGGAGTGGAAGTTGATAAAATTTCCAAGTCTTCAAATCAAGGCCTCTAAAGTTTCCATGCCTTAAGGTGGACAAAATTTGTCCCTTTGCACCTTAAGTTGGCCTCTTACGAGCTTATCCTTAAAAGGAACTCAAAATTTCCATGCCTTAAGGTGGACAAAATTTGTCCCTTTGCACCTTAAGCTGGCCTCTCACAGATTTATCCTTAAAGGGATCTCAAAATTTCCATTCCTTAAGGTGGACCAAATTTGTCCCTTTGCACCTTAAGTTGGCCTCTTACAGATTTATCCTTAAGAGGATCTCAAAATTTCATGCCTTAAGGTGGACGAGATTTGTCCCCTTTGCACCTTAAGCTGGCCTCTTACAGATTTATCCTTAAAAGGATCTCAAAATTTCCATGCCTTAAGGTGGAAAAAATTTGTCCCTTTGTACCTTAAGCTGGCCTCTTACGAGTTAAGGATCTCAAAATTTTCATGCCTTAAGGTAGACAAAATTTATCCCTTTGCACTTTAAGCCGACCTTTTATGGGTTTATCCTTAAAAGGATCTCAAAATTTGCATGCCTTAAAGTGGACAAATTTTTTCCCTTTGCACCTTAATATGGCATCTTACGGGTTTATCCTTAAAAAAATCTCAAAATTTCCATACCTTAAGGTGGACAAAATTTGTCCATTTGCACCTTAAGCTGGCCTCTTACGAGTTTATCCTTAAAAAGATCTCAAAATTTTTGTGCGTTAAGGTGGACAAAATTTTTCCCTTTGCACCTTAAGTTGGCCTCTTACGGGTTTATCCTTAAAAGGATCTCAAAATTTTCATACCTTAAGGTGGACAAAATTTGTCCCTTTGCACCTTAAGTTGGCCTCTCACGGGTTTATCATTAAAAGGATCTTAAAATTTTCACGCCTTAAGGCGGGAAAGATTTTCCCCTTTTCACCTTAAGTCTAATGTTGAAAGGGACCATACTTAAAGAAAACCATTGCATCTTCAAGCAAAATTGGTCGGGTCTTGAGGTGACGAAGCCTCGCACCTTAAGCCGACGTCCACTGTCTTTAAGCAAATTGGTCGGGTCTTGAGGTGACGAAGCCTCTCACCTTAAGTCGACGTCCACCATCTTCAAGAAAAATTGGTCGGGTCTTGAGGTGATGAAGCCTCGCACCTTAAGCCGACGTCTACCGTCTTCAAGCAAAATTGGTCGGGTTTTGAGGCGACGAAGCCTCGCACCTTAAGCCGACGTCCACCATCTTCAAGCAAAATTGGTTGGGTCTTGAGGTGACGAAGCCTCGCACCTTAAGCCGACATCCACCATCTTTAATCAAAATTGGTTGGGTCTTGAGGTGACGAAACCTCGCACTTTAAGCCGACGGCCACCGTCTTCAAGAAAAATTGGTCGAGTCTTAAGGTGACAAAGACAAAGTTAAACCCTTGAACCTTAAGCCAATGTCCACCATCTTCAATCAATGGTTGCATATTGTTATTTTCTTTAACCCTACAAAAATAAAAAAAATATACAAGGAAAAAAGGGGAATGAGAGCGAAAAGAAGGAATGCTCACCTAAATATGTGAGTATCTCGATCGGCAAAGATGGATCAAATGACACCCTTGAGTTTGCTTTCCTGCCAAAAGTGTTGTAAATATTAGAGTTCTCTTTCCAAAGAAAAAGGACACTCACAATTTCAACGTTCCCACGCCTAATATGATTTGTCTTATGAAACCACGCAAACCTGAAATTGAAAACGTATCAGCATCCAAAAGGCAACTTCAAAAAATTATCTAGGATAATTCTGAAGGTGTTAAATCATGAATTTTTGATATGTTATATATTTTCGAGTCTAGTTTCGAAAAAGTCAAGTGGTTCATGATTTCATCTCTCTACTTTGAGATATGGAGGTTTTAGTAAAGACGTGCAGATCTGAAATTTTCAGCATGATAAAATTCAGGGTTAACTTCAAAAAATTATCAAGAATTATATTGAAGGTGTTTAATGATGAATTTTGGATATATTGTAGATCTTGATGTCTAGTTTTTGGACTATTACACTGTTCATAATTTTGATATTCCTACAATTAGATATGAATTTTCTACTACTAACATGCTGTGCTAAAAAAAGTGACGAAAAAAAGAGAAAAGTAGGAGGGAAAAAAATTACCTCAATATTATTGATGGCTTGGAAACCCCAAGATTGATACAAAAAAAGTGGAGAGCCTACATCCTTTTATAGAGTTGTAGGATGGTTATTTTCTTCTCCCATACAAATTCAAATTAGAGGTTGTTTTCTTCTCCCATACAAATTCAAATTGGAGGTTGTTTCCTTCCCAATACAAATTGGAAGAGTTTTCATCTCCAATACAAATTCAAATTGGAGGTTATTTTCTTCTCCCATACAAATTTAAATTTAGTGTTATTTTCTTCTTCAATATAAATTCAAATTGGAAGAGTTTTATTTCTAATTAAGTAAGGTAAAAAGTTTTCCAAAATCTATTTGGAAGAGGATGTCATGCCTCACCAACGGGTCTTACGTGTAGAAGATTCATGAAAAAAAATAAGAGATTTTTTTTTAGAGGCGATATCAATATGTAAATTGCATGGTTCAGCTTGATGAAAATCATTGAAGCACGAAGAAAGTATGTTTAAATAAATCATACTTCAAGTCTAGTCTCAAAAAGATTAAATATCTCAACAAGTCTTGAAGTAGGGGGTATTTTGTGGGCAACAAAATTTTATTAAATTAAAATCCGTACGAAATTCGGATTATGTTAAATTCAAAAAGATTAGTACCAAATAAATATTACGGATTAATATAATTAGATTAATCATTTAAGTCCAAAAATGTATGGATTTAAATAAAGTCCAATCTTTATTGGGTTAGTCCATTAATTTGAGCTACAAATAATGATCCCACTTTGCTAAGCCCAAGATATTGTCATATTCTAGAGGCCCAAATAAGCGCCACATGTCAAATGACATGGCATGCCAAGTCAATGGGAGGAGTCAATAGGACCATGCCACCTGCCAAAATGATGCAGCAGGCCCAATGAAATCAAAGCCCATAAAAGGTGCCAAGTCACTCAAATCTGATTAGTCAAAGGAAGTCCATATTCATCATGACTCTTCCTTTTCCACAACTATAAATAGGGGTCTCATAATTCAGAAAAGAAACCCCAGAACTCTAACAAGAAGCAAGAGAAAGCTCGTGGATCAAACACCACAATTTCTCTATAAAGCTCAAGCATTCAAATCAAGTTCATCAAGATTCAAGATCAAAACCGCAATATTCAAGAACAAGCTCAAAAACCCTTGAATTCAAGCACAAGTTAAGATCAAATCCTTCAAGTACATCAAATCAAGTTCAAATTCAAGATCAAGCTTTAAGCCCTTGAATTTACATTTGAAAAGGAGAATCAGAGGATTCATAGAGATTGTAACACTCACATATTGAAATCAATAAATTAATTGTTGCAATATTTTCGTATCTCGAATTATTTATTTTTCGGCCTAAAAATTTTTATTGTCCAACAATTTTATTTGATATGTTATCTTCAAAGTTTCTTTTATTTAATTATTTATTTCACCACTTAATAATAGTTTTAAAATACAAATACTTATACGAATTGGTACAATAATATTTTTTGTCGTTTATTTTATATAATAAAAATTCTTAGAATGTAAAAGAAATAAAATGATAGATTTCATATTTTAGACATTAAGTTTGTTATATATATGAGAATATAAGAATAAAATCTCCTTTTTTGAAGGAAAGAAAAATTATGTAGACTTGAAACAAATTAAATTTCTTAAGAAATATTAACAAAATGATACCTTCTTCAGTACTATTACAAATGAATTTTTAAAATATTACTCAATCAATTATTCTTTGCTTTTGATGGATTTAGAATGAAGTACGGATATAAATTAGTGTTTAATTGTATAATAAAATAAAATATAAATATAATGATCACAAAAAAAAGTGAAGAAACTAAATTAAAAATAATAAGTTTTTTTCTAAATTTTTTTGTCTTATCTTACCGATTTAATTAATTTATTTACGGGCAATTACTTGTAAAAAGTCTGCAAGAAAAAAAATCATCTTTTCACTATATATTTATCAAAAATTGTCTTGCATAAAACTTTGCAAGTAATCAACGTCCAAATTAAATTTTAAGATAATAATACTGTGGGCGATGCAGTTTTATTAAATTTAAATTTAAATCCGTACAAAATTCGGATTATATTAAATTCAAAATGTATTAGTCCCAAATAAATATTACGGATTAATATAATTGAATTAATTATTTAAGTCCAAATAGGTATGGATTTAAATAAGGCCTAATATTTATTGGGTTAGTCCATGAATTTGGGCTACAAATGATGAGTCCACTTTACTAAGCCAAAAATATTATCATATTTTAGAGGCCCAAATAAGTGCCACATGTCAAATGACGTGGCATGCCAAATCAAGTGAAGGAGTCAATAGGACCGTGCCACATGTCAAATTGATGCAGGAAGCCCATGAAATAAAATCCCATAAATGGCGCCACATCACTTAAATCTGATTGGTCAAAGGAAGTCCATATTCATCATGACTCTTCCTTTCCTACAACTATAAATGGGCCCCTCATAATTCAGAAAAAGGGACCCCCAGAACTCTAACAAGTAGCAAGAGAAAGCTTGTGGATCAAACGCCGCAATTTCTCTAAAAAACTCAAGCATTCAAATCAAGTTCATCAAGATTCAAGATCAAGACCGAAATATTCAAGAACAAGCTCAAAAGCCCTTGAATTCAATAACAAGTCAAGATCAAGTCCCTCAAGTCCATCAAATTAAGTTCAAATTCAAGATCAAGCATTAATTAGCCCTTGAATTTATATTTGAAAAGACGAATAAGAGGATTCATAGAGATTGTAACACTCGCATTGAAATCAATAAAATTGGTTGTTGCAATATTTTCTTGTCTTGATTATTTATTATTTTTCAGCCTCGAAAATTTTATTTCCAACAAATTCTGACACGCCTAGTGGGACAATCTCTACCTCTCATCTCAACTTTTCATACTTCAAAGTTTAAGAACAACGAAATGACTTTCAAGAAGGTCAATTCTCAATTAACTGCTTCCAAGGCTGCAGATTCAAAGTTCTCTGCTGAAGTAGAAAGCATCCTTGGTGTTACTTTCGGAACCCTGAGAGCTGTCACAAGAAGCAAGGCAGGCTTGCTAGGACAACAAACATATCCAGTGTCGTCCGCTTCAGCTCCAGTTTTTGGATCTTCAACCTCGAAAAAAATGAAGTCCAATGCAAGTGCTTCAGAAGGAGGAAGCAGTGTGGCCGAATGGCTAAAAAAGACTCTAGCTCTAATTGAGAATTCCGGTTCCAAATACTCTGGAGCCAAGAACGATGGTCGTTCAACAAATGTGCCATCTCTACTTACACCACATAAGCTAAGAACTTCAAAGATCAACTTATGTGATAATCCGTATTACTCTCCGACGTCTCCGGTGATCAGGCAAGCAATGGTAACTGATGCCTCATCTATGGAGGAGCATATTGCGAATTTGACAAAGGCAATTGAAGGCCTGACCAACTATGTTCAGAATCAAGAGGCTAGGATTGATAAGCTAGTAGATAGGGTGGAAGTCTTGATAGATAAAGAATCTAGCCATGCGCCGGGAAAAGATCCAGAGGTTCATGAGATAGAAAATCCTGTGAAACAAACACCATCAACTAAAGAGGTGCAAGTTTCTACTGAGGGAATGATCCCGATTGGGCAATTGAGGGAATTTATTGAAGGGACCCTCAAATACAAGTATGATGTTGTCACCAAGTCTTTCCTTGCATATGCTAAGCCTTACACTGCAAGAATAGATAGCCTCAAAATGCCTGTTAGCTATCAACCCCCCAAATTTTAATAATTTGAGGGTAAAGGTAACCCAAAACAACATGTCGTACACTTTGTCGAGACATGTAATAATGCTAGAACTTAAGGTGACTATAGAAGCGACACCTTCTTTATTTGAAGTGGAGAGAGTCTTCTTAGTGGTGACTTTTTTTACAGTCACCGCAACCTTCTTAGATGCAAGATCGTCATACTTGGTCTTGGTGACATTTTTAACCCTTTTCTCATCCACAACATGCGTATTTAAGTAGAATTTTGCATTGGAAAAATGTGACTCAGCTTCAGTGAATGGCTTGTCATCGGCAACTATCTTTCTTTCCACTCTGCCTTCAAGGTACTTCAAGCATTGATAGTAAGAGAATGAGATAATCTTGTTCCCATGCGCCCAAGGCCTACCAAGCAATATATTGTATGAAGTTTTGGCATCAATCACATGTATCAATGGGTTTGATTGAAAATCATCCATACGAATCCCCAACTTGATACATCCCATGGACCTATGGCCCCCTTGGTTGAAGTCTTGGATTATTATACGGCTTTTGTCCAGTTCGGTAGTAGCGATGCCGAGCTCCTTCATCGTACGAATAGGTAGGATATTGACTCCAGATCCCTTATCTATCAAAATTCTATTGATCTTCTTTCCTAGAATTTGACCCACCATGTATAAGGGATGGTTATGTAGGGTATCACCAAGCAGAAGATCGTTATTTGTGAATGTGATTTTTGTATCACACACATGTGCCTCTCCGCCAAGAGTTTCAGCAAGCTTTTCGGAAGGTGAAGGAACCTCCATGGGTAGATTCTCACCCTTTGCCCCCTCTTTAGCGGTATTAAAACAAGACACCTCAAGGTTGACTTGGGAAGTCTTTACACGAAACCAACTCGGTAAGAATTCCTCTAAAGTCACCGGACGCCAAGGTTTTTGATGGTGAAGCTTTGTCACCCTCGTCTTCTTTGGGAATCCAACCAACTTCTTCTTTCTTGGTTTCTTTACCATTCTCCTTCTGGTTGGCTACTCGTACGTCTCTTTTCGCAGACTCATCTTCTTGCGTCTGCGTTTGGTCACCAAAGTCCAACCTTCATCAACTGAAGATCTATCAGGCTCTAATATCTTCTCATTATGCTCTTTGACACAAATGAACCGGGTCGAGCAAGCCAAAAGTGATAGATATTTGATGAGAACTGGCTGTCTCATCGTCGAAGAAGATTTTCTTTTCTTTTGCCAGTTGCATGACTTTATCTTTAAAGACAAAGCATTTCTCCAGAGGGTGACTTATGAGCCTATGATATTTGCAATAATTAGGATCATTGGTCCTTCCAGTTTCATTGGGACGCTTCATCTCTGGGAGTTCGATGAGCTTATGTTGAAGGAGTTCATCAAAAATCTTTGCAACATCAGAATCAAGGAAGAGATATTCCTTTTCTTGCATCTCCTTTAAAGTTTTCTGATTCGGACGTGCTCCATAAGTCGTCTTCATACTTTGCTTCTTGCTTACCTTTGTGGTGACCTTCACAGGAGACACATCAACATTCATGGACTCTTTGTTTTTATTTTTGGAAAGAAACTTACCCGATCTTTTGGATTCTTGCTTTTTCTTTCCCCTTCGAGAGTCATGAGTAAACGCTCCTTCCTTTCCAGCAGAAGACATGCTCAATTCCTTGTCATGATCACAAGTATCTAACTCTTCAAAGGATTTTAGTTTAATTCCTTGCAAGATGTAGAGAAGCCCCCAGTGCATTTCTTGGACGCACATCTCTATTGCAGAAGCTTCACTGAGCTTATCTTTGCAGTTTAGACTAGCATTTCTCCATCGATTGATAAAGTCGAAGAAGGCAACTCTCATTCTTCATTACGTACCAAAGGTAAGGAAAGAAAAAGATCACCCATCGATTTCCCAAGATAATATGCTAAAGGGGCTAACTTTACCTATCAAGAAGATTGATGCAATAAATCCATCCTCAAGACTTCTTGAAGAGTTTATGGCTCAAAATATGCCAAAAGATATGAAACTCCCTATGAAGCGTACGAAAGAAGGCTTTGATCCAAATGCATACAAGCTATTTGTAAAGGCCGGATACAATCCTAATGAGCCATCAAGGTTGGGAAAAATTCCATCAGAGGGTACAACCAGGCAAGCACATGAAGGCCTAGGATATACACAGCCGCCTCCAATTTGAATCTCCATAAGAAGTGCAGTCAGTAATTACATCACCGTAGAAGAAGAATCCACTGCTACTAAAAGACCCTCTGTCTTTGATCGACTTGGAGAACCAACTGCAAGAACTTCTGTGTTCGAAAGGTTGGGACCTCTAAATAAAAATAAAAGCAACAAGCGTCAAAGAAGTTATTAAAGCATGATGATACACTCTTCATTTAAAATACAGAAGGACTTCCAAAGTTTGATCCCTTTCAGAATGGGGCGACAGACAGAACTGGTGGTTTCATGCAATGAGGTGTTAAAAGCTAAAACTCATACGGTGGTGTATACCAAGGAACGTGAGGAATGTGAAGAAATTATTGGCTCCTCATATCACGTTATGATCCAAAATAAGAATGAGGTCCCATCTTAAATCAAGGTTGATAAAGAGATGGAAGATACTTTCTGGTGTCACCATATATCCATCAACAATGATGATCCTAAAGAGAAAGAAGATGTTGGAGATGCTCCATCTCAACTTGAATAAGGAGTAAAGGCCATAATAGATCCCCCGAAGGAAGTTAATCTTGGAACTAATGAAGATCCAAGAATAACTTACCTGAGTGCATTTCTAGAAGTAGAGAAGGAAGTCATTTATATGGACATACTCAAAGAATATATGGATTTCTTCGCTTGGAGCTATAAGGAAATGCCTGGATTAGATCCGAAAGTAACAGTCCATCAGTTGGCGATCAAGAATGGTGCTCGTCTTGTTAAGCAATCTCAAAGGCGCTTTAGGCCAGAGTTGGTTCCTTTGATTGAAAATGAAGTTAACAAACTCATTGAAGTAGGATTTATTCGTGAAGTCAAATATCCCACAAGGATTTCAAGTATTGTTCCAGTACGTAAGAAGAATGGCCAAATTCGAGTTTGTGTTGACTTTTGGGATCTCAACAATGCCTGCCTTAAAGATGACTTTCCAATCCCTATACTTGAGTTGATGATTAATGTCACCACTGGTTATGAGGCAATGTCCTTCATGGATGGTTCATTCGGATACAATCAAATTCGTATGGCGCCAAAGGATAAAGAACTCACTGCATTTCGTACGCCTAAAGGTATTTATTGCTACAAGGTGATGCCTTTTGGTTTGAAGAACGCTGGTGCCACTTATCATAGGGCTATGTAGAACATCTTTGATGTCCTACTCCATAAAAATATTGAATGCTATGTGGATGATCTAGTGGTGAAGTCAAGAAAGAGAGACAACCACTTAAAAGACCTAAGAATGGTATTCGAGTTACTTCGAAGATACTAACTTAGGATGAATCCATTGAAGTGTGCCTTTGGAGTTACTTCTGGAAAGTTTCTTGGCTTCATTGTACGACATCGAGGAATTAAAATTGATCAAGACAAGGTCGATGCAATTTTGAAGATGCCTGAGCCTCAAAATATTCATCAGTTAAAAAACCTTCAAGGAAGGCTAGCATATTTAAGAAGGTTTATCTCAAACCTGGCTGAAAAATGTCAACCATTTAGTCGTCTCATGAAGAAGGACACTCCCTTCGAATGGGACCAAGCTTGTAGTAATGTCTTTGAGAGTATCAAATCATACTTAATGAATCCACCAGTTCTTACGGCACCCATACCTGGGAAACCATTGATACTCTACATCGCGACACAGGAGAGGTCAGTTGGAGCACTACTGGCTCAAGAAAATAGTGAAGGCAAGGAAAATTCTCTTTACTATTTGAGCATAATGATGATGCCAAATGAGCTAAAGTATTCTCCAATTGAGAAGTTATGTTTGGCATTAGCCTTCTCGATTCAAAAGATGAAACACTATTTTCAGGCTCATGTTGTCCGGTTTGTGTCTAGGGAAAATCCCATCAAGTTTGTAATGTCGAAACTAGTCCTTAGTAACCGACTTGTAAGATGGTACCTTTAATTTCAACAGTTTGAGATAGTGTATGTTCCCTAAAAAGCTGTAAAAGGACAAGCATTGGCTGACTTCTTGGCAGATCACCCAATACCTGATGATTGGGAGCTGAGCGATGAACTCCCTGATGAAGATGCAATGGCTGTTGAAGTTAGATTCCCATGGAAGATGTATTTTGATGGTGCTGTACATCGAGATGGAGCTGGTGTTGGAGTAGTGTTTGTCACTCCACAAGAAGAGGTCATCCCCTACTTTTTTACCTTAATGAATCGTTTCTCCAATATTGTTGCTGAGTATCAAGCGCTCATACTCGGACTAGAGATGGCTGTCGACATGAAGCAACTGCAATTACAAGTTGTTAGCGACTCTCAATTGGTGATAAAGCAGCTGTTGGGAAGCTATGAAGTTCGGAAGCCTGAGTTAAGACCATATCATGAATATGCACAAAAATTGATGGGATGGGTTGGAGAAGTAACCCTACAACATGTGCCAAGAAAGGAAAATAAGCAAGTTGATGCCCTAGCTGCTTTAGCCTCAACCCTGACCCTTCCAAATAAAACACAAGTTACTGTCTGCCAAGAATGGGTAGTACCCCACCAAACAATGATGAAGAAGATAAATTTGAATACCTCGTTGTCGTATCTGAAACTAAAAAAGAAGATTGGCGACAACTTATCATCGATTACTTATGTTATGAGATACTTCCAGAAGATCCAAGGAGAAAGACTGACATTTGTCTTCATGCACCTCGATTCCTCTACTATAAGGACACATTGTACAAAATATCATTTGAAGGAGTACTCTTATGGTGTTTGGGAGAGGAAGAAACAATCCAAGCTTTGCAAGAAACATATTCAGGAGTTTGTGGATCACATCAATCTGGATCGAAGCTCTATTTTCACATTAAAAGGATGGGATATTATTGGCCAACGATGGTGAAAGATTGCTTGGACTATGCTAGAAGATGCAAAGCTTGCCAATTCCATGCAAATTTCGTACATCGACCTCCAGAGGTACTACATCCAACTGTAGCGTCTTGGCCATTCAATGGTTGGGGAATAGATGTTGTCGGTCCACTACCAAAATCTTCTGATGGGCACTTATACATCTTGGCCGCAACAGATTACTTCTCAAAGTGGGCCGAAGTTGTTTCCCTCAAGAAAGTAAAGAAAGAAAATGTTGCAAACTTCATCCGAGTGAATATCATCTACCGCTTTGGAATTCCTCAGTACATAATAACCGACAATAGAAAGCCATTTGATAACAAACTGATGAACAAAATCTATGATCTCTTTGGCTTCAAGCAGCGCAAGTCTTCTATGTACCATGTTGCTGCCAACGGTCTAGCTGAAGCCTTCAATAAAACTTTGTGCAACTTATTAAAAAAAGTTGTCTCCAAATCCAAACGAGATTGGAATGAGCGAATGGAAGAAGATTTATGGGCGTATAGGACAACATACCGTACACCAACGCAAGAAACCCCATACTCACTTGCTTTTGGAGTTGAAGCAGTCCTGCCACTTGAGCGTCAAATACCTTCTTTGAGACTGGCTATTCAAGAAGGGCTCACCGATGAAGAAAATGCTAAGTTGCATCTTGCGGAGTTAGATGCTCTTGATGAGAAGAGGCTGGAGGCTCAATAAAATCTTGAAAGTTACCAAGCACGGCTATCTCCTTCTTTTAACAAAAGAGTTCGCTTGAGGTGCTTCCAAGTTGGAGATCAAGTTCTTGCAGTAAGAAGGCCCATTATCACTTCTCATAAGTCTGGGGGCGAATTCATCCTAAAATGGGATGGACCATATGTCGTGCAAGAGGCATATTCAAACGGTGCTTACAAGCTTGTCGATGTAGATGGCGTGAGGGTTGGCCCCATCAACGCTAAGTTCTTGAAGAAGTACTATCCTTGAAGGAAGATTTGCACTCCTTAAGGCACGAGTATAAACTGCATGTCCACTCCTTAAGGTACGAGTATAAACTGCATGTACACTCCTTAAGGCACGAGTATAAACTGCATGTGCACTCCTTAAGGCACGAGTATAAAATGCATGTGCACTCCTTAAGGCATGAGTATAAACTGCATGTGCACTCCTTAAGGCACGAGTATAAACTGCATGTGCACTCCTTAAGGCACGAGTATAAACTGCATGTCCACTCCTTAAGGCACGAGTATAAACTGCATGTACACTCCTTAAGGCACGAGTATAAACTGCATGTACACTCCTTAAGGCACGAGTATAAACTGCATTTATACTCCTTAAGGCACGAGTATAAACTACATGTTCACTCCTGGCCCGCAAGAGTATAAACTGTGTACGGCTTAAAAAAAATGAAAGTTCGCTAGGTTGAAAACCTCAAAAGAGGCGGCCTAGGCAAAAGTTAGGACCCAAAAAAAAAATAACTCACCCAGAACTACGTTGTGACTTGATCCTCTTTACTGAAGTACGTAGGCGCTTGGAATTTCATTCTGAGTTCAGTTGCATAAGTGTCAAAAAAAATATATGTTCATGCAGTATTTACCATATGGATACCAAGTATGAAACTAGTCTAATTAAATTTTGGACTTACTCTAAATATTTGTGGCTTAATGGGGGCAACCCGTCGAAAAGAAAGAGAATCCCTTCAATGGGATTTGGAATGCCAAAGTTCTCCAAGCCTACAACTAGAAGGATCTCAAAATTTACATGCCTTAATGTGGACAAGATTTGTTTCTTTTCACCTTAAGTGGGCCTCTCGCGGGTTTATCCCTAAAGGATATCAAAATTTTCATGCCTTAAGGTGAACAAGATTTGTCCCTTTGCACCTTAAGTTGGCCTCTTGCGGGTTTATCCTTGAAAGGATATAAAAATTCTCATGCCTTAAGGTGGACAAAATTTATCCCTTTACACCTTAAGCTGGCCTCTTACGTGTTTATCCTTAAAAGGATATAAAAATTTCCATGCCTTAAGGTGGACAAAATTTGTCCCTTTGCACCTTAAGCTGGCCTCTTACGTGTTTATCCTTAAAAGGATATAAAAATTTTCATGCCTTAAGGTGGACAAAATTTGTCCCTTTGCTCCTTAAGTTGATCAATAAAGGGCCCATACTTAAAGAATACCAACGCATAAATGCTTCAATAAAAGGGCCCATACTTAAAGAATACCATTGCATAAGTGCATCAAGTGAAAGGGCCCAGACTTAAAGAATATCATTGCATAAGTGCATCAAGTGAAATGACCCATACTTAAAGAAGACCATTGCATAAGTGCATCGATGAAAGAGCCCATAGTTAGAGAAGATCATTGCATAAATGCATCGATGAAAGAGCCCATACTTAAATAAAATCATGTCGTCTTCAAGCAAAGTCTTTCGGTCTTAAGGTGACAGAGGTGAAGTTAAACTCTTACCACCTTAAGCCGGCCAATTATGCGTAAGTCTTTCGGTATTAAGGTGACAGAGACGAAGTTAAACTCTTACCACCTTAAGCCGGCCAATGGTTGCATATTGCATATTTGTTTCAACCCTGCAAAAAAAGAAAAAAAAAAAGAGGAAACAAGAAGAAAGTAAAAACACAAATAGAAAGGATGTTACTTGTCAGAGCGATGCGATCTTGAAAATTGTATATCACTAACTTGGATTGAGATAAAATGCCTTGATGAGAATAAAAAACCTCAAAATATAGTTTGAGGCAATCAAATCTCCCTTTGGTGGCGATGGTCCCACATCAAGATATAAATTATTTGGGGAAGCAATGCAAATCTGAATCCTCTGTCAGATAGCATATAAGATCGACTTCAAAAAATTATCTGGAACAATCTAAAAAATGATAAAATCCAAATTTTGGATATGTTATAAATGCATGTTTCCTACATCTATAGGATTAAGCGGATCAGAATTTCGATACTCTCATATTTAGATATAATGTTTTTGGTGATGTCGCATAAATCTGAAATTGTTGATGCATCAAAGCTGAATGTTGATTTCGGGATAACACCTGAAAATATATCGATTGTATTAAATTATGAATTTTGGATATGTTATATATATTTGTGTCTAGTTTCACAAAAATCAAGCGGCTTGTGATTTCATCCTTCCTACTTCAAGATATGAAAGTTTTAGTAAAGACGCGCAAATCTGAAATTTTCAGCATGATAAAATTCAGGGCTAACTTCAAAAAATTATCAAGAATTATATTGAAGGAGTTTAATTCTGAATTTTGGATATGTTGTAGATATTGAAGTCTAGTTTCTGTAACATCAAACGAATCATGATTTCAATATTTCTACAATGAGATATTAATTTTCTACCGCTAACATGCTGTGCTGAAAAAAAAGTGACGAAAATAAGAGAAAAGTAGGAGCAAAAGAAATTACCTCAATATTATTGACGACTTGGAAACCCCAAAATTGATATTGAAAAAGTGGAGAAACTACCTCCTTTTATAGAGTTGTAGGATGGATGTTTTCTTCTCCAATATAAATTTAGATTGGAATAATTTCCATCTCCAAATTCAAATTGGAGATTGTTTCCTTCTCCAATATAAATTCAGATTGGAATAATTTTCATCTCCAAATTCAAATTGGAGATTGTTTTCTTTCTCCAATATAAAATCAGATTGGGATAGCTTCCATCTCCAAATTCAAATTGGAGATTATTTCCTTTTCCCATACAAATTTAAATTGGAGGTTATTTCCTTCTCCCATACAAATTCAAATTTGAGGTTGTTTCATTCTCCCACACAAAGTCAAATTGGAGGTTGTTTCCTTTTCCAATCTAAGTTTAAATCGGAAGAGTTTTTATTCCTGGTTAAGTAACACAATGAAAAAGTCTTCCAAAACTGTTTGAAATTGGATATCATGCCTCACCAACGGGTCTTAAGTATAGAGATTCGTGGAAAAAAAAATAAGAGAGCTTTGAGAGACAATGTCAATATGGTTTGGCTTTAAAGTTTTTGAATAAGGTGTTCTTATGTATGAAAAATCATTGAAGCACGAAGGAAACATGTTTAAATAATCATACTTCAAGGTTAGTCTCCAAAATATTAAATGTCTCGACAAGTCTTGAAGTAGGGGGCATTTGTGGGCAATGCAATTTTATTAAATTTAAATCCGTAAAAATTTTAGATTATATTAAATTCAAAATATATTAGTCCCGAATAAATATTACAGATTAATATAATTGAATTAATTATTTAAGTCCAAATAGGTATGGATTTAAATAAGGCCTAATATTTATTGGGTTAGTCCATTAATTTGAGCTTCAAATGATGAACCCACTTTACTAAGCCAAAAATATTGTCATATTCTAGAGGCCCAAATAAGCGCCACGTGTCAAATGACGTGGCATGCCAAGTCAAGTGAAGGAGCCAATAGGAACGTGCCACATGTCAAATTGATGCAGCAACCCCATGAAATAAAAGCCCATAAAAGGCGTCACATCACTTAAATCTGATTGGTCAAAAGAAGTCCATATTCATCACGACTCTTTCTTTCCTACAACTATAAATAGGGGCCTCATAATTCAGAAAAAGGGACCCCCAGAACTCTAATAAGTAGCAAGAGAAAACTCGTGGATCAAACACCGCAATTTCTCTAAAAAGCTCAAGCATTCAAATCAAGTTCATCAAGATTCAAGATCAAGACCGCAATATTCAAGAACAAGCTCAAAAACCCTTGAATTCAAGCACAAGTCATGATCAAGTCTCTCAAGTCCATCAAATTAAGTTCAAATTCAAGATCAAGCTTTAATTAGCCCTTGAATTTATATTTGAAAAGACGAATCAGAGGATTCATAAAGATTGTAACACTCGCATTGAAATCAATAAAATTGGTTGTTGCAATATTTTATTGTCTCGATTATTTATTATTTTTCTGCCTCGAAAATTTTATTGTCCAACAAATACATATTAAAATTTTCTAATTGAATTTTGTTTGGCAACAAAAAATACCATAGGTTTGGCATCAATGCTTTTAAAAAATAAATTATATTTTTTTTATTCTCTATTACTCTATATTTGAAGGTAATATAATATCTTTGGATTATATTAATCCAAAAATTCTTTTGTATAATCCAAAAAAGTCAATTTTATTCTTTTATTCTCATATAAATAACAAATTTAATGTCTAAAATATGAAATCCGTCGTTTTTATTTCTTTTACATTTTAAGAATCTTTAATATATAAAATAAATAAATAAAAATTAATGAGTATCAATTTTTATAAGTACTTGAGATTTAAATAGTTTTAAGTGGTAAAACAAATAAGTAAATAAAACAAACTTTAAAAAGTACATATCAAATAAAATAATTTAAGTTTTTTTATTAGAGCTGTCAAAATGGGCTGGCCCAACCTAACCCAACCCAACCCTAGCGAGCTAGAGAATTAAATGGGCTAGGACAACCTAGCCCTTTTAACTAAAGGGTCTTTAAAATAGTGGCCCGACCCAGCCCTAAGCGGGTCGCAGGTTGGAACGGGTTGGCCCTTCAGAAAAAATAAAAGCAACCCAAAACATGATAAACGAAAATATTGTAAGTACTAGACTATCACTAACTTTTATGATTTCACTTTAATATGTCTCCTACTAGTTTTTAGCATGTTTTAGGCATCTTACTTTACCTTTAAGGGGCGTAAGGTTGGAAAAGAGTTATTCTGGGATAATTAATTTTGAAATTAGTTATCCATCATGTATACAAATAATTAATCTCATCACTATAGTGTAAATGGTACGATAAATAATGTTGGTACTAACTAATACCTCACACCAGACATGAGATAAGATAGTCATTTATTTTATCTCGAATTATTTATCCCTTATACCTCACACCAAACGATCTTTTAGTTATAATTAACTTATGGCATTTATTGTAATAAGCAAAGAAATGATGATTAGCTACAAATTTCATAGAAAAATTCTAATATGACTAAGATAATAAATACATATATACACAAAATATCTAAATAAAAACAGTAAGATTATAACAGGAGAGAGCCTAAATTTAAAAAATAAAATATTGCATTAAGCAAAGACAACAACTACTACACCATCACGAGTAAAAACAACTTTTTGAAGTTCACAACTAAAAGCAGCTTACAAGCTATTTCAAACACACACTAAAAACTTTCAAAAAATTAGTATCAATCAAAGAATGGATAAAAAAAAATAAGTAGCTAGTTAGAAAAGATTGACAAAATTCTAATTCCTAATAAATAATTGACCAACTTAAAAATATTTAATAATTATTTTTAATGTTCAAGCCCATGGGCTGGCCTTTAAGGCTGACGGGTTAGGCCTCTGAGGCCGACGGGCCAAGTAAGACTGGGCTTATAAGCCTTATTTCTAAATGGCTGAAAAAACTTGGACCAACTCTACTTAATTAAAGGGTTGGATTGGGACGGTCTCAGGGGCCAAGCCCATTTTGACAACTTTACTTTTGATGTAATTAAATTAATCTTTAATGATTAGTATGTTATGTGTAATTTTTTTTTAAGAAAGGAATTAAGGTAAAACTTTAGTTAAATAAGTTTGATAAGACAAATAGATTTATTTATAAAAAAAAAAGTAATTTTAATGACATGGCATTTCAAGTAGGAAAGAGAAGGTTTTTGAGGTGTTAAGTATATTTTAAGGAAAATAGAAAGAGTTGGGTGATATTCTTGTCCTAAATGAAACAAAAATAATAGAGATAATACATCAAAACCCCCCTGAACTTGTCCCGACAACTTACTTTAACACTTAAACTTTACGGATAATTATTTACCCCCTAAATCTTTTTGAAGTAATTATATACCACCTTAAAAAAACACCACTCTCACTACGGAGAGTGTATTACACTTGCGCCTCGTCAGCGCCACATCAAAATTTATTTTAAAAAAAGTGACCTCACTAATTTATTTATAATACAATATTAAAAAAAAAAAAACTCTCCGCCCACCCCGCCCCTACTCTTTCTTCTTCAAGCCCCACCACCCCCTTTCTTCTTCCACCCCCAACCCTGGCAGCCCGCACCCCCACCCCAAAATCCATAACGATGAATTACGAAACAAAGCTTATCAAATTCAAACCAAACATCCAAATTTAGGTACGAAATTAAAATTTATGAATTAAATCAAACATCCAAATTTATCTTTATGGATTATGAATTATAAACATCCAAATTTGTTTGTTTATTCAAATTAAAACTTGCATCAACAATCAAAAATTTTATACATATTTTTTTCTTGTAAAATTGATGAAATCTAATAAAAATGGATATGGTGAATTTGAAGAAGGAGAAAGGGAATTGGGTGGGGTGCGGCTGCCAGGGGTGGGGGTAGGGTGGATTAGAGGTGAAGGTGTAAGAAAAAAATAAAAGAAAGGGGTGTGGAGCGGGGTAGTGGTGGAGGTGTAAGAAAAAAAATAAAAGAAAGGGGTGCAGGGGTGCGGGGGTGTGGGGGTGTGGGGTGAGGGGGTGGGTGGCTTTGGAGAAGAAAGGGTGTGATTTGAATATATAGGATAAGAAAAAGAGTAATTTGGATATATAAAAGAAGAAAGCATATGATTTGGACATATATATATATTATATAAAAGTGGGACCATTTGTTTTTTTAAATTAAATCACTTTTTTTTTTTAAAATGTCACGTCAGATTTAGGATTTAAATTAATTCATTTTAAAGATATTAAGAGGGGTAAATAAACGCATGTTAAGTTTAAGAGTTAAAATGAGTGACAAGTTTAAAAGAGTTTTGATGCATTATCTCAAAATAATATGTGTAAGCAATTTTTCAAACATGGGTGACCATCTAGAAAATCTACTCTCATATTCTCCCAATAGGCAAACCCAATAGCCCAATAGGCAAACTAGATTGCTTTCTAATTTAACATACATCTCAATATTTATAAAAATGTTCCTTAATAGAGTGTTATTTTAAAAGTGTTTATCTAATTGAACAGTAAAAAAAACTATTAATTAATTCTCCTACCATATATTTTAGGAGTCTCATATATTTTAGGAAATCTAGTTAATATAATAAAAAATAATTAAATAATAAATTTAAAAATAGTAAAAAGACAATTTTGTCCACAGAAAGTCTTTTAACGAAGGGCAAAAAAATTCAACTCAATTGAGCAAACACCTCATTTTTCACGTTTTTCTTCAAACTCCATGAACCTGCACTATTTCATGCTTTCCCACTTGAGATCATCCATTTCAAAACCAAACACATGTTTTATACATCTCATATCTCATCTTTATTAATACAATAAACCACACTTCCACCCATGCATATGCACTAAATAAGCCACTAAATAATACAATGATTATTAGACGATGTCTTACTAAACAGATTCGAACTTGAACATATTCAACCTGCCATATATTACATAAAGAGACCGGTATTACACTTCCCTTCCATTGATCGATAGGAACTTCTTCTCACAACGAATTGAAAACTTCTCAATTATAAGATGACAAAATAAAAGAGTTGCAAACTACAATGTTACATATTTACCGCCGATGGATTTTCTTTTTGTTCCAGGTCTTAACCAGGAACATAATAATCCATTTTTTCCACGGGGAGATTCAGGACCGAAGTTTCCACCTATATCCAGGAGAAAAGGATAAACAAAGTGTTAGGTGTTCAAACATATGTGCATTTGATAGAAAATGCTAAATATCTGAAAGCATATCAAACAGACCAAATTAGAAATAGCTTCCAGTGAAATCGCAAGATAGAGGATGTTAAATAAGGGTGGTTAATCAGGGCTCAAATGATTAAAACTGATTCTAAGGAATGGAAAATGAAATATGGTTGGTGCTCATGGTTCATAGCATCAAATAGAGCTAAAATCATCAAGACTGTAAGCAATGAAGCATAATTATGAAAATAGTGAGACATTATAAGCAAATAGGAGGAGATATCCAAACTATATAGGACACTCAACGACTCCATGCATCTATATACAGCAGTTGATTTGGATGTTTGAATAATGAAGAAACCACGATTTCTTGTATCTAGAAGATTATTATCAGCTGTGCCAAGATTATACTACATAAATACTGTGCTAGCTTCAAATTAGAAGATACTATTTCCTTTCAAGTTAATTAGAAGACACAACATCACGATCAATTACAAAAAGTAATTCGCCACCTATTAGAATTGCCTGATTACCCATACTAATTGTTAGATGTGAAACTGGATCTTCTTTTTGTTTGATGTGAAGAAAGGGACGACTCCACGCAAATGTGAATGATAAACTCACCTCCTCAAATGGAACAAAGACAAAAGGTGTTAGACCCCTCTTGTGTGAAATTGCTGGAACATCTGGATTATGTGTTTCATCCTCTTCCCACGTCTCGACAACCCCTAGAATGTCTTCATCTGGGCCATTGACCTCATTATCATTCACACCACTTGTAAGAAGTGCAAGTAGATCCATTCTGTTATTGGCACCTTGCGTTGTGCCCCTTAACCTAATGGACAAGTGAGATATATAAATTATACAAGGTATCATGTTAGAAATTGTACCAATTACAGAAACCAGCATCACAGGTTCGTGCAGATTCTACATATTTTACACACTACACCACAAACTTCAGGTTTATCATATAATTCAAACTTCTAACATTTTTTACAAGGTAAAAATAATTCAAAAATTTGCATGTAATATAGGCCTTGTTGTCCACTCTGCTCTGAAGAAAGGGTGGACTATATCTAATTGAATAAAAACAATACCTTCCTCTTCAACCATCACAACCCTAGTTTCCGACGACTGATTGCCGCCACCGATCAAGTTTTCCGACAACTAATTGCCATCATCGAGTTTTCCGGCAACTGATTGTCGTTGCTAACTGATTCTCCGGTCAACTTCGCGGGCAAGTATCTCTCTATAGCGAACTCCGGCAACGTCCTCCGTTCAAATTTCAGGCCAGATTCGGCCGGAAAAGCATCCTCCAGCGACTTCTCCGCTGAACAGATCTACACTCTTTCTTCTTTCTCTCTTTTCTTTTCTTTCTAAGCCCTTGCAGGTACTACAAGTCTAGGGCATCTTCTCCGGCGACTCGCAACGCACATTCTCCGACGAGCAAATTCAGAGGCAGTATTAGCAGTAGGTAAAGGCGACGACAACAAAATTTCGGCGACCAATTTCTGCACCAACTTCCGGAATTCGACGAATCGATCGAGAAAACGGCCCCACTTCGTCTTCTCCCTGGAACAGGAGCACTCGTTTCATCTCCTCTAGTTATCATGTCTAGGTTTCTTGACTATTGCCGGCCGATACATCCCGTCTCTTTTGATATTTGTATTTCAGCCTTTTCTCTCTTGGTTTCTTGCCTGACTATCTTTGACTGTTCTTGTTGGATTACTGGTTCTTGTTACTCTGTTACTTCATAGTAGTTGATGATACTAGCTGTAACACCCCGAAAATTCAAGCCAAGGCTAGAACCATGCAGTACATGCAGGATGAAACATCGAGTTTTAACAGTACGATAAGGAATTTGGCCATGTACCAAGGCCACAGAAAACCCCCCAGCCCTTAACCAAGCCAACCCCCTGCCCCCCCCCCCCCCCCAAACCAATCAATTCCTTAAGAAATGATCAGCTTCAAACGAGTATAACTTCCAGATTCTAATGCATCTTTCAGCTGCAGACCCACCAAATGATGGATATTTGAATTATCTATCCAATGCATCGAGTTTCGCTTCAATTTGATATCAGGGTGAAAAGTTATGGCATTTTAGTGAAGCACTGTACTATAGTAAGATATCACGAGCCAAACCACGACCGTGGTGACATTGTACGACCGTACAATGGTCTCATCTGATCTAGACAACCCCAACATCTGAAAGTTGACAAGTACATCTTAACCACAAGAGGGAACCACGATCGTGCTTTGAAACCACAATCCTAGGCACGATCGTGAGTTCTACGGATGCTCCTGATTGAACCTTCCAACCTACGAACCAAGGTACGACCATGATCGTACCAAGGCTTGTCTGATCATGTTCAGACAGCTCCCATCCAGCTCCCAACCACGAGAACCACCCAAGATCGTAGGTTGGTCCCACGATCATGGGAATGTCTCGTACGCCCCTTCTAGCAGTTCCTAGTGACGAATTTTAAAGGGGCATATCAGTCTTTTCCCACTCTTTTAACATCAAAACTACATCGTTTAGGATATTTCAAGGATGATTATTGGGGTTAATATTACCCTAAGCCCTCATTACTCGGGAAAACACCCGACACTTAGTTTCAAACAAAGAAAAGGGGCAGTTTTTCCCCAAGGCAGAGCTAGGGCTCATCTTCTTCAGGATACCAATTCTAAGGAATTTTCCAGAGTTCTCATTTCCGAATATGTGGGATTTCATCAATGGGTCTCCTTTCACCCATTGAGTCCCAAAGTTAACCCAATTCTCCAGTTCAATTCCTTCTTCACAGTTTAGGGTCTATGGATATTGGCAAATTCATTGATATCTCAATCCCTTGGCGTAATTGAGTTATAATCCTCGTTTTATCATGAATTTCAGTATTGTTACATAACCATGATCACAAACTCTAGTTATATAGTGAAATCTATGATTGTTGGACTTGAATCATTAAATTCTTTAAGCTCATACAGTTGGCATAATAGTTGCATTCTTCAGAGATGATGGGTAGATTATGAACACCCAGTGATCTAGGATTTCATGCATATACTTTTGGATACTATATCCCCCCAGTTTACATGCTTTGAACGCTTTCAGATAATGTATTTATTTTCAATCTTCAAATTATTATTATCATTGAGCACTGCAGTTATCAGTGTCATTCAGTTGGGAGTAGTACTTAACACCAAACAGACGCAGGGATGAAGGCTCATCCACCAGTTAGGCTAAGACCTTTAGTAGAAGTCCCTAAGTCCCAAAACTATAGCGCCACGATAGGTTCTAAAAGGTCACCCATCAGACCAGTCATGACTCCTTAGTCCTTTTGAACATCAGTTTACTAGATCCACATCAATCAGTGTCCGTACCCTCGACAAGGTATTGAACACCCTTCCAACTGGAGTTACAGGTTGGACCTCGATTAGCTCAGATTGGGGTATGTCGGTTATTAGCAACTCTCACATCCACAGTTTACAGTTCGGATTCAAATTTTTCCATGACCTTATATTCAGTTATCCAATTTATTATACAACACATGTTCATTACTTGGTCTTGTATTAGTTTATCATGTTGCATGTATCATGTTCAGCTATATCAGTTATTTCCCATCTCACATACTCAATACATTCAAAGTACTAATCGCATACTTTTTTGGTGCTATATTGTCTCATAATATAGGTTCTGAAGCTCAACATCCGGATCGCACATAGTACGATCTCCTACCGCATCAGCAACAACATTTTGGTGAATCCTCATCATTCAAGGGCTAGTCTCAGCATTTCATTGTCTTTGTCGGTCTCAGTTTTTAGACAATAAGAGTTAGTTGGGGGCTTGTTGCAACTCATCTTAGTAGAGGCTTTCAGACTTATAGTTAAATATCCAGCTTGTGGTCTTAGATTCAGTTATTGTTGATTGGTTTTTCTTTTGAATATTTATTTCATTATTCATTTCAACTTCCGCATAAGTGCTTTATTTCATTATTCATTTCAACTTCCGCATAAGTGCTTTATTTCATTATTCATTTCAACTTCCGCATAAGTGCTTTTACCAGTGATTTTTGATATTCTTAGTGGTTTGTCAGGCCATGGGTTAGCTTGGGGTCACTTGTGACTCTAAGCACCCTGTTACGACCAAGGGTAATTTTGGGTCGTAACACTAGCATATCTATTTACTGTCGTACGTGTTGTTATTTTCTAAATTCTTGTGGGTAGTATAATTCTTGTTATTGATTGTTATTTATTAAAACTTGCGTTGTAGTATATTGGCTTTATTGCTTGCGGCATACGCTGTTGATTGTTTATTCTTTCCTATATATTTATTGTTTTTGGCATACGATGTTGATTCTTGATTCTTGATTCTTTCTTGTAGATTTATGTTTGTTTCCTTAGTATATAGTGGTCACAGCTTCAAGCTTTATCACTGATTCACTTGTTATTACCATTGTGTCTTGTTAGCCTTGCCTATTTGCTTTTAGCCTTATCTATTTGTGTGTCTTCTTATTTTCTTCTCTTATTGAGTAGTGGTTGTAGTGGTCGATGGCAGACTAGGGTCATGTCATAGATCGCGGTCGGGGTCGGGATCAGGGCCCAGGGTGAGGTGGGGGTCTAGGTCTAGTGTTGGGTTAGGGCCGAGTCTGGGCTGGGGGCAAGGGGTAGTAGAGGTTTAGTGAGATAAGAGAGCCTCTAAGCTATGTTGCTTGGACTCTCAAAACATGTTGTCGCACCTGTGTAGGATTCTACAAAAATACCCTATTTTTGAAGTATCTAACTTGCACCCATCGATATTTTTGAAGAGTTCGAGCAGCATAGCCTTCAGGTTAAGTGTTGGTCTTGGAATATAGGGATTCTTCACGGTAAGTTCATAGAGCTCGTGAAGATTCTTAGGAAGAGAAGGATTAGTATAACTTTTGTCCAGGAGAACAAATTGGTAGGTTCTAAGGTGAGAGATGTGGACGGGTACAAGTAGTGATACTCTGGTAGCGTGAGGCACCAAATGGGTAGGTTCTAAGGTGAGAGATGTGGACGGGTACAAGTAGTGATACTCTGGTAGCGTGAGGCATAGGAATAGCGTTGGAATCTTAGTAGATGAAGCGCTTAGCAGGCAGGTGGTAAAGGTTACGCAGGTCAACTACGCTCCGCAAATGGGCATGGAAAAGGAGGAAAAGAAGAGTTTTTGGGAGGTTTTGGATAAGGTGGTGAAAGGCGTTCCAAGCATTCAGAAGCTTTTCACAGGAGGGGATTTCAATGGGCATATTGGGTCTTTATCAAGAGGCTATAATGATTTGCATGGGGGTTTGGGTTTCGAGGAAAGGAGGATTTTGCTAGGGCCTTTGGGTAGTGGGTAGCAAATTCGAGCTTCCCGAAGAAGGAGGAGCACCTTATTACCTTTCATAGGTTGATGGCCAACTCAGATAGACTTTTTGCTCTTTAGGAAGGGTGATAGGGCGATACGTAAAGACTGTAAAGTCATACCTAGCGAGAATCTTTTGATCCAACATAAACTTTTGGAGATGGACATGGAAATCAAAAAAGGCAGAAAGAAGAGGGTGTGGAGGATAGGCCAAAGATTAAGTAGGGTAGCTTGAATTTGGCCAGTGCTTTGGAGATTGGGAAAAAGTTGACGACATTAGGGGCTTGGGAGAGTAGAAGGGATGTGGATAGTATGTGGGAGACGACTGCCAGTTGCATCAGGGAGATAACTAGAGAGGTGTTGGGTGTCTCGAGAGGCCGATCTGGCAAACACCGAGGTGACTGGTTGTGGAACGAAGAAGTTAAAAGGAGGGTGGAGACTAAGAAGGTGACTTATGCAAAGTTGGGTGAGAATAAGGATGACGAGAAGAAGCGGACGAATACAAAGGAGTATAAGTTGGCTAGGAAAAAGGCTAAGTTAGCGGTTACGACGGCTAAGACAACTTTCGAGAGCTTGTATGCAGCTTTAGAGGAGAAAGACAAAGATAAGAAGTTGTATAGCCTTTGGAGATGGGGAAGAAGTTGACGACATTGGGGGCTTGGAAGAGTAGAAGGGATGCGGATAGTATGTGGGAGACAACTAGAGAGGTGTCGGGTGTTTCGAGAGGCCGATCTGGAAAGCACCGAGGTGACTGGTGGTGGAACGAAGAAGTTAAAAGGAAGGTGGAGACTCTAGGTGACTTATGCAAAGTTGGGCGAGAGCAAGGATGACGAGAAGTGGACGAATAGAGAGGAGTATAAGTTGGCTAGGAAAAAGGTTAAGTTAGCTGTTACGACGGCTAAGACAACAACTTCCGAGAGCTTGTATGCGGCTTTAGAGGAGAAAGACAAAGATAAGAAGTAGTATAGCCTTGCTAAGGCTAGGGAGCAGAGGGCCCGTGACCTTGATCAAGTGAAGTGCATCAAGAGGGGGATGGAAAAGTGTTGGTGGAGGATGCCCCTATTAGGAGGAGGTGGTAATCCTATTTCCATAGACTTTTGAACAATGAAGGGGACAAAGGTTTCGTGCTAGAGGACTCGGAGCACTCGATGAGGTGTTGCGATTACGATTATTGTAGGTTTATCAAGGCTGAGGAGGTCAAGGGTGCTATTCGTAGGATGTGGAGGGGTCGGGCGACTGGGCCAGATGAGATTCTGGTGGACTTTTGAAAGAGCACTGGCAAGATAGGTATGGAGTGGTTGATAAAGTTGTTTAACATCATTTTTAAGGCGGCGAAGATGCCCGAAGCTTGAATATAGGTACGATGATTCCATTATATAAAAACAAGGGGATATTTAGAGTTGCAACAACTACAGGGGTATTAAGTTGTTGAGTCATACTGTGAAGTTTTGGGAAAGGGTGGTAGAGTTGAAGTTGAGGAAAATCGAAACTATTTTCGAGAATCAGTTTGATTCCATGTCAGGTTGCTCGACTACTACGACCATTCACCTCGTGAGGAGGCTAGTGGAGCAGCTTAGGGGGAGAAGGAAAAATTTGCACATGTTGTTCATCGATATCGATCTCGAGAAGGCGTACGATAAAGTCCCAAGGAGATTGTGTGGAGGTGCTTCGAGGTTAGAGGTGTGCCCGTGATATACACTAGGTCAATTCAGGACATGTATGACGGAGCGAAGACTCGTGTGAGGACGGTAGAAGGTGATTAAGAGCACTTCCTTATTTTGACAGGGTTGCACCATGGATCATCTCTTAGCCTTTTTTTATTTGCCTTGGTGATGGATGTTTTGACGCAGCGTATTCAAGGGGAGGTGCCTTAGTGTATGTTATTTGCTGATGATGTTGTACTAATTCACGAGAGCTGGGGAGGAGTTAATGATAAGTTGGAGGTTTGGACAGACCCTAGAGTCTAAAAGGTTTAGGTTGAGCAAGACCAAGACGGAGTACTTGAAATGTAAGTACAGTGATTCGACACATGAGGTTGACGTGGTAGTGGAGCTAGATTCTCAGGCCATTTGGAAGAGGGATAGTTTCAATATCTTGGGTCTATGATTCAGGGGAATAGAGAGATTGGCGAGGATGTCATGCACCGTATTGGTGCAGGGTGGTTGAAGTGGAGGCTCACTTTAGGAGTCGTGTGTGATAAAAAGGTACCTCCTAAGCTTGGTAAGTTCTACGGAGTGGCAGTCTGACCGACTATGTTGTATGCAGTGGAGTGTTGGCCAGTTAAGAGATCCCATATCCAAAAGTTGAAGGTGGTGGAGATGAGAATGTTGAGATAGATATGTGAACTTACCAGGAGATATAGATTTAGAAATGAGGTTATTCAAGAGAAGGTGAGAGTGGCTTTGGTGGAAGACAAGATGCTGGAAGTGAGGTTGCAATGGTTCGAGGATGTGATGAGGTCGTGCACGGATGCTCCAGTACGAAGGTGTGAGGCTGGATATGAATAGTTTCAGGCAGGGTAGAGGTAGGCCGAAAAAATATTAGAGGGAGGTGATTAGGCATGACATGAAGCAGTTACAGCTTATGGAGGACATGACCCTCTTACGAAGGTATGGAGGACACAAATTAGGGTAGACGGTTAGTGGGTAGGAGTACATCTGTAATAGTAAGAGGGTGCTTTGTTTGTATCTATGCCTGTAGTTTCTTGTTTTAGTGTTCTGATGATGTTTGTGATTTCAAATAGATAGTTTATAGTATTACTCTGTCGGTGTCTTGTTTCTTTTATTATCTAGTGGTGTGTTATCCCACTTTATTTTTATGTCTTTTTGTTTGTTATACTGTTATTTGTCCTGAGTCGGGGGTCTATCGGAAACAGCATCTCTACTTCATCTGAGGTAGTGGTATTGGTATGGACTGCGCACACTTTACCTCCCCAGACTGCACTTTTGTGGTAATACATTGGGTATGTTGTTGTAGTTTGCATGTAATATAGTGATTGGATTGACAATAAGTTATTATATAACTGATAAAATAGAAAGTAAATGTCATCTGCAAGGAAAATAACAGAATGTTTACTTAGTTGGAGTTTTGTGTAATACAATAGATGAAGTTACTCATATGGAACTCATGCAAGTATTAATTGTTCATCTAATCTATAGGAGAAATTCCAGCAACTAGCTACCACAATATCTGCACACTACATTTATAAAACTGCAAGATGATTTACTCCAAGGACAAAAAACTAACAGCATTGCTTGCACTAAAGGATAAGGTGGGACTATCATGAGCGTTCACATGTATTCAAAGTGCCCGACTAAACTTATCACAATAGTTAATAGGATCCTAAAAAGATAGCCTACTGCCTTCAAATGAGTTTAAAAGATCCTCAACTTTATACTTAGCATTAATATATAGCTAGAGTTTGCACTCTTACAGATGGTGATTTTTATTAATCTTTTGCTTAAAAGCTAGTTTGGCTTGGACGAAAGTTTAAGAACTAAAATGGTGACTTGTAGGGCTAGGAGAGAAGTACCCAAACTTTCAACCATGGTTTTATTAATAAGAGCTCAGCTTAAGAACTCAAAAGACAAATAGAATATTTGTGATCAAGTACCTTAAACGGAATCTCAACACAGTTGGACGCGTTCCAGGGTACAAAAGAGCAGCTTCAACCTGCAAATGAGAAGGCATTGAGCTGTCTATTCAAAATTAGCTTCACATATATCAATTAAATGCCAAAAGCATTATCAACTTAACCAAGGAGAAATGAGTCATTATTTAGATTTGACCATATATAACCAAATTGCTGCCAGAAACAAATTGACTTGTATGGGAAGACTAGAATTGGACTTACTTTATCCTCCGATTGCGTGTAATTCCCCCTAAAAACACAATCAGCTTTTGAGGCATGGAAGTTCAGGTACTTCGCGACATCTTTGACTTTTTGTGATGAATTCTAGTTAAAAGGAATCTAAAGAATTTATAAACCAGGTATAGCAAGAACAACATGTAAAGATCTAGTGTGTCACACGAGCTGAACAACAAACAATTAACACCTTATAAAGGAATCTGCCTGAAGGATAAAATCTCATATAGCGATAGTAACACACCTACAATCAAAGAAAGGATGACAATGTTATAAAATGCCATGGACACTAAACGCTATAGGATACAAAGTGAAGAAAAGAAGCAATGGGAGGAAACTAAAAACACTTAAAGAGGTAAATTCTTCTAAGAATTCAAAGTCTGCTTATAATAGCACACAACATATATCAGTTTTCTCGGATGAGGGAAACATCCTCACTCAAGAAGAGAAGGTCTTCTTGCAGTATCCCACAACTTAATTTTCTGGAGTCCCAGGCGGAGCAAGTATGTCTACTTGCAGTGTTTAGCTGCATCCTAAGCTTTACTTAGTTTTCCGGAGTCCCAGGCGGAGCAAGTATGTCTACTTGCAGTGTTTAGCTGCATCCTAAGCTTTACAGCTTTCAAATTTTAGTATCAACTTTCAGTTGGAAATGTATCTGCTACTTGTACATATCATGTATATTTAAATCTTGTTCCACCGCTCAGTACGCCAACGCAGAGACCTGCTGAGCTAGGTTGCTCGGACTCGGCGGTTTTGCCGCTGAACCCGTCTCGACACGAGACTGGCGTGGGTGCGGACGCTTCAGCCGTCTCCGATTCGGTCAAACGATTTCGGACTCGTTGACTAGAAATTTGAGGGGAAACATTGGATAGGCCGGCAAGTTACCTGAAAAAAGTCCGACCAACGACTACACCGGCGAACTGTAAAGTTACAAAACAGAAATGACGTTGTCGACGTGCCGATGATCGACTGGGTAGGAAGAAACACTAACTGTTTCTCTGCAATGGCGACGGCATTGGCATATGTATTTTTCGGCGACAGCGTTGACGCATGTACTTCTCGGTGTTGGTCATTATGTCGGTTCACTAACCAGTTTTATTTAATTGTGTTGTATCTAATTTTTTTATAAAAATAAAAACAACCAATATACAGCAGTTTTGTTTTTAACAAAAATATTTAATACACATGTGGTTTTATAGTGTTTTTAATAAAAAATTCACTACAGTTATGAGTTATGTCGGTTTACACATGCCGAGCAACATAAGTTTATTGCATGTCGGTTCTTGTGTTTTTTTATTATAACTTTTTTATGATACAAAAATAATTTATATCAATATTTGGTAAATAAATGTAAGTTAAAATTTTGGGAAAAAGTTCCTAACATTAATACTACTCCTAATTGAAAAGTACAATTAAAGACAAAAGTAACTAAAATTAGTAAACTACCTAAAATAAATAAATCATAATCCCTGTGTCAAGGAAAATTAAATTGATTTATAAACTCAATATTTATAATATTTAATTTTTTTAACCGTATCCCCGCACCCGTATCCACACTCAGATTCGCACCCCCGAATCTTAAAATTTATATTTTGACGAATCCGAGTCTCGGATCTGCACCCGTCTCAGATACCCGCACCCGAGTCCGAGCAACGTAGCTGCTGAGTATTGTGGTGTTGT
Source organism: Capsicum pubescens (assembly GCA_030864215.1). NCBI lineage: Eukaryota > Viridiplantae > Streptophyta > Magnoliopsida > Solanales > Solanaceae > Capsicum > Capsicum pubescens. Next base: position 128,919,494 of record CM061541.1, read on the forward strand.
ACCCGACTTGCTCAGGCCTGCTTAATTTTTTGGGTGCAGAGCCAGGTGCCCCTAAGCTCGGTATCACCAGCTAGATATTGCATGCGCCAATCTGTTTTCCTAGTCTTTCCTTTACCCGAGGTATACCCCGTGGACCTATGAACAGTTGTGTTTTGTCTAGATGGCTCATGACTAACTTAGCCAGTTTGCTGTATGGTTTGTTTTACACTGACAGTTGAGACTTATATTCAGATATTCAGTGCCATGCAGTAAGTTTGACTATAATTTCCAGTTCTACAGTATTTTGATGTGTCTATGAAGTTAACCAGTAGTTAGTTCAGTGGTTCGCTTGATAGTAGTTATAGTCAGGTGTTGATGACAGTCATGAATCCCTAAATTCAGGTCGTGACATTTGGTTGGACATTTGACTCAAAATATTAATAAGGCGGCGAGAAATGGAGAAAGGGTCTGTTATTTCATATTTGATGACATCTGAGTAGTAAAGTTTGACAAGGATGTTAATACAAGCAATGCTGGTAGCGAAACTGGTTTTAAGAAACATGATATATTTGTAGAGTACCCTTACCATTCACATATATACCCGTACCGTTCTTTGTATAAGTGAAGCTTCACCGGGTGGCTGCACACACCTTCCACCAAGAAGGTGAAAAGTTCAACCCCCATAAGTAGCACTTTTAGCCCCTTCCGCCAAACCCCCCCAAAAATGTAATTTAAAGAAAGAAAAGGGTAGTTAGACAGAAAAATGCCACAAATGATCTGTGTCACTAAAAATGCATGTTCTTTCTTTCCAGTTGGTGTAAAATATTTTTCTTGATAAAAATATCTTCAATAATTTACAAGCGATTATTAGAAATTGATAACATCTCGCATGTACATATTCAAACGTGGAGAACAAGAATAAACATACAATATGAACTGGATTAGAGATCATCCACTCAGCTACGCCTGCACGAATATATGTGTTTCGACTGACATAAATACCTGTGGGAAAAAAATTAAATCAAGAAATTCTTACTACATACCTTCAAAAATTTCAGCTTAGACTTATAGAAACAAATAAAGCATATCTTTTACACGCTATGACAAAGACATCCTGATAAGAAAACGAGTTCTCTTCGTCGGATGGGATAAGTAAATCTAAGACAAATACCTTGGTAACTGGTAAGTGGTACACCACTTACATCGTATATTGTCCTTAGAGAAATTAGTATTGGAAAATGCAATCGCTACAACCCTACTGTGAAGAAATATAAGAGAAAAATATTATTGAATTGTTGTATCAACATTACTACATTGAGGCCCTATTTATAGACACTACATTCCAATCCTTTTCTTAATAGGACACTACATTACAATCTTTTTCCAAGTAGGAATCTATATGCTATTCCTATTTCTACTCATATTCCAACACTCCCCCCCTCAAGCTGGTGCATAGAAGGCATATGTACCAAGCTTGTTATGGATGTAACTAATACGAGGATCGGTGAGGGACTTGGTGAAGATATTTGCAAGAAAACTTTCTGGGAGACCTCAATTAAAAAGGAAAAACTGAAAAAGTAATCTGAAAAGTAGTAAATATCGTCGGGAAGTCGATCTGTCGCTGGAAAATTGCCGGAAACTGGTATAAAATATATGGGTCATCTCGAAATCAAGAGATGAGTAGATCTTGAATAAGAAAGTCACTGAAAAACTGGTCGAAACATGCCCACACGTTGGATTATTAGATTTGATGGCTGAAAAGTGATCACAACCTAGGAAAAAATTATATGGGTAGGGTTGGAATGATAGCACAACCCTACAAGAAAGAGAAATTATATGGGTAGGGTCGAATTGATGGCACGACCCTATTAGAAAATAGAAAATATGGGTAGGATCGGAATGACGGCACGATCCTACTGGAAAAGAGAAATTATATGGGTAGGGTCGGAATGATGGCACGACCCTACTGAAAAAGAAAAATTATATGGGTAGGGTCGGAATGATGGCACGACCCCACATAAATTAGATCTGAGGAGTCACCGAAAAGACGTAAGGAACTACGTAAATTAAATCTGAGGAGTCACCAGAAAGATGCACGGTGCTATGCAACTCAGCTATGAGAAAGTAGTCCGAAAAGATGCATGGTGCTACGCAAATCAGATATGAGAAAATAGTCACCGAAAAGAAGCACGGTGCTACGAAAAATAGATATGGAAAAGTAGTCACCGGACAGTCAGTGACCCAACTTTTGGTAATATAATCATTGGCCAGACGGGCGGCATATATGAATTATAGCCGCCCACCGGCAGCGGAAACTCTTTGATTTTTTTTTACCAAGATCGTGGAAGCTTTGATACCATGTGAAGAAATACAAGAGAAAAATAGTATTGAATTGTTGTATCAACATTATTACATTGAGGCCCTATTTATAGACACTACATTCCAATCCTTTTCTTAATAGGACACTACATTACAATCTTTTTCCAAGTAGGAATCTATATGCTATTCCTATTTCTACTCATATTCCAACACCTACCAAATACACTATACCCAGCTTTAAGACACTTGGTGAAAAACTTTTCGATCCAGCTTTTCCTAAATATTGAATGCTTTATAGTAAAATTCTAAAGATACTACCAGGAGCAACCAAAATTTCCACAATGGTGAATCAGAAACTTCTAACTCTTGTTTTCGCCTGTTCAGCAACTCTTAACTCTTACCATTATGCTTTAACAGAAAAGCTATGTCAAAATGAATATCAACAAATACTGTTTTTTCAGATGCATCAATTAGGGCATAAGACTTGAGAACTTAGAGGTTCCTCCACGTTTATCCAGCAACCAGTGACCAAATAGCAGAACTGATTTGAGGATAATAAAAATCCGGCATAATAATAACGAATAATCTGAGAATTTAACAATAAGTGATCGCCTATCGATTTGAAAAGTAACAAATGGAAGTTAAAAGTATTGGCGTACTAGTATGTTGAGAAAAGCGTCCATTTCATTTGCCACCAAAATCAAGAACTAGAATCCATAACACTGCAATATCGCATGGAGGGAAATAGCCAGCGATCCCTATACATGTCCTCATGTTGCTCTTCCCCCCAAATAATAACTTCCTTAAAGTATCTTACAATTAATAAGGAACTTTTTTTTGTTTTTTGGAAATAATAAGGAACTTCTTGTCGTAGAAACTGGTGTGACTATAGTACATTTCGAAGTAATTGTGCAACTATATTTTACCATCTTCATTAAAAACTATATCTTACCATCCGTACGAATCCTTGGTCTTAAAAGCCACATTTTTCTCCATGAACCATCATACTTCAACTGAAGGACCTTATAGTTTTCTACCACTCCAGCAATCTTCAAAGAAAGAGATACATATGATCAATAACCAAGCTTACTAGTGGCAATAGAACAACCAGAACTAGTATCCATGGTACCTGCCACGCCTTTAGGCATGCATTGCGCCAAAATACAGGGTTCCGGATTGTATACCTCCACTTCCGACAAACACAAGCTGCCCTACCCAAGGTGTACGGGTCCATTCTTGAGAAGATCTGCACAATATCAATCATGAAATCATAGTAAGTGTCCGACTTCCTCGCCTTACCTATCGAGATTAGAACGGAAGGCTGAAAGGTGAGAGAGAGAGAGAGAGAGAGAGAGAGAAGGGAATGGGGGTGGGCCAGGCTGATCCCATAAAATATCCGAGAAAATCAGCTAACCAGCCAGAGAGAACAGTCACGCTTATGCTTGACTGCAAAGTTTGACTTGAGTACTGTAATGAGATCACAGAGTCCCAACATTTCTTGTCTCAAAAGAAAGAGATGACATCCGACTTTTCTAATAAAGAAGCTTCTCAGAAGAATTAAAGGGGAAAACAGGCTCAGATGTTATAATAGAAACGCTTGTCTCCACATAGAATCCACTAACTTTTTGCACGGGCATGAAAGAAAAAGTTGTTCATAGGGGGATAGCAAGATTAGCCTCACCATAAATTTACGTGTAACCCAAAACAGCCACAAATTCCTTACTTTCTGGTTAATTTTTTCCTTTTGACTTATAGAAAAACATTGTTCATGCTTCTGATACCTATTAATTATTTATCAAAATCAGCTCTGTTACAGGTCTTATCAATATGCTTCAGCTTCCTAGCTTAACTAAGCATTTCCAGCACTTGCCACATATTTACGTGTCGATAAGAATTACATGAGAAAATAATCAAAATCCAGGGAGGCATACCTCAAAAAGCAGTTCATCGGGCAGTACCCGGTGTATCAATGCAGGATCAACAAACTGCTTGCTACTAGTACTTCCAAAAGGAGGGACAGGTCTAACATTAATCCCATATAAATCTGAAAGAAAAAAGCTAGGTGAGTTGAAATTAGTCTGTTCTACACAAGTTCATCATCAAAACCAAATTTCAATAACAAGACTCCAAGAAATGATGAATCTTCTATGCAGCTAGCAAATTGATAGGGCCTAGGAGCAAGGTAACTGAAGTAGGAGTACCGTTCTTGTAATCAAACTGAGATCTTCAGATTTTAAAGTTCTATTGTCTCGAAAATAAATGTTAGAAAACAGAATACATTCGACTCAAAACCCCACCAGTGGTCCTTCTGATCACTGGTTTCCCTCTTTTCTCTTCTTTGTCTTTCAATAATTATCCCACCATAGCCACCACCAACCTCCGGCGACCCTGTCCCAGAAAACCCATCCCGGTAAAGTACCACACGCGCCACCAGAACTTCCCAGGCACCGACACCACGCGTGTCACGTGCCGGCGCGTGACACCTCCTCAGGCAGATTTTTAAAGACTTTTCTTCGACAGCTCAGACTTCTGGCGAATTCCGACCTCCCTTTTTTCCCTCCCTCTCTCGACCACACTCATCTCTCTAGTTTCTCTCTCCTCTTTCTGTTATCTTTGAGGGTCTGATGGACTGAACAATCTATTTTGCTGTGGGCTTAAAATCTTATGACATCTCAAGACTTTCAGGAACAGCAGGGGAATGGTATGAATGGACTGAAAGAAGTAGAAATCATATCATAAGAACTCAGTTTACCAAGAAGGCAATGCTATGGATAGCTCAGAAACTGAAAGAAGTTTCTTCATTCAAGGGGAACATGGTGAAAAGGTGGAAGAAAAAAAGACAGTTTCTCCAAAACATTTTGCTCAAAAAATTTAACAAGTTTGGAAGGTACATTGCCATCATCAACTTGGAAGGTAGAAGGAGATCGGTGGTGATAATCCCGGAACTAACTTTCAACTCCAGCTGGAACTTTATTGCAGACAAGGTGGAAAGGTTCATTAACAACCACAGGAGTGATTTACTCCCAATGGAACTTAGATTATCGGACAGCAACATTCCATATGCTTCATCTCTTAGGAGCAGTAAATGGTCCAATAGGGAGGAAATTGCAGATTGCACAACAAAGAATGGGGGGGGCTATCTATTAATGACTCTTTCAACAACCAGAACGAAGTCTTAAATAGGAGTTTGGTAGGGAATTATAAGGTTGCCGAGTCACCAACTCTTTCAGAAATCAGGAGATGGGCTTCTAAAATTTGGAAGCAAAATATTGGTCTAAACATCTATGACAGGGGCAATAACTTGTTCCTTTTTGAGTTCGCTTGCAAAGCCATGGTGGAACAAGTAATGAATGGTGAATGGTTATGGAAGCGCGCTCAGATCAATTTCCAGTGGTGGAGCCCAACAGTTGGTGCGGTGGAAGGAAAATCAAAACCCAACTCAATTTGGGCTAGATTGGTTGGCTTGCCTCTACATCTGTGGTCGCAAAAAGTTTTCAAAGCCATCGGAAATTTCTGTGGCGGCTGGGTAGAAGCAGAGAAGGAAACGCAGCTTCGGAACCACCTTAAATGGGCAGGAATCAAAATCCGTGGAGCCGGGAGCAATATTTCAAAGGAGGTGACCATAGAAAATGGAGGAATCCGGTACACGATCCAAGTTTGGACTGAAGCTCCAGTGAGTTTCCAAGTTGAAGAGAAAGAAGAAGACGAGGAAACAGAAAATCCTCTTATACAGAGTGTATCAAGGCACTAAGTTGCTTGGACTCTCCAAAAACGTTGCCGCACCCGTATCGGATCCTTCAAAAATACACTATTTTTGGAGAATCCGACACGCACCCATAGACATTTTTGAAGAGTCCGAGCAACTTAGTCGAGGCATAATATGAAGGGCAAGGGGATAGTCCTCAACAACTTGGACCATGCAGCCCCTTCATGTACAAGGACAAGTGAACCTCTTATACAAAATATTTTCATGTACAAGGACAAGTGAACCTCTTATGCAAAATATTTCCTTTAAAAAGCTCCAGGAAATCAGAACTTTAGCCTATAAGTTTTTGGAAGCCTTCAAGGGCTGGGAGTCCTCAATAGAGGATCATGAAGGGATACACAGTATTGAACATGACTCAAATAACAGAGAATTGCACAAGCAAACAGAAGAAGAAACTCAGATTTCATCATAATGCAAAAGCTCCAATTGCAAAAAGAAAGGTAGATAATGAGACCAACGATGCAGGAGGAACAAGCTTAGATGATTGTCAGGGAAAGGGTCATGATTTACAACTTTTATAGATACACGAGGGACAATCACAGGAGTTCCACAAAGCAGAAGTCGAGGCGTCAAATTGGGTTAATAGCAATATCGTGGAGCTAGGTAATATGTATGGGGCTGCAATTGAAGGATGTGAGAAGGAAGCTGTAGGCGTTACTTATAAAGCTAGATGGAAGAAACATGTCTTTGGAGAAACAAAGAGAAGGTAACATGATCAGAACACCAAAGAGCAGGGGAAGTGGCAAAAATGAGTTGAAGAACCTTGAATCAGATCTAAATAAAGAGGTGGAAGGAGTCAGAAGTAGGGGAAGACCTCTCAGTTTAACTTATCAATGCAAATCAAACTTGCATCCTGGAATGTGATGGGGCTTAACATGAGTTCTAAAAGAATGACTGTTAAGAGTCTAATGCAAGAATGGAGAGCAGACGTCTATTGCTTTCAAGAAACAAAGCTAGAAAAAGGTGTGGAAGATTTTGCTAAACAATTGTGGTTGTGCAGGTGGATGAAGTGTGGCTTTTTAGAAGCTGAAGGGAGCTGTGGGGGAATTTTGATATTGTGGGATAGTAGAGTGTCGAAGGGGATCTTTGTTGAGAAAGGTTAACACTCTCTAACCTACAGATTTGTAGCAGTTCAGAAATCTTTCAGTTGGTGTCTCCCCGGTGTGTATGCTCCTCATACCAGAATTGAGAAGAAAGGGTACTGGGACGAAACTGCTGCAATGAGAAACTTGTGTGATGGTCCGTGGGTTAGTTGCGGGGATTTTAACACAATCAGATACATGGTTGAGAGAAGAGGGTGCAATAGAATCACTAATATTATGTCTGAGTATTTTGAATGGATAGAGGAGATGGAACTGCATGATCCACCACTAAAAGGGGAAGATTTACATGGTTTAGGGGTATTAATCATCAAAGTGTAGCTAGATTGGATAGATTCATGTACTCAGTGGAATGGGATGAAACCTTTAAAGATATAAGACGGAGGATTCTGCCTAGAGTATTATCTGATCACGCACCAATCATCTTGGAGTGTGACAATTGGCATCATAAGAGATCATACTTTAAGAGATCATATTTTAAATTTGAAAATTGGTGGTTGGAAGTAGAAGGTTTCGTGGATCTGATACAAATATGGTGGAATGAATTTGTAGTTGAAGGTTGCCCCGACTATAGGCGCAGTGTTAAACTTCCGAAGAAAAAGCTTAAAGTCTCGAGCAGAGAAAAGTTTAGCGAGAATGTAACAGAAAGTATAGTCCGCTAAATGAATTAACAAAATTAATTCATGTGCTTGATTCCAGAGAATCGACTGAGGAGGAGATGATGATAAGGGCCACAGTTGTAATAGAATTGGAGGATTTAGCCAAGAATGAGGAGGCAAGTTGGAGGCAAAAATCTAGAGTTGTTCGGCTTCAATAGGGGGATAAAAATACTAGATTTTTTTCACAAAATGGCAACAGCTCATAAGAGATATAATACTATTAATATGCTGGTGGTACGGGAAGAAGAAATTGTAGAACCAGAAGATATCAAAATGGCTATGGTTGATTTTTACAAAAGAATTTACTCGAAATCTGAAGCATGGAGACCTACATTCGAATACACGGACTGTCTGAACTCTGAAGATCACAAATGAAGAACAAGATTGGCTGCAAAGATCTTTCACAAAATGTTTCGTATAAGGCCACCGTCCCAGATGGTTTCACAATGGCTTTTTACAAGTCTTGTTGGGAAGTTTTGAAAGAAGACTTAATGAGCTCCATCAATAATTTTCATCGGAATGAAGCTTTTGAGAAATCTTTTAATGGTACATTTATAGCATTAATCCCTAAGAAGCACGGTGCAAAAGAATTGAAAGATTTAAGCCAATAAGCTTAACTGGGGGTGTTTATAAAATTATCTCTAAGTTGATCACAGTAAGATTGAAGACTGTTATGGATAAGTTGGTAGATGAACATCAAATGACATTCTTAAAGGGGAGACAAATATTTGATGCTTCTCTTCTGGCTAATGAATTGGTGGACTCAAAAATGAACCAGAAGACTCATGGAATTTTGTGTAAACTTGACATAGAAAAGGTATATGACCATGTCAATTGGGATTTTCTTTAGAAAATATTGAAAGATAAGGGGTTTGGAGATAAGTGGATCAAATGGATTGGTTTCTGCATCTCTAGTGTCATGTTCTCCCTTTTAATTAATGGCACTCCAGGAGGTTTTTTCCATTCTCAAAGGGGCCTAAAACAAGGTGATCCAATATCACCATTCTTGTTTATCTTAGCAATGGAAGGGCTAAATCATATGATTTAGAAAGGTTAATGCTAACGGCTAGATAAAAGGTTTTGGGGCACATAGTAATAGAGGCAACATCTGAGGGCCATCCTAACTATCTTTGAGGTTGTATCTGGATTGGCAAAATACATAGACAGGCCCCTGAACTTTTTGACTTTCTCCGTATTGGCACCTCAATTAGGTCATGTACCTATTGAACCCTATTATCATTCACAAACTATGTCAATTAAGCACAATTGCTGACATAGCATGGAATGTGTAATACACTCTCCAAGTGGAGAGCGAGAAGCCATAATTTACTATAATTTCTTTTTTTTATTATTTTTTCCTCATCAACTGAGGGTAAAATTCCCAACACTAAAATTGAGTTTTTGTGGAAAAATCCAACATCAAAAATTGATGTTGGTCAGTGAAAACTGATGACGGAGTGTGTAAAAATAGAAAAAAGTGATTGCTTTCCGGTGAAGTGGATGGTGGTTTGAAGCTGGTCCCGCTGGCAGCTTGCCGGAAAACGAGGTAGAGGCCATTGCAGGTGTTTTGATGGTGGTTTAGTGGTGTTGGAGGGTGGCTGGTTGTGTTGGGAAGGCTTTCCAGCAAAATTTTCACCGGAAAAATCAAACACCAACACTGCAATTCTTGATGCAATTTAGACACCAACAATTCAATTTGGACACCAATACAACAATTCTCGATGCCATCATGGAGCTTAATTCCTCAAAATCAAGGGATCTTTTTCTTCCTCTAATGGTTGTTGGGTGTTGTTTTGGTGGAAAAATGGAGGAGTGAAGGTGAGTTTTAATATTGACTAGAGTTATTGGGTCAAATTCAATGAATATAGCAATAGAATTTAATGTGGAAGAAGATATGATAGAGGTAATGGAGGTTTTTTTTTTAATTGAAATGGAGGTTCATTTTTTTGGAGAAGAAGAAGACCATGTTTTTTGGAGAAGAAGAACGCCATACTTTTTTTCTTAGAAAAAAATATTTTTGGCAAAGTTTTTTACTTTTGGATTGGATTATTTATGAGCAAAATGAGTTGTCTTTCTCTTATTGGTGCATTTTCCACGTCATCAACATGTGGAATTCACGCACTTCAACTTTTTTTTTTTTTTGGAAAAAGTGCTTAATAGGCACACTTGATAAAAGGTTTAGGGTTCAATAGGTACATGGTCTAATTGTGGTGCCAATACGAAAAAAGTCAAAAAGTTCAGGGGCATGTCTATGTATTTCAGTCAATCAGAGTAGGTCTACTTGCTACAAATCTGGGATGCTAAGTGGGAACTCTAACCTCAAAGTATCTTGGAATGCCTCTTGGTGCAAAGAACAAAAGCTCAAGATATTTGAAGCGAAGTGTTGGAGAGAAGTGATAGAAGGTTGGCTAGTTGGAAAACACATTATTTGTCCCTTGGCGGCAGATTGACATTGATAAACTTTGTTTTGGATGCCCTTCCCACTTATATGATGGCTTGCTTTTCTATTCCTAAGGGGATAGTGAAGAAGACAGATAAATCCTTACATCCTTAAACAAGAAGACTACACTCTTCCACTTGGTCTTAAGATCAAACACTACTTATTGAAGGTTCTTCTTGTCTCAAGACATGAAGATTGGCCAAGAACACCAAGAACCTTCAACAAGATTTGAAGACCAAGGTTCAAGTTGAACCTCCCAACAACAACAACACCTCTTTCAACACAAATCCACAACCACAATACCAACAACACACCTTTAAACGTTTAAATTTTGAATCCACCACAACAACACCAACAACAATTCGGCCCAACTTTTGAATCCGCACAACAACAACACAAGTAGGAGTTCAACTTATATCTTGACTCTATTAGTGTTAGGGAAGAACAAACCAACACTAATAACACTCAAGACTCACGAAATATACCTAGATCTAGACTCAAAGAACAAATCTCGGCCAAGACAACAAGAACAACTTTCTCGGCCAAGAACACCAAACTCAAGAACACAACTCTTTTTATGAGATTTTCGACCTTAGACACCTCTTCTAGTGTTAGGAAACAAAGATCTAACACTAGAACACACAAAACACACAAAAATTACAAGAAAACTAGGCTTCAAATTTTGGCCTAAACACAATCGTGGACAGATTACTATTTTGAGTTTTTCAGATTTTTTTCAACACTTTTTTTTATTTTTGAGTGAACAAACCCAAGATTGATCTCGTGGGAACGAAATCAATGATGGCTCTATACCAAATGATACCAAACGGTATCTAAATAAGCACAAAACAGTCCACAAGTGACCCGCAAATACTTGTAACAAGCAAGACACAAAACGACACAAGGAAGCAAACACAAACTTAATGATAAAGAAGATAGATAACTTGACACAGGGGAAACATGTAAAGTAGTAACTAAAGAGTTTATTAAACTCTAAAACCCCTACAAAACACGTTAACAAGCACCAAAATCTTACGACGATACAAGAGCGGAGTCCACCACTCACGCACCAACGTTTCTAACAAACAAGCAATCACAAGAGATTCCACCCTTGAATGCTATCCTAGTTACAAGTTTTGGTTTTGTGCCTCAAGGAGAGAGGACTTGGTGTTTCAAAAGTTCAAGACTTACAATAATCATCAACCCAAAGAACTAAAGACCTAAACTAGTCTATTTATAGACTTATTACAAAAGTAAGGTGAAATGACCAAAAAAGACCCTTTAATGAATGGCTTCAAGTAGGCACCCTTGGAGTGCTATGTATGGATGGTTTTGGTGTCCATTTAGGTGCTCCTTTACACTTCATTTGCATCCACCAAGTCTCGGGTCCAACACGCACTCTCTTAAGTTCATATCCGTAAAAAAAAAAAAAAAGGTAATTAAAGTAAGCAATGACAAAGTTTTAGTAAAATACCAAGCCATGGCCTTTGAGGAAAAATGAACTGAGAAGCCCTCAACCGTGCAGCAGTTTCGAGTTCCACAGCAAGTTTCACTGTGTAATCTGCAAGATATGAGCTATTTTCAATGATTTATGATGAAAACTGCAGAACAAGAAGAACATGACAACACCAAAAATGACAATTTCTATCGGAAACAGCCTCTCTAGTCATCTGAGGTAGTGGTATGAACTCTGTACACTTTACTCTCCCCAGACCCTACTTTGGGGGAATACATTGGGTATGTTGTTGTTGAAGTTGGCAGAACAAATTTCCGAAAGCTGATCGACGCCCAGGTGACGAGACTAATGAGATTTACTCATAAAACCAGTAAACTGAGACAAACAAGCATACAGATTGACAAAAACCTATAGATGTTCTGCATAATTTGGAAATAAATACTTCCATTACACGGTGAATTAAAAAGATATTAATCACCTAGTGTTATTTGGGATCTGAACCCTGTCTACCATGGCTATTTCAGCTCCATTGAACACAAGGCAATAAACTATCTGATATAACAGAAGCTGAAAAGAATATAAAAATAAGCAACACACGCACTAAAGAAAAGCAAATATCAAAAGAAATTTTCAATTTTTTTTCCCTTTTCAAGAAATTAATACCCTTTTTGATAACTTGAAATCCCATAAAAATCCGACCAAAAATTTGAACTTCCTTACCATACAACTGAGGTTCTCAATCCTTTTCCATAACCCAAAACCCAAGAAAAAGTCCAACCAAATAAATTTGAATTAACAAATATCCACCAATTCTAGAACACAATAGATGAAAAGAATTATAAAATTGAGAAAACGGTAACATTTTGGAGATTTTCATAGCTCACCTGAAGTCATTGCTCTTTGATTTGAATGTTCTGCTCGAGAAAAATAGAAGAATTTCTTTCAGCTTCACAATTTTGATATCCAGGGAAATTGAAGGAAGAAATGAGAAGGGGAAAATTTTGAGGAAATCAATTTTCTTAGTTTATATCAGCCGACGGCCCAAAGCACCCGACTACCCGTTCTTCCTTTTGGATGCCCACACTTAATTTTATTTTTTAAAACAACTGGTTGCCCACACTTCTGACCAGTAGATTTTTTAATTTTTATATATAATTACTATATGGGAATAGTATTTTTCATGCAAAATATGAAGAGAATTGAATAAAAGGTGTCACCAACACTTTGTTTTGTTTGGATGATGGTTTCCTGTGTTTCATAATATAGATTTCTATGTAATAGACAGAGACAAATTCAGAATTTCAAACTTGTGGGTTTCCAAGAGCTTCTTTTCTATCACTAAGTTATCTCTTGATTTTGTTATGGTTCCCACCTATTAATATTTATAACTTTTGATGATTTTTCTATGTAATTTTAAGTCTTACGGTAGTAGATTTTCGGGAACCCACACCTTCTACTCTACATCCGCCACTGATAATATAAGCACTGGTTTCGACCAGTGCTTCATCAATTACTATACTACCCCTAATTATTTTATAATTTACTATAATACCTCTAATTAATTATTATAATTCATTTATATATTAGAATTAATAATATTTTTTTTATATTACCTCTAATTAATTATTATAAGTCATTTATATATTAAAATTAATAATATTTAATTAAAAAATAGATATTTATGACGTTTGTTTCAGCTGCTTTAACCGTGATTTTACTATATCATCCCCAATTAATTATTATAAGTCATTTATATATTAAAAAATTAATAATATTTAATTAAAAAGATAGGTGACATGTCTTCCTATATTACACCTAATTACTCCGTGATTTATTATATCATCCCTAATTAATTATTATAAGTCATTTATATATTAGAATTAATTAATTATTACAAGTCGTTTATATATTAAAATTAATAATATTTAATTTAAAAAATATTTATAACGTTTGTTTCAGTTGCTTTAATCGTGATTTTACTATATCATCCCTAATTAATTATTATAAGTCATTTATGTATTAAAAAATTAATAATATTTAATTAAAAAAATAGATGGCATGTCCGTCTATATTACCCCTAATTGCTCCGTGATTTATTATACCATCCCTAATTAATTATTATAAGTCATTTATATATTAGAATTAATAATATTTTCTTACTATATTACCCTAATTAATTATTATAAGTCATTTATATATTAGAATTAATAATATTTAATTAAAAAATAGATATTTATGACGTTTATTTCAGCTGTTTTAACCGTGATTTTATTATATCATCCCTAATTAATTATTACAAGTCCTTTATATATTAAAAAATTAATAATATTTAATTAAAAAAATCAGCTGCTTCGTCATTTACTATATTATCCCTAATTTCTCCGTGATTTACTATATTACTCCTAATTAATTATTATAAGTCATTTATATATTAGAATTAATAATATTTTTTATTATATTACCCCTAATTAATTATTATAAGTCATTTATATATTACAATTAATATTATTTAATTAAAAAAATAGATATTTATGACGTTTGTTTCAGCTGCTTTAACCATGATTTTACTATATCATTCCTAATTAGTTATTATAAGTCATTTATGTATTAAAAAATTAATAATATTTAATTAAAAAAATAGATGACATGTCTGTCTATGGTTTCGACCAGTGTTTCGTCTATATTATCCCTAATTAATTATTATAAGTGATTTATATATTAGAATTAATAATATTTTTATTATATTACTCCTAATTAATTATTATAGGTCATTTATATATTAAAATAAATAATATTTAATTAAAAAAATAGATATTTATGACGTTTGTTTCAGTTGCTTTAACCGTGATTTTACTATATCATCCTTAATTAATTATTATAAGTCAATTATGTGTTAAAAAATTAATAATATTTAATTAAAAAAATGGATGACATGTCTGCCTATATTAACCCTAATTTCTTCGTAATTTATTATGTTATCCCTAATTAATTATTATAAGTTATTTATATATTATAATTAATAATATTTTTTTACTATATTACCCCTAATTAATTATTATAAGTCGTTTATATATTAGAATTAATAATATTTAATTAAAAAATAGATATTTATGACGTTTGTTTCAGCTGCTTTAACCGTAATTTTACTATATCATGCCTAATTAATTATTATAAGTTATTTATGTATTAAAAATTAATAATATTTAATTAAAAAATCAGTTGTTTCGTCATGTACTATATTACCCTAATTGCTCAGTGATTTATTATATTACCCCTAATTAATTATTATAAGTCATTTATATATTAGAGCTAATAATATTCTTTTATTATATTACCCTTAATTAATTATTATACGTCATTTATATATTAAAATTAATAATATTTAATTAAAAAATAAATATTTATGACGTTTGTTTCAGCTGATTTAACTGTGATTTTACTATATCATCCCTAATTAATTATAATAAGTTATTTATGTATTAAAAAATTAATAATATTTAATTAAAAAAATAGATGACATGTCTACCTATATTATCCTTAATTGCTCCGTGATTTACTATATTACCCTAAATTAATTATTATAAGTCATTTATATATTAGAATTAATATATTTTTTTACTATATTTCCCCTAATTAATTATTATAAGTCATTTATATATTAGAATTAATAATATTTAATTAAAAAATAGATATTTATAACGTTTGTTTCAGCTGCTTTAACCGTAATTTTACTGTATCATCTCTAATTAATCATTATAAGTCATTTATGTATTCAAAAAATAATAATATTTAATTAAAAAAATAGATGACATGTCTGCTACAGCTGCTTCAACAATAATTTTGCTAAATATCGCTTATAATTAATTATTATGAGTCATCTAAGTATTAAAAATTTAATCATATTTTTTAAAAAGTAAAATAGACATAAAATGATAAATTAACTCTTGATGTATTAAATTAAGTTGACCTCCTTCAACCGTGATTTAACTGTATTACCCCTAATTAATTATTATAAGTCATTTATGTATTAAAATATTCATAATATTTAATTAAAACATTGGTTTCGACATGGCTGTTTCAAGAGTTGCGCCGTGATTTTACTATATCACTCTTAATTAATTATTATAAGTTATTTATGTATTAAAAAATTAATAGTATTTAATTAAAACAAGAAAAATGTGCGTTTATGACATGTTTATTGCAGCTGCTTCAACCATAATCATCTTTGAGAAGATGATCCAAGACTTTATTGTTAATTAGTAAAAAAAATGCTCCTCACGTGCCTCTCACGATGGCACTGCACGCCAGTGTCACGTAGGTAAAAAAGGCCCAATTGGAATAAAATGTGGGGGGTTTAGGGGCCTGATAGGAACAGGCCTTAGTTTAGGTGTCTAAGTGAATTTTGACAACAAGTTTGAGTGCCTATAGATGCCTTTGGCCTTAAGAAAACATGTTTTTCTTAGTAACCATATCATATCATACTATTAAAAAACACCATCCAAACAATGCGAAAGTGTGGAATGAAATATTGGTGATATTGACCAAAGTTAAGATCAAATAGAATTAAAAATTTGATTAAGTTAATTATAAACCAAACTAACATTTTTAAAACTTATTTAACTTTTTCAAAATGTCAAAGAACCCATAACTTATTTAATTTTCAACAAAAACAAAACCCCAATCATATTCTCAAATCAATTTTCAAAAAATCGATTGTCTCACTTAAATGTTTCCTCTCTCTCCATAGTTCTCTCCAATAGGTTCCTTTTTTGCACAATAGATCGATGTCACCGCCATCTCCAACGACTTTCAACCTTCGAAGACCCCACATTCAACTTCTTCATCATTTTTGTAATGACCCTCCAGGTCATTTCTCTAGTTTACGTGCATTTTTTATACGACCAAATTACAACTCTCTTATAAGAGTGTAAACGATCATTGTCAAATATATCACCTAACTAGATTGGGGTGGAATCTCACAGAAAATATGGTATTAATTACGACAATTTATGATTTAACCGACTAATAATAAATAGCTTCCTTTAAATGGGGGGGGGGGGGGGTATCAAACAATCTATTATTTACGCTTCAAGTTGATTTAGGAACTCAAAGTTAGTTTTTGCAGTATTTCAAATCAATGATGTAGATTAACTAGAGTTGTGATCATTATGATTAATAACTTGATTGAATAATAGTTGTATTATTTGATTCTTTGGGAAACACCAAATTATCATTATCGACAACTAATCTAAGTGTTTTTCAACCTACTTAGATGTTAAGTTCCCTAATTCTTTTGAACTTAGGAAAACCTTCTATTCTTACTGATTTTATCTCGAGTTGACTAATCTTGTTACAACATTAGCCATTAGATGGAAAATTTATCTTTCCAAATCCTCGTTCACAATTCACTACCTTTAATTAATTTCTCAATTCAAGCAAACCAACACAAGGCATGTTCTATTGTTTGCAACCAATAGAAAGCAAGTAATACAACAGAATTATCAAGATGGATCCAACAATCATTTGAATCTAACCCAACTATTGAACCAACAATGTAATAATCATAGCTCCCACAACTCTAGTTGTGGAATTTAGTTCCACATGAAAGTAAAAGAGAGTTCAGAAAATGAATCCATAATTCAAAGCAATTATACTCACAAAAGATGAAATCAAATGAAATACGATAAAAAACAACAAAAGTTACTTAAGAACTTACAATTATTCTAAGTTAAAAGCCTTAAATGTGCTGTCGAGAAGCTAGCACATCAAAACCCTCAATTTAAAACACTTGTTTGCCCTTAAGCAACTATCTAATACAGTAATATACACACCATCAGAGCATCAATGAATAGAGTAACATTTCTCTTATTCAATTCGAACCCATTAGGAAGAATGTGATCTTTTCTGCCAAGTGACAACAAGATTCCATACTTATCTTTAAAGTTCAAACAAACAAAACACTACCTAAACTCAGAGTATTTAATCAAATGTTCAGCAACTACAAATACCATTCTCATACCCTCACATAAAGAAAGAAGATCCTTATTCCGAATATTACTTTTGTTTTTAAGAACTGAAATAAATCTCCCACTCTCACGAAAGAAGATTCAAATTGTGCACCTACTATGCCATAGGCTTGCCCTTGCCATTCCATTTGGGTCATCCAGTAGTTAAACTAAGATCACTACAAGGCTTTCTTGGCTTGTAACGAAGGCTTCAGTGCTGGAACGGTCAATTTAGGATTAGTAACTTAGCCTCTCTTTTTCCATTTACACCACTTTGGCTACAACCATGTTTATTTATTTGCATTCTTCCTACAATCCACTTTTGTGATTTGGTTTCACTCTTAGCACTCCCAATCAACACCACCTTTTCTTTGGTTCAACTACTTAAACTTTATTATTATTATTACTTGCTTTTTTTTTATTTTTTTATATAAAAATCAATGCTAACCTTCATAGCATATTTTACACCTTCCAACCATTGTCTCATCTACCGTAGCCACCCTCAACTTAGGCGATTTATCTAAGTTAAGGTGTAAAATGTCCAAAGGAAGGACTGGGACTAAAATAAAGCTTTAACAATGGAATTAGTGAAAGGTGGTTAAGTTGTGAAACAAGGAAAGATCTTCTTAAATTTTTACGGAGTAAGTGCATACTCTAAAACAGATGCTGTGATAATTGGCGCTCATTTCATCTCTGGTGAAGGTATAGTGCATGCAGATAAAGTGGCCTGAAGAGATTTTGCTAACGACATCTGCAAATTTTGTACAGAACTTGTGACAGGTGCAGGTATCTACTTTTATGCGTAAGATAGAGTAAAGTATAGATTGCATGCTAGGTAAGGATGATCAGACATGTTTAGGACTAGTACATCATGACTTAGTCGATTTAGGAAATTTGGGGAAAAAATGTGATCCGAGCCCTAGTATAAAATATTTGTTATGGCCATAGAATCCTATCACCCTAGACTATAAGCATATGATCATAGTTGATGCTAAGGATCCTTTAGTATAAGATTTACTATTGACTTAGTGAATTGAATTATAGTTTCTCGGATTATGGTATACTATTGGGCTAGTTATATACTATTGGGCTTGATGATGTAGTTACAATACCATTTGGTCTCCAGATGAATTTTCTACCCTTAGAAAGGGCATAATTCTAGTTTATGGACACTTAGGCAATTGTCGATGTATTGTTTGGATACTGATGATGGAATGCATACTTTTATGTGTATTCATCTTACTTAGTGGTTTGATTCCGATTAAAATCATGATTTCTCTATTGTTTTCTAAAAAGGGTTTTGTTCCCACCTTTTACTTTTAACTCGAATTCTTTTATAACGGGAGTTGCACCACCTTATTTAATGGTTTATGAGCTTTTGAATAGATATGATGTTTTAGAAACTAGACTGAGATTAATTTCGGTTCATGATTTATCCACTCTTTTGCCACTACTATTTACTTTGGTCGAGAGTGATTTTGACCCTTCTACTCTATGATACTGATTTATTCACAAGGATTGATCCCGAACAATGAATTTCTAGACTTATACTCTTTTATTCATGGTTCGAGTCCACATACATATATATATATCTACCCACACGTATCTCTCAGGTACTGGACAGAGTGGATTGATGATGATGATTTTAAATCTTAGATTGGGACCAGGTAAGTGTATATGAATATTCCCAAACCCCCTAGGGGCCCCTTCATCCATGAGACGTCATGCCAGAGAAGAGATGTTGTTGTAGGTCTTGCCTTTGCAACCTGTTAAGTTAGAGGAGGTGTATACACTTGGTACATTATGGCTCTTGGATCGGTTGTGGTACTATGGATTTACTTTGCATTCATTTATTCATATCCATTGTCTAGCATCAACATATTGTTTGGTGCTTATATCTATCAGCCTTATAGGGGGTTGCATAGATATAAACTATAATTGTTGTTTGCTAAGTGTTGATTGAACCTTCCTGACTTATGGAGGCCCAATTAGGTATTGATTGCCCAGACTAGCTCGTTACTTTATTGTTGTTACTATATTTAGTTTGTGGTAGGTTGATTATGGATTGGTACTTGTAGGTTGTCCATATGTTTTTGACCTCTCTCCTTCATTACAGTAAATTGCATTATGGACGGCTTACTTATGGTTAGACACTTTGGTTAGAGGACCTGATCATGCTAGCCCTATATTTTACTTGGTTAGGGTTCCATATAGAGGTTAGGGTAGTTACCTTAGGTTGTTATCTTTGAGTTGGTCGTACATACCTGTATATATATACATATATACACATACATATATGGTTTTTTCGTATATCCCTCTTTTTTTGTTCATTCATATTATATGTATTCATTGGCCTAGTAGATTAATATATCATTCTTTCACTCTTCATTGTCATATTGGCTAGTGATATATGGTATTGACCTTTAGACCTTGATTACCATTATAATAGGATAGTTTGTCCTTATTGCCTTACTGTTTTTATCATGATTATCTTCCTGGATAATTGCTTGTAGTTTATATTCCTGCTTTGCATGTAACATATATTTGCATTATTTTGGATCTTAGTCGACAGTTTTCTACTAAGTACCACATGTTTGATACTCACACTACACTTCTACAACCTGAAGATCATAATACGAGTTCTTGTCATCGTTGTGTGCATCGTGCGAAACAGTTATGGATTGAAGATTTGGGGTAAGCTCCTGACATTTAGAGTATTACAACTCTCCCTCTTATAGATTAGATTGATCTCTATGTTGTATTCATAAATGACTTATTTTATATTCACTTTGTATTTCATTTTGTAATCTTATTGTATTAGAAGTTCTTGTACTAATTTCACTAAGATTTGGGGCTTATGTATTATATTAGTTTGGTTATCATATTTATTCCGTTATTTCCTTTTATTTCTTTGGATAGTCTGTTACTAGCTGTTCTAGATTATGAGTTGGCTTATCTACTGTGGGTCATAGTAGGTGACCCGACCCGACTGGGGGCCTTGTTGTAATGGGCATCCCAAGTTTGACTAGGATCGGAGACCACCCCCGTTACGCAACCCAACCTTCAGCCACCTACCCTAAGTTGGTTGAATTCCGAGCATATAACAATATAGTGTAATAGCTCACATGAAGACTATAGGATAGGATCACAACCGTGACCGGCCCAATCGAGTCCAACCATCCCACACCAACCACCCAACCGTACCAAACCATTCCAAAGGCCATAAACCAGGCCACAACTAAATAAGTTCCAAAATATAATATAATTAATCTCAAAATAAAATATAATGGAACAGTGAGAAGTTATGTCTAATGATGTCAGCCCACCAGCTTATTCCAATGCCAAAACCGATACCAATACCGATCCCACCCATTCCAACGCATAGCAGTACCACAAAGCCTCTAACCAAAAGAGTAATAAAATTCAGTTGGGACATGCCTCCAACCATGGCCAAAACTAATATCCAAAATAAAATCAAAGTGTCTAGAAATATCCATAACATGAAATAGAGCCTTTCGAAAGGATGAAAGTCACAACATCAGTCCAAATGCTGATGCCCAAGTCAATCACTATGTAGGAAGATTAGAACGGCCGGTTCCTGCATAGCATGGGTATAGAGCCTCCATTTGACGGGTTAGCCGGTGAATGCTAGCATGATCTCAGGATAAGGATAAAATAATGCCATTTACGAAGCCAAGTAAAACCATCTATATGCACACAACTATATAGATATATATATAACCATGCAGGGAAAGGGGACCGGGTTTAGCATGCATTAAAAACCTTTACCTGGGCTGTGTAGCTTTGCCGATCTAATCTACCCACGGGCTATATAGGTTCAACTCCCCCTGCTGAAAGGGCCCCAGTACGTGTAGCCGCATGGCCAGGGAAGAAAACCTGGGATGACTAGTAAATCTCCCAAAATATAGTGTGACATTATGCACACAGTCACCAAGGCCAACCTCACATCGGCAAATATGTGTTTCCAGTTTTTGTCCCCCAGGACCTCCACCTTCCACGACTTTGCTACACATCCCACTATTATTGCCCAATTAAAACCATTACCAAGCTACCAACCATCCATTTACTATTTATTAACCAAGGCTATTTAGTGGTGGTATCATCATACTGACCATACTTGCAAGTACTATCCATAGCCAACCTTATATAGGTTTAAGAGGACTTCCAAGTGCCTTTCCATTTACCATATTAAACCACTTGGGGGATTCCATGTACCCCACAGGCATAACCATTTAGCCATTCACCTTTCCAAGCCATTTAAACCATGCATAATTCCTTTACCAAGATTTAAAACAAGCAAGAGTTCCATTAAAAGTACTCAATGCAATGAAAACATTATTATAGGCATTTTGTCAAACACATCGAGGGCATAATATAACCAAAACCAATTCTAATTACCATTAAACCATCCCTATGCAATCCAATTATCCAAAACCACCATTAATGCACATACAATATAATTAAAACCATGGAAAAACCATAACCAACCATTTAATATCAAAACCTCTAATTCATATTTGAAAACCAAAATCATACAATCAATGAAGTCATGAAAACATTCATAAAACCATGCTTCTAGTCAGAATTAACAATGAAGATGATGATGGAAATAAATCACAAAGACAAGCCCCAAATTAATCCTCTAGTTGAAACCCAAGCTTCCCTTGCCCAAAAGCTTTTGAGAGAATTATAGAGTGTTTTAGAAGAATTTATAAGTGTTAATGAATGGAATAATAGGGTAAATAACCTCCCAAGTAAGTTAGAAGTCGTGGTACCTTATTAAGATAAGTGGGGAAATATCCAGAATACCCTCACTTAAGTTACATAAAATCCCATCACATGGATACTACTGATCCTCATGAGTTATACCCTCCGATACGATTGGTACCCTCCACTCATATCCTAGCCTCAACCTTTGGATTCAACACTGTGCAGCATACAACTCATCTAACTAAGTCGTATCTGAAGCATACGATCTATACCCTTCATCTGTACCCCTGACAGATTAAACCCAAGGAAGATTTGAACACTGTCCACCATACGAGTCAATGGTATGACTTGTACCCTGGCTTATGGCTCATGGTAAGCCACTCGTACTCAGATCCAACCTAAGTAACCAAGTCTAAGATTAAGTAAAGGAAACAAACGATCCGTACCCACTAATACGATTCGTACCCCTAAGTCGTATCCATTCCAGTAGCCAAAATTTATCCCACCAACCAACGCTGGTTAGCATACGAAAGGACCATTCCACTCGTAGACCATTCCACTCGTACTCCAACATATGGATCGTACCCATGAGTCGTATTGGGTCCAGAGACCAGAATTTCAAAAAATTTTCTAAGGGTCAAAACCCAGGGAGTTATAGTTGCCCCCACTAGGAACAATCATCCCCAAATGACGGACAAGGTAGTGGTAACCACACACATGAGTCATTTGCATTATCAAATATATTCCCAATTTTTAACAAAGCTTGAAAGCAAAAAGGTAAAGATATTAATCTTTCCGTTAACAAACTCAAAAAATAGAGATGTGTTGAAGACACATACCTTCCACGTGAATCCCAAGAACAGAAAATAGATGCGGATACTTGGACTTCATGTCCTCCTTTACTTCCCATATAGTTTTTTCCACCCTATGGTTCTGCAATAGAACCTTAACCGAAGCCACATCCTTGGTCCGCAACCAACAAACCTACCTATCCAAGATCTCAATCGAGATTTTCTTATAAGATAGAGAATCTGTGATACCCAATTTTCTAAAGAAACAACCGAGGAGGGATCACTAATGCACTTTCTCAACATGGAAACATGAAAGACCGAATGAACCAAGCTCAAGCTAAAATGCAAACCAGCTCGTAATCTATATTACCAACTCTCTGCAAAATCTCATAAGGACTAATATACCGAGAACTAAGCTTCCCCTTCTTGCCAAACCACATTACTCCCTTCATAGGAGATACCTTGAGAAAAACCTTATCCCCAACCTTAAACTCCAACTCTACGCCTAACATCCACATAGGATTTTAGGCGACTTTGGGAATCCTTAAGACTATCCCGAATTACCTTCACCTTCTTCATAGCCTGGTAAACCAAGTCGGGACCAAACATATCCACCACCTCAAGCACAAACCAATCAGTAGGAGATCTATATCTCCTACCATATAATGCATCAAAAGGGGACATACCAATACGAGAATGATAGCTATTGTTGTAAGCAAACTCCACCAAAGGTAGATGCTCAACCCAATTGCCACCATAATAAATCACACAGCCCCAAAGCATATCCTCTAATATCTGAATAATTGTCTCCGCTTACCCATCCTACTGCGGATGAAAAATAGTACTTAAACTAACCTTAGTCCCCAACCCTTTCTAGAATGATCGCCAGACATGAGACGTAAACTACATATCACGATCAGAAATAATTAAGACAGGTACCCCATGCATCTTCACAATCTCCTAAAGATACAACTTTGCATAATCTTCCATCGAGAAGGTAGTTAGGACTGACAAGAAGTGTGCAGACTTAGTCATCTTATCCATGATAACCCAATCGAATCAAACTAGTTCTGAGATCGAGGAAGACCGATAACAAAATCCATATTGATCATGTCCCACTTACATTTGGGCAACTCTACTTCTTGATACAACCCACCAGGCCTCATGTGCTCAACCTTAACCTATTGATACACCATGCACTTGGCCACGAAATCAACCACTTCCCTCCTCATACCATTGTACCAATAGACTCTTTGAGATCATGATACATCATAGTCAAGCCGGGATGAACAACATAGCTCGATTCATGCGCCTCAGCCAAAATCCCTTATAGCAACCCGTTGATATCAGGAACATAACCTTCCTTTGTACTGTAAAGTACTGTCACCACTGATCTCAAACACTATTACCTTTTGCCTACCAATGTCACTCTTGATTTTCATCAAGATAGGATCTAGCACTTGGTTTTCCTTAATCTCCACACTAAGAGACGATCAAACCACTTTTTCCACCATCACACCACCATCCTTAGAGTCCAAGAGGCGAACTCTAAGATTAGCCAAATGGTGAATATCCTTCACCAATTCCTTCTTTCTTTCCTCCATATGAGTCAAACTCCCCATGGATAACTTGCTAAGAGTATCAACAACCACATTATCTTTACCTGGGTGGTAGTGAAGACTCATATCGTAGTTCTTGAGAAGCTCAAGCCATTTCCTCTTCCTGAGTTTAAGCTCCTTTTGAGTGAACATGTACTGTAGACTCTTATGATCAGAAAAGATATCCACATGAACACACACAATTAATTCCACCATATTTTTAAAGCAAACACAACTGGCAACAGCTCCAAATCATGAGTAGGATAATTCTTCTCATGCACTTTTAACTGCCTGGAAGCATAGGCAATCACCTTCCCATGCTACATGAATACACAACCAAGCCCTACCCGAGATGCATCACAATAAATCAGAAACCCATCATTGCCTTCCAACAAAGTCAGAATTGGAGCCGAAGTTAACTTATCCTTCAACTTCTCGAAACTCCCTTCACAAGAAACTGACCAAGAAAACTTGACTTTCTTCTGAGTCAACTTAGTCAAACGAGCAGCTATCAATGAAAAGCTTTCCACAAACCACCTATAATACCCGACTAAACCCAAAAGCCTCCAAATGTCGGATGGAGTCATGGGTCTAGACCATCTCTTCACCATAATAACCTTTTGTGGATCCACCATGATCCCCTTACTTGAAATAATATAACCCAAGAAAGTTACAACGTTTAACCAAAGATCATATTTAGAGAACTTGGCATATAACTCCTATTTTTTTAAGGTCTGCAACACCACCGGAGGTGATTAGCATGATCACCTCACTCTTCAAATAAACCAAAATGTCATCAATAAACACAATAATGAAGAGATCCAAATACTGACAAAAAACCCTATTTATCGATCCATAAATATCGCCGGAGCAATAGTCAACCTAAATGACATTACCAAAAACTCAAAGTGCTCATACCAAGTATAAAAAGCCGTCTTAGGGACATCCACCTCCCTAATCTTTAGCTGATGGTAACTAGGCCAAAGATCTATCTTAGAAAAGAACATGGCACCTTGCAATTGCTCAAACAGATCATCTATTCTTGGAAGAGGATACTTTTTCTTGACCGTCACCTTGTTCAACTACCTATAGTCTATGAAAATCCGAAGGGAACCATCCTTATTGTGCACAAACAATATCGGTGCACCCCACAGAGACATACTAGGATGAATAAACCCCTTATCCAGAAGATCCTTAAGTTGCTTCTTAAGTTTTCTCAACTCTGCCGGAGCCATTTTATATGGAGGAATAGAAATTTGACGAGTGTTCGAAACTAGATCAATGCCAAACTTGATTTCCCTATCCATAGGAACACCAGAAAGATCATTTGAAAAGACCTCTGGAGACTCATTAACCACTGGAAATGACTGGAAAAAAAGAACTTTCGAGTTAGAATCCTTAGCCCGAACCATATGATAAAGACAACCTTTGGAGATTAACCTCTAAGCTATAAGATAAGAAATAAATCTCCCCCTAGGAGCTAAAGAACCACCCTCTCATTCTATAACTAGCTCACAAGGGAACCTAAAGATAACCCTACGGGTCCAATAATCCAAGGACTCATAACAAGAGTGTAACTAATCCATCCCCAGAATGACATCAAAATCCACCATACCTAACTCAAACAGATCCACCAAGGTCTGCTTGCCACCAACAGCTACCACACACCCCTATAGACTCTCTTAGTAATAATCGAGTCACCAACCTGGGTATAAAAAAGGATTTAAAATAACTTCTGGATCAAACAAAAAAATACAGCCACAAAAAGAGTCACGTAGGAGAGAGTAGACCCCGGATCATGCAAATAATATATGTCATAAGAGAAAATCCATAATGTACCAGTAACGACATCAGGTGATGCCTCAAAATCCTATTAGGATGCCAAAATATACAACCTGTTTCTACTAACACTAGAACCAGGAGCCGTAATAGAAGTAGATGCAATACCACCAAGTGTAGGAGGAGAAGATAAAGCCACATGAATCTTATTCGCCCCCGTAGCAACCTTAATAATCGTACAATCCCTGAGATGAGGGCCTGCCTAGACACACTTGAAGAATTTTTCCCTTTCTTCATCACAATAACCTCAATGAGGATGACCATAGAACCAACAAGGAGGGTATGAAGATACTAACTAACCTCTGCTTTCCTAAGATTAGGCACCCTGTGCCCGAAAATTATCACCACCTTGATGACGCCTGTTGTCCGACTGGTAAGGAGCATTAGTAGAAAAGAAGGAACTAGAACTCCCCTACTTCTTTTTCTGCCATTTGCCACTATCTCGATCACCTTGAGACTGAGCACCTCCTTAGTAAGAAAACCTGCTCCGCTTACATTGCCAATATCAAAATTCCTCCAATTTCCTCTTCTCATCCTCTACCTGCTTCATATGAATAGTCAACCTAGATATGTCCATATCTTTAATCAGCAAGACAGTCATTCTCTCCAAAATCAAATCCTGATTCAACCCAGAAGTGAACTTCCTCATTCTTGCTCACATGTCAACCACTAAATCAGGAGCATACCTTTACAATTGGTGGAACTTTAAGGCATATTCCTTGACAGACATCCTTCCCTGCTTGAGGTTCACAAACTCCTTCATCTTTGTTTCCCTCAACTCTTGGGGAAAGAATCGATTTAAGAAGGCCTTAGAAAAAGTATCCCACAAGACTGATTCTTCCACATCACGCCTATCCCTGCCCCACTCTTAATACCACTAATATGCAATCTTTTTGAGTTGATAAGCTGCAAAGTTTACCCCCTTCACATTGCTAGCCTGCATCACTTAAAATATCTGTTCTATTTTATATAAGAAGCCCTATGGATTCTCCTCCACCTTTACTCCAGAAAAATTAGAAAGACCCATCTTCATATTGTCCAACCCTTGTGACCTCAGCAAAAAAAGCACCAGTTATGGCCCGCTCAGCCTGAGCAGCAACTATCTGAGCAATAACTTAAATAGATAAATAAAATTCTGCATTAGCCACCTCGCCTTTAGAAGGACTAGTAACAATCGGTAGAACTCTAAAACTATCAGGGATAGGATCATGAGATCGAAGATGAACCCCAGAAGTAGGATGCACCCCTTCAACATTACCCCCAGATGAGATAGAAGAATTTCGTTGTGTTTCAGATCTACGAGGAATGATCTAAAAAATGAACAAACAAGGATTAGAGAAGATTCCAGGACTGAGTCTCCAAGCTTTAAAATAAAATACCAAGAAAGTAAAACATTCCTAAATGCCTTGTAGCCTCTCCTTCATGTGTGTGGTGCTCTACACCCCCCAAAAGAGACTCTACTAGACACGACTTTGTGGGCTACCAATTGACCATGAACCTAGGCTCTGATACCAACTTGACACGACCCGATCGGGGGTGTTGTCATAAAGGGTATCTCAAGTCTGACCGAGACCAGAAACCACCCACATTACCCAACCCAACCTTCAACCGCCTGCCCTGAGTTGGCTGAATTTTGAGCATGTAAGAATATAGTGTAATAGCTTACATGAAGACTCTGGGATAGGATCACAATCATGACCGCCCAACCGAGTCCAACCATCCCACACCAACCGCCCAACTGTACCAAACCATTCCAAAGGCCATAAAATATGCCATAACCAAATAAGTTTCAAAACATAATATAATTAATCCCAAAATAAAATATAATGGAACAATAAGAAATTATGTCAAATGATGTCAGCCCACCAGATTATTCCAATACCATGACCGACACCAATATCAATCCTCCCATCCAACCCATAGCATTACCACAAAGCCTTTAACCAAAAGAGTAATAAAATCTGATTGGGACATGCCCCAACCATGGCCAAAGGCAATATTTAAAATAAAATCAAAGTGTCTAGAAATATCCATAACATGAAATAAAACCTTCCGAAAGGATGAAAGCTCACCACTTCAGTCCAACTATTGATCCCCATGTCAATCATAATGTAGGAGGAGTAGAATGACCAGTTCCTACATAGCATAGGTATATAGCCGTCAGTAGACGGGTTAGCGGGTAAATGCTAGCATGATCTCAGGATAAGGATAAAATAATTCCATTTATAAAGCCAAGTAAAACCATCCATATACACACAACCATACATACATATGCACACACACACACATACATATATATATAACACAGTGCCGGGAAAGGGGACCAGGTTTAATATGCATTTAAAACCTTTACCTGGGTTGTGTAGCTTTGCCATCCTAATCCACCCAGGGCTATGTGGGTTCAGATCTCCCTACTGAAAGGTCCCCAATGTGTGTAGCCGCACGACCAATGAAGAAAACCTAAGATGATTAGTACATCCCCCAAAATATAGTATGACATACGGTCCCCTAGACCACCCTCACATCGGCAAATATGAGTTTCCAATTTTGGTCCCCCTGGGACCTTCACATTCCATAACTTTGCTACACATCCCACCATTATTGCCCAATTAAAACCATTACCAAGCAACCAACCAATCCATTTACTATTAATTAACCAAGGACATTTAGTCATGGTATCGTCATACCGACCATACTTGTAAGTACTACCCATAGCCAACCTTATATAGGTTTAAAAAGACTTCCAAGTGCCCTTCTATTTACAACATTGACTGTACCCCACATGCATAACCATTTAGCAGTTTACCTTTTTAAGCCATTTAAACCATTCATAATTCCTTTACTAAGTTTTAAAACAAGCAAGAGTTCCATTAAAAGTACTCAATGTAATGAAAACAGTATTATAGACATTTTGTCAAACACATTGGGGGCACAATATAACAAAAACCAATTTCAATTACCATTAAACCATTCCCATGAAATCCAATTATCCAAAACCACTATTAATGCATATAAAGCATAATTAAAACCATGGAAAAACCATAAAACCAACCATTTAATATCATAACCCCTAATTCATATTTGAAAACCAAAATCATACAATCTTAGAAGTCATAAAAACATTCATAAAAACCATTCTTCTAGTTAGAATTAACAATGAGGTAAGAGAACATGCCTTAAACCAAGATGATGATGGAAAAAAATCACCAAGACAAGCCCCAAATTAATCCTCTAGTTAAAACCCTAGCTTCTCTTGCCCAAAAGCTTTTGAGATAATTATAAAGTGTTTTAGAAGAGTTTCTAAGTGTTAATGAATGGAATAATAGGATAAAAAACTCCCAAGTAGTTTAGAAATCGTGGTACCTTATTAGGATAAGTGGGGAAATGTCCAAAATACCCCCACTTATGTTGCAGAAAATCCTATCATAGGGGTACAACTGACCCTCACGTGTCGTACCCTTCAATACGGTTGGTACCCTTCACTCGTATCCTAACCTCAATATTTGGATTCAACACTATCCAGCATACGACTCATCCAACCAAGTCGTATCTAAGTCATACGATCCGTACCCTTTATCCGTACCCCTGGCAGATTAAACCTAAGGAGGATTTGGACACTGTCCACCATACGAGTTCATGGTACGACTCTTACCCTATCTTACGGCTTAGGGTGAGCCATTCGTACTCAGATCCAACCTAAGTAACCAAGTCTATGATTAAGTAAAAAAACCAAATGATCCGTATCCACTAATATAACTCGTACCCCTAAGTCGTATCCATTCCAGTAACCAAAATCCATCCCACCAACCAGTATTAGTCAGAATACGACTGGACCATACCACTCGTACCCCAACATATGACTCATACCCATGAGTCGTATTGGGTTCAGAGATCAGAATTCCAAGAAATTTTCTAAGGGCCAAAACCCAGGGTGTTATAGTAGGTGCCATCATGACTTGCTAAATTAGGTTATGACAGTTCCTTCTTCCCTTGTAGCCGTTAATTTCTCTCTCTTCGCATGTAAAGACTTTTTTTTAGTCTTAAAAAATTAGGGCTTTTTAGTTAAAGAAGAACTTGAGTTTTATTCTCTTAAATTATGGGTTAATAATTTTAGGATTTGATGCTTAAAAATGAAAGAGGGACTCGAGAAAATCCTAATTTATGGTATTTGTTCTCTTAATATGGTGGTTGATGTAAATGTATTATCTTTTTCAGTAAAATATGATTTTTTTGTTGTTCTTGAATATTATTCTAAAAATAGTGAAAGTTGAATTTTTTCGGAGATATTTATTGTGACAAAATCTAACAAATGTTGAGATTGTACCATAGATTTTAGTGAAAACTGAGCACTTGCCTGTGATTATATTTTGTGTTCTTAAATGGGTTAAAAAAGTTAGGGTTTTCAATTGAATATTGTATATTCTTAAACAACTGCTGGTAATGTTGTATTGATAAATGTTTGTATAGTTGGTACTTTTATATTGTAAATGTCTATATTATTCTTGAACATTATTGTTCAAGTGGATATATTTGTGACTTGTTGTTTTTGTTGTTGTACTGAATCACTCGGTGTTTATTAGTGTTCTTGATATTCTTTGTTTTATTGCTATTGTTGTGTTGGTGTATTGATAAAGACATTGGTGTTGTTCTTAAGATATGGCTTCTTGTTGGTGTTCTGGTTGATATATGTATATATATGTGGTAAAAGTGTTGTTAATTCCAACAGATGTATAATATGTTGCAATAGAATAAGAATCTGGTGGAGCATGTTAAGCATCTGTTGGGAACAACTATACCACCTGTTGGTTTACTGTTATGATATTTTGAACAGATAACCCGTTTGTTACAATAGATTGGTCAACTATTGAAAGGAATCAAAACAATTTTGTTAATATTTTTATTTCTTCCAACATAATACTCATTTATTACAACAAATGGATAATTTATTGGAAAGAATCTTAACATTTTTTCTATTGATTTTTGTTTCTTTGAACAGATGACCCATTTGTTGCTATAGATAGATTATCTGTTGGAAGAAATCAAAACTATTTTGCTACTGTTTTTCTTTCTTGCAACAAATGGGTCATCTATTGTAAATATCATTGTACCGTGTTATATTTGTTAAATTTACTACTACCATTTCTTTTAATGATGCACAAATCAATTATAACTTTTTTTATTTTCCTTTTGTTTGTAAATAAATTTCCTCTTATTTTTAAATAAAATGACCCTCAAAAGAAAAGAAAGTGAACCAACTTCTGATAAACCAAGTAAAATAACTAAACTAAAAATAACTTTAGAAGAACTTGCTAACCAAACTCTTTCACAAATAGATTGAGTGTTACCATCTGTAGATGTACAGAAAGAGAATAAAGTTGTGAAAGAAAATAATAAAGAAGATATTGAAGGAGAAAGAAATTGAAGGATCTAGAAATAATATAGAAAATGAAGGAAAGAGAGTTGAAGGAAAAGTCATAGAGGAGATGACGAAAAGAAAAGTAAGAAAAGAGATGAAATAAATAGTGACAATGAAGATGATAAAGATAGTGATAAAGGAGATGAGGAGAAAGGTGAGGATGAATATGAAAAAGAACATGACAAAAGAGATAAGGATGAAGGTGAGGAAGGATATAACATTGAAAGTGAGGAAGGTGTTGAAGAGGAAATGTAAGAGATGATGAAGAGAAAAAATCTGATGATAATGTCAATGACAATGTTGAGGAATCGACGATCGATCATGAACGTAGATCAAAAGCCCAATATGATGTCAAATTTTTTAGTAATGATCAGTTTTAGGTGGAGATTCCTATTGTTATTTCTAAAGATTTGATCGGTAATTTTGTTGTTAAATTAGTCCTGGGTAAAATTTTGATGGTTTTAGAAAGACATTCAGGGATAAAAATTGGAGAATTTCTTTAAGTCCAGCTATTTTGGACACTTTCTTGATATGCAAAGGATAACAATGTACACTTTCAAATGACCATGGTCTATGGTTTTCTCAAGTGCAGGATCAAGTGTGAGTAATTATGATGAAACTAAGAAGGTCGAGGACTAGAAAATGAATGGGATTTGGATAAACTACCGTGATATATCGATTTATTTTGGCATGAAAAAATTTGCCATATTATCTGGACAAAGATGCCATCCTCCTTTTGAACCTCTTATTAAAGTTACACCCTCAAAAAAGCCAAAGGTAAGCAAGTCATCTAACTCAGCTAAGGTAGGAAAGAAAGGAAAATACACCAATCAAGACAACCGTCAAAACCAACAAAGGCAAAGGCAAAATAAATAATAAGAATTGAGTTATTAGCCATTGTTAGACATAGCTAGAAACCCAAGCAGTTGATAATTAATATCAAGAACAAAAAGTTTTTGAAGAATCATAAGGAGTCATTGTACTTTGTTTGGTTTATGCATGCCACTTTATGGGTTAGAGATACCAACAAAGTCATAGATGCTAAATTAATAGTGTTTGCTCAGGATTGGGAGGCATTGAACAATAATACACGGGGTTTTGAAAGCTTTATATTGACTGTCAAATATTTATGGACAAGGTTATAACCAAATATGGAAAACTTATATGGCTTTCCTTGGGCTTTCATGGTAAACTTCACCCCTAGTACTCTAGTGTTCCATTTATTTTATTTATTGAATAACTATTCTAATTTTTTGATTGCGGCATGTTTATATTCTTAGGTTTGGACATTTGAAGTCATTTCTCACATATGAAAGCAAGTCAAGGTCCACTCAAAAGAGTTTGTTAATCCAAGGATCCTTAGGTGGTTGTCTACCTAGAACAACTCAAGAGTGAATCCCTGTGATCTTTTGACCCTCCAATAATGTAGTGAGACTTCTTTTAAATAGAATAATTTTACTTAAGTTAACAAGTTAACACAATGCAACAAATGTCTTATTTGCTGCAATAGGTATCTCATCTATTGCAATAAGTTACTTATTTGTTACAACAGATAAGTCATCTGTTGCAACTTATTTCTGAACCTGTTATTAGATTACCCATATACCACAACTTATACAATAGGTGGGTAATCTGTTACAATTGTAAGACCCCGCAAAATCCTAAGCTTAATTCAGTCCTTTAGGCTTGTCAAGGGGTCCCAGACTTAGAATATTTTAGCTAAGTACTCAGGCTTAGTGTAATTTTAACCTACGGAGGTTGACATTCTTATTTCGCGACCTTTATGTCTATTAAATGTTGATGTTTAGGTTGATTCATGGTCAGGAATATCCGTAGGTGTTTCCGGACAAGTTTTGGATTTTTTAAACTTCGTTTAAAGCTCCTTTGGAGTCCCAAAATAGTGAATCAACGCGATCATGGTGTGCCACATCGACTATCTTGTTGATTACTATTTTCCCCAGCTACCAGCATCCAATTCTAGTTAATCGATGAGAACATGGAATGACACGTTAGATATCGCGTTGATGCCATCGACGCGCCGTGTTGACCTCCGCGTTGGTAACCAGTTTTCAGTCATTAAAAGACCACATCCTTGGGGGTATTTGGGTCTTTTTCCCCAACCTCCAGCCCCCCAAAACACGAACTTCTAACCTAATTCACAAAAGTATACTCACTTTCTCTCAAAATCTCTCAAGAACAAGCCTTAGGATTTCCAATTCAAGATTCAAATCTCAAGAATTCTACTATCAATCTTCTCAAAATCAAGCATCAAGGTATATGAAGTGTTCATCCAAGGGTTCCTTCCACCCTTGGAGTTCAAGAATCTTTTTTGAACTTCAAGTAATTGATTTTATGATTTCCATGGTTGGAATTAAAGTGTATCCATGACTTTTATTTGGATTAAGTTCCCAATTCATGATTATATATATATATATCATGCAAAATTGATCATTATATGTGTAGATTCATGCGAATCCATGATAAACCCTTGACTTGTGAAATTAGAGATGAATTATGATGCTCACTTGTTGTTCAATAATATGTGCATACACTATGCTTACCAAGTGCTTGATAAATTGTCCATGTGAACTATTAAGAGAATGAAATCATGTCAAGTTAGCTTATGTGTAAGTTATATCATGCAAGTATTTATCAAAATGCCCCAATGAATGAATGTTGATCAAGTTCATAGTTTACATATTTCATGTTATGCCATATTTTTTAATTTATGCTATCGAGTCCTAGGGGTACTGGTACTCAAAAATTTAGCTGATTACGTAGAGCCATGGTCAGTCATAGAACATTATTAGTCATGAAACGATTAATAGTACTCTCAGTCAGTTACAGAACTCAGGAAAACTTAGTAGAATCCATATTAGTCCAATCTAATTCAGTATCCAGTTTAGACCTCGATAAATTCAGTCAGCTAACAAAATTCAGTAGTATTCCGTCAGTCAATGGAACTCAGTGAAATCAGTTCAGTTCAATCAAATAGTAATATCAGTAACAACTCAGTCCAGCCTAGTACAGTTTAGAACTCAGTCCAGTATCTATTTCAATTGGGAGTAGGATTCAGCACCGAGTGAACCCAAGGATGGGGACTCACCTGCTAGTAGAGGGTGTGATCCTTAGAAGCAATCTTTATGTTCCAGAACTATATAGCTAGTATAGGTTGAGATATCTTCCTGCCAGATATAATTAGGGTTGATATATCTCATTTGAGTTGTTTTTATCAGCGAGGGTTGATGGAAGATCTTCCTGTTAGAAAGGGTTAACTCACAGCTTGGCCTTACCCGTGGCATGATATTGATACCCTTCCAACTAGGATTACATATTAGACCCCAAATTAGTTAGAGAAGGGGTATGTCGGTTAAATGATTACCTCCCACAGTCTCAGTTCCAGTCTTAGTCTTAAAATAGAACTCAGTTTAGTTCTACAGATTTAGGACTATCAGACATAGTCACTCAGTTCAGTATGAAACTCAGTATGGTTTCATAGTATTCAAAACTGTCAGATACAGTCATTTAGATAATCAGTAATACAGTATTTGCAAACTCAGATATCAGTTATTCATATTTTTATTTAGTACTCAGTATTAGCACGATCTTAATTACAATATATGTATTCATACATGTACTCTTACTCAGTTATACTCATGTTATTCTGTTATTATTGCGCATGCATATGAACCCATGCATATTAGCCTACCTCACTAAGCATACTAGTACATTTAAAGTACTGGCGCATGCTTTTATTTGTGCTATGATGTCTTATATCATAGGTTTAGATGCACGGGCTCCAGAGCACCCTTAGCAGTTCAGATTCTCAACTTTCAGAGCAGTGGTGAGTCCTCATAGTTCAAGGACATGCTTATTATTTACAGTACTTCAATTTTATTTTAGTAGATAGAGTTAGTTGGGTCTTGTCCCATCAACTCCATAGTTCAGAAAGTTAGAGGCTTTTTAGACTAGAGTATTTTCAGACAGTTGTTCAGTTTTTTAGTACTTATATTCAGTTTTGGTATTTTGATACCACATTCAGATTTATTTATAGATTTGAACCTTATGGCATATGTTTCTGCCTATTTCTGAAATCATTATAGTATCTATTACACATTTATTACAACAAGTACCAGTCATGAGTTAGCTTGTGGTCCTTCAGAATTATGAGCACCGTGTAGCATCTGGGGTATAGACTCGGGGCATTACAATAATATATGAGTAACTTGTTGCAATAGATAGATCTTGTTGCAATAAATTACCCATTTGTTGCAATTTATCTTATTTCATCCAAGCTCATACACAAGTGTACATGGTCTCACCAAGTAATACAGTTGCCTTATAAAAAGTTGAATATCGATCCCTCAGATACTTGTTTTAATAACTATTCAATTTTAGTTCACTATTGAGATTGATTCGGTTCAAAAGTAGCCAAAAGAGTTTTAGACTTATAAACAAAAGTAAACAATGTGTAAAAGTAAGAGTTTTGGACAATCAATGGAGAGAAACCCAGGGTTAAGGATCTATGAATAATCATACTATACTATTGAACGTCATTGGTTAGATTACTTATCTTGGTTTATGATTCACGGGGTTAATATTATGATTGTGGTCTTCTTAGCCTCTAATCCTCTATCTAACTCAGACCCACAACTACATCATTGAGCGGGGATATGAAAGCTAAGCTAAATGCATTTATATTTTATCCAGTAATTGCACCAAATAGGTCACTTAAGTATATCCCTATCCTAAGTTCAAATTATAACATTCGTTATGTAGAAGTTTATAACCTACTCTATTCATCCCCATGTACTATCTTTTTGTTCCTCCTCTCGGGTTCACAAGTTGACTATAGATACATTATAAGGGTAGATAAACCTTAAAATAGTGATCAAAGGTATTAATAAACAACAAAATATGATAAAAAATCAAAACCAAAACAATTCATAGCAATTGTATTCATGTTCTTGGCCTTAACCCTGGAAAGAGGGCCTTTAGCTACTCATGGACATCACCGTAATCACGATAGATGAATACATGATAAAATACATAAACAAACTAAAATAAACAAATAAAAATCCTAATTTAGGTGTTTTCCATCCTCCCTACAAGTTTTCAAGTCGTCCAATGTGTATAACATCATGTTTAAGTGTCCTATTTATAGGAGGACAAAACTGCTGAAATTGACCTAGGGTTCGCATTGCACCTTCTATCGCGGTACCTAGGGTGTGCGACACACCCTAATCTCATAGGAATACTATTTTTGGTCCATTAGAAAGATATCTATGTTTGGAACACACCCCATAGTGGTGTCTAAGCCCTGCGTTGCGCTAGTAAACTCCTAGAGGTCCGTTTTACATCAAATCTTGTCACGTACTTTTGTCCACTATTCTAAGCCTTTTGGTGTTGTTTATACTTGATTTACATCTTGTGTATCATCCATATATCATCATAATCAACTCATCAAGTATCCAACTTATCAAGTATCCTATAGCATCAAACACCACGAATTAGAGCTCAAAACAACACAACATCCAAGATGGTGAACTAGAAACTTAAGCTAAAAATACAAGTTTTATCCCTTTTGATCTTTAACTTGGTTTTGACTCTTGGATTGTTTCAATTGATCCTTGAACACTATAAATAATTTTTTCCACACATAACTACATAATAATACCATTAGGAACTCATTACACACACTAGAATCCATCGAGATCAACTAGAACAACACCTAGCTCAAGCTAGTAACACTAGTTTTCTCATTTAAACTTTAAATGACCAATTTAATTCCAAATTTACTTGAAATACACCTTAAACATTGTAATCAAGTAGTTAAAAACTTATATGCTCATTTATGCAAATATTCACTCATTAAGCACACAAATAGTCTTCAAAACAAGGCTAAATAAGCTCGAATAACAACATTGAGGTGCATAAATTCACCTCAGATCATATTTGTGAACTTGTTAATAGATTACCCAATCTGTTGTAAACTAATGTAATGGATGGATAATATGTTTCAGCAGATGTCTTAACTATTGCAATAGACTATTCATCTATTACAACATATTACCCATATATTACAACTTATAGGTTGATTTAATATATTTATTTTTGTTTATAGGTCATGCATTCCTGGCTTGTCCCTACAAAGTAAGAGTTGCAAATATTGTTCTTTCTTACTCTAGGCATTGTTGACATAAAACCAGATCCTAATATTGACATGATAAAAAAAGAATTAGCTGAAGTAATAACTATTAAAGGAGAATACCTAGGGTTAGCCAACTTATTCTTGCTGATCTTGTTGTTGAGTTTTTTAGTGATACTGGTGATGTTGCAACAAATATGTATGTTAGTGTTAGCATTGGTGTTGGTGTTGCTGGCGTTAGTAGCGGTGATGAGCATGTTGATGATGTTTATGATATTTTTTTTGAAAAAAGAGTTTACCATGATGATGTTCATAATGGTGGTGGATATGGTGGATTCACCCCTTTTAGTAGGCATACCACCTCTTTTGGTCCCTCTTCTAGTTCATGTTTTGTATATAAATTGCAAGAATACAAAAACAAACATAATTACTTGATTAAGTTTCTTGATGCTCTGACTGTTGCTGTTAAGAAATTGATATCCAAAAGGGGTGTCATTCCATTCCATTAAGGAAGATTTTAGAGGCATTTACTCCATTGGAGGTTATGAGGATAAAAAGCACTTTCCAAGCTGTTATCAGATATCAAATGAAGAAAAAATGCAACTATTATTTCTTGCATTTTTAAGCAATTTTTGAGGGTCATAGGAAAGAAAAATACTTTAAAGAAGGTGAATATTTACAAGATAGTGAGTGAAAAAAAGAAGGTTGAGTTGAATAGAGTGTTGAAATAAAAAAAGTCCCTAGATGTCTCCTCTATGCATAAACTTGGTGCAAAAAATTTCAAAAACACGATTAGTATGGATGTTTGGTGGGTGGATTGAGTAATTTTTATAACCTTCAATTTATATTAATTTTTAGGACTTTTAAACTTGTAAATATTTATGTAGATGACCCATTTGTTGCAACAGATTACCCAACTATTACAGAAGTTGCAGTAGTTGGGTAATCTGTTAACAGATTTAGAGATCTATTGCAATAAATGGGTAATTTGTTGTAACAAATGGGCAATCCATTGCAATAGATAAGTCATTTGTTTTAATAAATTATTCATCTCTTGTATCTTTTCAATTGTTATTATAAGCTACTAACTTATATAAATTGTATTTTTATTTCAATATGCTAATGAAATTCTTTATCTCATGCGGGAGAGGCATCAGAAATTCATTAAGTACTATGATATCGAGGATATAATCATGGATCTCAACTTCTATGGTAACTTTAAAAGCAGGTACAAGTAAATCAGTGTTGAAGCGACAAGACCCGGTAATAGAAAAATTAAGGAGTTGCCTGCTGAGTCTGAATGAGATAAGAACATGACTGATTACTATAGAGAGAAGAGACCATATTTGGGTGCCATGGATTAGATAGGGGCTGAGAGGATTCTTGCAGTCCTGAACTTTGAAAAACATTTTGCGACTTTTAAGATCATGATGAATGAGGGAGTCATAAATATTTATGACTGCACCGTATCAATTTTTTGAATATTAGATTTTTTTGATATTCATAGAGACTGTGTTGGAGTTGTTTGCAAGATTACTGAAGCAAAGTGACATAATGAATCAATTTCCATAAAAGTGGCTCAATGAACGATGAACTTTTGAAGATAAAAAACATAACCTTTTCAAAAGTAAGACTAGTGCCATGTGTGAGTCATATTTACTTGTATTTATTGAGCATTTGACAACCGACACTTGTATGACAACTCTGAAGACTTTATTGAGTGACAATTCAGTTGTAAGGAT
The DNA here is from genome assembly GCA_030864215.1 of Capsicum pubescens. Taxonomy (NCBI): domain Eukaryota; kingdom Viridiplantae; phylum Streptophyta; class Magnoliopsida; order Solanales; family Solanaceae; genus Capsicum; species Capsicum pubescens. The sequence continues at coordinate 128,959,483 of CM061541.1, forward strand.
GCAAAAGGTTTAGGCCGCTGGGTAGCATGTAAGAGTTTGAAGCTCTGATGTGGGTTGTAATTTGCGTTGGCTCTATCTGTGTAATTGATAATTTCTCAACAACATATCAATTTTTTTTTTTAGTATCTTTAGTGAATTAATTTAGTAATCACAATATTTTATGCTTTATAGATGTCCAATTTTTTCTTGTCATGAATTATATTTTAAATTCTTAGATTTGGAAAATATTGGATTTTTATTAAAAATGTTCAAAATTAAGTTCAACTAAATTATTAGTAGATGTGGACATCTATTGTAACAAATATTTATCTATTGAAACTAATCAAATAAATATTCACTTGTTGTATAGACATTTGTTGCAACAAATGAATGATATGTTTGATTATTTCCAACATTCTCTATAAATGTTGCAATAGATTATAATCTATTACAATAGATGAATAATCTGTTGAAAATAATCAAGCAAATATAGACATCTGTTGCAATAGATATGAATATTTGTTATAAAAGATGTTTAATATGTTTGATTGGTTCCAACATATTCTACATATGTTGCAACCAATGAGTTATCAATTGCAACAAATGTGTAATTTATTGAAAATAATTAAACAACTATCGACATCTATTGCAAAGAATATGGATATCTATTGCATTAAATATTTAATACATTTGATTAGTTCTAACATACTCTAAGTATGTTGCAACAGATGAGTAATTTATTACAACAAATATATAATCTATTAAAAATAATAAAACAAATATAAATACCTGTTACATAAAATATGGACATTTGTTGTAGAAAATGTTTCATGTGCTTTATTAGTTCTAACATACTCTACATATGTTGCAACAAATGAGTAATTTATTTCAACAAATGTATAATCTATTAGAAATAATTAAACAGAAATAGACATTGTTGCAACAAATATGGACATTTATTGAAGCATATGTTTAATATAGTCAATTAATTCCAACATACTCTACATATGTTGCAACAAATGAGTAATTTGTTGTAACAAATGTATAATTTATTAGAAGAAATCAAGCAGACATAGACATCTGTTGTAACAGATATGGACCTCTGTTGCAACAGATGTTTAATATGTTTGATTAGTTCCTACATACTCTAAATATGTTCCAACATACTCTATATATGTTACAACAGATGAGTAATCTATTGCAACTAATGTATAATATGTTCGAAATAATCAAACCGATATAGACATCTGTTGCGACAATTTATAATCTGTTGTAATAGATTATACACTCGATCGAACATGTAATTACTACGTAATTCATTAAGATTGTAGTTGAACTTATCAATTGAAAGTTAATTATAGTTAAATAACTTTGTTTATTAATAATTATGGTTTAATGAAATAATTCACATCAAATTAGTCAATTAGTCACAATATTTAGGACGAATACACTTAGTTGAACATGTAACTATTGTGTAATTCATTAAAATTATAATTAAACTTATTAATCAAAAGTTAATTATAGTTAAATAACTTTATTTATTAGTAATCCTAATTTAATTCATATCAAATTAGTCAGTTCATCACTCTATTTGGGATGAATACACATAGTTTAACAAGTAATTGCTGTGTAATTCATTAAGATTATAATTTAACTATTTAATTGTAAGTTAATTATAATTAAATAACTTTATTTATTACTAATCATGATTTAATGAAGTAATTCACATCAAATTAGTCAATTGATCACTCTATTTAGGATAAATAAATTTAGTTTAACTTGTATTTACTATGTAATTCATTAAGAGTGTAATTGAACCTATTAATTTAAAGCTAATTATACTTGAATAACTTTATTTATTACTAATCATGTTTTAATGAAGCAATTTACATCAAATTAGTCACTTGGTCACTCATTTTAGCCTAAATACAAATAGTTGAACATGTAATTACTATGTAATTCATTAAGATTGTAATTAAACTTATTAAATGAACGTTAATTATATTTAAATAACTTTATTTATTACTAATCATGGTTTAATGAATCAATTCACATCAAATTAGTCAATTGATTCCTCTATTTAGGACGGATACACTTATTTGAACGCAATTACTATGAAATTCATTAAGATTGTAATGAACTAATTAATTGATAGCTAAATATAGTTAAATAAATTTGTTTATTACTAATTATGGTTTAATAAATCAATGGGCATCAAATATATGCAGAGTATGCTGGAAATAACCAAACATATCACTTATCTGTTGCAATAAATGTATATATCTGTTTGATTATTTCCAATATATTATTTATCTGCTGCAACAAATTACTCTCACTTTACCACATATGTAGAATTTGTTTGATACAATCAAATATATTAGGCATTTGCTGCAATAAATGTCTGTATTTGTTGTAACATATATATATATATATATATATATATCTATTTGATTATTTTCAATATATTATTCATTTGCTATAACAAATTACGCATCTGTTGTAACATATATAGAGTCTATTGAAAATGATCAAACATATTAGTCGTCTATTGCAACATGTCTGCATCTGTTGCAATAGATGTGTATATTTATTTGATTATTTCCAATAGATTATTCATCTACTGCAATAAATTACTCATCTATTGCAACATATGTAGAGTCTGTTGGAATTATCAAACATATTAAACATTGTTGCAATAAATGTATATATCTTTTCAACAGATGAATAATATGTTACAACAAATTGATATCTATTGCAACGTAATTAATTATTCTAACCGATTTTACATCTATTTCAATAGATATAATATATTTTGCAACAGAAGTTGTTCCCACATATATAACAGATGCTGGACCATAGATAAATATTATACATCAATAACTAAATTTATTAATTCATAAGAAAACCAACAATACTATTAATTACTATACAACAATTATAGACTATTTCAATTCGGGCACATAGTTTTTTGTGTCCAACCATCTTACAAATGGAGCACATACTTTTTCTCATTGAAAATAATTCCCCGACTCCACGACTCCTCTTATTTATCTTCTTATCAATTTGTATGGGTCAACATATAAAGGAGGTATTTCTCTTTCTAACAATTCCAAGGGAATAATCCAAGAGTCTTCAGGAGGTACTAAATTAATTTCCTCACAATATACCATTATGTATTTTTTCACCGCATAATATGAATATGAGTACTCATAAATTTGATTTTCAAATTATGTACCATATTGGGATCGAAGCACTATCATAGCATATGGAAAAAGTATTTGGTCCAAGTTAAAAACTCTATATGTACATGTTCTTCTTTGAAGATCAATCGTCTCAACATCACCATGAACAATGATAGTGAACTTGTAGTTGGATATTTGATGAGTTAATAACTTGTTTCCCAAGTTGATGTACTTTGATATTTATTTTTTCATTGTAAGAACAAGTCTGTTTGGTGAGTTGACCAACTCCATACACTTCTCATGAAATAGTTTTGCAAACCTCATATTTATTTCATCAAATAGAGCACTAATGGGAAATTCACTTTTAACGTTAAACATTGCATTCACCGATTCAACATTGTTTGATGTCATAATATTATACTTATACAAAAAAATCACTTAGTAAGACATAAAATTACAATAAACTCATACAAGACACTCAATTTATAATATTGTACCTATTTCTTGGGCAGAATTCCCTTCTCTATTTGTGGAATCTGACACGTTTGAGAAGTTTGGCCGCCTTGGATACCAAATCCCTTATTTGATTGAAATGGTCATTAAACTTACCTCTATCATACACTTTTATTTATTTATAAAAATGAGATATGACCTTTGAATTATAAAAGTTACTTTGAATATTTTCACCATGATGCCTCATGCAACAACCATAATGAGCTAAGGGTAGACAATTGAAACCATCTTTTCAATACTTGGATATCTATCATAAATTATACACCAATCATCACTATCATCTACATAGCTTCTCATTTGTTCATAAAAATATTGGTATGAGGCGTCACATTCCTTGTTTACTATACATAGGCCATAAAAAAGATATGATTCTCCACAGCCAGTGCCACCACCAATAGCAAAACTCCTTCATATTTGCTCTTTAAGAATATCCCCTCAATGGTTATGACTTTTTCATTTGTTGAAAACCATGAATTCAAGCCACAAAAAATACTTGGACTTTCCATTTTCATCAACCTACAATGGCGTCTTAATTTCTTGATTTGCAGACTCAAGTATATAACGGTATGCATCCAACACTGCATATCCGTGCTCATGTGTTCCCCAAATAAAAGACTTTGCAATCTACATGCCCTTATAAATATCCCAATAACTCACCTTACGACACAATTCTAGACGGAGTTTATTGACCATATCTCTTGTAGATGGGCCTTTATTATTGAGAAAATTATTTTTGAAGTATTTACCGATGATCTTTGTGGTGGCGTGTATATTAGGGATCGTAATATGCTCCAAACCACATGTATTATAACTGCCCTTTCCATAATTATGTATAAGTCCTACATTTAAAATCTCATGTTCAAATTTATCCTAATTTCGAAGTTACAAATTTCAATCTAGGCTAGTTTCGATCGATTTTGGAGCAAGGTGTGACCTAGGGAAATCTGAGAATTATTTGGAATGGGATAATGGTATTTGTATTTATTTATAGCTTGCTAAGATGATAACAAACCCATATAAATTTATGAAATCAAATTTGGGTAGGTAAAACTCCCAAAATTAATCTAACATAAAGGGTACTCTTCGAAATATTTAAGGTTTAAGGTGTGCTGCAAAAAGTTAGATTTTTTGGTAAAGATGGACATTTTGTCCCATCGACTTTTCTATAGTGGTAAGTTCTATAGTAGAATAATTTCTGCTATAGCAACGGTTAAAGAAGGTGAATGATAACTATTGCGATGGGTACTGCTATAGTGGTATAGCTAAACCGGTCAGGTAGCTCTATAGTGGTGAAAACTGTAATATTAATAAAATAATTTATTTCTCAAAAACTCATTTTGGGGTAAAGGAAGGGCCATTTAGGATAAAATTCACTAAAATTTCATCGTTTGGCTTCATTATGGTAAGGAATTCATCTCGGTTAACTTGCATTTAATTATTATGCCTTAAAATTGTTAATTTATGGTGTTAGAGACAGATTTAGGGAGGAATTTTTTTTTGGGTGCAACTGAGAAAATTAAGCAATAAGTTAATGGGTTTTATTTATTAACAGTTAATTTACTCTTACATTTCATTAATTCACTACTTTAATCACAGAATTGATAGGTTTAGGTGAATTACGATGGAAACACCCTAGAACGAAAGGGGAATGACCATGAATTTGGCTTTAGTAGTTGGGTATGGTGTTACAAAATCCTGACATGTTATGTCATTTCTTTAATTATGTACTTATGTGCATGTTCTAGATCTAGAGTAAGGAAAAATTGCATGGAAGGGCAAAGCTTTGTTATAGAGGAGTTGTGCAAGCTTCATTGGAGTTAGGTGATGGTACTTTAGTTTAATACAGTTTGTGCAATATGTGCATGTTAACAACTTTGTAGTAGGACTTGTTAGTACATGTTGTCTACTGTGGTCTTTGCAATGACTTGCAGTTGTTACATGATTTTTGACCTACATTACTAGCTAAATATGGAATGTTAGGTATTTAAAATGTTCTCACATGCTTTTAGTGAAACAAGGTTAACAGATCCTTGTGTCTAGGATTTTAGTACATGGATGGTAATTTTCCCATATAGGTCATGCTAGAGGTAGGTTGTATATTCCTTAGCATGTATATACTAAGGTCAGGTGAGTTTGGCGGTTCTATGAGCGGAACGGGGATATATATTTTTTATACTTAATAAATTATCTTGACTTTTTTTGGCTTGACTAAACTTGACTTGGTGATAACGTGTTAACTTGCTGTTTTGATTCCAATTTATTCATCGTTGTTTGTTATGCTTAGTGTATGTTTGTTAAGAATGAATGAACTTGTTGTATTATAACTTAGTTATATGTTCATATTTTTATCTTGGATTATCCAAATGACCCTACCAGTACACTTACCAGTACACTGTTGTTCTTGTGTGTTGATACTACACTTTCATTTATTTTTGTGAGTGCAACACATATTCCAGCGGCTCCTATGAGATCTCACTTGTGATTCCAACGGTTGACTCCAGATTTCAAGGTGAGCAGTATATCGAGATTTTATGGAATCTATCGTTATGCCATTGTCCTTTGTTTGAACTTATGTACTTTCTTTAGTTTTTGGGATTGAACCTCCTCTTAACATTCTTAATATGTTTCGGTACACGAATTTTCAGATTTTAGGGGTGTTTGGTTTAGTATTTATTTCTTCATTTTTCATAAGTTTGGTTAATCCTTGAATTATTTATGGGATAGTTTCTTAATTTACTCTAAGTGTTGGATTATGTTCTTGGGGTTATTCATTCTCCCATCAGGTGAGTAGTATAGGTGCTACTCATGATGGGATTGAGTCGTGACAAAGTTGGTATCATAGCCAAGTATGTTGATCTTGTTGTACCCAAATGAGTCCAGTAGACACTCGTAAAATGGTATGGAGATGTCTGTACTTTAATTTTGGAGGCTATAGGACTTTAGGACAATATATTTTTCTTGATTCTTTTATGTTGTAACTTGATTCTAATTGGTATCTAGAAATCTAAATTGGTATCTAATCCTCTTTAATCTTTTGTCTGATAATGGAGAACACTAGGTCCAGTGAAACCCATTTGTAGCTCTCACACCGACTGCTCCAACTGCGAATCTAGTTGGGAGAGGAACAGGATGGGGGAGAGAGAGAGAGGAAAAGAAATAAAAATATAAGCCACACCCGCCAAGGGTGAAGCTCAAGTGGTGGCTTGCCAAAATTTTGAGAGGTTAGCATCACCTCCCCTATCCCAAGATTATTTAAAGGAGATAAAACCTATAAAGGAATAGGGTATAAAGCATGATATAGAAACTCACGCTGGGGTTGTAGGACTACCCCCTATGTCCACTAAGGTTGTTCAACACGTGTTAGCTTTTTGGAGTGGGTTGGCTAGAACTGAAGCCATATCAACGATACCGATTTATCAAGATCCATTTGTTTATCTTACTGATGCAATGGTTCCTAGAATGGATGAGGCTTCAGGGATCAATGTTTTTCCTCGTTCGGTGTTTGGTTTGGTGATGATTGGTTCAGAACATAAACTGCTGACAAAATTTCTATATATGAAACCTTTAACATTCTAGGGTACTGAGTCTGAGGATGCCTTTGAGTTTATTATTGATTTCCACGAGTGGTTACATAAGTATGGAATTGTGTAGCAATATGGAGTTGAGTTTGTGAATTTTTTGTTGGAGAAGGATGCTAAGAAATGATGGAGAGTGTATTTGAATGCCGGTTAACAATTATTCCCATGCTATGTTGTTAGAGAAATATATGCCTCGAGCCCTCCACAACTGCAAGAATGATGAGTTTTTGGTATTGAAGAAATGTGCTATGTCGTTTGTGGCCTATGAGGCCAAGCTCTTTTTCTTGTCTCTCTATGCTACCCCATTATTGACTTCTGTGGAGATGAAGATTCGCCTCTACATTAGTGGTTTGAATTATGACCTTTAGGTATTGACAATGATATGACTTCAGCAGGGAAAGGGTTCAAAGAAGTTTCTGGCTATGTGAAAAATTTAGAGGGGGTTACCTAAGTGAGTCAAGCTAAGATGTTAGACGATAAATCTTGGAATGTTAGAAATTATAGTGGGTTTTACACTAAAGTCCATAGTTAGTAGGCCTATTCAGCCAGTCCTATTCAATCAGCCTTGCCAGCTTCTACTGTGGTTCCAGTTAAGGGTTTTTCTCAGGCATAGGTTGTTAGAGGCTAGGGGGCTTCTTACTTTTCTACCAGTAGGCATTTTCTCAAGAAGGGATATTACTATTATGGTATGGCTAGTGACTTTAAGAAGGAGAGTCATGTTAGGCAGGTGAATGCCAAGACATAACAAACCCGTGCTATAGTTCCAACATATATAGAAAGAAGAGGTAATGGTAGGATATATTCACATGATGGACAGGGAAATCAGGAAAGTGGTCGAGGGGGTTGAGGAGGTGGCGACACAGGGGGAAGAGCTCAGTTGGGAAGGGAGTTGGCTTAGATTGATGACCGAGCTCATTATTATACATTTTTGGGAAAAACTGATGTCGAGGCTTTTGATGTAGTAATCAAAGGTACTATTTCTATTTGTAACCAGATGACTTTTGTTTTATTTTATTCGGGGTTTACTTATTTCTATGTATCTTTCTAGTTTGCGGTGTGTCTGAATCTAGTTTTGATGTACTCGATTTTCTGTTTATGTGTCTACTTCGATAAGTGAGTCTGTGATAGTGAGCCATGTTTATCATTCTTGTCCTACATTATTTGTGGGTTTTTAGTCTTAGGTAGACTTGGTTATTCTAGATATATTAGGCTTTGATTTAATTTTGACTATGACCTGGTTATCTCTATATCATGTTGTTGTAAACTATAATGCTAAAATAACGACTCTAACTATGCCTGGGATAAAAAAACTAGAGTGAGAGAGAGTGTATAAGGACAAAACAGTAAGGAATATATCATATTTCTAGGCTAAGAGGCTATTGGGTATGTGGTGTTCAATATTTTTAGCTCATCATCAGAATGTAGACGCGGGGTCCCCTTCTATAGAGTAAGTTTTAGTAGTCTTTGAATTTCAAGATGTGCCCTTCAGAACTACCAGGTATGCCTCCATATAGGGATATTTTTTGCGTTGACTTAGAGCCAGACACTCACCCTATTTATATTTCTCCTTATCGAATGGCTCCAGCAGAGTTGAGAGAGCTCAAAACTCAATTGCAAAAGCTACTTGACAAAGGTTTTATTTGTCCAAGTGCTTCACCTTGGGGGTGCTTCTGTCCTATTTGTTAAGAAGAAGGATGATAGTATAATAATGTTTATCAATTATAGACAGCTGAATAAGGTTACTATAAAAATAAATATCCCTTGCCTCAGATAGATGACTTATTTGATCAGTTACAGGGTGCCAATGTTTTCAAAAAACTAATTTGAGGTAGGTTATCATTTATTGAGATTAGATGGAGGACATACTAAAGATATGTTTTAAAACTCGGTATGGCCATTATTAGTTTTTGGTGATATCCTTCCGGTTGACTAATCATCTATAACCTTTATGAGTTTACCAAATGGGATCGTTAAGTCATTCTTAAATTTATTTTTTATTATTTTTACTGATTATATTCTTGTGTAATCCAAGATTAAGGAAGATCATGTAGGCTAGCTTTGCATACTTTTGGAGATTTTAAGGGAGAAACGATTATTTGCTAAGTTTTTGAAGTGTGAATTCTGGTTGTCTTCAGTTACCTTGTTCGGGCATGTCATTTATAAAAAAGGGTGATGATGGATCCCTTGGAGATTGAGGTAGTAAAGAATAGGAATTAGCCTAGTTCAATGACCAAGGTAAGAAGTTTTGCGGGTCTTGCTAGTTATTACTACAAATTTGTCGAGAACTTTGCATCCATTGTAATTCACTTGACAAGATTGACTAAAAAAAGAAGTGCCATTTGTTTGTTCAAACCAATGTGAAGAGAGCTTCCAAAATCTCAAGACTCTCTTGACTTCAGTACCTATTCTTTCGTTGCCAATTATTGGTGGGTTTGGGGGTTATGTTAATACAGGATAAGAATGTCATTCCCTATGCTTCAAGACAGTTAAAGACCCATGAAAGGAAATACCCATCCCATGACTTGGAGTTGGCAACGATGGTATTTGTATTAAAGATTTGGAGACACTATCTTTATGGTGTCAAGTGTGAGGTCTTCATACATCATCGTAGCTAACAACATATGTTTACTCAAAAGGATTTGAACCTAAGGCAGCGGAGGTGGATGTAATTTTAGAAGGATTATGATGTGAGTATTTAGTATCATCGAATAAGGCTAATATGGTGGAAGGCGCATAGATAATTATCTCAATCGAGTGACTAAAATTGATATCGAAAACACAGAGAATCAACAATACAAAATAAAGATAGTGGAGAAATACGAGATGAGAATTAGAAGAAATTATGATAAGAATAGAAGAAAGAAAGGCTAATTGAATCAATTAACCAAGTAAGAAGAGAGCTTGATTTCAATTAGAATAGATAATCCTAATTTGAATCCATAGATGAGTAACTCTTGAGCAAAACTAACAAAACTCAGATGAATTTTTGTTAATTACCTAATAATTTGATTACAATTTCAATCAAAAATCACAAAACCCAGATTTATTTTCCTTAATTACTCAATAAATTGATCTCAATTTCAAGAAAAAATCTCAAAATTAAGAATTTGATTACAATTTCAATCAAAATCACAAAGCTCGGATGAGAAAATTAAAAAATAACCATTAAATGTAGGAAAAACTAATAATTCAAGCCCTAACAAAAACGAATTGAGGAAAAATTAAAGTGGTTTTGATGAGTGAATGATGAAGAAGAAGAGAAATAAATTGGATGTTGATGAGTGAATGATGAAGAAGAATAGATAAAAATGATAGATAATAAAATTAAAAAATAATAAGGGTTTTTGATATATTTTTTTATTTTTTTGATATTATACTGATGTGGCACTGACGTGATAGACGCGTGTAATACACTACACTACATGCAAGAGGTATAATGCTTTACAGGGTTTAAAAAGTATCACTTTTTTATAGTTTAGGTGTGTAATAGGTCACTAGTATAGTTTAAGTGTGGCTTCGACTTTTCTTGTATAGTTTGGGGTGGAAACGATGCCTTTTCCTTATTTCATATTGAGGTTTCGTGTTCACTTTGAGGTTTTGGAGAGCTTTCCAGGAGGAGTTAGGCACTCAGGTGGATCTTCGTACAACTTTTCATCCATGGAAAGATGGTAAGTCGGAGAGGACCATTTAGGTTCTTGAGGACATACTTCGATCCTGTGTTATAGATTTTGGAGGCCAATGGAAGAAATACTTAGCCTTGGCAGAGTTTACATATAATAACAACTATCATTCGAGTATTCAGATGGCGCCTTTTGAGGCTTTTTATGGTAGGAGATGTCATTCTCTGATTGGATGGTTTGAGACTTCTAAGATTAGGCCCCATGGTATGATTTGCTTCAGGAGTTGTTGGATAGAGTCAGAGTGATTCAGGATAGTTTGAGAGCAGCTCAGAGTAGGTAGAAGGCCTATGTAGAGCATAGGCTTTGCGCCTTGATATTTGGAGTTAGTGATCGTGTATTCCTCCGTATATCACCAATAAAGGGTGTGATGAGGTTCGGGAGGAAGGGCAAGCTCAGTCCTAGATATATTAGACCTTTTAAGATCTTTTGCACAGTTGGTGAGGTCGCTTATGAGTTAGCTTTACCTCCATATTTTGTACTGTTCATCTAGTTTTCCATGTCGCCATATTATGGAGATATATTCTTGATCCATCTCATGTGCTTAGATAGGACTCAATCTAGTTGGATTAGCGTATGACCTTTGTAGAGGAACCAATGCTTATTTGGCTAGTGATGTGAGGTGATTGCACACTAGAGAGATTCCTATAGTTAAGTTTTAGTGGAGGAACTTACCAGTAGAGGAGGCCACTTGAGAGATCGAGAGCAAGATACAGATCTAGTATCCTCACATGTTTGAGACTTTAGGTATTATCTAATCTTTAACTTTTGAGGATGAAAGTTCCTTTAGTAGTGGATATTATAATGGCCCTTTAGGAAATTTTCTCTATTTTTGCTTATCTTTGCTATTAGAGCTTTTTTATAGCTACCCCAAGTCATTTATGACTTACTGGGACTAATAGTTTGGCTATGGGGGGTAGTTCATTTGGTTCTTAGCTATGGGGGTAGTTCATTTGGTTCTTAGTGCTAATTCCCTATTTAGAAGTCTTCGTTGGTTCCAAATGGCCACTGGGCAAAAGCTTTAATAAAACGATCTCATATGCAAATTTTGATTATGCCAACATCTCCGGAATATCAAATTTAGGCTAGGTAGACCTTTGGTTCGGTTCTCGAGGCACTTAGGCTTATTTTGACCTATTGGTCAGAAAGTTAAGAAGTGAAATAGGGTGTGGGACCCATATATAGTCAAAATGACCTCAAATGAAAAATCTGAGTGCCCCATCATGTCCGAAACATCAAATTTGGTATGGTTACATAGTTAATTTATGACTATAGGATTCCGAATAAATCTCAAGTACCCGGTCGAGTCCATTCTTGGACTTAGAAAATCTGGTGCACCAGATACTTGGTACCACCGTGATTGTGGTCTCTATATCACAATCGTGACAAGCCAGATTATCCAATATGTTGCAATCACGAGGCCCTAGTCTCGATTGCGACCCACGTATGCAGGCCCAAGGTATTATGATTGTAGGTCTGGGTCAACAATAACGAGACCTGAAGACCTAGTATGGGTATAAATAGACTCCAAAGTCGCAAATTCAGCCATTTTCTCACTTATTCTTGAGAGAATAAACCCTAGATATGGATATTAAGTGAAATTAAAACTTGGTGGTGATTGGGAAGCTTGTGTAACATTTATTTTTGCGATTATCTTTCGATTTAAGGTAAGAATTCACCCTTTTCTTAGTGAAATTTCTTGATTATTTGCTCAAAACCCCAAAAGTTTTTGATCTTAATTGTAGGCCCAATTTATCTTGGTTTTCACCCATTTTTGAGGGTAATGATTCCTTGAGCTTGTGAGAATATTGGGTTGGTCTTGAAAACTTGATCTCCATTAGTAGGACCTACATGGGGTTTTGAGGTAATTTTTGGATTCGAACCATAATGGTGCAATATTATAACGCCCCGATTTGCTGAACCGGAATGCTACACGGTGCTCATGACCTCGAGGGACCACAAGCTAACCCATGACTGATATTTGTACTTGTATACTACAAATCATGACATAATAATATGGAATACGTAAAACTGTAAGGCCATAAGGTTCAACTGAATAAAACCATGTCTGAAAATCATAACGTCCATGTGGGTGAAAATACCCAAAACAAATCAATCTGAAAGCTAAGTCTAAATGTAAATCTGAACATAAATCTGAAAGCCTCTAAACTATCTGAATAAGGAGTTGAAGGAACATGTCTCCAAATAACTCCGTAAAACTGAACTAAAGAAATAAATAAATGTATCAAATCATATTGTCCTCGAATCAATGAGGACTCACTGTGTCTCTGCGACTGGAATGCTACCGCTACTGCTGGGCTGTAGATCGTGTCTCAGAACCTATGGTGTAACATGAAAAGAAAGCACCATAGCGCAAATGCGTCAGTACAACTGGAGTACTGAGTATACGAGGAAGGTAGGCTGAACATAAAAGGTTTCATGCATGAACAACACTGACTGACTAATATAAACGTGGGAGTGCAAACATACATATATAGGAACTGGGACCGTGAATGCGTGATAGAAAGACCTGTAAGCTAATACATGGTTTACTGATAACTGTCATGACTGATACTGTAATCTGATAACATGGATGACTGTATCTGACATTCCTGTATATACTGAAATCTGAAGAACATAACGACTGTATCTGACAGTCCTGTATATACTGAAATCTGAAGAACGCCCTGAATTCTTTCACTGAGACTGATACTAAAACTGTGGGAGGCAGTGTTTAACCGACATGCTTTATGTATGCCATTATGGATAAGCTAGGGTCCAATCTCTACCTCGACTGGAGGGGTGTCAATACCATGCCACGGGTAAGGACAGCTTGTGAGTGACCCTTTTCTGGCAGGTACTCAATGAGAACGGTGGGAACCCTAAACTGATAGGTTCAACCACCTCATCAACCCTAATCTGATAGGTTAAGATGTCTCAACCTACGCTGTCTACGTAGTTCTGGAACACAAGGACTGCTTCTAAGAATCACACCCTGAACTGGCGGGTGAGTTCCCATCCTTGGGTTCACTCGGTGCTAACCTCTACTCCCATCTGGAGGGACTAGACAAGAATAACTGACTATACATGACTTAATCTTACTGAATTCCATTGACTGGCGGAATGTTACTGATACCTGACAACTGACTGAGATCATGAGGTTTTCCTGAGTCACATGACTGACTGAAGTCTATGGAATCATAGCTTGAGTTCGGATATCGTGAAACATGACATGGCTCTAGGCACACAACTATAGTTTTTGAGTACGAATACCCCCAGGACTCGATAGGAGAAAACTGACACACATGACATGACTTGATCACAAGATTTGAGTCCATAATTCACAATATCATAAGCAGGGGATAGTATACTTCATGTATTTATTCAACATTTCAAACATGATAGGAAAAGCATGGATATATTTTGTGTACATAATTTATATCTCCATTATCATACATGCTTTATACCACAACAATAACAACACATAATTTGCATGGAAATTCATATTGGAGTGTATGACTAACATGAACTTATTAATTAGATATCATGAAATCGTGTAAATATGAAGTTCTAACATACTAGGCATTTTATCGAACACCTTGCATGCATTCTTTAAGGCATAGGTGTATTTCATACTTGCATTCTATTAATCCATCTAAAGATCATGTTTTTCAACTAACAACATAACTTTCATGAGATATACAGTCACGATACTATTATATAGCAAAACAAACAAGCATCAACATGGGTATGATCATATCACCACAACCGACCAAGATCTTGTATTTTAAAGATTTATTATTGAACTCCACGGACGAAAGGAATCCATGGATGAACACTACGCATACCTTGGAAGGGAGGTTCTTGATGATTGATGGAGGAATTTCCTTGAAATTTGATCTTCAGGCTTGATTGTGCAACCCTAGTTGTTTTTGTCCTATGGTGCTCTTGGATAATGAAATTTGAGATGTTAATAGGGTTTTAATGTGTTTAGAAGCTATAAATTTTGTGAGGTTAGGTTTAGGGACATGTAAGGAGTGTTAAAAGATTTAACTACCCTCGAATTAACTCTAAAACTAAGTGTTTTCGTAGCTGAAATCATACATAGGCGCCACATATGATATCGCCTATATTTACATAGGCGCCGCATATGATGTCGCCTATGCTTACGTAGGATCCGCATATGATATCACCTATGCTTTCCAGTGGCCATGTGCGATTGGTTAGGCGACGCATTCTACTTTGAAAGGCCATTACTCCTTGCTCGGGTGTCAGAGTTTGATGAAATTGGTATCGTTGGAAAGCTAATTCGATTCTCTACAATTTGGTGGGTGTAAATCTGCCAAAATTTCACATATAAATCATGTTATTCTTGTTCAAAGATGACTCTTGCAAAATCGAACACTAAGACTTGATGGATTCAAAAACTCTTAGCTTGTATCACTCTAAGCGACTCATATGAGCATGCTTAAGACATCGCAAGCTATACTATCGCTAGGATATTCATTGTAAGACATGCACTAATATGATACTCATAGGATAGGAGGTTTCATACGTAGGAAAACTTTTTCACTTCCTAGCTTAGAAATATGTGGGGTATTACAATATCTCCCCCTTGGGAACATTCGTCTTCGAATGAGAATTTACTGAGAAGGGATACAAGACAATAGAACCTGAACTGAACATGAAGAACTGAAACTTGATCTCATGACTGACATGCTAAACATACTAAACTCGTGTATATCTGATGCACGGACAACTGATACATGACTGAGTATGCAATGGTTAATAGGTACCAAGTTTATACTGGAAACATAAACATGAAACTGAATAAGCTTAAGGAGAACTGTTACCTTGAGCTTGATCTGAATTGGCGGGGAAGAGGTGAAGATACTTGGTATGTATATCTGCTTCTGCTTCCCAAGTAGCTCTCTCATGAGACTAATTTTGCCAAAGAACCTTGACTAGAGGGACTTCTTTATTCCTCAATCTACGAGTCTGATAATCTAAGATTCGACTGGAATCTCTTCATAAGAGAGGCTGTTCTAAATGTCGATGCTCTGAATAGGGACAACAACTGCTGGGTCACCTATGCACTTCTTGAGAAAAGAGACATGGAAGACTGGATGGACTGAGGCTAGATATGAAGGCAACTCAAGCTCATAAGCTACCTTGCCGAAGTGACAGAGAATTCTGAAGGGACCGACATATCGGGGACTGAGTTTCCCTTTCTTGACGAACCTCTTCACTCCGTTCATGGGAGAGATCTTAAGTTAGACATAGTCATTGACCTCGAACTCAAGATCCTTTCTACGAATATCTGCATAGGACTTCTGTCGGCTTTGAGAAGCCCGAAGTCTCTCTCTAATCAATTGAACTTTCTCTAAGGCGTCGAATACTAAGTCAAGACCTATGACTGAGGCCTCACTAACTTCGAACCAACTAATTAAGGATCTACATCTCCTACCATAGAGAGCTTCGAATGGAGCCATCTGAATACTAGAATGATAGCTATTATTGTATCCAAACTTAATCAAAGGCAAGTGGTCATCCCATCTTCCCTTGAAGTCAATTGTACACGTCCTTAGCATATCTTCAAGAGTCTGAATGGTTCTCTCTACTTTACCATCTATCTGAGGATAAAATGCTGTGCTGAGATGGACTTGGGTACCAAGACCCTTTTGGAACACTTTCCAAAAGTGAGAGGTGAACTGGGTACCTCTGTCTGAGATGATAGCTAGTGGAACACCGTGTAACCTGACTAACTCCCTGATATAGAGTTTGGCATAATCCTCGGCGGAATAAGAAGTACGAACAAGAAGGAAATGAGCTGACTTGGTCATTCTATCTATAATGACCCAGACTGAATCATGCTGATGACGAGTTCTAGGAAAACCCGTCACGAAGTCTATGTTCACTTCTTCCCGCTTTTAAGTAGGAATGGTGAATTCTTACATAGAACCACTAGGTTTCTGATGCTCTATCTTAACCTGCTGACATGTTGATCACTTAGCTATAAACTCTGCAACATCTCTCTTCATCCCACTCCACCAATAGATTTCCCGCATATTGCGGTACATCTTAGTGGCCCCTGGATGAATAGAGTATCATGCACCATGCGATTCTGGAAGAACTCGCTGCCTCAATTCATCTGCACCTGGAACATATAGACGACCCTGACAATGAAGAACACCATCTCCCTCTTGGGAGAAAACCTCAACTTTTTGATTCTGAACTGACTCTTTGAGCTTGACAAGGCTAGGATCCTTGTCTTGTTTCTTTTTCACCTTAGAAACTAGAGATAACTCTGAACTACTGTGAACACATACACCACCCTATGAAGAATCGACTAAGCGAACGCCTAGTCTAGAAAGCTGATGGATCTCCTGAGCCATTTTTTTCTTGCTACCCTCAACGTGAGAAATACTACCCATGGAGAGTCTACTGAGAGCGTCGGCCACAACATTGGCCTTGCCCGGATGATAAAGAACACTCATGTCGTAATCCTTCATGTGCTCTAACTACCTTCTCTGACGAAGATTAAGATCTTTCTGGGAAAAGACATATCAGAGGCTTTTATGGTCTGTGAAGACATCTACATGAACTCCATAGAGATAATGCCTCTAAATCTTTAAGGCAAAAACTACTGCTGCTAACTCAAGATCATGAGTAGGATAATTCTTCTTATGTGGCTTTAACTGTCTAGAGGCATAGGCTATGACCTTACCATTCTGCATGAGGACACAACCTAAACCCACTCTGGATGTATCACAATAGACTACAAAACCGTCTGAACCATCTGGAAGAGCTAGAACTGGAGCTGAGGTGAGTCGAGTCTTCAACTCTTGAAAGCTCTTCTCGTATGAATCTAACCACTGAAACTTAATCTTCTTCTGAGTCAATCTGGACATGAAAGATGCAATAGAAGAAAATCCCTCAACAAATCGTCTGTAATATCCAGCCAAACCCAAGAAACTCGTGATATCTGATGGAGATACGGGTCTGGGCCAGTTTCTTACTGCCTCAGTTTTCTAAGGATCTACTCTAATGCCATCACTGAAAACAATATAGAAAAGGAATGCTACTGATCATAGCCAAAATTCGCACTTGCTGAACTTAGCGAATAACTGGTGATCCCTGAGAGTCTGAAGAACAATCCTGAGATGGTCTGCATAATCACACTCTGTGAGAGAATAGACCAGAATATCATCTATAAAGACTGTGACAAACATGTCCAAGTACTGCTTGAACACACGATTTATCAAATCCATGAAAGCTGTAGGGGCATTGGTAAGACCAAATGACATAACTAAAAATTTGAAGTGACCATACTAGGTACGGAAAGATGTCTTCGGAATGTCATATTCTCTAACTCTGAGCTGATGATAGCCTGATCTGAGGTCTATCTTGGAGAAGTAACTGACACCCCGAAGTTGGTCGAATAGATCATCAATCATGGGAAGAGGATATTTGTTCTTGACCGTGACCTTGTTGAGTTGACGGTAATCAATACACATCCTGAGAGAACCGTCTTTCTTGCGCATAGAGAAGTAAAAGCTACAAGGTGGACATATCCCTAACTTGTCTTTCTCTGCAATACAATACTATTACATATATTATCTCATTGTTACACTGATAATATTATTGTGCACTTAAACTGAAACCCCCTTTACTTTGGAACCTTCGATCAACAGTCTAATAATAATCGCAATACTTAGTGATCATAGTATTCCCTGTGGGATTCGACACCCAACCCAGTTGGGTTCTATATTTGACAGCGACCGCTTGCACTTTCTAACGAGAGTTGTAATTTGGGCGTATCAAATTTTGGCGCCGTTGTCGGGGAATACGGTTGTCAGCTAAGTTTGTGATAGTTAATAGACCCTTTGGTCAAAGATTCTCAAATTTTACTTTTTATTTGTTGTTTTTGTTTTGTTCAGGTTGAGTGGATTGCATGCCAAATACGCGGAGATCAGGTCAACCATTATTACCTATAAATCCTGAACCACATCTTATTGGCAGAATGGATGTGCAACGAGACCCTGAAAGGATAACTGCTCAACAGGAGCAGACTAGATTAGCTGCATTGGTAGCTTTGCAAGTAAATCAATAGAATGCTGATAACCCAGGTCGGGTACCAAATCTTGATGATGAGGACCTGGGTGATGATGAGTTATTATATCCAAGGCGTGCAGATGATATGGCTGCACCGGTGAATAGGAATGTTAATAGAGATCGTCAATCTAAGATGAAACCCGAATGCCGAGATATGTAAGTTGCTTTTGATGATGATGATGATGACTTGGATGGGGCTGGTGCCACAGGGGTTGTTATTCCTCCGCCCTTGGCACCCGGAGCCAAGTTTAATATCACTAGCACTCTGATCCAGCTATTGCAACTCAAAGGGCTATTTGGTGGACTTGCAGGCAACGATTCGAACATGCATCTTATTAATTTTATCTCAACATGCAAATCGTTTGACAATCCAAGGATTGGACAGAACGCGATCCGACTGCGCTTATTTCCATTGTCTCTATCTGGAGAGGCAACTCTATGGTTAAACGGGCTAACTCCCGACTCTATTACCAATTGGATACAACTAAAAGACGCTTTCCTAGAAAGATTCTTTCCACCATCCAAGAGGGCATAATTGAGAGATGAGATAAGCAATTTCAGACAGCTTCCAACTAAGGCTCTCCACGAGACATGGGAGAGGTTCAAGAAGAAGCTTATGTGGTGCCCAAATCATCAGATAACCAATGTCCACTTGATGGAGATATTATATAGGGCTTTGAACTCGGTGACTAAGCCAGTGGTAGATAATGCTGCGGGTGGGTCATTCATAGACCTTACTTTTATTGAGGCATGTGACATGCTGGATCGTATGACAAAGCAAAGTAGAGCTTGGCATACCAGGGATTCTGAGGTAGCAAGCTCTACTGTATCTATTGTCATGACGGTAGAACAGAGGTGAAGAGAAGAGGAACGTGACCAGGATATGGCTCACATGAAAACGCAGATGGACCTTCTTACTAAGTATTTATTATCAGGAAAGACAGCAAAGGTCAAAGTTATTGTATCACAGGGAAGAGCTGACTCCGATTCTGAGGAGGAAGTATATTACTTGAATAATCAGGGGGGTTTCCGAGGAAGTGGCCAGGGAAACCAAGGTTGGAGCTATTATGAAAAATCAGGATAGAAAGACCGAGACCAAGGGAATTGGAAGAATAAGAATGACAGGAGCGGTTTATATGTCCCTCCTGGAAATCGTAAAGCTGCTGCACCTAGCTTTGGAAAGATGTCTATGAAGGACATAATGGACAAGATGTTGAAAGAAGTGGAGGCAACCAACACGGGAGTAACTGAGGTAAAAAATGATTTGTTCTCAATGAATCAATTGGTTGACTCGCATTCTACTTCAATAAAATAGTTGGAACAACAAATGAGTCATCTATCGGTGACATTCAATCAAAGGAAAGCTGACACTTTACCAAGTGACACTGTGCAAAATCCAAGAAAAGATGGATCATGTTTGGCTATTACTACCAGAAGTGGTAAGGTGTTGGAAAATCCATCTAAGGGCAAACCTGTGGTTGATAGTATGGAGGAGAATATTGTTGAAGCGAATTGTGATGATTCTATAGAAGTTGAAAATCAGGATGAGGTCATTCATGATACTACACCTAGCTATCAGCAGTCTAAAAAGATTGATAACGGGAAGCACAATGAAAAGAAAGTGGTGGAGAAAACTCTTCCAAATTCACCACCGCCTTTTCCTCAGAGACTGAAGAAGAAGGATGATGACACCAGGTTCAGTAAATTCATGACCATGCTAAAGAAGCTGACAATAAATGTGCCTTTGGTGGAGGCACTGGAGCAAATGCCAGGGTACGCCAAAGAAAAGGGCAGCGAGCTATGAACCGGCAAATAATTTCCATCATTGCAGTACGATTACCATGAGGTCTTTGGTACAGAAGAAGGAAGATCCGGGTGCTTTCACTATTCCTTGCACGGTTGGATCTTTAGATTTTGCTAACGCTTTGTGTGATTTGGGGGCTAGCATTAATTTTACGCCGCTAGCCATTTATAGACAGTTGGGGTTGAGGGATCCTACACAAACCAACATGCGGCTTTGTAATGGCAGATAGGTCGGTAAAATGACCTGTTGGTATTCTGTACGATGTATTAGTGAAGGTTTCTACCTTTATTTTTCCTGAAAATTTTGTTATTTTGTATTGTGAGGTGGATTTTAAGGTGCCCATAATCTTGGGTCGACCTTTCCTCGCAACCGAAAGTGTGCTTATTGATTTGCGAGCAAATGAGCTTTTATTTCAGATGAATGACGAAGTGGTATGTTTTGATGTATGCAAATCAATAAAGCAGCCAAAGGATATGAATGTGTTCTCTATAGTTGATGTTTACTATAAGGATGAGCAGGAATTATCTTTGGAGAAACAGCTTACTGTTGAGCCATTGGCTGCTGTGCTTATGAACTTTGATCGTGAGGATGTTAAGGAGTACAAAGAAACTGTCTGTGCTTTGATAGGAATGGGGTCGTATTCTTATACCCCCAAGAAGCTGGAACTTGACCTTAAGAATAGACCTTCACCACCGGCGAAGCCATCTATTGAAGAGCCACCAGTGTTAGTATTAAAAGAGCTACCCAGTCATCTGAGGTATGTGTTCTTGGGTAGTGGAAATACACTGCCGGTTATTATTGCTGCTGATTTAGGTAAACAACAGGTAGAGGCTCTCATCTCTGTTCTTAAGAGATATAAAAGAGCTATTGGTTGGACTATTGTAGATATCATTGGTATCCCTCTTGGCATATGTATGCACAAGATTGAGCTAGAGGAAAATTGTGCACCCACTATTGAGCATCAGCATCGTCTGAATCCACCTATGCAAGAGGTGGTGAAGAAATAAATCATCAAGTGGCTAGATGTAGGGGTGGTGTACCCAATCTCAGACAATAAATGGGTGAGTCCTGTACAATGTGTGCCCAAAAAAGGGGGCATAACAGTAGTGGCGAACGAGAAGAATGAGCTAATTCCACTCAGGCCTGTCACAGGGTGGAGGGTGTGTATGGATTATCAGAAGCTAAACTCGTGGATGTTAAAGGACCACTTCCCAATGCCATTCATGGATCAAATGCTTGATCGATTGGCAGTCAAGGGATGGTACTGTTTCTTGGATGGTTATTTCGGATATAACCAGATTTGCTTTGCTCCTGAAGATCAGGAGAAGACCACTTTTACATGCCCATATGGTACTATTGCATTCAAATGGATGCCATTTGGGCTATGTAATGCACCTGCCACTTTTCAACGGTGCATGATGTCCATTTTCTTCGATATGGTTGAAGACACCTTGGAGGTGTTTATGAAGGACTTTTCGGTTGTAGGTTATCATTTGAGTCATGGTTGGCAAATCTGAGTATGGCTTTGCAGCGATGTCTGGAATTCAATCTTGTGCTAAATTGGGAGAAGTGCCATTTTATGGTTAAGGAAGGCATTGTTCTCGGGCATAAAATCTTTGAAAAAGGAATTAAAATTGATCGAGCCAAGATTGAAGTTATCGAGAGACTACTACCTCCAATTTCTGTGAAGGGGGTTCGTAGTTTTCTCGGTCATGTTGGTTTTTATCGGAGGTTTATTAAAGACTTCTCCAAGATTGCGAACCCATTATGCAAACTTTTAAAGAAGGAGGCAAAGTTTTACTTTGGTGAAGATTGCTTGAAGGCGTTTGAATGCCTCAAAGGGAAGCTAGTTGAAGCCCCTATTATTGTAGCACCCGATTGGTCTCTACCATTTAAAATTATGTGTGATGCAAGCGGTGTAGCCTTGGGTGCTATACTTGGTCAAAAAAGAGAAAATCTTTTTCATCCAATCTACTACACGAGCAAGGCCTTGAATGGAGCACAAAAGAACTATACCGTCACTGAACATGAGCTTCTTGCGGTTGTTTATGCTTTCGAGAAGTTTCGTGCTTACTTGTTGGGAACCAAAGTAGTGGTTCATACAGATCATGCGGCTCTAAGATATCTAATGGCAAAGAAGGATGCCAAGCCAAGGTTAATTAGGTGGGTGCTACTACTTCAAGAATTCGATTTCGAGGTAAAGGATAGAAAAGGTTGTGAAACCAAGTAGCTGATCATCTATCTAGACTTGAGAGTGAGCACACAGTGCAGACCGACCTTGATATTGATGATGTATTCCTTGACGAAGAGATTCTAGCAACTGTGGTGGAAAACTTACCATGGTATGCAGATTTCGTTAACTACGTGGTAAGCGAAGTGTTTCCTGAGAATCTCTTCTTTCATCAAAAGAAAAAGTTCATGCATAATGTGAAGCATTACTTCTGGGATGAGCCTTATCTTTTTCGACGATGTGCTGATGGTATTATTAGACGGTGCATCCCAGAAGTAGAGGTGTCTAGCATACTGGAAGCAAGCCATGCTTCCCAAGTTGGAGGTCACCATGTAGGTGAACAGATGATCAAGAAAGTACTGCAAAGTGGCTACTATTGGCCTTTATTATACAAGGATGCCTATAATTTTGTAAGAAGATGTGATCAGTGCCAGCGGCAAGGTTCTATTTCAAAGCACCATGAGATACCCATGTCCAAAATGCTTGAAGTAGAGTTATTCGATGTCTGGGGTATTGAATTTATGGGCCCATTTGTGAGCTCATTTGGGATGAACTATATCTTAGTTGCTGTGGATTATGTATCCAAATGGGTCAAAGCAGTCGCTCTAGCTGATAATGAAAGTAAGAGTGTTATGGCATTCTTAAAGAGAAATATCTTCTCTCGTTTTGGGGTACCCCGTACCATCATAAGCGATGGAGGATCACATTTCTGCAACAAGCTGTTCAGAGCCGTATTGGTAAAGTATGGCATTAAGCAACATAAGGTAGCTACACCGTACCACCCACAAACTAGTGGGAAGGTGGAAGTCTAAAACCTGGAAATCAAGCTGATCCTTGCTAAGACTGTGAATGCCAGCAGGAAAGATTGGTCCAGGAAGATGGATGATGCCTTATGGGCAGATAGGACCACGTTTAAGACACCAATTGGCATGTCACCATACCAACTAGTTTATTGGAAGGCTTGTCACTTGCCAATTGAGCTAGAACATAAAGCAATGTGGGAACTGAATCAACTTAACCTGAACTGGGATGATGCAATAAATATGAGATTGGGACAGCTGAATGAGATGGATGAATTCCGTCTCAATGCATATGAAAGAGCATATTTTTACAAGGAAAGAATCAAAAAGTACCATGATCGGAGGATTATCCAATGAAACTTTTAGAAAGGCGATTTGGTACTTCTTTTCAACTCCAGACTGAAGCTATTTCCAGGTAAATTGAAGTCTAAATGGTCTGGTACATTCAGAATCAGCCAAGTCTACTCATCTGGAGTAGTGGAGTTAGAAAAAGATGATGGTAGTGTCTTTAAGGTGAATGGATAAAGAGTGAAGCTATATATCGGTCCAACCAACTCGATAAAATATATAGCCACCATATATCTCGATGAAGTCTGAGTAATCGAGATAACTATGTCGTACCGCGACAATAAATCAAGCGCTACATGGGAGGCAACCCATGGTATTACTAGGATTTTGTTTTGGTAAATAAAAATTCAAAAAGAAGAGTCGAACCACGACCGAAACTAAGGCGCTTGGTGGGAGGTAACCCATCACTCTAATCATCTTGTTTGTTTGTTCTGAATAAGTGTAGGTATTACAGGCATTAAGAAGACAATTGACTTTAAATTTGGTGAGAAAATCAACTACATCAAGGGTGGTAAGTCTATTGATGACGTACACATTTCTGAGTGTAGCATTCGAATTCACTTGAAAATTAGGAAAGAAGGCATGTAGCAACTGGTATGGGTGCATTGCAACTCCAAAGCAACACATAAGGGCATATAGGCGCCGCCTATGTCAACATGGGCAATAGCTTAGGCGCCATCTATGCCATTGCCTATGCTCACTGCCTTACTTAGGCGATAGGTTAAGCGCCACCTATGTCAACATAGGCGATAGGTTAAGCGCCACCTATGTCAACATAGGCGATAGGTTAGGCACCGCCTATGTCAACATAGGCGATAGGTTAGGCGGTGCCCACTTATTCTTAGGCAATTCCATGGGCGCCACCTATCAACGTAAGTTTTGCCTAATAACCCATTTTTGAATGGATCAAACCGACCCATGTCTCATCTTTTAAATATATTCTCTACTCTTAAACCCCACTCAATTTTTCTTGAACCTAAGCGCCGTCCAAAAAACCTTTCCCTGTCCAATCCCTTCTCTTTTCTCATCTAATCTTGCAGGCTCAGCTTCACGATTCATCAAGCATTTATCATCAAGTAAGTTGTTCTTTCATGTTTCGTAGTTGTTTCATTGCTATGCTCATAATGGTTAATTGGATTTTGTAGTAGTGCTTGGTGATAAGATTATGGTTAGTTTGTTATGATTTTGGAAAAATACATCTCATTGAGTGAAAGGATTCTCGTGGGTAATCTTGATTTCACTCCGGCATGTATTGATTGGTATTCACTGTAATAATTGTTTTTATGAAGTTGAACTATTGAAGTTTAATGCATGATTTTGGGAGTTGTAAGCTTGAGTATGTGAGTGACTCGTTCATCGATGTAATGAGAATGGTTAACCAAAAGCATAAGATTGTGAAATTGTTTCTATGCTTAGCATGATAAGATTGCTATGTGGTAGGCTTGTTCAAAGATTGAATTGCTGAAATGAAATAAAGTTGGAAATGATAGTCAAGATTACAGGACCATTGTGTACTGCTTTTGTTTATCAAACTGAGAAATTGTTATGTAAAGTGAAGGGTTGAAAGTATGACTGCACTAATAATGTTATTGGCACATACCATCTAAATATATGTTGATGAAGTCTGAGTACTCGACAACACTCACTTAATTAGTTTGTGCAAATAAATTAAGTGTGGGGTGGTGCCATCACTATTTTCTTCTTCGATTATAGTGAATTTTACGAAATGAGACTAACATGACTCTATTATGATCTCAGGTAACATGGCTCCAAAAGGACGACAGGGAAAAGAGAAAGCATCCACCTCACAAAAAGGTCAAAAAAGGGCAAGAAAGGACCAGGCTGATTCCTCCTCTCTTCAAGTGCCTCGACGCACTTTTGGGATCAAATGGGTTCTGGAGGAGGAAGGGAAGGAATGGTACAGAAACAATAAAGTGAAGAAATATGTACATGTGGAGTTGATGCAGAAGGAAAGTTTAGCAAATAACTGCCCTCGCATTTTCGCAAAGATTATGGCACTAAAGCTTGACTTCATCTTCTGAGACATGGGCGAATGTAATCTTTATTTGACTTGAGAGTTTTATGCCAACTAGTCCCCAAGGACTACGGGAAATGAAGTAAAGATTCGAGGGCAGGTCTTGCAATTGAATGCTGATTTCTTCAACTCTTTCCTGGGTACTCCAAGTGTGGATCAATCACCACTCAAGGAGCTCTATAGCAAACCTCCCTACAGATCTATCAGACATACATTATGTGGATCAAGGTCCATGACCTGGTGGACTCGTCATAAGGATAATGGTCATCACAATACTTACCCATATGCTTGTTTGAACAGAGAAGCTCGCATATGGTTAAGAATAGTCAATTCCTGCTTGATTCCTGGGACACAATACACTAAGGTCATGAGTGATCGAGTCTGCTTGGTATATGCTCTAATGACGAATGTTCCCATCTATATTGGTGCAGTTATACGGGTGTCGATGCGCAAAGCAAGGGTGCACAACAAGTCCAACTTCAGTTTCGGCAACTTGTTGACTGCAATTTTAAGGAAAGAGCACATTGAGGAGGAGCCAGCAGACCATAAGTTTCCACAAAATCGAAAGAAGGTGGATCTCATGAAAATCAAAGATCCATAAACTAGTCAAGGCATCAACCTTACCACCGCTGAAAGACATGCTCGAGATGAGAGTTTTTTTTGCCATTTGTATGGCATGACTAGGTTTACTATGATGAATGGGGGTCGTGTGCCTACTGATGTAGAGCTTCGGTAGTTTGACTATGACTACCCGCTTAATGATCATGCTCGGGCCATGTGTGGAGTGGGGGTAAATTTTGAAGAACCTCTAGATGATGATGTGCCGACAGACGATGATCACCGACTGCTAGACTCTGATATGGAGGACAACTCTGATAATGAAGACTCTGATGATGATTCTGCCGCAGGGGGTATGACCCTGGATGTAGAGGAAGAGTCCGACTAACTAGGTTTTTGCTTATTTATTTACACTGAGGGCAGTGTGTTCCTTCTTAGTGTGGGGTGAGGGTATAAGTACGCGTACACCTTGATTGCCTTATCTGCTGTATTGCTTACTGCTTTCCTGCATTTATTCTACAATTGTTTTGGTTTAGTCGTAATTAGTCATTTTTCTCAATGATGGATGGATGACGACTTTCTTAAGAGAGAATTAGTCAGATTGTTGCATGAAGTTGTTATTATAGACAACATGGCATTATAACATGAGTTTGTGCTGAATCACTACTATTGAAACATTTAGGCTCTAAGTTGTGACTTGTGCTGTGATAATTGTTTGTGGTTTAATTCATTTATCTGTTGGGTCAAGAATCTATAATGCTCCTAATTAAGTTGACCATGTGCCATGTGTGTGTAAGGTTATTGTATATTCTTTGTTGCGACTGATGCTAGAACTTGCCTAGTGTGTGTGTGAAGCAAAATAAAGATTGTGAGTTTAGGAGATGATTTAGGCATTTCTTTGGTAGCCTTGATTTTTATCTTCTTTTTACATACCTTTGTACATTGTCCTAGTTGAACACCCATTGAGACTTTAGCTATTTTCTTTGACAACCTCATATGTAGCCTAATCCATTTTTTTAAAGACCATAATTTGATCCAAAAGCTCTTAAGCGCTTTAAATTGTAGAATCAAGTTGAGTTAAGAGTGGGCAAAATAAGAGGAAAATGGTGAAAGTGATGCCCCAAAGTTTAGTTATTAGTACATAAAAATATTGTGATTGGGAGTGGCGCCCTGGTCTTTTCTTGGACATTGTGCACCTCGACTAAGGAAAATAGTCTAAGCTGAGGGTGGCTATGATAGGGATGCGTAACAAGAAATTGATGCAAAATAAAAGAGCTGTATACTCCCATCATAGTGTTTTTGATTGAGTAATAAAATGGGGTGAAGATAAAAGAGGTTGGTAGATGAAAGAAAGGTAGAGTGGTTGTTAAAAGTTGGTCTAAATGGCATAATGTAGTGTATTAAAGCGCTTAGGGAACATAGTCACTATTTCTGGCCAAAATAGTCCTACCCATCCCTTTAGCCTACATTACAACCCGTAAAAGACCTATTTGATCCTAACCTTAGCATTCTGATATTAGTGGAGTATTACACTAAGGTCAAGCATATGGTCATCAGTTGTAATCTAAGAATTCTCTGTGAGAGTGAGAGCAAGCAAGTTCTTATACCCATATTTTTGAAGAATGCAAAACTATGAGTGATTATGGGTAACTCTTTTGTGTGAGCGCACATGGTTGATGATTGTTGGGTAGTTTTATATGATTTCTTAGCTTAACGTGTGTATATGAATTAACCAACTTAATGAGTCTATGTTTGAGGGTGAGTTGTTTCTAGTAATGATCCAGAAATCTACTCTTTGTTAATAATTACAGTGTATGTCTTGTTGAAAATTTTGTGTTGCTCTTGTGAAGTTTAGTTATGTATTTGCATGGATGTACTATTTTGTTCGAGGACAAACAAAGTTTTAAGTGTGGGGTGGTGATGTTGGGCGTATTTATACGTCTAAGCACCATAACTTATCCATGTTTTAGCTAAGTTTTGAGGATAAAATACACAATTCTTGCACTTTTAGTCTATTTTTAGTTAAGTGAGATGACCTATGTGATTAGCATGCTTTTCAGGTACTAATGAAGAAGATTATGACACTTTGGGGACCTGTGGATAGCAGAGGAAACTTCACATAAAAGGAAAATAGCTTCTGGACTGAATGTGATATATGGGAACTTTTTCCCGGGCAAACTCAATATTTTTTAAATAGTTGAGGACTCAGTAGCAATTTATTAGAGAAGGATGTTATTAAAAGCCTGATGGCTGAATTTTTAGGGATTATTCATTATTCTGTATTATTTTTCAAAAATTAAAAAAACGGCTTAGCTGAGGGTGAGAGAAGAGAAAAAATATTTTCTCCTCTTGATTTCTCTATTGTGTGGACACGAAGATCATTCTTTAGTTTTGGGTATGATGAACATTTCTATGGTTATTTCCTTTTGGTTCATAAGTAGCTAAGCTTATTTGTTAGGGTTATGGAAACCTTGTAGTATACTCTCTATTGCTATGGGTTTTTGAATTTATGATGTGTTGATCCACTTATATCATTGCTCTCTTCGTTATAATTGAATTCTCGTGGTTGCAAACATAAGGAATGTGCCATTATAGCAATAACTTGTTCGATAGAAAAGTTAATATTTGAAAAAGAGAGTAGTGATAAGAAAATAGGGTTTCCAACCCTATTTTACACGTTAATGCCTTAATAGGATTGATGACTTGGAGAATTCGTATGATTGGTTGTACACTTTGAATTCGAGAGAACTAAAGTGAAGTAATCCTTGATGGTTGAGAAACACTTGGATTTAGAATTCGAATACATATCTCTATAAGTGCATGCATGTATAAATCCTTAATACTCATAGTTAATAGAGAAGTAAAAGCTACAAGATGGACATAACCCTAACTTGTCTTTCTCTACAATAAAATACTATTACACATATCATCTCATTGTTACACTGATAATATTATTGTTCACTTAAATTGAAACCCCCCTTTACTTTGGAACCTTCGATCAACAGTCTAATAATAATCGCAATACTTAGTGATCATAGTATTCCCTGTGGGATTCGACACCCAACCCAGTTGGGTTCTATATTTGACAGCGACCGCTTGCACTTTCTAACGAGAGTTATAATTTGGGTGTATCAATAATACAGAATACGTAAAACTGTAAGGCCATAAGGTTCAACTGAATAAAACCATGTCTAAAAATCATAACGTCCATGTGGGTGAAAATACCCAAAACAACTCAATCTGAAAGCTAAGTCTGAACGTAAATCTGAGCATAAATCTGAAAGCCTCTAAACTATCTGAATATGGAGTTGAAGGAACATGTCTCCAACTAACTCCGTAACAATGAACTAAAGAAATAAATAAATGTATCAAATCATATTATCCTTGAATCAATGAGGTCTCACTGTGTCTCTGCGAATGGAATGCTACCGCTACTGCTGGGCTGGAGTTCATGTCTTGGAACCTATGGTGTAACATGAAAATAAAACACCATAGCGTAAATACGTCAGTACAACTGGAGTACTGGGTATACGAGGAAGGTAGGCTGAACATAAAGGGTTTCATGCATGAACAACACTGTCTGACTAATATGAACGTGGGAGTTCGAACATACATATATAGAAACTGGGACCGTGAATGCGTGATAGCAAGACCTGTAAGCTAATACATGGTTTACTGATAACTGTCATGACTGATACTACAAGCTGATAACATGGACGACTGTATCTGACAGTCCTATATATACTAAAATTTGAAGAACATAACGACTGTATCTGACAGTCCTGTATATACTGAAATCTGAAGAATGCCCTGAGTTCTTTTACTGAGACTGATATTGAAACTATGGGAGGTAGTGTATAACCGACTTGTCCCAGTATGTCGTTATGGCTAAGATGGGGTCCAATCTCTGCCCTGACTGGAGGGGTGTCAATACCGTGCCACGGGTAAGGACAGCTTGTGAGTGACCCTTATCTGGCAGGTACTCAATGAGAACGGTGGGAACCCTAAACTGACAGGTTAAACCACTTCATCAACCCTAATCTGATAGGTTAAGATATCTCAACCTACGTTGTCTATGTAGTTCTAGAACACAAGGATTGCTTCTAAGAATTACACCCTGAACTGGCGGGTGAGTTCCCATCCTTGGGTTCACTCGGTGCTAACCTCTACTCCCATCTGGAGGGACTGGACATGAATAACTGACTATACATGACTTAATCTTACTGAATTCCGTTGACTGGCGGAATGTTACTGATATCGACAACTGACTGAGATCAAGAGGTTTTTCTGAGTCACATGACTGACTGAAGTCTATGGAATCATAGCTTGAGTTTGGATATCATGAAACATGACATGGCTCTAGGCAAACAGCTATAGTTCTTGGGTACGAATACCCCCAGGACTCGATAGGAGGAAACTGACACACATGACATGACTTGATCACAAGATTTGAGTCCACAATTCACAATATCATAAGCCGGGGATAGTATACTTCATGTATTTATTCAATATTTCAAACATGATAGGAAAAGCATGGATATATTTTTTGTACATAATTTATATCTCCATTATCATACATGCTTTATACCATAACAATAACAACACATAATTTGCATGGAAATTCATATTGGAGTGTATGACTAACATGAACTTGTTATTTAGATATCATGAAATCATGTAAATATGAAGTTCTAACATACTAGGCATTTTATCGAACACCTTGCATGCATTCTTTAAGGCATAGGTGGATTTCATACTTGCATTCTATCAATCCATCTAAAGATCATGTTTTTCAACTAACAACATAACTTTCATGAGATATACAGTCACGATACTATTATATAGCAAAATAAACAAGCATCAACATGGGTATGATCATATCACCACAACCAACCAAGCTTTTGTATTTTAAAGATTGATTCTTGAACTCCACGGACGAAAGAAATCCATGGATGAACACTACGCATACCTTGGAAGGGAGGTTCTTGATGATTGACGGAGGAATTTCCTTGAAATTTGATTTTCAAGCTTGATTGTGCAACCCTAGTTGTTTTTATCCTATGGTGCTCTTGGATAATGAACTTTGAGATGTTAATAGGGTTGTAATTTGTTTAAAATCTATAAATTTCATGAGATTAGGTTGAGGGACATGTAAGGAGTGTTAAAAGATTTAACTACCCTCTAAATAACTCAAAAACTAAGTGTTTTCATGGCTGAAATCATACATAGGCACCGCATATGATATCACCTATATTTACATAGGCACCGCATATGATATCACCTATGCTTTCCAGTGTCCATGTGCGATTGGTTAGGCGACACATTCTACTTTGAAAGACCATAACTCCTTGCTCGGGTGTCGTATTTTGATGAAATTGGTATCATTGGAAAGCTAATTCAATTCTCTACAATTTAGTGGGTCTATATCTGCAAAAATGTCACATATAAATCACGTTATTCTTGTTCAAAGATGATCCTTTAAAAATCAAACACTAAGACTTGATGGATTCAAAAACTCTTAGCTTGCATCACTCTAAGCGACTCGTATGAGCATGCTTAAGACATTCCAAGATATACTATTTCTAGGATATTCATTATAAGTCATGCACTAAAATGCTACTCACAGGATAGCAGGTTTCATACGTAGGAAAACTTATTCACTTCCTAGCTTAGAAACATACGGGGTATTACAAATATGGGTATCAATATTCTCGTATTAATGAGTAGAAGTTATTTTTTATAGCTTGGCATCTGGAGGAGTTTTCTCAATTTAGCAGTTTGTTGAGCTTTCTTTGGTGTTGAGGTAGGCTAGGTTTATTCCTTGTTAGATTGAGCTATCTCATAGTATTATTATGATATGTGTTAGATTTAGGATGGGTTTTAGGTTTTGGATTAATGGAAGGCAAGACTTGGGTTAGTTGGGCCGTTTAGGCTAACTTGAAATCGTAAAGTTTAATACTTAACTTGTTTCCTTATGCCTTAGGTGGATCAGACATCATTACTTATTTTTAGCATAAAAATGCCTTAGATTGATCAAGATTAAGTAAAATTCTTTAGATACACATGCTTAGGGTAAGACTAGCCTTAGTTCCCTTATTAAAGAAGGTTGTCTTAGTTACTATATTGGTTAGTTTTTGTGTTTGAGAAGAAACTTTTCCATAGGACTAATAGTGGCTTGCTATACATCTAATATAGAATTTAGATACCTTAGCCTAGTCCAAGGTTGTATTTGAAGTAGAATATGTTATGGGGATTTAAAAGTGGGCTCTTTGAACCTACCTTAAGTCAAGATTGATGATTAGTTCTCTTGAAACTCTTATACGCTTATTAAATGCCTAGATAATGCCCTTTTAGGCAATATTGAGGAACCTAGGTTCATGTAGATTATGGTGAATGGAATTGGAAGTAATGCCTAAATGATTATGCCATATGTATGACCTATTGGTTAAGCTTATGACGAGCTATTGGTGTTGCTATTGTTTTGGTATTGAATGGACTACCGAATATACCCTTGAATGAGTCCTTAACTATGATGTTGTCTAAGCCATAAATTATGTTACTGACTATGCTATGAATAAGCTATAGATTATGCTTTGGATTAGCTATTGCTTGACCTATTGATAAGCTACCTTTTATGCTCATGATAATCCATCAAATATACTATTGATAAGTCATTGATCATGATATTTCTTATGATTATGATCATGCTAAACAATTATGCTTGTAATCATATTAGAAAACATCCTTATTGATGATGTTAGAAATTGTGTTATTACTTGTGCTAGAAGTCATGATTGTTGATTATATAGAAAATAATGCTATTAATTACGCTAGAAACCATGATGCTTGATTATGTTGGCATTTATGACATTGATTATATACCCAACAAATCCAGAGGATATTGTGAAGATATATTGATACTCGGCAAGGCCGGAGGACATTGTGAAGATATATTGATATCCAATAAGTCCGGAGGATGTTGTGATGATATATTAATATCCAACAAGGTCGAAGAATATTGTGATGATATATTAATACCCGACAAGGCCGTAGGATGATTATATTGATGTGCCTATATGTACATCTACCGATTTGATTTCGTCTATGCCCTATGTATGGAAATAATATTCTTATATATATTTATGTGTAATTAGGGTATGGTATTTATATTACGGATGCCAATTGTAGTCCAAAAGTGATAGTTGTTTATAAAGTGGTGTAGTTGATGGTTAGTGCTAAATAAGGATTAGGTGTGGATATTTGTTAAGTATTTAATAATGACTATTTGAGAAACAAGGATTAGTTGGTAATGATGATTAGTAATAAATGATGTTAGTTGATAATTGATGGCTATTAATTAATGATGAATAATGAATATATGGTGAATAGTCGCTTAACTGATAACTAGAGGCTATACGATGACTAGTAATCAAAGGGATTAGTTAATAAGATATGGTTAGATCATAAATGATAACTAGTGAGTATTGATGATAAGCTTGTTAAACGATGGTAGCATTATGGAATATTGGTATATTGTCAAAAGTTGGTAAATTATGAAATGTTGGTAAATGACCGATTGATGATAATTGTGGGATGATGGTTAAATGACGATGAAAGTTATCTATAATATTAGTAGATTGCATTATTCTTCTCTTGGGTGTACTCTCATATTGGGTAGGAGTCTTTGATGAGTTCTTTGGTTTTCTGCAATAATTGGTGTATCAGAGCCAATTTTGTGTTTATGTTTTCTTGTGTTAATCTTCCATGATATGTTATTATTTTGAATTAACTTATATCCTAACTTTGATTGGCATGTGTTGATGCCTTATGTTATATTGTTATTCCGGTTTAATTACTTACTATGTACAATGATATTGGAGATGACTCAGGTTTATTTCTATACTTTGACTTAGTTATGCTATCTTGTATTTTATCATACTTATATCATGATTTAGCTCAGTCGGTCGATAATCCCAACTGAGTATCCGTTATTTTGGTACTCATACTATACTTTTGTATCTTTTTGGTCCAGATCTGAGTACCAGCTATCACCGTTAATCGTTGTTTATGCAGTGATTGATTTTTGGAGATAGGTTGAGCTCTTAGAGTTTGAGTCGTCTATTTTCCTTTATCTTTATTTTCAACTTTTTGTTTTGAGAAAGATATATTTACTATTCTAGACTTTGAATATTATTGACACTATTAGATGCTCTTGTACTGGCTCTACTAGGTCGTGATATTGGTATCTTATATTGACTGTTTATTTTATCTAGAACCCTTGCTTATTCATAAATTGTGTTTCTTGAATTTTGCCTATGCTAGGCATTTCCTACCGAATTAACCCATTACATTAGCTCTGGGTTATGTTTTTTCTTACCTACTAGTGGGATTTAGTGGGTGCCATCATGACTCATAAATTGGATCATGACAAATTAGTATCAGAGCCTAGGTTTCACCGGTATTGTTGGTACAAGATCAAGTGTCTTGTAGAGTCCTACGGATCAAAATGATGACGTATGTTTCCTATATTTAGGATGCTATGGGACATTCTTTGGAGTTTCTTACCTTTTTTACTCATATTATGCTAAGAGTATGAGTTGGTTTGTAGAAGTATTCCTTCAACTTTGCTCTTTTGAAAATAGCCAGGACACATGCTACCGCTACACGAGATGAGGGTCCCAAGACCGAGCTTAGGTATCCTACTTCTATTCATGGATGACCTAGAGGTTGTGGATAGATGCGTGATATGTACCCATCTAGGGCCTAGGATAAGCCGTCTTCCCTAGGTCCTTTTCTCACTCTTGAGAAAGAGATTCTTCTATCCCTACCAGTGGTGGGATAAGGACCAACCTAGGCTCCACTAGGGTTTATTTCTTCTTCGGTGCTTAAAGATATGTTCGTTTAACTTTTGTAGAGAGTTGGTGGTATACCATATAATGGTGCACAATCTACTGATTAAAGTGGTATTGAAGTGGGGGCATAACCAGTAGCTGTGGCTCCTAGAGTTGAGGTTCCTCCCACATCGGCAGTTGATCAGCCAATGGTTGCCCAACCTGTATGTCTTCTGAGGAGTAGAAGATATTGGATATATTCTTGAGATTGGATCTACCTATTTTTTTCGGTGCTCCAAGCAACTATGCATATGAGTTTCTGATTTCTTGTGAGGATAAGCTTTATAATTTAGGCCTATTAAGACTCGTGGTGTAGATTACATCACATTTAAGTTGTACTTGGATACTCGATATTTGTGGAGAGGTTATATGGATTCTAGACTAGTTAGATCTTCTCTTTTGTCTTGGAATTAGTTCTCCGAGACGTTCTTAGAGAAATATATGTCTCGCAACCATAGAGATTATTTGAGGGATCAGTTTTTGAGATTACAGGGCTCCATGATAATGGCAGAGTATGAGGCTTATTTTCACGAGTTGGCTAGGCATGCAACTTCTATTCTGGATACTGATTATGAGAGAGTTCACTGCTTTGCTAGAGGGTTGAGACTTCTCATTCATATGTTTACTCAGAGTTTAGTTGCTGTGGGTAGATCTTATTTTGAGGTGTTAGATCACGCTTGGGTGATAAAGGAGATACACTGTGAGAGCCGTCAGGGCCGTGACAAGAGGCCTAGGTTTCAAGGAAGATTTAGTGGGAGTCGTCATCGTTCTCGACACAAAAATAGTAGTTCTTAGAGTAGGTATCCTCAACGGCCATCCTATCAGTCTCAGAGTCAGTCTAGTCGACCTGTGCAAGCAATACTTAACATTATTAATGAAGGTCAGTCTAGTGCTAGTGACGCCTTGGTAAGGGCAGTGGTCAATCCTTGAGAGGTTCATAATTTGGTTATTCTAGACATGGTGGTTATTTTGGGACAGCCGGATCTGCTGGTTCTAGTTCAGCTTATGCCTCCTGTTTTACTTGTGGAGCTCCTGGTCACTATTCATGGGATTGACCTAGTCATGGGGCGATTGTCATTTCAGCTCAGGGTGCTTCCTCTATTAGAGAAGTTCATCCCTCAACTAGAGGTGGTTCCCATGGTCGTAGGGGTAGTTTCTAGGGTACTTGAGGAGGTTCTCAGTCAAGTAGGACAGAAGGTCAAGTGCCCAACCAAGTGGTGAGCATGGTCAGTTGTATGCAGTACTTGCTAGAACTGAGGCTAAAACTTCAGATGCTATAGTTATAGGTACGATTTTGTTATGTCACCAGTCCACCCTTGATTTATTTGATCTGGAATCCACTTATTCTTAGATATATGCTTATTATGCACCATAGTTGGAGTTGTCTCGT
The DNA here is from genome assembly GCA_030864215.1 of Capsicum pubescens. Lineage (NCBI taxonomy): Eukaryota > Viridiplantae > Streptophyta > Magnoliopsida > Solanales > Solanaceae > Capsicum > Capsicum pubescens. The sequence goes on from CM061541.1 coordinate 128,996,583, forward strand.
GACTTATTATCTGTACCATTACGTGCATCAACTCTCATGGGTAATTCTTTAGTAGTGGATCGATTTTTTAGATCATGTGTTGTGATTGATAGAAATATTAATACTTGTGCTAATCTTGTTATGTTGGATATAGTGAATTTTGATGTGATTTTGGGCATGGACAGGTTATCCCACTATTATGCGGTCATGGATTATTTTGCCAAGACCGTTACCTTAGCCATGCCTGGCGTACCCCCAATCTTGTGGCAAGGAGTGGTTATTCGAGATCCGAAGGGGATTTTTCTTATGTTCATGCTAGGAGGCTTATTTCGAGGGGTTGGGAGTCTTATCTAGCTTATATTTGTGATACTAGTATGGAGAGTCTGTCACTTGACTTTGTTTCTAGTGTTTCTGAGTTTCCTAATGTGTTTCCTACCGACATGCCTGGTATTCCCCCTGTCTATGAGATTGAGTTTGCTTTTGATCTTAACCTTGGAACCCGACCTATTTCTATGGCACCTTATCGTTTGGCTCCTGCAGAACTTAAGGAGTTGAATTCTTAACTTCAGGATATTCTTGGTAAGGGTTTTATTAGACTGACTATGTCTTCTTGGGGAGCTCCTGTATTGTTTGTGAAGAAGAAAGATGGCTCCATGCATATGTGTATGGATTATAAATAGCTTAATAAGGTTATAGTGAAGAACCATTATCCTATGCCTCGCATTGATGATTTGTTTGACCATTTTCAGGGTGCGACATTGTTTTATAAGATTGATTTGTGATCTAGTTACCATCAGTTGAGGATTCGGGCTAGAAATTGTGTTATTACTTGTGCTATAAGTCATGATTTTTGATTATATGGGAAATTATGCTCTTAGTTATGCTAGAATTCATGATGCTTGATTATGTTGGCACTAATGACATTGATTATATACACGACAAGGACGAAGGATATTACGATGATATTGATACCCGGCAAGGTCGGAGGATATTGTGATGGTATATTGATACCTGACAAGGTCGGAGGATATTGTGCTGATATATTAATACCCGATAAGGCCGGAGGATGTTGTGATGATATATTGATACCCGGCTAGGCCGGAGGATATTGTGATTATATATTAATCCCTGGCAAGGCCAGAGGATGATTATGCTGATGCATTGATACCCGACAAGGCCGGAGAATAATTATATTGATGTGCCTATGTGTACATCTACCAGTTTCAGTCCGGCTATGCCCTACATATGGCAATAATATGCTTATATATACTTATGTGTAATTTGGGTATGGTGTTGATATTAGGGATGCTGGTTGTAGTCTGAAAGGGATAGTTTCTTATAAAGTGATATAGTTGATGATTAGTGCTAAATAAGGATTAGTGGTGGATATTGTTAAGTGTCTAATAATGACCAGTTGAGAAACGGGGATTAGATGGTAATGGTTATTAGTAAAAAATGATGTTAGTTAATAATTGACGGCTATTTAATTAATGATGAGTAGAAAATATACAGTGAATATTTGCTTAAATGATGACTAGAGGCTATATGATGACTAGCAATCAAAGGGATTAGTTAATAAGAGATGGTTAGCTCATAAATGGTAACTAGTGAGTATTGATGATAAGTTTGTTAAATGATGGTATCATTATGGAATATCGGTATATTGTCAAATATTGGTAAATTGTGAAATGTCGGTAAATGACCGATTATGATAATTGTGGGATGATGGTTGAATGACAATGAAAGTTATCTATAATATTGGTTGATTTCTTTATTCTTCTCTTGGGTGTACTCTCCATCCATATGGGAGGCCGTGACGAGTTCTTTGCTTTTCTTCACCCGTTGGCATATCGAAGCCAATTTTGTGTTTATGTTTTACTTGGGTTAATGTTTCATGATACATTATTATTCTGATTTATTTACTTATATTTTCCAGCAATTATTGGTATGTGTTGATTCCTTATGTTATATTGTTATTCCGATTTAATTACTTACTACATACAACGATATTGGAGATGACTCAGGTTCATTTTTGTACTTTGGATTAGCTATGCTATCTTGCATTTTATCATACTTATATTATGATTTAGCTTAGTCGGCCGATGATGCCTGATATGTCGTGGAAATACGACACTTTCGATGCTTAAAACCATGAATTTATGCATGTACTTAGGTTGTTTTAGCGGATATGATACACTTTTGTGTTTGTTGCAGGTAAAACAGATCTACAATAGTGTTGGGAAGAAAATAGAAGAAAAATACCTAAAATGACCAAGTCTGATCACGATACGAGTCACCTCACTAGTCGTCAGCACATCATACGACAAGTAGGATGACTCGTAAGCATAACAGAACCAAAGACCCAAACAAATTACTAAGTGAAGAAAAGATACGACTCAGTCATACGAGTTGTAAGAAGAATGTACGGGTCATGGTTGGGAGTCATAAGCATAACAGTGTCTAAAGATAAAATCCAAAGTTGAAGTCTTAAAAGTATACGGGTCGAAAGTCTGTGTATGACTCATATGTTCAAACCATAATCAAAACAGTGTCCAAGCTTGGAAAGAAGAAAGTCCCAGGTGGATACGAGAGAAGGACGCGAGTTGTATGATCGAGATTTGACTTGTAAGCAAAAGTCGTATGAAGATCAGAAAGTTGAAGCCTTGGGAGACCAGACATTAGAATGGATACAAGAAGCCATGGTACGACTCGTATGATGAGAATATGAGTAGATGGATGAGTCGTACCATGCACCAACTTAACTTTTCCTTTTTTGTTTTTATTAGGATTTTTGAGATACTATAAATACCCTAGGGTTTATCTTTTATTAGGTTACATACTTTGATATTCTTATACGCACTCTTACACACTTTTACATACTTTAGCATTATTGATACTTTGTTCTTGAGATTTTGAGTTTTTATTAAATTGAAGACTTTGGATTTTATACATCTCATTGTGCAATTGATTACATCTTTCTTTATTGATATAATGGATTGTTGCATGAACATGAGAGACTAACATCCCTCACTAGGACTGTGGGAACCCTAGTGTCTTAACTACATAAGGGAAGTGGGAGATTCATCCATCATAAAGTAAACTGCACATATCTTATCTTCTTCATCATAATTGACCTCAGAGCTACTACAGAAGCTTGGAATAGCTTGTATTCATAAACGTCCTCACAAGGGAGTTTATGATTGGGAAAAGAGGATTAAGACAGTAATTTAAGATTTACTTCCACCATTACTATTTTTCTATCTCATCTAATCAACCCGAGGCTCAAAAGGTGAGGAGCAATAAGGTGACACCCTAAGACTCACAAGGTAAAGGGTGAGATTTAGCATCACGTTCACAAAATTGTTGATAATACAAAGCTTGTCGACTTTACATACAAAGCAGCATAATAAGTGGGTCGAACACGAAAAACTTATAGAATTAAGAAGCCAGGGGGAATACAGTCCTAGTGTTCATCCTCTACTATTTACAACTCAAAGCACTCAAATTCGGTTACTGCTCACTAATTACTTATAAAATCCCCTCTTTTTCTTTTCTGCAGTGCTCGTGAATTACATCAGACCATGCAACTGTTTAGCATCTTCCCTATGGGTTCAACCCCAACCTAGTTGGGTAACTATATTAGGTATCGACCGTTGCATACTTATTTTGGAGGTTAGTTTTAGGTGACACCAAATTTTGGCACCATTGCTGTGGAAGACGGTGTAATTGTTGATTGAATTTGGTGAAGTTCGTGCGTTTTATTTTCTATTTTTGATTTGGCATATGCCTATGTATGTCAAACACTAGGAGACAAGGCAATCCCTTACTCTTTTTTGATCCAGAGTCAGAAAGAATTCTTCAAACATCACAAAGAATGCCATAACAAGTTCCTAATAGTGTTCCTGCTAGGGTTCCAACGAGAGAGATGAGAATATGAAGAGGCTAGATTAGCTGAAGAGCCATGGAGAGCTTAGAATAGAGAACTAGTTAGGCCGAGATAAGTAGGTGATAGAGTTCAGAGAGGCAGAGTTCCAATGATCCCTACATACCAACCTTTGCAACCATATGAGGAAGACAATGAGGATATGGGAAATATTGAACCGGCTGATACCGGAGCGATCATTCCTCCACATCTACCCCTAAATGTGAAGTTTGACATTACTAGTGCTATAATTTAACTTCTGAACTTAAAGGGTGTGTTTTCGGGAGAAACAACTGATGATACGAATCTATATCTTGCTAACTTTACTGGGATCTGCACACCGTATACTATTCTAGGAATAGACCAAGAAGCTTTGAGATTGAAGTTGTTCCCATTTTTGCTAACTAGATAAGCATCACTATAGCTAGGGGAACTTTCGAGAGGATCAATCACTTTATGGCATGAGTTTCCTAAATAATTTCTTATCAGATTTTTCCCTTCAACAAAGATTCCATAGTTGAAAGATGAAATTTATAACTTCAGATAATTACCTGCAGAATCTTTGTATGAATCATTGTTTAGATTTAAGAAGAAGCTGAGCATGGTGCCTAATCACAGAATCAGAGGGTTAAATTTTCTGGAAATCTTCTACTAATTACTAAATGTCAATTCAAAAGCAATGGCAGACACTATTTCAGGAGGTGTATTTATGCGTCTTCATTAGGATTATGGGCAAGAGATGCTAGATGATATTTCAGTAACCAATAGAGGATGGAATAATAGAGATGTAGAGCGTGGTGCAGGTACATACACTATTGGAGAGAATAATATATATACACCTGGTCATGATATGGTAGCTCAAGAAGTTGCATAACTTTGAATAGATCTATGTCTTCTTACAAAGAAATTCACAACATTGGGTGCCGAGAAAGTCAACGCAGTTGGGACACAGGGTTCTACTTCTAGAACCTTTGATATTGAATCTGAAGAGGAAGCATAGTATCTTGATCGTAGGTTGGCAGATTTTCAAGCCCAAGGGAAAGGGAATCAAGGTTGGAACTATTATAATGATATATATAGAGATAGAAGTAAAGCGAGATGGTGATTGGCGGCGTAAATATGACTACATAGACAAAAGCGACACATATATTCTACCAGTAAGTCGTGATTCAGAATCAAGAATAGAGGCAATATTGTCAAACTGGTCAAAGGGCAAGAAAGTAAAAAGATCTATCTTAAGGAGATTAAAGCAGATCTATCTGGGCTAAATCAGAAAGTTGAGTCACATGATACGATAATCAAACAAATTGAGCAGAAGTATGGCCAGATGTCAGCCACATTAAATCAAAGGCAACCTAGTCCTCTTTCTAGTAATATGGTTGCAAATCCAAAGAATAGTGGTCACTGCCATGCCATTACCACTAGGAGTGGTAAAACTACCACATACTCACCTGTACCGGTTACTGATAAGAAAAAGAATGATGATGACCTTGTTGATATAGAAAGCAATAACAAGTAAGATAAAGGAAAAGAGGAGGCTGAAGAGCATGTTCTGAAACCCATTTTGAGACCTTTCCCTCTATTTCCTCAAAGCCAGAAAAAGAAATAAGAAGAAGGTAAGTATCAAAATTTTTTGTCAATTCTAAAAGATCTGTCAGTCAACATCCCTCTTATAGAGGTATTAGAGCAAATGCTAGGCTATGCAAAATTTATGAAAGATTTAATCACCAAGAAAAGGCCAGTCAGTTATGAGCCAGTCGACAATATTCATCATTTGTATTTTGTAGCTACTAGATCATTGGTATAGAAGAATGAGGATGATAGAGGAATCAACCCACAACACGGAAACAAGACACAAAACACAAGACAAATCGAGGACCAAAGGGGGAACAAGTCTCGGCCAACAATAATACCACAAGAATGAGATGATACAAGGTGTACTTTACACCAAAAACAGCCAACAACAAGATAAACACGAGATGATAAGAAAACGACAACAAGATAACAACAATACACGACTTTACTAGAAAAGAACACAAACACGATTACAAGAAGTGTAAGGATAGGAAGTGAGACATCAAATCTTACAAGAACTAAGAACCTAAGTGTATGTCACACACTAAGACCCTTAATAATTGTAATAGGCATCACCAACACTCTTACAATAGCGCAAGAGGACGTGAACCACTCAAGCTCCAAGGTTTCTAACAATGTTTGGCAATACTAGCGATTCCACCCTAGCATCACCCTCATTTCGGATTTGGTGGCTTTTCAAAGTCCTAAACTAAGGTGGTACACTCCTCACACTAGAGAGAGTTTGGTTCAAGTGTTACAACTTTCAATATCAATAAACAACTAAAGAAATAAAGACCTAATACCAGCCTATTTATAGACTTATTACAACATAAGTGAAATATCCAAAAAGCCCTTAATGAAGGGAATACAAAAGACGCCTATGAAGTGTAGTCCAAGTGTAGTGTATGGACGGTTTTTGGTGCATAATTAAGTCCTCTTTGTCTTTTCAATTGCACACACCAAGTCTCGGGTCCAATGCGTACTCTCATAAGCCCATATCCGTGATTATTCTTGTATCATCCTCCCCATCTTGAGAGGAATTTTCCCACAAATTCACGGTTTCACTTCATGCAATTGGCCACTTTAAGGAAATCACTCGAAACAATCCACAAAACATGAAGATGGCACAAAATAGTCCGTAAAACACATGAGGAAGCCGAGGGCTCAATAACACAAGTCTCGGCCAACATCTTTATTTTGAACCTTGGCTTCCTCTCCATCTTGAGCCTTGTCTTCAATCTCATCCAAAGTACATCCCAACTTATTTCTTGGTGGAGGGTTCCTTCTGGTTCCCTACGTCTTTCCCTCAACTTCCCTTCCATCATATAAACATCATTGTAGACTCTATGTCCCTCATGTTCCTTTCTACCATACTCCTTTATATAGACATATCGGTTTTGGGGAAGTGGAGTTTTGGTTGAGAGGATTGTTTTGGTAATGTGGAGCTTCGGTTGTAGAAATTGGATGGGAGGAAATTGTCTTCCAAGTCCCTCTTGTTGGACTTGATTAAATTGAGAGGGAAGTGACCTATTTAGGTCTCGGGTTGGAGGGCATTTGGTGACTTGGCTTATGTCTATGTCACTTGGTGGTGGTCTTGGAGGATTGATCGTTTGAGGTAAGGTTTCGGGAATAGAAACACGAGAGTCCCTTTGACTCTCCACTCGTTCCATCATCTCAAGTATAGTAGACATATCCGAGCTAATTTTTTCAAGGCCCGCATTCGCCTTAGCCATGTCTCGGGAAATAGCATCAAGGTAGGCCAAAATGGCTTACATTATGGCCAAGAAGTTACCTACAAAATAGAAAATAAGTTAGTTGTACAAAGGGGTGATGTGGCAGCCTTTGATTGGTTGCGGATAGTGATGTGGAAGCCTTGGAATGATTGTGGAAATCTGAATTTTTTTTCTTGTCTTCAATTTGGATTTGTCAATTCACTTTGGAAGAGAGGAGTTTCGGTTTTGGGAGGAAAACAAGAAGATTTGGAGCCTTTTCAAATTCAAAAGGGCTTTGACTTTCCACGCACCCTTTTGGCAAAACACCTTTTTGAAAGTTTTTTGGCTCTTTCCTCTTTTGTTAGTCTTGGAAAGTGCCCTTTCTCCCTTTTGGTAACAAGACTTTTTGAAAGTCTTTTGATCCCTTTCCTTTCTTGTAAGAGTCTTGGAACTTGCTTCAAGATAAACAAGAAGACTACACTCTTCCACTTGGTCTTAAGATCAAACACTACTTATTGAAGGTTCTTCTTGTCTCAAGACATGAAGATTGGCCAAGAACACCAAGAACCTTCAACAAGATTTGAAGACCAATATTCAAGTTGAACCTCCCAACAACAAAAATACCTCTTTAAACTCAAATACACAACCACAATACCAACAACACACCTTTAAACATTCAAATTTTGAATCCACCATAACAACACCAACAATAATTCGGCCCAACTTTTGAATCCGCACAACAACAACACAAGTAGGAGTTCAACTTATATCTTGACTCTATTAGTGTTAGGGAAGAACAAAAAAACACTAATAACACTCAAGAATCACGAAATATACCTAGATCTGAACTCAAAGAACAAATCTCAGCCAAGACATCAACAAGAACAACAACTTTCTCGGCCAAGAACACTACTCTTTTTGTGAGATTTTCGACCTTAGACACCCCTTCTAGTGTTAGGAAAAAAAATTTAACACTAGAACACACAAAAAACACAAAAATCAAAAGAAAAATTGTCACAAATCTTGGCCAAAACATCAACAAGACACAATTTCGGCCTAGACAACAAAAATGGACAGATTTGCTTCTTTTTGGAATTTTCAGCTTTTCAACACCTCTTTTTTCTTTTCCGAATTAGAGAGACCAAGATTGGTAGTGTAGGAACACAACCAGCCTTATATATGATACCAAATGATAGCGTAATCAACCCACAACACGGAAATAAGACACAAAACACAAGACAAATCGAGGACCAAAAGGGGAACAAGTCTCGGCCAACAATAATACCACAAGAACGAGATGATACAAGGTGTACTTTACACCAAAAACAGCCAACAATAAGATGAACATGATATGATAAGACAACGACAACAAGATGACAACAATACACGACTTTACTAGAAAAGAACACAAACACGATTACAAGAAGTGTAAGGATAGGAAGTGAGACATCAACTCTCACAAGAACTAAGAACCTAAGTGTATGTCACACACTAAGACCCTTAACACTTGTAATAGTCAACACCAACACTCTTAAAATGGCACAAGATGGCTTGAACCACTCAAGCTCCAAGATTTCTAACAATGTTTGGCAATACTAGCGATTCCACCTTAGCATCACCCTCATTTTGGATTTGGTTGCTTTTCCAAGCCCTAAACTAAGGTGGTACACTCCTCACACTAGAGAGAGTTTGGTTCAAGTATTAAAACTTTCAATATCAATAAACAACTAAAAAAATAAAGACCTAATATTAGCCTATTTATAGACTTATTACAACATAAGTGAAATGTCCAAAAAGCCCTTAATGAAGGGAAGACAAAAGGCGCCTATGGAGTGTAGTCCAAGTGTAGTGTATGGACAATTTTTGGTGGATAATTAAGTCCTCTTTGTCTCTTCAATTGCACACACCAAGTCTCGGGTCCAATGCGTACTCTCATAAGACCATATCCGTGATTATTCTTGTATCAGAGGATCCTGGTGCATTCACTATACGATGCATGATTGGGTCTTTCAAGTTTTCTCGTGCACTATAGATTTAGGTTCTAAAATCAACCTTATACCATTTGTAGTGTTTAAACAGTTGGGGTTGGGAGCACCTAAACTGACCACTATGAGATTAGTGATGGCAGACATGATATTGTAAAAACTAATTGGTATTTTATATGATGTATTGGTGAAGATGGATTCTTTCATTTTTTCTACAAATTTTGTGTTATTGGACTTTAAAGTAGATTTTCAAGTCCCAATTATTCTGGGAAGAGTATTCTTAGCTACATAAAGAATGTTAATATATTTGGATCTAGGTCATCTGATACTGAGATTCAATAATAAACAAGTAATATTCAATGTATGCAAACCTATGAAGAAGCCTAATGAGTTAAGAGTGATATCAGTGATTGATGTGTTTTATGAAGAAATAAACTCTTTTTGAAATATTTATGCTATAACAACTTGGGAGGATACTTCTGATGCTGTTACATTTAAGAGATGTTGGGTGTTGAGGCTCTAACAGCTGTGATCATAAACTTTGATAGTGATGGTGTTGAGGACTATAATGAGATGGTATGTGCTATCTATGGGAGTGGTTCTTTGCTCTCTATGGGAGTGGTTCTTACACTTATGCACCAAAGAAGCTTGATTTGGATTTAAAGAGTAGAACTACTCTACCAGCTCATCTATCCATTGAAGAGACACTGGTCTTAGAGTTGAAGGCTCTCCCTTCTCTTATGCGATGTACATGTTGGGAGCCAACAATATTTTGTCGGTTATTATTGCAGCTGACTTGGGTGATACAAAAGTAGAAGCTTTGTTATTAGTTCTACAGAGATTTAATAGGGCCACATGTTGGTCCATTGAAGATATGATGGGTATACCACCTGGTATTTATTTTCATAAAATTCAACTTAATCCGAATTGTATTTCGAGTATAGAACATCAGTGTCGACTCAATCCTCCTATTTAGGAGGTGGTAAAGAAAGAGATAATCAAGTGGTTGGATGCTGGAGTCATGTATCCCATTGCTGATATTAAGTGGGTCAGTTCGGTACAATGTCTTTAAAAAAATGGTTTTACTTTTGTGCCAAATGAGAAGAATAAGCTAGTACCAATGAGGCCAGTCACAGGATTGAGAGTATGCATGGACTATAGAAAATTGAATGCATGGACACAGAAGGACCATTTTCCCATGCTCTTTATGGACAAGATATTAGACAGGTTAGATGATAGAGTATGGTACTATTTTCTTGATGAGTATTTAGGTTACAATCAAATCACAATTGCACCTTAAGACCAAGAGAATACAACCTTCATTTGTCCTTATGTGACATTTACATTCAGACGTGTGTCATTTGGGCTATGCAACACTCTAGCCATAGTTCATAGATGTATGTGTTAATCTTTTTTGATATGGTAGAGGACACCATTGAAGTATTTTTGAATAATTTTTTAGTTATTGGTGATTCTTTTGGTGATTTCTTTGTTCACTTGGCCTATGCTATACGAAGGTGTGAAGAATGAAACTTGGTGCTTAATGGGTAAAAGTGCCATTTTATGGTCAAAGAAAGTATAGTATTGGGACAAAAAAATTTCAAAAAAGGGCATTGAGGTAGATATAGAAAAGATTGAAGTGATCGAGAAATTACCTCTACCAATTTCTGTGAAGGGTGTTCGTATATTTTTGGGACATGCCGGGTTTTATAGGCGATTCATTAAGGATTTATCCAAGATTTCCAACCCTCTTTGTAGGATTATTGAGAAAGAGGTGAAATATGATTTTACTGAAGCATGCTTGGAGGCTTTTGAATGTCTAAAAGAGAAGTTGATCACTGTTCCTATTATTGTTTCTCCAGACTAGTGGTTGACTTTTGACATTATGTATGATGCGAGTGGTTTGGACTTAGGGGCTATACTAGGTCAATAAAAAGAGAAGATCCTTCATCCCATTTATTTTGTTAGCAAGGCACTAGATCCTACTCAAAAGAACTACACCATGATGAAACAAGAGTTGTTGGCAGTGGTTTTTGCCTTTGAGAAGTTTAGGTCTTATTTGATTGGGACAAAGGTGATTATGCACATAGATCATGTTGTATTGCGGTACTTAATGGTAAAAAAAGATGCAAAACCTAGACTAATTAGGTGGGTTCTAGTGTTGGAAGAATTTGATTTCGAGGTCAAGGACAGAAAAGACACTGGGAATCAAGTTGCAGATATTAGTCTATGTTTGAGGAGGAGGCTATGCAAAATGTTAAAATGGGTTAGAGATTGATGATAGTTTCCTAGATGAGCAGATATTAGCATCTTCCCAAGATATAATTCCATGGTTTGCAAACTATTCAAAGTATCTTGCAAGTAATCTAATCCCCAAAATCTTTTCTTTCAATAAAGAAAGAAGTTTATGCATGAGGTAGAGAATTTTTTATGGGATGAGCCTTATTTATTCAGAATTTGTATGGATAGAATCATTCATAGATGCATACCTGAGGTAGAGATGATGAGAATACTTGAGTCTTGTCATTCTTCGTCAGTTGGGGGTCATTATGGAGAAACTTGCACAACCTACAAGATCTTGCAATGTGGGTACTATTGGCCAACAATCTACAAAGATGCACATGATTTTTCTTTTGCTTATGATCAATGTCAATGACAAGGTAATATCTCTAGATTCCATGAACTTTCTATGACTCCTATCTTAGAATTGGAATTATTTGATGTATAGGGTGTAGATTTCATGGGACCTTTTGTGAGTTTGTTTGACAAGAAGTATATACTTGTGGCTGTGGATTATGTTTCTAAATTGGTGGAAGCAATTTCACTACCCAAAATGAAGAACAAAGTGTCACTGCATTTTTGAAAAAAACACATCTTTTCTCGATTTGGCATACCCCATTCTATCATTAGTGATAGTGGGTCATATTTTTGTAATCGTCTATTCAAAAGTTGGCTTGAGAAGTATGGAGTGAAACACAATGTGGAGACAACTTATCATCCACAGACTAGTGGAAAAGTTGAGGTGTCTAATAAAGAAATCAAGTCCATCTTGCTAAAAATAGTAAATTCCAATATAATTGATTGGTCACGGAAATTAGATGATACATTATAGGCTTACCTAACAGCAAGACCCTAATTGGTGCTTTACCTTATCAGCTAGTTTATGGCAAGGCTTGTCACTTGCCTATTGAGCTTGAACATAAAACACTGTGGGCTTTGAAGAAGATGAATATTAAGTGGCAAGATACAACCAAGTCAAGGATGCATAGTATGAATTCCAACTCTGGGCATATGAAAGTTCTGCACTTTACAAGGAGAAGATGAAGCTGCATCATGATCATAAAATTAAGAAAAGAATTTTGAAAAAGGTGACCAGGTATTGGCTCTACAACCTAAAGCTTCGCTTGTTTCCAGGTAAGTTGAAGTCTAGATGGTATGGTCCCTTCACTATGCTAAAATTGTTTCCATATGGATATTTGGAATTGAAGCGGGATGGTGAAGCCCCATTTAAGGTATGGGCAAAGATTAAAGCATTATATGGGTAACACTAAGGAAATATAGGTGATTTTCGAAATGGACCTTGGTGAAGTCTGAGTAACCAAGGTCATTACGTTGTACTGGTATGTTAAATCAAGAACTGCATGGGAGGCAACCCATGGGTTAGTTGGTGAAATATGAGTACCCAACTTAGCCACGTTGTGTCAAACATTAACTCCAGCACTGCGTGGGAGGCAACCCATGTTTTTGTAATTATTTATTTATAGGGTAATAGGTTTGTTCAGTGTGCAAGACTAAAAGTTGAAGATAATATCTAGAAAAATTCAAAAGGTTAGGTCATACAGACTCCTTACGAGTCAAATCTAAATAGTACGACTCGTGAGTAGAAGTCGTATGAACTTGGAAGGAAATTTTGAATCAGTTAAAAGTTTTTGGAATGAATACAATTCTCAGAATGAGTCATACCCTTTATATTCGACTCATCACATTGAGTCGTAACTACTCCAGAACCCAGGTAAGGTTCTAAGACTATACAAGTCTAAGAAATGACCCGTAAGCCTAGGTATGAGTTGTACATAAAACTCGTACCCAAGCTTACTAGGTTAGAATTGTGGGTCAACCCAACCCAACATTTGAATTAAAAAGAATTGGTACCCTATGAGTACCCGATATCCGAAATGCACCCACCACCATTGTTTACTTGATTTAAAAGTTTCCTACGCACAAAAATCCTTCAAAAACACTTAGAATTAACTACCAACTTGCTCGAATTCCTTACATTGCTCAAGATTAGGCATAAATTTTGGGGAAAATAGTTGAGTTCAAGCACAACTAGGATTTCATCAAACCAAGTAAGCTTTTTGAACTTAATTTCATTAATTCTCAAGTTAAAACTGAAAATGTAGGATATTCTAGACTTTCTTGATGTTGAATTGAGTTTTAGGTTAAATTTTGGTACCCTAGCTCATGGGATTACGTTGAAAATGAAATATGGGGGAGAATGTGGTTTTTGATGTTGATATTTTGGCTAAATTTGAGTGGTATTGCTACATAAAATAGATGGGTAGTTTGGGAAATTCGATTCGGAGTCGACTCTAAGGTTGGACCTTTATGTTGCAGTGGATATGAAACATCTTACGACTCGTACCTATAAGTAACGAGCTATAACATAACTCGTACCCACTAAAAATATAAAAGTTTAACTAAGTTTGAGTTCTAGCATGGGTACGACTTGCCTAAATGAGTTGTACCCAGACATACGACTCGTACACTTAAGTCGTATTGACCTGGGAAAATGCCATAGTTTATACTTTTGTTTTTGACTTGCATATGCATGTTGGTATGAGTTGTAATTTAACTTATGACTCGTTAGGAGGACTCATAAGCAAAATAGTAAACAGTCATTTGTACAATGAGTATCATACGACTTGGTTATACCAGTCCATATGGATGGTACCCTCTACTCGTACACAAAATAGTAGACGCACACTAAACTTTTGTTTCTTCTTTTGATTTATTTTCTTTATTTACTTACTAATGAAGGTGTACTTGCAGGTACAATGCCCCCTTAAAATGATTCCTCATCCAAACAAGTGCCTAAAAAGGGAAATAAGAAAGCACAATCGTCCAGTTCCGAGGATACTGAGTGTTCCACCAGAAACAATTAATTATATGACTGCAAACAGAAGGGCAAGGTGGACCCAATGGCACAAAAGTGTTCCAAGGGAAACATGATAGCATCTTAGGAGGAGACACCTCTACGGGATTCAAGGAGAAAGAAATCGACTATTTCCCCTCCTCATACACCTTCACCATTAGATGGTGCAGATTCTAGTTCAAAAGAAGTGAGTTCTGAGAATGCTTATGGTACAGAAAAGGTCGATGTAATACCGATAGATAGACTGGACTCCCACTTGCACTCAACACTGCTCTGGTGCCCATCATTGAATGATGGGGGTACCTCAAAATGTGTAAGACATTTAATGAAGCACTGGAAAGATCAAACGTCTATTGTATTTGGAGCAAAGGTTAACAACAACCAGGATGGAGGAGTTACCCAGATTCGAAGAGCACTTTAAGCAGTGCTGATTTGAGTTGATTCCAAGAGGGCTAAAAAAATATAGTAAGGTAATTGTACGCGAGTTTTATGCGGTGAATAAGGGCAAACTTAAGAGACAGAATCCACAGGGTCAATTATGGAAAGGTGGTGATTTTTTCCTCGTGTTGACTGTTAGGGGAGTTTTGGTAGACATTTCCCTATGCACTATTGGTTGATTCTTGTATAGACCATATTATCAACCTTCGGTAAACACAGAGAAGATGGACTACCGGCTGGAGAAGATGAGAAAAGTCACTCAAAAACAAATAGGTTCAGAGGAGAAGATGGGATTCTTTCGATGGACTCAAAAGAGAATAACATTGAATGAAAAAATGCCGTATGGGTTGTTGGAGGCCCTGGGGTGGTCTCCCAAAAAATTATAAGGAGTACACTGACGTTCGAGGCTAAGGCGTGGTGTACATTGGACTGGCACAATCTTTGTACCACCATAGGAGATAATGTGTTGAGCCCAATTGGGGATGCTACTATAGTAGGCCTCATAGCCGAATACGAGTTTAATATCAGGGAGTTTCTAGATAAGGAGATGAGAGACAGGTATGTAGGGGGTGAAAAGTCTCTGTTGGCTTACCCCTGCATGATTACACAGATTTGTATGGTTGTCGATGTACAAGAGATCCCAGGTCTTGATGAGATACTCGAGGCTACCAACACTACTGACCTTAGGATAATTTGAGATACAACAAACCCGATGGACAGACAGGCTAAGAGAATGACAAATATGCTATTTGATATGTTTTGGTAGAGAGGTCAGACTAAGACTACTAAGGCTGCTAATACTGGTGGATAGATGGAGATTACACAGACAGATGTAGTGGGTACCTCTAATGCCCCACCTCCAGTGCAGTCTGTACTACCTAGAGGTATGTTTTTGGGTTTTATTATGATTTCACAGTCTATGTGGACTAAGGTTATGATGAGACTGGACATATTGGAGGTCCAAGTTTGGAGCATAAAAAGGGGCGTGAAGCCCTGGCTTGATGCTCAATTTAAAAACCAGGACAGACGGTTCCAATGGTGGCTTGATGCTTTTGATTCAAGGATTACTCAACAGTTGGATAGAGGCCAAATGCCAGACATTACAAAGATCAAGTCCAAAGTTGCTGAAATTGAGAAGATTATATCAAAGTTGTAAGATAGACCGGTGATTTTAGAGTCCATGATTAAGACGGTGATGCTCACAGTTCATGTTCCTAACATTTGGGCTATTCCAGATCCAGTAGAGGAATAGGCTGAAAAGATATGAGAAAAAAAGAGAGAGAGAAAAAGGAGAAAACATGAAAAGAAAGAGGCAGAAAAGAAAGCTAAGGCAGATAGCATACATGATGAGATGGACCGACAGACATGAGTCCGTGAGATAGCTGCTGGAGTTAGTGGTTCAAGACTACTAGTTATTAATGCTAAGGGGGACAATGTTATGCTCCTAACTAATTTTACTGATGCAGTCCCGGTTGATGGACTGACTATTGAAGAGAGTGGGACCCGATCTAAAGGCCCACATGTTGATTTTGTTGATCCAGAGCCTTGAGTGCCCAGGTATGACCTTTCATACTTGATTTATATTTTTTAGCACTGGGGACAATGCAAGAATTTTTAGTTGGGGGTGGGGTATATCTGATTCCTAATATTTGGAAATAGGTTAAAAGTATAAGTAGCTGAAAGTCTGTTATGACTTGCTGGTTCGGTGGACAAGGTACTGAAATAGGAAGAAAATCGACACCTATGGTAGAAGACTAATTTTTTTTTATTTTTGGTATTGATTTTGAAGGATTTTTAACTTTGAATGTTAATGAATTTTGGTTTTGAAAGTGATTTGTGATTCTGGAAACATAAATTGTGGATTTGAAATGAATATTCTGAAAGCATTTGTGTTTAACAAAATGGTGTTGAAAATTTGAGACACCTCCTAAATTTTTGTTAGCTATGTAAGATGTGTATGTGTCAGAATGTTGTGAATATGATAATGACATTAAGATTAGGGATAGAACAATTAGGGTAAACATTTTCATAAATGGATAAGTAGTACTTAGCAATGCAACCCTGTGCGAGTGTGTGAGGTATTACTGAGTTCCCGGTGTGTTGAAATCTAGAACTTTCCTGGTTTCTTTTACCTAGGTCTAGGTGAGTTAAGTAGAAAATTATCATAGGCCATTTTTATTCTAAGTCCATCCGAACCTAAATGCCAAACCAAAATAAGTTATGAATCCCTTTGATCTAAATATTTGAGCCTGCATTGACCAATTTTTTGATTTCACTAATTTTACCTTCCTGTTTCCCCTATAATGAACCAATTCTAGCCTTGGTCCTCCTTGGAAACTATGCACCTCAACTCAAGAAAATCGTCTAAGTTGAGGATGGATATTATAGGGGTGCGTAGGAAGAACGAGAATAAGGAAAGAAGTGTAGAAGGAAAATGAAAAAGGACAGGTGGGACAATAAAATAAGTAGGAAACAAAAGAAAAAGAGAAGAAATTTGAAACAAAAGAGAAAGAAAAGAAAAATAAAGTGAGTAAACAGTATCTAGCCTAAGTTATGAGCGCTTTAAACGTAAAAAGAAAGGCATAAGGGCAGTAACAAAGCTGTAAAGAAAGTGAAAATAAGTGGACCTCGACTAAAGCATAGTGTCAAGGAGGAATAGTCATAAAATAAATCCCAAAAGGTTACCATACCAGCCCTTAACCTACGTTACAAGCCGAATAAGTCCTTTAGTGATCCTACTTTGACTATCCAAAAACTTAGGAAGAGAGCATATGGGCAAGCCTATGTATTTTGTATACATCGGTGATACTTCTTTGTGAGAGAGAACATTATTTGTTATATCTTTGAATTAATTGATAAATCTTAGATGAGTGAATGGGATTTCTTTGACTGTGACCTCACAGGGTTTGTGTTGCTAGGTTGCTAATCTGTTTGGTTAATATGGCTTGTGTTGATGCCCGTTTTTCTGTTATTAATATGATGCCATCATTGGATTGCTTTATGTTTCTCTGTGTTATAAATTGTTATACACAATTTGATTTTTTTTAAAAAAGTGAGATTAGGAGAGGGAAATAATGTATGAGAAAATTGAATTCAAAATCACTGCCGTGGGTAGCTTATGATCTTCTTATTTAAGAATCGTGTTAAGTTATAGATCTTAATTGTTGTTGCCTGAGGACACACAAAAGTCTAAGTTGAAGGTGTTGATGTGTCTTGGAAACACGGAACTTTCGATGCTTAAAACCATGAATTTATGCATGTACTTAGGTTGTTTTAGTGGATATGATGCACTTTTGTGTTTGTTATAGGTAAAACAGGTCTACAATAGTGTTTGGATGAAAATCGAAGAAAAAGACCTAAAAAGACCAAGTCTAATCAAGATACGAGAAACCTCACAAGTTGTCACCACATCATACGACTCGTAAGATGGCTCTTAAGCACAACATAACCAAAGACACAAACAAAATACTATGTGAAGAAAAGATATGACCCAATCATTTGAGTCATAAGCAGAAGGTATGGGCCATGATTGGGAGTTGTAAGTATAACGGTGTCTAAAGTATACAAGTTGGAAGTCTGAGTACGACTCATATGTTCAAACCGTAAGCAGACAAGTGCCAAGCTTGGAAGAAGAAAGTCCTAGGTGGATATGAGAGAAGGACATGAGTCCTATGATCAATATATGACTCATAAGCAGAAGTCATATGAAGATTAGAAAGTTGAAGCATTGGGATACCAAATAGTAGAATATATACAAGAAGCCATGGTACGACTCGTATGATGAGCATACGAGTGGATGGATGAGTTGTACCATGCCCCGACTTAAATTTTTCTTTTTTGATTTTATTAGGATTTCTGAGTGTTTTTGAGATACTATAAATACCCTAGGGTTTATCTTTTATTAGGTTACACACTTTGATATTCTTATACATACTTTTACATACTTTAGCATTATTGATACTTTGTTATTGAGATTTTGGGTTTTTATCCAATTGAAGACTTTGGATTTTATTCATCTCATTATTGTGCAATTGATAACATGCTTTCTTTATTGATTATCATGGATTGTTGCATGAACATGAGAGACTATCTTCCCTAACTAGGGTTGTGGGAACCCTGGTGGATTAAATATGTAAAGGAAGTGTGAGATTCACCTATTCTAAAGTAAACTGCATGTATCTTAATATTTTTTTTTATCTTAATTGACCTTAGAGATACTGCAGAAGCTTGGGGATAGCCTGTACTCATAAACGTCCTCACAGGGGAGTTTATGATTGGGAAAAGAGGATTAAGACAGTAATTTGAAATTACCTTCCACCATTACTATTATTCCATCTCATCAAATCAATTCGAGACTCAAAAGGTGAGGTTTGAACTAAATTCATAGACAAGGAGCAATAAGGTGACACCCTAAGACTCACAAGGTAAAGGGTGAGATTTATCTTCACATTCACAAAAGTGTTGATAATACAAAGCTTGTCAACTTTACATGCAGAGCAGCAGAATAGGTAGGTTGAACACGAGAAACTTACAGAATTTAGAAGTTAGGGGGAACATAGTCCTAGTGTTCGTTCTCTACTGTTTAGAACTCAAAGTACTCAAGTGCGGTTACTACTCACTGATTACTTTATAATCCCCCTTTTTACTTTTCTGCACTGGTCGGGAATTGCATCAAACCAAACAACTGTTCAGCATCTTCCCTGGGGGTTCGACCCCAACCTAGTTGGGTTACTATATTTGGCATCGACCGCATCATACTTCTTTTGGAGGTTAGTTTTGGGCGACACCAAATTTTGGCGCCGTTGCCGGGGAAGACAATGTAATTATTGATTGAATTTGGTGAAGTTTGCCAGTTTTATTTTCTATTTTTGATTTTTCATATATCGGTGTATGTCAAAAACTAGGAGAAGAGGAAATCCCATAATACTATTTGATCCAGATCCAGAAAGAATTCTTCAAACACCCCAAAGAATGGCAGAATAAGTTCGCGATGGTGTTTCTGCTGGGGTTTAAGTTCCTCCACCTGTTAATCCAAATGCGGCACTCCCGCGTTCTCCAATTGATACACAGAATATTGCAGATATACAGACGCAACAACTTTTAGAGCGAGAGAGATGGGAAGCTGAAGAGTCTAGATTAGCTGAAGAGGCTCGAAAAGCTCAGAATAGAGATCTGGTTAGGTCGAGACAAATGAGTGATCGAGTTCAGATAGGCAAATTTCCAATGATCCTTGCATACCAGCCTTTGCAACCATATAAGAAAGATAATGAGGAATGGGATATATTGAACCGGCTAAGACCGAAGCGATCATTCCTCTACCTCTACCCCCAAATGTGAAGTTTGACATTACTAGTGCTATGATCTAACTGCTGAACTTAAAGGGAATATTTTCAGGAGCAACAACTGATGATGCAAATCTATATCTTGCTAACTTTACTGGGATCTGCACATCATATACTATTCCTAGGGTAGACCAGAAAGCTTTGAGATTGAGGTTGTTCCCATTTTTGCTGACTGCATAAGCATTACTACGACTAGGGGAACTTCTGAGAGATCAATCACTTCATGGCATAAGCTGCAGAAATAGTTTCTTAACAGAGTTTTCCCTCCCACAAAGATGCCACAGTTGAAAGATGACATTTATAACTTTAGACTTACATGCAAAATCTTTGTATGAAGCATTGTTAAGATTCAAGAAGAAGCTGAGCATGGTGCCTAATCACAGAATTAAAGGGTCAAATTTGCTAGATATCTTCGACAGATCACTGAATGTCAGTTTGAGAGCAATGGTATACACTATTTGAGGAAGTGCATTTATGCGTCTTCATTGGGATTATGGGCAAGAGATGCTAGATGATATTTCAGTAACCAATAGATGATGGCATACTAGAGATGTGGAGTGTGGTGCAGGTATATACACTATTGGAGAAAATAATGTATATACACCTGGTCATGATATGGTAGCTCAAGAAGTTGCACTGGTTCGGATAGATATAGGGCTTCTTACAAAGAAATTCGCAACATTGGGTGCTGAGAAAGTCAATGCAGTTGGGACACAGGTTTCTACTTCTAAAACCTTTGATATTGAATCTGACGAGAAATAAAAGTATCTTGCTCGTACGTTGGCAGATTTCTTAGCCAAAGGGCAAGGGAATCAAGATCGGAACTACTATAATGAAAGCTATAGAGATAGAAGTAGAGAGAGAGATAATTATTAGCATTTGAAAGATGACTACAAAGACAAGAGTGAAAAATACATTCCACCAGGTAGCCGTGATTTAGAATCTTGAATGGAGGCAATGTTGTCGAAATTGGTCAAAGGGCAAGAAAGTCAAGAGAGCTGTCTTAAGGAGATTAAAGCAGATCTATCTGGGATAAATCAGAAAGTTGAGTCACATGCTACGACAATCGAACAACTGAGCAGAAGTATGGCCAGATGTCGGCCACATTAAATCAAAGGCAACCTGGTACTCTTCCTAGTAATACCGTTGCAAATCCAAAGAATGATGGTCACTGACATGCCATTACCACTCGGAGTGGTAAAACCATTATAGACCTACCTGTACCGGTTATTGATGAGCAAAAGAATGATGATGACCCTATTGATGTAAAAAGCAGCAGTAAGAAAGATAAAGGAAAAGATAAGGCTGGGGAGCCTATTCTGAAACCTATTTTGAGACCTCGCCCTCCATTTTCTCAAAGGCTAAAAAGGAAACAAGAAGATGGTAAGTATCCGAAGTTTTTGTCAATGCTAAAAGAACTGTCAGTCAACATCCCACTTGTAGAGAAATTAGAGAAAATGCTAGAATATGCAAAATTCATGAAAGATCTAATCACCAAGAAGAGGCTAGTCAATTATGAGCTAATCGATAATATTCATCACTGCAGTGCTGTAGCTACTAGATCATTGGTAGAGAAGAAGGATCCTAGGGAATTCACTATATCATGAACCATTTGGTATTTTGAGTTCGCTCGTGTTCTATGTGATTTAGGTGCTAGCATCAACATCGTGCCGTTCAAAGTATTTAAATAGTTGGGGTTGGGAGCACCTAAACCGACTACTATGATATTAGTGATGGAAGACAGGACGGTGAAAAAGCCAGTTGGTATTTTATATGACATATTAGTGAAGGTGGCTTCTTTTATTTTTCCAGCAGTTTTTGTGATATTGGATTGCGAAGTGGATATTTAAGTCCAAATTATTCTGGGAAGACCATTCTTGGATATAGGAAGGATGTTGATTGATTTAGAGATAGGTCATCTAATGCCGAGACTCAATGATGAACACATAATATTCAATGTTTGCAAACCCATGAAGTAGCCTGATGAGTTAAGAGTCATATCAATGATTGATGTGTTTGATGAAAAAATAGACTCTTTTTGGGATATTGATGCTATAACAACTTGGGAGGATACTTCTGATACTATTCCTATTGAAGAGAGGTTGGATGTTGAAACTCTGTTGTGATCATGAACTTTGATAGTGACGGTATTGAGGACTATAATGAGATGGTATGTGCTGTCTATAGGAGTGGTTCTTATACTTATGCACCAAAGAAGCTTGATTTGGATATAAAGAATAGAACAACTCCACCGGCTCATCCATCCATTGAAGAGCCACCGGTCTTAAAGTTAAAGGCTCTCCTTTCTTATATGCGATATGAATTTTTGGGAACCAACAACACTTTTCCGGTTATCATTACAACTGAATTGGGTGATAAAGAAGTAGAAGCTTTGTTATTAGTGCTGCAAAGATTTAAGAGAGCCATAGGTTGGTCCATTGCCGATATTGTGGGTAAACCTCCTGGTATTTGTACTCATAAAATTCAACTTAAGCCAGATTGTATTCTGAGTATAGAACATCAACGTTGACTCAATCCTCCTATGTAGGAGGTGGTAACGAAAGAGATAACCAAGTGGTTGGATACTGGTGTAGTGTATCCCATTGCTGATAGTAAGTGGGTTAGCCCGGTACAATGTATTTCAAAGAAACGTGGTATTACTGTTGCGCCAAA
The DNA here is from genome assembly GCA_030864215.1 of Capsicum pubescens. Taxonomy (NCBI): domain Eukaryota; kingdom Viridiplantae; phylum Streptophyta; class Magnoliopsida; order Solanales; family Solanaceae; genus Capsicum; species Capsicum pubescens. The sequence goes on from CM061541.1 coordinate 129,019,364, forward strand.
TGAGAAGAATGAGCTAGTGCTAATAAGGCTAGTCATAGGATGGAGAGTATGAATGGACTACAAAAAATTGAATGCATGGACTCAGAAGGACCATTTTCCTATGCCATTCATCGACTAGATGTTAGACAGGTTAGCGGGCAGAGGATGGTACTATTTACTTGATGGGTATTCAGATTACAATCAAATCAAGATTACACCTGAAGACCAAGAGATGACCACCTTTACTTGTCCTTATGGGACCTTTGCATTCAGGCGTATGCCATTCAGGCTATGCAATGCACCAACAACATTTCAGAGATGTACTATGTCAATCTTTTCTGACATCGTAGAGGACACCATCAAAGTATTTATGGATGATTTTTCAGTCGTTGGTAATTCTTTTGATGACTGCTTAGTTCACTAGTCACGGCGTCCCACACCACCAGAGAGTGAACCAAAAGATCAATTCATCAATATATTAGACATAAATACATACACAACTCACTCCAACCCACAGTTTCTACATTTCCGTCACAGTCTCTCACCGAGAACGACAATCATCATCAACTATCGAAAATCGGCACAATGGAACCAATGCAATCATAACATAGTTATATAGTTATTAAGATCTCTAACTCATTAATATGATCTATCCAGTCTATGTTAACTAGCCACCATTTATTACTAAGCTACTAGTTTGCTAGTCATCATAAGGTCACCAACCATTGGCCTAACCAATTCCTCGTATACTCCTTCTTCATGGAGTAACAACTAATTATAATTCATTAGATAGACAACATCCATATCTAGAAAAAATGCACCACTAAACCATAACAACTATTTAAACAACTCGTTCTTGGTTATCATAAGTATACTAGTCATCACATAGTGAGAAGCTAAATATCACTAACACACTTATCTATTTATTAACCAACGCCATTTTCTAGTTAGCACCATCATTATCTAAGTTCTCATTAAGCCACCAACGACATAACACATTAGACATCTGCATTACTAACCATCAATAAATCTAAGTCTATTACCATCATTAGCCAATTAACAACCATAATAACTAGTTACCACATTCTAACTAAACAACGTCCACCAACTAGTATTTTAGGCTTCTAGCCATCATGTAACATAACCACTTTACATAGACAACTTGTTATCAAGATAACCCATTTTACTAGGCGAATTCCATAACATAGCTATTTATTCAAACCAAGTATATTCACTAGGTGAATCCTTAATTCTACACATTATTACACTTACCAATTAGTCTTAACTCAATATTCTGCATGTTCTACTTCTATTCACTATTTAGTATTAACAAGAGCCACACCACTTAACTAGTAATCAATGGTAAAGAGTTATAGACAACTTCCCAAAGAAAACATCGTGGCCTAAATACACACAATGACTTAATCATACAATAGTATAACCATACATATACCTATATATTCATATATGCTTACCATACATAACATCAAAACAATATCAATATGTCCTCCGAATTCACCAGGCATCATTATAACATCAATACCTTTTTCGGACTCACCAAGCAACATCATATTGTCAATATATCCTCTGGATTCACCGGGAATCATCATAATATCAATACCTGTTTTGAAATCACCGGGCATCATCATATCAACAATAATCATCATGACAACAACAATTACATACATATAGCCTAAGCAAGAACAAGTACAAGCCACAATCAATAGAGAGTAAGAGAGGTAAGGAAATGCATATCAAGGTATTTTACCATTAATTATCACAATATTGTATGAGTAAATGCATGGGAATATATATATATATCTAAATGATATGAGCAATCACCACTTTTCCATACTTAAACATGTTTATTACAAGACAATTATAAGTCATGGGTGTACCTTCTAGAATCCTTCTTTTACCTACATAGTTCACATTACCAGCTAAAGAGATTCTTTTACACAACATTAGATTAGTCAGTAAGCTTGAATCATGACAAGAGTTGTCACATAATTCAATGCTCACAAAGTAAACTAACAAATAGGTTTAGTTATAGCATAACCCATGATTCAAATCATAAGACTTTCCAAATCTATCCATATCATGACAATAAGGTAATAATTCAAGTATACGCATTATCCCAACACCGACAACATGCATAAACCATTTACCGAGTTTAGCCATCATATCACCAAAAGCATAATCTCGGCTTTCATCAAGTATCTAGTTCATTAAAGAAGTCACAAAGTTCAAGTTTAAGGCGGTTCAAGTTCCACTTTTAATAATCCCCAAAGCTCTCTTTTAAGAGTCTCACTTCTACCCCAAATTAGGCTAAGTTATCTAAATCATGCCTTAGGGGCTTACCAATCCACACAAGTTCTATAGGACAATGCTTCTTCAAGGATTACTTCTAAGATATCCTAAGCACTAAGAACCGTTCCACAACTAAGCATATCTAGGTCAACATACTCTTAGGGTGAGTGAACAAGGCAACTCTCATCTTCTAGAGAAATAGAGTATTCTCATTCTATTCATGAGATTATAAGTCCAACTAACCAAGGTTTTAGGCTATAGGTCAAGCATCACACTTTACAAGTTCAATAGCCTAAGTGATTCAACTAGTCCCAAGCACTACCATCTACCAATTCAACATCTAAGAACCTGCCCAATCTTATCAAGATATCACAATTCATATTACAATAAAGCTCAATCTAATATAAGTAAGCCTAACCTACCTTGGGTCCAAATAGTTCACAACCAACAATCTTTGCTTTCGCTTTCCTCGAAGCTTCTTCCACAAGCCAAGCTATCAACAACATAATCTATGAATTATTACGAGACTAAAACACCCATATTGCACCATTGTGCCTTGGGCCAAAAATAACACCAAAACCCCCCAAGTGGGTCTTACATACGGAAAATGAGTTTTCGAGACCAAACCATTGTTCAAATACCATTAAGGAGTTAAATCCCTCAAGTAATTTGTGCAGAACAACTATATTTGGTGATAAAATCAACCCTTAAGACATTTGGGATATTGGGTCCAAAAATCAAGAATTTAGCTCCAAAATTTAAAGGATTCATACCTTAGATTCGCAGCAAAATACGATTACACAAGCTATTCAAGCTCCCAATCAACCCATACGACTCACTTTAAGAATTTCATACTCTATTAGGGTTTTAGAGTTCAAAAGGGAGGCACAAATGACCAAATTCTTAATCAAGACTACATTTAAATAGGCTTTGCCCAGGCCTTGGGAAGCGTGATCGCACACACCTGCTAGGCCGCAATTGCGAGTCATGCGTTTGTACTCACCCACCACGATTGTAGTATCTCTCTCTATTTTAGTCGATGATAGAAACTTTGAATTTGATTCCAAATTTTGGCCAATGCTTCAGGATGCATCCGAAATCTAATACGAGCAAACAAGATATGAAACCACATAGGTTTTGATGTTTTGGATGCGTAGGTTAAGTTAGATTTTCTATCCAATATCGTTTTATTGGAGTTTTTTCTCGGCAACCATTTGAAACCAACGAAGACTTCTCAATGGAGAAATGGTTCTAACAACAAAATAAACTGCCAGGTAATCGAACTATCGCTTCCAGCAAGTAATAAATGACTTGGGGAAGCTATGGGAAAGCACTAACAAAAAAATAAGTAGGAACACAAAAAATGACTGGAAGTGTCATTACAACATCCACTACTAAGGAATTTTCATCCCCAAAAGTTAAAGATGAAGAAAAAGAGAAAAGAAAACCTGGAGTCTCAAGCAAATGTGGATACTGGGCTCGCATCTCACTCTTGATCTCCTCTATTAGGCGGTGCCTCTACTGAACCTTAACTATAGGAATTTTTCTAATATGCAGCTGTCTACATCACTAGCCAAAATAAGCATGGGCTCCTCAACAAAGGCCAACTACTCATTTAACTGGACTTTGTCCCACCTAAGAACAATGGATGGATCAGGAATATGCTTCTGCAACATAGATACATGGAAAACCAAATGAACAATAGCAAAATCTAGAGGAAAGGCTAATACATAAGCTATCTCGCTAACTGCGCGAAGAATCTCAAAAGAACCAATATAACAAGGGTTGAGCTTACCCTTCCTTTTAAATCTCATCACACCTCTCATAGGTGAAATACAAAGGAAGACACAGTCACCAACTCTGAATCTTAAGGAATGGAGTCTACGGTCGGCATAGGCCTTCTGCCTACTCTAGGCTGCTTTCAGCCTTTCTTGAATCACCCTGACTCTATCCAATAAGTCCTGAATAAAATTCATACTATGAAGTCTTACCTTTGAAGTCTCAAACCATCCTATTAGAGAACGACATCTCCTATGATACAAGACCTCATAAGGCGTCATCTCAATACTCGAATGGTAGCTATTGTTGTAGGCAAACTCTGCCAATGCTAAGTGCTGATCCCACTATCCTCCAAAATCTATAACACAGGCTTGGAGCATATCCTCAAGCAACTGAATAGTTTACTCAGACTGACCATCTATCTACGGATGAAAAGTTGTACTCAAATCTACTTGAGTACCCAACTACTCCTAAAATACCCTCCAAAATATCAAAGTAAACACATAACCACGGTCTAATATGAAAGAAACAAGCACCCCATAAAATGAACTATATCTCGAACATAAATCTGGGCTAATATCTCAGCACTGAAGGTCATCTGAATAGGAATGAAATATGCCGACTTGCATAAACAGTCCACAATAACCCAAATATTGTCATGACCATGAGGAGTACGAGGCAACCCACTAATAAAGTCCATAGTAATCCGTTCCCACTTCCAGTCGAGAATAGGTAATCTCTGAATCAATCCACCTGGATAGTTTGCCACATCTTTGTTCATACCGTTCCATCAGTAATACTGCCTTAAATCTCTATACATCTTAGCTATACCGGTTGAATAGAATGTCGAGAACTATGATTCTCATAAAGAATAGACTGAATTAAGTCATCAAGCCAAGGGACACATATACAACCCTAGAATCTCAAAATACCCTCGAAATCAACAATATGTCTCCTAGACTCACCGCTCACCACCTAATTATTGAGAAAACATAACTTGCTATCTTTATACTGACGCTCATGAATCTGCTCAAATAAGGAGGACCTCGCCTCCACACAAGCCAAAATCCTAACAAGATTCAAAATATCAAGGCGAACCATCAAATTGGATAAGGACTGAATATCCCATGCCATAGGCCTATGAGAAATAAAAATACAGGCCAAGCTACCCATACTCACCGCCTTGCAACTCAAGGCATCAACTACCACATTCGCCTTATCGGGATGATACAAGATGGAAATATCAGAGTCCTTCAACAACTCCATCCATCTGCGCTAGTGAGCATTAAGCTTTTGCTGCGTCATAAGATATTTAAGGCTATGATGATCGGTGAAAATCTTACAATGCACACCATACAAATAATGCCTCAAAATCTTGAGCATGAAAACTATCGCCGCCAACTCCAAATCATGAGTGGGATAGTTGCGCTCATGCAACTTAAGTTGTCTAGAAGTATAAGTAATGACATGACCCTACTGCATTAAAGCACAACCAAGACAAACACAAGAAGCATCACAAAAAATGATGAATCACTCACCCTCAACTAGAAAAGATAACACTGGAGTTGAAGTAAGACAATCCTTGAGCTTTCAAAAGTTCAACTCACACTCCTCGAACCATCAAAAAGGAACTTTCTTCTAAGTCAATCTAGTCATAAGGGCTGAAATAGTAGCAAAACTCTCAACAAAATGCCTATAATAACCAGCCAAAACAATAAAACTGCGATGGAGATGTAGGCCTAGACCAATCCTAAATCGCCAAAATCTTAGCAGGTCCACCATAATACCTGCTTTGGATACCATATGTCCAAGGAAAGACACTGAATCAAGTCAAAACTCACACTTGGAGAACTTAACAAAAAGCACATGATCTCTCAGAGTCTGGAGCATGACCCTCAAATGCTGTACGTGCTCCTTACTACTACTCTAATACACAAAATGTCATCAATGAATACAATAATGAATGAGTCTAGATAGGGCCTGAACACACGGTTCTTCAAATCCATAAATATGGATGGGGCATTAGTCAGCCTAAAAGACATTATAAAACTCATAATGACCATAACGGGTTTCCTGAAAGCTATCTACGGGATATCCTCAGCCTGAATCCTTAATTGATGATACCCTAACCTCAAATCTATCTTAGAAAACATGGTTGCGCCCTGAAGCTAGTCGAACAAGTCATCAATGTGAGGCATAGGATAATAGTTCTTCACCGTCACCTTGTTAAGATGCCTATAATTAATACATATTCACATCGAACCATCCTTTTTCTTTACAAACAAAATAGGAGCTCCCCACAGGGACACACTTAGTCTAATAAAACTCTTACCAATATGATCTTGGATATAAGAGTTCCACTCCTTAAGATCAGCAGAAGCCATAGAAATAGGTCGGGTGCCAGGCTCAAGGTCAATAGCAAAATCAATCTCACGGTCAAGGGGGATACTAGGCAGGTCGGTAGAAAACACATCAGGAAACTTACACATAATAGGAAAAGAGTCAAGCATGGACTCTCTACCTGAGTATCACATACATAAGCAAGATAAGACTCGTAACCCTTTGATATAAGCCTTCTAGCACAAACATAAGAAATAATACCCCTCGGCTCGCGGCTAACCACTCCCTACTATACAACGGGGGTATGCCGGACATGGCTAAGGTAACGATCTTGGCAAAACAATCTATGACCACATGATAGTGGGATAACTAGTCAATCCCTAAAATCACATCGAAATCCATCATATCCAAAATAATAAGATCAACATAAGTATCACTATTGCTAACTATCATGACACATGATTGGAATACTCGACCCACTACTAAAGAATTACCCACAGGAGTAGATACGCATAATGACACAATAATAAATCACTAGTCAAGTTCAACCATGGTATATAATAAGTAGATATATAAGAACAAATGGATATGGGATCAAATAAAGCAAGAGCCCACTTGCGGCACACCAAGATTGTACCTATCATAATAACATCCAAAGTCTCAGCCTCGGGCCTAGTAGGAACTACATACAACTGACCATGCCCTCCACCTGGCTGGGCACCTAACAGACCTCCTATCCTACCTGAGTACCACTTTGAGTACCCTGGTAACCACCTCTACGACCTTACGAACCACCTCTACGTGAGGGATAAACTACCCTAACAGGAGTAGAACCTTGGGATAACACAACCATCACCACATAACTAGGAAAATCTCTCAAGAAATGACCAGGAAGCCCATAAGTAAAACAAGAATCATGAGCAGACCCAGAACTTACAAATCTAGCTAAACCAGAGTAACAACTATGCCTAGCACGACCTCCATATGAACCTCTCAAAGACTGATCACTGCCCTTACAAGGGAGATCACTAGAACTAAACTGACCTCTATTAGTGGTCTAAAGAGCTGCCTAAACTGGTTAACTAGTCTAACTATGAGGCTGAAAAGAGGGACGCAGAGGATGTCCATCATGAGAAGTACCACCTCTGAATCGGGAACTACTTTGACTCCCACCAAATCTTTCTTGATACTTGGGCCTCTTATCACGACCCTCATGATGGATGTCCTTCATCACTCTAGCAAGATCATAAACCTCAGCAAAGTCCTACCTATAGATACTAAACTCTGAGTAGCCATTTGAATAAGAAGTCTCAATCCTCTCATAAAGAAGCGAAATCTCTTATACTCAATATCCAAGATAGAATTCACATGTCTGGCCAGCTTATGGAAACGGGCCTCATACTTTGCGATTGTCATAGAACACTACTCTAATTTAGAGAACTGACCTCTCAATCGATTCTTAAGGCTGTGCAATATATACATCTCAAAGAACATATCAGAGAACTGAGTCCATGAAAGAGAAGAAGATCCAACTAGCCTAGAACTCATAAAACCTCTCCACCAGTGTCGAGCAAACAAATGTAACTAAAATATGGTTAATCTATACTACGAGTCTCAACAAGGCCTAACCCATGAAGCCTACCTCACAAGCAGTCATAAACTCAAATGCATCCTCACCAGGAGCACCAGAAAACCTAGGCGGAGCCAACCTCAAGAACCTATCCAGTATCTTTTCCTCCTCAGCAGACATAGTAGGCTGGGTCATAACTGGCTGAGCGACTGTTAGATAAACAATTGCCGGCATAGAGGGGACCTCAACTCTAGGAGCTGCAGTTATAGGTTGCACTCCTACCCCAGTAGTCTGTGAACCATCAACAATACCCAACAGCTAAGCCAAGGCCTCTCTAAGCAAAGAAGAGGGAATAAAACCTGGCAAAGCCTGGGCTGGTCCCTATACCACCACTGGCTATGACATAGGAATCTCTGGATCGAGTACAGGAATGGAGTTCTAGGGAGGCACATCATGATCCCTAATTGAGGACACATCTTGAGGCTATCCTCGAACTGGGGAAAAATACCTAGGTTGGGTATCAAGACCCTTATCACGCGTAGCTACAACACGTGTCCTAGGCATCTATAAAAGAGTAAAGTCAAGAGAATATCTTACAAACCAAATTAGACTCTTATCACGATATAAGTGAAAGAAATGAATGACACCTAAGAATATCCCATAGCCTCCCATAAATAAGAAATGTAAGTCAACGTTTTGATCCATAGGACTCTATTAGACACTTGCTCTTGTACCAATAATACTGGTGAAACCTAGGCTTTGATATCAATTTATCATGACCCAATTTTTAAGTCATGATGACTCCTACTAAAACCCACCAGTAAGTAAGTCGACACTGTAACTCAGAGCTAAGACAATGGGCTAACTTGGTAGAAACGTCCAACATGAACCAAATACACGAACACAATATAAACAATAGTGTTCCACATAAAAGAAGACAACCAATATACGAATACGAATCCCCATGACCTGGTAGTATTAGTACAAGAGCATCTAAGTTTGACAATAGGAATTATAACTTAAAGTATAAATAAACTTAAATAGTCTTATACATTCATCTTGAATACAAAAGATAGAATAGAGATAGAGAGGGAAATAGGTGACTCAAACTCCAAGAGCTTACTCTATCTCTAAAATATCAAATCAACACAATCTCAACTCAACGGTGGCAATTAGTACTCGAGTCTACACTAAAAAGGTACAACAATATAGTATGAATGCCAAAACTAGGGTACTCAATAGGCATCATTGATCGACTGAGCTAAATTGTGATATAAAGATGATATAAAGTAAGATAATAGCTATAAATCATGGTACAAAATAGAACCTGAATCATCTCTATCATCACTGTACAAACAACTAATCAACTAGAACAATAATATGATATCTCATATCAACACATACCACAATCGTCATATAAAATGAGTAATGATTCAGAAGCGTAAAGAGACATATATACAATAATCATCACGTAAATATCAAGTTCAACACACATACAATCATTAGAGCATAAAGTAAAAGAACTTACCATGACATCCCATACCACTGGGAAGCACATCCAAAAGAAAATAAAGTAAAGAACTCATCACGGCATTTCATACCACTGAAGAGTGCACCAAAAGATCAATTCATCAAAATATCAGACATAAATACATACATAACTCACTTTAACTCATGGTTTCAATATTTCTATCACAGTCTCCCACTGAGATCCACAATCATCATCACCTCCCACAAATTAGCACAACGAAAATGATGCAATCATAACATAGTTATATAGTTATTAACATCTCTAACTCATTAATATACTCTATCTAGTCTATACTAACCAGCAACCATTTATTACTAAGCTACTAGTTTACTAGTCACCATAAGGTCTCCAACCATTAGCCTAACCAATTCCTCATATACTCCTTTATGGAGAAACAACTAATTATGATTCATTAGATAACCAACATCCATATCTAGAAAGAATGCACCACTAAACCATAACCAATATTTAAACAACTCGTTCTTAGTTATCATAAGTATACTAGTCATCACATAGTGAGAAGCTAAATATAACTAACACAATTATCCATTTATTAAACAATTCCATTTTTTAGTTAGCACCATAATTATCTAAGTTGTCATTAAGCCACCAACGACATTACATCACTAACCATCAACAAAGCTAAGTCTATTACCATTATTAGCCAATTAACAACCATAACAACTAGTTACCACAGTCTAACTAAACAAGGTCCACCAACTAGTATTCTAGGCTTTTAGCCATCAAGTAACATAACCACTTTACATAAACAACTAGTTATCAAGATAACCCATCTCACTAGGTGAATTCCATAACATAACCATTTATTCAATCCAAGTATATTCACTATGAAATCCTTAATTCTACATATTATTACATTTACCAATTAGTCTTAACTCAATATTTGACATGTTCTACTACTATTCACTATTTATTATTAATAAGAGCCACCCAACTCAACTTGTGATTAATGGTAGAGAATTATAGACACCTTTCTAAGGAAAACTTCATGTCCTAAATACACACAATGACTTAATAATATAATGGAATAACCATACATATACCTATATATTCATATATTCTTACCATACATAGCATCAAAACAACATCAATATGTCCTCCGAATTCACCAGGCATCATTATAATATCAATACTTCGTTCGGACTCATCGGGCATCACCATATCATTAATATATCCTATGAATTCAGCGAGCATCATCATCACATCAATACCTCTCCTGAATTCATTGGCCATCATCATCATATCAATACTTCTCCTGAATTCACCGGGCATTATCATATCATCAATAATCATAATGACAACAACAATTATATACATATAGCCTAAGCAAGAACAAGTACAAGCCACAATCAATAGAGTGTAAGAGAGGTAAGGAAACAAATATCAAGGTATTTTACCATTAATCATCACTACATTATATGAGTAAGTGCATGGGCATATATATCTATAAATGATATGATCAATCACCACTTTTCCATGCTTTAACATAATTATTACAATACAATTACAAGTCATGGGTATAACTTCTAGAATCCTTATTTTACCCACATGGTTCACATTACTAGCGCAAGAGATTCTTTTACATAACATTAGATTAGTCATTAAGCTTGAATCATGACAAGAGTTGTGACATAATTCCAGGCTCACATAATAAACTAACTAATAAGTTAAGTGATAGCATAAACATTGATTCAAATCACAAGACTTTCCAATGCTATACATATCATGGAAATAAGATAGCCAGTCAATTATACACATTATCCTAACATCGATAATATGCATAGTCCATTTACCGAGTTTAGACATCATATCACCAAAATCATAATCTAGGCGTTGATCAAGTATCTAGGTCATTAAAGAAGTCATATAGTTCAATATTAAGGTGGCTCAAGTTCCACATTTAATAATCCTCAAAGCTCTCTTTTACAAGTCTCACTTCTACCTGAAAGTGGGCTAAGTTATCTAAATCATGCCTTAAGGGCTTACCAATCCATACTAGTTCTATAGGACAATGCTTCTTCAAAGATTGCTCCTAAGTCATCCTAAGCACTAAGACCATTCAACAACTAAGCAAATCTAGTCAACATAATCTTAGGGTGAGTGAACAAGGTAACTCTAATCTACTAGATAACTTGAGTATTTTCATTCTATTCATGAGATTACAAGTACAATTAACTAAGGTTCTAGGCTATAGGTCAAGCATCACACTTTACAAGTTTAATAGCCTAAGTGATTCAACTAGCCCCAAGCACTACTATCTACCAATTCAATATCTAAGACTCCACTCATTCTTATCAAGATATCATAATTCATATTACAATAAATCTCTATCTAACATAAGTAAGCCTAACCTACCTTGGGTCCAAATAGCTCATGAACCAGCATCTGTGCTTTCTCTTTCCTCGGAGCTTCTTTCATGAGCCAAGCTATCAATAACATAATCTATGCATTATTACGAGACTAACAGGGCCCATATTTTACTATTGTACCTTCGTCCCAAAATGACACAAAAACCTCCAAGTGGGTCTCACATCTGGAAAATGAGTTTTTGAGACCAACCCATTGTTCAAATACTATTAAGAAGTTAAAGACCTCAAGAAATTTGTGCAAAACAACCATATTTGGGGCTAAAATCAAGCCTTAAGACCCTTGGGGTTTTAGTTCTAAAATTCAAGAATTTAGCACCAAAATTAAAGGATTCATCCCTTAGATTCGTAGCAAAACAAGATTACACAAGCTATTCAAGAGCTTAATAAACCTACAAGGCTCACTTTAAGGATTTTACACTTTATTAAGGTTTCATAGCTCAAGAGGGAGGCATAAATGACCAAATTCTCGATCAAGACAATATTTAAATAGGCCTTTCCTAAGCCTCGGGAAGCACAATTGTACACATGCACTAGGCCGCGATTGTGGATCATGCATTCACACTAACCTACTGCGATCGCTGTATCTCTCTCTATTTCAGTCACAGTTGAAACTTGGAATTTAATTCCAAGTTTTGGCCAATGCTTCGGGATGCATCTGGAATCCAATAAGAGTAAACAAAATATGCAATCACATAGATTTCAATGTTTTGAACACGTGGTGAAGTCGGATTTTCCATCCGATATTATTTTATTAAAGTTTTTGCTCGACGGCCATTTGGAACCAACAAACACTTCTTAAAGGAGAAATGGTTCTAACAACCAAACAAATCGCCAGGTAACTGAACTATCGATTACAACAAGTTATACATGACTTGGGGCAGCTATGGGAAAGCTCTAATAGGGAAAATAATCAAGAATATGAAAAATAACTGAAAGGGTCATTACAAAACGACTAGTAATAAACTAAATAATATAAATAAAAGAATGTGGAATAAATGAAATAAAGATCAATACAACATTAAGTCCCAAAACCTGGTGGTATCAGTACAAGATCTTCTAATATAATAAGATTACAAGAGTGAAATATCAACAGAATTACACTGATACAACTTATCTGCTAATATAATAGAGAGACTAGTCTAATATATAAGAGGGAGGTAAGTAATACTCTGAACATCAGGAGCTCACTCTCAGTCTCTGAACCATGGCTTCTCCACATGATGCACATATTAATGTCGATAACACATACTATGATCTGTAGGCTGTAGAACTGTAGTATAAGTACCAAATAAATGGTACTCAAGAAGAAACTACCATCTGAGCTCCAAAGGTAAAGCAGATATATATAACATATAAAGAAAATAGAAACTACACCTAAATGTCAAGAAATCATATAACAAGCCAATGAGATAACAAGGATAGACTATTCTATTCATGTAACACCCCGAATCTGTACCCCGGATGCTATACGATGCTCATAATCCCAAAGGACCATAAGCTAACCCATGACTGATAGCTGCTGCAATAACTGCATAGTAATATTGCAAATATACGGAAATTAAGCAAAAACTTGCCATAAGGTTCAATACTAAAATAAAACTGAATACAGTATAACAATACCAAAACTGAAACATCTGTTTGAAAAACATTCTAGTCTGAAAAGCCTCTACTATCTGAATAATGGAATTGATGGGACAAGCCCCCAACTAACTCCAACTACTAAAACTATACTGATAAACTAAAATATTAAAGAAAATAATCATGTCCTCGAAATATGAGGACTCACCACTAGCTCTGACTGCTAAGGATCTGAATTGCTAAGGGTGCTCGGGAGCCCGTTTATCTGAACCTATAATATAAAACATCATAGCGCAAGAGAAAAGTATGTGTCAGTACTTTGAATATATTGGTATGCTAAGTGAGATAGGCTGAAATACATGGGTTTGTATGCATGAACAATACTGATTGAATAACATGAATATAACTGAATGAGAGTACATACATGAATACATATACTGTAATTGAGTTCATGATAACACTGCATACTGAGTTCTGGATTACTGATTTACTGATATCTGAGTTTATTGATGCTGTGTAGTTGATAACTGAGTGACTGTATCTGATAGTCTTAATCTTATGGAAATATACAAAGTTCCATAATGAACTGAGTGACTGTATTTGATAGTCCTGAATCTGTAGAATTGAACTGAGTTCTATTCTGAGTCTGGAACTGAAATTGAGACTATGGGAGGTAATCATCTAACTGACATGCCCTTTTCTGAATAGATTAGAGTCCAACCTTTAACCCCACTTGGAAGGGTGTCAGTACCGTGCCACAGGTAAAGATAATTATGAGTTAACCCTTTTTGATAGGAAGCTTTTTCGTCAACCCTCGCTGGCAGGAAAAATTGTATGAGATGTATCAACCCTAGTCTGGCAGGAAGATATCTCAACCTGCGCTAGCTATGTAGTTCTATAATGCAGGGATTGATACTAAGGGTCAAACCCTCTACTGGCAGAAAAGTCCCCATCCTTAGGATAACTCGATGCTGAATCCTACTCCCATCTGAATAGACACTAAACTAATTTCCTTATTCATACTAGGCTAGACTAAACTGTTACTGATTTTATTAAGTTTTGCTGACTGATGGAATACTACTGAATTCTATTAGCTGACTGAGTTTACTGAGGTCTAAACTAAATACTGAACTAGACGGGACTAATACTGAATCTACTGAGTTCTCCTGAGTCCTGTAACTGACTGAGAGTACTACTGATCATGACATGACTGAGATTATTCTATAACTAACACTGGTTCTAGGTAAACAACTAAATTGTCAAGTATAAATACCCCCAGGATTCGATAGCATAAAAAAGTAAAGCTTCACATGATATTGCATAGCATAGCATAAAAATGCACACTTGTTCATAATGTATCTATAGAGGCATTTTATCAAACACTTGCATGGCATGAAACAATATACATACTAGCATGATATAATCTTATCATTACATTCACATGAGCAATTCATCAAACACTTGGATAGCATAATCTATGCACATGACACTAAAACAACATGTGAGCATCATGATTCAATTCCAAATTCACAATTCCATGGGTTTCAACACGAATTCACATGATAAATCACACATGTTAATTAAATTTACATAAGTCTTGTAATAAATCATGAAATAGAAACCTAGTTATAGCAATAATCATGGATACACTTTGATTTCAAATCATGGAAAGCATGAAATCAAGCTACTTGAAGTTTAAAAGAGTTTCTTGGACTCCAAGGGTGGAAGGAACCCTTGGATGAATACTTCACATACCTTGGTTGTTAAATTCTTAAAGAATGACGGTAAAATCTTGAGTCTTGATTTTTGAATTTAGATCACCTAGGGTTTCTATTCTTGAGAAATTTAAGAATAGTGAATGAATTTAGCCTCTAAAGGGGCTTAATCTCATGTTTTAGGGCTGATAGGTGTGGAAAAAAGACCTTAATACCCCTGAGGACGCGACTTTTAATGACTGAAAACCAAACTATCGACACACATACCGATGCACCGTGTTGTTGGCATCGATGCAATGGCCAACATACTGCGTCGAGTCCGCGTTGGTTCACTGGAATTTGATACTGGGAGCCAACAAAAATATTAATCAACGCGATGGATGATGCGCGGCTTTGAGATCGCATTGATACATTATTTTGGGTTCCCAAACATGTGTCAAACGAGGTTTAAAAAATCTGAAACTCGTTCGGGAAAACCTACTGACATTCCTGATTATGAATCAATCTAAAGATCGATACGTTAAGGTCATAAGAGTTATGAAATAGAGTTGCCAACTTACGAAGGCCAAAATAATTTTAAGTCTGAATACTTAGCTAGAATTTTCTAAGTTTAGGACTCCTTAGCAAGCTTAAAAGACTAAGTTGAGCTTAGAATTTTGCGGGGTCTTAAAATTCATGTCCAAAAGACTAACATAATAGGACTAATTAATTATTGAGGATGAACTATCTATTCTAGTCATAATCATGAATCTTAATACTATACTGTATATCCTCGGCTAATATATGAATAAAGAGTGAAAGATGAATATACTATAATATACAAGGCCAACAATTGAATATACAATTTGAACAAATGAAGGAAGGGATATGCGATAATACCATAGTCACATATAGCTATATATACATACATATAGATGCAAGGTCATCTCAAAGTACAACTTATATCATCATATCTTCATTTTAAGGCCTTATTATAATCCTGTGGGATTTATTACTTACATGCTCAAGGTTTCTAATCTATTTGTCTCATCATGAATTAATCATGCATAATAATGAAATCGCAATATAGAAGGGGCCAAAAACATACCTCAAATCTTGATACTGAATCAATGACCAGTCTATAATAAACTATCCATAATAATGATTATAACAATGATAATAACAATATCAATAAAAACACAAGTAGCCGGCTATTTTGGACAACCACATAGCTAATCGAGCCTATGCACTGCTCACTGCCCCAGGCTCGGAAGTCTCAATTATCATATAATAACACAAGTCATAGTTATCAACCATATCTATACAACCATCCCATACCGAATGATAGACATAGGTGCATGCTGGTGATAGGCGATGTGCATGCAAGAATGAATTCAAGGTACAGAATAAATATCACAACCATCCTACAAAATTGTACTGGGTATATATATATATATATCATCACAATATCCTATGGACTTGCTGGATATTAATATCATTATCACAGTATCCTCTGGCCTTATCGGTTATCAATATCATCAAAGCAGTATCCTTCGGCCTTGCCTGGTATCAATATCATCATAACAGTATCCTTCGGCCTGTCCGGGGTATCAATATAATTATAACAGCATCCTGCGGCCTTGTCGAGTATCAATATCATTATAACAATATCCTATGGCCTTGCTGGGTATCAATATCATCATAATAGTATCCTCTGACATTGCCAGGTATCAATATCATCATAATAATAAATACATACATATATATATATGTTTATGTATCTATCTATCTCTCTCTATATAGAGAGAGATATATAATAGGTGCACAGACTCAAGCCATGGATAAAAGGCGTGTAAATCCGTAAGTCTATTTCCCAGAGTGAACTTTGGGAATAAATCATTATAAAAGTATAAAAAAGGTCGGAATATCTCACGACCAGAGTAAATAATAGTGTCAAGTCATGGAATGGAATCTGTCTCGGTCAAATCTTTAAAACATCATTATTAACCTCTTTTATATATTTAAGTTATCCATTAAGTTAGGCAATTATTGTTGTAAATAAATCCATTTTTAAAGGTGAAAAGTGGGTTTAACCCTTATTTAGGAAGAACAGTAGTAAGATCGTATTTCAGCTAGAATTACATCAATTACAGATATAATAATCATGAATATGTGTGTGTGTGTATATATATATATATATTCATAAACTACAACCATATCCTTTACAAGGATATTACTTTTCGGATGTCCAATCGATATCATAAGACGATCCTTGGCCCAATAATATGATCCGAATAATCACAACATCATAATCATGACCTTAGGCCCACAGACATAACCGAAACTCATATCAATAACCATGTATATAAACCATCTCATATTTATAAGTCGTAGAGTGTTCACGAGGCATGACATCTCTATAAGCTATTAAGTATATCTATAATCATCTCGCATATAAGAGGCATAAACATCAAGGAAGCATAACTTGTAACTATGAAGCATGTGACATCTACAAGACATTACATATCTATAGGTCATATATCATGAATATGAGGAATATCATCTCTAAAGGTAATTTTTCATATCTAAGGGGTAATAGCATCTCTATGGGACAAATATCAAGTCTTAGATGAAACAACATCTTTATAGGCCAAATATCAAGTCTAAGAGAAAACAACGTCTCCATGGGCCAAATATCAAGTCTAAGAGGAAATAATATCTCTATGGGACAAATAACAAGTCTAAGAGGAAATAGAATCTCTATGGGCCAGATATCAAGTCTAAAGGCCCAATATCACTTATATAAGGAATACTATAGCCATAACTCATAAGTCATAATTCTGGGGAGCATCATCACAATTTACCAAGTCATGAGGTAAGATTATTCTAAAGGCTCACTAGTCTAACTAGGCCTAACATCCGCAACTAAGTCCACAATGGCTAACATAAGTCATGACCTAAGTGGGTCAGACGATCCCACTTCTAATCCTCAATTTTCATAATTAGGTCAACTATTCCCCAAACTAGGCTAAGATATCTAGTTCAACTTCTAGATGTCAAGTAAGCCATAACTAATCCTAAGATAGAAACTTTGTCTAGAATTATGGGCATTCAAGTCAACTCTAACCAAATTATGATTTCAATACCACTAGACTAGCCTAACTAAGGTTAATCATACAAACCATGATTCCAACACTTAAAAATCATATCATATTCATGCTAAAAATTAGTCCAATCTAGGGAGAAGGCAATAGGATTCTAAAAGGTACTAAGCATTTCGCCTTACGGGTTCACAACTCTCATCTAATCCTAAAGAAATTAGCAATCAAGACTAAGTTATTCTACTCATAATTAATCCTAAAATTCATATTCACATACCATAGATAATACACATCATATTCTAAGAAGAGTAGGTACAAGCCTACCTCAAGGCCGAACCACAAAACCTCAAATCATTCTCCTAGTGCCCATCTTCACTTTGTAATCCCCAAAATGCTATCACACTATCAAAATCATAATTTACTTATCAATACAAGTCTAACAATACTCATATTGCACTATTGTACTTTGGGTCCAGAAACGACACCAAAAACCCAAATGGGTCCCACTTATAAAAATTATATTTTTGAGGTCAACCCAGCATGATATCAAGATCATGGAATCAAAACCCTAAAAAATGGGTGCAAACCAAACAAACTTTAGGCAAAAATCAAGCCCTAAGTGAATTTGGGGTTTTGGGTTAAAAACCAAGAAATTCATCAATAAAGTGATGAAATCTCACCTTAATCTGGGTAAAAATCATGATAATAGATGTTTAGCGATCTCCCGAGTCACCCATAATGATCAATTTTTTTGTTTTTACACTCATTTAGGGGTTTTAGATCTCAAAGATAGGTAAAAATGGCCAAAACGCGGCCTATAGGGTCCTTATATACCCGTAACAGGTATGGAGATGTCTCCATCATGATCCTAGGGACCATGTTTGCACTATCACAATCATAATAGGGCCTGTGCGATCACGATGCACCATCACCAGCAAAGTCAAAACTTGTTTTTGACCCCCAGAACTCAATCAAACTCCATTTTTCGCAAATAAACTATATAAACCCACTATATTAGATGTTCTAGATGCGTTGATGAAGTCAGATTTTCCATCCAAGGTCATTTATACCAATTACAGGCCCACACCTATATCTACTAACTTTTTTACTTTCTGACCAATAGGTCAAAATGAGTTCGGGTGCATTGGGACCCAAACCAAAGGTCTACCTAGCCTAAAAAAGATACTCAAGAATTTGCATCCGAGATCATCTTACTAAAGTTTTTTCCCAGTGTCCATTTGAAACCAGTGAAGACTTCATAATAGGGAATTAACTCTTAAAACCAAACAAACTGCTTGGTAACTGAACTGTCTGTCCCATCAAATCTTAAATAACTTGGGTAAGCTTTGGAGAAGCCCTAACGATGGATATAAATGGAAATATGAAAAATGTTTGAAAGGGTCATTACAACTTTATGATGCATAATTTGCCTCCTTTGGACTATTAACATTAGTTTTTCATGTAATTGAGAGCAATCATCCATTTTTTATCCCATATTCCAAATTTTTCATCAAAATCTTCCCTCAATTAAGCATAATATTTCCTTAACTCGGTAATGCTTTCACTTGTATCTACTTTATTAAAGCATGTTGGAGAAAAGAGAAGTTGCCGTTTGAGACCCATGATGTAATATTACCAATGTTGTGTATATGGAAGTCCTTAACTTTGGAACCCTAGAATTACCAAACACATTTGAAAAGAATGAATGGGCATTACATCATATTAAACCTTCTCTTGATAATTTCCAAGTGAAATAGGTACTTGACTCTCCTATCTACCAAAAATCCCATTTGAGTAACAAAAGGATTTTCTTTTGGAAAGGAAGGTAACCCAAGAATGCTAACCATTAAAGGGATTATAGATTTGATAACACTATAATTATCCATCATAATTTCAAGTTTCACTCTCCTACAAATGATCCCTTTTTTGTCAAGAACTCATCTTTTTGGAACATGCGTATATTGAAACACTGAGTTTGCTTTACTTTTATGGACTATTAATCTTTCCATCCTACCTACAAAACTCAAAAAATAAGTTAATAACAAAATTATTCATGTCTATCATATGTGGAAACTCTCAGCTCATCTAAAGTGTCTTCTCAAAATTGGCAGAGAACTTCCTTGTCCAATCAATTCAAAACGTCACTTATTCTTTGTGGAAGAATGGATTTTTGTTCGAAAAGAACATAACTCAATTAAAAGTAACATGCTTGAATCAAGAAATTATAAACAAAAAAAAACTATAAAGTCACCCAAAGAAAGCACAAGAAAAAAGAATGGAACTAAAGAGCTTGATAATATTTAGTACGGTAATCTACTAATTAAAATCAAGTTATGAAGACAAAGAAAGTGTAAAATTAATAAAAGAAACAAATTTACCAAGATTTGGACATTGAAAATTATTTGAGAAGAAACTTTGGTAAAATCCATAGAGAAAATGCTCCAAAAAGGTGGAGAAAAAACCAGAAAAGAGCTGAAAATTATCCCAAAAGGACGCTTGAGTAAGCTTTTGAGAAATTGTACTATTTTATTTCTTTCCTTGTTTTTTTTCCATTTTGGAATATTCTCTTTTTTACTACTCCCAAACACTTTACTTTTCTCTTTCTTTTGGATCAAAACACCTTTTTGAATATTCTTCTTGAAGATATGAAGATCTTTCAAGAACACCAAGAACAAATATGAAGATAAAAAATCCACAACTCCCTCGATTTAACTCGAAATTATATGTAATTCAAAATGCAAAATCCTTTTGCTATGGAAAACAAACTCCAATAAGTTTGAAGCTAGATTTCATGCCAATGATATTAACTTTTGAATGTCAGATTTTGAAATCCATTTGAACTTTTCTTCAAGTCATGAAGAACACCATGAACATGAAGAACACCCAAAATCAAACACAATGGATTTCTACTCTGTTTTAGCCTAAATTTTGGGATCTGAACCCCAAATGAAAAGGAGAACAAACCTCAATACAAATCAACTTTCAATTTAACCCAGATTTAAGAACCCACTTGTTTTTCTTCAAGAAAACCTTCAAAGTTTAATAATGGTAGAATGTTCAAATCAACTCAAAATCAGACCAAATCCTAGATTCATACTCCAAAAAGAATAGAGAACAAAAACCAATAACTTTAAACTCTAGATTTCCACTCCAAAGATTCAGATCTAAAAATCCACCTCAAAACCCTCAATTCAACATGGTTGAAGGCTTAAAACAACTTAGAATGACTCAAAACTGAAGATCTAGACTCCATTTGTACTTGACAATGCTAATCTAGTATTAGAAATCTCAAACAAGACCCAAATCAAAAGTATTTTTTGAATTTTTCCAAAAACATTTTTCGCTATTTTTTTGAATTTTTTAGATTTATAAACTTAGGATTAAGATTCGTAAAATAAAATCTCTATCCCAGGCTCTGATACCAAGATGATAATGATCTCAATCGAGTGATTAAAATTTATATTTTGAAAACACAAAAAATCAACAATAAAAAATAAAAGATAGTGCAGAAATAAGAGTTAGGAATTAGAAGAAATTGAGATGAGAATGGAAGAAAAAAGGGTTAATTGAATCAATTAATCAAAGACGAAGAGAACTTGATTTCAATTAGAATAAAGAACCCAATTTGAATTCAAAAATGAGTAACTCTTGTAAAAATCAAGGTTAAGAATTTTTAGATCAACAATGGAAATCCACCCCCACTAATCTCACAACACGGTGGCTACACTAAAGGAAATCCACCGTACACACTCAAAGGAGTTCAATTTTCAATTCATCAAAATCTACCCCTATAAAATGACTAAGGCTACTATTTATACTTATTTCCTTTACACAAATAGTCTATTATAAAAATAGTCCAAAAATGACTATTTTGGAAATCACCCTTACGGGCCTTTCTTAATTGTTCAAATGACATCTTGATTGCTCATGGCTTTGTATATTTTTTTCTACTTGGTTTTATTCGAGCTCTAAGATATCATCCATATGTGCAAGCCCCTCCTAATATTATCTAATCTAATCATGCTCATATCACGCGTTAAGACAAAAAGATGTGAGAATGGCTACTTTACTATTTCTAAGGTTATCTATACAACTATTTGCTAGAGAGTTTCAAACTCTAGCATCTTTGAGCATGCAGTTTGATGTCTTGGATAGGGATGGTGTATTGGCTAGTGTAGAGGTAAATTTAATATTTGTGGAGCAGATTAATGCCAAGCAATTCGAGGATAAGAAGTTGAATGCATTCTAAAATTAAGTGGTTTGTAGGGAGGTGATGGATGCCACTCTTGATGTGAGAGAGGTATTGTGGTTTAAGGGAAGATTGGTGATCTGATTCATGATGTACTTTTAGAGGCCCATGGCTTAAGGCAACTTTATTAGTGGCTCGAGATGAAGAGGGATATATTGGATTATGTGTCTAAGTGTTAAATAACTTAGCAGGTAAAATATGAGCACTAAAGGCCTCTGGAGTTGCTTTTAGAAGACGCCTATACCCATGTGAAAGTAGGAGCATATTACTATGAACTTCGTTGTAGTCCTTCATAAGACTTTGGGGAGGTATGACACCATTTGGGTGAATTATATTGGCAGAAAAAGTCAGATCATTATTTATCAGTTCGACTAGACTATATCTCTCAATATTAAGCTAAAATTTATTTCAAGGAGATTATGAGACATCATGGGGTGCCACTTATATTATTTCTAACAGAGACGTAAATTACAATTATAAGTTTTGGTACAGGTTGCATTAGGAGTTGGGAACCAAGCTTATTTTTAGAATAACTTGTCACCCTCAAATAATGGTCAGTCAAAGAGGATGAATCAAGTTCTAGAGAATATGCCAAGGACATGTGTATTAGATTTTGATGGTAACTAAGATCAATTTCTTCCGTTGTATGAGTTTTCATACAATAACAATTATCACTCTAGTATCAACATAGCACCATTCAAGGCACTTTATGAAAGAATGTGTAAGTCATATATTGGGTGGTTTGACTTTAAATATGTTAATCCCTTGGGCACCAATTTGGTATACGAGGCTCAGAAGAAGGTAAGATTCATCCAAGCCAAGTTGTTGACTGCTCAAAGTAGAGAAAAGAAGTATGTGGATCTTAAGTTTAAGGATGTATTCTTCAAGGTTGGTGAAAAAGTTTCGCTCAAGGTGTCTCCTATGAAGGGAGTCATATGGTTTGGGAAGAGGGGCATGCTCAGCCCTCCGTATAGAGGTCCTTTAAAGGTTATTGAAGAAGTGAATCCAGTTGTGAATCATTTAAATCTACCATAAAGGTTATTAGGAGTCCATATGGTATTTTAGGTCTTGATGCGGAAAAAATACCATGGGGATGGTGACTACATCATTAAGTGGGATTTGGTGATTCTAGATAAGGATTTTTCTTACAAGGAGGAACTATATTAATTCTGGATTAAGATGTTTGGAAATTGAGAATGAAGGAAATTCATTTAGTGAATATGCAATGTAAGCATTTTATTATCAAGGAAGCCACTTGGGAAACCAAGAAAGTGTGGGAAAAGTACCCTTAATTAGTCAAGGATACAGATGCTCTTCTTCTTTTCTTTTTAGCCTATATTTCTTGGTTGATCATTTGGGGACCAATGATCGGTAAATTGGTATATCTTATAATGAAACTCTCTGTCGTTACATATGATTCTTATGTTTAAAATCTCATGTTCAAAATCCTCCCTATTTGAAAGTTATATAATTTAGGCTAGGCTAGTTTTGATTAATTTTGGAGTGAGGTGTGGCATGGGAAAATCTACAAATTAATTGGATGCGGTTAGTGGTTTTTTTCTTGATTTATAATTATCTAATTTGATAAGTAACCTATAGAAATTTATAGAATCGATTTTGGGTAAGTAGAACTCCCGAAATTGATCTTAGCGTAAAGGGCATAGTCGGTGTATTCCAGGTTTAAGGTGTGTTGCAAAAAGTAAGACTTTTGGGTGAAGATAGAAATTCTACACCATTGACACCACTATAGAAGAATAATTCCCACTATAGCATCGGTTAAAGACTGTTATAGCGGTATCGCTACAATGGTCAGATACCGCTGTAGCAATGAAAATTGCAGTTTTAATGAAATAATTCCTTAAAAAGTTTATTTTCTCAAAAACTCATTGGGATCAAATGAAGAGTGATTTAGGAAAATACATCAGAATTTCTTCGTTTGACTTTATTACGGTAAGGAGTTCATCTCGATTAACCCTATTTAATTATTATGCCTTAGAATTATTAATTTATGGAGTTTGGGGAGGGTGTTAGGAAAAAAAATAGTTTATTCCTGGTTCAAGAGAGGAAATTAAGTAATATGGTAATGCGTTTATTTATTAATAGTTAATTTACCCTTGTATTTCATTAATTCACTACTCTAACTATAGAGTTGGTAGTTTTAGGTGAATTATGATGGGCACGCCCTATAAAAAGAAGGGAATGACCATGAATTTGGCCTTAGGAGTTTGGTGTGTGCTATAAATCCAAACATGATAGATAATTTCCTTAGTTATGTATTTATGTGCATGTTCTAGACCTCGAGCAAGAAGAAATTGCACGAAAGGGTAAAGCTCTGACATAGAAGAGTTGTGCAAGCTTGGTTCAAGGTAGGTGATGATATTGTAGTTTAATCCAATTTTTGCTAGATGTGCATGTTAAATACTTTGTAGTATGGCTTGATAATGCATGTTGTTTGGTTTGGTCTTTTCAATGATTTGCGATTGATACATGATTTGACCTACCTTACTTGCTAAATGTGGAATGTTCTGTATTTAGAATGTTCTCATGGACTTTTGGTAAAATAAGGTTGGTATATACTTTTGTCTAGGATTTTTGTACATGGACGGTAATTGCCCTCTACAGGTCATGGATAGAGGGAGGTTGTATATCCCTTAACCTATATGTATGAGCGTCATGTGAGTTTGATGGTTCCATGAGTGGGCTAGGGAGATATATTTTTATACTTGATAAATTTTCTTTACTTAATTTTTGCTTGTCTTGACTAAACATGACTTGGTGATAATGTGTTGACTTGCTAGTTTGATTCCAAATTGTTCATTGTTGTTTCTTGTGCTAAGTATATATTTGTTAAGCCTCGATTAAATTGTTGTACTGTAACTTATTAGATGTTCATATTCTCATCTTGGGTTGGCCTAATAATCCTACTTGTACACTATTTGTTCTAATGGGCTGATACTACACATGCATTTACTTTTGTGAGTGCAACTCCTATTCCCACTGCTCCTATGATACCTTATTTGTGATTCCAATGGTTGACTCTAGATTTTAGGGAGATCAACATATTAGGCTACCTTGGATCCCACTTTATGATATTTTTTTTGTTTGGACTTATGCACTTTCTTCAATTTTCGTGGTTGCATCCCCTTCTTGACATTCTTGGTATGTTTTGGCACACCGACTTTTGGATTCTAGGGTTTTTGGTTTAGTGTTTATTTTTGCATTTCTTATAAGTTGTTAGACTATCTAATCCTTAAACTATTAATAGGATAGTTTTCTTCTTTTACTTTTAAGTGTTGGATTATGTTTTTGGTGTTATTGGTTCTCCCACAAGGTGAGTAGTGTGGGTGACACTCACGACGGGTTTGGATCGTGATATGTGGAAAAATTTTCATAGATTCTAATACAAAATCTATTTGAACTTATAAGTTTAACAACCCTCGACCACCACTGGTACTCCGATTATGCAGATTAAAAATAATATGCACTATGCAGATTAATCACCTTCTTGAGTCTAAAATTTCTTTTCAAGTAAGCAATATGCTATGAAGTGTCTAGTTCCTACTTGTTCTTGAATGTCATTCCCTTATATAAACCCATTTCATCATCTTGAACATTACTCGACCATGTTGATTGAGATCTGCCCACTGTATTACTCATAACAATGGGTGTAGGTGTTTGGTCTTCTTACACTCTCATCATCTCGAATATTCATATCCACTACATCCAATTCATTATTTAACATATCTTGTTGGTCGTGTTCTACATTTTAGTCCTCTATCAATTTTTCAACCACGTAAACCCTTAAAATGGGCCTAGCTGTATCACTCAGATAAGTATAAAAATGAACCTGATAGCTTATCTAAGAAGGTAGGATCCTCTGATTTTCAAAAGAGCTATGCATATAACTGATGACAAGATCTTTCTATTGGTAATTTATCTTAGAATAGTTGATAATTAAGTTTAAAAAACCATCATACAAAACATTTGTTTGGAATATTATCACTATCATTTGTAATATGTCACCATCCTTCTAATGTCCAATAAAATAATTGTTCTTCTCGATCCACTCACCATGAAAATAAACCCCTATTGTTATTGATTTCTCTGTTAATGGTACCTAATTTTTTTTTTTATAAAAAGCTAATAATGATAGTATAGTATGTTGAGTGGCTTTATACAACAACAAAATTATATGCACTATTATTATCCTAACAAGTAACTCATCCGTTGCAACAAATGAGTCATCTATTACAATAGATCACTATTCTATTGCAATAGGTAACTACTCTATTGGATTAATCTTCTAGGTCTATCCCAGTATTGCCACCTACTATAACATGAACTCAATAGGTAAGTCATCTATTATTTAGGCAGGTTATCTATTGCAGCAGATGCCTCTTCCATTGTAACATATGACTTATCTGTTGCAGCAGATCACTCACCTATTCGATATATGTTTAGAAACAAAAGATGAATCCAACAGGTAAGTCATATATCGCAACATATGAGTCATTTGTTGTAGCAAATAACTCATCTATTTTAGAAGATGACTTATTGTAACATCCTAACTTAGGATATGGAGTCCCACATTAGCAAAATACAAGAGGATGCTGGGTATATGTGTAAGCAAGCCTTACCCCCTAGTGACGTATTTTAAAGCCGTGTGGGCCTAGGCTCAGAGCGGACAATATCACTAGTGGGTTGGGGAGTTACAGGGGTCTCTCGAGCCTTCGTGGTTCGGGATGCCCATCGCGACCGGGCCCCCTTCTCGGGTCGTGATAGAATGGTATCAAAGCCACTCCTGTGTCAGCCCTGTCGATCTGGGCCAGAGTTTAAACTGAGTGTAGGCAAATCCCGGTAAGTCGGGGCAAACCTCAGTCCTGAGTGTAGGCAAATCCCATTCGGTGGGGCAAACCTCAGCGAGGACACTGAGTCCATAAGGGGGGTGTATGTAACACCCTAACTTAGGATATGGAGTCCCATATCGGCAAAATACAGGAGAGATGCTGGGTATATGAGTAAGCAAGCCTTACTTCCTAGTGATGCATTTTAAAGCCGTGCAAGCTTGGGTCCAGAGCAGACAATATCACTAGTGGGTTGGGGAGTTATAGGGGTCTCTCGAGCCTTCATGGTTCGGGATGCCCATCGTAGACAGGGCCCCATCTCGGGTCGTGACACTTATCTATTGGATTAAGCTTCTAGTCCTGTCCAACTTTGCTAGATACTATAAGATATATCCAACAGGTAGGTTATTTGTTACAATATATGACTTATCTATTGCAATAGATGACTCATTTGTTGTATCACATGACTTACATGTTGGATTCATTTTCTATTTCTGAACATGTATCTAATTAATAAGTCATCTATTGCAACATATGAGTTATCTACTACAATATGTGACCTATCTATTGTAAAAGGACTCAATGATTATTTGTTTTCCAGAACCAAAAGTTAAAATTTCGGTAGAATGGGGTCCCATAAAACCTTCTTTTGAAGAATGGGCTAGACTGGGTCATTTCTCAAGAACAATAGCTTTGTCCTAGATTTGGTAGAATCTATCCAATAGCTAAGTGATCTATTGCAACAAACTACTAATTTGTAATATTCACTTAAGACATATGTTGCGACAAGTTTCCTATCTGTTGCAACAAATGACTTATCTGTTGGAACTACTTTTAACAGTAGTGAAAACCATCTAACAATTAATGTAAATGAATACAACAACTATTGGACACACTACTGTAAATTGTTGAAAAGAATACCAGATATACCTAGATGAGAAATTGAACTAAGAGTTATTATTTTACTTTGCAAAATCACCAATGAATTAATGCCTAGTGATATATGAATAATAATTGACCCAAAATTACCTAAATAAACCAGCAACGAAAAAAATAAGAAAAACAAGAAAAACAAGAAGAAGTAGCAACAATTACAACAACAATGGAAGAATCTCAGCAACAACAATAAGAAGAATAAGAAAAGAAGAAGAAGAATAAGAAGAAGAAGAAGAAGAACAACAACAAGAATAGGAAGAATAAGAAGAATAAGAACAATAAGAAGAATAAGAATACGAAGAAGAAGAAGAAAAAGAAGCAACAACAACAACAATGGAAAAAATGGAGAAGAGGTAGTAGCAACATCAACGAGAAAATAGAGAACAAAAGCCATAGTCCCCCCCTTTTAGTTATTTAGTATTTTATATAGGGATGAGCCATAGTGTAAATATAATAACTTGAGGGAAACCTTCACAAATGAGTCAAAATCCTTAATTCACTATCTAATATTTGTCACTTACACTCGATTTTAATAACTTGTGTCACCTACACTAAATTCAAAAACTGTTTTGACACACTTAATTCATTATCCCCAAAATCTGAGAGGATTGATAAAACTTCCTTTTTATTTACCTCGTCAAATATCAGGAACTTGAGAAAAGATGTGAAATAAAATGCGGGCATTTTTAGGATATTTATTTGGCAATAGATTTTCAAATATTTTTGGCAAGTTCATTTTTGGTGAAGTTTCATTATATGTTTGACCATAATTTTTGGGAAACATATTTTACTTTTTCTAAAAACAAAACGCACAAAGTATGATTTATACTTATAAATTCTATAAACTATCAAAAATACCCATAAGTTTGACACAAAATTATCATTTTATAATGAATTAGATAATACATTATCCAAAAATCATAACACAATATTTTAACAAAAATTGTTGTTCTTGTAACTCAATTACCTCCTCACCAACAGACCAAAAAAGGTACAAGCATCACTCGCCCTATACTATTATAGGTAAATTCCTTTTAAGCATAAAGATCCATAAGATAGAGTCATCGACAAGAAAACAACTTGTTTGACTTCACTAGTTCTCAATTATAGTTGGAGTGATAATTAGTGTATTTTTTTTTATAAAATATAAAAATTTGAGATAATTATAAACTTTTAAAAGAACCCAAAAATTAAATTTTGGCCCCAAAATCACTTTTTTCTAGTTTTTGAGATCTTGGATTTTTTGTCAAAATTATTTATAGAAAAATAGTAAATTCTACGAGCAATCAAATTTTGCCAAAATTTTCTCCAAAAATTACTTCGAATATCTGCAGCCAAACGCTTCCATGATGGAACCATTTTTTTATTTTATAATTTTATATAATGATACTTGATTGAATATAAATTTTTTAGAAATTAATTGACCTATATATTATAATCCCTCTATTTTAATTTGTTTGTCCTATTTTTATTTTTAGTCCGTTTGAAAAGAATGTCTCTTTCCTTTTTTGGCAACTCTATAGTTTCAACTTTCCACATAGCATGTTTAAGACCATAAGATAAAAGGACATTTTGAACATTTGTCGTGTTAATTTAAAACCACAAGATTCAAAGTCTTCTCTACTTTCTAAACTTCATGTGTAGTCAAAATAAGACAAACAAATAAAAAAGGATAAAATATTAGTAGTGGAAGAGAAATTACTAACGCAGTGATTGGAAAGGTCCGAAATCCAAGGGTTTAAGACTTGAGATGTAATGACCTAGTATGTGAAACCTTTCATTTTTGTGTGTTTTGATCATTTTGGCCTTCCCCATAGTTGTAACATATTTATTATGGGTTCTAAGGATATTTAGCATGATTCCCGCTGCGTTTAGAAATAATTTGAGAGAGTTTGAGATTCTTAGAGGCTCGAGTGTCAAATGACAATTTGGATTGTTTCATTAGATCCAAAATGTCAATTTTGGATTAGTAGCAGAGTTGGTTCAGGTTCAAAATATTTATGTTACATTGCGGTCCTTATTGTGAAAACTAGTTTAAATAAGCAGTTATGGGTCTCAAGGTTTAATTTGTCGAAAATGATCCTTTTTTAAAAATTCTACATTGTCATTGTGTCTGAAACATTAAGAATATGATCGAAAACTTGGCATTTTTGCAATGTTGGTGGTACTGGACATCAGCTGGTGCAGCCGCCTAAGCAGCTAATTATCGCTAAAGTAGAAGCCACTTAAGCAGCCAAAGGGTGACTATAGCGACCAACTGATGTCACCTTCAGTCACTTAAGTGTCTCATTGGCACTTTAGCATAGGTCGCTTAAGAGACAATGAACCGCTTAAGTGAAGGCCGAACAAATATTGTTTTGTCTCTTTAAAGATGTCCCAACCCTTTAAGTGATCATTTAGTCACTTAACCAACATTGCTGAAATAGTATATATAGTTCAATTTTGTGATTTTCCTCTATTTTTGGACCTTGAATCTTCAGGTTGAGATAATTTAGAGTGTTTTCATCACCATATGAGTTTGGTAAGTTCCAAACTCTTGTTTCATTAATTCCCACGATTATATTTTCGAAAATACTCTTCAGTCCTAATTTTAAATAGATTTTTTGAGAGTTTGTCGGTAAATCTCAAAAATAATTTCTCTTCAATTTGAACCTCAATTTTAACTCTTTATTGATTGGGTGTTCGACTATAGTCTCCTATAATCTTGAGGAGCCTCTTTTTACAATAAATTTTCTGATTTACCCCTTTTGTTTTTAATCTAATTTTCAAACTCATTTTGGATTCATCTTAAATAGGGTCAATATGGGTATTATTAGCTTCCATTTAATGCATAGATGATATTTTTGATAGTTTTATCTTGTGACGAGGTCACTCGTAAGATAAAAGCTCCACGTTGAAGGTTCTAAACTTGGATTTTTATACTTTAAGGTAGGTTACGAATTAACTTTCTTCATACTGGACTGGGTAGTTAATAAATAAGTAAAGCATGCTATGAATTGAGGAAAATAATCATGGGATTTATATTCTGAGATCATTATTATTGTGTGCCCGTGTGGGGGATTATATTCTTATTATTACAAATGGTGTTTCCATGCAGAGGTCTATATTCTTGTTGTTGTTGAGTAGAAATATTATATATTGTGTGTTTCCCATGTGGGGTCTTTATTTAACTTCACTGGTCTTATTTTTGCACAACAAGCCTCTATTCTTAATATGATGCCCATGTGGAGGCTTGAATAGATATTATAGGCCTTATTGAGCATTGTTTGTTTTTATCATGATGGAAATGTTAGAGTTATGGGTGAAATGATATTAATGATGTATCACATGCATATTTATTCCAATGGTGCCAAACTAGAATTGGTATCATGAGTTATTAACATATTGGGTTAATTTTTGGGCTCACTTATACACGTATTGAATAGATTTGCTATCTTCATACTGATTTGATTGTGAGCATTATATCCTTATTTGATACATACATATTCATGAGATATCAGTACCATTGAGCAATACTATTTAGAAAGAAAATAATATATTTTCATAATAACCTTGATCCGTGAACATAAGCCGAAGAGTGGGGTTGAGATTTTGAGAAAGTATATGGGTTAAGAACCCCCCATTGCTCCTATTTTGGGTGCGGTGAGGATCAATATGTGTATACAAAAAGTAATGCAAGACTATTAAACTTTTCACTTCATAATCATTCCATTGCATTTACACATGCATCATTAGTGTTTTTGTTATGTTTCTTGATGGGTAATCAGTTTCTGTTTACCTTTCGTGAATGCCTCTTCCTATTTTGATTATATATATATATATATATGAACTATTAGTTGAGACACTGTGTGCAATCACTTAAGAATTTTTCTATTTGTAGGTGACGTGCTCATAGTATTTTACTTGTATTATTTTCTACTTTGCTTAGTCGGCCTATGATACCTACTAAGTACAAGTGGACTGTTGTAATGCCCTGAGAACCTATCCCGAGATGTCACACGGTGGTCAAGGCCACACACAGCCTCAAGCTAACCCTCTAAGCCTGTCATTACTTTCAGAACTCTCTACGACACAAATCATCATAAAGTAGGGAAGAATAATCATGACATGAACATACTAAGATACAAAGTAATACTGTCCTGTACAATCAAAATACTAACGTTCTGTACATACTGGTACTCTAGTCTTACAAGCCTCTACTACATAAGACTGAAGAACAATTGGGAAAGATCCCTAACTGGCTCATACTGAATGGAAAAATAAACAACCATCAATTAGCAAGACAAAAATCATGAACAAAGGTCCTCGAACCATGAGGAATCACCAACTGCAGGAATATAGATGAAGACACTCGTAGATCACTATCGCGGCTGAGACTGAGCATCTGAACCTATATCATGAGGAAATATAGAATACAAAAGAGTATGGGAGTCAGTACTTGGGAATGTACTGAGTGTGTAGGGGTGGATGCATCATTTTAAATAATATCATAAATGTATAAGAAAATCATGCATGCCAACAATAACAACTCTCTTCGCTTGAATTATCTAAAACATCATTTTCGGAAGTCATCAGTAATAACAAATGCTTCATAAATCTCGTAAATCATTTAACTCAACTCAAACTCTTTGACTCATGACTTAGAGTGACTTGGTAATTCATGGTACTTAGATCATTGTGGACGTGGGAGTTTCTTATAACCGACATAACTACACCATTTGAGCCGAATGGAGTCCAACGTTTTGCCCTCCTAAAGAGAGAACCCCATATTGGCAGGGGTGTCGTACTCTTTCCAGGGAGTACAACCTCAATCTCATCATCACAATCTCATACTCGGCCTTTGTCCCACAACTATCAACATCAATACTACGGTGGCACATAGTTCTGGGGAAATACAAAATTTCCTGCTCGGTGCTAAATACTCCTCCCAGACTCAGCTCAGAATGCGTTAGGAAATCCACCTCAATCAATATCAACTCATGGATCTATCATGATGACCAAAACAATAGTCTATCTCATCGGTAAATCATATACGACAGTGGATTCCTAACTCGACTCAAATTCAAACCATGTTTCTCAACATCAAGTACATTTGCTTATCAAATCATTTCAAATGCCAAAGCTTCAAGGAAACATCATCAAACTCATTCTTGACTTTCAATTCAAATATCGATATATATATATTCAATAGTCAAATTTCTAATAGAAAAACACAAATCTTGACACTTATCATAAATCACTTAGAAATCATCAATATATAATGACAATATACATATCATGGAATAAATACTCAATTTAAGAAGCATGATGGTGAAATAACCATAAATATCAAGCTTATTCAACTCAAATATCATAAATCATAAATAAAGAAATTTGGGTGTAAACCCACTTGCAAAATCATGTAAATCAATAATGGAAAGTAAATCTTTAGGCACAAGAACGAAAGGAGTGTTCTTGCTGAAACTCCACATACCTTGGATTTTGATTTGAAGATGTAGAAACTTGTTTGGAACTCTTCTCACACTTTTAGGACAAGATTCTTGATGCCTTTGTCTTGGGAAACTTAGTTCTTGAACAACTTGGAGAAAGTCATGGAAGTTTCTTTGAATTTCTTGGAAGAGGATTTGGATTTTGGATCTTGTAGAAACCCTAGTTTCTAGGAGATTCTTGGAAGATTGGAAGAGAAAGGATAAGAAAAATGAGTGGCTCTTCTCCACTTTGATATATATATATATATATATATATATATATAAGACCACATGGGGAGGAAATGACTAAAATGCCCTTTTTGAAAAAGCTAAAATTCCTTGATCGGGGCCTGTGTCGGTCGATCTGACGGTCCATCAAGTCTCCTGACGGTCCACTAGATCGTCCGTCAATCGAGTGCAAAACTAGAACGTTCTGCCTCAATGTGATGGTTGAAATGATGGTCCATCAGGAAACTTACGGTCCACCAAGTCGTCCGTCACTCGAGGGCCAGAAATGAGACATTCTGTCTCGACCTGACGGACCCCTTGACGGTCCGTCAACTTTTGATGGTCCACCTACTTGGCCGTTGCACTATGGCCTGAAAAATAAGTCATTGCCTTGACTTGACGGGGCACTTGACTGTCCACCAGGGACCTGACAGTCCACCAGGTCGACCGTCAAACCTGGGCGATCCGATACCGTTGAGTAAAACGGCCATAACTCACTCATCCGATGTTGGATTTTGATGAAATTGGTATCGATGGAAAGATTATTCAATGCTCTACATGACAAAAGTAGAAATTAGAGAAATACAACATGGTTTAAACATCAATCACTTTGGAAGTCATACATATCCACTCAAAAGACGGATTTAGGCTTAAGAAACGATCGGGGTATTGCAATATCTCCCCCTTGGACACATTCGTCCTCGAATGTTGCCAACTAGGCCAAGAACAAGAGAAAATGAGGCCGTATAGCTGGAACGACTCACATCTAAGGGCTCACTTTACTCTAAACTTTTGAGTACTTCACCAAATGCACGAATAATAGATGGAATAACCATATAGATGAATACATTAGATTAGGAGAAAACTAAATTAAGGGAATAGTACCTTCATCTTGATTCGAACTCGTGGAGAAAAGATGAGGGTAACTAACTCGCATATCTGCTTCTGCTTCCCAAGTGGCACCCTCGACAGATTGATTTTGCCACAGAACTTTAACCAAGGGAACTTCCTTGTTCCTCAGTCTACGGACTTGATAATCTAGGATTTCAATCGGGATTTCATCATACGAAAGGCTATCCTGAACATCACAACCTTCCGACGGATCAACTACAACAACAGAGTCTCCATTGTGCTTCTTGATCATCGAAACATAAAACACAGGATGGACAGCTGACAACTCTGCAGGCAACTCAATCTCATAAGCTGCTTTCCCAACATGATTCAAAACTCTATAAGGGCCAACATATCTGGGACTCAGCTTCCCTTTCTTTCCAAATCTTTTCACCCCTTTCATGGGTGAAATTTTCAAATACACCAAATCATCGACTTCAAACTCAAGAGCTCTTCTTCTCATATCTGCATATGACTTTTGACGACTCTGGGCTTTCTTTAACCTCTCCCAAATTAACTTAACTTTCTCCATAGCCTCAAATACAGCATCAGGTCTAATCACAGCATCTTCACCAACTTCGAACCAACCTATGGCGATCTACATCTTCTTCCATACAAAGCTTCAAATGGAGCCATTCCAATGCTAGCATGAAAACTGTTGTTGTAAGCAAATTCAATAAACGGTAAATGTTCATCCCAACTTCCTTTGAAATCAAGAACACAAGCCCTCAACATATCCTCCAAAGTCTAAATAGTGTCTGCAGATGAAAAATGGAGCTAAGATAAACATGGGTGCCAAGACCCTTCTAAAAGGCTCTCCAAAACTGAGAAGTAAACTGAGTACCTCTATCGGAGATGATAGACAATGGAACTCCATGCAACCTGACTAACTTTTGAATAAACAGCTTAGCATAGTCCTCCGCGGTGAAAGATGTATGAACTGGCAGAAAATGTGCCAACTTAGTTAACCTGTCTACAATAACCCAAATAGAATCATGATGACGACAAGAAAGAGGTAAACCGGTCATAAAATCCATATTCACCACTTCCCACTTCCAAGTAAGAATGTTAAATTCTTGCATCAAACCACCGAGTCTCTGGTGCTCTATCTTTACCTGCTGGTAAATTGCACACTTTTCTATGAACTTTGCTATATCCTTCTTCATACCATTCCACCAATAAATTTCCCACAAATCATGATACATCTTGGTATCATCGGGATGAATAAAATACCGTGTGCCATGTGCCTCAACCATAATTATCTACCTCAGATCATCAATATCAGGCACACACAATCTATTCTGAAATCTCAATACACCATCTCCCCCTTGGGAGAAAACCTCCACCTTTTGGTCTTTAACTGATTCTTTCAGTTCGACCAAATGAGAATCTATATCCTGCTTCTCCTTCACTTCAAAAACTAGGGAAGATTCAGAACTACTTTGGACCCAAGCATTACCCTCAGTTGAATCAAGCAATCTAACACCTAACCTAGCCAAACGATGCACTTCACGGGCTAAGTTCCTCTTATCTTCCTCGGCATGTGCTATACTACCCATGGACGACCTGCTAAGAGCATCTGCCACTACATTGGCCTTGCCCGGGTGATATAACACACTCATTTCGTAATCTTTTAGTAATTTTAACCATCGTCTCTGCTGAAGATTCAAATCTCTCTGAGTGAACACATACTGTAAACTCTTATGATCCATAAAGACATCAACATGAACACCGTACAAATAGTGTCTCCAGATTTTCAAAGCAAAAACCACTGCGTCTAACTCGAGGTCATGGGTTGGATAATTCTTTTCATGAGGTTTCAACTGTCTGGAGGCATAGGATATAACCTTACCCTTCTGCATCAACATGCAACCCAAACCAATTCTGGAAGCATCATAAGATACCGCAAAATCATCTACACCATTAGGTAGGGTCATCATAGGGGCTGAAGTGAGTCGAGTCTTCAACTCCTGAAAACTCTTCTAGTAAGAATCCGACCACTGGAATTTAACCTTCTTTTGGGTCAACTAGGTCAAAGGAGCTGCAATAGAAGAGAAACCTTCGACAAAACGACGGTAGTAGCCAGCTAGACCCAAGAAACTCCTAATATCAGATGGGGAAATAGGTTTAGGCCAATTCTTTACAGCTTTTACCTTTTGAGGATCAACTCGAATACCATTAGAAGAAACAATATGACCCAGAAAAGCAACTGACCTTAGCCAGAATTCACATTTGCTAAATTTAGCAAACAACTGTTGATCCCTAAGGGTCTGTAAGACAATTCGAAGATGATCTGCATGGTCGTTTTCACTTTGGGAATATACAAGGATATCATCTATAAAAAAAATAACGAACATATCTAGGTACGGTCTGAACACCCGATTCATGAGGTCCATAAAAGTTGCCGGGGTATTCGTTAGCCCGAAGGACATGACCAAGAATTCAAAATGACCATAACGAGTGCAGAAAGCAATCTTTGGAATATCACACTCTATGACTTTAAGTTGGTGATAACCGAATCTCAAATCTATTTTTAAAAAATAACTGGCACCTTGCAGCTGATCAAACAAGTCATCAATTCTAGGAAGAGGGTACTTGTTCTTGACTGTGACCTTGTTAAGCTGATGATAGTCAGTGCACATGCAAAATGAACCATCTTTCTTTCGTACGAATAGAATAGGTGCACCCCAGGGAGACCCACTAGGCCTTATAAAACCCTTATGAAAAGATCTTTAAGTTGCTCTTTCAATTTCTTAAGTTCTGCGAGTGTCATACGATATGGAGGAGTAGAAATAAGCTGTGTATCATAGAGAAGATCAATTCTAAATTCTATCTCTCTATCAGGAGGTACACATGGGGGAACTTCCAGGAAGATATCGGGAAACTCATTGACAACACTAAAAGACTGAATAGTTGGAGTCTCCGACTTAGTGTCCTTAACTCGAACTAAATGATAGATACAACCCTTGGATATCAATTTCCTAGCTTTTAGATAGGATATGAAATGACTTTTAGGAGATACAGAATTTCTGAACCACTCAAAGACTGGCTCATTAGGAAACCGAAACTTGACTACCCGAGTACGACAGTCTATAGACGCATAACAAGAGTGTAGCCAATCCATACCCAGAATAATATCAAAATCAACCATGTCTAGCTTAATCAAATCTGCAAACATGACTCTGTTAAGAATATTGATAGGACACTTCTTATATATTTGCTTAGCAACAACAGATTCACCCACTGGTGTAGAGACTAGAAAAGGCTTGGAAATCTTTACAACACTGATTTCAAAATTCACAGCCACCAACGGAGTCACATAAGAAAGACTTGACCCAGGTTCCATCAACACATACACATCAAAATAAAATACACGAAGCGTACCAGTAACAACATCTGGTGAATCCTCCTGCTCCTGGTGGGGTGGTATAGCATAAAGTGATTCTGGCGCTGACCACCTGCAGTACTAGACGAGGCACCCTAAAGAGGAGTAGGACGAACTACAGGGGCTGGAGAACTAATAGTCTGATCCTGGGGACGAACATCGCGACTCCCCTGTCTAGCATATGGGTAATCCCTGAATTTATGGCCCAACTTACCGCAACCAAAGCAACCCCTCTGACTGATTAAGCACTCCCCGAGATGGTCTCTACCGCACTTTGGTCATAGGGGAGGACGAGGTCTGTTACTTACACTGTCCTGGGACCTGGACATGGAAGGCCTAATACCCTGCTCCTTCCTGATTTTGAGTGCAGGAGTACTGGATGATGAAGGCGCTGGCACAAGTGAACGACTCTGGAACTGAGGGCGATCCCTCCAGAAAACCTAGTCTGACCAAAACCTTGCTGCTCAGATCTAACTCTCTTATTCCATCTTACTCTCTGTCTCTCCTTCACTTTGTCCGCTTCAATCTGTTGAGCATGGATCATTAGTCTTGAAAGGTCCATGTCCCTATTAAGCAGAGCGGATGTACACTCTTTCACAACATAACCAAATACACCGGCCAAGACCTTACTCATACTAGTTCTAGAACCAACCATCATACCGGGAGCATATTTAGACAACTGGTTAAACTTATGGCAATACTCCTTAACTATCATAGAGCCCTGTCTCAAGTTCATAAATTCTTCTAATTTTTCTTTCCTCAGCTTCGGGGGAAAAATTCTATCTAAGAAGGCATCTTGGAATAATTGCCAAGTCACAGGAGTATTATTCTCCCCTCTACTCTTCCTTCACATCTCCACCCAATCATAAGCAACATCTTTCATTTGATAGGTAGCCAATTCAAAACTCTCCTCCTCCATCATGTTCATAATCTGAGTGATCTTTCTCACTTCATCTAAATACATTTGCGGGTCTTCACCTACTTTTGACCCAAATAACTTAGGTGGATTCATTCGCATAAAGTCACGAACCCAGGCTGCAGCAGAATTATTCCCTTGTGGAGGTGGAACAGTAGCCTGGGTGTTGGCTTGGACGTTGGCGGTGAACGCCTGGGCTAGCGCTTGGAAAGTTGCCCGAAATTTAACATGGGACACCATCTCACCTAAAGGATCAACTTGTTGAGGTCGTTTATTATTTCTGCGAGCTCTATGAGAAGGCATTTTCTATCATAAGAGAGCACGAATTAACCGCAGAGAGAGACAGTCATAGTCACGATAGACTCTTGAAAGAAGGAAATAACTTTTCCTAAAACGTCTCGTAGCCTCTTGCTCATAGATGTGGCACGCTACACACTGATGATCAAGACTCTACGTAATGCGGCTTGTCAGACTCCCTAGGACTCCTTGAACCTTAGGCTCTGATGCCAAGCTTGTAACACCCCGAGAACCTATCCCGAGACGTCACACAGTGCTCAAGGCCACACACAGCCTTAAGCTAACCCTCTAAGCTTGTCATTACTTTCAGAACTCTCTACGACACAAATCATCATAAAGTAGGGAAGAATAATCATGACATGAACATACTGAGATACGAAGTAATACTGTTCTGTACAATCAAAATACTAACATTCTGTACATACTGGTACTCTAGTCTGACAAAGCCTCTACTACATAAGACTAAAGAGCCATTGGGACAGATCCCCAACTGGCTCTACTGAACGGAAAAATAAATAACCATCAATTAGCAAGAAAAAAATCATGAACATAGGTCCTCGAACCATGAGGACTCACCAACTGTAGGAATGTAGATGAAGGTACTCGTAGATCACTGTCGTGGCTGAGACTGAGCACCTAAACCTATATCACGAGGAAATATAGAATACAAAAGAGTATGAGAGTCAGTACTTGGGAATGTACTCAGTGTGTGGGGGTGGATGCATCATTTTAAATAATATCATAAATGTATAAGAAAATCATGCATGCTAACAATAACAACTCTCTTCGCTTGAATTATCTAAAACATCATTTCCGGAGTCATCAGTAATAACATATGCTTCATAAATCTCGTAAATCATTTAACTCAGCTCAAATTCTTTGACTCATGACTTAGAGTGACTCGCTAATTCATGGTACTTAGATCATTGTGGACGTGGGAGTTTCTTATAACCAACATAACTACACCATGTGAGCCGCATGGAGTCCAACGTTTTGCCTTCCTAAGAAGAGAACCCCACATTGGCAGGGGTGTCATACTCTTTCCAGGGAGTACTACCTCAATATCATCATCACAATCTCATACTCGGCCTTTAGCCCTCAACTATCAACATCAATCCTACGATGGCACGTAGTTCTGGGAAAATACCAAATTTCCCACTTGGTGCTAAATACTCCTCCTAGACTCAGCTCAGAACGCGTTAAGAAATCCACCTCAATCAATATCAACTCATGGGTCTATCATGATGACAAAAACAACAGTATACCTCATCGGTAAATCATATACGACTGTGGATTCCTAACTCGACTCAAATTCAAATAATGTTTCTCAACCTCAAGTACATTTGCTTATCAAATCATTTCAAATGCCAAAGCTTCAAGGAAACATCATCAAACTCATTCTTGACTTTCAATTCAAATATATATATATATATATATATATATTCAATAGTTAACTTTCTCATATAAAAACACAAATCTTGACTCTTATCATAAATCACTTAGAAATCATCAATATATAATGACAATATACATCTCATGGAATAAATACTCAATTTAAGAAGCATGATAGTGAAATAACCATAAATATAAAGCTTATTCAACTCAAATTTCATAAATCATAAATAAAGAAATTTGTCTGTAAACCCACTTGCAAAATCATGTAAATCAATAATAGAAAGTAAATCTTTAGGCACAAGAACAAAAAGAGTGTTCTTTCTGAAACCCCACATACCTTGGATTTTGATTTGAAGATGTAGAAACTTGTTGGGAACTCTTCTCACACTTTTAGGCCAAGATTCTTGATGCCTTTGTCTTGGGAAACATAGTTCTTGAACAACTTGGAGAAAGTCATGGAAGTTTCTTTGAATTTCTTGGAAGAGGATTTGTATTTTGGATCTTGTAGAAACCCTAGTTTCTAGGAGATTCATGGAAGATTGGAAGAGAAAGGAGAAGGAAAATGAGTGGCTCTTCTCCACTTTGATATATATAAGACCACATAGGGAGGAATAACTAAAATTCCCTTTTTGAAAAAGCTGAAATTCGCTGATCGGGGTCTGTGACGGTCGATCTGACGGTCCGTCAAGTCTCCTGACGGTCCACCGTATCGTCCGTCAATCGAGTGCAAAAATTGGAACGTTCTTCCTCGACGTGACCGTTGAAATGACGGTCCGTTAGGAAACTGATGGTCCACCAAGTCGTCCATCACTCGAGGGACAGAAATGAGACATTCTGTCTCGACCTGACGGACCCCTTGACGGTCCGTCAACTTTTTGACGGTCCACCAACTTGGCCGTCGCACTATGGCCTGAAAAAGAAGTCACCTCCTTGGCTTGACGGGGCACTTGGCTGTCCACCAGGGACCTGACGGTCCACCAAGTCGACCGTCAAACCTGGGCGATCCGATACCGTTGAGTAAAACGGCCATAACTCACTCATCCGATGTCGGATTTTGATGAAATTGGTATCGATGGAAAGCTTATTCAATGCTCTACATGAAAAAAAGTAGAAATTAGAGAAATAAATATGGTTTAAACATCAATAACTTTGGAAGCCATACATATCCACTCAAAAGATGGATTTAGGCTTAAGAAACGATTGGGGTATTACAACTGTACTCACCCATACTATGCTATTTCAGTGCAGATCCTAGTATAAGTATGGCGTGCGGTATTTAATTTCGTTCTTGTCAGAGTGGGTGATTGAGGTACTGACATGCTCCAGGGTTTCATGGATGACTACAGACCTTCTCATATCTATATAGATGTCTTTAATTATTATCGAGACAAATATTTATATATTTAATACTTTAAAGGTTGTATTTAGATGCTCTACACTTTTGACACTATTTCTTGAAGGTGTTATGGTATCATTTTAGACTTTTGCTTTATTGTATATGTATTGAACTAACTTCGTTCTTAAAGTCTCATTTTGTCTTACTTTATTTATTATTTTTATCCTCTCTCGTTTTGGGTGATTAGCTCATCTACCAATGTTGGATCAGAGTAGATGCCATCATGGCCTCAATTTTTGAGTTGTGACAAATTTGTATCAGAGTGCCAAATTTAAAGCATGAATAATCAATTCAAAACATGGAACAAGTAATTCAATCAGCAACAACTAAAACCCCTTAACCCAATTTCAACAACACAATTTACATCACACGAAAGTCCATTCAAATAATGTCACAATCTATAATTAAAGTTTAGGGAAGAGAAACATTCCTAAAACACACAGAATTTGAAGTTTGGTGCCCGAATGATGAATGCACTGTGAAACTCTTGAATGTTCTTGCGTTTTGAGTTTTAAGAGAGAATGGATGATTTTGATCTTTGACAACTGAAGAAAAGAGGCTTATTTTATGTTTAAAGGTTGTACAAGGGGTAAAAGGACCAAAAGCTACTGACCCTAAGTGAAAAAACTAAACTAGATGAAATTACCACACTGTCGTGGAACACCATTATTGCAGAGGTTATCCTCTATTCCATGCCGATATTGCAGAGGTTAACCTCCGTGACATGGCCTTATCACGGACTGTCACATCCTTGATGTTCTAAAATGACCTCGAACCCCTTCCAAAAATTCCAAAACTTTCTCCAAACACCCTTTTAACATCCCTAACACACTTCAAGTCAAAAATCTATGTTATGTATACGGGAAGGTCAAAAACAAAATGAGCAAAATTTAACAGGGTATTACAGTATCCCCCCTTAGGATCATTCATACCTAAATGATGAGTTAGGATATTTTTAGTATGATAATAGCAAGAATACACCAGAATCAAATGCCATACTTGGAAAGTGACAAGAGGTAAACAAAACTCATACCTTAAGCACTTTTATCCAGCCCGGGGAACAAGAATGGGCATTTGACCTTCATATCTTCCTTAGATTCCCATGTAGCCTCTTCAACTTTTTTGTTTCTCCAAAGGACATTCACCAAGGCTAAATCCTTGGCCCTTAATCCATGAACCTGCCTATCCAATACCTCAACTGGGACTTCCTCATAAGACAATGAATCCGTAACGCCAACATCCTCAATAGGAACTATCAAGAAAGGATTACACACATACTTTTTCAGCATGGACACATGAAAGACAAGATGAATAGAGCCCCAACTTGCAGACAAATCTAACTCATATGCAATATTATTAATTTTTCTCAAAATTTAATATGAAAAAATATAACGCGGGCTAAGCTTCCCCTTCTTCCCAAACCTCATGACTCCTTTCATAGGAGATACCTTCAAGAATACCCAATTATTTACTTCAAATTCCAATTATCTTTGCCTCACATCTGCATAGGACTTTTGGCAACTTTGGGTGGTCTTAAGTCTTTCTCTAATTGCTTACACATTTTCCATGGCTTGGTGAACTAAGTCAGGACCAAACAACCTAGTCTCGACAACTTCAAACAATCCAATAGGAGACCTATACCTCCTCCTATAAAGAGCCTCAAAATGAGCCATCTGAATGCTTAAATGGTAACTATTGTTATACATAAACTCAATAAAAGGTAAATAATCAACCCAACTACCCTTAAAGTCAATTACACAGGCCCTTATAATATCCTCCAACATATAAATAGTACACTCCACTT
Source organism: Capsicum pubescens (assembly GCA_030864215.1). NCBI lineage: Eukaryota > Viridiplantae > Streptophyta > Magnoliopsida > Solanales > Solanaceae > Capsicum > Capsicum pubescens. The sequence goes on from CM061541.1 coordinate 129,063,445, forward strand.
GTCTATCCATTTGAGGGTGGAAAGTGGTGCTAAGGTTCACCTGAGTACCCAAACCTTTCTAAAATAAATGCCAGAAGTGAGATGAAAACTGCGTACCTCGATCTGAAATAATGGACATTGGCAGACCATGCAACTTGACTATCTCCTGAATGAATAGCTTGGCACAATATTCTCATGAGTACTTAGTCCTCACAGGCAAGAAGTTAGTGGACTTAGTTATCCTATCCACAATGAACCAAATAAAACATATTGATTGCGAGACCGAGGAAGACCCATAATAAAATCCATATTGATCATCTCCCACTTCCACATGGGCAACTCTATCTCTTGAGACATGCCACCAGGCTTCAAATGCTCAACCTTAACTTGCTGACAAAACCATGCATTTGGCAATAACTTGCCTCACCCCTCTTCAAATTGTTCCACTAATACATTTTCTTTAAGTCATTATACATCTTCATTAAACCGAGATGAACTGTATATCTAGACTTACGAGCCTCAGTAAAAATCCTTCCCCGCATCCTATCAACAGAAAAAATACACAAAATTTTATGTTACCTCACAATACCATCTCCCCTAATCTCAAAAAGCCATAATCTTTAGCTGACCCATATCATCCTTAATCAGCATAAGTATGGGATCTAAAGCCTGCTTCTCTTTCACCTCAGCACCAAGAGATGATCTAACCACTTCCTAAATAATAACTTCCCCATCTTTCGAGTCCAAGAGATGAAATCCTAAGTTAACCAATCTATGAATATCCTTCGCTAATCCTCTTTTCTCCTTATCACATGGGATAAGCTCCCCATAGAGAACCTGCTAAGAGCATTAACAACAACATTAGATTTACCTGGATGGTAGTGAAGGCTCATATCATAATCCTTAAGTAATTTAAGCTACCTCCTCTGCTTGAGGTTCAATTCCTTCTGCGTGAACACATAGTCTAAGATCTTATGATCTGAATAGATATCCACGTACACACCGTATAGATAATGGCGTCATATCTTCAAAGAAAAAACCACGGTTTCCAAATCTAAGTCCTGAGTCAGATAATTCCTTTCATGATTCTTAATATGCCTGGAAGCATAAGGCACAACCTTACCATGCTGCATCAAAACACAACTGAGTCCCATACTGGATGCATTAAAAATACAACAAAACCATCAGTACCCTCGGGTAGGGTCAAAACTGGTGTAGAAGTCAACTTATCCTTCAACTTATCAAAGCTACCCTCAAAAGCATCAGACCATAAGAACTTAACCTTCTTTTTAGTCAACCTTATCAATGAACCAGTAATAGAAGAGAAACTCTCCAAAAACCTCCTATAATACCCAACAAGCCCAAGAAGTTCCTAATGTCGGTTGGAGTCATGGGTCTAGGACATTTCTTAACTTCTTCAACTTTTTATGGATCCACCTTGATCCCTTCACTAAAAACTACATGGCCTAGAAAAGTCACAACATTCAGCCAAAACTCCCCACTTAGAAGATTTAGCGTACTGCTTTTGATCCTCAAGGGTCTGTAACAAAACTCGGAGGTGATTGACATAATCCTCCCCACTCTTAGAGTACACCAAGATGTCATTAATGAAGACGATAACAAAAAAATCTAGAAACTACTTAAAAACTCAATTCGTAAGATCCATGAATGTAACCAAAACATTAGTCAACTTAAATGACATGACCAGAAACTCATAATGGCCATATGGATTCAAAAAGCAGTCTTGGGAATATCAACTTCCTGAATTTTCAATTGATGATAACTCAAATAAAGATCAATCTTAGAAAAATATCTAGCACCCTGAAGCTGATAAAAAAGGTCATCAATCCTAGGAAAATGGTACTTATTCTTCACTGTCACCTTATTTAGTTGATGATAGACTATACACATCTAAAGGGACCCATCATCCTTTCACACGAAAAGCACATGAGAACCCCACTGAGAAATACTAGGGAAAATGAAACCCTTCTCAAGAAGATCCTTCTATTGCTCCTTTAGCTTCTTTAATTCAACTGGAGCCATTTTATAAAGAGGAATGGAAATAGGATAAGTATTTGGTAGAATATCAATCCCAAAATATATTTCCCTATAGGGATAAATTCTAGGAAGATCATTGGGAAACACTTCATGAAATTCATTACCCACAGGGATAGTTTGCACAAAAGGACTTTCAGAGTCAGAATCCTTAACCCAAACCAGATGATAGAGACATCATTTTTAAATTATTTTTTGAGCTCTAAGATAGAAAATAAACCTCCCTTTAGGTACTAAGGAACTTCACTCTCATTCTAATACCGGTTCATTAGGAAAGTGAAAACTGACCTTTCAAGTCCTACAATCTAGAGAAGCATAGCACGAATGAAGCCAATCCACCCCTAAGAGAACATTAAAATCCTCCATATCCAACTCTATCAAATCCACCAATGTGTCCCTATGAAATATAAACACCACACAATCCCGATAGATTATTCTAGTAACTGTAGAATTATCTACCAGGGCAGACATAGAAAATGTATCAAAAATACTTTTAAGACCAAAACCAAAATGCATAGCCACATAAGGGGTCACATAAAAAAAGGTAGAACCTCGATCAATCAAACAATAAATATCATAGGAAAAGAGTTATAACATACCAGTAACCACATCTGGGGATGCCTCAAATTCCTGGTAGGTAGTAATTACATAGAGATAATTTTGGCCACTGTCGGTACCAGAAGTAGCACCGTTTAGCGTAGAAGCTGAAGAAGTGGCAATCAAAACTTTATAATCCCCAGTAGAAACCTTGTTTGAAGGACAATCCCTCTGTATATGACCCAACTGACCAAAATTATAACACCGATTTGTCCCCTCCTTATAGTAACCACGGTAAAGCTGCCTACAAAAATAAAAAAAAGGATACGATAGGGCAAACTGAGCTCCACTAGTCTGAGACTGGGAACCCTATGCCTTAGGACCATTACTAGCCTAAATATGATTATCGACTTAGGATAGGGGCACTAACAAATGGATAATAATTTCCATTGTGTACGATCTTTCCCACTATTCTACTGACCCCCACCCTACTCTAAATACCAAAACTTCTTGTTCCGTCTCTCTCCCATCTTTGTCCATTTCTTTTTTTTCATCCTCTACCTGCTGCATATAAACCATAAGTATGGAGATGTCCATATCATTGTTCAATATTCCAGCCTTACTCTCCAATACCAAGTCACGAAATAACCCAGAAGCAAACTTCCTCATTTTAGATCTCCGGCTAGACACCAACTCTGAAGCATAGCGAGACAACTGCTGAAATTTCAATGCATATTATTTCACACTCATCTTACCCTACTTCTGATCCACAAACTCCTTATCCTTAGCTTCTCTCAGCTAAAGAAACAAATAATTATGAAAGGTACCAAAAAGTTATTCTAGAATATCGTCTCTGCATAATCAACCCTCAACTTCTCCCACTCCTCATACCATTAATAAGATATATCTTTTAGCTAATATGCAACAAACTCTACACCTTTAAAAATCAATTATATGCATAACTCTAAAAAAATTTATCCATCTCATTAATGAACCGATGTGGATTCTCCTGAACCTTAGAGCCTGTAAAGGTTTAGGGATTCAACCTCATAAAATGGCTAATCCGAGTGACCTCAGATGAATGAGCAACAAAACCAACACGGTTACACTGATGAGACTGTGATGCCACTAATTGGGTAAGAAGATGAATAGACTGGTGGAACTCTACATTAAAAATGTCCCCCTAAGGCGGTTAATACTAAGCATCACCATATCAAGAAGCTCAAGGAGTACTCATAGGGACAGGTGGAACTTAATATGGAGCAGCACAATTAGGAGCAGGGACCTTAGACTGGGTCTGTAGTCCATTCACAGGGCGAGTCCCCTCTACATTATCCTCAAGTGCCAAAGTTCCTAACAGGGTTTGTATAAATATCAGATCTTTGATAAGGCATGATCTGAAACACAAGGGAGCCAGGATTTATAGAAGTTTCATAACACTAGACTCTATAGCCCATAAATAGAAAACAAGAAAGGGAAACATTTCTAAATGCCTTATAGCCTCCTCCTTGTAAGTGTGGTGGGCTATTCACCCATAAAGATGAATCTACTCGACACGAATTTGTGGACACCAAATAACTCTAAATCATGCTCTAATACCTAGCTTGACATGGATCAAACCAGAGGCTAGTCATGACAGTTATCTCAAGCCTACCATGTACCAAAGAGCACCCCCTTAGCCTAACCTAATAGTACAATACAATAATATAATAAAAGATAATAAAAAATAATGATAAAATGGATAGATAATCAAATAACGACTAAGAGTCTATTAATAACTAACCCATATCTATCCTTGAAAGCCTCTAAACTAAAATAACATCTAAGTTGGGACATGCCCTCGACTATGACAAAAAATAATCCAAAACTATTGAATCAATAAATAAAGAATAATGAAATGATAAGGCCTTCCGAAAGATGGAGGTTCACCACTTACATCAACTCAACAGACATGCTTAACTACCTAATATTGCATAAGAGCAACAAAAAAGTCTTTGGATCCCACATTATGAAATGATGTAGCTTATACTAAATCTTGTTTTGATGATGGTCAACTGAAAACAAGGGACTAGGTACCTGGGTCTTCATGGAAATATATAGTTGTCACATGGACTGCACAGTTTTGTCATCTAATGTAACAAATAGTGCAGGTGAGATGTGTACCATTCAAGACACCTGGACTAATTAGATTTTTTTTCTAATCATCATTCTACTATAAATAAAAAATAATGCTTCTTAATTGGTGAGTTTTTGCAAATCATAATATAGAAGAGGGAAATAGGCAAAAACTTAACTTTGCAATATTGCTCAAGTTCATAGTTTTTTGTGCTAAAATAGTGAGTGTTCTTGATTCATGTTTGTCTGTAATAGAATTACTCATGTTATAAGAGTAATGATATTTTTTGTAGGTTCTTGAGAGTGCTTAGGTAGAGTTACCTGAGTTAATATTGGTTAGAGTTAATTAATATTGAGGTGAGTTCTTGGTAGAGTTGTCAAGGTAGGTTTGTAATAGAGTTGTTACAAACTGGTTGAGTCTAGATTTTCCTCCCTTGAGCAAGGAGGTTTCTACGTTATATCTTTGTTTTCTTTAATTTCCAATAAAGTTTTAGTTTTTTACTGTTTACTGTTTGATTGCCTATGTCTGAATTTAAGGGACCTGATCCCTTATAGTGTGGTCCAACCCCCTACATTTCAAAAATTGGTATCAGATCAAGAATACTCTAAAAGGTTCATACTTTGATTTGGTTATCATAGTTTCTCCACCTAATCTAGAAGAAGGGAAATCTACTACTAGACCACTCTGCTTTAATGGGCAGTTTTATGAGAGGTAGAAAAAAAAGATGTATGACTTCTTATGGCTGAGGATAGTGAACTGATGGATGTCATACTTGATGTTCCCCATATACCTATAAGAGAGGTCAACGAAAGAGACATAACTGTAATGGTTTTTAAAATCAAGAAAGAGTATGATGATGAAGATAGAAAGAAATTTGAGAAGAATTATAAGGCAAAGAAATAGCTTGTCTATGGCATATGACTTAATGAGAATAACAAGATTTCTTCTTGTGAAAATGGTAAGGAAATCTAGGAATGCGTAAAGATAGATCATGAAGGAACCACTGATGTGAAGGATTAAGAAGTTGATATATTGACTACTCAATATGAAACATTCACAATGAAAGAAGGAGAAAATATCCAAAAGATGCACACCAGATTCGCTTCAATCACCAATGAGTTGACCTTCTTAGAAGAAGTAATTCCTTTGTACACAAGGTGAGAAAAATTTTGGGGGTTCTACCTAAATCTTGGGAAGGTAAAGTGGATTCTATCAATGAGATAAGAACCTGAAAACTCACACTATGGATGAACTTATTGGTAATCTGATGACACATGAACTCAAGAAGCAGCAAGGGAAAAAGAATAAGGAAGTAAAAAAGGAAAAATCTCTGGCATTGAAGGCTTCTAAGTCAGATTCAAGTAAAGAAGACACTGATGTTGCCTATTTGTCAAAAACAATTGTTAGAGCAATGAAGAAGAGTGTCCAGTTTCAAAGAAGAAGAAGTAGAAGCAAAAAAGGAGGCACTGTTGAGGTTTGTCACAAATGTGGAAGTCATGAGCATTTTATTAAGGACTTTCAGTGATCAAAATGGATTATCAAGAATATCTTAAGACTAGAGGTGACAAAGGAAAGAATAGAGACCTGGGTTCCGATAAAATCAAGAAGAAAGGTTGCAGCTAATTATGCAGTGAAGAAGGCCCTAGAAGTATGGGGAGATTCCTCTAGTGAATTTGATGAAACTAAAAAGGCTGAAGATGTGCCTATTCTAGCTTTGGAGGAGTGTAAAGTTACCTATGATTCCTTATTTACTTTTATGGGAAATATAGAAGATGAAGAATAAAATAAGTAAAACTTTTTAACATCAAAGAAAATTTAGATAATTACTCTACTAGGAAGAAAAACAAGGTTGCAAATGTGTTGATTGATTCTATGTGTAAACTGACTGCTGAGAAATATGATCTATAAGAGAAAGTCAAAAATCAAGAGCTTGAATTGATTGATTTAACTCTTCAGATATTTGAAATAGAAGAATTGTACACGAGGTTGAAATATGAGAATCTGAATTTATTGAGTAAACTGGAAAAAGTAAATGATTTTGATGATAAAAGGGAAGAAAAAGCTTCAAGGCTTCAAGTTGAGCTTGAATAAAAATTGAGAGATTCTATGAAGCACCTCATGAATGCATTCCATAAGAATGAATAATTAGAAAGGGACTTGGTCTGTATAAGAGAAGATCTTAACAAATCCCTAAAATGGACCACATCCTCTCAAATTCTTTCTAATTTAACTGATTAGGGAGTGAATAATGGTAAGGGCCTTGGGTATCAGTATAAAACCCAATCAATTGGGTCTCAAAGAAAGGATGATAATGGTGTTAGAAACAAGGTCCAAAAACCTCTATGAACTCATTATGGAAGAGATGGGTATTTGAAGGAAAACTATCAAAGTTGGAATAGAGCTAAAATGAGTAGTGCTATACATACAAGAGGAGAATTCTTATCCTATGGGTTTCATATCCTTAAAAATATGAAAAAGAACTTTATACCTAGATGGGAAAAGAAAGATTTAATCATACCCTTGTCTTCCCTCAAGTGGGTCCCCAAATCCAGAAAATGACTATGGTTGTAGAATAGATGAGGGGAATGTAGCCAGAACTGGTGTATGTATAGTGGATTTTCAAAGCATATGACTAAAAGGACTAACTGTGTTATCTCTCTCAATACACTTCAAGGTGTAGGTATCTCAATAAGAAATGTTAAAAAAGGTTGTTTTCATGGTTTTGGAAAGATTGGAAAATCACCTGGTCAGGAAATAGAAGATGTGTACTATGTGAATGGTCTCAAGTACAATTTTCTAAGTGTGTCTCAAATATGTGACAAAGGTAATGAAGTAGAATTCTTATCTAATGGTTGTACAGTATTAAAACTGAAGTCTGGAATGGTTATTCTTAAAGGAAAAAGGTTCAAGAATATGTATGTGGTTGATTTAGAGTCTGTAGAAGTTGGGGAATTACTTTGCTTAAGTGCTCAAATTTAGAATGCTAATTTATAGCACAAAAGACTGGGACATGTAAGTTTCTCTTTCCTAAATAAGTCAATTTCAAAGGACCTGGTCTATGGCATGCCAAAGCTGAAATTTCTAAACAACAAGGTTTGTAATTCCTGTGTTAAGGGAAAACAAACTAGGTCTTACTTTAAGTTAAAGAAATAGGTTCACTTGGACAATGTTCTTGAGAACAAAGGACTAAACCTATGAAGTTCTGGTTACTTTTGCCAAGCAAGTTCAAATGAAGCTAAATTTCAAGAATTTTCAATTCAAATTTGGTCATGAAACCGAATCTAAGAACTCACAAGTTGAAATATTTCGTGCTAAAAATAAATTCAGTCATAACTTCTCTACCCCAAGGACTACTCAACAAAATAGATATGTTGAAAGAAAGAATAAGGATCCTCATAGATATTGTCACGACTATACTTATTGATAGTGGGTTACCCATTAACAAGAAAAATATATAGATTTTTCAACAAAAAGGAACTCTATGTGTTGAAGAGAATGTGCATGTGGTCCTTGACAAGTCAGGAAAAATGGTGAATCTAGGTGATGATGAAGAATCATAATTTGAAGAATTCATTCCTATTTAAAGGGATGATATTGCTAGAGATAATGATCAAGCAGTAAATGATACAGATGAGAGTGATGGTGATCCAAGATCTCAGTCATAAAACCTATCTCCAGTTAAAGAACAACAAGAAGGGTCCATTCAAACTCCTCAGGAACCTAGTCCTAGTGAAATTAATCTCAAAAGATCAAACCAGAGGGTCAGATCTTCTCACTCCCTTATTGTCAATTGACCTCAGGATAATGGAGTCCAAACAAGAGCTCAAACCAGAAATTTCATGATATTTCAGCTTTCTTACCTAAAATTGAGCCTAAAAATGTGAAAAAAGAGTAGAAAAATGCCGACTAGATTAAAGCAATGAAGGAGGAGCTTCAGAAATTTGTAAGAAGTTATGTCTGGGACCTAGTCCCCAAACCTATTGACAATTTTTTTTTGGAATGAAATGGTCTACTAAAACAAACAAGTTAAGGCTAGAATTGATCAAATTAACCTGACCTATATGATAAATCAGTCTTTCTTTCTAAAATTGGTTATGATAGGGAAACAAGTATCCTTGGTAAAGTAGGTACATATTGGTCTAACTCAATACCATACCTTTATAGGTATACATCCATGGGAATAACTTTGGAAGATATTAGATGTGACTTCAAAAATTTGAGGATTCTCTCAAGAAAAAAAGGGACCCGGTCCCATCACTCAGGTTAGTGCCAAAACTGAGTACATCAAAAATCGTAGAAATCTGTCTAAAATGCCACGTGTCCTACCTTCTCTGAGTAAAATCTGTCAATTCTCTAGTGAGATGAAGAGTCCCACCAATTATCACTACACATGTCATTTCATTTAAAAGAGGTCTAAGTGACAACAATCACTTTCTTTAAATACAAATTTTAAATATCTCTTAATTTATTCTCTTCCAAATTATCTCGTCTTCTTCCTTAATTCACTCATTATCTCAGAATTAAGCCTCTTCTATCCACTCTTTTACAAAAAGCTTCCAAATGGCTGAAAGTTCTACTCCCTCATGCCCCACTAAAGAATAAAAAATTCATCAAACATCATCTTTTCTAACTAAAACTCCCAAAATTGAACCTGTTGATATTTTTGTGTCCAAAATAGTAGAAGATCTTCTTTTAATCTTCCTCAATAATTAAAAAGTGTTTTACCCACCACTCCAACCCTTGAAATTCCAAACATCCCAAATGAACCCATTTTAGAAGAAACAAATATCATGGAAACCCTTGTTAAGTCTGCCATGGTGAGGGATCTAAATCAAGGATTTAGTTCACCCATTGAGCATGAAGTATCTCAACCTAAGATTCCTTCTTCCTCAGAAAAACCAAAATTGCCAAAAAATTTAGAATTACTTGAAGTACCTGGTTCTCTTACTTCCTCAGAGTCAAACCTTATTTTTGCTCAACTGTACAATAAAGAAATACCTGTAAGAATATCTGATCTTTCCAGTCGTGAGAACTTGGTAGATGAAAACATACTTCTACTTGCAAGTTATCTTCTTGGTATGAAAGAATAGGTAGTAAGTAAAAAGAATGATATCTCAAAGAAAGTAGAGTTTATGCAACCTCTAAATGAGGAGGATAAAGTGGGTGATGAGGAATTACCTCTAAGTTGGTTAGTTAAAAAGCAGAAGGGTAGTAAAGTTAAAGATAAGGTGATGAAATCTAGCATGAAGGTTATTAGAACACTCTACTAGGAGTTCTAAGAAGAAATTCATGGGGGATACTATAAAGGTTAGCAAATCTTCTACTGCTAGAAGAAGGAGACTTAAGAAAGCTAGTGTTGTAGAGGATAAAAACGTGGAAGTTGTGGATGTTGGAGAGGGAGAGGATGTTGATCTTGATGTTGCTATTGTAATTGAAAAGAGAAGAAAAGAAGTCTGTGTTGAACAAAGAACCATGTCTTTTACTTTAAAGTCTAGATGCTCTGCTGGGATAAAACAAAAACACATTATAGTTAAAAGGAAAAAGAAAGTCTCTAAGTGACCTGGTCCCAAAAAGACAGAAGCCGCAGAAGAGGAACCAATCAGTGGTTCTAAAGGAAGAAAGAATGACGAGGAAAAAAAGTTTGTTTCCACAGAAAAGAGAAATGAATTGTTGAAGTCTCAAAAATTTTGAATGGAAGAGTATTTGATCCCATAATTCTTGAAAAACCTGGAATGACTGAGCCAATAGAGTATGTGAAATATCATGGGTGGTTGCATCTTGTACGGACCAGTTCACTCTGTATATGAAGATGAAGTAAGATAGTTTTTCTACCTTTCTAAATTTTCTGAAGATGGAGACAGCCTGATTGCATTGGTTCAAGAAAAGAAAATTAATTTGGATGAAAAAGCTCTTAAGAAAATTCTGGATGTTCCCGTATGGGTGTGAGGACTGTTTCAATGCAACAACCCTCAACTGAATTTATGATAGATACCTCAAAGGTAGGAGGAGCTTCTGTGGTTGGAGTAAGGAAGAAGTTTCTCAAGGGAGAATTCCAATTAGTGTTTGAATTTGTCAATATGGTAATGCTTTCAAGATCTGAGAAAAAATGATTTCTTTAAGTATAGAACTGTATATAATAGAGTGTCTAATCAAGTTTGAGCTAGTAAATCTACCTTCCCTAATGATTCAGCAGATGCATAAAGTAATCCATGAAAAGGATGAAAGACATGGTATGCATTATGGATACTTTTTGAATAAGATGTTTAGTTACTTTGGGGTTGTCAGTGCAAAAGGAACTCTAGGAATAGCAAAGAAAATGTTCACTCTAACTACCTTGGTGGAAAATGAGTGTGCTAAAGGAAAAACTGGGACCATGGCCCAGGTATCAGAATTGTTGGTAGTTCAAGAGAAGTTGAGTATGGAATTGGAGGAAATGAGAGTTTCTATGGCTGGTAAAGATGCTAAAATACCTTACTCTGAATTTGGAAATTCAACAAATATCATCAAAGGGAACAGGTTCTAATGAACCACTGAGTGAAGAAAATATAGATCTGAAGAAAAAGGTTTTCGAACTTACTGCAAAGGTCCATAGTCTGAATGCTGAAGTAAAGGACCTAACTAAGCATCTATTGGATTCTCATACTACTGCAAGTGCAAGAATAGAGATGCTTCTATAAACCTTTTCCCCAAATCTTTTTCTACCTAAGCCCTGTCTCTATTACTCTTTAGTCTTTCTTGTGTCTGTCTCCTATCCTTGTTCCATGTGTGGCTATTTGAAGTCAGATGTTTTATGTTATCTTGGTACAATATAATGGTACTTAACCTATCTCTTATTAATAGAATCCTTTTTTTTTGTGTGTTTCCTCTGTCTCTTCTTTATTTATAAAGTTATTCTTCATGATAATGTAACCCAGTGGCCATGAGTTAACTAACCTTTGCTTATTTTATGCTTGGTTTAATGTTATCACTTTTTAACGATTCTAAAAGGGGGAATACTGAATTTATGTGGTAGGGACCAGGTGTGTGTTGCATGATAATGTGTTAGGGACTAGGTACCAAGAAGGTGTATATGTATTGAATACAATGATGGCAATATGGACAGAAGGAAAAAGTTTAACTATTAAATGTGATGGGTGCATGTGATAACTGGAAAAATGAACTGAATGAACATTGTTGAGTATAGGTATATTGACAGGGAGAATAGTGAAATGAATTTTGATGCCAGTTAACAACAAGGGACCAGGTCCCTAAATTGCATGATATATTGACAGTAGGAAACATGGTGCATAGTCATAAGGGGGACATTCATCGACAACAGTGGTAATCACTATGGATGAATAAGGTGAATGAATTTGATGATCCAAGTTATGTGGTCAAGTTTTGTGGTTTGTCATCATAAAAAAGGGGGAAATTGCTAAGTCGTGTTTTGATGATGATTAACTAACACCAAGGGACTAGGTCCGTGGGTCTTCATGGAAATATACAACTGTCACATGGCCTGCACAGTTTTGTCATCTAATGTAACAAACTACGCAAGTGAGACGTGTACCAATCAGGACACCTGGCCCAGTCTAATTTCTACCCTAATTATATTCCACTATAAATAGAAAAGAATGCTTCTCAATTGGTGAGTTCTTGCAAATCAGAACATAGAAGAGGGAAATAGGCGAAAACTCAACTTTTCAATATTGCTCAAGTTCATAGTTTGTGTCTGTGCTTAAATAGTAAGTGTTCTTGATTCATGTTTGAGTCTTTAATTAAATTACTCCTGTTATAAGAGTAATTCTCTTTTCTTTGTGTTCTTGAGAGTTCTTAGGTAGAGTTACCTGAGTTGATATTGGTTAGAGTTAATCAATATCTAGGTGAGTTCTTGGTTGAGTTGTCAATGTAGTTTGGAATAGAGTTGTTACAAACTGGTTGAACCTAGAGTTAGGTTCCATTTGAGTCTGTAATCAAGAGGTTGATTATAGTGGATTGTTGAGTGTTTGTAAGGGCAAGCCTTGTTTTTTCCTCCTTTGACAAAGGAGGTTTCCACATTAAATCTATGTGTTCTTTAATTTCCAATAAAGTTTTAGTTTTCTACTAATTTATTATTTGATTGCCTGTGTCTGACTCTAAGGGACATGGTCCATCATAGTATGGTGCAACCCCTTCACGTTTCAACAGCACCCTAGGATAGTCAGTGGGATAAGCACTACCATGTAACTCAGGGAAAGTGATAACACAATGCCATGTCTAAAATCAGGCAAAACCACATGCACACATTCATATATATATATATATACATATATATATATATATATATATATAAGATGTCGGGATAGGGTAAAGGTCATGAACATGAGAGTTTTAAGACCATTTACCTGGAATGTATAGCTTGATCCATCCTAATGGCACCCTTGGGCTATATGGGTTCAGCTTCCCCTGTTGAAAGTGCTCCAGTGCATGTTCGATACACTAACAAAAGAAAAACTAAAGCAACAATGGGCAATAGCCGTCCCAAATATATAAATCAATTGTGTGTCAAGCACACGGTCATATAGACCTCGAATGCAGACAAACGTGGTTTCCAGTGTTCATCTCCTCGGGACTTACACTTTACGGTAAGCAACACAGCCTTCTATAAGCCCAAATTAAAATCGCTTTTCACATAATTACAACCATTTACCCAAGAGTCATTCATTATGGAATTTACCACTTGGTATCTCCATACCAATATGCTTGAAAGCTAAATTAAACATGCCAAACCAGTCCACATAACCACATTGACTCCCAAGTTCCATTTAACTCCAAATTGTGGCCACTAAAGCCATCCAAATCCATTTTTATATCCATTTATCCATTAATGCAATGTATTGGGTTCAAAAGCAAGTTAAACCATTTAATTTTCCATAATAAAAATCAAATATACAAAGTGGGTTGAGGTTTATGCCATTCCAAGCCAAAATTCATCCAATTTGGGGAAATCCATGTCCGCAATTCCAACTATTTAAATAATGTATCAATTCAGTCCCAAAAACAATAATTTAAAGCATGAATAATAAACTCAAAAATGGGACAAGTAATTCAATCAACAACAACCAAAACCCCTCAACCGAATTTCAAAACCACAATTTAAATCATATAAAAATTCATTCAATTCATGCCACAATATAAAACTAAAGTTTAGGGAAGAGACACATGCCTGAAACACACAAGAATTTGAAGTCAATTTGAAGCTTGGAGCCCAGATGATGAATGCATTGTGAAACCCTTGAATGTTCTTGGGTTTTGAATTTTAAAAGAGAGTGGATGATTTTGATCTTTGAAAACTAAAGAAAAGAGGCTTATTTTATATTTAAAGGTCATACAATGGGTAAAAAGACCAAAAGCCCCTCACCCCAAGTGAAAAAAACAAAATTGTATAAAATTAACATACTGGCGTGGCACGCTATTATTGTAGAGGTTATTCTCTATGCCATGCTGATATCGCAGAGGTTAAGCTCCATGATACAACCTTATCATGGACCCTCACTGCCTTGAGGTCCCAAAATGACCTCGAACCCCTTTTAAAAATTCCAAAACTTTCTTCAAACACTCTTTTAACATTTTTAAATACAATTCAAGTCAAAAAGTAATGCTTATGCTTGTGGAAAGGTCAAAAATAAAATCATCAAAATTTTATGGGGTCTTACAAGTAGTCTCATGCATCCATATCTATCTTCGAGAGGTTATAGGATGTCTTTCAAAAGAACTTCTCTAATTTGATTTTGTGTCATGTGGGTACCCAATGTTCTAAACTTATAATCCATTCCTTTCTTATATATGGTGAAGACTAGATCCTGGAATGCTATGGATACTGAGCCAACAACTAATATAGAAACCTCAGTCCGAGGGTGAGGCAGGGGTCATGGTCGACCCGGAGGTAGAGGACAAGCATGAAGAGCTACACCATTCAGAGGATATGATAGGGAGACCTTTCTAGATTATGAGGTTGAGTATGATGAGGGTAACTATCAGACAAGATGTTCGAGGCTAGCTCAAGTCCTACAAGGCTTAGTTGACACCGCAGTGCTATAGGATCTGTTAATTTACCTCTTGAGTTATTTGGATGGTGTTCCTTTGATCAAACCAGGTATTTTTTAGACTTCAAGTGGGTTTCCACCATTAGTACCAACTTCTACTTATGGCTTTTCTACTTTAGGGGTACGACTATCATCTATGGTATTCATTGCCTGCCAGATTTACTATTCCTCCAGTTGCTTTAAGCAGTGTGGTGTCTTCTTATTATTAGAAGAGTTTTGAGAGGTTATCCTCTTGGATCCTTCTTAGTCCAGGGGTGTGATTGGCGAGGATGCCTATAAGTTTTTGATTGACTGCCAAGAGAAGTTACATTATCTTAGATCTCTTGAGTCTTACAGAGTTTCTTATACTACCTATCAAGTGACAGATGTGGCTAGACATTGGTCGAGATTTCTTTGCAATTATAGGACACTAGGTTTGCCTATCACGACCCAATTTATAAGTATTGATGATGCCTAATTAATCCGCCAGTAGGTAAGACAAACCATAACCCGGATAATGAGCAATGAGCTAATTTTCCAAAAAGGATGAAAATTAGCAATTCAACACTTATAATAAGGGCAAGGAAATAGATAAAATCCAAGGCAGATAAAATACAAAAAACCATCCGACGACCTAGTAGTGTCAATACAAGAGCAGCTACAAATATACTACAAGTTCTGAACTAGTCAATAGAAGTTGTCTCGAAAAAAAAAGACTAGACATATATAAATAGAAGAAAAAAAGGGTAACTCTGACTCCAAGAACTCGCCCAATCTCTGAAATCTTATCATAACATGAACGTCAAATCAGCCGTGACAACTAGTACTCAGATCTACACTAGAAAGGTATAGAAGTGTAGTATGAGTACCAAAACCACAGGTACTCAGTAGACATCATCAGCCGATTGAGCTAAATCATGATTTGGATACAATAAAATGCAAGATGAAATAAGATAAGTCAAAGTAAAAGAGAAAACCTAGAAATAAACTCCAACACTGCTGTGAATAAATGAATAAATAAATTAGAGATAATAACGTAAAGATCATACGATTATATCTACTAAATTAGCCCCCATAAACCAATAAGCATGAAAAAGTAAATAACCCAACATAGGCCCTCATAAGCCTAAGGGTACAATCAAAGAAAAGTAAATAACCGGGTAACCATAGTCTACCAACTATCCTGCCATGGACAAAAATCCAACTATACCATATCATATTATAGCCAACTCTCAGTTGCAAGACGTGAACCGGTGCTTATATCCTAAATATCATTATCAATTGCAGGACTTGAACCGGTGCTCATATCATCAATATAATAATCAATTGCCGGACTTGAACTAGTGCCCATATCATTGATATCATATTAAATTGCCGGACTTGAACCGTGCCTATATTAAAAATATCATAATCAATTATTGGACATAAACGGGTGCCCATATCATCAATGTAATTAAATGATCGAGTTATACCATAAATAACATCATCTCCCAAAATAAAACCATTAAGTATCTAATATTCTCAATCTCATCATAGATGATTTGAAATACAAAACAAGCATATAAAGGTCTACCAAAACTAGCTCATCTTGGCCTAAGGCGGGATGGAAGGACCCATTTCTAATCCTCAAATCAATTATAACGAAAATTCTACCCCAGACTAGACTAATGTATGTAAATCCACTTCTAGATATTAAACAGGACTCAACTAGCCCTAAGATAGAAATTTTACCAAAAACATGAGCAACTAAGTCAATTATGCCTAAATTAAATATTCAAGATAGCCTAAATAATCTGACTAACCAAAATATTGAAGATAATATCACCAACACCAAAATCTCATCCCAAATCTAACATAGTATCATAATTATACTACAAACTAGATCAATCTATGAAGAGGGCAAACCTAGCCTTCCTAGATGCTGGAAAAAAGCCTAAAGAATCTGTTAAACCACTAATTTTCTGTAATACCCCGCATGTTTCTAAGCTAGGAAGTGAATAAGTTTTCCTACGTATGAAACCTCCTATCCTGTGAGTAGCATTTTAGTGCATGACTTACAATGAATATCCTAGAGATAGGATAGCTTGCGATGTCTTAAGCCTACTCATATAAGTTGCTTAGAGTGATGCAAGCTAAGAGTTTTTTGAATCCATCAAGTCTTAGTGTTCGATTTTGCAAGGGTCATCTTTGAACAAGAATAACGTGATTTATATGTGACATTTTGGAAGATTTAGACCCACCAAATTGTATAAAATCGAATTAGCTTTCCAACAATACCAATTTCATCAAAATCTGACACCCGGGCAAGGAGTTATGGCTTTTCAAAGTAGAATGCATCGCCTAACCAATCGCACATGGCCATTGGAAAGCATAGGCGATATCATATGCGGCGCCTATGTAAATATAGGCGATATCATATGTGGAGCGTATGTAAATATAGGCGATATCATATGTGGAGCGTATGTAAATATAGGCGATATTATATGCGGCACCTATGTAAATATAGGCGATATCATATGCGGCGCCTATGTATGATTTCAGCCACGAAAACACTTAGTTTTTGAGTTATTTCGAGGGTAGTTAAGTCTTTTAACACTCCTTACATGTCCCTAAACCTAACCTAACGAAATTTATAGATTCTAAACACATTACAACCCTATTAACATCTCAAAGTTCATTATCTAAGTGCACCATCGGAGAAAAAAAACTAGGGTTGCACAATCAAGCTTGAAGATCAAATTTCAAGGAAATTTCTTCGTCAATCATCAAGAACCTCCCTTCCAAGGTATGCGTAGTGTTCATACATGGATTCCATTCGTCCGTGGAGTTCAAGAATCAATATTTAAAATACAAAACCTTGGTTGGTTGTGATGATATGATCATACCCATGTTGATGCTTGTCTGTTTTGCTATATAATAGTATCGTGACTGTATATCTCAAGAAAGTTATGTTGTTAGTTGAAAAACATGATATTTATATGGATTGATAGAATGCAAGTATGAAATCCACCTATGCCTTAAAGAATGCATGCAAGGTGTTCTATAAAATGCCTAGTATGTTAGAACTTCATATTTACATGTTTTCATGATATCTAAATAACAACTTCATGTTAGTCATACACTCCAATATGAATTTCCATGCAAATTATGTGTTGTTATTGTTGTGGTATAAAGCATGTATGATAATGGATATATAAATTATGTACACAAAAATGTATCCATGCTTTTCCTATCATGTTTGAAATGTTGAATAAATATATGAAGTATACTATCCCCTGCTTATGATATTGTGAATTGTGGACTCAAATCTTGTGATAAAGTCATGTCATGTGTGTCAGTTTCCTTCTATCGAGTCCTGGGGGTATTCGTACTTGAAAACTATAACTATGTGCCTAGAGCCATGTCATGTTTCACGATATCCAAACTTAAGCTATGATTCCATAGACTTCAGTCAGTCATGTGACTCAGGAAAACCTCATGATCTCAGTCACTTGTCAGACATCAGTAATATTCCGCCAGTCAATGAAATTCAGTAAGATTAAGTTATGTATAGTCAGTTATTCATGTCCAGTCCCTCCAGATGGGAGTAGAGGTTAGCACCGAGCGAACCCAAGGAAGGGAACTCACCCGCCAGTTCAGGGTGTGATTCTTAGAAGCAGTCCTTATGTTCCAGAACTACGTAGCCAGCATAGGTTGAGACATCTTAACCTGTCCGATTAGGATTGATGAGGTGGTTTAACTTGTCAATTTAGGGTTCCCACCATTCTCATTTAGTACCTTCCAGATAAGGGTCACTCACAAGCTATCCTTACCCGTGACACGGTATTGATACCCCTCCAGTCGGGGTAGAAATTGGACCCCAGCTTAGCCATAATGGCATACATGGGGCATGTCGGTTAAACACTACCTCCCATAGTTTCAATATCAGTCTCAGTAAAAAAACTCAGGGCGTTCTTCAGATTTCAGTATATACAGGACTGTCAGATACAGTCGTTATGTTCTTCAGATTTTATTTTATACAGGACTATTAGATATAGTAATCCATGTTATCAGTTTGCAGTATCAGTCATGACAGTTATCAGTAAACCATGTATTAGCTTACGGGTCTTGCTATCCCGCATTCATGATCCCGGTTTCTATATATGTATGTTTGCACTCCCACGTTCATATTAGTTAGTCAGTGTTGTTCATGCATGAAACCCTTTATGCTCATCCTACCTTCCTCGTATACTCAGTACTCCAGTTCTACTGACGCATTTATGCTATGGTGCTTTCTTTTCATGCTACACTATAGGTTCCGAGACACGAGCTCCATCCCAGCAGTAGCAGTAGCATTCCAGTCGCACAGACACAGTGAGTCCTCATTGATTCGAGGAAAATATGATTTGATACATTTATTTATTTCTTCATTTTAGTTTTACAGAGTTAGTTGGAGACATGTTCCTTCAACTTCTTATTCTGATAGTTTAGAGGCTTTTAGATTTATGTTCAGATTTACGTTCAAACTTAGCTTTCAGATTGAGTTGTTTTGGGTATTTTCACCCACATGGACGTTATTATTTTCAGACATGGTTTTATTCAGTTAAACCTTATGGCCTTACAGTTTTACGTATTCCGCATTATTATATCATGATTTTCAGTATACAGGTACAGATATTTGTCATGGGTTAGCTTGTGGTCCATTGGGGTCATGAGCACCGTGTAGCGTTCCGGTTCAGCAAATTGGGGCATTACAAACTTGGTATCAGAGCCTAAGGTTCAATAGAGTCCTAGGAATTCTGAAAGCCACATCTAGTAGAGTCTTGTACATGGGTGTGTTGCGCGCCACATTTATGTACAAGAGTCTATAAGATGTTTTAGGAACATTCCCCTTTCTTCAGTATTCATGTCATTCTAGTGAGAATAATCACAAGTTAAACTCTCAGTCAAATCCATTTTTCTCTTATTTTAGACCATAGCCCCAAAGAGAAGAAACCAGCCAGCTCCTCAGCCTGAAAATCCTTTGGGCGAACATGTTTCCCATACGGAGTTTAGAGCCGCATTTACCACACTTACTCAGTCCATGACTGCACAAAATGAACGTACACCAGTTATTCTAGCCAATGCAGTGGCCAATCCCATAGCAGCTAGGGTTTGGGACTTCACCCGGATGAACCCTCCATCTTTCCATGGGTCTAAGTCTAATGAGGACCCTCAGGAGTTCATTGACCAAGTCCAGAAAGTCATTGACATCATGGGTGTTACTTCTATTAAGAGTGCCGAGCTAGCCTCTTACCAGTTACAGGATGCTGCTCATGATTGGTACAAATAGTAGAAGTCTGAGAGGTTAGATAATGCAGGTCCTATTGAGTGAGAGGAATTTGTCACAGCTTTCTTAGACAGATTATTTCCCCAAGAGCTGAGGGAAGCCAAAGTTCTTGAGTTTATCAACCTCAGGTAGGGGAATATGATGGTTAGGGAGTATTCTCTCAGATTTACTTAGCTAGCCAGGTATGCTCCTCATGTGGTTGTAGACAATAGGGCTAAGATGAGCAAGTTCGTGTCAGGGGTCAACGATAGCATGGTAAATAAGTGTAGGTATACGATGCTGATCGGTGATATGACCTTAGCCAGACTCATAACCCATGCCCATCAAGTAGAAGAGTAGAAGGTTAAGACTAGGGAGAGGCAGAACAAGAGAGCAAGGTCAGGTAACTTCAACTTTTCTCACCCGAAGTCAGATGGAGGAAACCGTTCACAGTTTCGCTCCAAGTCAGCCGTTCCAGCCCCTTCCTCTACCAGCGCTCCAGTGCCAAAGTTCAGAGATGGCAACGAAGACAAAGATCCAAGATCTAAATCTTAGGGCAGTGTTAGCAGTGCCCGAACGAATCCCCTTTGTCAGACTTGTGGTAAGAACTACAAGGGAATTTGCAGAGCCGGTAGTGATGTCTGTTTTGGTTATGGCAAACCAGGCCACAGGATTAGGGAGTGTCCGCAGTCAAGTCTTCAGGGTTAGCAAAATCATTCTGCAGCTCAGTTCGGTCGCCCAAACCAGTAGGGTGCCGTTTCCAGTGCTACCAGTTGGCAACGCCCAAACAGACTCTATACTCTTTAGTCCCGGTAGGATCAGGAAAATTTTCCTGATGTCGTTACTGGTACGTTACAGATTTTCTATGTTCATGTTTATGCTTTGCTAGACCCAGGTGCATCCTTGTCTTTTGTTACTCCATACATAGCAGGCAATTTTGGAATCAGTCTTAAAATTCTAGCAGAGCCCTTTTCAGTCTCTACCCCAGTGGGTAAAACCATCATAGACCGATGGGTATACAAGAACTGCCCGGTTATGATATATCAGAAATCCACGTCAGCAGATTTAGTTGAGTTAGAGATGACTGATTTTGATGTCATTCTCAGTATGGATTGGCTTCATTCCTTCTATGCCATAGTCGACTACAAAAATAGGATAGTTTAGTTTCAGTTCCCAAATATGCCCATCCTAGAGTGGAAGGGTAGCATTTCAGCGTTCAGGGGTCAACTTGTTTCCTACCTTCGGGCAAGGAAAATGATTTCTAAGGGGTATGTGTATCATCTCGTGCATGTTAAAGATTCCAGTTCTGAATCTCCCAGTCTAAAAATAGTCCCAGTTGTTAATGAATACTCAGATATCTTTCCCGAAGATCTTCCAGGCATTCCTCCCGAAAGGGAAATAGACTTCGGCATAGACCTTCTTCCGGATACTTAACCTATTTCTATTCTACCATACAGAATGGCACCAGTAGAACTCAAGGAACTGAAAGATCAGTTGAAGGATCTCTTAGATAAGGGATTCATTAGACCCAGCGTTTCCCCATGAGGTGCGCCAGTATTATTCGTGCTCAAGAAAGACGGTTCTCTCAGGATATGTATTAATTACTGTCAACTCATCAAGGTCACGGTCAAGAACAGATATCCTCTTCCCAAGATTGATGATCTATTCGACCAACTTCAGGGTGCCAGTTACTTCTCCAAGATAGACCTCAGATCAGGCTATCATCAGCTCAGAGTTAGAGAATGTGACATTCCAAAAACAGCTTTCCGTACTTGGCATGGTCACTTCGAATTTTTAGTCATGTCATTTGTTTTTACCAATGCCCCTGCAGCTTTCATGGATTTGATAAACCGTGTGTTCAAGCAGTACTTGGACATGTTTGTCATAGTCTTTATAGATATATTTTGGTCTATTTTCGCACAGAGCATGATCATGCAGACCATCTCAGGATTGTTCTTCAGACTCTCAGGGATCACCAGTTATTCGCTAAGTTCAGCAAGTGCAAATTTTGGCTAAGATCAGTAGCATTCCTTGGCCATATTATTTCTGGTGATGGCATTAGAATAGATCCTCAGAAAACTGAGGTAGTAAGAAACTGGCCCAGACTCGTATCTCCATCAGATATCAGGAGTTTCTAGGGTTTGGCTGGCTATTACAGATAATTTGTCGAGGGATTTTCTTCTATTGCATCTCCCATGTACAGGTTGAATTAGAAGAAGATTAAGTTTCAGTGGTCAGATTCATGCGAGAAGAGCTTTCAAGAGTTGAAGACTCGACTCACCTCAGCTCCAGTTCTATCTCTTCCAGATGGTTCAGACTATTTTGTAGTCTATTGTGATGCATACAGAGTAGGTTTAGGTTGCATCCTCATGCAGCATGGTAAAGTCATAGCCTACGCCTCCAGACAGTTAAAGCCACATGAGAAGAATTATCCTACTCATGATCTTGAGTTAGCAACTGTAGTTTTTACCTTGAAGATTTGGAGGCATTATCTCTATGGAGTTCATATAGATGTCTTCACAGACCATAAAATCCTCCAGTATGTCTTTTCCCAGAAAGATCTCAATCTTCGTCAGAGAAGGTGGTTAGAGCTCTTGAAGGATTACGACATGAGTATTCTTTATCATCCGGGCAAGGCCAATGTTGTGGACAACGCTCTCAGTAGACTCTCCATGGGTAGTATTTCTCATGTTGAGGGTAGCAAGAAAAAGATGGCTCAGGAGATCCATCAGCTTGCCAGACTAGGCGTTTGCTTAGTCGATTCTTTAGAGGGTTGTGTATGTGTTCACAGTAGTTCAGAGTCATCTCTAGTTTTCGAGGTAAAACAGAACCAAGACAGGGATCCTAGCCTTGTCAATCTCAAAGAGTCAGTTCAAAATCAGAAAGTCGAGGTTTTCTCCCAAGGGGGAGATGGTGTTCTTCATTGTCAGGGTTGTCTATGTGTTCCAGGTGTAGATGAATTAAGGCAGTGAATTCTTTTAGAAGCGCATGGAGCGCGATACTCTATTCATACAGGGTCCACTAAGATGTACCGTGACATGAGGGAGATCTATTGGTTGAGTGGGATGAAGAAAGATGTTGCAGAGTTTATGGCTAAGTGCTCTACATGTCAGCAGGTTAAGATAGAGCATCAGAAACCTAGTGGTTCCATGCAAGAGTTCACCATTCCTACTTGGAAGTGGGAAGAAGTGAACATGGACTTCGTGATGGGTTTGCCTAGAACTCGTCATCAGCATGATTCAGTCTGGGTCATTATAAATAGAATGACCAAGTCAGCTCATTTCCTTCCTGTTCGTAATTCTTATTCCTCCGAGGATTATGCCAAACTCTATATAAGGGAGTTAGTCAGGTTACACGGTGTTCCACTATCTATCATCTCAGACAGAGGTACCCAATTCACTTCTCACTTTTGGAAAGCATTCAAAAAGGGTCTCGGTACCTAAGTCCATCTCAGCACAATGTTTCATCCTCAGAAAGATAGTCAAGTAGAGAGGACCATTCATACTCTTGAAGATATGCTAAGGGCGTGTGCAATTTACTTCAAGGGAAGTTGGGATGACCACTTGGCTTTAATTGAGTTTGCAAACAACAATAGCTATCATTTTAGTATTCAGATGGCTCCATTCAAAGCTCTCTATGGTAGGAGATGTAGATCTCCGATTGGTTGGTTCGAAGTTAGTGAGGCCTTAGTCATAAGTCCTGACTTAGTATTCGACGCCTTAGAGAAAGTTTAGTTGATCAGAGAGAGACTCTGGGCTGCTCAGAGCCGACAGAATTCCTATGCAGATGTTCGTAGAAAGGATCTCGAGTTTGAGGTCAATGACTATGTCTATCTTAAGATCTCTCTCATGAAGGGAGTGAAGAGGTTCGGCAAGAAAGGGAAACTCAGTCACCGATATGTCGGTCCCTTCAAAATTCTCTGTCACTTCGGTAAGGTAGCTTATGAGCTTGAGTTGCCTTAAGATCTAGCCTCAGTCCATCCAGTCTTCCATGTCTCTTTACTCAAGAAGTGCATAGGTGATCCAACAGTTATTTTCCCTAATCAGAGCATCGACATTCAGAACAGTCTCTCTTATGAAGAGATTCCAGTCGAAATCTTAGATTATCATGAGGGAGCTACTTGGGAAGCAGAAGCAGATATGCGTACCAAGTATCCTCACCTCTTCCCCGCCAATTCAGATCAAGATCAAGGTAATAGTTCTCCTTAAGCTTATTCAGTTTTATGTTTCCAGCATAAACTAGGTACCTATTAACCGTTGCATACTCAGTCATGCATTCATGTTCAGTTATCCGTGCATCAGATATGCACGAGTTCAGTATGTTTAGCATGTCAGTCATGAGATCAATTTTTAGTTCTTCATGTTCAGTTCAGGTTCTGTTGTCTTGTATCCCTTCTCAGTAAATTCTCATTCGAGGACGAATGTTCCCAAGGGGGAGATATTGTAATACCCCGCATATTTCTAAGCTAGGAAGTGAATAAGTTTTCCTATGTATGAAACCTCCTATCCTGTGAGTAGAATTTTAGTGCATGACTTACAATGAATATCTTAACAATAGGATAGCTTGCAATGTCTTAAGCATGCTTATATGAGTCGCTTAGAGTGATGCAAGCTAAGAGTTTTTGAATCCATCAAGTCTTAGTGTTTGATTTTTCAAGGGTCATCTTTGAACAAGAACAATGTGATATATATGTGACATTTTGGCAGATTTAGACCCACCAAATTGTAGAGAATCGAATTATCTTTCCAACGATACAAATTTTATAAAAATCCGACACCTGAGCAAGGAGTTATGGCCTTTCAAAGTAGAATGCGTCGCCTAACCAATCGCACATAGCCACTGGAAAGTATAGGCGATATCATATGCGGTGCCTATGTAAAATATAGGCGATATCATATGCGGCGCCTATGTAAATATAGGTGAAATCATATGTGGCACCTATGTAAATATAGGCGATATCATATGCGGCGCCTATGTATGATTTCAGCCACGAAAACACTTAGTTTTTGAGTTATTTCGAGGGTAGTTAAGTCTTTTAACACTCCTTACATGTCCCTAAACCTAACCTTACGAAATTTATAGCTTCTAAACACATTACAACCCTATTAACATCTCAAAGTTCATTATCTAAGAGCACCATAGGAGAAAAACAACTAGGGTTGCACAATCAAGCTTGAAGAACAAATTTCAAGGAAATTCCTCCGTCAATCATCAAGAACCTCCCTTCCAAGGTATGCGTAGTGTTCATCCATGGATTCCTTTCATCCGTGGATTTCAAGAATCAATATTTAAAATACAAAAGCTTGGTTGGTTGTGGTGATATGATCATACCCATGTTGATGCTTGTCTGTTTTTCTATATAATAGTATCGTGACTGTATATCTCATAAAAGTTATGTTGTTAGTTGAAAAACATGATCTTTAGATGGATTGATAGAATACAAGTATGAAATCCACCTATGCCTTAAAGAATGCATGCAAGGTGTTCTATAAAATGCCTAGTATGTTAGAACTTCATATTTACATGATTTCATGATATCTAAATAACAACTTCATGTTAGTCATACACTACAATATGAATTTCCATGCAAATTATGTGTTGTTATTGTTGTGGTATAAAGCATGTATGATAATGGATATATAAATTATGTACACAAAAATGTATCCATGTTTTTCCTATCATGTTTGAAATGTTGAATAAATACATGAAGTATACTATCCCCTGCTTATGATATTGTGAATTGTGGACTCAAATCTTGTGATAAAGTCATGCCATGTGTGTCAGTTTCCTCCTATTAAGTCTTGGGGGTATTCGTACCCGAAAACTATAGTTGTGTGCCTAGATCCATGTCATGTTTCATGATATCCAAACTCAAGCTATGATTCCATTAACTTCAGTCAGTCATGTGACTCAGAAAAATCTCATGATCTCAGTCAGTTGTTAGATATCAGTAATATTCCGCCAGTCAACGGAATTCAGTAAGATTAAGTTATGTATAGTCAGTTATTCATGTCCAGTCCCTCCAGATGGGAGTAGAGGTTAGCACTGAGTGAACCCAAGGATGGGAAATCACCCGCCAGTTCAGGGTGTGATTCTTAGAAGCAGTCCTTGTGTTCCAGAACTACGTAGCCAGCGTAGGTTGAGACATCTTAACCTGTCCGATTAGGATTTATGAGGTGGTTTAACCTGTCAATTTAGGGTTCCCACCGTCCTTATTGAGTACCTTCCAGATAAGGGTCACTCACAAGCTGTCCTTACTCGTGGAACAGTATTGATACCCATCCAGTCGGGGCAGAGATTGGACCCCAGCTTAGCCATAACGGCATACATGGGGCATGTCGGTTAAACACTACCTCCCACAGTTTCAATATCATTATCAGTAAAAAAATTCAGGGTGTTCTTCAGATTTCAGTATATATAGGACTGCCAGATACAGTCGTTATGTTCTTCAGATTTCATTATATACAGGACTGTCAGATACAGTCATCCATGCTATCAGTTTGCAGTATCAGTCATGACAGTTATCAGTAAACCATGTATTAGCTTATAGGTCTTGCTATCACGCATTCACGGTCCCAGTTTCTATATATGTATGTTTGCACTCCCACATTCATATTAGTCAGTCAGTGTTGTTCATGCATGAAACCCTTTATGTTCAGCCTACCTTCCTCCTATACTCAGTATTCCAGTTGTACTGACACATTTGTGCTATGGTGCTTTTTTTCATGTTACACTATAGGTTCCGAGACACGAGCTCCATCCCAGCAGTAGCGGTAGCATTCCAGTCGCAGAGACACAGTAAGTCCTCATTGATTCGAGGACAATATGATTTGATACATTTATTTATTTCTTCAGTTCAGTTTTACGGAGTTAGTTGGAGACATGTTCCTTCAACTCCTTATTCAGATAGTTTAGAGGCTTTCAGATTTATGTTCAGATTTACGTTTAGACTTAGCTTTCAGATTGAGTTGTTTTGGGTATTTTCATCCACATGGACATTATGATTTTCATACATGGTTTTATTCAGTTGAACCTTATGGCCTTATAGTTTTACGTATTCCATATTATTATGTCATTATTTGCAGTATACTGGTACAGATATCAGTCATGAGTTAGCTTGTGGTCCCTTGGGGTCATGAGCACCGCGTAGCATTCCGGTTCAGCAAATCGGGGCGTTATATTTTCCCTTTTAAGAAGCTTCAGCGAGGTGCCACACTATCAAAATCACAATCTACTCATCAAGATGAGAACAATGATACCCATATTTCACTATTGTGATTTGGTCCAAAAATCATGTAAAATACCATGTGGGGTTTGTTTATGGAATCGTCCCTTCGAAACCAACACAACATCCCATTATGATCAAGGAATATTTACCCTAAAAATGAGTGAATTCTAAGTTCTAATGGTGCTAAAATCAAGCCAACAATGTTTTAGGGATTTAGCAAAAATATGGGAAAATCAACCATGAAAACAATGGAATCTTACCTCCAATTCGATGAAAAATTGCATAACAAACTTTATCCAAGCTCCAGATCACCCACAAATGTTTTCCATCAAGTTTTATCTCCTTTTAGGTTCTAATATCTTGGGAATGGATGAAGAATGGATAAAAATAGGAAAGGTGAAGTATTTATACCCTTCCCAAGTGCACGGGTATCGCTTAAGAGAACTCTAGGCCGCTTAGGGGATACTTGTGCTCTGGAACGCCTATCACTTACACGATCAGCTGATCACTTAACACGATATTTGGCTTCCTATGCAAGTGTCCCATATGCGACAATGGTATCACATACATAATACTTTCCCCATTGCTGAGACATTCTCTTAAGCGACACACTTTGTCGCTTAAGTGATACTTTCTGGGGTTTGTTATATTACTTAAGCAATCAAAGGCATCACTTAAGTGATGCACCAACACCAGATGAGACTTGGAGAAATTCCAAGTCTCCACCAACCTCTCAAGATTTATTTGAAATCCCGTATGTGCAAACAGACTATGCTACATTATCAAATTCAACATTCTGTGTTTAATGGACTAGTCAAAATTTCCATCCGAGGTCATTTCAATGAAAAGTGGGTCCACACTCACTGACATTTCTTTTAACTTTCGGCCAATAGCTTGAAATGAGTCTGAGATCTTTTAGACTCGAATCAAGGATCCTCCTATCTGAAATAGACATTCCAAAGATGTTAGAATAGTTAGAATTGACATACGAGGTTGTTTGACTAAATTTTTGACCGGTAGCTAGTTTGAACCAACAAAGGCTTTAAAACAGGGGATTGGCTCTAAAAATCAAATAGACTACTTGGTAACCGAACTGTTAGTCCCAGAAAGTCATAAAGGAATTGGGGAAGCTATAGGGAATCTCTAAATTAATAAAATAAGCAGAAATACATAAAATGACTTGGAGGGTCATTACAATATCCACTACTAAAAGAACTTTCATCCACAAAAAAAAAGGATTAGGATGTACTTGAAGCCTTAAACAGGTGAGGGTCTGTGTCTCGCTCTTGATCTCCCAAGTAGTCCTTTCTACTAGGAAATGCCTCCACTACACCTTTACTATAAGAATCTCCCTAGTGCGTAACCACCTGATATCAGTAGCCAAAATGAGCACAGACTTCTCTATAAAGGTCAACCCCTCATCAAAATAGAGTGAGTCCTATCTAAGCACATGAGATGGGTTAGGAATATTATAGCCGCAACATGGAAACATGGAAAACAAGATTGGTAGCAGCAAAATCTAGGGGTAAGGCTAACTAATAAGCCATCTCACCAACTATGCAAAGAATCTCGAAGGGACTAATATATCTAGGGTTGAGCTTGCCTTTAAAGGGTAATACTTGAAGGAACACTCGGTCACCAAATCTATGTCTCAAGGCATGAAACCTATGATCTGCATACAACTTCTACCTACTCTGAGGTTCCCTCAACCAATCCAGAATAACCCAGACTCTATCCAACGACTTCTAAAGCAAGTTAGTACTTCTGGGTCTAACCTTAGAGGTCTCAAACCAACCAATTAGAGAGCGATATATTCTACCATATAAAGCTTCAAAAGGTTCCATCTCAATACTCGAATGATAGCTATTATTATATGTGAACTCTGTGAAGTCTTAGTATTGCTCCCACTGACCTCCAAAATCCATAAGGTAGGCTTGGAGCATATCCTTGAGAACCTGAATAGTGTGCTAGACTAAGATCCACCTAAGTACCCAAATCCTCCTATAAAGCTCTCCAAAATCTGGAAGTAAACACTGAACCCCAATTTGAAATGATAGATATAGGCACACCATGTGAGTAGACTATCTCAGAACATAGATAACCCCTTGGTATTGAATGACATCTGAAAAAGAATGAAATATGTCGTCTTGGTCAATCGATAAATAGTGACCCAAATACCGTTGGAACTATGAGAGGTATGAGTCAAACAACTAACAAAGTTCCTGGTAATCTGCTCTCACTTCCACTTGGGAATGGGCAACCTCTAAATCAATCCATCTGGTCTTTGATACTCGGCTTTCACTTGATGACAACATGGGCAACAAACTGCAAAGTCTACCAAATATCTTTTCATGCCACTCCACCAATAATGTTGTCTCGAGTTTCTATACATCTTAGCTATACTCGAGTGAATAAAATACCTAGAGTTGTGAGCTCATGCAAGATCGATCGAATCAAGTCATTAACCTTTAAAACATAAATGCGGCTATCAAACCTCAAAACACCTTTTGAATCTATTACCCCTCTTGGAGTTACCACTCAACACCTGATAACAGATGGGGTAGTCTCTTATCCTCAGGATGACTACTCTGAATCTACTCAAATAGTGAATACCTCACCTCAACACTAGCAAGAATCCTCCTAAGGTCCAAAATATTGAGTCGCACCATCAAGTCGGCTAAGGGCTAAATGTCCCATTCCAACAACCTCTGAGAAATTAAAATACAAGACAATGTACCCATACTCATTGACTTTCGATTCAAGGCATTTGTTATCATATTTGCCTTGCCCAGATGATACAAGATAGAGATATCATAATCCTTAAGAAACTCTATCCATCTATGTTGTCTAGAATTAAGCTTTTTCTAGGTTATAAGATACTAAAGACTACGATGATCCATGAAGCTCTCATAATGCACACCATAAAGATAATGCCTCCAAATCTTCAGTGCAAAAACTACCACGACCAAATCCAAATCATGTGTGGGGTAGTTGGGTTTATGTACCTTTAGCTGCCTCAAAGTATAAGTAATAACACGACCCTTTTGCATTAACACATAACCTAAACCAATAACAGAAGTATCACAATATGTGAAAAACCCCTCACCCTCAACAGGAAGAGCCAAAATAGGAGCTAAAGTGAGAAAATCGTTGATTTTTCCAAAGTTTGACTCACACTCCTCGGATCATAAAAAAAGAAACCTCTTTCTGAGTCAATTTTGTCATGGTGCTACTATAGTAGCAAAAATCTCAATAAACCACCTATAGTAACCGACTAAACCAATAAAGCTATGAACCTCAGTCGGAGATGTTGGCCTAGCCCAATCACGAATGACCTCAATCTTTATTGGGTTTACCATGATCCCATCCTTAGACACCACATGTCTAAGGAATGTATCTGACTCAAACCATAACTCACACTTAGAGAGCTTGGAAAAAATTAGATGATCTCTCAAAGTCTGGAGCACAATCCTTAAATATTATGCATATTCCTCTCTACTCCTCAAATACATAAGGATGTCATAGATGAATACAATCATGAAGGAAATTAAATAAGCTTTGAACACTCGGTTCATCAAATCCAATAATGCGGTTGGGGAGTTAGTTAACCCAAAAGACATCACTAGGAAGTCATAATGTCCATAATGAGTCCTAAAGGTTGTCTTCGGGATATCCTCAGCCTAAATCCTCAATTGATGGTTACCATACCTCAAATCAATCTTAGAAAACACTGCTGAATCCTAAAGTTTGTCAAATAAATCATCAATGTGAAGCATAGGATATCGATTCTTCACCACCACCTTATTAAGTTTCCTATAATCAATACATATACGTATGGAGCCATATTTCTTATTTATAAAAAATACAGAATCTCCTCAAGGAGACACACTTAGTCTAATAAAACCCTTAGTAAGAAGATCTCAAAGTTGACAATTTATCTCCTTAAGATCAGCAGGAGCCGCCAGGATCAAGATTAATAACAAACTTAATATCATGAGTAGGAGGAATATCCGGTAGATCGGGAAGGAAAACATTAAGAAACTCATGAACTACAAGAACATATTCAAGCAATAGAATCTCTACACTAATATCACAAATATAAGCGAGATAAGACTCACAACCCCTTAACATAAGTCTCTTAGCACAAATATAAGAAATAATCCCCATTGGATTGCGGCTAAATGCTCCCTACCATACGATTGGGAGCATACCAAACATGGATAAGGTAACAATTTTAGCAAAATAGTCTACGACCGCATGGTAGTGGAATAACTAGTCCATGCCCTAAATAATATTAAAATCCACCATGTCTAAAATATTAAGACTAGCATGAGTATCAACATATCTTACAGTCATAACACATGAAATAAAAACCCAATCCACTACTAAAGAATCACCCACAAAAGTAGATACGCATAATGGAACAAACAATGAACCCTAAAATAACTCTAATATGGGCATAATAAAATGAAACATAAGAATAAGTGGATCCCAGATCAAATATGGAAAAGGCTGATTTATGGCATACTAAGATCGTACATGTGATAATAATATCTAAAGACTCAGCCTTGAGTCTAGCAGTGTAATACCTCAAGTTTTTGTACTATGAAATTTTTGAAGTGTTGACAATACTGTCATGACTACGACTTGGGTGACGAGTCATTATCACTCATCATGAATCATAGTATGGTACTTATTGTCTCACCAATGAGTTGCCCAGGATTTTTTACTTTGATCATGAGTTGACGTTGCAAGTCCTGATATTAGACAATGAGTCGTGATGAGAGACTCATTGTCATAATAATAGAGGGAAAAGATTTTTATGTCCATGTCATGAGTCTAGACAATGACTCGTGGTCAGTCATCATGAGTCGTTACCTGAGTCGTGATGACTGGAATTAGTTTTCTTGCACATTTTAATTAAGGTTATTTTGGTATTTTTCCTCCCTTGGCACAACTCCCCGTGACTTTAAAATATCTATAGGACCCTTTTAATAGCAGTTATCAAAATTAAACACTACTCTCCCTGCTCTAAATCCCAAGTCAAGAGAAAACTAGGGTTTATAAGAAATTCAATCTTCAAGCTTCAAACTCCAGATTTCATCTTAATTCTTGTGTGTTTCAGACATGTCTCTCATCCCTAACTTGAAATTTTATACTATGGCATATGTTTTAATCATTGTTCATGTGATTTAGTTGTGGGTTTGAAATTGGGTTAAGGGCTTTTTATTGTTTACTTTTGGAATAGTTTTCCCATGTTTTGAATATGTCATTCATGCATTGATAAATGGTTTTTGGGATTGAATGGATTCACTTTTATGGTAATTGAAATGAGGAACACAAGTTTCCCCGAATTGATGGATTTCGGCTTGGAAATTGGTATTAACCTCAACTCACCTTTCACGACTTTGATTTTAAATATGGAACTTGCATGGTTTAACCCACTTTTGAAACTACTGCATTGGACTAATAGATAAAAGGATAAAAATAGATTTAAAAGGAAATTGGTGGCCATTATTTTGATTTAAAAAGGAACTTCAGAGTCAAATTAGTTAATTGGATTGGAATGGCATAATTGGATTAGCTTTCAAGCATAATTGGTATGATAATACCAAGTGGTAAATTCCTTAATATAGGACTACTTGGTTTATGGTTGGTATTATGTGTAAAACAATTTTAATTTAGGCTAAAGGGGGTTGTGTAGCTCACCATGATGGTGGAGATACTAGGTAGACCAATATTGGAAACCACATTTGCCGACGTAGGGGTCTATATGACTTTGTTCTTGGTTCAGAAATTATGTTTTGGGATTGATAGAGCCTTGGTGTCTCTAGCCCTCCTTCGAATTTCCTCGGTTCGTATGGATAATATGCGTTGGGTCCCTTTCAGCAGGGAGAGCTGAACCCATACAAACCGTGGGTGCCCTTAGGATGGATAAATCTACACAGTCTAGGTTAATATCTTTAAACTCTCATGTTTATGACCCTTTACCCTATCTCAGCATTCTATATATGTATATGCGAATGTAATGTGGTTATGACTAATTTTAGACATGGCATTATTTTATCACTTTCCCTAAGTTACATGCCTGTTCTTATCCTACTGATCATCCCTAGACATTGTATTATTTTATTATGTAGGGTCCTAAGTTTTTTTTACTCCTATGCAGCATTAGGTGGTGCAGATATTGGTTGAGTTGTTATGAAGTGGTGAGCCTCTATAATATAGAAAGCTTTACTATTTTATTAAATTTCTTTTCATATTTTGGAAATTTTTAGCTTTATTTTGTCATGGTCGGGGGCATGTCCTGACCTAGTTTGGTACTTTGGTATTTAGAGGCTTTGTAGACAAGTGTGGGTTGGATGTTTGTTTTGTTTATCAGAATATCTTTGTCTTATCTACATTCATTTCTATCTATGGTTTTCTTCGACTGTTTATCTTTATTATGTTCTGGGTATTAGGCTAAATGAGTGGTCTGCGGCTAATGGTGAGCTGGATATACCCATCACGACTAGGCCTTGGTTTGGGTTATGACAAGCTTGGTACCAGAGCACGGTTTAGGATCGTTGGGTGGCCATAATGTCGTGTCGAGTAGAGTACCTTTTATAGGTGTATAATGTACCATACTTATAAGAGGGAGGATACTAGGTATTTAGGAATATTTCTCTTTCCTATATTCTATTTTAGTCTAGAGAGTCTAAATTTCATGAAACTTCTCTAACTCCTGGAATACTCGTATTTTAGACCATGCCTCCCCAAAGATTTGAGGTTCGTAGAAACTCTGCTGGACTCTCTGTCCTTCCTGAGTAAAATATAAAGGGAACTTGCCATGTTTATAGAGTATAGACCCAGTCTAGAGTCCCTTCTCTTGATAGTGCTGCCCCACGTAGAGTTCCACCTATCAACACTAGTCCTTCTTGGGATGGTGATACTCATAACTAGACGCCTAGGGAGATATGTCTAATGTGGAGTTTCGTCAGTCTATTCATATTCTTACTTAGTTGGTGGTGTTGTAGTCTATCAGTCTGATGGTGTTAGTTCTATTTCTCTTTTATCTGATTTTACTCGAGTTAGCTAGTTTATGAGGTTGAATCTCCCAACCTTTACAGGCTCTAAGGATAAAGGAGGATCCTCAAGGGTTTATTAATGAGATGGATAAGATCTCTAGGGTGATGTATTTTACTAATTTAGAGGGTGTGGAGTTTGCTGCTTATCAGTTGAAGGATGTGGTTTATCAATAGTATAAGGAGTGGGAGGCGACGAGGGGTGATAATGTTGAACAAGTAGTGTGGGATGAGTTTTTGAGTGCCTTTCTTATTCACTTCTTTCCTCAGGAGTAGAGTAAAGATAAGGTAGAAGATTTTGTGAACTTGTAGCAGGGAAGATGAGTGTGAAGGAGTATGCTCTAAAATTTCAGTAGTTATCCTATTATGCTCTGGAGTTAGTGGATAACATGAGTTCCAAAATGAGGAAGTTTGATTTTGGTCTGTCTCATGAATTAGTACTGGAGTGTAAGGCTATAATGTTGGACAATGATATGGATATCTCCAAACTTGTAGTTCATATGCAGTAAGTGAAAGATGAGAAAAAGAGAGACAAAAATAGGAGAAAGGTAGAATAAGAAGTTCAGGTACTCAGAGTAGGATTTAGGGCAGCAGAATAGTGTGAGAGATGGTAGGCAGCAGATTAAGAAAAATACTTGGGGAAATTCTAGTTCATATTTATCGTTGAGTGCTTCTTATCCTAAGCATTCAGGTGATCAATGTTTTCAGGCTAGTAGTGGTCCTAAGGCATAGGGTGCCTAGTCTCAGGCTAGTGGAGCTCAGTCAACCCCACCTTACCCCCTTGTCATTTTTATGGGCAACTTTACCATAGTTATTGTGAGAATTTTATGGGCAGTTTCACTGTAAATCAGTGCTATAATTATGGTCATCTTGGTCATATGTAGTGAGAATTCCCTTTGGCTGAGGTGGCTACTAGAGATAATAAGGTTTCGGTCGCCACTTCTTCAGCTCTTGTACCAAAAGGTTCTACTTTTGGTATTGACACTGGTCAGAATTATCTCTATGTATTTACTACACACCAAGAATATGAGGCATACCCTAATGATGTCACTGGTGTAGACACCTAATTTTGTCCCTCCCAAAGACCCAATTTATTCATTTTTACCCCTGTCTTACTGCGTGCCCTCACCCATATGATTATAACCCACAAAAATAACAAAAATTCAATAAATCCCTAACCTTATCCTAACAAACTTTATCCCAGCCACCTACCCCACCCCCCACTCACGTCACCACCCCCTCATATTTTTTTATTCCTTTTTAACATATACCAATATAGATGGAAATTCCGATCTTCTTCCCTTTTTCTTTTATCATCATCTTCATCAGGACCTCACGATATTCACATCATAACAAAAACTCACCCTTACAATTCTCACCCTCACGCACTGCACACACATACATCTCTCAATTCTCATATACACCTCACACACACCTCACATAGATATCACCACATATATACATATACACACATACAAAATAGAGGACTTAGGTAGTAAAAGGGAAATTTTCCACGCACAGATCGGGGGTTTCTTCTGTCTTTACCATCATTCACGAACACTCACTGGAAAAACCATACACTGATAACACACACACGACTCCATCAATAGAGGTCACACATACACATGAACAGAGTGGAGGTCGACGGACAAGAATCAAAAATTGAGAAAAAATAAAAAAAAGTCACAAACATCAGATAGAAGTCGAGAAAGAGGAGGTAGATATCGAGGATTAATATTTATGACAAAAACTCATTGGAAAATATCTTTGTCACCATGAATTTGGGGCCATTCTCTATTTCCGGTGCTGTCCGAGCCCGCTAGAACTCTGACGAGGCAAAAATTAGCAAAACTAGCCTTTCAAATCGACTAAAACCGACCTATTACGGTGTGATTCTGGTGAATTCCAATGGAAAAGAGTGAGATGGGTTTGGTTCGCACAAAATCTAGTTCGGGTTGGTCTATTTCTGGTGATTCTGTTTGGGTCAGTAGAAAAATAGGGGAAAATATATATCGAGCTCGATTTGAGTCGAGGTCATCGGATGCGGATTCTCCCAATTTTAATTGGAATAATACCTTGATTTTGAAAGCGTGATCGGAGGTCCAATTCTATCTCTTCTCACTTTTATTTCATTTACGTGTTTGATTTATTTGAAGCATGATATGACATGAGTGTTTTTGGTGATTTTGATTCATTGTTTGATTTTATTGTTATTGGTTATGGATTGTTGAAAGTAGCAATTGTGAATTATCACGTTGGAACCTTGAGTTGAATTTGGGGGGTGAGAATCGAAAAATTAATAAGAGTGAATATTGCAGTATTTTGATTCATTATTGATGTTGAACGCTGATAGTATCATGCTTCAGGCCGAAACTAGTAAGCAAATTCTAGGCCTTGGTGTAGGCAACTCGTAGGATTTCAATCATCGAATGTGTAAATAATTTTGTTTTAGTGATTTTCCCCACTTTTATCGCATTTTAATAAATGTATTCATTTAGCCGAGGAATGCCCCGAGGTTTATTATATTTATTCATCGGGGAATTCCCCGACATATTATGTTGGTAGAAGACTTTTGTGATCAAGGACCGAGGCATTGGGTAAAGCTATGGAGCGTAGTTTA
Organism: Capsicum pubescens; assembly: GCA_030864215.1. Taxonomy (NCBI): domain Eukaryota; kingdom Viridiplantae; phylum Streptophyta; class Magnoliopsida; order Solanales; family Solanaceae; genus Capsicum; species Capsicum pubescens. The sequence goes on from CM061541.1 coordinate 129,100,374, forward strand.
GGATTAGAGTAGGCTTATATTTCAATACCTTTTTATTTCGGGACTGTATAATTGGACTGAACACTAAATTTTGAATTGTTTTATTTTATTTTCTTGATTGGTTGTTTTGTGTGTTTATGTGGTTTATACATTCTTAGTGTCAAATTAGCCGATATGCTCCACCAAGCGACCATGGGTGAACCAAGGGATTAAGGGGTACCTAACACCTTCCCCTCGGTTAACAGAATTCCTTAGCTGGAATCTGTGTTCGCAAATTGGTTTTAAATAGTCAAACAGTTTTGAAAAGGATTTCCAAAGGTGACTTGGCACACCGAATTATGTCAAGTGGCGACTCTGAACAAAAAATGTAACTAGTCTTTTTTGAAACAAATTTTCCTCTTTTGTCACTGTGACAATAAAACCCTTTCGAACCTTAAAAATCATATTCTTTTTGGTAAAAAAGGGGTGTGACATCTCTGGTGACTCTGTTGGGAACTTTTCAAAATTCGAGCTAATTTTGGAGTTGTATCGGCTTTGTTTGACATTATGGGTGTATAGACATTATTTGTGTTATTGTTTGTATTCATTTTATTAGTGTTGAGTGCCTACGTGCTCTTGGTTTACAATTTTACTTTATGTGTGACCGCTTTATATTTGGCATCATGTTCACAACCCGAGTCATTCTTTCTGCAACAAGTCCGTAGTACACGTGTTGTACACGACATCTAGTTAAGTCACCCTTATTTTAGGTGGGGGAGCCATCAGTGTTATGGAGTGGGTGGAAAGCTCTCGCAGCTACTATCAACCATATGCACCCTCGAAAAGCCTTGTTAGTAAACCCCAACGTAGGTCAGCCTTTAGGTCATGCTTATCTGCATCATATTAAGACCTAGCTGGATCCACTTGGTCCTTTGGAGGAGACTCACCTCCAAAGCATCCGTACGTGATAAATTTTGCATCTCTAAGGTAACGTGGTCATTTGACGGATCGATTTTGGGAAAACATGTGTTAGAAGTAAAGTGTGTGGATAAGAAAGTGTTGAAAAAAATAGAAAATGAAATGGTGAAAAAAAAGGGAGTGTTTCGTAAGTTTTTAGAATTCTTTATGGCTTTTGATTCTTTTTTCATAATCCAAAAATTCAAAATATTTTTTACCTTTCGCACTTATTTTCCTAAAAAAAAAAACGTCCAAAAGATTTTCCTTTTATTCCTTTGTCATGCATTCATAATTCAAAAATTTCAAAAAGATTTTTCTTTCATAGTTATCGGTGTCAGTTTTATGTGAAGTGTCTAATTGAAACCCCCCCCCCCAAAAATATATTTTATTAACGTCTTTTATCGTTTGTCTTTGGTAGTGTCTCTTAAATCAGGGTTCGGTTTACTAGTTAATCCTTAATTGTCCAATCTGGACGAACTATGCACCCCTGATTCTCCTCTTTCGGAATGTGAGATACATAGGCAGCCTATTGTTGGTTTGGGGATCTTATTAAAAAAGAATTCAAAAAGATTTTCTTCACTCTTCATTTAGAGTAAGTGTTTCATACATGTCTTGAAAAGTAAAATACAAAAAAAAAAAATCCTCAATAGTCGTAGGTTTCATTTTGGTTGATCTTATTTCAAAAATCCAAAAATATTTTTTTTCACTCTTCATTTAGAGAAGGTGTCATATGCATCAATAAAACAAAACTACAAAAGATTTTCCTTTAATAGGTTCAAGTTTTATTTTCGTATGAAGTGCAAAATTGAAAACCTAAAAAAAGTTTCTTTGGTAATCATAGGTTTCATTTTTTATAGGTTATTAAAGCTGAAAAATTCAAAAAATGATTTTCGTCTATTCTTTTGACAATTTGTCATTTTTCTTTTCTTCTTAAAATTTCAAGAAAAGAAAAAAGAGTTTAATTGGCCATTTTGGAAAGACTTCACGAACTACGCACACCTCTCCTCTTTTGGGAGTAAGATACGTAGGCGCCCTTCTTGGGTTCAGTGATCTTTTCAAAAAAAAAAAGAAAAAAGAGAGATTTTGAGAAAGTGTTGAACTCTAACACATTTGCTATCTCTTGTTCAGTTAGTTTGAAGTGGTTGGTTTGTGGCATTTTGGCTGGTCCTCCATATTGTACCAAGTCACAGAGAAGATTATGGCCAACAAGGATACCGAGTTTGTTGTCACTAATCAGATAGGGAGTTCGGGAAATTAGAATTTAGGAGATAATGAAGATATTCGAAAATTAAGGCAGCAAATGATAGAAATGCATCAAGCTTGGGCTAATGGGTTGCCGCCTCCTCCAGTTCCCACTGATATTCTGGAATATCTTTCTAGTTTGCCTCCCGTGTCACATGCACAATTTCCCATTTTTGTTGATATGCCACAACATGCATCAGGATCGACTCCGGGGCAATAATATCCAACCACTTCCAATGTTCATTTTCTCACTCCCCAATCCAAGACTACCACATACTCGGCTCCACCTGTTGTTCATACTTTTGCGGCGCTACCCCACTTGAAGCTCATACTTTTGATGTTCATCCATAAGTTGTGCCTCCCTACTCTACAAGAGAGCCTGCATTGAATATTACTGGTGATCAGCGTTACACTTTTGAGCCTACATTCAAGTTGACTAGTCTTTATGGTGACATTCACCCGCCTGAATTTCCTCCTAACACTGAGAAGCCTGTTATGACAGAAGAATAAGAGAAAATGACCAGAAAATTGAGAAGTTTGGAACTGGCTATGAAGAACTTGCAAGGACTTAGGGGTTACAAAAGTGTCTCATATAAGGACTTATGCATGTTTCCAGGTGTCAACCTTCCTCCTGGCTTTAAAATGCCAAAGTTTGAGAAATATGATGGATATGGGGACCCAATGGCACATTTGAGGCGCTATTGTAACCAATTAAGAGGCGCTGGAGGGAAGGAAGAACTACTCATGGCTTATTTCGGGGAGAGTCTTTCAAACCTAGCTTCAGAATGGTTTGTTGACCAAGACATCGACAAGTGGATTAGTTGGGATGACCTAGCTAATGAATTTGTACAAAAATTTCAATACAATGTGGAGTTGATCCCTAACAAAAAATCCCTAACTAGTATGAAGAAGAAGAATACTGAGAGCTTCAGGGAGTATGCGATCAGATGGCGCATACAAGCTTCTAGAGTGAAACTGCCAATGAAAGAGCAAAATAGTGGAGGTGTTTATTCAAGCGTAGGATGAAAATATTATCAACATTTGTTACCTGCATTGGGCAAGTCATTTCTTGAGGTCCTTAAAATGGGGGAGATAATAAAAGAGGGAATTAAGACGGGTCGCATTATGAGTTTTGCAACATTGAAAATGACTAATCAAGCAATTCAAAAGGGTTCAGGAAGTGTTGGGGAGACAAAAAATGAGGAAGATGCATCTGGTATTGTAGTTGGACAGAGGGAACGGTCAAGAAGACCCCGTCGTCGTCACTCTCAGGCAAAAACCCAAGTTCATGCCCAAGCTCCACATAATCACTCCCAAAATCCATTATACTCTACTCCTCCACCTCCATATCCAGTATATAACTTACAACCTCATATTCAACCCCCATCTTACCCATAGTGGAACACACCAACTTCTCAGAGTCATCCTCTAACTCCACAAACGTACCGAAACCCTTCTAAGCCTGATTTTCGATCCAAGTCAAACGATGAAATGAGGGAAAAGTCGAGAGATAGCTTCACACCAATTAGAGAGTCGTATGCTAATTTATTTCAGAGATTGGTACAATGGGGCATGATCACTTCTCTCCTTAGATGCACTCTTAATCGGCATTCAAGAAATTTTGATCCTAATATACGATGTGCGTATCATTCTGATGCTCAGGGTCATAGTATTGAAGATTGTCGAGATTTGAAAAGAGAAATTGAAAAGATGATTCAAGATGGATCAATTATAGTGCAAAACGTTGACAGTGAGGGAAGTTTTAGTCATGCTGATATCTAAACCAGTGGCTAAGTCGTCAGGCTGAGCAATTGAGAAGTCACCCTTCTCCTTAATAGGAAGAGGTCTGGTAGTTTGTTTTGTCTTCTTTTTTGTTTTCTGAATTATTTTAGGGTTGTAGTTCGGGATCTATTTTCTTTTGTCCCTTTGTCATTTATTTTCAAATGATTCTATCTTTTCTTTTAAATACATGAATTGTCCCTTTGCCTTTGTGTTTAAATATGTGTCGTTTGTTTGTTTTCTTTATACAATACATTTTTTATTGATTCTAGTGATAGGACATGCTAGTGAAATTTTCAGTCAGATCTTAAAATCCAACTTAACCATTAAACATTGAATCAGAGGGCTAAAGTTAGGAAAAGCATCTGAGAAAATAGGTGGAGTGGCGAGACATTTGGTGACAAGTTGAAGCCTTCTTCAAAAATTAAGGCAATTACTTTGAGAATTACAAGAATAACTTGGTCATCAATTGAAAAACCTAGATCAATTAGGTCAAATAGCGGATGTGTGCTCTTGAGGAACAGAACAAAAACCAACTCCACGAAAGCATGAGTCATTCAATGTGAGGGATGTACAAAAAAGGTAGGTCTTATCGATGAAAACCCTCACGGGCACCGTAAAACGACTGTGAGTAAAGAGAAATGAAAATTAGAGAATTTCATTGGTGAAAAAACCTCATGGATACCATAAGACAATGGTGAGACGAGAGAAAGAAAATGAGAGAGGCTTGTTGGCGAAAACCCTTCATGGTGTCACTAGCCGAATGAGGTCTCTGCATGCAATTGACCCAAGTAACTCAATTTCAGGGTCATTAGCTCAACAAAAATTGGTGAAATTTTGGATGAAAATATCAGGCAACTTAATCCAAATGCATGGCATAATCATTAGAGTTGATTGTCATTTTAGATAAATTTTTCGTTTCTTTGTTTCAAATAGGGACATTCATTGTCTTTTCTTTCTTCTCTTTATCTTTATTCTTATTTTTATTTTCCTTGAGTCAGTTATCCAAATAAAAAAAATCATTGTCATTTTTCTCGTGTCTTTAAGTCAAGTCCATGACAAAATAAGTGAGAAAAGATTTCAAAACTGGCTACCATCTTTTTCAATTGCACAAAGCAAGACAAATTCAGCATATGAAAGAGACATGATTATGAGCCAAATAAGGCATGCAGAAAGTTTTGTCAACAGACAAGATTGGGAACTCATAAAAATACCAAGATTTAAAGAGTTTATCTGAGAAGCTTGGTAAAGCAGAGATACTGTATTCGTTTCAGTCACTCTTAATAATCTGAGTTTGGGTCAATGATTCAACAAGTCAATGATATATGTTAATGGTTGGAAGCAAGGTTAAAAGTGACGAGGGCAAGAGCGATCGTCGTGAAATCTAAAGCCACAAACCAGCCACCATGTTTTAAACTCACAAGTTTTCTTTGATGAAATAGGAAACATATTACTTTCAAAGAAGGGACTTCAGAGCATAAACATCAAGGACTGCAATTCCTCACTTTTACAAATGCAGGAAGCAATATTGTTGCACAGGTTTGATAGTAAAATCATGGTAAAAATTCATCATCCTATATCCCTTGGAGACACACTTGTCCAGGGATTTTAGTTTTTATTTCTAGGTGATACACTTTTTAAATTGAACCTTCACTCCTAGGAGACGTACCTTTTAGTTGAGTCATCCCCTTTGATTCCTATAAGATGTACCTTTTAGACGAGTCATCCCCTTTGATTCCTATAAGACATACCTTTTAGATGAGTCATCCCCTTTGATTCCTATAAGACGTACCTTTTAGACGAGTCATCCCCTTTGATTTCTATAAGACGTACCTTTTAGACGATTCATCCCCCTTGATTCCTATAAGAAGTACCTTTTAGTCGAGTCATCCCCCTTGATTCCTATAAGACGTACCTTTTAGTCGAGTCATCCCCTTGATTCTTATAAGATGTACCTTTTAGTCGAGTCATCTCCCTTGATTCCTATAAGACGTACCTTTTAGTCGAGTCATTCCCCTTGACCCCTAGAAGACATACCTTTTAGTCGAGTCATTCCCTTTGACCCCTATAAGACGTACCTTTTAGTCGAGTCATTCCCCTTGACCCCTAGAAGACGTACCTTTTAGTCGAGTTATTTCCTTTGATTCCTATAAGACATACCCTTTAGTCAAGTCATCTCCTTTGATTTCTATAAGACATACCTTTTATTTAAATCCTTCCAATTAACTCATAAAAGATGTATTTCTTTGTGTGGGATAATTTTATTTTTAGTTTTGATGTAATTTTAGGAGCTCGCTTGAAGAACAGGGCGAATACATGTAAAGTCAAGCAACAAGGTGAAGTAGTTGAAAATCAAGAAACAAGAGCAAGAAAATTGAAAGTCAACAGTTGAAAAATGGTAAGTCAGGAACCCGCCTGAAGAATAGGGTGAAGAAATTGAAAGCCAAACAACAAGTTAAGGAAATCGTAAATCAGGAGCCCGCCCGAAGAATAGGGTGATGAAACTCAAGTCAAGAGTCCAAAAGAAGCTGTATAGATAGGATTTTTGTAATTTTATTTATGTGTTAACTTTTAATTTTCATTTTGATGTAGTGACAGAGCCGCGGGCCGGAACCTTAATGGAACCTCACTCGACTCTCCAACTCGGTATAGTTCCTCTCCTTCCAACCCTTTGAGATGCGTGTCAATTGATTCCTTCATAACTTGGGTAGGTAGGACGTCCTATGTCAAGATCCGGTTGCTCTTCTTCCTTCTATTTCTTTCCTTAAATAATGGTCGGGTCAAAATTTGGTTTCGTTGTCTACTTCTTTTTCTGAAAACACTTCGTATTTACATTCAAAGGGGGCATGATGTAGAAACCTAATTTTGTCCCTCCCAAAGATCCAAGTTATTCATTTTTACCCCTATCTTACTGTGTGCCCTCACCCATATGATTATAACCCACAAAAATAACAAAAATTTAATAAATCCCTAACCTTATCCTTACAAACTTTATCCCAACCACCTACCCCACACCCCACTCACGTCACCACCCCCTCACATTTTTTTTCCTTTTACACATACACCAATATAAATGGAAATTCCAATCTTCTTCCCTTTTTCCTTTATCATCATCTTTATCAGGACCTCACGATATTCACATCACAACAAAAACTCACCCTAACAATTCTTACCCTCACGCACTGCACACACATATATCTCTCAATTCTCATATACACCTCACACATACCTCACATAGATATCACCACATGTATACATATACATACATACAAAATAAAGGACTTAGGGAGTAAAAGGGGAATTTTCCACTCACAGATTGGGGGTTTCTTCTGTCTTCACCATCATTCATGAATACTCACCAGAAAAACCATACACTGATAACACACACATGACTCCATCAATAGAGGTCACGCACACACACGCAGAGAGTGGAGGTCGACAGACGGGGATAAAAAACTGAGAAAAAGCAAAAAAAAAAAGTCACATACATCAGCTAGAAGTCAAGAAAGGGGGGGGGGGGTAGATATTAGGGGTTAGCAGTTCTGGCAAAAAATTGATGGAAAATATCTTTGTCGCCATGAATTTTGGGCCGTTCTCATTTTTTGGTGTTGTCTGAGCCCGCTAGAACTCCGACGAGGCAAAAATTAGCAAAACCAGCCTTTCAAATCGTCTAAATCCGACCTATTGCAGTGCAATTCCGATGAATTCCACTGGAAAAGAGTGAGACGGGTTTGGTTCGCACAAAATCTAGTTTGGGTTGGTCTATTTCTAGTGATTCTGTTTGGGTCAGTACAAAAATAGGGGAAAAGGTATATCGAGCTCGGTTTGTGGTTGAGGTTTGAGTTGAGGTCATCGAATGTGGATTCTCCCAATTTTAATTGGAATAATACCTTGATTTTGAAAGCATTATCGGAGGTCCAATTCTATCTTTTCTCACTTTTATTTCATTTACGTGTTTGATTTGTGTGAAGCATGATATGACATGAGTGTTTTTGGTGATTTTGATTCATTTTTTGATTTTATTGTTATTGGTTATGGATTTTTGAATGTATAAATTGTGAATTATCACGTTGGAACCTTGAGTTAAATTTGGGGGGTGAGAATAAAAAAATTGATAAGAGCGAATATTGCAGTATTTTGATTCATTATTGATGTTGAACACTGATAGTATCATGCTTTAGGCTAAAACTAGTAGGTAAATTCTAGGACTTGGGATTGCAACTCTTAGGATTCCAATCATCGAATGTGTAAATATTTGTGTTTGAGTGATTTTCCCCACTTTTATCGCATTTCAATAAATGTATTCATTTAGCCAGGGAATGCCCCGAAGCTTATTGTATTTATTCATCGGGGGATGACCCGACATATTATGTTGGTAGAAAACATTCATGATCAAGGCCCGAGGCATTGGGTAAAGCTATGGAGAGTAGTTTAGGATTAGAGTAGGCTTACATTTTAGTACCTTTTTATTTCGAGACTGTATAATTAGACTGAACACTAAATTTTGAATTGTTTTGTTTTATTTGCTTGATTGGTTGTTTTGTGTGTTTATGTGGTTTATATATTCTTAGTGTCAAATTAGCCGATATGCTCCACCAAGCGATCATGGTCGAACCACGGGATCGATGGGTGCCTAACACCTTCCCCTCGGTTAACAGAATTCCTTAGCCGGAATCTCTGTTCGCAAACTAGTTTTAAAGCGTTAAACAGTTTTGAAAAGGATTTCCAAATGTGACTTGGCACACCAGATTATGTCAAGTGGGGACTCTGAACAAAAAATGTAAATAGTCCTTTTTGAAACAATTTTTCATCTTTTGTCACTATGATAATAAAACACTTTCAAACCTTAAAAATCATATTATTTTTGGTCAAAAAAAGGTGTGACAACTTGTATGATACAACTCTTCTCTTGTAATGTGTACTATTTTCTTGGTCCGGGTTCTATCATTTTTTATGTGACTCATTATATGGTTGTACATTTTGGTTTCAGTCCCGAAAGTATTTCTAACCCCTTTTCCATGTCTACTTTGGTAGGTGAATCTATTATTGCTAGAAAAATCTATAGGGATTGTGTGGTGTCTATCTTTCATAGGGAGACATTGGTGGATTTGATAGAACTTGATATGGTGGATTTTGATGTTATTTTAGGGATGGATTGGCTTCATTCATGTTATGCTTCTTTGGATTGTAGGACCCAAAAGGTCAGTTTCCTCTTTCCTAATGAACTGGTGATTAAACGGGAAGGGAGTTCCTTAGTGCCTAAAGGGAAGTTTATTTCCTATCTTAGAGATTAGAAATTGATTTCAAAAGGGTGTCTGTATCATCTAGTTCGAGTTTAGGATTCTAATTTTGAGGGTCCCTTTTTGCAATCTGTCCTTGTGGTTAATGAATTTCTTGAAGTCTTTTCTGATGATCTAACTGGAATTCCTCATGATAGGGAAATAGATTTTGGGATTGATATTTTTTCAGTTACTCATCCTATTTATATTCCTCCTAATAGGATGGATCCATATGAACTAAACAAACTTAAGGTGCAGTTGAAAGATCTTCTTAATATGATTTCATTCGTCCTAGTGTTTCTTCGTGAGGTGCTTCTATCTTTTCGTGTGAAAGAAAGATTGGTCCCTTCGAATGTGTATAGACTGTTGTCAGTTGAATAAGGTAACCGTGAAAAATAAGTATCCTCTTCCTAGGATTAGTGACCTTTTTTATCAACTTCAGGGTGCTAGATGTTTCTCTAAGATTGACCTTTATTCGGGATATCATTAGCTAAAAATTTGGAGGTTGACATTCCCAGGACTTCATTTCAAACCCGGTATGGCCTCTATGAGTTTTTGGTTATGTTATTTAGGTTGACTAATGCTACGACTGCTTTCACGGTGTTGACACCTAATTTTCGCCCACCACATTTCAAATTATTTTTTGAAGTTCTCAATTTTAAATAATTTAAAAATATTTATTTTAAATTATTTTAAAATAAATTTCAACCGTATCTTTTGAGTTTAGGTGAAATTAATATGTTTACTGTTTAATTATACAATTATCAGTTAAAGAAAATGCTTTAGAATTTATTGAGAGTGAAAATTTTGATTAAATTGCAAATACTTTACTTTTTCCAAGATTGATTGAAAATAAGAAATCAATGAAATAATTAGTTTCTTAATTTTTTAAACAAAAAAATAATTGTGCTTTATTAAATATTTATTTTGAAATTATTGAATCTGAGAAGCTTAATAAATTAATTGAATAGTAATTTTGTCTCAACTTTATTGATTCAGTTGTGATCATTTTATAAAGTTTCTATGATATTTAATAGGACTTATTTCTTTTGTATTTTTTCAACCAGCCCAACTCCCCTTACCCTTTTAAATTAATCACCCCAAGCCTAAACCAATACACCAGCACCATCCCAATCCAACAAAAACATCTTCCCTTTCTTTTGTCCCTTGGTCCGACCCGACAGGCCCAATACACCACAAGACCCAGCCTATTTTCTTTTACATTCCCATTAAACTCAGCCAACAACATTATCAACAACACAATGTTGAAGCTTCAGCCGTACAAACGAACAACAACCAACAATGATGAAATCCCTTTCCTGAAATAGTGTTATTAACAACGAACAACCACTGTATCAACACAAACGACATCAAAGTCAGAATCCTAACCCCCTCTTTTACCAATTTACCTTTCTGCACAACCAAGAATGGCTAGAAATTCATCCATATTTTCTCTTTTTCAAACCATGCTCGCCCATTTTTGGCAAGAAGCCAACGGATCTCAATCATGATTTTGTCCCATATTGGATTTCAAAATTTTCTCAAAAAAAAAATCAATTCAATTTAGGATTTGAAATTCGAAACCCTAACCCCCCTAATTTCTCCTATAAATAGAGGTAGTGAGGGATAGAGGAAAATGAGGACTTTTTGGAGAAAATTGGGGATTTCGGATGAGCGCTTCTCTAATCTCACAAAACCAAAAAGTTTTTGGTGAAATCCATCTAAATTCGTTGAAATCGTCTAAATTTTTGCAAGAGAAATTCAAAGCCGATAAGTCCAAATCGACTTTTAGTGGTGAAAATCCATCATGACAGACTCGTAGTCCCAATTCACTGCTCCAAAATTGGTAAGGGCTTCATTATCTTTGCATTTATCTTTACTTTTTTTAATCTATTTCTTTTAAAATTGTAATCATGTTGAACACTGTATTGTTATTTTGATTCTTCATCGACTTAGCAAGTTATACAACTTGTCAGACAACTTTGGATTTGTATTAAAATATGCATGTTTGGTATGTTTCGGGATTGAAAGAATAATAGATCATTTTAATGTGTAAAAGCTTGAAGCTTTTAATGGATTTGTGCCATGTTTGGTTGTCATCTTAATCTTATGTTACTATTTGCATACTCGTAAAAGGTTAAGAAATGGGATTCCGATAGTTATAGTAAGAGTTTTCTAACACTAAAGTAGCATGAGTGAAGATATTTTTTCTGTATGTGTTTAAATCAATGTTTGACCAAACCATGTAAAAAAGCATTCTAGATTTATTCCCATGGTTGATGAAACTTGGCTACGGTATCGTAAACCATTATCATGGATAATATTTACTCCAAACGAATTTATATTTGAATCTTTTATTAGCTTTCTATATAGTTGTTGCATCTACCACTCTTAATGAGTTCATGTATAAAGGTTTTCATCATTATATTCAACTTTTAAGTTCTTTTATGTTGAATAGCTCATTGAACGTCCAGAATAAAAAAAATGATCTTTGTTTACATATGGATAAAATCCCAATGATCTTGATATGGAGATGGAGTGAGGGCTCAAGAACCCGCGACCCCTAACTATCACTTATCATCAAGTCAATTTTAGGGAAGAATTTTGGTCTATGGCACCACCACTTGAATGACCCGATTTAAGAATTTTTGGCTTGTCCTTTGAAGGTAACAAATGGTTACCCCATTAATTACTAAGATAAAGATATTATTATTTGAATGGTGTACCTTTCTTTATCATATTATTCCTATGCTTCACTACTAAAATATTATCAATGCCATGGGGTCATGCCCCGTGTTGCTGTTTCTTCTGATGGAAGCATGACCATTTCTCTTACTTCTATACTATTGGCAATTCATTTTTCAATCACGTAAGAGAATTTAGAGTGAGTTGGTTTAGTAGTCTAATCATCTCTAAGATAATGTGCTAATATTTTTTCTTTATTTCTTATGCATGAACTCCCTCATCGAGTCTATCGTACTCCCATCCCTTGCATTCGGTGGGGTTAAAACCAACCTCCATTGAATCAAAGCCTCAAACAAATTCACAAATGAGGTGGTATATATTGGTATAGTCTGATATACAATGAATATACATTGAAAGCAGCAGTTGCACATTATCACACGATTTACGATAAAAAGTAGAGGGGAAATAAGTAGCTTTTGACACTGTATATGCTATGGTATACAGAAAAATGCAAAGGTGAAGAGCTATGATATATAGTCAGTATACAACTGGGTATACACTATAAAAATGGACCCAGAGTCCATAATTCAAAGCCCAAAGCTGGGTAGCTTTACTGATGGGCTAATTAAAGGCCCAACTTCAATTCTTGTACTTATTTTTTGTAGCTTTTGATTTATCTTTGTTTATTGTACTAACCAACATTCTAATCAATTAATCTAGATAAATTCGCTAATGTGTTGCCATTTTATTTTATCTTAGTTTTCTCTTACTTGATTCATAATTTTTTTCACCTAATTTATCTTGTCTAAAACCAATTAAAGTGGTTCCTTCAATTTTCTCTTTAAAACACGTCTTTTAAAGATTAAGTATTTTATTCATGACATTTGTTTTGCTCATGTAACGAATAGTTTATTGTAGATTGAAGTAAATTTCTCCAATCCTAAGAGACTAATTTGTATGAAAATCAACTTTTCAATAAAAATAAAAATACTAGCAAAACACTTTTTAATTTAATACTCTCTTAACATTTCTTCCAGAGGTATATTTTATAACAAAAATTTACTTTCTTGTAGTAATAAAAATAATAATAAATAATAAGCAAGTAATCCTATAATCTTTCCTTTCCCCACGAAAGTAAAATTTATTTTCCTCTTAAATCCAAAAGAAATTCACAACTTAGCTTAATTCAAGTAGAATATTTATCCATAGAATTAATAAATGTCTCTTTAAACGTTTAAATAAATAATTTTAATATTTTCTATAAAATCAACTCTTTGCAAAAAAAAAAATAGCCACTTTTCGTTAGCCAAATTAGTTATTTTTGGTAAACCATTTTAGATGCTCCTAAGTGCCTTAAAAACCTTCTTAGAGCGTTAATTGAACCCTTACCCAGTTTCTCTAATTTCAAAGATTTATTTATGTTTGAAATCTCTTTGAATTTTTTCTTGATTTTTCTCTAAATATCAAGTAGAGGCTCTGTGAATTTTTCAAAATTATTTTAAAATTTTCTCGGATATTTTGAAATAGTTTTTAAAAAGTCAAAATCATTTTCTCTTCAAAAGAAATTCGAAAAGGATAAAATAGAAATGGAGACTCTACTGGGGATTTAACTAGATTCTAACCAAATATTTGAACTAACTTCTTTGAATAATTATTCGAGTTTGTAATATTTGAATTGTTTGTTTGCTTATGTGTTTAAATTTTTATAAAATTTAAATTGTTGTATTTCATGGCATCTTCCCATTTGAATATATAAATTATTTTTGGGTTTCGCGGATGTCCCGGCCCCTATTTATCAATTCCAAATAAAGTATTGGAAATACGATAATTTATTGGCACGTTAAGAGTCCGATGGTTGTTCGTATTTTCAAACCCGAGTTGTCCACTTGGAAACCTGGTCAAAGCACATTCTAGATACATAGGATAGAGCAAAACCAAAATCCTTTTTAGGCATGAGACTAGGACGACTCAATACTTGAGGGGGTATTCTATTGGCGACAAAAATAGATAATCATTCTTTATGTGTTTTAATTGTAGGATGTAATTCCAGATTTTACGGATGATTTTTCCTTGGGATATATTTGGGGGTAACAAAATGTCTTACAAGTGACATTTATACCCTTCAAATTCTAGGCTTACCTTTGTCTTGAAAGGTCCCATGTATTGTTTTGTGGTAGTAACTATTTATGTGCTAAAGTGTTTTATTGTTTTGCTTTGTCTATATTTGCTTGATCGGTGTGTTTAAATAACATATCTTTGACTTTAAACAAGACTAGTTCGTTAATCTATTTCGAAATCTTAGAGCATTAATAGGCATGTAAGACTTAAAATTTGAACCCTTCCAAAATAACCTTAGAAGTCCGTTGATAAAATTCCTTCCAATTTACTCAAATGTGTTCAAAATTTCATAAGGTTATTATCCAATTCACATTGATCACGTTGCTCTCACAGTTTACTTTTTCCTGCAATTGATTATAGTCAGAGCTATCTAGACATTCTATTAATGAAAAGACCATGTTGTCTTCAAATATTTTCAAATAAGCCTTTTAGGATATTTATCCATTAATATTCAATTTCTTCAAATCACTTAGTTCATCCTGTCCGAAGTTCTATTTTTTCCATCAAATTCAAGATCTATTAAATGATCAATGTTCTGAAGTGTCATATCCTTCAAATTTCGGACTTACTCTGTTTCAAATCAAATATATATCATTTTTTTCATATATTACTTTGGTCAACCATTAGGATAATAAACTAACATTTTATCTTTTGAGTGTTTTTCTTTTCTTTTAAAGAGAGACTGATTTGTGTTAGTAGTCAAGCTTGTTCGCTTTACAAACACAAAAGTTATCATTGGCAGATCATCAATATTTCACACGATCTTAGGTAAAGAAAGAAACTAAAGATTCATCAATTCTTATTTGGGATAATAGAAGGACTCGTTCAACAGTGGATCCTAGTCTGATCAACACAAAAACTACATCCGAATTATTTTTCACCTTCTCTGTGGTAGTGGACCCGAGTGCCTTGATAGGAAGGGAAATAACCCTAGAACTCGTTGTTGGTTTGGCGCAAAAAATTTATGAGACTGTCTCATGGTGATGCAAAGTAGAACACCTTCTCAGACTCCTCCAAACTTGACTCTGCCCCTTGATGATCGACAAAAGGTCCTATGTTTTCAAAATTGAAAGGAGTTGATCTAGATAGTCACTTTACCACTTCTCAAAATGTTCATGCCTCTCAGAATGCTCCTTTTGTGTATGAATTTGCTTCTCAAAAGTTTCAAAATATATACTTATCACACCATACTCCGCTAGTGTAGACCTATACCACCGCCCCACCAGTAATAAAAATATAAGGGTTATACTGCTTAGATGTTAATCATTATGTTGAAATAGAGAATGATTGAAGAATTTACACTGATAAGATGGTGAACAAAAATCTCAAGGTCCTAGAAGATGCAATGAGAAATCTTTAGGGGCTTGGAAGTAACCAAAGTGTTAAATATGAAGAGTTGTGTGCATTTTCCAAGATCGAGTTGCCACCTGGTTACAACATCCCAAACTTTGAAAAGTTTGATGGGTCTGGAAATCCCCTCTTTCATTTTAAAACTTATTGTGAAAAGTTGATTAGTATGGGCAAAAATAAAGGAATACGGGTTAAGCTATTTAGTCAAAGTTTGAGTGGAGAGGCTCTTGAATGGTACGCTAAGCAAGATGTGACTAAGTGGCGTACTTGGGATGACATAACAAATGCTTTTGTGGATCTCTACAAGTTTCATGTTGATATCATTCCTGATAGGATCACTATCACAAAGCTAAGTCATAAATCAAATGAGAGTTTTCGTGAATATGACATATGCCAGAGAGAAGAAGCACCAGGGTACATCCTTCCATGGAATAAGCTGAAACGATCAATTAATTGATCCATACACCAAATCTAAAATATTTCAATCGCATGGTAACAATGGATGGAAAAATATTTACTAAAATTGTCAAGTCTGAGGGAATGATTGGGGATGGCCTCAAGATAGGAAGGATAATAAATTTGACAGAACTGCAATCCACTCTAAAAGGTTTCCAAACTCTTTAAAGAATGGAAAGAAAAAAGAGAAGGAAGTAATGAGAGTGATGACTCAAGAATGTTCTTCCAATTACAAGCAACCTACTTGATATCAACCCAATTCTCAATATTCTTACTATCTAGTCTTCAATGCCCAAGTGACATATCATTCTCAACCTCCACCAAAAAATTACCACAATAATGCTCCTTGTGCTAATTATGAAAGAAAGCCTACAAGAATTTTCATCCTATTGCCAGGATCTCTTATGCAACTTTTTGAAAGGTTGAAAGAATAAAAAATACTTCATCTAGAGGACGCAAAGCCTGTGAACACTTTTGCTAATTGGTACGACCTAAACAAGCAATGTGCTTACCAATTTAAAGTTGTTGGACATGATACAGAAAAATTTATCACTCTCAAGCACAAAATTCAGGATCTGATTGACAAAAAGGTGATAACACTTGAAGAAGCTCCATCTAATTTTAAAAACAATCCATTGCCCAATCACAAGAAGTAATCATTGGCACCATCAATCAGAAGAAGCATGAATTTTCCTCAAAAGGCACACTTTTGGAGTCCTTCCATCCTACATTTAGAAGTTGTTGTTTTATTTTCTTGTAATCGTACTTTCTCATTTTATTTCCTTGTAATTTCAATCTATCGCTTTGTTTTCTTGTAATCACACTTTATGATTTAATTTCCTTGTAATCGCACCCTTTTAGTTGTAATGAACTACATTCGATCGGATTTCCCTTGTGGAATGTATAGGCGCCCTGTATTGGCTTCAATCACTTTATCAAAAGTATCAAATATACTTTTTGTATGTATGAACTATGTTTGATATAAATTCCCAAGAATAAAATACATAGGCAGCCTATGTCGGCTTCGGTCAACCCCTTAAAAAGTTTTTCTTTTCGGTACGAACTATGTTTGACCTGAATTCCCAAGAATGGAATACGTAGGTGGCCTATGTCGGCTTTGGTCAATCCCTTAAATGATTTACCTATCTACTTTTCCTTGGAACTATATTTCCTACCTCAATGAAACATATAGGTACCTTACTAGCTCGGTCATATTTCCCGTAACAGTTTTCATAGAAACTACGGCAAAATTTTTGAGAAGACCTTAAAAATTCATCAAAGGATTATTTCCTAAGTTAAATAAAGATGACACTGAGGCATGTAACTGGGGAAATTTTTTTGAGCAGGTCTAAAAAATTTCACAGAACTTGTCATTTTCTACAAAGTTAGAAATCAGACGTTGCTATAGCTGAGATCGGGGCATAATTTTTGAAGTTCTCTATGCTTAAAGTATTCTATGTCAAAAATAACTCAAGTATTTTGCATCGTAGACTGGGGCGGAATTTTTGAGAAGGTCTCAAAAATTCCAAACTAAACAATGTCATAAGTTATATAAGAAAGTTTGAGGGTTTCTATGTTATGGACAAGGGTAGAATTTTTTGAGGAAGATTATAAAAAATTCCACAAGAACTGTACTTCAAGATCAGAAAAGTTTGCAAATAAATGATTAACAAGGTGTATCAGGAGGGAAAGATAATATCAACACAGTAAGTCTCCCAAAACTAAGAATTTTTCTTTGGATGTAGGAACGGTGAAGTCACAAAATTTACAATGTTAAGCATGACAAAATGTATTATCAGACCCACTGTGGCCCTGCCACAATAAATTGAATAACTTCTTTCCTCTATGTTCCTCTTGATTTATGTTTCTATTACTTCATTATGATTTCTAACACTTTCTATGATTTTATAGGTAAATGATTAGGCATAACGAAAAAGATATGGAGATATTATCCGAACTACTATCTCTAAATCATCATGAGTCAAACAACTTTATCTTTATCTTTAAACTCAATTTTTTGTTACACTCCTGACTTAGTTACGACAAATTATCATATTATTAATAAGTGTTGTTTAAGTTATATAGGTGACATTATGCAAGATCGCCTCTAAGAAATAATGCAAAGGTATTCTCTAAATGTTTGAGGATTCAATCTAGAAGCTGAGGACATGCACAAGTCCTTTGAAGGACTCATGATTCAAAGAATGAAGTTCAGCGAATCAATTTCTATCTTTTCTTATTATATTTGGGGCATCGACCCTTTCAAAATGACACATATTATTTAGTTCAACCACCCTTTATAAAGGACATATCTTATTATATTTGGTCCATCATCCTATTCGAAGTGACACGTTTTCAAAATAGCTCGTTCACCTTTCAACAAGACATGTTAGGATGTCACCCCATTCAAAGTAATATGTCACATTCAAGATATGTGGTCCACCTTTCAATGAGACACATTGGGTCGTCACCCCGATCAAAGTGGCATGTTACAATTAAGATAGGTTGTCCGCCTTTCAAAGAGACACGTTGGGCCATCACCCTGTTCAAAGTGGCATGTTATATTCAATATTAGTCGTCCTCGTTTCAATGAGATAAGTTGAATCATCACCCTTATTCAAAGTGGCATGTTATATTCAATATAGGTCATCCACCTTTTGATGAGACACGTTGGGACGTCACCCCATTCAAAGTGACATGCTATATTCAAGCTAGGTCGCCCACCTTTTAATGGGACCCCTTAGGTCATCACCCCATTCAAAGTGACATGTTATATTCAATAGTGATCATTTTCCTTTCAATGAGAAACATTGGGTCGTCACCCCCATTTAGGTGGCACGTTATATTTTCAATAAGACACGTTGGACCATCACCTTGTTTAAAGTGACACGTTATATTCAAGATAGTTCATCCGCCTTTTAATGGGACACGTTGGGTCGTCACCCCCTTCAAAGTGACATGTTATATTCAGTAGTGGCCATCCTCCTTTCAATTAGACATATTGGATCGTCACCCCCATTCAGGTGGCACGTTATATTTTCAATAAGACACGTTGGACTGTCACCTCATTCAAAGTGGTATGTTAAATTATAGATAGGTCATTCAACTTTCAATGAGAAACATTGGACTTTCACTCTATTCAAAGTGGCATATTACATTCAAAGTAGGTCGTTATCCTTTCAATGAGATATGTTGGACAGTCACTTCATTCAAAATAGTTGTGCAAATTGGTAAAACTACCTCAACATAGCATGTTTAAACAGATTTGTACCAATTTATGTTGGTGTAATGTTACATTTATAACTAACCATTTGTTTGAGTTTGTTGTCGAGAGCATCCAAAATGATGAAATTCTCAGATCAAAACCATAAGTGTGGACGACTCCAAAAAGGATGCATTATAACATGGAACTTTTTCTCAGAAATGAACTGGGACATAGTCTGATGAGGAATATTAAACACTTTGGATGCGAACTGAAGGATGACCTGCATCACCATCAAACCATACCCCTATCATAAGCCATATGGATATATCGGGACATTTTGGTTTCAGTTTCACCTCTAGTGCATTTCTAAACTCACACCAGAGATAGTCTTCCTCTTATTTGAAAATCAGGTGACAATACCTAAAGATTTGGGAATTATGTCGATGTAGCTATTAGTTGCGGGTGTAAAGGGGACCCATATCATTATTGAGAAAAATGAAGGCCTCTTTTCCATAACTCGATATATTTTCCACTCATCTTGAACCAAAGGTCATCAAAATAAAAGATTATTTTTCTACCAATCAAGTCGAACTACAAGAGGTTTGATTCCCTGATTCATTGGGATATGTAAGCTAGGCTCCATGTTGAAAACTTTTCTGCATTCCAACCTTCCCCGAATACTCTTATTCCCTAGCTTTCCATTTTCACAAAAATTTGAAAATCGAGATAGCTTGTGAAATCTTTCAAAATAGTGCTTAAAATAAAGCTTTATTAACTACAAGTGGCCTGAATTCTCATGCAACCTGAGATATGTTGGAAACTTGCTATCGGGGTCGGTTATACCTCCACAAAATTCGTACAAAAATCAACCCTTTTGAGAAGCAAATTTATGGTCGAGCAAAAATTAGAAACGTTAAACTCCCTTTGCCAGGGTTACCGGCATTCACCCTACCCAAATGGAGGGGTAGTTATTGATACCTAATTTTTTCCCTCCATATTTTAAATTAGTTTTTGAAGTTCTCAATTTTAAAATACTTATTTTAAGTTATTTTAAAATAAATTTCAGCCCTAGATTTTGAGTTTAGCTCAAATTAATATGTTTAGTGTTTATTATACATGATTATACAATTATCAGTTAAAAAAATGCTTTAGAATTTATTTAGAGTGAAAAATTTGATTAAATTGCAAATACTTAACTTTTTCCAAGATTGATTGAAAATAAAAAATTAATGACATAATTAGTTTCTTAATTTTTTTAAACAAAAAATAATTGTGCTTTATTAAATATTTATTTTGAAATTATTGAATTTGAGAAGATCGTTAATTGAAAAATAATTTCATCTCAACTTTATTGATTCAGTTGTGGCCATTTTATAAAGTTGCTATGATATTTAATGGGACTTAGTTCTTTTGTATTTTTTCAACCTACCCAACTCTTCTTACCCTTCTAAATTAATCACCCCAAACCCAAGCCAATACAACAGCACCATCCTAGCCCAACAACAATATCTTTCCTTTCTTTTCTCCCTTGATCTGACACCACAGGGCCAATACACCACAAGACCCAACCCATTTCCTTTTCCCTTCCCCTTAAACTCATCCAACAACATTATCAATAACACGCTGTACAAGCTTCAGCCATACAAACAAACAACAGCTAACAACGATGAAATCTCTTTCCCATAACAACGTTATCAACAATGAACAACCACAGTCTTAATGCAAATGACATCAACGTCAGAATCCTAGCCCCCTTTTACCAATTTACCCTTCTGCACAACCAAGAATGGCTAGAAATTCATCCACCCTTTTCAGACCATGCTCGCCCATTTTGACAAGAAGCCAACTGATCTTATTCATGATTTTATGCCCTAGTGGATTTTAAAAATTTCTCAAAAGATTTAATTTTGGATTTGAAATCCAGAACCCTAAACTCACCCCCTCTCACCCCTTAATTTCTCCTATTAAACGAGGTAGTTAGGGATAGAGGAAGAGGAGGACTTTTTGGGGGAAATTAGGGATTTTGGAGGAACTCTCCTCTAATCTCACTAAACCAAGAACTATTTGGTGAAATTAATCTAAATTTGTTGAAATCGTCTAAATTCCCACAAGAATAATTCAAAGACATTAAGTCCAAGTTGAGTATTGGTAGTGAAAATCTATCATGACAGACTCATAGTCCTAGTTTTCTTCTCCGAAACCGGTAAGGACTTCATCCTCTTTGTATTTATCTTTTCTCTTTTTAATTTATTTATTTCAAAATTTTATGCGTGTTCAGTGTGTTTCAGGATTGAAAGTATAATCGATCATTTGAATGTTTTGAAAAGCTTAAAGCTTTTAATAGGTTTGTGCTATTTTTGGTTGTCGTCTTAAGCTTGTGTTACTGTTTGCATACTCGTAAAAGGTTAAGAAATGGGATTGTTATAGATATAGTAAGAGTTTTCTAACACTGAAGTAGTATGTGTGAAGATAATTTTTTTTGTGTGTGTTTAAATCACTGTTTGACCAAACCATATGAAAAACATCCTAGATTTATTCCCATGGTTGATGAAGCTTGGCTACAGTGTAGTAAACCATTATCATGGATTCATTTTGAACTATTAACTCCAAACGAATTTATATTTAAAGTTTTATTAGCTTTCCATAGAGTTGTTGCATCTACCACTCTTAATGAGTTCATGTATAAATATTTTCATCATTATATTTAACTTTTAAGTTCTGTTATGTTGAAGAGCCCATTGAACGTCAAAAAGGAAAAAACTAAATGATCTTTGTTTATATATGGATAAAATTCCAATGATCTTGATATGGAGATGGAGTGGGGGATCAAGAACTCGTGACCCCTACGTATCACTTATCATCAAGTCAATTTTATGGAAGAATTTTGGTCTATGGCACCACCACTTGAATAACCCCATTTAAAAAAATTTGTCTTGTCCTTTGAAGGTAACAAATGGTTACCCCATTACTTATTATGATAAAGATATTTTTGTTTGAATGTTGTACCTTTCTTTATCATATTATTCATATGCTTCACTACTAAAATATTGTCAATGCCATGGGGTCATGCCCCGTGCTGCTGTTTCTTCTAATGGCAGCATGACCATTTCTATTACTTTTGCTCTATTGGCAATTCATTTTTCAATCACGTAATAGAATCACGCAAGCAATATGGGCCCCTTAGATGCCCCTCTTGATGATAAAGACCAATTAAATAAAGCGGGACAAACAAGTGCAATTCGTATCCTGGAAACCAATGGGAGTGGAGTGTTCCATGTGACTAGAATTATGCTTCACATATTGCAAATAAAAGGGTTGTATGGGGGTCAAGCATATGAGGACCCGAATGTCTATTTGGAGAACTTTGTGGAAGTTTATGTGCCATTTAACATCGCACATATTACACAAGAATCCATCCGATTTAAACTTTTCCCATTCTCACTAATAGGTGAGGAAGTTTTATGGATTTTCTTACTCCCACCCCCTTAATTACAACATGGGAAGAGCTTACCACAATGTTTCTTGATAGATACTTCCCATAATAAAAGATGCTTCAAAACAGGATGAGATCTTGAACTTCTGGAAAATGAATGGCGAACCGTTATTTGAAGCTTGGGAGAGGTTTAATGGAAAGTTAGCCCAATTCCCAAATCATAAGGTCCCCAAAAAAAATGGTGGTGGATCATGTGGCGGGCAGATTTATAGTGAGATTGCATCATTTTGCAGCCTTTTGATTGATAGGAGAAGTATCAAAACAAAATTAGTGTTGACATACCCAAGATACTGAAGCTTCCAAAACCCCTTCTACTACCACCGTGGTGGCTAATTAACAAAGAAAATGAGAAGAAAAAATGAAGGAGAACATGGCCAAAATGATGACCTAACTTGAGCTCTTGATGAAGCATGTTCTGAGTGTACCCGCGAAAGCGTTCAATGTCGTAGAATCAAAATCTTATGAAGATGATGAAGAGGCAATGAAGTTGGATGAAGAAATCTGATACTTGGCAAACTACCCGGGGGGTTACTGCTCCGCCTATCAAAGGTAAGGTGGGAACCAAGATTGGATAGATCGTGAGCGGGATCAAGATTGGAAAGATCATGAACGTAACTATGACCATTATGTCAATCTTCATAATCGAGCTAAAGCCAAGGAATCTAGTGCCATTGACCCCAAAAAGTTCAAGACCAAGGATATGTTATCAAGGATCTTGAATAGAGTATAAGGCACAGACAAGATGGTCCATGAGTTGAAGGGTGATTTCTCTCAACTGTCTGAAATGGTGGTGTCTTACTTTGCCCCTATCAAGCAATTAGAGACCCAAGTGGGGCAAATATCCATGTAATTAAATGCTAGACCTAGAGGTGGACTTTCGAGTAACACAATTGCTAACCCAAAGAACGACGCTCAAGTTCTAGCAATTGTTATATGGAGTGGAAGATCACTTGAGGAACCTTTTAGAGGAGACTGAGTGAGACTATTCCCAAGGACAAAGCAAATGAGGTGACACCTCAAAGAAAAGAGACAAATAATGAGAAAGAGATCAATAAAAATGATGAGGAGGTGGTTAAAGTTGAAAGGCCACAAGTTGAAGAAAGACCAACCATCCAAGTTCCTCTCCCATTTCCTCAACGTTTGCATAAAAAAGAGGAAATGATAATTGAGGAACTTCATGGCCAAACTTAGCAACCTATCAATAAACATCTCATTGCTTAAAGGTATCCAACATATCCCGAGATACGCTAAGTCATTGAAAAAGTTGATGCCCAAGAATAAACTTGTTGAAGGTGATACTATTGAGGTCACTCATGGATGTAGAGCTATCATGTATAGCAAGGTTGTGAAAAAGAAAGATGACCCCGGAGCATTCACTATTCCTTACATAATTAGGGCACATGAATTTGCAAAAGCTCTATGTGACCTTGGTCTGAGCATCAACTTAATGCCTTTTGTCATATACAAGAAACTTGGTTTGGATACCCCAACGCCAACCTCTATCCAACTCTTGATGGAAGATCGGTCTATAAAAAGGCTGGTGGGTATATTATTTGACGTCCTTGTGAAAATGGACAAGTTCATTCTCCAAGTAGATCTTGTGGTATTGGATTGTGAAATGGACCAAGAGGTTCCTTTCATTCTTGGTCGTCCTTTCTTAGCTACCGAGAGATCGATTGTCGATCTAGAGCTAGGGGAGATGAAATTTAGAGTGCAAGAGGATGAGGTCTCTTTCAAAATTTGTAAGTCAATGAAGCAAACTGTGGAGTTGCAAGTAGTATCCATGGTGGATGTTGAAAATGAGAAGATAAATAAAGAGGAGTTCAAAGACCCACCTTGAGAATGAAGGAAGGAAGATGTCGTGCCACAACGATAACTAAGACGCTAAGTGGGAGGCAATCCACAAATTCCATTAGAGTGGCTCGTATCCTTTTTGTTATCTTTTTTGTAGGGTAGATATTATATTTTGAATATGAATAACCCATGCATTTGTGGCACTATGGAGTGCATTAGATAAGCTGAATAAGGGAGAAATGTGTCAAAATTGAGTAAAATGCTAAACAGGGGAAAATAAGGGAGCAAAATTGATCTCGGTTACCCTGATCACATTCCCTAAGTGTGACCGTGGTCACGCGGGTCTCCGCGATCACAATCCATTGACCGCGGTCGTGGTCACTTCTGCCATTTAATCCCTCGTTTCCCTCATTCCCTCGCACTACTTTTCAAGATTGTACTCTCTAATTTTGGCTAATTTCTAGCCAAGTTTGTAAGCTCTCAAACAATATCCTTGCCTCTCTTTGCATTACAAATCTTATAGGTGACATAAATCCATGACTTTACTTGTGAAAATAGGCCATAGAATGCATGATTAAGAAGGCCTAAAATTTTAATTGTTATGCTTTCCATGTTGTCATACTTGATATTGGTGTGATGTTGGCTATTTGGTTAAGGTGTGCACACAAGTGGGGAAATCATGAGTACCCAATGATGTGTGAAATAGGTAGACAAATGAGATATACACACCAAGTGTTTGATAAAATTCTCAAATGAACTTTCAATATTAATATTTGCTTTCTAAAGGGCATTCACACACTTGTTAGCATTGTTCCAATGATCTTCATATGCATACATATTGTAGAACATACTAGTAGCTTAAATTTGGAAGAAATCTGAATATGCAGAGCTAACACGGAAGCAGCCTCAGGTAGTGCAACCGCGGTCATAGACCACAATCGCGGTAACTGAGGACAACTTCTTGCCATGCCAAAAATCCTGCACTTCCAATTTTTAGGCAAGCAACACCAAGCACCTAGTCCAATGAACTCTAGTTATCAATATAGCACAGTTTGCATGATTAAAATATCATCAAAATATATAATATGTGCTTAGTGATTTCAGTACAACATCATGGATAAGTATTATCACATTCTATTCATGATACTCGAGTGCCACACTCTTTACTACAGGGATCTCTTAAGGAAAAAACTGTTGCCGGAGAGAGAAATTTCCTTGCAAAATATGCCGGAGAAACTACCGATACTACATGACAAACTTGAAGCCATAGGGTGGAAGTACTTTTCCCGGGATCCATGCATTACAAATGAGCAATGGGTCCGTGAATTTTATGAGAACATCGATGAAGTCTTTTTTTCGGACCCACTCAATGTGACTATCAAGATCCGAGGAAAGCCGGTGAAAGTTGGGGCTAAAAAAATCAATGATATTTGTGGGCTCAAGCATACTGACATGAGTTACTTCAAAGAAAAGGGATGTAAATCAGGGAGTTGGTTAGCACAACGACTATGCCCTGAAAAGAAAGTCTCGTGGACCAAGACTAAAAGCAATATTTCCATGAAAAACTTCACTTCTAAGGCCTGGATATGGTTGTACATCATTTGTAGCTAAGTTTCTCCTTGCACCCATATGACAGCAGTCCCCAAATTACGTGCTAAGATAGTTGCATGTATTCTAGACGGAAGCCCTCTAGATGTTGGTCAACTCGTGGTTAATGAAATAGATCATTTCAAGGACCAAGGCAGTACACATCTATTCTTCCCCTTCTTGATTACACAGCTTTGCTAAATAGTGAGGGTAGACGAGTATGCTAGTGATACATGGGTGCACCCTAATTCCCCTATTTACCTTTGAGGATTAGAGGTGAGATCGCACCCGATAAAACTAAGAAAAGAAAGATCGACTTGGAAAAGCTAGCATGCATTGAGCTTGAGTATCATAGGCCATCCACCATAGGACCTCTTAAGAAGATTGGAGTAAATATTACAACCATCAAAGAGCTTGTGTTTAGTTCTCTCCAAGGATTGGGAGAGCCTTCCACCACTCATCATTCTTATGTGTCATGTACCTATTATGATAAATACAAGGAAGACCAAAATAATCAAGAATCTACCATTGATAGTCTTGAAAAGGCCTACTCCTTTTTGGTAGATTTACACCGAGACCTCCAGATCGCACGTGAAAAATGGTTGAAAGGGAAAAAAAGAGGGATGAGCTCTTTATCATGATGTGAAAGGGTGTGAAGGGCCTAAGAAAGGTTCTACGACCCCGAGATAGACTTCCTTCTTCTTAGGTGGACAGTGATGATCAGTCCCCAATCGAGTGGTCCGATCTTGAGGAAGAGGGTAGTGATGCAGAGTCCAACAGTGATAGTATCCCTTGATACAGTTTTAGGGAGAACCCTTATCTCTTTTACCATTGATTATTTATGCAGCAGGGACACTGCTATCTTTTCAGTTAAGGATGCCTTCTTATTCTTATTAATTAGATTTGGACCTGTATTATTGATATTTCTGCATACTTTTCTGAACTTTTGGATAATTCTTGTCTTTATTTTTATTTGGGTTGTAATAATCAGGCACTCTAATGGTGCCCACATTTGTATGGATTAGCTATTTTATTCTAGGTTAGTTATCTTATTTTAATTCCACTGTGATTGGGTTTCTAACCATAGGTGCAGGGGAAGTCTGAGTACCAGTGGCACCAAAGCCATAAAATATAAAGAAAGTCTGAGGACCTGTAGCATTGAGAATCTGGGATTGCATTATTATCCATTGGTGAAGTCTGAGTAACCATATGGTAGGTCGCCCATACTATGATTTGCAATATAAGGCGATAGCTTAGGTAGTTTCTAGGATTAGCAAATTATGTGTGGTGTGAATACAAAAGAAAATAGCCACCTCCATCTAAAACTGTTGCAAAATTTGAAGGCATGGACGTGAGCAACTTGGTGACAAAATTTTTCCCTCTTTCTATGACTCTGAAAGTTGACTTTGGAAAAATAGTGAATACTTCATCTTTGTCTTGAGTGGGTAGAACAATTGAACCCCCGAACAACATTCATACGCCATGTATGTAAGGTTAATTGTCTTCATCTCATGTGTACTTGTACCATCTAGAACTTACCCTATTAGTCTTGGTGCTGAGGTAAAGAAAAAGTAGGTTTTGGATCCCATACTTATGTGAATTAGGGATGATGTGGGTCAACAAAAGGTTATGGATTTTGAGATTGGTAGAGATGGAATCTTAAGGTATCAAGGAAGATTGTGTATTCTTGATATTGATGGACCATGGGAAAGGATTTTGATAGAGGCTCATGAGTCCAGATATACAGTTCATCCGGGCTTGACTAAGATATACAATGACTTGAAGTAGATATATTGGTGGAATAATATGAAGAGGGATGTGGTGATTTTGTAGCTAAGTATATGGTTTGTCAATAAGTCAAGGTTGAATACTTAAGGCCTGGTGACATATCTCAAGAGATAGAGTTGCCTATGTAGAAGTGAGAGATGATCAATACGGATTTCATTACTGGTCTACTGTGGTATCGAAACCAGTATGATTTGATTTAGGTCATTTTGGATAGGATGATTAAGTTTGCTCACTTCTTGCCTATGAGGACTAGCTATTCTGGAGAGAATTATGATAAATTATTTATTCAGGAGATTATCAAGTTGCATGGAGCGCCTGTGTCCATCATTTTAGACTAAGGTACATAATTTTATCCTCACTTTTGGCATTCATTTCATAAAGGTTTAGGTACTAAAG
Organism: Capsicum pubescens; assembly: GCA_030864215.1. NCBI lineage: Eukaryota > Viridiplantae > Streptophyta > Magnoliopsida > Solanales > Solanaceae > Capsicum > Capsicum pubescens. Next base: position 129,128,461 of record CM061541.1, read on the forward strand.
TGAACCTTAGCACCGTTTTCCACCATCAGACAAATGGACAAGTAGAACAGACTATTTAGACTTAAAGGATATGTAAGGGCTTGTATGATTGATTTTAGAGGTAGCTGGGTTGATCATTTACCTCTTATTGAGTTTGCATACAATAATAGTTGCTATTGAAGTACTTATATGGATTATTTTGAGGCTCTCTATGGTAGAGGTGTAGGTCTCCTATTTGGTGGTTTGATCATTTACCTCTTATTGAGTTTGCATACAATAATAGTTGCTATTGAAGTACTTATATGGCTTATTTTGAGGCTCTCTATGGTAGAGGTGTAGGTCTCCTATATGGTGGTTTGAGGTTGGTATGACTAGGTTGTGTGGTCCTGACATGGCTCACCAAGCCATGGAGAATGTGAAGGTTATTAGAGAAAGACTTAAGACTACTTAAAGTCTCCAAAAGTCTTATGCAGATGTGAGGTAGAGGGAGTTGGAATTTGAGGTTAGTGATTGGGTCTTCTTGAAAGTTTCTCCTATGAAAGGAGTCATGAGGTTTAGGAAGAAGGGGAAGCTCAGTCCCCATTACATTGGTCCGTATCAGGTTGTACGGAGAATGGGGAGTGTTGCTTATGACTTGGAATTAGTTGCGATTTTGGGTTCTATTCATCCTATATTTCATGTGTGTCTATGCTGAAAAAGTGTGAGGGTGATCCTTCTTTGATAGTGCCTATTGAGGATGTTGGTGTGATGGATTTCTTGTCTTATGAGGAAGTTTTGGTTGAGATTTTTAAAAGATAGGTTCGTAGATTGAGGACTAAGGGTGTAGCTTTGGTAAAAGTGCTATGGAGGAATCAAAAGGTGAAAGAAGCTACATGGGAAGCTGAAGATATGAGGGACAAGTATCCATTCTTGCTCCCAACTTTGGATGCAAATGCTTGAGGTATAATTCATTCTCATTCTTGTGGCATTTTGAATTTTGTCCATGGGTTCTGTTTGTATTCTTTCTTTTCGTGCTAAGGGTGTCTTAAATCTGCATTCGGGGATGAATGATCCTTAGAGGGGTTAATGTAATACCCAAGGTTTTTGGACTCTGAAATTTCTGAAGTGTTGATAACACTACCATGATTACGACTCAAGTGATGAGTTGTTATCACTCATCATGAATCATAGTGTGAGGCTTCTTCTCTCACTAGTGAGTTGCCGAGGATTTCTTTCATTGATTACGAGTCGACATCACGTGTCATGATAAGTGAATCATTTTCATAATAGTGGAGGTCAAGGATTTTGATCTATAGGTCTCGAGCCCATGATCATGAGTCGTTACCAGAGTCATGACGACTGGAATCATTTTTCCTACATTGACCCGACCTGACCAGGGGCCTTGTCGTAATGGGCATCTCAAGTCTAACTAAGACCGAGACCACCCCCGATACTCAACCCAACCATCCAGCATATACCTTGAGTTGGATAAATTCTGAACATATAACAAGATAGCGTGTATTTGCACAACTCCAAACTCTAGGATAGGTCTATGATCGCGACTGACCCAAACGAACCAAACCTTCCCACACCCAACCGATAACCATAACCAAACCAAAACCATAAGCCAAAACCAAAACAATAACAAAGTTCCTATCTATAACATAATATAAAAAGATGGAACAACCAACAATACAGTCAACTGATGTCAGCCCCAATACCAATGCCAACACTAAGGTTGACTCCACTACCGATTCCATCCATACTAACCCATAGTAGTTCTAGATATTTGGGTTGGGACATGCCCCCAACCACAGCCAAAACAAATATCCATAAAGTATCCAAAATAAATAGAGATGTCCATGATATGAAATGGAGCCTTCCAAAATATGAAATCTCACCACTTCAATCCAACCGAGCTAATCCTGAAATCTGATCACTAAGAAAGAGGAGTAGAATGACTGATTCTTGCTTCACGTGGGGATACAGATGCATGAGGATGGGTTAGCGGGTGAAAACTAGCAACTACTCAGGATAAGTATAAAATAATTCCATCAAGTAAAACCAAGTAAAACAACCATACACATACAAAACACACACACATATATAACCATGCCGGGAAAGGGAACTGGGTTTAACATGCCTTTATAACCATTAACCTTGGTGTGTGTATCTTAATCATCCTAGATCCACCGACAGGATATATGGATCCAGTATAACCCCCTAAATAGTCCTCAATTTGTGTAGTCGCACGAACCAAATTGTCACAACCCGAGGCCATCCCCTAGTCGTGACAACGGTGCTTACGGTCACAAGTAACCATAAGCTAACCCGTGAGCTGGTACCTACAATGAGCACTGAATAAAATAATAATAATGGACATATGCGAAAACAACTGATAAATCCATAAGGTTTGAACACTGTATATACAATTTAATCTCAAGTCTGAACAATAGATAAAAATTATAAAAAAATAAACTAACTATCTAATTGACTGTCTGAATGTCTGAAAGCCTCTAAAATGACTGAGGAGCTGATGGGATAAGTCCCCAACTAACTCCGACTGATTGAATGTACTGAACTACTGAAATAAACCATCATTTCCTCGATAGATGAGGACTCACCACTGCTGCAACTAGTAATGCTGGGTTGTCTAACTACGGTCGGGAAACTGAGCGTCCGAACCTATGATATAATACATCATAGCATAAAGAAGAGTATGCAGTCAATACTTTAAATGTATAGGTATATACGATGAGGTCAGGCTAATATATATGGGGCACTATGCATATGAGATAGGGACTAACTATAAAGCATGAGATAACTGAACATGAATGCATGAAAACTTTAACATCTGAGAATAAAAGACCAAGCATAAATCTAAAATCTGAAATAAGTCTGTAATCTGAAAGACTGAAAATTGTATAATTGATAAACTAAAAATCTATACCTGAATTGAATTTTGTACTGAATACTGAACTGAAATTGTGGGAGGTATCATCTAACCGATATGCCCAAATCTGAGCTAATCGGGGTCCAGCCTGTAACCCCAGTTGGAAGGGTGTCAATACTCTGCCACAAGTACTAACACATGGTTGTGTGTATCTACTCAACTTGTGTCCCGAAGGACTAGGGAGTCAGTCCTAAACTGGCTGGTGACCCCTAAGAGAATGTCAGTCCTAAACTAGTGGGTGACATCTCAGAGAATGTCAGTCCTAAATTGGCGGGTGATATCTCATAATCCTATGCTGGCTATGTAGTTTTGGAACTTAGGGACTACTTTTAAGGACCCATTCATAGCTGGTGGGTGAGCCCTCATCCCTAGGTTTTATCGGTGCTAAATCTTACTCCCAACTGAACTAACAATGATTACTGGACTGAACTAAGCTTAACTGAACAAACAACTGATCATAATAACTGACTGAATGATAATGCTCATTGTATATCTAAAATCATTCTGAAGATACTGAAATTATGTAAACAACTAGGTATCGGGTGTTCATAACCCACCAACACTGAATGGAAATAAGAATAAGGACATATAAAAGTTTTGAAAACCATAATATGAAATCATTGTACAAAATCCAACACTTAAGCATTTCATCAAGCACATAAGGGCCATGAACTTGTGCATGAGAATGAGCAAAGCATGCGAAAATAACATGATTACAAGATTCAATTCATGACTTAGGGATTTAAAGTGAAAATAATTACATTCAAACGTGTAAGGGCTCACTCCACTTGAAAACATTTATAAACATAACTTATAATTGAAAACAATAAGAACTTTATGGAGATAATTCAATTTGAACATATAGAAACTCATGATTTGAAACCAAAAAGGATTCTTGGACTCCATGGGTAGAAAAGGCCCATGGATGAACATCACACATACCTTAATGACTGATTTCTTGAAGGATTCTTGGATTGGAAACTTGAATTCCTTAAATTCTTGTGAAAAGGGATTGAATCTTGTTCTTAGGAATGAAGGAGGGTTTTTGACTTGTTTACTAATTGCTTAGGGTTAAGAGAGAGGAGTTAATGTGTTTAATATTTCATCAAATCATTTTGGAGTGATTAGGGACGATTTAGGGGTGTGAAATGACTCTAACACCTTTGATTTAAATCAAAATAGAGCATTTTTGGCACTAGGCAATGACCTAGGCGATGCCCAGTAAATCGCCCAAGACAAGGTGGGAAATGCATGGCCAATTTCCTAGCCCTGAGCTGGGCGACGCATGGCCAATCGCACACCCATTCCAGTAGCCTTAGGCGGTTATTAGGCATACGTACAACCTTTTGCATGGCCATAACTTTTCGCCCGGGTATCGGATTAAGGCAAAATTGGTATCATTGAAAAGATAATTCAATTATCTAAAATTTAGTGGGCCATAAGCTGCCAAATTCCACAAATAAATAAAGTTATAATCGTTCAAAGCTGACCCTTGTGGAATCAAACACCAAAATTTGATTGAATCAAAGGCTGTTAGCTAACTTTACTCTCAGTGACTCTTACGAACATAAAAGGCTCTTCATACTAGGTTAATGATCATGAAACATGGATTCAAGTATGAATGACGGGACTAGAGTTTACACACATAGGAACGAAGGTCTGATTTCTAGCTTAGAAACATACGGGGTGTTACACGGAGATAACATAAGGGATTCCTGAATACGCTTTGATCTCCATGATACATATGTACAGTATATGTAGAGGATTCTCATGTACTTCCTAGTATCATTTATGGTCTCTATGACCCACCCCTTATGTTAGAAAAGATGATTTTCCAGTGTCTGTCCATTGGATAAGCACCTTCACGGTTAGCTATCACACCCCACCATTATTTCCCAATTAAAACCATTTCCAACCAACCAAACCACTATTACATTATTATTAACCAAGGATATAAGTAGTGGTATCTTTATACCGACTATAGCTTGCAAGCAATGTCCTTAGCCAACCTTTTTATGTAAAAAGGGATTCCCCATACCAATTATAGCTTGCAAGCAATGTCCTTAGCCAACCTTTTTATGTAAAAAGGGATTCCCATGTACCCATAGATTACATTATTAAGTTAACTTGAGGAAATACCGTATACCCCCCAAGTTTTCCATTGTTAAGTTTTCTTGGGGGAATCCCATGTACCCCGAAGTTGTTCATTAATATGTTTACTTGGGGGATTCCCTTGTACCCCACAAAGAAGTTTAATTAACCATAATCATGACCACCATACCTTATCATTTAAACATTCCAAACTATTTAAACCATTTATGCCATTTAGGGTTCCATTACCAAGCCATACCATGCAATAGTTCCATAAGAAGTCTAATAGTATAATAAAAGCATTATCATCGGCATTTTATCAAACATGTTGTGTGCATAGTGTTTCCAAAACCAATTCAATTACCAATTAACAATTCCCATGCAAACAATTATCCCAACCACCATTTAAAACATGTAAAAACATAATTAAGACATGGGAAAACCATAACCAAGCATTTAATACCAGAACCCCAACATATAATTGAAAACCCAAAGCCATACAACATTCATGCCCTGAAACAATTCATAAAACATGTCTTTAGTTGGTACTAACAATAAGGGAGAAGTATCTTGCCTTAGATTATGAAGATAGTGCAGAGAAATCACCCAAACAAGCCCAAATTGCTCCTCTAGATGAAACCATAGACTTTCTTTACCCAAGAGACTTAGAGAGTGTTTCTAAGTATTTTAGATTAGAATAATAGGGAAAATAACCTCTTAAGTGTTATATAAGTCGTAGGGTCATAATGGATTATGAGGGGAAATGTCCAGATTACCCCAACTTAACTATATAAAATCCCCATAGGTAGGTACGACTCAACCATACCGATCGTACCCTCCAATACGAGTGGTACCCATCACTCATACCTTAGACATCCCTCAGACCCCCTACACTGGTCAACATACGACCACGCAATACAAACTGTATCCAAGGGTATGACTAGTACCCTCTACCCCTACCTATGACAGAACCAAAAATAGTTGACATTGTCCAACATATGAGTTAGACAATACAATTCATACCCAATCTCATGACCCATGGTGAGCCACTCATACTCAGATCCAAGTTACTTTACTAAGTCTCAGATTAAGTGAAGGAAAACCCAACCGTACGAATCATCAACCACCATATGACTCATACCAACCAAGTCGTACCTATTCCAAAAACCAATCCAACTCACCAAGCAACACTGGTCAGTGTACGAACAAGACTAACCAACCGTATCCAACATACGACCTGTACCCCCTAGTCGTATCTTGTCTAGAAACTAGAAATCCAGGAAATTTTCTAAGGATCCCAAAACCTTGGGTGTTTTATTCTCCCCCACTAGGATCATTCATCCCCGAATGATGGAAAAGGTAGGTCAAATCACAAGCATAATTCTTTTGCATTATCAAATATCAATCCAACCTTTAACCAAGTTAGAAAACAAAGATGCAAGGATCTATTCTAACCCTTAACTAAGTTAGAAAATAAAGATGTGATCAAGAACACATACCTTCTGCACGAATATCTAGAGCAGAAAAAATATAGATATTTGGACTTCATGTCCTCTTCCGCTTCCCATGTAGCCTCATCCACCTTATGGTTCCACCATAGAATATTAACTGAGGCCACATCCTTGGTCCATAATTGATGAACTTGTCGATCTAATATCTTGACTGGGACCTCTTCATAAGACAGAGAATTCAAGATATCCAATCCTTCCAAAAGAACCACTGAAGAAGGTCACTGAGATGTTTCCTCAACATAGAGACATGAAATACCAAATGAATGGAGCTCAAACTAGAAGGCAACTCCGATTCATATGACACGTTACAAACCCTCTGCAAAACCGCATAAGGACCAACATATCGAGGAATGAGATTTCTCTTTTTACAAAACCACATCGCTCTTTTCATGGGAGATAACTTAAAGAACACCTTATCCCCAACCTCAAACTCCAAGTCTCTATGCCTTACATCCGCATAGACTTTTTGTGACTTTGGGCAGCCTTAAGTCTATCCTAAATCACCTTTACCATTTCCATAGCCTGATAAACCAAATCTAAACCTAACATATCTACCTCACCAAGTTCAAACCACCAAATCAGAGATATACACCTCCTACCATACAATACCTCAAAAGGGGCCATCCCAATGCTAGAATGACAGCTATTATTATAAGCAAACTTTACCAAAGGTAGATGTTTAACCCAATTGCCACCATAATCAATCACACACGCACGAAACATGTCCTTCAATATTTGAATCATCCTCTCTTCTTGCCCATCCGTCTGCGGATAAAAAGCAGTACTAAGAAAAATATTAGTACCCAACCCCTTCTGAAAAGACCACCAAAAGTGAGATAAAAACTACATACCATAATCACAGATAATCGAAACAGGTACCACATGAAGCTTAACAATCTCATTAAGATACACCCTCATATAGTCCTCAGTCGAAAAGTTAGTCCATACACGAAAGAAGTGCGCAGAGTTCTTCATTCTATCCACGATGACCAAAATTGAATCAAATTGATTCTAAGACCGAGGAAGACCGGTACCAAAATCCATGTTGATTACCACCCATTTCTATTTTGATAACTCTATTTTCTAATACAACCCACTAGGCCTCATGTACTCAACTTTTACTTGTTGGCACACCATTCATCTGTCTACAAAATTAGGAATATCCCTCTTCATACCACTCTACCAATATATCTCCTTGAGATCATAATATATTTTTGTCAAATCGGGATGAACAACAAAGAGCGATTCATGTGCCTCAGATAGCGCAATTCATGTTCCTCAGCCAAAACCCTTTGTTGCAAACCATAGATGTTAGGAATACATAACCTCCCTTGGTAACTCAAGGTATCATCACCACTGATCTCGAACACCATCACATTTTGACCACCAACATCACTCTAGATTTTCATCAAGATTGGATCTAGAATTTGATTCTCCTTGATTTCTATACCGTGAGACGACCAAATAACTTCCTGTTCTATCACACCACCATCATTATAGTCTAAGAAAGGAACTCCAATGTTAGCTAAATGGTGAATATCCTTCACCAATTCTCGCTTTTCCTTTTCCACATGAGCTAAACTCCCCATGGATAACCTGCTAAGAGCATCTGCAACCATGTTAGATTTACCTAGGTGGTAGTGAAAACTCATATCATAGTCCTTAAAAATCTCCAACTATCTCCTCTACCTGAGATTTAGCTCCTTCTGAGTAAACACATATTGTAGATTCTTATGATCAGAAAAGAGGTCCACATGCACTGCATATAAATAATACCACCAGATTTTCAGATAAGAAACCACCGCTAAAAGTTATAAATCTTAAGTAGGATAATTCTTCTCATGTACCTTTGACTGCCTGGAAGCATAGGCTATCAGCTTCCCTTGCTGCATCAAAACACAACCAAGTCCCACCTGAGATACATCATAATAAACCACAGACCCCTCATTACCTTTAGCCAATGTCAAAATCGAATCCAAAGTTATCTTATCCTTCTTTTGTGTCAACTTAGTCAATGGGACAACTATCGTTGAAAAACTTTCCACGAATCACCTATAATACCCAGCCAAACCTAACAAGATCCAAGTATCGGTTGGAGTCGTGGGTCTAGTCTACTTTTTTAACCACATCCACCTTTTGCTGATCCACCTGATCCCCTCACTAGAAATAATATGACTAAAAAAGTTACAACGTTTACCAAAACTCACATTTGGAGAATTTGGCATACAACTGCTTCTCTTTTAAGGTTTGCAACACTATATAGAGATGATTAGCATGATCCACCACACTCTTAGAATACACCAGGATGTCATCAATGAACATAGTAACAAAAAGATCCAGAAACTACCTAAAAGCCCTGTTCATCAAATCCATAAATGCCGCTGGGGCATTAGTCAAACCGAATGACATCACTAGGAACTTAAAGTGCCTATACCGAGTACCAAAAGCTATCTTAGGGATATCCACATCCCTAATATCAAGTTGATGATACCCATACCTAAGATCTAGCTTAGAAAAGAATTTGGCACACTGCAACTGATCAAACAAATCATCTATCATTGGAAGAGGATACTTGTTCTTAATTGTTACCTTATTCAATTGCCAATAGTCAATGCACTTCTGAAAGGAACCATTCTTTTTGAGCAAAAATAAAACTGGTGTACCCTACAGGGATACACTGGGACGGATGAAACCCTTATCCAAAAGATACTTAAGTTGCTCCTTGAGTTCTCATAACTCAGCCGGAGCCATTCTATAAGGAGGAATAAATATTGGAAGAGTGTCCGAAACCAAATCAATACCAAGCTCAATCTCCCAATCTAGAGAAACACCAGGAAGATCATCCAAAAAGACTTCAGGAAATTCATTCACCACCAGAACCGAATAAAAAGAAGGAACTTCCGAGTTAGAATCCTTAACCCGGACCAGATGATAGAGACACCCTTTGGAGATCAATCTCTGAGGTCTAAGATAAGAAATAAACCTTCCTCTAGGATCTAGGGAGCCACCCTCCCACTCAATAACCGGTTCACTAGGGACCTAAAGATAACCTTATGGGTTCGATAATCTAAGAATACGTAACAAGAATGTCACCAATGCATCCCATAATAACAATAAAATCCATTATATCAAGTTCAAGAAAATCCACCAAAGTATGCCTACTACCAATAGAGGCCACCCCCTATAGACTCTATTAGTAACCACAAATTCTCCTCTGGGGTAGAAATAGAAAAAAGATTCAAAATAACCTCAGGATCAATACCAAAATCCACAGCCACAAATGATGTCACATTAGAAAGAGTAGACCCCAGATCAAGAAAGCAATAAACGTCATGAGAAAAAAGATGTAATGTACCAGTCACGACATCAGGTGATGCCTCAGATTCCTGCTGAGTAGAAAGAACATATAACCTATTCTGACTTACGTCGGTACTGATACGCCCAAATTATACCTCTCTTATGAGAGATTAAGTGGTCGTTGTCAAATATATAATCCAACTACGTTGGGGTCGAGTCCCACAGAGAATATGGTGTTAATTAAGTTGTATGCAGATTAGTTGACTTTTAATCGTTCGTTCCCATAAGATAAATAGGGGGGATTTGATTCAGTTCATAAAATAATGGTTTCAGTTTAACAAGATCAAATATGTGTAGTAGTATTCAAATTCAGAGAAATAACAAGCTAGGGTTATGCCCACCTTGTAGTTTTCAATACTTACTAGTTATGGGCTTTATGAATTCATACATGCATCATGCTTACAGAGAAACGTATTGTATTTAATAACATAATCCTAATGTTTCTCAACCATCAAAGACTAATTCACTTTAGTTCTCTCGAATCAAAAGCGTTCACCAAAAACTATACAAAATCTCCAAGTAGTTAATCCTGCTAAGGCATTAACTTATAAAATAGGGGTTGGTAATCCTATTTTCTTGTCACTACTCTCTTTTTCAAACATCAACCTTTATTTTGAACAAGTTGTGTTTTAAGGCATATCCTCTATGTTTGCAACCACGAGAATTCAAGATAAGCAAAGAGAGTATGATGTAAACAAATCAATGCATAATGAATTCAAAACCCAAAGTGATAGATTGTATGCTACAAGGCTTCCATAATCCTAACTAATAAACTTAGCTAATCATGAATAAAATGAAAAGCATCATAAATATATTCATCATACCAAAAACTAGAAGATGATCTTGGTGTGCGAATAGTGAAAACAAGAGAGAAAAATATTTCTCTCTCTCTCTCTCCTCAAGCTAAGCCGCCTTTCTCCTTCAAAAACTAATACAGAATAATGAATAAAAATTCAGCATTAAGCCTTTTAATAATCTTTTCTCTCATAATTTCCTTCTAAGTACCTGAACTAATAATAAATGACAAACTAGTGTTGGACATAGTTTCTAGGCACCATATTTGGTCCAGATTGCTACTCTCTCTTGTGTCATATGCCATCCACATTCCATAGTCCCATTATATCTTCATCTACCTCATTAATACCTGAAATCATGCTAATCACATCGGTTAGCTCAATTACATAGAAGTAGAGTAAAAACATAAGAAACTAGGCATTTTGTTATATAAACTTAGCTAAAACATGGATAAGTTATGGTTCTTAGGCATATAAATTCAACCAAGATCACCACCCCACACTTAAATCTTTGTTCTTCCTCGAACAACATATCCATTTATGCATTCTACACAAGTCTTAGCACCCAAAAAAGAGAACAAGATGCTCAAATAGGCTCACACAACAATTATGAACAAGAAGTAGATTCAGGAATCATTCCTAGATACAACCTACCCTCAAGAATAGACTCATTAAGTTGGAAATTTCATGCATATCATTTAAGAAAAGAAATCATATAAATTACCCAACCTTCATCAACCATTTGCCCTCACAACAAGAGAGTTACCCATAATCACTCACAATCATGAAATTTCTAACAAAATGGGTACAATAATCAAGTTGCGCTCACTCTCACAAAGAATTCTCAAATTACAACTGATGACTATATGCTTGCCCTTAGTGTAATACTCCACTAATATCAGAATGTTAAGATTAGGATCAAATAGGTTTTTTACGAGTTGTAATGTAGGCTAAAGAATGGGTAGGCACTATTTTAGCCAGAAATAGTGACTATCTTCCCTAAGCGCTTTAATGCACTACATTATGCAACTAAGACCAATATCTAACAACCGATTTCCACTTCTGCTATCTTCACAGATTTGCTTTTCACCCCAACTCGTTAAGATCAATTAATAACACTATGGTAGGAGTATGCAACCCTTTTAAATATTTTTTTTGCACCCTTTTAATGTTATGCACCCCTATAAATATCCATCCTCAACTTAACCGATTTTCCTTACGTTAGTCACAATACAATTCAATCACTTCAATTTCCCTAAGTCTATTTCGATGAAACACTTTTTGAACAAAATCATACCCTACACTTTCAACCATATCAAGATATACAAAACACCATCACTTTCACAACATAGCCATGGCAAGAATTTAATTCACAATCCTCAAGTGATCAATTAATAACTACAACATAAAGTCACAACACCTAAGGATTAAGAAAAAAACACTTACCTTGAAGATGAAGGATTCAAGAAAGTGAGTCGATGTTCTTGGGTTTTGAAAGTAGTGAGGACCTTGTGGGATAAAGAGTGTGTTGAAGGCATGGTTTTATGGTGAAATAAGAGAAAATTTAGGGATTTAGAGTGTTATGGTTGTTTAAAGGATGAAATTTGGGTTAGGTTAACCCAATTTAAGGTCGGATTTATGTTGTTTGGACAATGTGTGCATCGCATAATATATCACACACTTGATACAGTGGGCATCTGCGAAGAGGTATACGATGCATACCGTATCGCACAACTTTAAGAGTATGGCGCATAGGGTATTGCACATTTGAGGCAGTGAGCACATGCAGAGAGGTATGTGACGCAAAGGTTATCGTACATGCTAAAGAGTGCGGCGCACATATTATAGAACACATCAAAGTGTGCATCGCAGATGGTATGGCAGACCTAGACCAGTGAACATATGCGACTGGTTATGTGATGCATTCTTGATTGCACACATCAAGGTGTGCGACGCACAAATGCCACTTGTTTTACTTGTGTTTGAGCAGTGTACTTAGGCAGTATGTTAAGTGATGCCCATACCATGGTCCAAGTAAAATCGATTGCCACGCCATATTGTACACTTAAAATCGGACACTATAACCAACATTTTCCATATGAGGCAGTGGGAAAGGTCCATATCGCGGGGGCTTCGCCTCCGCACCCCCATTGAGGTCAGTGGTGGGCTTCAGGATCGGGCCTATCGGCCCGATCCCTATGCTACCACCACAGATCTCATTGAAAGTCACAAAAATAAAGCCGAACTGCGGAACCTTTTGGGTCGGATTAACATAATTTGGGATACGACTCTAATGCAAATCATACATGAGCCTTACATATTTGACCACTCCAACTTACTTGTAATGTTCCCATCACTCCTAAAATTACCACCGTTGACATGGCTCATTTCCAAATCAAAATTGGTACTAATCTCCTCCTTAGTACTTCATGCACCTACACTTAATCAAAAACAACAAAAATGATTAGAAGGATGGGTTGCTTCCCACCAAGCGTCGTAGTTTCGGTCGTGGATCGACTCTTATTTTTCCATTTTTGTTTAACATGATAAAATGAAAATAAAATCATGGGTTTCTTCCCATGTAGCGCCTGATTTAACGTCGCGGCACGACTCGATTATCTTGACTACTTAGACTTCATCAAGATACATCGATGATACCATTTGTACCTCATTTGTTGGATCAAGAAAATGCTTTATTACAAGTCCAGCCACTTTGAAATCACTCACATCCTTGCTTGCAAGTTCAACCAAAACAGTTATGGTCTCCACAATAGACCTATCTTTAATTGGTGCATCTCACTCATCTTCGTATAATACATCAAAAATTGAGAAGACACTCATCTCCTTTTGTTGTTTAATAGACCGACATACTTCAAAACTAATTTCTTTCTCGTTGAGCCTAAATTTTAGCTCATTCAGCTCCATGTCAACCAACACTCTCCCAGTTTCTAAGAATGGCCTACCCAAAATTATGGGTACTTCAAAGTCCACATCACAATCAAGAATTACAAAGTTATCAGGAAATATAAAATCTGCAACTTTTACAAGTACATCATGTAGAATCCTAATTGGCCTTTTTACTGATTTATCCACCATTAGAAACCGCATATTGGTGGGCGTAGGATCTCCCAAACCCAGTTTCTTAAAAACCATCAATGGAATAAGATTTATACTTTCCCCAAGATCACAAAGGGCCTTTTCAAACTTTAGCGATCCAATCGTACGTGGAACAGTAAATGCTCCCGGATCAGCTTTCTTCTGGACAATAGATCTTGTAGCAATATCACTACAATGATGAAAATTATATACCGTTTCATAGCTCACAGTTCTTTTCTTCATCAACAAGTCTTTCATAAACTTAGCATATCCGGGCATCTGTTCCAGTGCTTCAACTAAGGGCACATTCACTGTCAACTGCTTTAACATAGCCATAAATTTGCTAAAGTTGCCATCATTTTCTTTCTTCTTTAACCATTGTGGAAATGGGGGTGGAGGCCTTGGGATTTCAGTTGGAACAACTTTTACCTCTTTTCTTATGCCTTGCTCCATATCACTAACATGTTCTTGCGTAGGTGGTTGTTCTATTTCTGCACTCTTCTTTTCTGAACCTCCCATCTTCACAGGCACCACTGGAGATTCATCAACCATATCCCAATCTATTTTTACCTCATCAGTATACGAGGATGCTCCCAAACCTGGACTAGATAACATCTTACTGCTCCTAGTGGTAATGGCCATACACAATCCATCAGTCCTCAAATTCTGAACTGTATCGCTTGGTAGAATCCCATTCTGTCTTTGGTTGAATGCTGTGGATTATTGGCTCATCTACTGCTCCAGCTGTTTAATAGTGATTGAGTGCAAATTTACTAGTTGACTCATGGAAGATATGTCACTCTTCATAGTAGTCACCCCAGAATTTGTCGTCTCAACTCCCTTTAATAGTTTCTCCATCATGTTCTCCATGGACATTTTTCTTGAACTGGTGATAGCATTTTCACGGATTCCAGGAGGTACATATAGTCCACTCCTGTCACTTTTATTCTTCCAATCTCCTTGATGGTTCCAACCTTGGTTTCCTTGACCACCGGTCCAGAAACCCCCTAGTTATGCAAGTAGTTAGCCTCTTCCTCGATGTTTGATTTAACTCCCTTACCATGGGACCCCACAACTTTTACCTTTTCTATATTCCCTGCTAGTAAATATTTTGTGAGCAGATCCATCTGGGTTTTCATGTGAGCCATATCCTGATCACGCTCCTCTTCTCTCCTATGCTGCTCTGCTGAAATTACACTAGACCCAATATTACTTGCTACCGCAGAATCTTTGGTATGCCAAGCTCTACTTGTCTTAGTCATTATTTCTAACATGTCCGCAACCTCAGTAAAGGTGAGCTCCATAAAAGCACCTCCTATAACATTATCCGCTATTGTCTTTATAAGTGAGCTCAAAGCTCTGTAAAATATTTCCATTAAGTGTTCGTCAGTCATCTTATGGTTTGGTCATTGAGTCAACTTCTTTTTAAACCTCGTCCAGTATCATGCAGAGCTTCATTGGCCAATTGCCTAAAGTTGCTGATCTCATCCCTCAACTGTAACATTCTGGAGGAAGGAAAGAACCTTTTTAGGAAAGCTCCTTTTAATTGCCTCCAGTTTGTTATAGAATCAGGAGTTAGCTCATTCAACCACATCGTTGCCTTTCCAGACAGAGACAGTGGGAACAATATTAAACGAATAGCATTTTGTCCCACTCCAAGATTATCAAATGACTTACAAATACTGATGAAATTCACCAAATGTAGATTTGGATCATCACCAGGTAATCCACCAAAGAGTCCTTTCAGATTCAGTAGTTGATCATAGTACTGGTGATGTTAAATTTCACCTCAGGATCTAGTGGAGGTAGAATAATTGCCCCTGTAGATCCAGTTCCATCCAAATCATCCTCATCATTGTCAATATTAAACTGCGCAGCTTGGCGGTCTATTCTTCCTCTAAATGGACGATTTTGATTTACAGGTGCAACTACCCCTGCTGCATGCCTTCTATTAGTTGGGTCAATTAAATCATCATCTCCCAGGTCCTCATCATCTAGATTAGGTACTCGACCTGGGTTATCTATATTCTGTTGATTTAATTAAGCATTAGCCAAAGCGGCTAATCTTTTAGCTTTCTGTTGGTTAGCCATTCTTTCAATGAGATGAGGTTCAGGATTGAAGGGTAATAATGGTTCTCCTGAACTTCTGGTTCGTGGCATAAACAACAATGAGCCTATAATGAACAAAAACAACAAATAAACGTAAAATAAGGAAACTTAACTAACAGTCAATTAACATACATGAACTCAATCAACAATCGTATTCCCCGGCAACGACGCCAAAATTTGATACGCCCAAATTACACCTCTCTTATGAGAGAGTAAGCAGTCGTTGTCAAATATATAACCCAACTAGGTTGGGGTCGAATCTCACAGGAAATATGGTGTTAATTAAGTTGTATGCATATTAGTTGACTTTTAATCGTTCGTTTCCATAAAATAAATAGGGGGGATTTGATTTAGTTCACAAATTAATGGTTTCAGTTTAACAAGATGAAATATGTGTAGTAGTATTCAAATTCAGAGAAATAGCAAGCTAGGGTTATGTCCACCTTGTAGTTTTCAATACTTACTAACTATGGGCTTTATGAATTCATACATGCATCGTGCTTACAGAGAAACGTATTGTATTTAATAACATAATCCTAGTGTTTCTTAACCATCAAGGACTAATTCACTTTAGTTCTGTCGAATAAAAAACGTTCACCAAAAATAATACGAAATCTCCAAGTAGTTAATCCTGCTAAGGCATTAACTTATAAAATAGGGGTTGGTAATCCTATTTTATTGTCACTACTCTCTTTTCCGAACATCAACCTTTCTTTCGAACAAGTTGCATTTTAAGGCATATCCTCTATGTTTGCAACCACGAGAATTCAAGATAAGCAAAGAGAGTATGATGTAAACAAATCAATGCATAATGAATTCAAAACCCAAAGTGATAGATTGTATGCTACAAGGCTCCCATAACCCTAACTAATAAACTTAGATACTCATGAATAAAACGAAAAGCATCATAAATATATTCATCATACCAAAAACTAGAAGACGATCTTGGTGTGTGAATAGTGAAAACAAGAGAGAAAAACGTTTCTCTCTCTCTCTCCTCAAGCTAAGACGCCTTTCTCCTTTCAAAACTAATACAAAATAATGAATAAAAATTCAGCGTTAAGCCTTTTAATAATCTTTTCTCTCATAATTGCCTTCTAAGTTCCTGAACTAATTATAAATGACAAACTAGTCTTGGACATAGTTTCTAGGCGCCACATTTGGTCCAGACTGCTACTGTCTCTTGTGTCATATGCCATCCGTATTCCATAGTCCCATTATGTCTTCATCTACCTCATTAATACCTAAAATCATGCTAATCACATCGGTTAGCTCAATTACATAGAAGTAGAGTAAAAACATAAGAAACTAGGCATTTTATTCTTTAAACTTTGCTAAAACATGGATAAGTTATGCTGCTTAGGCGTATAAATACACCCAAGATCAGGTACCGAAGGCAGGAATAGATGCAGAAGCAGCACCTTTTGGTGCAGGAGCAAAAAATGAAGCAACCGGAGCCTTACTCGCTCCTAAAACATCCTTTTTAACAGGATAATTTTAGAGCATATGGCCTGGCTGACCATATTTGAAACATCTATCCCTCCCCTCATCACAAAAACCCCTATGCAACCTACCACAAAACTAATAAGAAGGGCATGATAAGGTCTTCCTAGCCCCACTTTCCTGAGATTAGTCACCCTGTGCCTGCAAATTATCTCTACCCTACTAACGCCTATCACCCAAAGGCTTCGGGTAAGGAGTACGATCTGTAGAGAAGGAACCAAAACTCCCCCACTTCTTTTTTGGCCATTTACCGTTATCCCGACCACCTTGTTGTTGCCCACCACCTTGTTCAGAAGACCTAAACTTCTTACCATGCCTTTCCCCAAATTCAGCCTGCTTCTTCTTTTCTTCCTCTACTTATTGCATATGAACCACCAACCTAGACATGTCCATATTATTGATCAACAACGCAGTCTTGCATTCAAGGGTCAAATCCCGAGACAGTCCAAAACTAAACTTTCTCATCCTTTCTCTCACTACAGATACCAATTTTGGAGCATACCTTGTCAACTGAGGGAATTTCAAGGCATATTCCATGACCGACATCTTCCTATGCTTCAGATTAACAAATTTCTCCGCCTTTGCTTCCCTCAACTCCTGAGGAAAAAAATGGTCCAGAAAATTATTAGAGACAGTCTCTCATAAAGTAGACTTCTCAACATCACCTCTCACCCTATCCCACTCCTCGTACCATTGGTACGCCACATCCTTAAGCTGGTAAGAAGCAAAATTCACCCTTCCACATTCGTTGCCTTCATGAATCTTAATATTTTCTTTTTTCATCTAAGAAACCCTGAGGATCCTCCTCCACCTACACACCAGTAAAAGTAGGAGGATTCATCTTCATGAACTGGCCAACCTTTTTAGCCTTGGCAGATGAAACACCAGATGCATCCTGCTCAGCCTGAGCAGTAATCAACTAAGCAATAAAATGAATCGATTGGGGAAATTCTGCATTCATCACCTCACCCTGTGGAGGACTAGTAGAAATCAGTGGAACTCCAAAAATATTAGGGACTAGACTCCTAGACCAAGTGTGGATCCCTTGAGTAGTACATGTCCCTTCAACATTGTCCCTAGTAGGGACAAAGGAGTTTCCTTGCATCTCAGATCATCGAGGCATGGTCTGAAAAGCAAACAAACCAAGATTAGAGAAGATTCCAGAACTTAGACTCCAATCTTGAAAATAGAATACCAAGAAAGAGAAACATTCCTAAATGCCTTATAGCCTCTCCCTTATAAGTGTGGTGCGCTACATACCGTTAAAAGAGACTCTACTCGACACGACTTTGTGGACTCCCAATTGACCATGAACCTACAACTTTGATACCAACTTGACACAACCCGACTAGTGTCCTTATCGTAATGGGCATATAAATTCTAACCAGGACGGGAGACCACCGCCGATACCCAACCCAACCATCCAAGATATATCCTGAGTTGGATGAATTATGAACATATAACAAGATAACGTGTATTTGCACAAATATATACTCTAGGATAGGTCTATGATCACAACCGACCAAAATGAATCAAACCATCCCAAACCTAATCGATAACCATGACCAAACAAAAACCATAAGACAAAACCTAAACAATAACAAAGTTCCTATGTATAACATAATATAAATGGATGGAACGAACAATAATACAGTCAACCGATGTCAGCCCCAATACCAATGCCAATACTAAGGCTGACACCACTACCAATCCTACCTATACCAACCTATAGTAGTTCTACAAAACCCTCTAAACAAAAGAAAACCAATATCTGATTGGGACATGCCCCCAACCATCGACAAAACCAATATCCATAAAGTATCCAAAATAGATAGTGATGTCCATGATATGAAATGGATCCTTCCGGAATATAGAAGCCCACCACTTCAATCCAACTGATATGATCTAGAAATTCGATCACTAAGTAGGAGGAGTAGAATGGTTGGTTCCTATATCAAGTGGGGATATAGCCGCCCAAGGATGGGTTAGTAGGTGAATGCTAGTAAGTACTCAGGAAAAGGATAAAATAATGCCATTCAGTAAAACCAAGTAAAACAACCATATGCATACAAACCACAGACACACACACACACACACATATATATAACCACACTAGGAAAGAGAACCTAGTTTAGCATGCCTTTAAAACTGTTAACCTCGGTATGTGTAGCTTAACCATCCTAGATCCACCCACGGGATATATGGGTCTAGTGTTACCCGTGAATGGGCCTCGATACATATAGCCACACAAACTAGAGATACCATAAAGGTAGGGGATTCCCGAGTATCTATCGCAATCCATGATACATATGTATAGTGTACTTAAGGGATTCCCATATAAGTCCTAGTATCATATATGGTTTCTATGACCAACCCCTCATGTTGGCAAACATAAGTTTCTAGTGTCCGTCCATTGGACTCACACCTTCACAGTTAGCTATCAAACCCCACCATTATTCCCCAGTTAAAACCATTTCCAACTAACCAAACTATTATTCCATTATTATTAACCAAGGCTATAAGTAGTGGTATCATCATACCGACTATAGCTTGCAAACAATGTCCTTAGATGACCTTTTTTATATAAAAAAGATTCTCGTGTACCCATAGATTACATTATCGAGTTAACTTAGGGAAATCTCGTATACCCCATAAGTGTTCCATTATTATGTTATCTTGGGGAAATCCCATATACCCCACAAGTTGTTCATAATATGTTTACTTGGGGGATTTCCTTGTACCCCACAAGGATGTTTAATTAACAATAACCATGACCAATATACCTTATGATTTAACCATTCCAAACTATTTATGCCTTTTAAGGTTCCATTACCAAGCCCTACCATGCAATAGTTCCATTAAAAGTCCAATAGTATACTAAAAGCATTATGATAGGTATTTTATCAAACATATTAGTGGAATAGTATTTCCAAAACCAATTCCAATTACCTATTAACCATTACCATGTAACCAATTGTCCAAACCACCATTTAAAGCATGTAAAAACATAATAAAGACACGAGAAAACCATAACCAAGCATTTAATACCAAAACCTCAATAATAATTGAAAACCCAAAATCGTACAACATCCATGCCTTGAAAAAATTCATAAAACATGCCTTTAGTTAGAACTAACAATGAGGGAGAAGTATCTTACCTTAGATTATGAAGATGATGGAGAGAAATCACCTAAACAAGCCGCAAATTGCTCCTCTAGATGAAACCCTAGACTTTCTTTCCCAAGAGACTTAGAGAGAATTAGAGAGTGTTTCCAAGTGTTTTAGATTAGAATAATAGGGCAGATAACCTTGGAAATATGATATAAGTCGTGGGGTCATAATGGATTAAGAAGGAAAATGTCCAGATTACCCCCAACTTAACTGTATAAAATCCCGCTAGTAGGTACGACCTAACCATATCGATCGTACCCTCCAATACAAGTAATACCCACCACTCATACCCTATACCTCCTTTTGAACCCCCACACCAATCAACATAGACCATGCGATACAAACCATATCCAAGAGTAAGACTAGTACCCTCTACCCATACCCATGACAAAACCAAGAGGAGTTGACACTGTCCAACATACGAGTTGAACAATATGATTCGTACCTTATATCAAGACCCATGGTGAGCCGCTCATACTCAGATCCAAGTTACATTACTAAGTTTCAGATTAAGTAAAGGAAAATCCAACCATATGACTCGTCAACCACCATACGACTTATACCAAACCAACCCACTAACCAACACTGGCCAGTACACGAATAATCCTTACCCACTGTACCCCAGCATACGACCTATACCAACTAGTCGTATCTTGTCTAGAAACTAAAAAACTTGGAAATTTTTGTAGGGTCCCAAAAACCAAAATGTTTCATTCCTGTTCTAATTAAGGTTAATTTGGTTTTTTACTCTCTTGACACTATTCCCAATGACTTAAAAATATCTAAAGGGACCTTTTAACACTAGTTATCAAAATCAAACACTACATGCTCCTCTCTAAATCCCAAGTTAAAAGAAAATTAGGGCTTATAAGGAATTCAATCTTCAAGATTCAAACTCTGAATTTCTTCTAAATTCTTGTGTGTATCAGACATGTCTCTCATTCCTAACTTAAAATTTTATACTATGGCATATGTTTTTATCATTGATCATATGATTTGATTGTGGGTTTGAAATTGGGTTGAGGGTTTTTGGTTGATTATTATTAGAATTATTTTCCCATGTTTTGAATATGTCATTTATGCATTGATAAATGGTTTCAGGGATTGAATGGATGCACTTTTGTGGTAATTGTAATGGGGAACATGGGTTTCCTAAATTTATGGATTTTGTCTTGGAAATTAGTATTAACTTCAACCCAACTTTCATAAATTTGATTTTTAATATGGAACCTACATGGTTTAACCAACTTTTGAAACTATTGCATTGCACTAATTGCTAAAAGGATAAAAACAAATTTGAAATACCCTTAGTGGCTATGGTTTGTATTTAAAAGGTAACTTAAGAGTCAAATTGGTTAATTGGATTAGAATGGCATAACTGGATTAGCTTGCAAGCATAATTGGTATAATGATACCAAGTGGTAACTGCCTTAATATAAGACTCCTTGGTTTTGTAGTTTAGATTATGTGCAAAACGATTTTAATTTAGGCTTAAAAGGGATTGTATAGCTCACCTTAAAGGTGGATGTAACGCCCCAAGATCCCATCCCAAAACATCACACGGTGCTTAAGGCCACACGTGGCCTCAAACTAACCCTCTAAGCCTGTCATCCCTCTATAACTCACTATGACAATAATCAAGCTGTAATAAGAAAGAATAGTCATGTCATAAACATACTGGAATACGAAGAGATACTATCCTATACAATCAAAACACTGAAGTTCTGTACATACGGGTACTCTAGTCTGACAAAGCCTCTACTACATAAGACATAGGAGCCATTGGGACAGATTCCCAAATGACTCGTACTGAATTGGGAATAAAAAACCCTCTACTATCAAGACAAAAATCAGGGACATAGGTCCTCGAACCATGAGGACTCACCAACTGTACGAATGTAGATGGAGGTACTCGAAGATCACTGTCGCTGCTGAGCTTGAGCACCTGAACCTACATCATGAGAAAATATAGAACACAGAAAAGTATAGGAATTAGTACTTGGGAATGTACTGAGTATGTGGGGGTGGATGCAACATTTTAAATAATATCATAAATGTATAAGAAAATCATGCATGCTGACAATAATACCTCCCTTCGCTTGAATTATCTGAAACATTATTCCCATAAGTCATCAGTAATAACACATGCTTCATAAATCTTATAAATCATTTAATAGAGAATTTTGGGTGTAATCCCACTTTGCAAATTCATGTAAATCAATAATAGAAATTAAATCTTTAGGCACAAGAACGAAAGGAGTGTTCTTGTTCAAACCCCACATACCTTGATTATGGATTGGAATGAAGAAACTTGTTATAGACTCCTTTTCCACTTCTTGAGTTAGGGTTCTTGATGTTTTTTACTTTGGTACCTTGAATCTTGAACCAATTTGTGAAATTTATGGTTGGATTCTTGATGTTCTTGGAGGATTTGGATTGGATTTTGAGAGAGACACCCTAGTATTCTTGATGAAATGGAAGAAGAATGAAGTTTTCTTCTTTACTTGGATATATAGAGAGGGTCAAAATGGATGGAAAAGACCAAAATACCCTTTTAAAAATGCCCCTTAATTGCTGAAAAAAATAGCTGACGACATCCGTGACAGGCCGTCAGACCCGTGATAGGCCGTCACAAAAGGGTCAAATTTTTTATTTTCTGTCTAAGGCTGACAATGTCGTCAGAAATGTCCTCAGAAAGTGACGATGTCGTCAGAAATGGCATCGAAAACGTGACAGCCCGTCAGAAACGTCGTCAGCCTTTTTCAGATTGATATGCTGGAGTAAAATGGGTATAACTCTTTGCTCCGATATTGTATTTTGACGAAATTGGTGTCGTTGGAAAGATAATTCAATTATATATTTGTTGATAGGTGATGAGCTCGAAAATTCAATGTATAATGAGAGATATGCTCATTTGAAGTTGACTATACCAATATCTTTCCCAAGAATTCAATCGGTAAGGAATGTTTTGATTCACCCAATTGTTAGGATATCTTTAAGGACTTAATACACACCATCCTTGATTAGAAAACAACCCAAAACATTATAATTTATTTCTCATGATCTTGATTCATGGTTGAACTATTGGTTAGAGTCTCGGGGTATTACAATATCTCCCCCTTGGAAACATTCGTCCTTGAATGTTGCTAGATAGGCCAAGAACAAGAGAAAATGAGGACGTATAGCTGGAACAACTCACTAAAAGGGTTTACTTCACTCTAAACTTTTGAGTACTTCACAAAATGCATGAATCATAGAGAGAATAACCATATAGGTGAATACACTGGATTAGAAGGAAACTGGATTAAGGAAGAATAGTACCTTAGGCTTGATTTGAACTCACGGAGAAGAGATGAGGGTATCTGGTTCGCATATCTGCCTTTTCTTCCCAAGTATCACCCTCGATTGATTGATTTCACCACAGAACTTTGACCAAGGGAACTTTCTTATTTCTTAGTCTACGAACTAAATAATCTAGGATTTCAACCGAAACTTCATCATACGAAAGGCTATCCTGAACACCAAAACTTTTTGACGGATCAACAACAACAGAATCACCAATGTGCTTCTTGAGCATAGAAACGTGAAAGACCGGATGGACAGCTGACAACTCGGCAGGCAATTCAATCTTATAAGCTGTTTTCCCAACATGATTCAAAACTCTATAAGGTCCAACGTATCGGGGACTAAGCTTTCTTTTCTTACCAAATCTTTTCACCCCCTTCATGGGTGAAATATTCAAGTACACCAGATCGTTAACCTCAAACTCAAGAGCTCTTCTTCTCACGTCTGCATATGACTTCTGACGACTCTGGGCTGTCTTCAACCTTTCCCGAATTAGCTTAACTTTCTCCATATCCTCAAACACAGAATCAGGTCCACTCACAGTGGATTCACCCACTTCAAACCAACCTATGGGTGATCTACATCACCTTCCATATAAAGCCTCAAATGGAGACATCCCAATGCTAGCATGAAAACTGTTATTGTAAGCAAATTCAATCAATGGCAAATGTTTATCCCAACTCCCTTTAAAATCGAGAGCACATGCCCTCAACATATCCTCTAAGGTCTGGATGGTCCTCTCAGCCTGACCATCGGACTGCGGATGAAAAGTGGAGCTAAGATGAACTTGGGTACCGAGACCCTTCTGAAAAGCCCTCCAAAAAAGAGAAGTAAATTGAGTACCCCTGTCGGAGATAATAGACAAAGGAACTCCATGCAACCTGACTAACTCTCGAAGGTAAAACTTAGCATAGTCCTCAGCGGTGAAAGATATATGCACTGGCAAGAAATGTGCGAACGTAGTTAACCTATCTACAATGACCCAAATCAAATCATGATGACGTCGAGAAGGAGGTAAACCAGAAACAAAATCCATATTTACATCCTCCCACTTCCAAGTAGGAATACTGAATTCTTGCATCATTCCACCGGGTCTTTGGTGTTCTATCTTAAACTGTTGACAAGTTGTACACTTCTCTACGAATTTTGCTATATCTTTTTTCATACCATTCCACCAATAGATTTCTTGTAAATCACGGTACATCTTGGTAGCACCGGGATGAATAGAATATCGTGCGCCATACGCTTCAACCATAATTCTCTGCCTTAAATCTTTAACAACAGGCACACATAATCTATTTTGAAATCTCAATACACCATCTCCCCCT
This sequence comes from Capsicum pubescens, assembly GCA_030864215.1. Lineage (NCBI taxonomy): Eukaryota > Viridiplantae > Streptophyta > Magnoliopsida > Solanales > Solanaceae > Capsicum > Capsicum pubescens. Next base: position 129,153,677 of record CM061541.1, read on the forward strand.
TGGTAGAAAACCTCCACCTTTTGGTCTTTAACTGACTCCTTCAGTCTAACCAAACTAAGATCCATATCTTGCTTCTCCTTTACTTCCGAAACTAGAGGAGACTCGGAACTACTCTGGACCCAAACATTACCTTCAGCTGAATCAAGCAATCTAACTCCCAACCTAGCCAGACAATGCACCTCATGAGGTAACTCCTTCTTATCTTCCTCGATTTGTGCTACACTACCCATGGACGACCTGCTAAGGGCATCTGCCACTACATTGGCCTTGCCCGGGTGATACAGCACATGCATATCATAGTCCGTTAATAATTCTAACCATCACCTCGGACAAAGATTCAACTCTCTCTGAGTAAACACATACTGCAAACTCTTGTGATCCATAAAGACATCAACATGAACACCATACAAATAGTGTCTCCAGATTTTCAAGGCAAAAACCACTGCAGCTAACTCGAGGTCATAGGTCAGGTAGTTCTTCTCATGTAGTTTCAACTGTCTGGCGGTATAGGCTATAACCTTACCTTTCTGCATCAACACACAACCCAAACCAACTCTAGAAGCATCACAGTACAGCACAAAATCATCTACACCATTTGGAAGGGTCAACACTGGGGCCGAAGTGAGTCGAGTCTTCAACTCCTGAAAACTCTTCTCGCAAGAATCAGACCACAGGAATTTAACTTTTTTTTGGGTCAAACGAGTCAAAGGAGACACAATAGAAGAGAAACCCTCAACAAAACGACGGTAGTAGCCAGCTAGACCCAAGAAACTCCTAATATCAAACGGGGAAATAGGTCTAGGCCAATCTTTCATAGCTTTTATCTTTTGAGGATCAACTCGAATACCTTCAGAAGAAACAATATGACCCATAAAAGCAACTGACCTTAGCTAAAATTCTCACTTGCTAAATTAGGCAAATAGTTGATGATCTCTAAGGGTTTGCAAGACTATTCGGAGATGATCTACATGGTCGTTCTCACTTTCGGAGTATACAAGAATATCATCTATGAACACAATAACAAACATATCCAGGTACTGTCTGAACACCCGATTCATGAGGTCCATAAAAGCTGATGGGGCATTTGTTATCCCAAAAGACATGACTAAGAACTCAAAATGACTATATAGGGTGTGAAAAGTTGTCTTTGGAATAGCACACTCCCTAACTTTAAGCTGGTGATAACCGGATCTCAAGTCTATTTTTGAGAAGTAACTGGCACCTTGTAGCTGATCAAATAGGTCATCAATTCTAGGAAGAGGGTACTTGTTCTTGATTGTATCCTTCTTAAGCTGATGATAGTCAATGCACATCCGCAATGAACCATCTTTCTTTTGCACGAACAGAACGGGTGCACCCTAAGGAGATACGCTATGCCTTATGAAACCCTTATCTAGAAGATCTTTGAGTTTCTCTTTCAACTCCTTAAGTTCTGTGGGGGTCATATGATATGGAGAAATAGAAATAGGCTACGTGTCAGGGAGAAGATCAATTCCAAATTCTATCTCTCTATCGGGAGGTACCCCTGGGAGATCCTCTGGAAAAACATCGCAAAACTTATTAACAATGTTGATCGACTGAATGGTCGGAGTCTCGAACTTAGTATCTTTAACTCGAACCAAATGATCGATGCAACCCTTGGATATCAATTTCCTAGCTTTAAGATAGGATATGAAATAAATCCTGGGAGATACAGAATTTTCGGACCACTCAAAGGTTGGCTCATTGGGAAACTGAAACTTGACTACACAGCTACGACAGTCTATAGACGCATAACAAGAGTGAATCCAATCCATACCCAGAATGATATCAAAATAAACCATGTCTAGCTTAATCAAATCTGCAAACGTTACTCTGTAAAGGACAGTGATAGGACACTTCTTATATACTTGCTTAGCAATAACAGGTTCACCTACTAGAGTAGAAACTACAAAAGGCTCAGGAATCTTTTCAGCATTGATCTCAAAATTCACAGCCACTAACAGAGTCACATAAGAAAGACTTGACCCAGGGTCCATTAATACATACACATCAAAATGAAATACACGGAGCGTACCAGTAACAACATCTGGTGAATCCTTCTGCTCCTGGTGAGGTGGTATAGCATAAAAGTGATTTTGGCGTTGACCACCGGCAGTACTAGATGAGGCACCCTAAGGAGGAGTAGGACGAACCAAAGGGGATGGAGCACTAATAGCCTGACTCTGTGGATAAACATCACGGCTCCCTTGTCTGGTATATGGGCAATCCCTGAATTTATGGCCCAACTTACCGCAACCCCTCTGACCGACTAAGAACTCACCGGGATGGTCCCTACTGCACTTCGAACATGGGGGAGGATGAGGTCTGTTACTCACACTATCCTGAGATCTGGACACAGTAGGTCTATTACCCTGCTCTTGCCTGACTCTAGATGCGGGAGCACTAGATGATGACAGTTCTGGCATAAAAGAATGGATTTGAAACTGAGGGTGGATCCCTCCACAAAATCTACTCTCACTATACCCCTACTGCTCTGATCTGACTCTCTTATTCCCTCTCACTCTCTCTCTCTATTTCACCTTGTCTGGTTTAATCTGCTGAGCATGTATCATTAATTTAGAAATATTTATGTCCTTATTGAACATAGCGGACCTACACTCTTTCACAACATAACTCAATACGCCAGTCAAAAACTTACTCATACTGGTCCTGGAATCAGCCATCATACCAGAAGTATACTTAGACAATTGGTTAAATTTAAGACAATACTCATTAACTGTCATGGAGCCTTGTCTAAAGTTCATAAATTCTTCTGGTTTTGCTTCCCTCAGCTCTGGGGGAAATAATCAGTCTAAGAACGCATCCTGGAACAACTGCCAAGCCATGGGAGCGGCATCCTCCCCTTTACTCTTCCTCCACAACTTCACCCAATCATAAGCAATATCTTTAAACCGATAGGAAGCTAGCTCTACACATTATTCCTCCATTATATGCATAATTTGGGTGATATCTTTCACCTCATCAAGATATATCTGGGGGTCCTCACCTGCCCTTGACCCATAAAACTCTGGTGGATTCATCCGCATAAAATCCTAAACTCAAAATACTAAAGAATTACCTTCTTACAGAGGTGGAATAGTGTCCTGAACATTGGCCTGAGCATTGGTGCTAACTGCCTGGGATAGCGCCTGAAAAGCTGCCCAAAATTCGGCATGAGTCACCGTCTCATTTAAAGGATCAACAGGTTGAGGTCATTCATTTTTTCTGTGAGCTCTACGAGGAGGCATTTTTTGTCATAAGAGAGAATGAATTAATAGCAGAGAGAAACAGTCGTAGGCACGAAAGACTTCTGAAAGAGAGAAATGACTTTTCCTAAAATGTCCCGCAGCCTCTTGCTCATAGATGTGACGCACTACACACAGATGATCAAGACTCTACGTAACGCAACTTTCCAGACTCCTTAGGACTCTTTTAAACCTTAGGCTCTGATACCAAGCTTGTAACGCCCCAAGATCCCATCCCAAGACGTCACACGGTGCTTAAGGCCACACGCGGCCTTAAGCTAACCCTATGAGCCTGTCATCACTTCTATAACTCACTATGACAATAATCAAGCTGTAATAAGGAAGAATAGTCGTGTCATAAACATACTGTAATACAAAGAGATACTATCCTGTACAATCAAAATACTAAAGTTCTGTACATACTGGTACTCTAGTCTGACAAAGCCTCTACTACATAAGACTGAGGAGCCATTGGGATAGATCCCCAACTGACTCATACTGAACTGGTAATAAACAACCCTCTACTATCAAGACAAAAATCAGGGACATAGGCCCTCGAACCATGACGACTCACCAACTGTAAGAATGTAGATAGAGGTACTCGAAGATCACTGTTGCTGCTGAGACTGAGCACCTGAACCTACATCACGAGAAAATGTAGAACACAGAAGAGTATGGGAATCAGTACTTGGGAATGTACTGAGTATGTGGGGGTGGATGCAACATTTTAAATAATATCATAAATGTATAAGAAAATCATGCATGCTGACAATAATACCTCCCTTCGCTAGAATTATCTGAAACATTATTCCCATAAGTCATCAGTAATAACACATGCTTCATAAATCTCATAAATCATTTAATAGAGAATTTTTGGTGTAATCCCACTTTGCAAATTCATGTAAATCAATAATAGAAATTAAATCTTTAGGCACAAGAACGAAAGGAGTGTTCTTGTTCAAACCCCACATACCTTGATTATGGATTGGAATGAAGAAACTTGTTATAGACTCCTTTTCCACTTCTTGAGTTAGGATTCTTGATGTTTTTGACTTCGGTACCTTGAATCTTTAACCAATTTGTGAAATTTATGGTTGGATTCTTGATGTTCTTGGAAGATTTGGATTGGATTTTGAGAGAGAAACCCTAGTATTCTTGATGATATGGAAGAAGAATGAAGTTTAATTCTTTACTTGGATGTATATATAGAGGTTCAAAATGGGTGGAAAAGACCAAAATACCCTTTTAAAAACACCCCTTAATTGCTGAAAAAAATGGCTGACGACATCCGTGACAGGCCGTCAGACCCATGATAGGCCGTCAAGAAATGTCATCACAAAAGGGTCAAATTTTTTATTTTCTACCTAAGGCTGACAACATCGTCAGAAATGTCGTCAGAAAGTGAAGATGTCGTCAGAAATAGCATAAAAAACGTGACAGCCCGTCAGAAACGTCGTCAGACTTTTCCAGATTTATATGCTGGAGTAAAATGGGTATAACTCTTTGCTCCGATATCGTATTTTGGAAAAATTGGTATCTTTGGAAAGATAATTCAATTATATATCTGTTTATAGGTAATGATCAAAAAATTTCCAAGTATAATGAGAGATATACTCGTTTGAAGTTGACTATACCAATATCCTTCCCAAGAATTCAATCGGTAAGGAATGTTTTGATTCACCCAATTATTAGGACATCCTTAAGGCATTAATACACACCATTCTTGATCATAAAACAACCCAAAACATTTAATTTATTTCTCATGATATTGATTCATGGTTGAACTATTGGTTAGAGTCTCAGGGTATTACAGTGGAGGTCTCAGTGACGGCGGGGGGGGGGGGGGACTAATACCGGAAACTATGTTTGCCTGCGTGAGGGTCTATATGACCGTGTTCTTGGTTCACATATTATATTTTTGTATGGATGAAGCCTTGGTGCCTCTAGACCTTCTTTGGATTTCCTTAGTTTGTAGAGCTAAATGCACAGGGGCCCTTTCTGTAGGGGAAGCTGAATCCATATAGCCCATGGGTGCCTTAGGATGGATAGAGCTACACAATCTAGGTTATTTTTTTAACTCTTATTTTCATGATCCTTTACCCTATCCCGACATTCTATATATGTATATGTGATTATGTGCATACAGTTGTGGCTGATTTTGGACATGACATTATCTTATCACTTTCCTTGAGTTACATGCCAGTGCTTATCCCGCTGATCATTCCTGGATGCTGCATTATTTCATGATGTAGTGTCCTAGGGTTATTTTGTTACTCCTGTGCAGCATTAGGTGGTGCAGATATCCATTGAGTTGCAATGAAGTGGTGATCCTCCATTATCCTGAAAGCCTTACTATTTTATTAGTTATTTTAATATTTTGGAGATTGTTAGCTTTCTTTTGTCATAGTCGGGTGCATGTCCTAACCTAGTGTGGTACTTTGGAATTTATAGTCTTTTATGGACAAGTATAGGTTGGATGTTTATTTTAAAATCAGACTGTATTTGTCTTATCTATATTTATTTCTACCTATGGTTGTCTTCCATTGTTTATCTTTATTGTGTTCTAGGTGTTCAGCTAAGGTGGTGGTATTCAGCTCATGGTAGGCTGGAGATACCCTTTATGACTAGGCCTTAGTTCGGGTCTTGGGAAGCAGGTAATGTATAAAACTAACTACGCCAATCACCAAGCTAGGATCCTAACCGATCACTTGTCCTACCTGCCTGAGAGCCTCCACAAGCACCTTGGGGACCACCCTTACAACTCTGCATACCACCTCTAGCTGAGGGGTGAACTTTCCTAATAGGTAGAACACCCTTAGCTGAAGGAAAAATCGCTCCACGACTGGGGGCACTCTCGTGTGAAATAACCCAAAACTCTACAAATATGATATGCCCCATGAATTGTACCAAAACCAGATGATAGGCTAGACCAAAATAACCACCATGACTAGAATAATCAGAAGATGAACCTCTCCATGACTGACCACTACCTTGTCCAATATGATCACTAATAATATACTACCTCCATTGGTTATATAAAGTATGACCTGAATGGGTCTTCTAGACTGTTCTGAGGACGCTGATGTAGAGGTTACATACCCTAAGAACAACTGCTTCTGAATCGTTAGCCACTACGACTTCTATGGAAACTGCCTTGATATTGTGGCCTCTTATCACTGCCCCCTTGGGACTTGTGATGCATCTTCTCAATCTGAGTATGGTCTGATGCGTCTAGAAAAGACCTACCTATAACAATCAAACTTTTTTCAAACATGCAAAGAGGAAGTCTCAAACCCTAAAAAAAGCAACGAACCCTCTTACTCAGTAGTTAAAATAGAAGTAGAATGCCTATCCAACTCATAAAAATAATCCTCATACTCCACAAAAGTCATGGATCCCTACTCCAACCTCTAAAACTTATCCCTCAGAAGAATTCCTAAGACTATGAGGTATATATTTCTCTAAAAAGGTCTTAGAGAATTAAGTCCATGACAAAGGACATGATTCAACTAGCCTGGAATCAAGATAACCTCTCCATCAATGTCAAGCTGACAAGTCTAACTAAAATATAGTGTCATCCATACCGCAGGTCTCAACTAGTCCCAAATTACGAAACCTATTCTCCCAAGCAATCAAAAACTCATGAGCATCCTCGCCTGGTTCACTAAAAAACCTAGGTGCCAATCTCAAGAACATAACCAATATCTTTTGCTCTCCTCAATAGACATAACTGTCTGGGAAACCACTGGCCGAGCAACTACCGACTGAGCAATCGACGGTGTAGGAGGGACCTTAACTATAAGAGCTTTATCTACCAACTGAGCCCTCAAATTAGTACCACTCTGATTTGTGGACTACACACCATTAGATGATGGATCACCAACCAACCCCAAAAGCTAAACCATAGCATCCTTGAGCACTAAAGAAAAAATAAATATCGATGGATCTGCTAGTCCCTAGCCCACCACTAGTTATGGCTGATGAATATCTGACTTAGGAGTAGAAATAAGGTCTGGGGAAGGCCCCCTATCCAGGACCCTAGCTGGAGGACACATCTTGAGGCTATCTATAACCTCTAGATCATCCACGAATAATGATAGGAACCCTAAGCTCAATCTCAAAATACTTATCTCGTGTAGCGGTAGAACACATCCTAGACCTCTTCTAAGAGTGAAATCAAAGGAATTCTTTAGAAGCCAACTCAGACTCTTAGCATGACATGAGTAAAAGACTAAAGAAATCCTAAGAATATCCTATAGCCTCTCCAAGATAAGAAATAGATATCATCATTTTGATCCATGAGACTCTACTAGACACTTACTCTTGTATTAACAATACTGATGAATCTAGGCTATAATACCAATTTTCCACAACCCAATTTATAAGTCATAATGGAACTACTCTATCCCACCAATAGGTAAGCCAAACCGTAGCCTAGAGCTATGAGGAATAGGCTAGTTTGTTGTGAAATGTCCTTAAAGGTTAGAAATCAACAATTTAACAATAATAATAAGGACATGGCAATAGATATAATCCAAGGTAGATAAAATATAGACAGCCATCCCATGACCTAGTAGTGTCGATACAAGAGCAACTACAAATATACTATAAGTTTTGAACTAGTCAATACAAGTTATTTCAAAAATAAAAGACTAGACATAATATATAAATAGAAGGAAAAAAGGGTAACTTTGACTCCAAGGGCTCACCCAATCTCCAAAATCCAATCACAGCACAAATGTCGAATCAGCAGCAATAAATAGTACTTGGATCCGCACCAAAAAGGTATATAAGTATAGTATGAGTACCAAAACCATAGGTACTCACTAGGAATCACAACCAATTAGGTAAATCATGATATGGATATGATAAAATAAGATAAGTCAAGGTAAAATGGAAAACTTAGAAATACACTCGAATACCGCTATGCATAAATGAATCAATAAATTTGAGATAATAACAAGGTCACATGATTTTATGTACTAAATTGGACCCTATAAGACAATAAGTGTGGAAAATTAAATAATCCAATGTAGGCCCCCATAAGCCTGGGGGTACAATAAAAGAAAAGAAAATAACTAGTTAACCATAATCTACCAACTATCCTACCATGACCAACAATCCAATCGTACCATATCACATCATAATAAATTCTCAGTTGCCGGACTTGAACCGATGCTCATATCATCAATATCATAATCAATTGCCAAACTAAAACTGATGCACATATCATTAGTATCATATTCAATTGTCAAACTTAAATCAATGCCCATATCATTAATTTTATGATTAATTTCCAGGCTTGAATCAGTGCCCATATCATCAATATAATTAAATTATTAGGTTCTACCATAAATAATATCGGCTACCAAAATAAAACTTTAAGTATTTAATCTCCTCAATCTCATAATAGATATTTTAAAATACAAAATAAGTGTATAAAGATTTGCCAAAACTAGCTTAGGTTTTGGGCTAAGGTGGGTCAATGGGCCCACTTATAATTCCTGAATCCATTATACGGCAAATTTTAACCCAAACTAGGTTAAGGTATCTAAATCCACTTTTAAATGTTAACAAGCCTTAATTATCCCTAAGATAGAAATTCTACCAAAAACATGAGCAACTTAGTCAATTACACCTAAATTACAGTTCAAGATAGCCTAAATAATAAGACTAACACAAATAATAATGGTACTACTAGTAATACCTAAATCCTATCCAAAATCTAGCATAGTATCATAATCATACTACAAAATAGCTCAATCTATGAACAGGGTAGACATTGTCTACCTGGACGCCGAAGAAAATCTTGAAGAATCTACTAAACCATTGATTTTCCTTTTTGAGAAGTTTTAGAAAGATTCCATACTATCAAAATCATAATCTACTTATCAAGATGAGAACACTAATATCTATATTGCACTATTGTGCTTCGGGTACAATAATTACATAAAATCCCATGTAGGACCCATTTATGGAATAGTCAATTCAAAACCAACTCAACATCCCACTATGCTCAAGGAACATTTACCCTAAAAAAATGGGTGAATTCTGATCTCTAATGGTGCTAAAATCAAATACCAATGTTTTTAATGTATAGCAAAAATATAGGAAAGTCAACTATGAAAATAATGGAATCTTTCCTCTAGTTTGATGAAAAATTTCATAAATAAACTTTATCAAGCTCCAAGATCAGCCTTAAATGTTTTCCCTAAAGTTTTCTCACTTCTTAGGGTTCCAATATCTTGGAATGTATGAAGAATGGAGAAGAATGGGCTAAGTGGGGTATTTATACCCTTTCCAGGTGCATGGTTATCACTTAAGCAAACTTCAATCCATTTAAGTGATACTTGTGCTCTGGCACACCTATCGCATATGCGATCAGTCGATCACTTACTTGATATTTAGTTGGTTGTGCAAGTGTCGCATATGCAACAATCGTATCGCGTATGCAATACATTCCCCACTATTAAGCCATCTCTTAAGCGACACACTTTGTTGCTTAAGAGATACTTACTATAGTTTGCCAGATCACTTAAGTGATCAAAGGCATTGCTTAAGAGATGCACCAGCACCAACAAAGACTTGGAGCTACCAACCCCTCAAATTCATTCAGAATTCCATCTATGTAAATGGAATATTCTACCTTATCAAATTTGACATTCCAAATTCAATGGCATATTTAAATTTCCATCTAAGGTCATTTTAATGAAAAGTAAATCCCACACCCATTTTCCATATTTTTTAACTTCTGGCTAATACCTTAAAATGAGTCTGGGAGACTTGAGAACCAAAATAAGAGCCCTCCTAGCCTAAAATTGATGTTCCATAGTTTCTGGAATAGTTAGAATTAGCATACAAAGTCATTTGACTGATGTTTTTGCTCGATTGCCAATTTGAACTAGTGAAAGCCTCAAAATAGGAAAATGGCTCTAAAAACTAAATAAACTGCCTGGTAATTAAACTGTTAGTTCCAACAAGTCATATATTACTTTGGAAATCTATAGGAAATATCTAAATAGAGAAATTAGCATAAATACAAAAAATGACCTAGAGGGTCTTTACAGTTCACCAGCTATGACTTGGGCTCAGTTTTCTAATACCTTCTTAGAGAGGTTTTTATTGTACAACTTGATAGATTAGATGTTGGAAAATCTTAATCACTTTGAGTGGGGCTCCATGTCTATTGTTGAGTATGATACTTGCTTCCATGCTTTATCCAAATATTTCATCGCTAGTATCTCCACCAAGTCTGAGAGGATTCAAGAGTTTATAAAGGGGTTTGAGGGTCCTTTTCATTGGTATACTGCCCAGATAGTAATTTCAAGGGATTATTTTTATAGAATTATTGAGCATTCCATGTTGATCAAGTCTATTACCCAGGCTACTTTGGGAGTCACCAAGAAAGTGTACTGTTAGGGTGAGTTTGGTCGACATACTTCTCAAGGTAGAGATTTCTCGAGTAGAGGTTTCTATTATTATCATGGTAGAAAGATTTAGGCTAGTTTATATGGATAGTTAGTAGACCTTTAGGTTCTATGACTTGAGGTAGCCAAGTATCAGGTCATGCTAATGGAGGTTCCAACTTTAGTTCTTCGAGTAGGGTGGTCATCCTTGTTTATCTGTTCCCTCTCATATTAAGTTAGGACATAGAGAATTGTATGTATGTGATAAGATTCTTCATTAGGACAAAGATTGTACCAAAGTATGTATGGACCTACTTAGTAGGGCTTATAACTTTAGCTTTTCCCAACTTTGGTATTTCCAATAGGAGATGGCTCACAAAGTATTAGAGGTGGTGCTAGAGGTGCTAAAGATAGATGTAAGGGTACTCATGGTAGTGATCATAGGGTTTCTCAGTCTGGAAGCAGACATATATAGTGTTATCCTATATTTAGGAGACTCAATGCAGAAACCTCTGATGTAGCCATTACAGGTATCATCCTAATTTACTATCGATCTACTTTTATGTTATTTGACCATGGGTCTGCATTCACTTACGTGTCTATATATTTTTCTTCTGGTTTTGATTCTTCCTGTGATCCCCTTGTTATACCTCTTCATGTTTCTACCCCGTGGAAGATTCCTTAGTGGTGGATCAGGTGTATCAATCTTGTGTAGTAACCATTAAGAGGCATGAGACTTGGGTAGACTTGATTATCATAGATATGGTGGATCTCAATGTTATATTTAGTATGGATTGGTTAGCTCTTGACCATGCTATTTTGGACTGTTATGCCAACACCGTGACCTTATGCTATATGTTATTTTGATGATGAGTAGCTGACAACAAGAGACCAGGTCCCTAGATCGTTATTGAAAAATATAGGTGTCGTAAGGGCTATATCTTATTTTGATGATGAGAAACTAACAACAATCGACCAGGTCCCTAGGTCATCATGGAAAAACACAACTATCACAAGTTCTGTGCAATTTTGTCTTCTAGTGTAACAAACTGCGCAGGTAATCTTGTACCTTTTAGGAAGCTTGGACCAATAAGATTTCTACCATAATCATTATTCCACTATAAAAGGAAAAGAATGCTTCTCAAATTGGTGTGTTTTCACAATACTGATGAAAACTCAGTTTCTCAAGTATTGCTTAAGTTTTCAGCCTTATATGTACTGAAAAGAGTGAGTGTTCTTGAGTTGAGCCTTCATTTGTAAATAAATTACTCATATTATAAGAGTAATTTTTTCTTGTTTTCTTGAGAGTGCTTAGGTAGAGTTACCTAAGTTTGATATTGGTTAGAGTTAATCATTATCAAGGTGAATTCTTGGCACAGTTGTTAAGATAGGCTTGTTGTACAGTTATTACAAGCAGGTAAAGCCTAGAGTTAGGCTCATTAGAGTTTGTAATCAAGAGTTTGATTATAGTGGATTGTTGGATGCTTGTGAGGTAAAGACATGTTTTTCCTCCTTTGAACAAGGAGGTTTCCATGTTAATCTTTGTGTCTTTACATTTTTTAAAGACTTTAGTTTTATAGTGCTTTACTATTTAATTGCCTGTGACTGACTTTAAGAGATTTGGTACCATATAGTGTACTGCAACCCTCAGAGTTTTATCAATAGGTATCAGAGCTAGAACACTCTAAAAGGTTAACACCTAGAGTGATTTAGTTATTATGGCTGCTCTACGTAATCTGGATAAAAGGCAATTTACCACAAAATCACCTAGATTTAATAGGAAGTTCTATGGGTGGTGGAAAACTAGAATATATGACTACATTATGACTAAGGACAGTGAGCGGATGGATGTAATTCTAGATGGTCCTCATTTTCTAGTTAAAGGGGTCAAAGAAGGAGACATGACCAAAATGATTGTTAAAAGTAGGAGCGAGTATAATGATGAAGTTAGAAAGAAAGTTGAGAAAAATTACAAGGCCAAGAAATTTCTAGTTTGTGGCATAAGGCCTGAAGAATATAATATGATTTTTGCATGTGAGAATGCTAAAGAAATTTGGGATTGTTTGATAATAGCTCGTGAGGAAACTATAGATATAAAGGATTCTAAAGTTGACATATTAATTACTCAGTATGAAACCTTCACTATAAAAGAAGGAGAGATAATACAGGAAATGCATATAAGATTCACCTCCATAAAAAATAAGCTACATTGCTTAGGAGAAGAGATTCCTTTGTATAAACAAGTGAGAAAAATTCTAGGTGTTCTTCCTAAGTCTTGGGAAAGAAAAGTGGATGCTATAACTGAGGCAAGAAACCTGAAAGCTCTCACTATGGATGAACTCATTGGTAATCTGAAGACACACAAACTCAAGAAGAAACAAGGGCAAGATAAAAAAGGAAGTAAAAAAAAGAAATATCTCTGGCATTGAAGGCTTCTAAGTTAGATTCAAGTGAATAATACATTGATGCTACCTATTTGGCAAAAATATATGTCAGAGAAATGAAGAAAAGTGGTCTGTTTCAAAGAAGAGGAAGCAACATCAAGAATGAAGGCTTTGTTGAAGTTTATCACAAATGTGGAAGTCCTAAGCATTTGATTAAGGACTGTCCAATTCACAAAATGGATTACTAGGAATATATTTTGTCTAGAGATGACAAAGGAAAGAACAGGGACTAGGTCCCTATAATATCAAGAAGAAAGGCTGCAACTGATTTTGCAGTTAAGCAGGCATTAACTATCTGGGGGGATTCCTCCAGTGAATCTGAGGAAGATGAGAAGTGTGAAGATATTTCTATGCTATTAGTGAAGGATGAGAAAGTGACTTTTGATTCCTTGTTTACACTTATGGAAAACACTAAAAATGAATAAGAAAATAAGGTAACTCTCTCTATCATTAAGACAAATCTAGATAATTATTCTTCTAGAAAGATAAAGAAGCTAGAAAATATATTGATTGATTTAGTTTGTTAACTGACTATTGAGAAAAATGCTCTAGAAGAACAACTAGAGAATCAAGAGCTTGAATTAATTTCTTTGACTTTCCATATTTCTGAAATAGAAGAATAGTTTTCTAAGGTGAAAACTAATAATTTGAGTTTATTGAATCAAATGGAGAAAGCAAATGACTCTGATGATAAAGGGAAGAAAAAAGCTTCAAAGATTCAGATTGAGCTTGAAGATAAATTGAGGGATTCTCAAAAGCTCCTTATAACTGCACTCCAGAATAATGGAGAATTAGAAAGGGACCTATTTCATTGTGGAGAAGAACTAACAAAATCCCTACAATGGACTATATCCTCGTAGGTACTTCCTAACTTAATTGGTCAAGGAGTTATAATGGTAAGGGCCTTGGGAATCAGTACAAAAATCAATCATCTGAGTCTCAAGCAAGTTTTCTAAATATGTCAAAAACAAAGTCTACATAACTTTGTGTACTCATTGTGGAAGAGATGGTCACATGAAAGAAAAATGTCAAAGTTTGATGAGAACTAAAATGAACAGTGTTAAATATATTTCGAAAGGGAATGCATACCCTAAAGGTTCCAGATTTTTTTATAAATATGAAAAAACTTTCATTACCAAGTTAGGCCAAGAAATATTTGATCACACCCTTGTTCTCCTACTGGGAACTCAAACTCAAGTGGGTTCCCAAATTTAACAAATGATTTTGTTTGAAGGTGGGTAAAAGAGAGTGCAGTCAGAACTATCTACTTGATAAGTAATTGTTCAAATCTATGACTGGAATATATGAGTGTATTTTCTCTCTCAAGACACTTCAAGGTAAATGTGTCTTATGTGGAAATTGTAAAAAGGATAAAAAAATGTGTGTTGCTGACGGAAAGCAGCTTACTTTGTTATTCAACATAAATATGTTGATTCATTGAACATTCAAATGATACAAATTAGAATGAGGAAAGAGATGGCGATCCAAGATCTGAGTTAAAGACCCCAGCTCTTGTAGAAGATCAACAAGGGGGTTCTAATCAAAATTCACAAGGACCTGGTCCCTGTAAAACTCATCTAAGAATGAAAAATTAAAGAGACAAATGATCTCACTCTCTTAATATGCTGAAATCATATTTTGGAAACCAGAGTGCAAACAAGAGCTCAAGTCAGATATTACATAGATTTCTAAGTATTCTTGTCCAAATATAAGCTCAAAATGTGAAAGTGTTCTGAAAGATACTGTCTGGTTCAATGCAATATAGAAGGAAGCATAGTAATTTAAAGGATGCTAAGTATGACACTTGATCCTCAGTCCCATGTTTAAAAAAAATTTAGAAATAAAATGGTGTATTGAAACTAACAAACTAAAGTTGGGATCGATTAATTTAACCTAACCTACTAAATGAATAAGTCATTTCCCTAAATTTTGACTATGATAAGGTGGTAGGTATACTCAGTAAGGTAGGTGCACAATGGTCTAACTCAGTACTATACCTTTGTAGGTATACACCCATGGGAATAAGTTTTGAAGAGGGCGGATATGACTTGCACTAAATTAAGTATTCTCTTAAGAATAAGAGGGACCTAGTCCTATCTCTCAAGGTTAGTACTAAAATAATATACTTTATAATCATGAAATTCTATCTAAAATGCCATGTGTCTTGTCTTATTTTAGCAAAAGCCATCAAATCACAAGAAATTTGAAGAGTCACCTAATTAAAGTTAGATGCATCACTTCAAAAGGGAACATTTTTAATGAAAATGGTCACTTCTCTTAAATTATCAAACAAAATTTAAACTCTTCTATTTTATTTCATAAATTAACTCAATTTATCTCTTAAAATTGTCCATTATCTTTGAGTTAAATTGGTCCTTTACTCTTTCACTCATAAAATCTTGTAATTGTGAACATTCCTCCTTTATCAACCTCTGTAAAAAAGATCCTAAAGTTGATAAAGCTCTAGAAAGGGAATCATAAAAATCCTATTTTGAGCCTTCTGACCTATTATCACCCAAAATCATAGAAGACTTCTCCTTAAGTCCTTAATAAGAACCTATGTCAACTCTTCATACTGAAGCTTCTGCAGTTAATCCTCAACCTTTAACTGATACTGTCCATGTTGAAACATCCTCAACCATCAAAACTTCTATTGAATCAACCTTAATGGAGGATCCACATCAAGGGTTTGGTTCACTGATTGAACAAGAAACTTCTTAATCCAAAATTCCTCATTTTCCAGAAGAATAAAAATTACCTGTAAACCCTTAAATCCCTATTTCTTTTGAGGAACCAAAAAATACTAAATTCTCAAAAAACCCTAAAGTACCTGGTTCCCCTACTACCTTTGATTTAAACCCTATTCTTTCTCAATTGTGTGATAAAGATATACCTATAGAGGTCTAATCTATCCATTAGTATAGATTGGGTAGCTGAGAATTTCCTTCTACTTACATATGATCCCAAGGAAAGCTCAGTTAGCACTAATAAGCAAACCATTGGTAAGAAGGATGATATGTCTATAGATAAAAAGACTATGATACCTCAAAATGAAGAGGATGAAGATGAACTACCTTGGATGAGGACTATGAAAAAATAATGGGGAAGTAATTGGAAAGAAAAAGTAGCAGATACAGGTGCGAAGGTAACTAGATCATAGTCAACTAGGGATTTAAAATATAAGTTATTGGTGGATGAAATAAAGGCAAGTAAGTCTTCGACCACTAAGAGAAGAAAACTTAAGAAAGCTTTTATAGTTGAGGAGGTGGAGAATGTTGAAATTGTGGAAGTTGGAGAGGATAAGGACATTGATCCAAATGTTCTTGCTGCAACTTAGAAAATAAGAAAATAGGTGCATGTTGCTGGAAGGACCAGGTCCTCCAATTCAAATTTTGGTAGCCTTGTTACAGTGAAAAAGAAAAAAAGTCTCTGAGGAACCTTGTCCTAAAAGAAGAAAAGTTGTTGACAAGGAGGTGTCAAGTGAGCAAAGGAATAAGATTTTAAAAACATAGAAAGTATTGTCTTGGAGAGTGTTTGATCCTAAAATTTTTTAGAAGCCAACCATGGTTGAATTGGTAGAGTTTGTGAGACATCAGAGTTGGTTGCACCTGTTAGAGGAACTAATACCCATGGTATTTAAGGGTAAGTCAAGAGAAATCTATTACACTATGGAATTCTCAGATGATGGTTTCAGTATGAATGCACAAATGCAGGAAAAAAAAATTAAACTGGATGAAGAAACATTAGGAAAAATCCTAGATGTTCATGTAATAGGAGTAATGGCTGTCGTAAAGTTATAACCATCTACTAAATTCATTATTAATGCTTTCATAGTGGGAGGAACATCAATAGCAGGTGTCAAAAAGAAATTTCTCACAAGTGAGTTTCAGTTGGTATTTGAATTTATGAACATTGTCTTTTTGCTAGATCAAAGAAAAGGACCATTACTGTTGTCTTGTTCTTGATTGAGTGCTTAAGAAAATTTGAGCTAATAACTCTTCCTTCTATTATAATAGAGCACATGAAAAAAGTGGTTGTTGAGAAAGAAGAAAGACATGGGATGCCATATGGGTAATTTTTGAACAAAGTATTTGATCACATTGGAGTAGTTGGAAGTAAAGGGATTCTAGGAGCATTTAAAAAAAGTTTAGTCAAAAAACGTTGGTGGAAAATGAATGCATTGAAGGAAAGGTGGAAACTATGTCCCAAGTGTTAGAACTTTTGGCTGCTCAAGAAAAATTAAGCAAGGAAATGGAGGTGATAAGGATCTAGTTGGCTGCAAAAGATGCTGAGATAGTGTATTTAAAGATGCAGAATCAAAATATATCCTCAGAGGGACCTAGTACCATAAAAGAACTTGTAGCTGAAAATTCTAAGCCCCATATTAAAGTTGTAGAACTCACTCAGGAGGTTTATGGTCTGAATGCTGAAGTTAAAGACCTCATTAAACAATTGTTAATCACCCATGCTGCAGAGAGTTCTCCAATGGAGCTATTACTGGAATCCTTCTCCCCTAAGACTTCTTCCACTTAGGTCCTATCATCCATATGACTCTTTGGCATCCTTATGTGCTTGTTTTTAGTCCTTATACAACCGTGTTTCATCTATCTCTTGATTATATTTAAATTTATTCCTCATGTTAGTATTGCACCAATAGCAATGAGTTAACTATCTTATGCTTACTTTTTCTTTGGTTTACTGTTATTAATTTTCAATGATGCCCAAAGGGGGAATACTGAGTACATAAGGTAGGGACCAAGTGTGTTAAGGAATAGGTGTGTTTTATAATAATAATTTAATTGTATGACAAGGATTAGAGAACCATGTACTAAGTGGTGAATATGTTGATGTAATGAATGAAGTCAAGCAAGCAAGTGACAGATGGTATAGATATGCTGAAAGCAATGATAGCGTATTAACAGAGGGAAAAAATGCTCTAATAAACATTGATGAGTGCAAGCATATTGATAGGGTAAATTTTCACACATAATGAATGATTTTAGTTTTTTTACGTCAATTGACAACAAGGGACTAGGTCCCTAGGTTGCATGATATATTTACAAGGAGAAGCTTGATGCATAATGATAAGGGAACATTCACTAACAATAGTGGTATTCACTCTAACTGTATAATGTGGATGAGTTTGATGCTCCAAAGATATGTGGTCATGTTCTATAAATTTTTATTATCGAAAAGGAAAAAAATTGCTATATTTTGTTTTGATGATGAGCAGTTGGCAATATGGACCAGGTCCTTAGGTCATTATAGAAAAAATACAGATTTCACAAGGGCTATATATTTTTTTGATAATGATCAACTGACAACAAGGGATTAGGTCCTTGGGTCTTCATGGAAAAATACAGTTGTCATAAGGTATGTCCAGTTTTGTCTTCTAGTGTAACAAACTATGCAGGTAAGCTTGTACCTTTCAGGACACTTGGCCCACTTATATTTTTATCCTAATCATTACTCCACTATAAAAGGAAATTAATTCTTCTCAAATTAGTGAGTTTTCACAATCCTAATTATCCAAAGAGTGAAAGAAATGAAAAATCAGTTGCTCAAGTATTGATCAAATTCTTGATCTTTATATATACTGAAAAGAGTGAGTGTTCATGAGTCAAACCTTGATTTGTAAATGAATTACTCATGTTATAAGAGTAATGTTTTCCTATTTTCTTGAGAGTGCTTAGGCAGAGTTACCTAAGTTTGATATTGGTAGAGTTAATCAATATCAAGGTAAGTTCTTGGAAAAATTTTCAAGGTAGGCTTGTAGTAAATTTATTACAAGCAGGTGGAGTATAGTGTTAAGATCATTGGAGTCTGTAATGAAGAGTTTGATTATAGTGGATTGTTGGGTACTTGTGAAGGTAAGTCGTGGCTTTTCCTTCCTTGAGCAAGGAATTTTCCAAGTTAAATATTTGTATCTTTACTTTTTTGCAAAGCCTTTAGTTTTCCAGTGCTTTACTATTTAATTCCTTATTACTAACTTTAAGGGAACCGGTCCCTCAGAGTGTGGTGTAACCCTTCAAGTTTTATCACCTTAGCTCTCCTGGGTGTGCTAAGGATAGCTTGGAAGGGTACACTTAATTTGTGTCTTAAGATAGTTATATCATTCTTATGTTGTCGCAGGGTAGAAAGGGGGTTCTTGTATTATTTGTCTTATGTTTGTGATACTAATGTTTCCTTACTACCTCATTTGAGTTATATTCTAGTTATTTGCGAGTTCATGGATGTGTATCCTATGGATTTTATCAATATGTCTCCAAATTGTGATATTGATTTTTCTATTGATGTGGAACTAGGTACCAAGCCTATTTCCATTCCTCCTTATAGGATGGACCGAACTGAGTTGAAAGAACTTAATAAGAAGATATAAGATATGTTGATTAAGCGTCTTATTAGACCTAGTGTATCTCCTTAGGGTTCTCTTGTCTTATTTGTGAAGAAGAAGGGCAATTCTATCAATAATTGTATTGCCTATTGGCAATTGAACAAAGTGACTGTAAAGAACAAGTATCCTCTTCCTTGTATTAATGATTAGTTTGACCAGCTTCAGGGTGCTTTTGTATTTTCCAAGACTAACTTGAGATCAGGGTATCACTAGTTGAAGATTAGAGCTTTTAATGTTCTAAAAATGACTTTTTGAACCTGATACGATCATTATGAGTTAATGATCGTGTATTTTAGGTTGACCAATGACCCAATAACATTCACAATATTGATGAAGTAAGTATTTCGCGAATATTTCAACTCCTTTGTGATTGTATTTGTAGATATTTGGTTTACTCCCTGTATGAGGCTGATCATGTAAGACACTTAAGGACTGTACTTTAAGACTGCATGATGAGAATTTTTATGAAAAGTTCTCCAAGTGTGAGTTTTAGTTGGATTCTATCTTTTTCTTGAGGTATGTCGTGACCAAGAATGTCATTATGGTTGTTCTAGCTAAGATAGTGCCAATTCATGATTGGGTTAGCTTACTTCTCCTGCTGAGATTTGGAGTTTTATTAGTCTACTAGATTATTATCGACACTTTGTAGAGGGTTTCTTATCTATTGTAGCTTCTTAGACCAATTTGAATCAGAATTAGATTACCTTCTAGTGGTAGGATTCTTCTGAGGCGAGCTTTCAAAAGCTCACAAAATTGTTGACTTAAGCTCCTTCCTTGACTTTTCCTAAGGAGGGAATGGGTTTTATCTTCTTTTGGGATTCTTTTGGTGTAGGTTTGGGTGTAGCGTTGATGTATAAGGGTATGGTGATTTCTTATGCTTCTTATTAGTTGAAGCCTTATAAGAAGACTTACCCTACCCATGATTTGAAGTTAGTTGCAATTATGTTCTTGTTGAAGTTGTGGAGGAATTACTTGTATAGAGTCTGTTGTGAGATTATGTCGAGTTATCATAGCCTTTAGTAGTTCTTCACCTAGCGAGATCTTATTATGAGACAATGACATTAGCTTGAGTTTTTTAAGTATTATGATCCCATTATTCTTAATCATTCAGGAAAGGTGTTAAGTGGCGAGGCTAATATAGCATCTGTTGATAATGAAGGTGTTTCGAAGATTAGTGGTCGACTTTGTGCTCCAAGAGTTAGTGGATAGGTGAGATTGATTTTGGAGGAGCCACATTTCTCCAAATACTTCATTCATGTAGGGGTGAACAAGATGTATCATGATTTAAGGCATAAATTAATAGTGGGACGGTATGAAGATGGATGAAGTAAGCTTTGTAACTCATTTCTTGTGTTGTTAGAAGGTAAAGACCAAGCATCCAAGACTGGGTGGTTTGCTTTAGATATTACCCATTCCTTAGTGGAAGTGGGAGTGTATCACTATTGACTTATGCTATATGTAGTTTTGATGATGAGCATATGACTAAAAGGGACCAGGTCCCTGGATGTTTAAGGCAATAGTATATCTGGCACGCGTCCGCACAACATTGTTCGTTTGTGTAACAAATTGGCAGGTGTTTCTTGAACTAATTACGACACCTGGTCTAATGATATTTCATACCTAATCATCAATCATCTATAAAAGAAAAAATATTCTTTTTCATCAAATAGCTTTTCCAAATACAAAAAGAGTGCTGAAGAGAGATAAAGGCAAAAAACTCTATATCACATATTGCTCACATTCTTTTGTCATATGTGTGTGCTGAATTAGAGAGTGTCTTGAGTGAGTCCCGATTTGTAATCGAATTACTCATGATATAAGAGTAATAATATTTTCTCTTTGCTTAGAGAGTTCTTAGGTAGAGTTTCTTAAGTTTGATACTGATTCGAGTTAATCAGTTTAGAGAGTCCCTTAGCAGAGTTTTCAAGATGATCTTGAAGTAGAGTTATTACAAGCGAGAGGAACTTATAGTTTTGTTCATGTTCGAGTCTGTAATAAAGTGGTTGATTATAGTGAACTTTTGAGATTCCTGTGAGGGTAAGCCATGGTTCTTCCTTCCTTGATCAAGGGGGTTTCCACGTTAAAATCTTTTCTTTCAAATCTTCCTGCACTGTCTTTTTATTCCTGGTTGCTAGACTATGTTGTTGCCTGTGATTGACTTTAAGGGACCTGGTCCCTCACTGTGTGGTGCAACCCCAAGGGTTTCAACAATTGGTATAACAGTCGGTTTACTCTAAAAGGTTCACACCAAGAGTGTCTTGGTTAGCAAGGTTGATATACCTAATTTAGAAGAAGGGCAATCTACCACTAGATCCCCAAGATTCAATGGGCATTATTATGGGTGGTGGAAAACTATGATGTTTGACTTCATTATGGTTGAGGATAGTGAATTGATGGACATAATCCTTGATGGTCCTTATGTCCTTGTGAAAGAAGTCAAAGAGGGATAAGTTATAAGAATGGTCATCAAAAGCAAGAGGGAGTTCACTGATTAAGATAGAAAGAAAATTGAGAAAAATTACAAGGCTAAGAAATTGCTAGCTTATGGTATAGGGCCTGATGAATATAACAAGATCTTAACTTGTGAGAATGCCAAAGAGATTTGGGATTGCTTGAGGACTGCTCATAAAGGCACTACTGATGTGAAGGATTCTAATGTCTAACCACTCAGTATGAAAATGTCATCATGAAAGAAGGATAAATAATCCAAGAAATACATACAAGATTCACTTATATCACTAATGAGCTTCACTAATTAGGAGAAGTGATTCCCTTGTACAAGCAAGTTAGGAAGATTCTTGGAGTTCTTCCTAAGTCCTGGGAGAGAAAAGTGGATGCTATAACTGAAGCAAGAAACCTAAAGACCCTCACTATGTATGAATTTATTGGAAACTTGAAGACTCATGAGCTCAAGAAGCAGCAAGAGCTAGTGAAGAAGGAAGTTAAAAGAGAAAAATCTCTGGCATTGAAGGATTCAAAACATAACTCAAGTGATGATGATACTGATGTTTCCTATTTTGAAAATATAATTGTTATATCCATGAAGAAGAGTGATTAGTTTCAAAGAAAAGGAATCAATAGTAAAAATGGAAGAAACGTGGAGGTTTGTCACAAATATGGAAGTCCTGAGCATTTCATTAAGGATTTTCCATTGGAAAATAAAGGATTATCGGGAGTATCTCAAGATTGAAGGTGACAAACATAAGAACAGGGACCAGGTCCCTAAAAATCAAGAAGGAAAACTGCAGCTGAGTATGCAGTAAAGCAAGATCTGACAGCATGGGGAGACTCTACCAGTAATTCAGGTGAGGATGAGAAGACTGGAGATGTTTCTATGCTAGAAGTGGAAGACAATCCAGTTTTCTATGATTCCTTGTTTGTATTCATGGAAAATATATAGTATAAAGAATAAAAGGAGGTAACACTCTTTGATAATAAGGAAAACCTAGATAACTACACTGCTAGGAAGAAAAAAAAGCTTGCTAGTGTGTTGATAGACTTTTTATATGAACTAGCTTCTGAGAAGAATGCCTTAGAGAAGAAAGTAGAGAATCAAGAATATAAAATGATTTCCTTAACTCTTCATATATCTCAAACTAAAAAAATGGTCACCAAATTGAATTCTGAAAATCTGAATTGCACGAGTCAACTAAAGAAGGTAAATGACTTAGATAGTAAAGGAAAGAAAGAAGCCTCAAGGGTTCAAATCGATCTTGAGGAGAAATTAAAAGATTCACAAAACCACCTTATGTCTATACTTTGCAAAAATGAAGAGTTAGAAAGAAACCTGGTAGGTTTGAAAGAAGAGTTGAACAAATCTTTTAAATGGACTACTGCTTCACAAATCCTTTCTAATTTGAATAGTCAAGGTGTTAATGATGGTAGAGGTCTAGGCTATCAAGGAGAATTCCAACCAGTTGGGGCTAAGGGTAAGGATGCTTATTATGTTAGAAGAAAAAGTCACGAACTCCTAGGCATAAACTATGGAAGAGATGGACATTTGAAAGAATGATGTCAGCACTGGCTTAAGGCTAAATTGAGTAGTACTAAATACAATCAGTAGGATAATGCACATCCCAAGGTCTTCAAGTCTCTGAAAAGGGTCAAGAGGAAGTTATCACTGCCTAGATGGGCTAACAAGAAATTGATCACACCACTATTATCCTACTGGGAACTCAAACTTAAGTGGGTTTCTAAATCCAACTTGTGATCATGATTCTAGGAATGAGGAAGGGGATTACAGTTAGAAATAACTCATTGATTGAAGGGGTTCAAAGCTTAATGATGAAAGCTCTGACTATTTTCTCTCTCTTAAGACACTTTAATATGGAGGTGTCTCATTTTGAAATAGATGATTTCAAGGGATCTAGTCCGTAGGAAATCTATCTCAGAATATGAAGCTTCAATAGAATGAATAACATGTGAATCAATGTCATTCCTAAAATTTGGCTACGTTTAGGAGGCAGGTATCCTTAATAAAATAGGTGCATGTTGGTATAACTCAATATCATACCTTTGCAGGTATACACCCAAGGGAATAACTTTGGAAGTGGACAAAAGTAACAAGCATAAATTTGAAAATTCACCCAAAGGAGAGGGACCTGGTCCCATCTCAGGTTAGTACCTATACAGGATACCTTAATAATCATAAAATGTTGTTTGAAAAGGGACATGCGTCTTTATTTCCCTGTAACAATCAATTAGTTCATTTACAAAATGAAGAGTTGTACTTATTAGGTTCAGATGTGCCAGTTCTAAAGGAACATCTTTTTTTGACATTGGTCACCTCTTAAAATTGCTAAATCAGACATCTTGTCATTATTGTTAAACAAATCCAATTTATCTTTCTAAATCAACTATCGTCTATAAACCAAACTGGTTCATCTCTCTTTCTCAAAATCAACTGGATGATAGTACTACTTTCTCAAACCCAGTAAAAAATCCTGAAGTAGATAAAAATTCAGAAAATCACACTTAACATATCCAAAATGATCACTTTGACTCTTCAAAAATAGAAACCATAGAAAACTTCACTCAAACTTTCCAACAACAACCTGAGTCAATTCCACTAACTGAATCATCCATAGAAAGTCCAGAACTCACAGTCGAGCCAGTCTCTATTGAACCCTCCTTAACCTTGGAAGTTTATGCTCAGCCAATTATGATAGATAATCCAAACCAAGGGTTTGGGTCACCAATAGAATAAGAAATTTCTCAACCTGAAACTCTTTTTTCTCTAGGGAATTAAAACTACCTGAAAATTTCTTATTTCCCAGGTCATCTAAAAAATACAAAAAAAAACTAAATCCTCTGAAACACTACAAGCACTTAATTCTCCTACACCATTAGATTCAAACTTTATTTTTTCTCCTATTAAGTGAAGAAATTCCGGTAAAAAGGGTTGATCTTTCCTGCAATGAGAACTGGGTAGCAAAGAATTTACTCCTACTTGTATATGACACCAAGGAAAGTTCAATTGATGGAGTGGAATAGGAAGTAGGTGATAATAATGAAGTGAATGAGGGAAAAATTATACTATTACCTGCAAATGAGGAGAATAAGGATGAAGATCCTCTAAGATGGTTTGTGGAGAAACTAAGGGGAAGCATAGGAAAGAAGAAAGTGATGGACTCTGAGGTAAAAGTTACTAGATCCTATCTACAAGAGGATCTAAAAAGAAAATATTGGAAGATGCCATGATGGCTAACAAAACTTCAACCATGATGTCACGACCCGAGGTTACCCCCTAGTCGTAACATGATGCTTAGACCACAAGTGATCCCAAGGTAACCCATGTACTAGCATGATACTTGTCCAACTAATTTAAAATATATATACAATCTAAATTTGTTGAGTAGAAGCATAATCATGAGAAAATCAGAATGAATGTAATACTAATAAAGTTTACAACATGGTAAAATCAAAGAAAGACTGGAATTACATATCATGACTCTAACTGACTATTTATGAAGCCTCTACTATACTGACTATAGATAGCTGGGACATGACTCCAACTACCACTAATCAATACATATGGATAATAAAAGTACAACACATGAACTGTAATGGACTGGAGTCCCCAAAATAAGAGGACTTATCACCTGCTATTTAAAAGCTGAGAACTACCTGATCCTGGTGTGTGCACTATATCTGGTACCTACATTATGAAGGAATGTAGCCACAAATGCATATATATGGTTAGTACTTTGGAATATACTAAGTATATAGGGACATACACTAAATCATGGAGATATTTAAACATGCTTTTAAACGGAGGACATAAGTCATTTGCTGAAACATACATTTATAACATGACTATATGTGAAAACTGTAAGTCATAGTGAGATTTATAAATTATGAGCTAAAAACAATTCTATAAGTTGGGAAATGATACAACATAAGTACTGTATGTGAATCTTAAATAATACTGAACATCCTGTAAAATTAAACAGAGGGTTATGTATGGATACTAAGCATGAAAACATGAACATGTAAAAAGTGAGGATGAAAGACCAAGTATAGTATATACTGACATGTTCTGAATAGCTGAATAGCTGATATCTGAACAACTGAAATAATATGTAAAACTGACTGAATAAATATTGTTGCCTACTGGGTCAAGCAAATCTAAACTGAGATAAACTGAATACTTACTAAAACTATAGGAGCTATCATGTAATCGATAAAAACAATGTGTGCTATCATGGAGTACAATGTATGACCATGTTAAGGAGTATTGTTCTGTCCTTGCCATCGGACTAGAACCTAAATCTGAACTAGATTGATCACTAAACTGATCCCATATTGGTCAAGGGGAAACACTCACTGGCGAGGCCCCTAAACCTAGGGTGGCATATAGTATCTAGGGAAGTATGATTCACTGAACCTACACTTCCCTCTCGGTGCTAAGTACTACTCCCAACTAAAAGACACTGAAATACTAACTGGTGCACACACTAAAGCTGAAAAGCTTAGATCATGGTCTTTTGAAAACATCAGTGCATACAGAGTCTGAAGTAATCGCAAACATGTAAAATGATAGTGCTCAACATGAACATAACAAACCGAGTTTAACAATAAAATAATGGGTTGATTAACTTATTACTTGAAAAGTTTGAAACATAAGTAAACATATTGGTATCGAATGTTCATAACCCTCCAGCATTGATTGATTACAGAATTTGATAACAACACTTAAAATAGTGACATAAAGTCATAATTCAAAGACCCAAAACATGAGATATTTCAATAATCTGATAAATTACATGAATGTAAACATGAGAATGAGTTAACTTTGGTATAATATCATGTTTATACAGTTTAAAGCATAATTGTAGAATTTGACATAATATTGACATAACATAACATAGGGTTTTGGAACTTCAAGCATGTCGGAGCATGATTCTCATAGAGTAAAACTGTTAGCATAACTTGATGTAAAGCATAAGGAAACATGGATGCCTTTCATAATTTACATTGAAATTGTTCAAAAAATAAGAGTAAAATTCATACTAGAACCAAAAAGAGGGTTTTGGGGCTCAATTAGTGAAAGGAACCCATTGATGAATACCCCAAATACCTAAATTGGATGAATTCTTGAAGGAAAACTTGAAATTAGAACTTGAACACTTGAATCCTTGAGGGAAGAAACTTGAATTTTTTCTTGGGAAGAAAGGAAGGGTTTTAATTCATGTATTGGACGTTTGGGGTTAAGAGAGTGGAAATATCATGTTTTAAGACCCCTTAATTTGTTTAAGAAAGATTAGAAACAGTATAAGGGTGTTAAAAGACCTCAACACCCTTAAATAGAACAAAGCAGAGAAACTTGGACGCTTGGCTTTTGCTTGGCGGCGTACAGCCAAAGCTAACATGAGGGTTGGTGGCGCAAGCCCATCTAGTGGCTCTTGGCATTTTTCCCACAATGTATGGCCTTAGAAGAGGGTCCAAATTGTGACATACACCTACTTTTACAGCCTAAAATCTCCTTCAACAAAACCCACAACATCTAAACATTGTCTACCATCGAAATGGGGATCCTGAAGGCCATTTTTAGTGTATTATTTGAACGTTACAACTACGGTGTGTTACATTATCTCCCCCTTGGAATAATTCATCCTCTAATGATGGGTAGGAACTTATTGAAACTTTAGAAGTATGGAATAAGGTACACATGAAATTTCTGATAATGATAGATGTAGCTGAGCTAAATCATTAAAACTTACATCATGAAACTAATTTTTGAGTTGACTTAACTCTATTGACTATAAGGAGATGATTCATGCTGAGAGTTTAGAACCCATTTGAAATGTTCATGATATGATCATGCATATAGAACTGCAAATTGATAACTGATGCAACAAAATTTCAAAAGTTACTATAGAGGGAATAAAATACATAACTTCTCATTAGGAATTGTTTCCAACAAAACACATATAGGAATCAAAACAAAAGGAATCATGGAATTGCCAAGAATATTATGTAAGCATGAATCATGAGATAATGGGACTAAGGTCATACAAGGGGTATTACAATGTCTTAGATGGGACACTTGGAAAACTAATATCACTCACTAAACACTTATAAACTGAATCATGACTAAATATCTGAATTATAGACATGATGCATGAACTAAACTGAATTCACAATTTGGATGGGCGTGAATGACTTAACTCATGGAATACCCATACTCATGAAACATCGGATAGTAAGACTAGACAAAAAGTTGGAAAACTATAGGAGCTTATCTGACTAACTGCTAAACTGAATTGTTGTATATACAGACTGAATCATACTGAAAGTTTATACTCAACTAGAGTATTTATCCAATATTTTTCTAAGAAATTATAATAACATTAGGGAGAAAAGATTTCTTGGGCATTATATGAGTGAGATATCTAAAAAAGGAATCTCAAAACAACTACAACTTCTGTAACCTGGAACATAGGCCTATGAAACATAAGCTTGGATAGAATTACTAGGCCTTAGGTAATGCAACTACTATCTTTCGAGATTAGCCACACACTTATAAAATACTCCCTTAACTGTACTTATCCTATTAAATACTATGCTCATTAATTCAACTTTTAATTCTTACATGGGTACATATAACTACTACAGTCAAAGTTTGAGTTGAGCTACATACTCTCACCATGTTCAAGCCTAACTCGAAATCACAAGGTACTACACATAACACCTTAGTACTAGTCTAAACCACGAATTCAATATTCTATGTATTCTTAGACCTCTCATCTCAAGATTAATACTCATTACCACTTCAACAACTAACTTCAAGATCTTACAATGAATTCAATATAGAAAAATAAATTCATCCACTTATACACCAATATTACATTCAATCCTATCATTATAACCTCATATAAACTTCTAGTCAACCAACCCTCTTAGGAAATTTACTCATATTCTCTAATATTTTTGTCAATAACAACTTCCATGTATTATCCCATAAAGACACACATAGAATTCTCAACTAACCATGACATATACTAAAATTTTTGCCTTACTCTTTCTTCACACTTATAGCCTTTGATAAAGCAAGCAAACCACAATCTTTTCCTTAATAAGGAACATTTACTCTCTCCGATCAAAACCATTGTTCATCTATCTTAATCACCACTATCTTTACATAATGATAGGCCAGTGAAAGGTTAGAACATGAGGACCTGAAGCATGAAATAATACTATGCATAACTTTGACACTTAACTGAGGCATGAGAAATAGGGTATCCATGATATGGATTCAGTAAAAGATCTAAAATGAAGACATACATGACATAATCTAAATTTTGATAATCATCAAGGGCGTAGCATGAGTACCTGGAATTGATCATACTGTAAAACATAAGTACGTGAGTCATAAGCTGCATGACATGAGTTTGGAGTTCATGAATTTATGGAATATGATTTGTACTACTGAGTGAACTAGAACTCTTCATATTAGAAGCTAGGAGTGTACATGATTTTATAGAAAATGCATGAATATAAGATATGATCATGGAGCTGACTTGTGAGGCTTAAGTAGTTGTCGGGATGACTGAAGTATAAAAAATTTGTACTAAGATAAGAATGGGTCGGGCATCTTCCTTCCTTACTGATGTTCTACAATACAGTGGCATCAGTACTAGAATCTGAGAGCCTGACTTGGTTCCTTGTTCTGTCATTTCCCCTTAGATTAAAGCCATTATTCTAACTCTGTGGACCCCTTTAATAAACTCTAAACTGAACTGCAACCACTTTACTCTAGAGTCCGAGATATAACAATACACATAAATAATAAACTCACCTTGAAAGACTACATTTGAAAGTGTAAAACCTACTGCTAGTACTTTCTTCTAAGATAGAACACTTAACTTTCTGTAGTGCCACTAGTAATCATATAATAACTTGAACACTTACTAACTTAGAACCGTCATGAGTATCACCATACCTTAGAAATAATACAATCCCATATCACCTTGGGTACACCTCCAAATCATACCCACATCATCATACTTAATTTTGAATCAATAAACTTACATTCTTGCATACACGATTTCAAGCCCACTGATTCACCTTTTATATAACTAGCCCCATGGATACATAATCTACTAAATCCCGATAAACACTACCCCCACTTTAATGTTGCTAAACTTGTCGATTCATACTTCTAACTCTAGATCATAAGCTATCATAGGATTCTGAGAAGGGATCTGAGGGCATATATAAATTTGGCTCAGTGCATAATTTTCATGAATAAGAATGTACACTTTCAAAATTTAGAACATATGGGCACTGATAGGATCATGTTAATCCTGCATGCAATCCCATAACTGTCTGTGGGGACTGTCTAAGAAAACTCTATTGGTAGGAACTTAAGCTTGACTATTTCTGTTACCTCAAGAATAAGGTAGAGTTAGCATGAATAGAGTAAGATAAAAATTTGTATAAGATTCTTAAAGAACATCTCTACAGCACGATCTAAGATATGAAAGAAGGAAAATATTTCTTTAATGCCCTGTAACCTCCTGGAGAAAAGTACATACATTTCTGTACTGTTCCACAAGACTACTAGACACAACTTCATAGACACCCTAGAACACTTGAGCTCTATGCTATGATACCAAGTTTTTCACGACCCGAGGCTACGCCCTAGTTGTAACACGGTACTTAGAACCATAATTAATCCCAAGCTAACCCATGTACTGGCATGATACTTGAGCAACTAATTTAAAATTATATACAGGCTAAATTTGTTGAGCGAATGCATAATCATGAGAAAATTTGAATGAATGTAATACTGATAAAGTTTACAACATAGTAAAACTAAAGAAAGACCGGAATTACATATCATGACTCTGACTGACTATCTATGAAGCCTCTACCATCTAACTATAAATAGCTGGGACATGCCTCTAATTAGTACTAATTAATATATATGGATAATCAAAATGCAACACATGAACTGTAACGGACTGGAGTCCCCAAAATAAGAGGACTTATCACCTTTTGGCTAAAAGCTGAGAACTGTCTAAGCCTTGTGTATGGACTACATCTGGTACCTGCATTATCCAGGAATATAGCCATGAATGCATATATATGGTCAATACTTTGGAATGTACTGCATGTATAAGGGCATGCGCTAAATCATAGATATTTAAACATGCTTTAAAACTGAGGACATAAGTTATTTGTTAAAACATATATTTAAAATATGGTTATACATGAAAACTGTAAGTCATTGTGAGATTTATAAATCATGAGCTAAATATAATTCTGTAAGTTGGGAATCGGTAAAATATGTATACTGTATGTGAATAACATATAATATTGAGCATACTATACAATAAAATTAAGGATCATGTATGGATACTGAGTATGTAAAAACTGAGGATGCAAGACCAAATATAGCATGTACTGACATGATCTGAATTGCTGAAAAGCTGATATCTGAATAACTGAAATAATATGTAAACTAATGGAATAATTATTGAAATCTATCTACTTGGTTAAGAAAACCTGAACTGAGATAAATTGACTACTGACTGAAATCATGGGATCTACTATGTAACCGACATATACCATGTGAGCTATTATGGCATCCAACGTCTGACCTATATTGAGGAGGGTTGTTCTATCCTTGCCATCAGAATAGAACATAAATATAAACCAGAGTGATCATTAAACTGAGCCCATATTAAGCAAGGGGAAACACTATCTATCAAGGACCCTAAAACTATAGTGGGATGTAGTTTCTA
The DNA here is from genome assembly GCA_030864215.1 of Capsicum pubescens. Taxonomy (NCBI): domain Eukaryota; kingdom Viridiplantae; phylum Streptophyta; class Magnoliopsida; order Solanales; family Solanaceae; genus Capsicum; species Capsicum pubescens. The sequence goes on from CM061541.1 coordinate 129,185,438, forward strand.
AGAAAGTAGGATGCGCTGAACTCATACTTTCCTCTCGATTATAAATCCTAATCCCAAGTGAAAGACATTAAAATACTAATTGGTGCACGCTCTAAAGCTGATATGCTCAGGTCATGGTCTTTTGAAAACATTAGTGCATACAGAGTCTGAAGTAATCATAAATATGTAAACTGATAGTGCTCGACATGTTCATAAAAGACCGAGTTTAATTATAAAATCATGGGTTAACTTACTCATTACTTGAATAGTCTAAAACGTAAGTAAACATGTAGGTATCGGGTGTTCATAACCCGCCAGCACTGAATGATTATAGAATTTGATAACAATACTTAAAATAGTGACATAAAGTCATAATTCAACGACCCAAAACATGAGATATTTCAATATCTAAATAAATTACATGAATGTAAACATGAGAATGAGTTAACTTAGGAATAATATCATGTTTATACAGTTTAATGCATAATTTTAGAATTTGACATGATATTGACTAAACATGACATGGGGTTTTGGAACCTCAAGCATGTAGGAGCATGATTCTCATAGAGTAAAACTCTTAGCATAACTTGAATGTAAAACCATAAGGAAAAATGGATGAAATTCATATTTTACATTGAAATTGATCATAAATTAGAGTAAAATTCATACTTGAACCAAAGAATGGGGTTTTGGGCTCAATGGGTGAAAGGAACCCATTGATGAATACCCCACATACCTCAATTGGATGAATTCTTGAAGGAAAACTTGAAATTAGAACTTGAATCCTTCAATTCTTGAGGGAAAAAAACTTAAATTTTGTTCTTGGGAAGAGGGGAAGGGTTTTTGTAACGCCCCAAAATTGGGTCCCGAGATGTCACACGGTGCTTAGGGTCACAAGTGACCCCAAGCTAACCCTTCTACTGGCATAACTCATAAGCAACTGAATAAAAATACAAATCCATACAAATCAGCAGAAATTAACTCTATTCTGAATCTGATCGATTCAAAAATGGAATTTTACAGGATTATAATTCTGCCTTTACAATAAAAATTGAAACAAAATACATCAACTTCTACTGACTGTCTATGAAGCCTCTACTAGTACTGACTATAGGTAGCCGGGTCATGACTCCCGACTACCCCAACTCAATACGACTGAATAAAGAAAATACAACACTATAACTCTGCATAACTAACCCAAGCCCTTGAATCAAAAAGACTCATCACCTGCTTATTGGATACCACGAACTGACTGGATCCGAAGGTGTAACTATACCTTGTACCTATATTCCAAGAAAATGTAGCCCATATACGAATATGTGGGTCAGCACCGTGGAAAAATACCGAGCATATAGGGGTGCAATGCATATATAAAATAATATCTTAATATCATTACAGTTTATAAAATTATGCATGCTGATATAGATGACTCACTTAGCTCGAATTAAATCATCAAAATCATGGATGAATAATACATGTAAAGTAAAACAAGTGAGTCATTACAATACGTTCTCAATTCACTTTCATCTCAATTTCAAATCATCAAAACAATCAAATCTCATGTCAATTCTCATTAGAATATATTCCTTAAATCTTTTAAGAATAATGACTTTCTCAAACTCAGCCTTTTAAGCAAATATGTTTTCATCTCAGATAGAAGAGTACACGCACACACATTGGGAGATCCTATAACCGACATAAACCATGTGACCTACATGGAGTCCAATGTACAACCCACGTTGGGGAGAGCCGTCCTATCCTTTCCATCGGAGTAGGACTTCCAGTATCAATTCAAAAACACTAGTGATCATTATATAAATCAGCCTCAGGCTCACATCCTACGGGGGCACGTAGTTCTAGGGAAGTAAGGTCACTTTATACCTCCCACTCGGTGCTAAAGATTACTCCCGGACTTAGCTCAGAAATTTAAATCAGCCTCAGGCTCACATTAAAGAAAATCCACAATAAACACTTCAACAATTTTCATCGGGAGTCAATTTGCTACCCCTTTATCATAATCAATAAAAACGTGGATTTCTTTCACAGTCGAGTTCAAAATAACTCGTTCACGACCAAAAGGTCAAATCATTCAAAACATCTCAAATATTCAACATCAACGTGCTTATAACAGACATTTTCTCAAAAACACAATTTCAAATGGGGTTCGCGACCCAAATATCAAAATCATGATAAATATCGTTCAAGATTCATGCTTTATATCACCACACATGTAAATTCATATTTCAAAATCATAAACATCAAGATTTCATAATAATCATCATAAGATATGGGTTCATGCTTCAAATTCAAAAAAATCAAATAAAAATCATGCCTTTGTAACGAAAATTACTTTTGGGCATAAGAACGAAAGAGAGTTCTTGTTGAAAAACCCCACATACCTTGAATGATGAACTTTAGATCGATACTCATTTTGGAGATGTTAATCGTGCCTTTGAATGATGGTTCTTGGAGTTCTTAAACTATGAACTTGGAATCTTGAATAAATTTGCAGAATTAATGGTGAACTTTGGAGGTTCTTGAAGTTGGATGTAGGAGCTTAGAGTTTTCTTTTTGAGGGAATTTGATGAAATATAACAAATAATGCTTCTAATAGGCTTTAATATAGGGTTTGGACGGATTTTGGGTGAGGAGGAATGACCAAAACGCCCCTAAAATCAAATAATTCTCGCATTTGTCCTTTGGTGGACTGTTTTGATAGTCTGAAGTAAATCAACAATAACGTTTTACTCTGATATCTAAATTGGATAAAACTAATTTTATTAGAAAGAGGACTCTCATATATTTTCGTTGATATATAGTATCTTACCCATATCATTGTGTACGAGGAGTTATGATCATTTGAAGTTGACCCAAAAATTTACTTTTGATATGCTGAAGTAGATCGACCATAACTTTTTGCTCCGATAGACAAATTGGATGAAACCAATTTCATCGGCAAGAGGACTCACATAGCTTTCCGTTGATATATAGTAGATCACCCAGATCATTATGTACAAGGAGTTATGATCATTTAAAGTTAAAGAAAAAATACGTCAGGCCTCAGTACTTTTTTCCTGTATGTTTTACTGTTCACTACTATTTACGGTTCGATCGGAATGTTCATAACTCATCGCTCGGGTGTCCATTTTGGATGATCCACATATTGTTGGAAAGATTATTCGATACTCTACGCAATGCTGGGTCAAAATATAAGACATTCCACACGAAAAAATTATAATTCATTCTAGAAGATAGAACCCAACACGTTTACGCACAAAATTTCAACAAAAAAATTCCCAGGGTATTACATTTATAAATTATGTACTGGACATTTGGAGTTAAGAGAGTGGAAATATCATTTTTTAAGACCCCTTAGTTTTTTAAGAAAGATTAGAAACTATTTAGGGGTGTTAAAAGACCTCAACACCCTTAAATAAAACAAAATGAAGCAACTTAGACGTTTGGCTTTTGCTTGGCGGCTCATAGAAAAATCCAACCTAAGGGTTGGCACCGCACGAAAAAGCCAATCCTAGAGTGGGAGGCACACTCCAAAATCCAAGCCCATCCAGTGGCTATTGGTGATTGTACCATGATGCACGACCTTAACGGAGGGTCCAAATTGCGATGCACAACTACTTTTAAGCCCTAAAATCTCCCAAAACACAAGCCACAACATCCAAACATGGTCTATCATACAAATAGGGGTCCTAAAGGCCATTTTGAATGCATTATTTGAGCATTACAACTACAAGTGTTACACATACAAAGAAAAAGAATCAAGAAAACTACTACAGTAGAGAAGAATAAAAATACTGAAGTTGTAGAGGACGAGTGAATTCAAGAGATGTTTTTGCTATCAAATAAGAAAGAAAGGATGTTCTTACAGTTGAGAGGACCAGGTCCTCTAAGTCAAAGTTTAGTAGCTCTGTTGGAATGAGGAAGAAACATATAGGTGTCAAGAATATAAAAGAGTCTGATAGACCTGGTCCCAAGAAAAAAAATATTGAAAAAGAAGAACCAAGTAGTGAGGCCAAAATAAATAAGAAGGAAGAGGAAATGAAAGATATGTCTAAAGAAAGAATGATTGGAAACATGAGAACATAGAAGGTTTTATCAAGAAGAGTTTCTAATCCTAGAATTTATGAGAAGCCTGGGATGGTGGAGTTGGTAGAATATGTCAGGCACCAAGGATGGTTACATCTATTTGAGGAAATAACACCAATAGTTTTTGGAAATAAGGTAAGAGAATTTAATTACACTATGGAATTCTCAAAAGATGGGCTAAGTTTGAATGCCCAAGTGTAAGGAAAGCTTATCAATTTGGATGAAGAATCATTGGGCAAGATCTTGGATGTACTTATAATAGGGCAAGAATCATTTACCAATTTTTGATTAAAAGTTTGAAAAGGTTTGAATTGATAAGTCTTCTTACTCTAATGATAGATCATATTCATAAAGTGATTCTTGAAAACAAGGAAAATATAGAATGCCATATGGATATTTCTTGAACAAGGTATTTAAACATTATGGTATGGATGAAACTAAGGGAACACCTGAACCAGCCAAGAATATGTTAGGTCTGACAACTCTTATGGAGAATGAATGCATAGAAGACAAAGCTAGATCGGTGTCTCAAGTATCTGAGCTGCTAGTTATTCAAGAGAAGTTAGGAATATAAATAGAGGAGTTAAGGATCAAGTTGGCTGTCAAAGATGCTGAGATAGTGAGCCTAAAGTTGCAAAATTAGAAGTTATATTTTGAGGGACCAGGTGCCACCGATGAACTTGCAGCTAAAAATGCAAAAGACTAGGCAAAAGTGGCAGAACTAACTGTTGATGTTCAAGGATTGAATGCTAAAGTGAAGGTCCTTACCAAATAGTTATTGTATGCCCATATTTCTGAAAATGCAAGAATGGAGATATTGCATAAGTACTTTTCCCCCAAACCTCCCTCTACCTAAGCCCTATTATCCCTACCCTCTCATTAATCGTATGTCAGTCTAATTTTTGTTGTTATGATGGCTCTTGAATATAGTGTATTTTATATGTTATTTTGGTATGATTGTACTGGTACTGACTTCTATTTTGAAAATGAATGAATTCTGCTTGGGTGCTTGTTTTGTATACTTTATTTTAAAGTTGTTCTTCATGTTTGTATTCCCTAGTGGCCATGAGTTGACTAACCGGTACTTATCTTTACTCTTGGTTTATTGTTATTCCTTTTCAATGGTACCAAAAGAGGGAATACTGACTTAATATGTAACGACCAGATGTGTGTGCTCATGTTGTGGAAGTATGCAAATGCACTAGATGAATTATGATACATAATGACAGGGGGAAGAAATTGAAGCCTGATGAGTAATGGAAAACAAGGTACCAGGTCCCTATGTTTCATAATGTTGGAAGCATGATGATAGGGGATTATTCATCTTCAGTAGTGGTAATCACACTGATTAAATATGATGGATGTGTATCGATTCTCAAAGTTTTATGGTTGGTTTGTCATCATCAAAAGGGGGAAAATTTCTATACGTAGTTTTGATAATGAGAATATGACTACAAGGGACTAGATCCGTGGATGTTCAAGGCAACACTACATCTTGCACGCATCTGCACAACTTTGTCCATTTTTTTAACAAATTGGCAGATGTTGTTTGTAATAATTAGGACACCTGGTCCAATGACATTTCAACTCTAATCATCACTCATTTATAAAATGAAAAAGATGATTCTTCATTAAATAGTTTTTGCAAATTCAAAATGAGTGCTAAAGAGAGAAAAAGGCAGAAACTCCATATCTGATATTGCTCAATCTCTTTTGCATATATGTGTGCTGAATTTGAGAGTGTCTTGAGTGAGTCTTGATTTGTAATCGAATTACTCATGATATAAGAGTAATAATCTTTTATCTTTGCATAGAGAGTTCTTAGGTAGAGTTACCTAAGTTCGATACTGATTAGAGTTAATCAGTCTAGAGAGTGCCTTGGTAGAGTTGTCCAGATGAGCTTGTAGTAGAGTTATTACAAGCGAGAGGAACCTAGAGTTAGGTTCAAGTTCAAGTCTGTAATCAAAAGGTTAATTATAGCAAACATTTGAGGTTCTTGTGAGGGAAAGACATGGTTTTTCCTTCCTTGAGAAAGTTGGTTTGCACGCTAAAATCTTGTGTTTTTAATCTTCCTAAACTATCTCTTTATTCCTGGTTGCCATACTGTGTTGTTGCCTGTGATTTGCTTTAAGGTACCTGGTCCCTTACTGTGTGGTGCAACCCTAAGGGTTCTAACAACTTTGTGTGTGGTTTGCCTCCTACTTCATATGGTTCTGACAACATTTGGGTCATCATAGATTGATTGACAAAATTGGCTCATGTCATCCCTATTCAGATTTTATTCAGTGCCAAGAGGTTAGCTCACGTCTATGTTCCAGAGTGGTTCGTCTTCATGGGGTACCCATGTCTATTATTTCAGACAAGGGTTAGTGTTCACTTCTAGTTTCTAGATGATGTTTCAAGTGGAGTTATGTTCTCAAGTACACCTTAGTAGAACTTTCCACCCTGAAATCAATGGTCAGTCAAATGTCGAGCAGCCAAATCCAACTGAAATATGGTATAATCCACACCACGAGTCTCAATAAGGACCAAACCACTAAGCCTATCCTAACAAGAAATCAGAAACTCATATGCATCTTTGCTTGGAGCACAAAAAAACCTAGGCAGAGCCAATCTCAAGAATTTTCCAACATCTTCTACTACTTAGAAGACATAGCAGGCTGAGCAACCACCAGCTGAGCAGCTACCAGTTGAGAAAATACCAGTGCAGGAGGAACCTCAACTTGTAGATCCGTAGCTATAGGCTGCACCCTTGCCTCAGTACCCATATGATTTGTAGACTAAGCACCATCAGACGGTGCCCCACCAGCTAAACCCAAAAGCTGAACCAAACCATATCTGAGCGTTATAGGAAAAATAAACTTGGGTGGATCCTGAGCTAGTCCCTAGCCCACCACTGGCTGTGGGAGAAGAATATCTAGCTCAGGAGCAGGAATAGGGTTTCGTGGGGGACACTTTCAGATCCCCTAGACAGGGACACATCTCATGGCCTATCATAACCTCTGGGTCATCTACGAACAAGAGTAGGATCCCTAGGCTCGATCTTGGGACCCTCATTTTATGTAGCGGTAGCACGTGTACTGGCTATCTACGAAAGAGCAAATTCAAGGGAATACATCTACAAACCAACTCAGACTCTTAGAACAATATGAGTGAAAGAAGTGAAGAACTCCTACGAATGTCCCATAGCCTCCCGAAGATAGGAAACAAACGTCATTGTTTCGATCCACAAGACTCTACTAGAACTTTCTCTTGTACCAACAATACCAGTGTAACCTAGGTTGTAATACCAATTTGTAATAATGTGATTTACAAATATTAATGATGCCTACTAATATCCACTAGTAGGTAAACCAACCTATAACCCGGAGCTAACACAATGGGTTAATTCAGTGGGAAATTCCAAACATAGGTGAAATTCAAGAACACAATTTATAAATAATAAGGTTCTATATAGATAAAATAGTTAGTACAAGATATCAATCCCATGACCTGGTAGGGATAGTACAAAAACATCTAATAGTATCAATACAACTCAAAGTCTAGAATAGTAAATACATCTATATTGAACAAAACACTGAAAACAAATATACAGGAAAATGAGTGACTCAAACTCCAAGAGCTCAGCCTATCTCCGCAAATTAGTCACCACATGAACAGTGATCACTGGTGATAGATAATACATGAATCTACACAAAAAAGGTACAGAAGTGTAGTATAAGTACCGAAACAATGGGTACTCAGTGGGCACATTGACCGACTAAGCTAAATCATGATATAAGAATGATAAAATGCAAGATAACACAACTAAGTCAAGGTATAAAAACAAACCTGAATCATCTCCAATACTGTTGTACATAATAAGTTCTTAAACTGGAAAAATAATATAACATAAGGCATCAACACATGTCAATCACTGCTTAAACATAATAAGTAAATAATTTGAGATAACAACATATCATAAAACATTAACATAAGCAGCCACAAACTACAAATTAGCTCCTATATCCCAATTGATGCAGAAATGTAAAAACTCATCTCAGCCTCCCATCTGACTGAAGAGTACACTCAAGAATGAATAAAACAATAACCAACATTATAGTTAACTTTCATCGTTATTTAACCATCATCCCACAATTATTATTAATCGGTCATTAATGATATTTCACAATTTATCAACTTTTGACAATATACCCATATTCCATAATGCTACCATCATTTAACAAAATCATCATCGATACTCACTAGGTACCGATTTAAGAGCGAACCATCTCTTATTAACTAATCACTTTGATTAGAAGTCATCATATAGCCTCTAGTCATTATTTAACAACTATTCTCTACATATCCACTAATCAACATATATTAGATAACCATTACTTATCAACTAACACCATTTATCCACTAACATCATTTATTAACTAATCACCATTTGCCAACCAATCCTCATTTATCAACTAGTCATGATTAGTCACTAAAAATATCCACCACTAATCCATATTCATCACTAAGCATCAACTATACCATATTATACTCATATAACATTAACCAATAATTATCATTATACCTCACAAGTCTACTAATTATAATAGTTACCATATTCAGGCCATACCTGACATCTCTAACATCAACATCATACCCAAACTACCTATAAAAATGTGCATAAATGTAATTTCCATGCATAGGACATAGACAAACTCGAACAGTGAATGTACGTATAGGCACATCAATAAAATCATCCTCCGACCTTGTCGGGTATTAATATCATCATAATCACCTTTCTGCCTTGCCAGGTATTAATATATCATCAATATCCTACAGCCTTATAGGGAATCAATATATAATCATAATATCCTTCGGCCTTTTTGGTCATTAATATATCATTATAATATACTTTGACCTTGTCAGATATCAATATATCATCATAATATCCTTCGGCCTTACCGGATCAATATATCATCATAATATCCTCCGGCCTTGTCAGGCATCAATATATTATCATGCTATCCTATGGACTTGCTGGGCATCAATATATCATTATAATATCCTCCGACCTTGCCGGGCATCAATATATCATCATAATATCCTCCAACCTTATCGAGCATTAATATCAACATTATTTTTTGGAACTGAACTAGGTATATCATCAATGTCATAAGTACCAACATAATCAAACATCATGAGTTCTAGCATAATTAATAGCATAAATTCCCATAAAATCAATAATCATGACTTCTAGCACTATAATAACACAATTGCAAACGTCATCAATAAGGATGTTTCTAACATGATTACTAGCATAATTATTTAGCATGATCATAATCATAAGTAATATCATGAGCAATGACTTATCATTCTCATAAAAGATAACTTATCAATAGCTTAAGCAATAACTAGTCCATGGTATAATTTATAGCTTGTTAACATAGTTAATAACATAATTTGTGGCTTAGACAATATCATAGTCAAGGGTTCATTCAATGGTATATTTGTTAGCCCAATCAATATACAACATAATAACATAATCAATAGCCATTCATAAGATTAACCAAAAAATCATACATATGGCATAATCGTTTAGGCATTACTTCCAATACCATTTATCATAATCAACAAGTACCTAGGTTCCTAAATCTTGCCTCAAAAGGGCATTCTCTAGGCATTTAATAAGTGTATAAGGATTTCAAGAGAACTAATCATCAATCTTGACTTAAGGTGGTTCAAAGAGCCCACATCTAAATCCCCAAAAAACATTCTAAGTCAATTTCTACCCCAGACTAGGAAAGGTATCTAATTCTTAGATTAATAGCAAGCCACAATTATCCCTAAGGTAGATTTTCTACTTAAGTACTTTATTTAAGCCCGATGGAAACTAAGACAACCTTTATTAGCATAAGCAACTAAGGCCAAATGTACCCTAAGCATGACCGACTAGATTATTTTACCTAAATTAGGTTATTTAGGGCATTCTCATTCTAAGAATGAGTAATGAAGTCTAGTTTGCTAAGGTTTAAGAAAACAAGCTAAGTAATCCAACTATACAATTTCAAATGACTTAAACGGTCGAACTAATCCCAAGTCTCACGTATCATCATCCAACACCTAAAACTCATCTCAATCAAATAAAATATCACAAATATACTATGACATAACTCAATCTAAAAAGGGATAAACCTAGCCTACCTCATCGTCAAAGAAAGCTCAACAAACTGCTAAACCTTCACTTCTTCCTTTCAAAAATCCTACTCAAGATGCCAAGCTATCAAAAAACATTCTACTCATTAATATGAGAACATCGATACCCATATTGCATCATTTTGCTTTGGGTCCAAAAATTACCTCAAAATCCTATATGGGACTTACTTATGGAAAAGGTACTTCCGAGGCCAACCCAATATTCATACAAGCTCAAGGAATCATTACCGTCAAAATTGGGTAAATACCAAGCTAATTTGTGGCTAAAATTAAGTCCTAAAGATTTTGTGGTTTTGAGCAACAAATTAAGAAATGTCACCAAGAACAGGGTGAATTCTTACCTTAATTCGGATGGTAATCATGAAAATAGATGTTACTATAGATTCCCAAGCTCCCAAAAGCTTCAATTTTAAGCTAACACACTATTTAGGGTTTTTGTCTCTCAAGACATGAGTGAAAATAGGCAAAATTGCAGACTAAAGGATCCTTTTATACCCAGTCCATGTCTTCAGAAGTCGCTATCACGACCTGCAGGTACACGATCACAGTATCTTATGGTCTATACATCTTTTCATGATTGCAACACCTACATATGATTGAATCACCATGATCACAGCCCAAGGATGGTGATCATAGCTACATTAGTTAACAACTGAAGACTTGGAAATATTTAAAGTCTCCTCCAAGCCCTCGAGATTCATCTAGAATCTCGTATACACAAATGAACTATGTAACCACACTAAATTCAACGTTTCAGACTCAATGATGAAATCAAATTTTCCATACAAGGTTATTTCGACCAAATATGGGTCCCACACCTAAATTCTAATATCTTCATCTTCCAACAAATAGGTCAAAATGAGCCCTGGTGCCTCAGGACCTAAACCAAGCATCCATCTGCCCAAAATTGATATTTCAGAGCTACTTACAAATTTAGAATTTGCATAGGAGTTCATTTTATGAAAGTTTCACCCACTAGCCATTTGGGAAGACTTCTAAATATGGAATTGGCTCTAAAAACCGAATAAACTACTCGGTAACTAAACTATCATCTCCAGCAAGTCATAAATGACTTAGGGAAGCTATGGAAAAGCTCTAAATACGGCAAAAATAAATAGAAATATGGAAAATAACTTGAAGGGTCATTACACTTTTTTAGAAAATAGTAGTCAAATCATGAATTGGTTGGAATCGTACCAATAAGTGATCATAAATGTGCCTAAAAATAGGCATGCCATCACCAGTATCCAAATAATACAAACATAAATATCTAAGTGTCTACACACTAGAATCACGTCCTCTTTAATGATAGAATACTCACCTAGAGTTTAATTAGTATCGTAACCATGGCCTCAGGCCCTATAATAAATAATTAACATTATAAAGCCTCATAACTAAAGAAACTATGATAATCAAGGGCATAAAATATCTACAAAGATCTAATCATGGAATTACCACCCGATTCACTAAGTCAAAAGGTAAGTCTTATACTAAAGGATTGTTAACATCAATCTATGGTTAATCACGTCTCTAATCAAGGTTAATATGACCTGAAATCCAAAATAGGTATCGTATGCTAAGGTTTAAGTCTCATTTCTTTCCAAATTCCCTAAATAGTTAAGTTATGATATACTAGTCATAAATATATCCTATAATCCCTACCTATCATGCAACCATCTCATAGAGAAAAGTAGACCGAAGCCCGCCTCGATGTCAAACCATAATCTTGAATCATCCATGAATTGCTCTTCTATGATTCATTATCTCAAAGCGTTTCCATGCTATCAAAATAATAATCTACACATTAATATGAGTAGAATGAGAGCCATACTGCAATATAAAACTATGGCCCAAAATTAGGTCAAAAATAGGCTCGTAGGACCCACTAATGGAATCCCAAAATTACTCTATCACGAGGTCCCTCAAAGAAAAAGGAATGTGTGCTAAGAAGTTAAGCACAAATAGAGTACAAATTGAGGCCCAAATCACCCCCTAAAGTAGAGTAATTTAAGACCTTAACTCTAGGAATTTACAATGAAAATGGATGAAATTTGATAGGGAAAATAATGAGAAATGGCCAAGGAGTGTTGAAATAGCTTACCTTAGTTTAAATGGATAATTTTGACACTTTCCCATGTCCCAAGCTCTTAAAAATGGAGAAATATTCCCTAGAATAAGGGAAAATCCAGTGAAGAAGGGGATATAACACCAATAGTGATTGTTGAAGAGGTCACTTAGCCGCTAAAGTGGCCACTGCTAAAGCGGCTTATGAAAAAAAGTTAATGCCCACTAAAGTTACACCTTGGATGCTAAAGAAGATATTGATCGCTAAATAGGACATCATCTATACAGCCAAGGACACTAAAGTGGCACAAGGTCGCTAAAAAGGTCACTGTTATAGTGATAAGATGGTCGCTAAAGAGACCATGCCTCAGTTGGTCAGCATCACTATAGCGGCTACCATTTAAGTTCTTATTTGGTTACTTAAGAGGCTACACCCATAACTTAAGGCATCAGATTTCTCTTGGTCAAAATGGACTTTGACCAGATGCTCATCAATCACTCAGAACCTTGTTCTTGCAAAAAAAATAATGCCAGCATACAAAATTCAATATTTCGGACTCAACAGAACCATAAAGATTTTCTTACAAGGTTGTTTTGATAACATAAGGGTCCCACATCTAGTATTATTTTTCATCAAATCTACCCAATAGTCCAAAATGAGTCCAAAAGCCTTGAAACCCAAACCAAGAGTTCCCCTAGCATACCAGCAGTCCCCCTAGCCTACCAACGGCCCCCTAGCCCAAAATCAATGTTCTAGAGCTGATGAAACTATTAGAATTCTCATTTGAGATTATTTACTAGAAATTTTGGTTAGATATTAATTTCTTAATAGTGAAAGCTCCATTATAGGAAAATGAGCCTAAAATTCAAATGAACTACATGATAATCAAACCGACTATTTTTGACAAGTCATAAATCACTTATAGTCGCTATGGGAATGATCAAAATACCAAAAATACATGAATTGAGAAATTGATCCGAGGAATGATAAAAAATTAAACATCTTCAGAAAAAAAGAAACATAGCAAGAGAAACCCTCAAGTAGACACAAGTACCCCTACCCTCATCAAAAGGGATACATTATCCCTAGTGCATAGTAATGTAAAAAATGCAAAGTAGGAATTACATATAGCTCCCTAAGCGCACGAGTCTGATGTTGAAGTAAAGGTTTCATGTGTATACCCAGTGGTCTCCAAGACATCAACAAAATCAAAATAAAGTAAAAATGAAAAAAAACTTAGGTTGCCTCCCCAGCATCACCTGATTTAACATTAGGGCATGACACGGGTATCTTGATTACTCAGATTTTATCAAGATACCCATTTGGTTGACTCCAAGTGGCATTAATAGTGTTAATTACAAAGATAACCTGCTTATCTCTAGGATACTTCAAAGTTCTGCAAACATTAAATGTGTCTTCCTTATTATTAAATTAATACTTTATCTCACCATATTCCAAATCAATGAGTGCTTTTCCTATGGATAAAAATGGTCGCCCCAAATATAGGGAACCCTGAAGTCTATTTTATAGTCCAAGATAATAAAATCGATCAAGATTATAAAGTTGTCCAACTTTACCACGACATCATATAGTATGCCCACAGGTTTTTATACGGTGTGGTCTTCTATATGTAGCCACATTTTCTTAGGTTTGGGGGTTCCCAAGCCTAATTGTTTATACATAGCAAGCGACGTATGACCTATGTTTTCACATAGATCAGAGAATACTTTGAAAAAATTAAACACCCTAATGGAGCAAGGAATGGTAAAAGGACACAGATCCTCTTTTTTCTATATAAGAGAATGCGAATCAATTGCACTGCAATGGTGAAAATTATCAGTTGGCTCAAAATTGATAATTATCTTCTTTATCACCAAACCTTTCTTAATTATAGCATATCCAGGCCTTTTTTTAAGTTCTTCCGCTAATGGGATGTTCATAGAAAACTACTTAGCATGAATATCAATTTATGGAATATACCGCCTTCCACCTTCTTCTTTAATCATTATAAGAAGGGTGGTAGAGGCCTAGGAATGAATTCAATGTCTTAAATACCTCTTTTTCCTTACCCTTGTCAATAGTAGTCTTCTTTGCATCAAATGGAGACTTCTCAGTATCTATAGGTCTATTTTCAACAATTTTTCCATCTATCACTTTATTCATCAGATATTAAGGAAAATACGAGGGAAGTTTGGGTATTAGAGAAAATAACTTTGGTGCCTCGACCACCCTTCCTCCATTATTACAAATGATCTTTCCATTCAAATCTACCGATTTTAACTTATCATCAGCTACAACTAGTGGTTTCAATATGATCTTATATCTTTGATGAATAACAACTTGCTTCAATTTTTTTTCAAGCACTTTCCATGCCTTATGATGATAAACATACAATAGCTATCATTTTTCAAGTTTGACACCATATCATTCGGTAGTGTATCATTCTTTCTTTGATTCAATAATATGAAAACTTGTCCCATCTATTGTTCTAACTATTTTATGATAGTGGAATAAAAGTTAACCTACTGGGTCCTATTAGATATATCTCCACAAATCTTCTTAATACAAACATTAATGGACTCTACCCTTGTCAAGACCTTTGACATCATATCCTTCACTTTAGAATTACTTGTCTCTTCATTAATATCTTCCCTTTAGAAGATTATAGAGAAGACTTCAATCGTTTTTGTAACCATTTTTGTTCCTCCAATTGCCTTGATCTCTATCTCGATATCTATTTCTATACCCATGGCAATCATAGTTGTTATTTTTATAATGTTAGAACCTTGATTCCCTTAATATTTATGCAAGAGTTTTAGTTAGACCCTCATACATTGGCCTAAAACCCTTCTATTTGGTTGGTGACAAAATTTGTTTCCTCTTTAGAATCTGAATCATAATTATAATGTATTGGCACTTTTCCTTATGAACCCACTGCATTCACCTTTCTGGAGTTAAAACCTATCAAGTTCTTTGTAATTAAGTCCACTTAATTTCTTAATTGAGTTATATCCTATCACTTTTTTTTTGGCATCGCTCAGCTGACATGCCCTTAGAATAAGTACCAATAGATATTTTAGACTCTCTAGTGTACTATTCTCTATTGTTTTTATAACTTAATGATATATCATGCCATATCTAAATAAGTATATGACATCATAGAACTTGTAACTATAGTTTCAACTACCACCTTAGTTGCATAATTTGATGACATATAAAATATCTTCAAAAGACTTTCATGAACTAGATTATGATTGGGGCGCTGCTTCAACTTCTTATTAAACCTCAACCATGAACTATGTAAAGTTTCTTCCACCTGTTGCCTAAAGTTATTAATCCCATCTCTTAACTGCAGCATTTTGGAAGGGGTAAAAATCTCTTTAGAAAAGCCATCTTCAACTCTCTCTAATTAGTAATGAAGTCTTTCAAAAGTTTATCCAACCAAAGATTTGTTTCCCCCAGACAGTAATAAAAGATACAGCTGTAGTTTGATAGTATCTTGACTAACCCTTGACAACTTGTATGCCTTGAAATTCCAAGAAAATTTAACAAGTAAAGATTTAGATCATCTCCTAAAATACCTTAAAACAAACCCTTCATATTCAGTAATTGTTTCATAGTACTGGTGATGTTAAACTTCGTACTAAGAAATAGTGTAAGAGGGACTATTGCACTTGTTGCACCTACTCCATCAAAATCAACATCCTTCTCCTTATCCAGATCGTCATATCAAACAAATGGCCTTTGATTGTATCCCTTGGGCCTTTGGTTCCTATGAGCATTAGCAAAAATTTCCACAATTTATGGTTCTCAAGATATTTAACTATCATAATCTATCAAGTAGCTTCAGCTGTCTCGCAGCTTTGTCTTAACTATTAATCTCTTGAGTGTTCATTTTCCTAAGAGTACATTCAAGTTCACGGTCAAATAGAACCAGGGGATTGACTTGAATCTGGGTATTTAACATAACTAATATGTACCCTAAAAAACAAAAAATAACACAAAAGTAATAAACAAATAAAGACTACAAATCAAATAACATAATTGAACTTATTCCTAAACCGTATTCACTATCAATGGTGCCAAAATTTGATGTCATCCAAATTGCACCTCACACTAAAGTATAATAGGGTCATTTATCATACATAGAACCCAACTAGGTTGCGATTAAATATGGCTATAACTCAAGATAATATGGTTTTTTAAACTAGTAGTCGGTTATTTCCAAAGAGGGAATTGTAAAGTAACAAGTAATAATTTGTGAACTTTGGTAAACAAGTAATAAAGGATTATGAATTTTTTTTGTAATTAATTACTGAGAATAGACTAGACTGTGTTCCCATTATTTTATAACTTAGTAAGAATTGCATACTAGTGATTTATCTCGGTGCTTAATATGAAAAACTAGTAAAATTGGTTCACCTAAACGTCTTTCAACCCTAATTTAATAAATATCACCCCAAATACCTCTCAGTCTTTGAGTATTTGAATCTTGAACTTTACCCTTTAAATCTTGAATCTTGGATCAACTTTACCTATTAAAGATCAAGCCTTGGTCTTGGTCTTTGAGTTGCTACTCATGTTTGTAAGAACAAAATTAGAATTTATGCTAGTAAACATGATTATGAACTTACAAGATGAATAGATGAAATTGAGAATCTTGAATTATGAGAACAAAGTCAATAATCAAGAACCAATGTGTTTTTATTTCTTAAAAAACAAAGAATGTTGTATCTCTAAGCAACACAATATGTAACAATATGATAAGGGTGCATAATTATAAATAAGAACCCCTAGGAAAGTATCTATAGACAATAAATACCATGTCCTAAAGAAAATAGGATTACAGTCCCATTAGTAGTCCATGAGTCATAGTTTGAAATCACGACTCATGGTATGTGGTTCACAATCTATCGTTTGCAAAATTTGACCTTTTCATTCTAATTTACCATGAGTCATTCCATAAATTATGGTCTTGGAGAATGATATATTGTATTTCTCATGGTCTTAATGATAATATTACATAGTTATAGACCACCATCTATGATTCAACAATATTAACCATGAGTTGACTTCATAAGTTGTAGATAGTCTTAAGGAAACTAGGTCACTTGTACATCTTCAAATCTTTTCTTACAAATAACAGTACAATTTGTACACTAACTTTATGAGTTATCAAATGAGTTATGTTATTGACTTGTTTTTGCACCTTTTTAGTATGTCTTGCATGGGAAATAATACAACCCGTACTCTTAGTTTATGGGTAATTGTATGAGTCAAGGTATTAACTTGAGTTTGCACTTCTTCTTATCTCCCTTCACGAATCGTGGTATGACCCATCTTTAGTTCATGAGGCACACTTAGCATTGTTTAACATATTTTCATGATTTTTCTTTAAAACACATCATATCTACTAAAACATACTCAAAAACATAAAAAGTTTCTATATTTTAAGCATCTTAAGTTTTGTGAAATCCCTATACATCACTTATCAGCAATGGTGCTAGGATCAAAAGAATGCAGAGGTACCTTAATATAGACGCCAAAGTGCTCAAAAGTGGCACCAATAGTCATTAGAACATTTAAAATCTTTGAGGCTATAGGATTGGTCTTATCATTACGCCTTGTAATATCTATTATATGAAGCTCCTCAACATATATGTACTCTCAAGGTATGGATGAATACCGACAACCTGACATATTTATGTCATAAGATATATAAACAACAAAGATGTAGCATTTTAAGATGCTCATTTCTGTATGCCTTTAATTATTATCGATACAATATTAATAGGGAACTTTGAAATAATGGCTCTCTTCTCAACTGTGATCATCCTAATATTGAATAAGAACTTTGAAATAATCGCCCAATCAATTAAAAAGGTGTTGTTGGCCTTATAGATCATGGATTTATGGTTGGTCAACCATTTGGGTGGTCTAGGAAATGACTTTGGTTAGCCATTCCTACTGATCAGATGTAATGGCTAACTTTTGGTTATATTTATTAAGTATCCTTGGACCAATGTATTCTTCCCCAAAATAGAACTAGTTAAAGGTTATACTCATGATGTCCATGCCAACCCTTCTTATACTGATCATATCAGAAGGCTTAAAGAGGTATTTTCAACTATCTTTGAGGCTCCAATGTGGTCTTATTCATAAAACTACTAAATAATGGTCAAGCAATTTTTGTCAGAAAATGAGGTAAATGGAATATAAGTTGAAGTTTGAAGATAGGGATACGATAGATGAATGATCTTTTAACTTGTGAAAGTTAATAATCTTCTCTTTAGTAAAGTTTGATGAGACTTGATATTTATTAGCTATAGACCAACCATTTATTTATGTTTTGTCACATGAACTTAGAACCTCTAATTTATCTCTACATCAAACTTCTTTTACACTTTCTCTCTTTTCATTAGCAGTGGTGCCTTAGGGTTATTATTCCCCTGGTCAACACCACTCTAATTTTAGTCCTTTTGATCCAAAAAGTGAAGACCCACTTAGTTGTAAGCCCTCATATAATGAGTCCTATCTTCTAATCGCATTGTCTTCGACATGGGTAATGGGAGTAGCGGTTGAAACCTTCTTTTTTGACTTGGAGGGTGATATAGTATTCATACCACTAGTGGATTCTTGCTTTATGGTTGGAAAATGGTGGTTACCATTCCTTATCTGAATTGTAGGATCATTCTTTAAGTAGGACCTCTTCTAAGAAATAGTCATTTCTTTGCCTCGGGCAGTTATTATATTTCATACTCTGTTTGGTATTTGTTTAGGATCCATATCTATAAGAAAAAATAATATTAGTACCCAAGGATTATCAATAATGACAAAGATATTCACCACAAGTATACAAAATCAATATTGTGAAATTTTATAAAAATCTAAGTACCTAGACATATTTGAGGTCCACAAAATATAAGTTTCATGTATGAAAAGAGACCATAAATCATCCTTTATGATAGTGTAAATTCACTTTTTATGGACTTTTAATAAGAGAAGATATTACTCTTTTTGTGACATCCATCAAGTCCCTTACATATGCTCTTGCTTTCCCTAACTTGCTCCTTTCAACCTGATCAGTGGTTGAAGTTAGAAATATTATTCTTGGGTCCCTTAATCCTATAATGGAATTATGTTGAACATCTTTCATCCATTCCAAATAATTCTTCCCTGGTTAATAAATGACCAGGTGTAATAACACATAGAGTAATTTTTGGATTTGGATTCTTATGTATTTTGACCATTTTACTCAACCCCATTTTTATATTTTTGTATTTATGGTCTGTGAAAGTGGGCGGTATGGTTCCCCTGTTGGTTGGTTGGATTTTAATCAAATTTTTCATTTTAGAAGGTTTTAAAATTGATAAGATTGACTTTGGTCAATAGTTTATGATTTAGATATCGTATGAGAGTTCTATTAGTTACATTAGCTCTAGAATGTCATCTTTAGGTTATTAGTAATGTTGGTTTAGGTGCCAAGGTATTTGGATGTACTTTGAGTAGTTAGATGAAAAATTGAAAAGTTATGGGCTAGACTTGACTTCGATCAGCATTCGTTGATAATGGCCTCCGTTTAAAAGTTTGATGATTTCATTGAGTCCAAAATATCTATTTAATTTAGTAGCATAGTTGATTTGTATGCAAGGAAGATTTCTTATTATTTTCTTGCTTATGCAGTTGTTACTAGGCAACTACTAGTGCTCCTTTGCATTTGAACAACCTTGGTTATGTTCAAAAGGAGTGGGATTTTTTGGTCATTACTGAAACTTAGGGTTTGTCATGTTTGCAAAGAGGGTTTGTTTAGGTTGGGGGACCAGGACAAATTCTTCTACACGAACGTGACCAGATTATTGTGAGCATTGTGGCTCTAGATCATTTTCTCTAGGAAATGTGATGGGAGTCTTGCTTTTTCCAAGAAGAAATCTATTAGGACAATATTAAATATCCTTTTTTGAAATAAAGGCCCTATAACTCAAATTTTAAAGCTTGAAAACATAGTTTGGGGAGATTCAAAAGGTGAAATTTTGAGATTTCTTCATTGTGTAATTTCCTAAATTAATATTTATTAATATCCCTCAATGATTTTTTATGATTTTATCTTCAAATCATGGTTTTCAACTTCAAAATTTGGGATTTTTTTGGTAAAGTTTAGAAATGATATTTTAATTTCAAGGTCGATTTCATCTCAATTTTTGATGAAATTTCATATTTGAACTCCTTAAGTTATGGGTAAATTAACTTTCTACTATTATTCCAAATTTTTCCTCATGGGCTCAAGGTTGACTATTAGGTTGATATCTAGACCAAGAATTTAAGTATAGAAATAAGAGTGTTTATGGTTTTTTATTCTTAAATAAAATATATATTTGACTAGATTGGACTCATTCGTTGATGATACAGATGGGAACGACTTTGATTTGACTTTATAGGTATCCTCTTAAGGTAAGTTGAGATTTTTTGACTTTTTATTCAAAGTGGTTATGTATTGGTTGCTTATATGTGGAGTAATAAGGAATGAAGGTCCTGTGTATATGAGATAATAAGTATCTATACGGATATTAGTATATCATAAAGTCAGTGTATTATGAAGAACTAAAAATTCAATTAATGACATATGATGGATATTTTGTTATTCTTGACTGTTGGAATATGATGTGAAGAGTGTATTAGCAATTCTATCAAACTTGATAGGTGTTGATATTAATGATATACCCCTTTTGAGTGACATTTGAATTACTTGAGTTAGATTGGTGAATTTTGGGCTTTTGGCCGATATTGTTTAGTTGAGTATGGCCTTATGAGCATCGATTATGATATTTGTGTTGTTCCTTACTATTGTGTTTTATGCATGCTCACTTATATTCATATCTTGACATTGTGAAAGTGATATTTTGTGATATATTGATTTAAAAAGACTTGTATACCCGAAGGAAAAGTATTTTAGTTGGATTGTACTAATTTTTGACTTGTATGTCCGATGAGAAATTTTTTTGTAGCCTATTGGGAAATTTTTCTGGTTATTGTAAAATTATTTTGGGTGGGTATATGGACTTCACGAGTGCCCATTGGTCCCAACTATCTATACAGGGCAATGGGTGTATACTATAACATACATTGCATCATATTATGTAACACCCTGAATATTTGGACTCTGGAAATTTTTTCGTTTTGAACTTATTGCCCAGGTTGACTCACCTAACGAGTCTTGAAGACACATTATGAGCCGTAGGGATCAAGTCATAGGCAAACTAGTGAGAAATGCCCAAGTTTCTGTCCTGAGTGCGACATGGACCTCATGAGTCATGTGGAGACATTATGAGTCGTAAGTGAGACTCGTGGTCCCACCAGTGTGATGGTTCATTATTTTTGACATGATGATGACTAAGACCCTATGAGTTGTCAGGTCTAGTTACAAGTTATGGTGTGGAACTCGTGACCCTCACAGTAAGGTTGCCCCGAGTCACTTCCTAAATTATGAGTCCAGGTAATGACTCATATTCGATCATCATGAGTAGTGATGTGATCCGTAATGATTAGTAAAAGTTTTTCTTGTGTTTCAATTTAGGTCACTTTGGTAATTTTTACTCATCCCCAGTTATAAACCACGACATAAAATACCCTAAGGGACCCCACAACTCATTATTACTCAATCATAAACTACTCTTTACTCTCTTAAATTCTCCAAGTCAAGAACAA
Organism: Capsicum pubescens; assembly: GCA_030864215.1. Taxonomy (NCBI): domain Eukaryota; kingdom Viridiplantae; phylum Streptophyta; class Magnoliopsida; order Solanales; family Solanaceae; genus Capsicum; species Capsicum pubescens. The sequence continues at coordinate 129,207,483 of CM061541.1, forward strand.
AGCTAGGGTTTCTCAAGGTTGGTCATCTAGGGCTTAAAGTGTGATTTCTTCTCCATAACTCTTGATATCTCAAGCATGTATCTCTTCCCTACAAACTTCTATTTTATTATGTCATGCAATATTGATATTGATGTTGTTTTAAATATTGATTTTAGAACTTGGGTTGAGGGTTTTGGATGATTGTTGCTTGAATGGTGTTCCCATGATTTTATATGCATTGTGTAGGTTTTATTAATGGCTTTTGAACTGATTGGGTGCATAGACATGATAATTTGGGATGTGGGTCATTGCATTGCCCCAAATTAATGATTTTTGGTATTGGAATTGGTTTGGAAATTGTGTAACCTAAACCCACTTGCATAATTGGCTTTAAAAAATGGTTAATCACATGGTTTGGCATCCAATTCTTAATATTGCATTGTATAAAAGGCTAAATGGAATACAAATATTTTTTTGGAATGCCTTAATGGCCATGTATTGACTTAATTATAAACTACGGGGGTCGAGGCATTCCCCTAAGTTGATTTTTATAAATACAGGGGTCAAGGCATTTCTCTAAAATTTAACTTGACAAATCATGGGAGTTGGGGCATTCCCTTAAGGTGATGAATTATTGGAATGACATAATGATATAAGCTTGCAAGCCTAACTGGTATGATGATACCAATGGTATATATCGTAATGGATGGTTATTGGTTGATAAATGGGAATGTGTAAATGTTTTAATTTGGCTCAAAGGTGATTGTACAGCTAAGTCGTGAAACTATAGGTCCTGATGGACTATTAATTGAAACCCACATTTGCTGGTGTGAGGGTTAGTCGTGACGACTATGTGCTTGTATCATAATTTATATATTTATATCCTTGAATGGTATGGGTTCGGGGCATTCCCTGGACTTTCTTGGATACCTAAGTTCATGCAGCTAACACAAACTGATACCTTTTCAGTAGGGTAAGAGTTGGAACCTTATAGCTCATTGGTATAGATGACGGTATAATCTACATAGTCTAGGTTGATGTTTTAACTCTCATGTTAAACCTTGTCCCATATCCCAACATATTATATAGATATATGTATATTATTGTGTACATATAGTTTTGGAATGATATTTTAAGACTGATAGATCATGGCATTATTTTATTCCTTTCCTAAGTTACATGCTAGCGCTCACCCAGCTAACCAGCCCCGAACGTTGTATCCCCATACGATGCAGGGTTGGAAGATACTTTTATTTCCTTGCATAGTGGTAGGTAATTTATAGATTGTTCATGAGTTAGCTTTGAAGTGGTGAGCTTTCATTCTTTGAAAGGCCCTCATTTTATGGTCTTGTCTTTACTTACTTCTTAGACTATATCAATGGGTTTTTGTCTATAGTTGGGGCATGTCCCAACTTAGGTTAATGTTTGGTTTCTTATAGGCTTTTATGGATAGTGTATGGGTGGATTATATTGTGAATTCTTAGATCCCTCTTGTTATTGATTTGTCTATCTTTTTATATGTTTGAAACTCATCTTTATCTTGTTGTACATTTGAAATTTACTCACTACTAGTTGTATTATGTTTTGGTTGGCTAGGCTAATAAGGGTGGTCTCCGTACTCATCGGACTTGAGATATCCATCACGACTAGGACCTGGTTCGGGTCGTGAAAAGCTTGGTATCAGAGAATAGGTTTATAGTCATTGGGTGTCCATAAAGACGTGTCAAGTAGAGTCTCTTTTATGGTGTGTAGCACACCATACTTATAAGGGAGAGGCTACGAGACATTTAGGAATATTTCCTTTTTTGATGTTATATTTTTTGGCTATAGAGTCTAAGGTCTTGAAAACTCTCTAATGTTTGGTTAGTCGTATTTCAGATTATGCCCCCTCAAAGATCTAATGCCCATAGAAACTTTTTTATCCCACCTGAGGACAATATGGATGGAACTCATCCTGTATATGGAGTATAGACTCAATCAAGGGTTCGTGATCCTGAGTGCACTGACTTTAAAGAGTTTCATCGATTCTTACTAGTCCTCTTCAGGTTTCTCAGGCTAATAATACTCATACCTCGATGACTCAAGGTGATGTATCTAATGCTGAGTTCAACCATTCTAGTATCGGTTGACCCATATAGTAATATTTCTATCACACTAGTCTAGTCTTATTCATGGAAGAAGGAACTATGAAAAGATAGAAGAGATGCAGAACAAGAAGTTTAGATATCCAGGGTAAAGTGGGGGTCAGCGAAACAATGGTAAAAATAGAAAATAGTAGAATAAGAAGAGGGATTAGGAGAGTTCCCATGCGACTATTAGTGCTTCTTATCCTAAGTCTTCTGGTGATCATAGATTCTAGGATAACAGTGGTTTTAAGGAACAAGGTGCCCTGTCTCTGGTTAGTGGAGCCTATTAAACCCCACCCTATCCTCCTTGTAAATTTTGTGGCCAGTTTTACCGTGGTTATTATGATAAGGGGAGGAACTCATGCTTTAATTGTGGTTATCCTTGTCATATACAGTGGCATTATCCTTTTGCTAGTGTGGCTATAGAGCTAATAAGATTTTGATTGCTTCTTCTTCAGCTCTTTTACCAAAGTGTTCTACTTTTTGTATCGGCACTGGTCGAAATCATCTTTATGCTTTTTCCACCCATCAGGAATTTGACCCATCTTCTGGTGTAGTCACTGATATATTAAAACTCTTCTCTTATGATGTATATTGTCTGGTTGATCTAGGTTTCCATCTTTTCTTATATAACCTCTTATATGGCTGTTCATTTTGGTTTTGGTCCTAATGGTATTTCTGATCCCTTTTTTGTGTCCATCTTGATAGGTGATTCCATTGTGGGTAGAAAGGTCTGTAGGGGTTTTATGGTGTCTATCTGTGGTAGGAAGATATTGGTGGGCTTGATAGAGTTGGATGTGTTAGAGTTTGATGTTATATTGGGGATAGATTGGTTCCATTTGAGCTATGCTTCCTTGGATTATAGGACCCAAAAAGTTAGTTTCCAATTCTCAAATGAACCAGTGATTGGGGGGGAGGTAGTTCTCTATTACCTATAGGAAAGTTTATTTCATTTCTTGGAGTCCAATATTTGATTTCCAAAGGATGTCTATACCATTTAGTTCGGGTTAAGGGTTCCAATTTTGAAAGTACTTCTTTGCAATCTATCCCGGTGGTTAACGAATTTCTTGAAGTGTTTCCTAATAATCTTTTGGATATTCCTCTCGATAGGAAAATAGACTTTGGGATTGATCTTTTATTGGATACCCGTCTTAGCTCTAGTGGCTTCGGCTTAGTCGAAATAACTTAATGAGCAATTAAAATATCCTCTTGATAAAGGTTTCATCCGCCTTAGTGTGTCTCCGTAGGATGCTCTTGTGCTTTTCGTGGGTGAGATAGATGGGTCTCTTCGGATGTGTATAGACTATCGATAATCAAATAAGGTTGTTATAGAGAATAATGTGGATGTGGCTCATAGCTATGTTAAATAAGGAATTTTTGGTTGATTTCTCTATTGGATAGACTAGTATATTATGCTGGATATTTTGTTGTTGGTGCAAGATTGTTGCTAGACCATAAGTTTGAACCTTAAATGTTGACAGTAATGATAAGAATATTACCTCAGGGATAGTTATAACGCCCCTAGTCTATACCCTGGACGCTATACGGTGCTCACGACCGCGAAGGACCACAAGCAACCCATGATTGATATCTGTTGTAAGCACTGAAACATGATACAATAATAAATGTGGAATAATAGGCAAAAATTCCATAAGGTTCAAAATATATGAAATACTGATAAATTATATCATCTGAAATAACAATCTGTAAAACTGAACATTGTCTAAATACTAGTCTGAAAAGCCTCTAACTGAAACTGTCTGAAAGTGGAGTTGATGGGACAATCCCCTAACTAACTTCATCTACTAAAATACAAAGTCTAATAAAATAATGAAATAAAAAAATATCCTCGAATGATGAGGACTCACTACTAATCTACAGCTGTTGGCTGAATCTGAATCTATCTATGTGCGGTCGGGAACCTGAGCGTCTGAACCTATGATATGAGACATGATAGAACAAAGAAAGATTATGTGTTTGTATGTGGAATGTACTGACTGAAACTGTCTGAAAGTGGAGTTGATGGGACAATCCCCCAACTAACTTCATCTACTGAAATACAAAGTCTAATAAAATAATGAAATAAAAAATATCCTCGAATGATGAGGACTCACTACTAATCTACAGCTGCTGGCTGAATCTGAATCTATCTATGCGCGGTCGGGAACCTGAGCGTCTGAACCTATGATATGAGACATGATACAACAAATAAAGATTATGTGTTAGTATGTGGAATGTACTGGTATGCTAGATGAGGTAAGGCTAAATACAAGGTTCATATGCATGAAGAATAACTAATTGTATGATATAGAGTAACTCAACATGAGAGTACATGGATAACTGATACTACTGTAAATACTTAGTATGCACTAATGTGCATATAAATAAATAATATCTAAAGTTGTTGATAACTGAGTTACTGATACTTATCGACTGTATCTGATAGTCCTGATTCTGTAGAACTAAACTGAGTTCTATTCTGAAGACTGAGACTGAAACTGTGGGAGGTAATCATCTAACCGACATACCCCAAATAAGATAACTGAGTTGGGGTCTAACCTGTGACACCCCAGTTGGAAGGGTGTCAGTACCGTGCCACGGGTAAAGACACTAAAGAGTTACCCTCTTCTAGTAGGTACTCTAATGAGAATGGTGGAACCCTCATCTGGCAGGTTAAAATACCTCATCAACCCTCAACTGGCAGGTTTGATGTCTCAACCTACACTGGCTATGTAGTTCTAGAATGCAAGGATTATTTCTAAGGATCATACCCTCTACTGGAAGTTGAGCCCCTATCCTTGGGTTCACTCGGTGCTGAATCCTGCTCCTAACTGAAAGACATTGAACTAAGTATATTGAACTGGACTGGACTGAATACTGAGTTTACTGAGTTTTCCTGAGTTCTGTAACCGACTGAGTTCTACTAAGCTCTGTAACTGACTGAGAGTACTACTGATTGTGACATGACTGAGATTCTGTAACTGACACTGGATCTAGGTCAACAACTAAATTTTTGGGTATTAAATACCCCCAGGACTCGATAGCATAAAAAAAAGGCATAGCATAATCTTGAAATACATAACACTGTACACTTGTCCATAATGTATTCATAAAGACATTTTATCAAACACTTGTAATGAATTAACTTGTAAATGAATGGGGAATACATGTTATCATGTTATAATGGCACTATTTCATTCATATAGGCATTTTATCAAACACATGGGGAGGCATAACTGAATCATTAAATCATAAACACTTAGGGTTGACATGGTTTCAACAATCATCTTGCAAATTGAAGGGTTTATTATGAAGATCATGTAATTCAACACATACAATGATTAATTTCATAAAAGCATATAATTTAATCATGGATTAAAACCCAACAATAACATAAACATGAATTCAATTCAATTCAAGCATAGAAGTTCATAATACAACAATCTTGTATTTTGAAAACTGATTCGTGGACTCTACGGGTGAAAGGAACCATAGATGAACACCTAACATACCTTAATTTGTGAGTTTCTTGAACTTCTTGGTGAATCCCCTGAGATTGCTCTTGTTTTCTCGAATCTAGGATTTTGTAGTTTTGAGAGAGAATGCTTTTAATTTGGAGATAAATTGAGTGAGTAATGACTTAAACATTTTTAGAAATTAAATCTCGTATCTAGGCATGTTAAAATTATGGGAAAAGACTGTTTTAACCCTGGATGAAATATTTAATTCCTGTCAAAATTTTCCAAAATAAGCATCTGGCATAACGCGGCTCTATCACGTCGTGTCTCTGGAAATTGCCAACTAGGAAAATGCATGGTGGCGCAACGCAGTGGTATCGCATTTCCACTTTGGTTTGGACTTAGAAGTTCATCGATATGTGGTAGAATCGCGTTGGTACACTGGAAATGGAAAATTATGAAAATAAGTTGTGGAGCAATGCTCCGGTATCACGATACCTCAATTGAAACTGACAATCGCCCTTTTGACATACTCCGCGATGTGCTACTAGCCTGAATGACGGTGTTTAACGACTGAAACTTAAAATAGCCATAAATTCTCACCTGGTTATCAAATTTAGGCAAATTTTATAGCGTTGGAAAGCTAATTCAATTTCATACGCAATAGAAGGATCTAAACTGAAAAATATTAAGCATTTTAAAAATTTCATATTGAATAACTCATGAACTGATAGTTAAGTTAAGCTTGATAAATACGGGGTATTACAATAGTGATGTGAGATTTGCAGGAATAGATTAGTAGTCTTGATGCGATGAGAGAAAGAGATTAGGATGATAACTTATGAGTTATTGGAGTCGAAAATTATGTTATATACCAGAGGTCTGGTGTTGAAGCGATGAATTTGGTCTAAGTTATTAGGTGGATAAGAGCATGAAGTTTATAAGAGCATGTTAAACCTCATGTATTATCTTATTAGAAGAGGTTTTAAGTATGTAAGTACCATGTGTACCTAGTTTTTGTTATTAAATGTCTTAGTATGGAGGAGTCTGGGGAGTTTTATATGGTGTTCTTCAAAGATGAATTGAGGAGAATATAGATAGATGATGTGAGCCCTTGTGTAGTCTTAAGAATTTTGTTAAGTTGTTATATTGTACGATTAGAGTTTTCGTTATGAGTTAAGAAGTATGGATATGTATGTTCATGAAAGTGTGACTTATAGGGTGATAGCTATAGAGGCTAGAAAAATATTAGATTATTATCTATGAATGGTAGTGTCTTTATATGGTAGGCTGTAAGGGGAGTCGGCGTTCATGTGTACTGTGGTACACCATGGTGCAGAGTGATATACTTATAGGTTTGATGATAGGGTATGTCCGCGATCATTGGGTGGTGAACTAAGGCTGGTCTTAAATTTTCTTATGATGGTGAGTTTTAGGGAAAAGTCATGGTAAACCTACGTCCATTCTAGCAAATTCCTCCTACCTCAGTTCAAGAGGACATTCTGCCAATGTCTTACATATTCTTATTATGCCTATGCCTAAGGTATGAGTTCTTTATGTAGCTTATGTCCATGCTCCAACCCCTGAACTAGAAGATATAATGGTTCTCGGAAATCTAACCCTTCAAGCATTCAAGCTCTATGTTATGACACTCGTGATCCATAAACTCATGTATCAGTTTATGCTTACTTCTAAGGGACTATATGTTCTATATGTCATCGATTTATCTCATGGCATGTCTTAGCCCAAGGTGATGTAATTTATGCACACTCATGACCATTCTCAGTTCTTAAATGAGAGGCAATCATTTCAAGAGGAACCCTTATCTTATTTCGTTACTAAGCGATATAGGCATAAATTCTGACAACTTATTAGGATGCTCCACTTTGAATAGAAGAACCAAACAAGCATGGGAGAGATATTTAGGCATAGAATGATGATCAGTGATGATTTTACCACTTAGTCTCACTAAACATTTGTGCATATTACCTTGTTTTGAATGAATAAATGAGACATATTGGTGATAAAATGCACTAATATCCACTCTTTGAAGGCTTAGAGTTTAGGAGATCAAAAGATGTGTTCATGAAGAAACTCTGCCCTATTCTCCTGAGTTTAATGGTGTAGCTGAAAGGAAAAATAGGTCACTGAAAGAAATGATGAATTCTATGTTAATTATCTCTAATTCACCTGATAATTTGTGGGGTGAAGCTATTTTATCTGCATGTCATTTACAAAATAGAATTCCTCATAAAAAACTGGCAAAACTCCTTATGAATTGTGGAAAAGTTATAAACCTAATTTTAAATATTTAAAAGTATGGGGTTACCTTGCTAAAGTTCTTCTTCCTGAAACTAAAAAGAGGAAAATAGGTTTTAAAACTGTTGATTGCATACTTATTGGAAATGTTGAACATAGTGTTGCATACAGATTTCTTATCTTGAAAAGTGATGTACTTGATATTAATACTATAATTGAGACAAAAAATATTGAATTCTTTGAACATATTTTTCCACTATGTGATAAAATATCTCATGCACCTATTGAAAGAGAAAATGAATTGACCTCTAATATTGAGGAACTAAGAAGGAGCAAAAGGCCTAGAAAAGAATATTTCTCTTATGGAAATGATTTTCAAACTTTTCTTGTTAATAATGAACCACCAAATTATTTTGAAGCTGTATCTTCTTCTGATGCTAAATTTTGGAAAGAGACAATAAAAAATGAACTTGATTCAATTATGAAAAATGATACATGGGTTTTAACTGATTTACCTCCTAGTGCAAAACCGATTTGTTGTAAATGGATTTTCAAAAGGAAACTTAATGTGGATGGGTCTTTAGATAAATATAAAGCTCGGTTAGTAGCTAAAGGATTTTCTCAAAAGAAAAATATTGATTATTTTGATACATTTGCACCAGTAACAAGAATTTCTTCAATTCGAATTTTAATTGCCTTAGCATCAATTCATAAGTTGTTTATCTATCAGGGAAGTGCTTGTTTAATCCTGGGGAAACAATTCACACTGCTGAAATAGTTTCTTAGGATAGTTTCTAGCACGACTCAAGTATAATTAATATATCACTTAAAATAATATCGTAGTAATATTTATTTAATATTCAGTATTATTTACTGTTATTATTATTGTTCCTCAACAATTTAAGAAACTATTTCAAATAATTCTACTCCTTGTACTTCTTCTACCGAAGCAACTCCTAGTGCTCCTTTTCTGGTTGTTCTACCATTTGCAAAACCATTTTCTGGTGTTTCAAATATTGAAATATTTTCTAATGAAAACTTTAAAAGGTGGAAAGAATGAATTTTTTCACTACTATGTTCATGGTATTGCATATGCTTTGGCACAACCACAACCTGGTGAAGACGTTGATGGCAAAATTTTGGAGTCATGGCAATACGCCAATAAGGTATGTCACCATATTATTTTACAAATAATTTCTAATGAATTGTTTGATGTGTATTACAGTTGCAAAGAAGCAAAGGTCATCTGGGAAGCTTTAATCAAGAAGTTTACAGCTGAAGATGTAGCCAAACAAAAGTTTGTGGTTGAAAATTTCTACAATTGGCAAATGAGTGATGTGAAAGAAATAAAAATTCAAATAAATGAATATAAAAAATTGTTAGAAGATTTGAAGGCTGAGGACATCACTTTACCAGAAAAATTTATTGTTGGGGTATTAATTGAAAACTTTTCCAAATCATGGAATGACTATAAAAGTAACTTGAAACATAAGCAGACAAATTTTACTATTGAGGAAATAATAACTCATATTCTAATTGAAGATACCAACAGAAATGAGTCATTCAAAGCTAAGCAGGTTGCACTCAATGCAAATTAAGTACAAGGTCAACACAGCAACAACAAAAGGTATGGTAATAAGTCTGAAGGTTACAAGCCTAATAATCTCTATTTTAAGAAAAGAAAAGTCACTTGTTTTACTTGTGGAAAACTAGGTCATTATGCAGCTAGATGTAGGCGCAGAATGAGAAATAACAAAGAAATGAGAAATCCCCCCAAAGCTAATTTAGTTGAAAGAGATGTAATAATTGCAGTTGTTATTTTTGAAGTAAATATGGTGGCACGTATAAAAGAATGGACGGTAGACTCTGGGGCTACTCGACACATTTGTACAAATCGAGAAGCATTTGTCTCCTATACATCAATAGGAAATGACAGTAAAGTAGTCTACCTTGGAGACACAAGAACGGCTAAAGTCTTAGGAAAGGATAAAGTTCTCCTAAAACTTACATTGGGAAAAACTTTAGCCCTTATGGATGTGCTACATGTTCCTAAAATGCGAGCAAACCTGATTTCTGTGGCTTTACTATATAAAGCAGGAATGAAAGTGTCTATTGCATCTAATAAGATTATTTTGACAAAAAATAATGTATTTTTGGGAAAAGGCTATTGTAACCATGGACTTTATGTACTTAATATTATCAATAATAATGCATCATCTTCTGCTTATATGATTAAGTCTTTTTCTTTACGGCATGCTAGATTAGGACATGTTAATATCAAATAGATAAAGAATATGCAATCACTTGGTTTAATATCTGGTTTGGATTCAAGTAATTTTGATAAATGTGAAATATGTGCTGAAGCTAAAATTACTAAAAAGTCATGTTTTTCAGTTGATAGAGAAACTGAATTGTTATCTTTGATTCACACTGATTTGGGTAATTTAAAACAAACTATGACTAGAGGTGGTAAAATATATTATGTGACCTTTATTGCTGATTTCTCTTTTTTTTGTACGTTGTATTTGCTTAGAAATAAAGATGATGCATTTGATGCCCGTTGAGGAACAATGAAAAAATAATAATAACAATATTATTTAAGTGTTAATAAAATATTATACTAACAATATTAGCAATACAATAACATAACAGTATATAATATTATTACTACCTCAGTGATAATACTATAATCAATATGGCAATTATAACAATAATCTAACTATTTTTAACAAGTTAATAGATTAATTATACTTGAGTCGCGCTAGGCATTGTCCTAAGAAACTATTTCAGCAGTGTGAAATGTTTCCCCAGGATTAAACTAGCACTTCCCTGATCAATTAGAGGATATTCTGAGTTAATTAAGTCTTCCCCAATTAATCAGAGGATACAGGAATCAAAAAAATTCTTAATACAAATACCAACAAGTTAAAATATTAAAGCAGAAAACAACAATAAGAAGATAATTAAATTGGAACTAAGGAAAAGGAGAAAGGAAATTAAATAGAGAAAAGTATGTGCTATTGGTTGATGTTTTTTCAAAAGGAGAGAAAATATATCTATATATAGCTGTGCAAAGGGAAAGATTATTTATATTATATAGTTGAGGCGGCATTGTTGAGGTGGCAGACCATTTCCTTTTCTTTTTTTTTCTTTCTATTCTTTCTCTCCAAGTAAGCAAAAGCTTTAATTTCTTTTCCTTTTCTTTTTTTCTTCAAAATACATAATAAATTATTTTGAAATAAATCATTTTTCCTACAATCCCCACATTATTTCAAAATAATTTATATAAAAAATGTTTTACCTTGTTGGATTTGCATGGACAAAATGCAGTAGGTTTGGTGTCTTCTGGACTATGAACCAAACTTAGACCAATAAAATTTAACTTACAAAATTATCAGTGAAATATAATATTTCTATGAACCGAATAATTCTTATTGTAAGCCAGAGATTTTATCAATCACATTTTGATTGTAATTTTGTTGTTCAATGCGGTTTTGCGCCAATAGGCCATGCGCGCGCCTGGTATTCATGAGAGCTGTAGAGACTAAGACCACAAGTCTCATAGGAACGACATATTCCACTTCCCATATAGGTGAATTCATCAAGTGTACACTATTTTAAATACACATCCGTAAAAACTATGAATTCATTAAGAGTTAGTAACTCTTCCCTCCATTTTAGTAGCAGTTCAAGAACTCTCAATAAGTGTGTAGAGTCAATATCGACTTGTTATTACCCATATGAACCTAATTCATGGGATCTCCAATCACATAGGATGGGTTACCATTTCTATTGACAATCATATTGGCCTTAACCCTATATCTTTTGAGGTTTGAACAATTAATTTTCTTCCCACAGATTTAGTCAGTGACCAGGAGGTCATGGGTTCAAGCCTTGGAAACAGCCTCTGGCAGAAATGCAAGGTAAGGTTGCGTACGATACACCCTTGTGGTGAGGCCCTTCCTCGGACACCATGCATAGCGGTAGCTTTAGTGCATCGGGCTGTCCTTTTTTAGATTTAGTCAGTGAATCGGCCAAATTTAGTTCTGACTTTACATAATCAATGGAAATTATTCCATCTCTTAACATTATGCCTCAATTTCATATGTCCACTCTTACAACTGTTAGATTTATTCTTCGCAATAGTAATTTCGGCTTGACAATCACAGTGTATATACACAGGAGGCACCAGATCATCCTTGTTTAAAGGGATATTAGACAAAAGATCATCTTTATTCAAAGGGATAATATACAACATATCATCCTTTTTAAAAGGGATATTAGGCAACAAATCGTCCTTTTTCAAATGGATATTAGCCAACAGATCATCCTTTTTCAAAGGGATATTAGGCAACAGATCATCCTTTTTCAAAGGGATATTCTCTAAGAAATTTACTAGCCATTCAGCCTCAGTACTAGCTAACTCCAGAGCTACAAATTCTTATTCTATAGTTGATCTAGCAATAACATCTTCTTAGATGATCTCCATGATACTGCATCACCACCAAGGGTGAACACATAACCGCTAGTATATTTTGTCTCGTCTGAATCAGAGATCCAATTTGCATCACAATATCCTTCTAAAGTAAAAGGAAATCCACTATACAAGATACCAAAATTCACGGTTCCTTTCAAATATTTCATCAGTTGCATTAATGCAGACCAATGCTCATTATTGGGATTATGAGTATATCTACTCAATATACACACGGCATAGGCTATATCAGGCCTAGTAAAATTCATTAAATGCATTAGAATCTTAATAATCTGTGCATACTTAGACTGAGCAACTGAGTCACCATTATTCTTTTTTTTAATCTAGAATTAGCATCATAAGGACTGGCCACGGGAGTTACCTCCCAATACTCAAACTTCTTTAGAAGTTTTTCCACATAATGTTCTTGAGACAATATTATATCATCTTCACTACTTATAACTTTAATTCCCAAGATTATATTCACTTCACCCAGATCTTTCATATCAAAGTTAGTAGAAAAAATTAATATGGTACGTTTCACAATATTTAAACATGTACCAAAGATAAGCATTTCATCAACATATAAATAAATTATCACATAATCATTGTCTACCACTTTTTAATAAACACATTTATCCACCTCAATAGAAAAAGAGCCATCTTTTATTAAGACTTGATCAAATTTCTCATGCCACTATTTAGGAGCTTGTTTAAGGCCATAAAGAGATTTAATTAATTTACAAACTTTATTTTCTTGTCCAAAAGTTACACATCCTTCAGGTTGAACCATATAAATTTCTTCTTCTAAATCACTATTTAAGAAAGTTATTTTTACATCCATTTGATGGATAAAAAACTTATGAATTGATGCTAATGCAATTAAAATTTGAATAGAAGAAATTCGTGTCACTGGTGCAAATGTATCAAAGTAATCAATATTTTGTTTTTGAGAAAAACCTTTAGCTACTAACCGAGCTTTATATTTATCTATAGATCTATCCGAATTAAGTTTCTTTTTGAAAATCCATTTACAACCAATCAATTTTGCACCAGGAGGTAAATCAGTTAAAACCCATGTATTATTTTTCATAATTGAATCAAATTCAATTTTTATTGCCTCTTTCCAAAATTTAGCATCAGAAGAAGATACAACTTTAAAATAATTTAATGGTTCATTATCAACAAGAAAAGTTTCAAAATCATTTCCATAAGAAAAATATTATTTTCTAGGCCTATTACTCCTTCTCGGTTCCTCAATATTAGAGGTCGATTCATTTTCTCTTTCAACATGTGCATGAGAAATTTTATCATATAGTGGAAAAATATGTTCAAAGAATTCAACATTCTTTGTCTCAATTATAGTATTAATATCAAGTACATCATTTTTCAAGACAAGAATCTGTATGCAGCACTATGTTCAGCATATCCAATAAGCATGCAATCAACAGTTTTAGAACCTATTTTCCTCTTTTTAGGTTTAGGAAGAAGAACTTTAGCAAAGCAACCCCACACTTTTAAATATTTTAAATTAGGCTTATAACCTTTCCACAATTCATAAGGGGTTTTGCCAGCTTTTTTATGTGGAATTCTATTTTGTAAATGACATGGAGATAAAATAGTTTCACCCCACAAATTATCAGGTGCATTAGAGATAATTAACATAGAGTTTATCATTTCTTTCAGTGTCCTATTTTTTCTCTCAGTTACACCATTAGACTCGGGAGAATAAGGAAAAGTTGTTACTTCATGAATAATACATTCTTTTTCACAAAAAAATGTTTAAAGATACATATTCCCCATCTCTATCACATCTAATTCTCTTGATTTTTCTACTAAACTGATTTTCAACTTCAGATGTATAAGACACAAAAGCATCAAATGCATCATCTTTATTTCTAAACAAATACAACTTAGTAAATCTAGAGAAATCATCAATAAAGGTCACATAATATCTCTTACCACCTCTAGTCATAGTTTGTTTTAAATCACCCAAATCAGTGTGAATCAAAGATAATAATTCAATTTCTCTATTAACTGAAAAACATGTCTTTTTAGTAAGTTTAGCTTCAGCACATATTTCACATTTATTGAAATTACTTGAATCCAAACTAGATATTAAACCAAGTGATTGCATATTCTTTATATATTTAATATTAACATGTCCTAATCTAGCATGCCATAAAAAAATAGACTCAATCATATAAGCAGAAGCTGATGCATTGTCATTGATAATATTAAGTCCATAAAGTCCATGATTACACCTTCCATAAGAATATCATTTTTAGTTAATGTGACCTCATTATTTTCAAATATAACCTTTATTCTAGATTTTCCTAATAATTCCACTAAAATCAAATTTATTTTGATATTAGGAACATGCAGCACATTACTCAATGCCAAAATTTTACCAGATGTGAGTTTGAGAAGAACTTTGCCTTTTCCAAGAACTTGAATAGTTCTCGAGGTCCCAAGATAAACAATTTCTTATTCTTTCTCAACTTAGGTGTATGATATAAAATTATTTTTATTTATACAAATGTGTCTAGTAGCACCAGAATCTACCGCCCAATTTCTCACATTAGTCTCAATATTCATTTCTAAAATGACCGTAATAATTATATCGTTCGTTTTAGTCAAATTTATTTTTGACTTAGCGGGATTGTCATTTCTTTCATATATTCTCTTGCATTGATATGCATTACCAAGTTTATTTTCATACCTATATTCTGTAGTACCAGCAGTACCATAATCTTCTGACAAGTTGACTGGAGTGAAAAAACCAGAGCAACACCAACATCAGTATTATCAACGGTCATAGGGCCAATATTATATGCCATAGTTTCTTAGATTATTGGGGAACAATGAAAAAATAATAATAACAATATTGTTTAATTGTTAATAAAATATTATATTAACAATATTAGTAATACAATAACATAACAGTGTATAATATTATTACTACCTCAGTGATAATACTATAATCAATATGGAAATTCTAACAATAATCTAACTATTTTTAACAAGTTAATAGATTAATTATACTAAAGTCGTGCTAGGCACTGTCCTAAGAAACTATTTCAGCAGTGTGAAATATTTCCCCCGGATTAAACAAATACTTCCCTGGTCAATTAGAGGATATTCTGAGTTAAATAAGTTTTCCCTAATTAGTCAGAAGATACAGGAATCAACAAAATTATTAATACAAACACCAACAAGTTAAAATATTAAAGCATAAAACAACAATAAGAAGTTAATTAAATTGGAACTAAGGAAAAGGAGAAAGGAAATTAAATAGGGAAAAGTATGTGCTATTGGTTGATGTTTTTTTAAGGAGAGAAAATCTATCTATATATATATATGTGCAAAGGGAACGATTATTATAAAGATGATGCATTTGATTATTTTGTGTCTTACAAATCTGAAGTTAAAAATCAACTTAGTAGAAAAATCAAGAGAATTAGATCTGATAGAGGTGGAGAATATGTATCTTTAAATGTTCTTTTATGAAAAAGAAGGCATTATTCATGAAGTAACTCCACCTTATTCTCCTGAGTCTAATGGTGTAGCTGAAAGGAAAAATAGGATACTGAAAGAAATGATGAATTCTATGTTAGTTAGCTCTAATGCACCTGATAATTTGTGGGGTGAAGCTATTTTATTTGCATGTCATTTACAGAATAGAATTCCTCATAAAAGAACTGGCAAAACTCTTTATGAATTGTGGAAAATTTATAAACCTAATTTGAAATATTTAAAAGTATGGGGTTGCCTTGCTAAAGTTCTTCTTCCTGAATCTAAAAAGAGAAAAATAGGTTCTAAAACTACTGATTGGATGCTTATTGGATATGCTGAACATAGTGTTGCATACAGATTTATTGTCTTGAAGTGTGATGTACTTGATAGAAATACTTATTAGAAATGCATGTGGCCGATCGTAATTTTGACAAAATGATTCAAACCCTAGCATGATGGATCACATTCCATCTTCCCCAATTTTTAGGTTTAGCTCTAGAATTCATAGACTCCATTTTTGGAGAAAAAAATATTGTATAATTTTGGGGTGAAGAATACATTGGAGTCTTCCTAAGTTGAAGATTGGCTCACTTTCATTGGTAATTTGTGGGAGTGCCAAGTTTGAAGTACCATTCACATAAGCTTCAATAAATCACTTCAATGGATATTATGGGTATATCAATGCTTATTTATCTTATGTGTAGCTAGATCACCTTCTTAGGGTTATGTATGAATACGGATTAAAGTGTATGTGGGTTGTTATTGATTAGATTCTATTTAGTAGTTCATGTTTATGGATTTTATCATTGCTATGCTAACTTGGTTGGGGTTTGATAGGTGAAAGCCCCAAATACCTACATGGGTATGATGAGAGAAAGCTCCATGCTCTAGAAAAACCCAAAGCTATCTTCGAAAAAGGGTTTTAGGTGATGTTTAGGAATCCATATCATCGTTGAAACAGGGATGTGGAGACCAAAGCAATGATAGACAATTGTGGTATAGTTTGCTAAATTTTCACTATCTTAGACATAAGGGTGAATGTGAGGCTGACTATACCATGGGTATCATCCTATAAATAAGGATGCCTAGATTGAGGTTGTGGTTACCAAATGTTGAACACAACTATTAGTTATTCAAAAGAATCAATGGGTGAAAGTTTGGTGTTTTGTTGAAAGACTAGATCAAAATCTATAACCAAATCTACCCATATTTGACTTACTAAATTGATCTTAATTTCTAACACCCATATATCACTCCCTTAGTAATACATAATCCCAAGATCCGCACTTACTTGTTAAAACTCTAATTATTCATCTCCCCAAATTTATACTAGAAACACCCAAAAAGAAACATTAGGTAGATACCTATCTCCCTCATTTTTACCTTCTTGTGATATTGGTTTGGATTTAACTTATTTCTATTATTTCAAAGTAACTTGATTTCCACTCACATTGTTCCTCGTGGATTTGACCCCGACTCCAAAGTTGGGTAAATATATTGACGACGACTGCCTTGCAGTAAATTGGATGTGTAAGTTGAGTGTTATCAAAAATAGCGTTGTTGTCGGGGAACAATTTGGCGTATTAAGTTAGTTTTAAATTTTAGCTACTTGCTTGAATTCAAGCTTGTATATATTTGTTTTTTATTTTTGTTTTATCGGTAGATTTTCTTTTATTTTTATTTTTCTCTATGGAATCTCCTAACAATATGATATTGGTAGTTTGGAATCCTATTGTGATGACCCATGTCTAATCTATGACGGACCACACTTCAGGAGAAATTATAATTATGTGCCCTGGAGAGAGAGAGACCAACCATCTCGATCCTATGGGGAGTATAGGTTTTCTTTTATGTAGTGGTCGAGATGGATATTGGGATGATTGTCCAAATGCCCCCTCTATCTATTATACTAACCAAATTTCTATTTCTTCTTATGAGATTGATAGGTCTTATGATTAGAAGAAGAAGGAGAAACAAATCGGACCCATTGGTCTTGGGGAAATGCTTCAAACCATTTTGGATCAGGTAACTATAACTAGGGAGAATGTGCAATACTTGCATCAATCCTACGGGGTATTCGAATAGGAAAATGTCAAGGCAAAGGAATTGGACAAGAACATGATTCTTGTAAACATTACAACCATGCCCATTT
Organism: Capsicum pubescens; assembly: GCA_030864215.1. Taxonomy (NCBI): domain Eukaryota; kingdom Viridiplantae; phylum Streptophyta; class Magnoliopsida; order Solanales; family Solanaceae; genus Capsicum; species Capsicum pubescens. Next base: position 129,225,447 of record CM061541.1, read on the forward strand.
CCTAAGAGAAGTTTTGTCGAGAAGAGAAACCACGCTATGATGATGAGCATGGTAGCAAAGACTCCTCAATGGAATCCCATTCATCCAAATTATATGAGGAAGAAGATGCCAACATAAAATAAATGGTACTAGAGTCAAAAGAAGAATCAATGTGAATCTCTTATGATGACTCTAGTTCATTTGGGGTGAAGATGCTTTGGAAGAGGTTAACCCAGAATTAGGAGTTAGGCCCCATTCAAACCACTTTTCAACATTATGCTTAGAGGATGGGATGAGGATCCATACCTCCAAACAAATGATGGATTGTGGGGAGAAGGAGTCTGACTCTTATATTTTGGGATTTGACATTTTGACGGAGCATATAGAACTCCACTCATCAATGGACAAGGAACTCAATTTCTGATGTACAAGGAATGACCTATTGATGTGCTCAGTTTTACCCAAAGAGCCAAACCAAAAGTTCGACATAAAATTGGGTAAAAGATTCAAATATTCAAAATGGTGAGAATAAAGCTTGCTTTCCATTTCATAACCACTTCCAAGTCTCATCTTGGAAGATCTGAATCTTTTGTCCCTTTGCCGCTTATTGAATATTGAACAAAAGTTGGGATGGATATTCAAATCTTCAAAGTGGAAGCACAAAAAGAGTGATAAGGGCGTCGTTCTATGATATTAAACAAAGCGCTCGATGGGAGGCACCTCATCATGCCACAAAAAAGTGGCACATATCCTTTTTAATTCATGCATGGTAGAGTAGATTTCATTTTTATTATTTTACATGCATAATCCATGAAATGTTGGTGTTAAGAGGAATTTTGATTGAATTTGAAAAAGAAACGTGTGAAGTTGGCAAGTTTGGACTGAACAAGAAGTGCATGAAACTAGGTTTCTTGGACTCAGGTACCGTGACCGCAGTCCATGTCATCGCGATTGCGGAGGCCGTGTGACCGCGATCGTGGTACTAATACCATGATCACGGTCAAATCAGTTTAAAGTGACCATCCAAATTTCACTTTCACCCACACTCTTCTTTCAATTTCTCTCAAAATTCTCTCTAATTTTTGGCATTACATTGCATATCCAAGTGTCCATTCATCCCGTGCATCATCTAATTCGGTGAGTTGTCTAAATTTCCTTAGTATTGATATAATTTCCTACTTAGAACTTTTAGTATAAGAGAAAGGTCTGAAATAGTGTTTTCATTACTAAATACATGCTTAATAGTGATTATTGTTGTGGTTATCTATTGTAGTTGGTTTACACGATAATGAGGAAGTCTTGAGTACCCAAAACTTAAGCTTTAAATGGTTAAAGTGATCGTGTACACTATGTTTTTAATTTAATGCCCCAAAGACTTTAATTTGAATTCCTCCAAGTCTTAGGGGGATATAATCACACATTCTAGGCTTTAATTCAATATTTATAATGTTGTCATTCTTAGTAGAAAAAAAAGTAGGGGTTAAAATTGATCTTGGACTAAAATGCAGAAAGTGGCATGTCTGGTATCATGTACCGCGATCATGATACCGATGAACGTGATCACGGCACCGCGGTCGCGATCAATGCTCAGTGATTTCCATACCTAAGGACAATTTGTGGCAGATATGAAAATTTTTGCACATCCTTCGTTGTCCCCGAAACCTTCCATAACACTACAACTTGAGCTTGTCCATATGATTTAGCCTATTTTTGGTAAAAACATACTACTATTGGTCTGAGTTGCATTAATTACAGGTTATCAGCCTCAACAAATGGGAGATTTCGACAACACCAGATTCATGGCCACACAATGCCAACACTTGTACTATGAGGATTTCCATAGGAAAAAGTTACTCCCTAAAAGGGGTATTAGCTTGGACAAGGTGAAGGATAAACTCCCATAATTCCATGCCAGACTCACTGCAACCTGGTGGATGTGCTTTGCCCCAAAACCATGTTATGCTAATGATCAGCGGGTGCATGAGTTCTATGCAAACCTCAGCGTAGTGTCTCTAATGAACCCAGTGATGACAATTTGGGCTAAGTAAGTGAAATTCATAGTGGAGCAGGTTAATGTTGTGCATAGGCTCCCAAATACTGACATGGGGTAGTTTCATGCCACGGCATGCGGGCCAGAGACCTGGATGACTAACATTTTATGTCCTGGAAAAGCAGCTCCCTGGTCCATCACCAAGAGATATATTTTGATGAAGGACTTCACAACAAAATCTTAGCTTTGGTTGAACATCATATGCAGCGAGCATCGTCATGCACCCATATGACCATTATCAATAATTTGCAAGCTCGGATGGTGGCTTGTATCCTACCTATTATCCCTCTCAATATAGGTGAGATTGTTCTTTTGGAGTGGATTATTTCCAAAATCAGGGAGGTACGCATCTTCTCTTTCCTTCCATTATCACTAAACTTTGCAAATGGTCAGAAGTGGAAGAGTATGTTGTAGATACTTGGGTACGTCTAGGCTACCTCATCTGCCTACTCAAATTCAGAGGTGAGGGTTCCCCAGGTTAGAGTAAGAAGAGAAAGATAAAAATGGTTAAATTAGTCCAGGAGGACACAGACTATTGTAGACCCTCATCAGCCACTGCTTTTAATGATATCTTTATTCAGATGCAAGGGGTGAGAGAATTATTATCCAAACTACCTCAGGGATTGGGAAATCCCTCTACTGCTTGTTATTCATATGTTGAAAAGTTAGATTATTAGAAGTACATGGTGGAGCAGCAGAAGCAGGGTACCACAGTAGCCAGTCTGGAGAGATCCTATTCGTCCTTAGCCACCTCTCACAGGGACCTCAAGGTTTTGCATGAGAAGATGGTGAAAAGAGAGAAAAAGAGAGACAAATTATCCAAAAAGCTGTGAAAAGGGGTGAAAGGCATATTCAAGGTTCTCAAACCTAACCATCCAGTACCTTCACCAATATTGTATAGTGAGGATGAGGCCCCTGCAGAGTGGTCGGGTGGTGATGCTGATGGTGATGATGTTGAGTCAGCAGAAGTGAACAGTTCTTGATACATATTTAGGGAGACCCTTTTACTCTTATTTACATGTATCTACAGTGTGGACACTACATTCTCTTAGTTGGGGGTACCCCCGGATGTGTATTATTTTGGTGTTGTTTGTTGGATATTTACATTGGTGATTATTTTGGGATGATGCATTGGATATTGTTTAAATTTTGTTTTTGAAATGCTACATTTTGCGCACCCGATTAGTGCCCACATTTTATTGATAATCATTTTTTTCTCCTAAATTTAGTTCTTGTCTTTTTACTCTAGCTTTATTATTGATTTTGGTGATGCATGACAAGTTTTTCCCTATGATAAGAGTAACGACATTCTTAAGGGTAAAGAATTGTGTTTGGGTTTTAAGGCATAGGTGCAGGGGAAGTTTGAGTACCCGTAGCATAAATGTCAAAAATGCAAGGGAAGTCTGAGTACCTGTGGCATTGTATGTTCTAAAGTTGGGGTCACTTTGTACACCATTGGCGAAGTCTGAATAGCCAATGGGTAGTTTTTTCGTTTTGAGACTAAATGTGAGACTAAGGTTTTGGTTGTAGCCATAGTTTATCAAATTGTGCGAGAGGCTAATGAAAAATAAACAACCCCCACCATCCAAATTTTTTGAAAAATCAAGGGTACGGACGTGAGCAATGTTGTAATAAAACTTTTTCTCTTTTTATGGCTTCATAAATTTTGGAGTATGAATAGAAATAGATACTCCCATTTTGTCTCTCGCGGGAGGGACATTTGATCGTCCTTGGAAAATTTTGCATGCCATGTGTGGTGAGATTTTGTTATTCATCTCTTGTACATTTGTGTTATCTAGAACTTGCCCCGTTAGTCTTTCAAAACTAATTTTGATTGTTTATGGTTGGAGAAATAATCTTAGGCCACGTTTGTGATTTTGGAACCCACTCTAGCCTAAAAGCCTACCCATACATAATTATAATCCCTAGTACCCACTTTGAACCTTTGGACCTTTCTTTGGCAAACTCATTACAACCTGTGACCCATTCTTTTTATCCCTCTTTTGAACCAAACCCTCTTGAACTTGGAAATGTAAATTGAGGCTAAAAGCCTAAGTTGGAGGTGGTAAAGGTTGATGGAAGGAAGTGTGAGGACACAAAATTGTTAGTGAAATGCCGAATGTGCCTAAGTGTAGAAAATAAATGATAGAAAAAGAAAGGGTCCAACAAAAGAAATGAATTGCACGAAAGTTGCAAGAAAAAAAGATGAAAGAAATAGGTAATAAAAGGAAGAAATAAGTAAGCATGATAAAATATAGAAAACAAAGAAGAGTGGCCCACAGTCAAAGAGGAGGATTGAAAAGTGTGATGTAGATGTTCAAAGAAGGGTATAGCCATGTTGTCCAAAATGATATCCTACCCTAGTACGAACCTATATTATAAGCTTAAAAAGTCATTTGAGATCCCTGACTATTCACTCTCTTTGTAGTGACGATTGAAAATAGGGGAAAGACTATGGTATGACACTTATTGCATTGAGATTTCGTTTGTGAGGGAGAGAGTTTTTGCACTTAAAATTCCTTGTTGCAAATTTGGTATCTTAGTGTGTGAAATTCTTTTTCTTGTTAGGTTGTCATGTGAAACAAGTTGAGGTGGTGATTTTGTCACCTTCTGAGCAATGAGGCAAAGGGAGTATAGCCTAGTAGTAGTCAAGACGAAGCCAACTCTAGAGTATTGGTTGTTGTTGCTTGGTTTCTCTTTGAAGTCCTATGTATCCTTGAATGTTGCATCTTATGATGAAGGGGGAGGTGGAAATTAGTTTAGCCCGTGTGCAATGAGCTACTTATGGTAGCAACTAACTTTGAAGTCATTATGATCTTTAAGGTATAAAGTTTGGTATAGAAAATTATTGTCTCATGGTAAGAGGTAGTATTTCTTGAGGACAAGAAAAAGCTTTAAGTTGGGGGGTGTTGATGAGTGATGATTTTATACCACTCATTATCACTAAAATTTGTGCACATTACCTTGTTTTGAACGAATAAATGAGACATTGGTGATAAAATGCACTAATATCCACTCTTTGCAGGCATAGAGTTGAGAAGATCAAAAGATGTGGATTGGAGATGAAAATAATTAAAAGGGAGGATGAAAAGTGCAGTTGAAGACTTGGAGCAGAAAGGCCTTAGGTACCTCGGTCGCAGTCTACTGACCGTGATCGCGACAGTCAAGAAAAATTCATCTAATCGCGATAACAGAAGTTACCCATAGTCGCGTAACCACGGTCGCACTAGACCCACACGATCGCAGCTTAACGAAAGAAATTAGCCAAAGGGAAAAATTGGAAATGCACGTGGCTTATCCCAATTTTGACAAAATAATTCAAACCCTAGCATGATGGATCATTTTCCACCTTCCTAAATTTTTAGGTTTAGCTCTAGAAATTATAGCCTCAACTTTTGGAGAAGAAAATATTGTATAATTTTTGGGTGAAGAATACATTGGAGACTTCCTAAGTGGAAAGATTGGCTCACTTCCATTGTTGATTTGTAGGAGTGCCAAGTTCGAAGTAACGTTTGCTTAAGCTTCAATAAATCACTTCAATGGAGATTATGGGTATATCTATGCTTATTTATCTTATGTGTAGCTATATATATCTCTTGGGGTTATGTATGAATATGGATTAAAGTGTGTGTGGGTTGTTATTGATTAGCTTCTATTTAGTAATTCATGTTTATGGGTTTTATCATTGCTATGCTAACTTGGTTGGGGTTTGATGGGTTAAAGCCCCAAATACCAACATGGGTATGATGAGTAAAAGCACCATGCTCTAGAAAACCCAAAGCCATCATCAAAAAAAGGGTTTTAGGTGAAGTTTAGGAATCCATATCATCCTTGAAAGGGGGACGTGGAGAACAAAGCAGTGATAGACAATTGTGGGTGTAGTTTGCTTAATTTTCACTATCTTAGACATAAGGGTGAATATGAGGTTGACTATAACATTGGTATCATCCTAGAAATAAGGATACCTAGATTGAGGTTGTGGTTACCAAATGTTGAACACACCTATTAGGTATTCGAAAGAATCAATGGGTAAAAGTTTGGTCTTTTGTTGAAAGACTAGCATCAAAATTTATAGCCAAACCTACCCATATTTGACTTACTAAATTGATGTTGATTGCTAACACCCATTTATCACTCCCTTAGTAATGCGTAATCCCAAGATCCGCACTTACATGTTAAAACTCTAATTATTCGTATCCCAAATTTATATTAGAAAAGCCCAAAAAGAAACATTAGTGTAGATACCAATCTCCTTTATTTTTACCCTCTTGTAACATTGGTTTGGATTTAACTTGTATCTATTATTTTGAAGTAATTTGATTGCTACTCACATTGTTCCTCATGGATTCGACCTCGACGCCAAAGTTGGCTAAATATTTTAACGAAGATCGCCTTGTAGTAGATTGGACATGTAAGTTGAGCATTATCTAATGACTACAAAAGAAGTATTGCTCCACATATAGAAAATACTTACTAATCATCTCCCAACAATCTTGTAAGAATTTTTCTATCACACCATCGGGACCTTAAGCAGAAGTAGGACTTATGGAGAACACAATTGTTTTTAACTCCTCCATAGTAGGCATCTGTTATAGCATCTGATTATGGATGTCTTTAATGAACCTGGGAATACAAGTAAGCACCTACTCATTTATTAATAATATGAACAAGCATCCCTAGCAATGTTTTCATCCCTTTCAATACTATTTCCATGGTCATCACTGATTTTGTTCCACTATGTGAAACTCTAACAATGAAAACCCAAATCAGTAAGACTAAAAGCTTCAATCACCCTGATGAATTCAAAACTTTTCTTCATGTTGTAAGTCTGTCCACCCAATTTTTCCTCCATGTCAGTAATCATGTTGAAATCCCCCATTATGCGCCAAATTTTAGCATTACCAAATACCTGCAATATTTTGTCCCATAATGGTCTTCGTAAGAAATCTCTACACTTTGCATAGACAAAAGTGTTAAGATAACTGGTAGGATAAGAAACATGCTAAATTTCATAAGTAATTTTTTGCTCATCTTGATCAAGAATCTTGCAACTAACATCTTATGTCAAAAAATCTAAATTTTGCCATTGCTATTACAAGAAGCCTAATCCATCTAAAGTTGACTCTATAAAAGTAAAGTTGAGAGTTGTCTGAAAAAGGTTCAAAAATAGTAATCATTTATAGATTATGAAAATTTTTGAAATTTCAAAGTCTTTCCAAAACGCCATGAGTATTAATACTCCTTTCATTCTAACAAATTGTACTAATCATCATTAATACTTTTAGACCGATCGTTTGTTCTAATTCAATCAACATTGATAGAATTGTTACTTAAGTGTTTGGTTGATATTTTCTTCTATTTCTAACCCCTTGGAGATAAACCACCTTTTTCTGCAACTTTCTGAATATTTTCTTGCAAACTATCATTCAAAGTAGGACCAAAAGTTTTCATCAAATGGTCACTAGTATCCCCATCATTAGGTTCATCCACAAGGTGGGTATCAACATCATCTTCTGAATTAGTCACTCTTTATTCATCATTTATATCATCAGCCGACATAGCTCTCTTGTTGGCAGTACAAGTTTCCTCAGGATTGACATATTGTATTAGAGGAAAATCAAGGCCAACTTGTTGTTGCACCAACATAAAATTTTGATGATCTATCTGAACCTCTTTTTGATATTTTTATTGCTCTTTTTATTTTTTATTTTGATTGTAGTTCTTCTCTTCTAATGATGACCTAAAGTTGCTTTGTTGTTTATACCATAAACCTGAAAAGTAGGACCTTGAATTTTATTTGACTAAACATTGGCTGGGATAGCAGAATCATCATTAACATTATCAAGCACTTGCTCAATTTATGTACCTTGAATACCATGAACCTGAACGTCAAAAGAAGCATATGTAGAGTTCTAACCAGTAGACTCAGCATTCAAATCATTCTTCTAAACATACTCTAAAGTACTGAAACATTTATCAATCAAGATAGACAACACTTCAATAGTGATATTCAATGCAACAGTATTTTGTTTTTGTAAAGTGCTTGCAGGAGTTTTGGAGTTTAACCCCCCATCCCTGGATACCTCTTCCTATATGTTAGTGGGTTTTTTCTTCATACAAGCCTCACCTCTATCAAATATAGTAGTTATCCCAACAAAAATATTAAAGTTATTGGGGTATGTTTATAGAGCATTGAGTCAATACCTGAGGTATTTTAAGGACATTTCCAGTGCTTGCAACTTCTTAGGGTTGAGTTTGTTCAATCTCAACATTATCACCTACTAAAATATTCAAATTATTGAGGTGGTTTTTATGGAGCATTGAATCACTACCTTGGGTCCTTTTAGCTAGGACATTTTCAGCAGATACAACTTGTTTTCTAGCATTTACTTCAACATTTTTTTCAATTTTTTCACTAGATTTCTCAGCTTCAATTTTCCCCTTTTTGCTTGATTCATTGCTATGTTTATGCTGGGACATTGGGGAATTTAATTACCAGATTTAACACTATCATCTAGGGTATAGTATTTCTAATTCTGGACTTCAAAATTAGCATTACATTCATTAGGAATTTTACTAAAAAAATAAGAATTTGTACCTAGTTGTTGTTGCTGCTGACTTTGCTGAATTGCTGCAGCATTGTTGTTGGGATTTTCGGGTATGAGATTATAAGAATGAAGCTCAAGATTTTGGGGTTGGGGTTATTGATACTAGAATCCATAATCGACATTACATTCTTGGGGATTTTGGTTATTATTTTTATAAAACATACCTACTAGTTGCTTGTGTTGACTCGGGATTCACATACCTCAGGATTCACTCAGAATCTCATAAACACAAACAATCAATGCAACTGGGATATTTTGAACATTCCATATTCAACAGAAACATCATATTTTTTAAAAGGGATCATTTCAACAAAATAACCCCTGAGACCCCTAAACACTTATTTAAACTAGTTTTCGCAACAAGGGTTAAAATGCAATATAAATATTCCAAACCAGAACCAACCCCACTACTTACCCAAAATTGACATTTTGGATCTAATGGAATTATGTAAATCGTCATCTATCTCTCAAAAACAATAAGTTGGTCAAAGCCAAACTAATGGCTTTTAAAGCTTCTAAGAGTATTATACTCTCTTATATCATTCTCGAATGTATTAGGCCTTGTGCCCAAATCCTCCCACCCCATAAACAACATGTAACAACTATGGGGAAGGGAAAGGGTCAAAAACACAAAAATTCAAGGTTTCACATATTAGATCATTACAATATCCACCATAAGACATTAGTTCAGCGTCGAACTAAAAGGCAAATGATTTACCTGAATTAGTAAAGAGCTAGGGGAACTACTACACATATTGATCTCGACCTCCCATGTAGCCTTATAGATAGGAAGGTGCCTTCACTAAACCTTAACAATAGGAATATCTCTAGAACAAAACTATCTAACACCCCTAGCTAATATGGAAACTTACTCCTCTAAAAAGATCAACCTCTTATCTAACTGAATCGAGTCCCAATGAAGTATGTGAGACTCATCTGAGATATAGTGTAGTAGAACAAATACATGAAAAACTAGGTAAATAGCTAAAAAATTTAGGCATAAGTTCAACTCATAAGCTACCTCCTTAACTATCCAAAGTATCTCAAATAGCTCGATGTATCTGGGCCTAAGCTTGACCCTTTTCTCAAACCTCATCACACTCTTTAAGGGTGACTCTCAAAGGATGAATTAATTACTAATTACAAACTTTATGACATGAATTATGTGTCTAGCATAACTCTTTTTTCTACTCTGGGCTACCCAAAAGCCTATCATAAATCAGCTAAACTCTGTCCAAAGAATTGTAAAGCAAGTCGTACCACATGTTCTAAAATCATAAGTATCAAACTAACTAATAAGGAACCGAAAACGCCTACCATATATGGCCTCATTCCATCTCAATACTCAAATGGTAGCTATTATTGTGTCACGACCCAAAATCCAAGGGTCATGATGGAACTTATCGCAACAAACCTTAACAAGTAAGCTTATTATCTAAACCGATCCACAAGAGGGAAAAGACATAAATCACCCCAAGGAAAGGCTTATAGAATGAATTTGAACCATACAATTATAACAAATGCAGAAAGAAACATAATCAATAATACCAAATCTCAAAACCTATAAGAACATAACTAGTACAACTAGAAGTCAACTACAAAAGGCATCCAAAACACGATATAACTTTTTCTCTGAAATAAAATAAAGACATAGACTAAAAAATAAAGATAGAATTAGCCTCCAAATGCTTTAAATCAACCAAGACTTTCAAAATCTCCGAATGATGCCTAAAATCAAACATCATGAGGCAATCCCGAACCTGAATCTGCACTGAAAGGGTACAGTAAGGGTATGTATGGTCAACTTATACTTAATAGGTATCATAGGATGATCGAGCAAAGTATAAAATAAAACATATCAAATATACACTAAGGGCATGTCACCCGCAATCAGAAAATGTCCCACAATGGTAGCCTACACTGCTTGCACTAACAATTCTATAATATCCACATATAACATAGTAAAACACTAGAAAGTAATACAAATTTAGATTTATACCATATATAAGCAAGTAAAAGAGATAACATATACGAAAAAATCAAGTACAAGTAAGAGAAGATAGAACAATGGATAGGTAACAAGTCAAATAGAATATACAATAACATTACAAACATAATAAAGTAAATACAATAAGAATAATAATAATGATGTAATGTATGAGGTTGTAGCACATCCTTTAAGACCATTGCACAATCTCTGTTTACACCTATGGAGCTAAAGTTACAAGACATATAACCCATGGGAGGTTCATTAACCCATATACAATCTACATATATCCATATCTCATCTCCGACACATCCTTCGAGAAGTGTTTTATAAAATGCCACATTTTTTATTAGGAAAAGGTATTGCTAGTTATTCTCAGTATTTCCATGATGGTACTAATGTTTCATGAATGAGTATGGGGATGTAATGCTAACAATAAACCATAATGAACCTGTCCTTGTGGGATCGATACTTGGCTTTTAAAGGCTATTTTACTACTGTATGGACTATACATACTTTCCTACATGACAATTTTAGAGTATGAGACTCATTTTCATAAGTTGTCTAGGAGTGCAACTTATATTCTTGATACTGAGTTAGAGAGGGTTCAATGCTTTATTAGAGGGTTGATACTCCCTATTTATATGTCTACTCAGAGTTTAGTTATTGCAGGTTTGATGAGGTGTCAGATTATGATAGGGTGATGGAGGAGATGCATATTGAGGGTGGTGAGGGATCTGATAAGAGGCCTAGGTTTCAGGGTATATTTTGTTAGAGTCGTCATTATTACCGACCTAGAGATAGTAGTTCTCAGAGTAGGTATCCTCTATGTCCTTCCTGTTATCTTCATAGTCAGCCTAATTGACCTATTCAGGCAGCACTTTAGATTTCTAACGAAGGTCAGTCTAGTACTAGCAATCGCACTAGTAAGGGATGGTTGTTTTTTGAGAGGTTCATCATTTGGTCATCTAAACGTGGTGGCTATTTTAGGTTAGCTAGATCTATTGGTTCTAGTTTAGCTCATGTTTCTTGTTTTACTTGTGGACTTCCTAGTCATTATTCATGAGAATTCCCTAGTCGTAGAGCGATTAATGTTTTAGCTCAGGGTACTTCCCCTATTACAATAGTTCATCCCTCACCTAGAGGTGGTTCTCATAGTCACAGTAGGTGGTTTTAGGGTACTCAAGGAGGTTCACAGGTAGGCAGGATAGGAGGTCTGTCAGGTGCCCAACCAAATGGAGGGTGTGGTCAGTTGTATGTAGTACCTACTTTTCCTGCGGCTAAAACTTTGGAGATTGTAGTTACAGGTATGATTTTGGTGTGCTACTAGTTGGACCTTGGTTTATTTAATTCAATATCTACTTATTCTTATATTTCTTCTTATTATGCACCATGGTTGGAGTTGACTAGTGATTCATAATCTGTGTCATTATGCCTATCTATTCCTGTGAATGATTCGTTAGTAGTGGATGAAGTTTACATATCATGTGTTATGACTATAAGTGATGTTAATACTTATGCTAATCTTTTTATTCTGGATATGGTGGATTTTGATATAATTTTAGGCATGGACTAGTTATCCCACTATCATGCTATCATAGATTATCTTGCCAAGACTATTACCTTAGCCATGCCCTGTATCCCTTCAGTCATGTGGTAGGGCGTTGTTAGTCATGAGCCAATAGGTATTATCTCTTATGTCATGCTAGGAGTCTTATTTCAAGGGGTTGCAAGTCTTATCTCGCTTTTATTTGTGAATTTAGTATAGAAAGTCTGTAGCTTGACTCTAGTCCTGTTGCTTGTGAGTTTCTTGATGTGTTCCTTACCGACCTGCCTGGTATTCCCCCTATCCTTGAGTTTGATTTTTCTATTGATTTAGATCTTGACACCCTACCTATTTCTATAGCACCTTACCACATGACTCCTTCCAAGCTTAAGGAGATAAATTCTCAACTTCGGGATTTTCTTTGTAGAGGTTTTATTAGACTGAGTATGTCCCCTTGGGGATCTCCTATATTGTTTGTAAAGAAGAAAAATGGTTCTATGCATATGTGTATTAATTATAGGCAACTTAATAAGGTAACGGTGATTAACCGTTATCCTATGCCTCACACTGATGATTTATTTGACCAGCTTCAGGGTGTGGTAGTGTTTTCAAAGATTGATTTGGGATCTGGTTACCATTAGTTAAGGATTCAAGCTGAGGATATCCCAAAGATAGCTTTTAGGACATGTTATGGTCATTATGAGTTCTTAGTGATGTCTTTTGGGTTGACTAATGCTCCATTCACATTCATGGACTTGATGAACTGAGTATTCAAGTCGTATTTAGATTTCTTTGTGATTGTGTTCATTGACAACATTTTTGTCTATTCGAGGAGTAGAGAGGAGCAGGTGCAATATTTAAGGATTGCTCTCTAGACATTGAGACACCATGCGCTTTCTGTCGAATTCTTTAAGTGTTAGTTTTTGCTTAAGTCGGTGACATTCCTTGGACATGTGGTATCTAAGGATGGTATTATGGTAGACCCAGCAAAGATTGGGGCTATTCTTGATTGATCTAGACCTACATCTCCAACTGAGATTTGTATCTTCATTAGTTTTGTCGGTTATTATAGACACTTTGTCGAGGGTTTAGATACTATTTCAGCCCCTATAACCAGATTGACTTAGAAGGAGTTTCCTTTCCGATGGTTCGAGGAGTGTGAGTCGAGCTTTGGAAAGCTCAAGGTCTTTCTCACTTCATCTTTTATTTTAGCTCTTCCTATTGAGGGTGAGGGATTCACCATGTGTTATGATATTTCTGGTGTTGGTATGGGTTGTGTATTGATGCACCAGGTTCATGTCATTGCTTATTCTTCTAGACAACGTAAGGTCCATGACGCAACTACCCCACTTATGATTTAGAGTTAGCAATGGTAGTTTTCACGCTTAAGGTTTGGAGGCATTATCTGCATGACATGCATTGTGAGATTTTCACCGATTATCACAGTTTTCAACATGATATGACCCAGAGAGAGCTTAATTCTAGGTAAGTCTAATAGTCATAACCTAAGTAATAGCTAAACATTCCATTAATGCCAAAAATTTTAACAAATATATCCACATCCACAATCATCCGCAATGCCTCTACACATATCCGAAGTCTATAAAAGTATGTGTCGGGACATGCCCCCGACAATAGCCAAATCCCAAACCAAGTCAAGTCTATGACATAAGATGAAGACTATGAAATGTATGACTTGTAGAGTATGGAATCTCACCACTTCAATGTCAACCACACGAACTTCTCGAACACCTATCACTGCACAGAAAGAGAAGAAGAAGCTCCGACCCCTATGTCACATGGGGATATAGCATCCGTAGAGAGTTAGCGGTTGGAGCGCTAACATGTAACTTAAGGATAAGAATAAAATAACATTATCATTTAAGGCCTTGTAAATACATCATATTCACCCATCTTAATATACATAATCATACATGTAGATATATATATATAACATGTTCATAATGAATCACAACGAAACAAGACTTAGCAAAACTCTTAAAGTACTCATTCACATGTCATGTGGTGGAGGACTCCGACCTTCCATACTTATAGATTAAAATATTTCTTATTAGGCGAAGGACATTAACCTCATGCATTCCCATTGGGCAAGGGAATTTAACTACACATGCATTTTAATTAGACAAGGGACATCAACCACACATATCTTTGTTGGGCAAGGGACTCTAACCTCATACCTTTTCATTAGGCATAGGACTCTAACCTCATGCATTTTCATTAGGCAAGGGACTCTAACCTTAATTCACTTTAGTAGGTAAGGGATTCTTACCCCCAAGTGATCTCATTTGACGTGGGACTCTAACCATACACAATTTGATTAAGCAAAGGACTTTAACCTCAAGCATTTTTATTAGGCAAGGGACTCTAACAAAAAGCCACTTTAGTAGGGAAAGGACTTTAACCACAAGAAGTTGCGACTACAATTAGTCGACATTTGGACTCTAACCCTTTGTCCATACATCAACATTCATTCACTTCAATACTTAGGGACTCTAACCCATTTGACCAATTCAACACCATATGTGACCACAAGGTCTTCATAGAAGCATTTGTCACTCAAACACTTCAATAGGCCAATGCCTTGATTCTGTTAATCATTCAATTCAATTTATGGCCATCAAGACCCTTACAAACAATTTCCTCATTAGCAATCTCATACCACATTTTAGTTCAACACAATTCAATTTCATGTTAGGGACTTTAACCCCTATCTAGCCCATAAAACCAACAAGATCATAATTTAACAAATTACATGGCTAGCCATATCATTACATTACCATTTATCAACCATTCATACTAATTAGTCCTTTGCCCTAGTTCAAATCATTGTCCACGTATGACTAGACATTTCACCTGGATATTTTAACAAACACCTTATGTGCATGCTTTTACTAAGGACAATTTCAATGCAAAAATCATTAATCTTAGGGTTACTCAAGACCCATTTGGCAACCCATAACAAACAATCCCCCACATGTGCAAATCATCCCCAATAACATGTATAAACACAAGTCTAAGTAAGAACAAACATTATTAATTATTAGGCAACTAGACCCTTATCATTTGATTTAAAAATCACCATTTAAAATCATTAATCCATGTTTAAGATCCATGGTTTTTGAGTTATTTAACAAGGGAGAGAGTCACATTCCTTAAACAAGATAATTCAAGGAAGGATTCTTGATCTTCAAGCCTCTAGAAGGTCACCCCTTGAAACCCTAGCTTTAATATTGAGGGAGAAGTCTTTGAGAGGATTTTTTTGTGTTTTGATCTTGCCAATGAGAAGAATGAATGGACAAAAGATGTTATTTACCGAGGGTTTTGGGGTGGGGAAATATCCATAAAGACCTTGTCTTAAAAGATGAAAAGTGGCTTCCCAGGTGGGTACGACTCACTTATGTCACTCATACCCTAGGGTACGAGTGGTACCCTAACTCGTACCTAAGGCTTCACCAAGAACCCCTATACTGACCAATATATGACCACACACCCTTTACTCTTACCCAATGGTAAGAATGGTACCCTAAACCATACCTACAGATCATACCCACAATAGTGTCAACTAGGCCAAGTACCAAGAACCATACAACTTTTCTTGGTACGACTCGTACACTAAGATACGACTATAGGGAGGCTAAATTATATGTTGGATAGTGTGTAACCCCCACCACACTGCCTAGGGTATGAGAGGGGGTCTCCAAGTTATTTCTAAAAGGTACGTCTTGTACCCCTAGTCGTACCTAGTCCAGTAGCTTCAAACAAGGAAATTTGTCTAAAGGTCCAAAGCCTAGGTGTTTTATTTCTCCCCCACTTGGATCATTCATCCTCGAATGATGGGTTTGGCAAGCACAAACACGAGTTAACACATTATTACACATCAATTAACCTTTCATCAAGTTAGAACACAAGGCTCACAACAAGGATAAGACACACATCATGATTATTATCAATCAACCATTCATTTCATTTACTATGGGACTCAAACCCATTATTCATCAAAGACACTTGATCAATTCAAAGCTTAGGGACTTGAACCCATTATATATCACCACGCTTACTCAATGCAAAGTTTAGGGACTTGAACCCATTGTCTGCCAAAGACAAATCAAATTAAGAGGATTAAAACATACCTCAATCATGAGTTTTTGGAACGGAAAACAAATGCGGATACTTGGACTTTATGTCTTCCTCTGCCTTCTAAGTAGCTTCTTGGACTTTTGGTTCCTCCATTGAACCTTCACCGAAGCCACTTCTTTTTTTTGCATTCGGCAAACTTGACAATCTAAGATCCTCAACGGGACCTCCTCATAGGACAAAGAGTTTGACACACCAACATTCTCTAAGGGAATAACCAACGAAGGATCACCCACACATTTACATAACATAGAGACATGGAAAACCGGGTGAATGGATATCAAACTAGAAGGCAACTATAACTCATAGGCAATGTTGCCAACCCTTTTCAAAATCAAATAGGGACCAACATATCAGGGACTAATCTTCCCCTTCTTACCAAATCGCACCACTCCCTTCATGTGAGGCACCTTCAAGAATACCCAATCGTTAACATTAAACTCCAAATCCCTACGCCTCATATCTGCATAAGAATTTTGGCAACTTTGAGTAGTTTTCAACCTAACACGAATCATCTTCACCTTTTCTAAGGCTTGGTGAACTAAATCGGGGCCAAGGACCTTGCTCTTACCAACTTCATACCACCTCATAGGGGATAGATATGTCCTACCATACAATGCCTCAAAAGGGTCTATGCCAATGATAGAGTAGTAACTATTATTATAGGCAAATTCTATCAAAGGCAAATAGTCATACCAATTACCACCTTAATCAAGAACACAAGCAAACAATATATCCTCCGATATTTGGATGGTCCTCTCTGCTTGTCCATCCATCTGTGGCTAGAAAGCGGTACTAAGGCACACATTAGTCCCTAAACTTTTTTGGAATGACTTCCAAAAATGATATGAAAACAGAGTACCATGATCTGAGATAATAGAAATTGGATCCCCATGTAACTTTACAATCTCCGTAAGATACAACTTAGCAAAATACTCTATTAAATAATTAGTCCTCATGGGAGCAGACTTGGTCATCCTATCTAGAATGACCAAATAGAATCACATTGATTCCGAGACCGAGGAAGACTAGTGATGAAATCCATATTAATTACCTCCCACTTCCATTCAGCTAATAAAATTTCTTGGTACAAGTCTCAGGCCTCATGTGTTCAACTTTCACTTATTGGAACACCATACACTTAGCCACATAACTAGCCATATCTTGCTTCATATGACCCCTAATAGAACTCTCTAAGATCATGATACATCTTTGTAGAACTGGGATGTATTTCATACCGAGATTCATGTGCCTTGGCCATAATTCTTTCCCTCAATCCATCAACATCAGGAACACATAGCCTACATTGGTACCTCAAGTTACCATCACCACCAATCACAAAGTCAACAACCTTTTATTGACCCATATTACCTTTGATCTTCATCAAATTGGAATCCAACACTTGTTTTTCCTTTATCTCAACAACAAGAGATGATTAAGATATCGGATGCACAAATACACCATCATCGTTGGAGTTTACAAGATGAACTCTAAGACCATCCAAACGGTGAATGTCCTTCACCAATTCCCGCTTATCCTCATCCACATAGCCTAAACTCCCCATAGACAATTGGCTAAGAGCGTCAGTGACTATATTAGATTTACCCGAATGGTAATGAAGACTCATATCATAGTCTTTTAACAACTCAAAGCCACCTCCTTTGTTTAAGATTCAACACTTTTTAAGTAAACACATATTTAAGACTTCTATGATAAAAAAAAATATTGACATAAACTCTATAGAGATAATGTTGCCACATCTTTAAGGAAAAAAACACAGGTAACAACTCTAAGTCATGAGTAGGGTAGTTCTTTTTATGAACTTTCAATTGCCTAGAACCATAGGCCACCACCCTACCATGTTTCATCAACACACAACCAAGACCAATATGAGAAGCATCACAATACACTACGAAACCATCATTACCCTCGGGCAAGGTCAAAACTAGAGCCGAAGTCAATTTATCTTTCAACTTCTCAAAACAACCCTCACACACATCCGACCACAAGAACTTGACCTTTTTTAGGGTTAACTTAGTCAATAGGGAAACTATAGTAAAAAAACTCTCTACAAATCTCCTATAGTAACCATCTAGACCTAAGAAGCTCCGAATATTAGTGGAATCATAGGTCTAGGCCACTTCTTCACCACCACAACCTTTTGAGGATCTACCAAAATCCCTTTATTAGAGATAACATGACCAAGACTGTCATAGTTTTCAACTAAAACTCAAACTTAGAGAACTTGGCATACAAACAATGATCCTTTAAAGTTTGTAATATGGAACAGAGATTATCAATATGATCTGCGTCACTCTTAGAATAGACCAATATAACATTGATGAAGACAATGACAAAAAATTCCAAGAACGAATAGAAGACCCTATTCATCAAATCTATGAATGTAGCTGGGGCATTGGCCAACCCAAAGAACATGACTAGAAACTCATAATGATTATATCGGGTCCTAAAAGTAGTCTTAGGGATATCCACTTCCCTAATCTTAAGTTAATGATAACCCAACCTAAGATCAATCTCAGAGAAACACTTCACACTTTAAAGTTGATCAAACAAATCATTGATCCTAGGAAGAGGATATTTATTCTTTAAGGTCACTTTGTTCAACTGACAATAATCAATGAACATAATAAGGGAACAATCCTTCTTGCGTACAAACAATATGGGAGCACCCTAAGGAGACACACTATGACAGATGAAACCTTTATCAAAAAGGTCTTTTAATTTCTCTTTAAGCTCTTTAAGCTCCATCACAGCTATTCTATAAGGAGGAATGAAAATCTATTGAGTGTCTGAAACAAGATCAATCCCAAAATAAATTTCCCTATCAGGAGGAATACCGAGAAGATCATTAGGGAAAACCTCATGAAACTCATTAACCACGGGAATGGATTCTAGAGAAGAACCTTCTGAGTTAGAATCTTTAACTCGGACAAAATGATACAAACATACTTTGAGATCAACTTTTGGGCTTTAAGATACGAAATGAATGTCCCCTTAGGCACTAAAGAACCCCCTTCCCATACAATAACTAGCTCATTAGGGAATATAAACATGACCCTATGAGTCCAACAATCTAAGGAAGCATAACACGAAGGCAACCAATCCATCCCCAGAATAACATCAAAATTAACCATGTCCAACTCTATCAAGTCCACAAGAGTTTCTCTACCATTAACAGATACCACACACCCCTATAAACCCTTTTAAAAACCACTAAGTCTCCTACCAGGGAAGAAATAAAAAAAGGAACTAACAGAATCTTGGGACCAAAACAAAGATGCACAACCCTAAATAGGGTCACATAGCATAAGGTAGACCCTGGATCAAGAAAACAATACACATCACAGGAGAAAAGTTTCAATATACCCATGACAACGTCGGGAGATGCCTCAGAATCTTGGCGAGTGGCAAGTGCATACAAGTAATTCAGGCTAGTGCTCGATGCCAGAAATAGAAGATAAAATAGAAACAGCACCCTTCGGTGCAGGAGTAGGTGAAGTAGCAATAGGGGCCCTGTTGTCTCAATAATCCAATAAAGAGGGGTACTCTCACTGCAAGTGCCTTATTTAACCATATCTAAAATATCTATCCTACATCTTCACACGTTGGCTATGATAAGGCTAACCACAGAATCTACAAGGTACGTAGGATGGAGCCGATCGAGACCCACCAATCAGAGATTGGGTACCCGGTGCCTGGAACCTACCATTAAACTAATACTAATGATCACCCAATGACTTCAGGTAAGGAACACTAGCCGAGGATAAAGAACTCAAACTCCCCCACTTCTTTCCTAGCCACTAATTTCCACCACCTTTACTAATTTGCTCAAAGAGCCTAGATTTCTTCCCTTGCCTTTCACTAAACTCAGTTTGTTTCTTTTTCTCTTCCTCCACTTGTTATATGCACATAATAAACCTAGATATGTCCATGTTTTTTATCAACAAAGTTTCCTTTCTCTCGAGGACCAACTAACGGGATAATGTCGAGACAAACTTCAAATTTTGGCTGTCATGCTAGAAACCATCTCAGGAGCTTACTTAGACAACTGATGGAATCTTAAGGCATACTCTTGAACAGACATCCTATCTTGCTTCAAGTTCATGAACTCCTCTTTTTTCTCTTTCCTCAACTCTTGAGGAAAGAATCAATCCAAGAAAGCTTCAAAGAAATCCTCTCAGATGACAAAACTAGCATCCACACCTCTACACAACTCCCACCCTTCGTACCATTAGTACGCTACATCCTTCAATTGGTAGGAAGAAAACTCAATGGCCTCAACCTCAAAAGCATGCATGATTCAAAAATCTTCTCTACTTCATCAATAAAGACTTGAGGATACATCTCAACCATCATACCCATGAACATAGGAGGGTTCAACATCATAAATTGGCCAACTCTTGTGACCTCAAAGAAAATGGTAGCTGGTGCACTATGCTCAGATTGAGAGGCTACCAATTGAGTCAAAAGGTTGAAGGAGTGATGAAAGTCAGCATTAGAAACATCCCCTTACAGTGAAAAAATAAGAGGGTCACTCTCAAAGTTATGATTGGTGGGGACAGGTAAAACCCTACAATGATGGTCAGATGTCGCATACCTAGACCTGATCTTGACCCCAAAAGTTGGATGAGCCTCATTAATAGGTACCTAAGTCGGGTCCGAGGTGTTTTCTTGAGTATTAAATCTCCTTGGGGCATAATCTGAAAGATAAGAAAACAAAAATTAGAGAAATCTAAGACCATAGTCTCTATAGCTTGAGATTGAACCACAAGAAAAGGAAACATTCATAAATATCTCATAGCCTCTTTCTTATAAGTGTGGCATGCTTCACACCCATAAAAGAGAATCAACTTGACACGACATTGTGGACACTCAACTGACCCTAAACCAAGGCTCTGATACCAACTTGACATGCCCTAAAACTGGGTTATATCATGTGGGCATCCCGATCCCAACTTGGATCGAATATCACCTCATTAACCCATCCTAACCATCACATCAAACCATAAATATCAGATGAACTTCGACCACATATCAAAGTAGTGGAAAAAATAAGACTAATAGTTATAACTTAAGCAATATCTAAACATTACATTACTGCCAATATTTTTAACCAACATACCCAAGTCCACAGTCATCCACAGTGTCTCTACACAAATCCAAAGTCTATATAAGTATATGTCGAGATATGCCCCCGACAATAGACAAAACCAAAACCAAGACAAGTCTATGATATAAGCTAAAGACTATGAAATATATGAATTTTAGAGTATGAAAGCTCACCAATTTAATGTCAACAACATGAACCGCTCGAAAACCTGTCACTTCACAAGAAAAAAAAAAAGCTCCGGCTCCTATGTCTGTGGAGACATAGCATCCGTAGATAGTTAGCGGTTGGAGCGTTAGCATGTAACTCAAGGATAAGGATAAAATAGCATTATCATTTAAGGAAAGTCAATACATTGTATCCACCCATATTAATATACATAATCATACATGTAGATATATATAACATATTCATAATGTGTCACAAAGAAACAAGACTTAGCAACACTCTCAATGTACACATTCACATGTCATGTGGTGGAGGACTCTAACCTTCCACACTTATAGATTCAAATATTTCTTATTAGGAAAAGGACTTTAACCTCATACATTCCCATTAGACAAGGGACTTTAACCATACACGCATTTTCATTAGACAAGGGACATAAACCACACATATCTTTATTGGGCAAGGGACTAACCTTTTGCCCTTCCATTAGGAATGGGACTCTAACCTTATGCAATTTTATTAGGCAAGGGAATCTAACCTCAAGCCACTTTAGTAGACAAGGGACTCTTACCCCAAGTGAGCTCATTTGGTGTGAGACTCTAACCACACATAATTTAATTAAGCAAGGGACTTTAACCTCAAGTATTTTTATTAGGCAAGGGACTCTAACCACAAGCCACTTTAGTAGGCAAGGGACTTTAACCACAAGACGTCGCAACTATCATTAGTCGACATTGAGACTCTAACCCTTTGTCCATACCTCAATATTTATTCACTTCAACACTTAGGGACTCTAACCCATTTCACCAATTCAACACCATATATGACCATAAGGTCTTCATAGAAGCATTTGTCACTCAAAATCTTTAATTGGACAGTGCCTTGATTCAATTTATCAGTCAATTAAATTTAGGGTCATCAAGAACCTTACTAACCATTCATTCCTAATTATTAATGTCATATCATATTTTAGTTCAACATAATTGAACTTCATGTTAAGGACTTTAACCTTTTTCTAGCCATAAAACCAACAAGGTCATAATTTAACAAATTACATGGATAACCATATCATTATAGTACCATTTATCAACCATTCATACTCATTGGGCCATTACCCTAGTTCAAAACATTGTCCTCCTGTGACTAGACATTTTCACACACACCTTATGTATATGCTTTTACCAAGGCCAATTTCAATGTAGAAATCATCAATCATAGGGTTACTTAAGACCCATTTGGAAATCCATAAACAACAAGCACCCACATTTTCAAACATCCCTAATAATATGTATAAACACAAGTCTAAGCAAGAAGAAACATTATTCATCATTAGGCAATAAGACCCTTATCATTTGATTTCAAAATCACCATTTACAATCATTAATACATGTGTAAGATACATGGTTTTTGAGTTATTTAATAAGGTAGATAGTCACGTGACTTAAGCAAGATGGTTCAAGGAAGGATTCTTGGTCTTCAAGCCTCTAGAAAGTCACCCCTTAAAACTCTAGCTTCAATCTTGAAGTCTTTAAGAGGATTTTTGTGTGTGTTAATCTTACCAATGAGAAGAATTATAGGACAAAATATGTTATATATCAAGAGTATTAAGAGTTTTGGGGTAAAAAAATATCCATAAAGCCCTTGGCTTAAAAGCTTAAAAGTGGCTTCCTGGGTGGGTACAACTCACATAAGTTAATCATACCCTAGGGTACAAGTGGTACCCTACCTCGTACCTTGGGCTTGACCAAGGACCCCTTCACTGACCAATATACGAACACACACCCTTAAATTTTACCCAAGGGTACTAATGGTACCTTAAAATGTACCCATAACTGTGTCAGCTAGGCCACATACCAAGAACCATATGACTTAGCTTGGTACAACTCGTACGCTATGATACAACCATGAGAAGGAAAAATCATACCTTTTATAGTGCGTAACCCCCACCATACTGCCTAGGGTAGGAGAAGGGGTCACCATGTCATATCCAATGGGTACTTCTTATACCTTTAGTCGTACCTAGTCTAGTAGCTTCAAACTAGGAAATTTTTCTAAGGGTACAAAGCCTAGGTGTTTTAGTATGGGTAGCTTGTCTTGTATTTTAGTTTCTCAGAGGTTGTTGGTACATGATATTCATCCTTATCCAACTTGATGGTTTGCCGATAAATCTCAGACCCTATGAGGATTCTTGCTAGTATTGACGTAAGGTTTTCTTTATTTAAGAAGATTCAGGATTTCCATAGTAAGCTTCACTTCCTTTATGACCAGGTGTTGAGTGGTGAGTCTGAGAAGAACACCATAGATACCAAGGATGTTTTGAGATTTGATGGTTGATTTATGTATTGCAGATTGATGACTTGATTTGGTTGATTTACATAAGGCTCATAACTCTAGATATTTTATTCACCCAGACACAACCAAGTTGTATAAAGCTTTTGATAAAACTATTAATGGAGAGGTATGAAGAGAAATATGGAAGATTTCATAGCTCATTACCTATGTTGTCAACAGGTTGAGGTCGAGCATCAATGACTGGGTGGATTGATTCATAGATTGCCTATTCCTGAGTGCAAATGGGAGTTGATTACCATGGACTTTATTAGTGGTTTTCCTCATACTTCCCGTGGTTTTGATGGTATTTGGGTCATTGTAGATAGTTTGACTAAGTCAACATAATTCATTCCTATTTAGATATCCTTCAGTGCTGAGAGAGTAGCCCATATCTATGTTTGAAAGTTATTTTGTTTGCATGGTGTGCCTATTTCTATTATTTCCAACCATGGTTTTTTGTTCACTTCAAGATTTTAGAGATAATTTAAGAAGGAGTTGGGTACTTAGATGGATTTGAGTATAGCCTTTCATCCACAGACCGATGGTCAGTCTGAATGGACCATTCAAGTTCTTGAGGGTATGCTTCAAGCATGTGTTATGGATTTTGAAGGCCAGTGGAAAGAGAACTTAGCCTTGGCAGAGCTTGCTTATAATAACAATTATCATTTGAGTACTGAGATAGCACCTTTTAAGGCTTTGTATGGTAGGAGATATCGTTCTCAGATTAGATGGTTTGAAACACATGAGTTTAGGCCTCGTAATATTGATTTGTTTCAGGAGTCGTTGAATAGAGTCAAGGTGATTCAAGATAGGTTAAGAGCATCTCAAAGTAGGAAGAAGGATTATGCATATTGTAGGATTCATTCTTTGAGATTTTGTGACAGTGTATTCCTCTGTCTATCACCCATGATGGGTGTGATGAGGTTCGAGAAGAAGGGCAAGCTCAATCCTAGATATATTAGACCTTTTGAGATCCTTTGTGCAGTATGTTAGGTGGATTATGAGTTAGCTTTAACTCCAAATTTTGTCATTGTTCATCTATTTTTCCATGTCTCTATGTTGTGGTGATATATTCCTGATCCATCTCATGTGATTATATGGGACTCAGTCCAGTTGGATGAGCTTTTGACCTTTGTAGAGGAACCGGTGCTCATATTGGCTAGTGATGTGAGACAATTATGCACTAGAGATATTTCTATATTTAAGGTTCTATGGAGGCACTGCCCAGTGTTGGATTCCACGTGAGAGATGTAGACCCAGTATCCTCTCCTATTTGAGACTTAAGGTATATCCCAATCTTTAACTTTCGGGGATGAAAGTTCCCTTAGTAGTGGATATTATAATGATCCTTTAGGAAATTTTCCATATATATGCTTATTTTTTCTATTAGAGATTTTCAATAGCTACCCAAAGTCATTTATGACTTGCTGGAGCTGACAGTTTAGTTATCGAACCATTTATTTAGTTTTTAGAGTCGATTCCCTGTTTAAAAGTCTTCATTAGTAAAATGATCTCGTATGTAAATTATTATTGTGATAGCAGCTTTGGAATGTAAATTTTAGGCTAGGTGGACTCTCGGTTTAGGTCGCGAGACACCCGAGCTTATTTCGACCTATTGGTTGGAAGATAAAGAATTAGAATTTGGGTATGGGATCCATATTTGCTCAAAATGATCTCGAATGATAAATTTGATTTATCAATTGAGTCTTAAACATTAAATTTAGTGTGGTTACATAGTTCATTTGTGTATTTGGGATTCCAGATGAATCACGAGGCCTTAGAGGAGACTTGGAAGATTTCTAAGTCTTCAGCTATCAACTAATGCAGCTGTGATCGCCATCCTTGGTCCGAGATCGCAGTGATGCAATCGCACACAAGTTTCATGATTGTGACAAGTTTTTTAAACCACAAGATGTTGCGATTGCGTACCTGCAGGTCGCGATAGCGACTTCGGAGGACCTGGACTGGGTATAAAAGGACCCCTTAGTCTGTGATTTTGCCCATTTTCACTCATATCTTGTAAGCCAAAAATCCTAAATAGTATGTTAGCTTAAAATTGAAACTTGTGGGACCTTGGAAATCTAGATTGACATCTATTTTCATGATTATCATCCGAACTAAGGTAAGAATTTACACTTTTCTTGGTGAAATTTCTTAATTTATTGCTCAAAACCCAAAAACCTCTAGGACTTGATTTTAGCCCCAAATTAGCTTAGTTTTCACCCATTTTGAGGGTAATGATTCCTTGAGCTTGTATGAATGTTGGGTTAGTCTCAGAAATATGTTTTTCGTAAGTGGGACCCAAATAGGATTTTGAGGTAATCATTGGACCCAAAGCACAATGGTGAAATATGGGTATCACTGTTCTCGTATTAATGAGTAGAATGTGTTTTTGATAGCTTGGCATCTTGAGAAGGCTTCTCAAAAGGGAAAAATAAAGGTTTAGCAATTCGCTGAGATTTCTTTGGAGACGAGGTAGGCTAGGTTTATCCCTTGTTAGATTGAGCTATGTCATATTATATTTATGATAGCTTGTTAGATTGTGATGGGTTTTAGGAGTTGGATTAATAATAAGCAAGACTTGGGATTAGTTGGACCATTTAAGTCATTTGAAATCGTAGATCTAGATTACTTAGCTTGTTGTCGTGAACCTTAGCAAATTAGACTTCATTACTCATGGTTAGCATGAGAATGCCCTAAATTACCTAAATTAGGTAAAATGCTTTAGTTGCTCATGCTTAAGCAAGTTTTGTCTTAGCTTCTTATGCTAATGAAGGTTGTCTTAGTTTCCATTGGGCTTAGTTAAAGTGCTTGAGTAGAAACTCTACCTTAGGGATAATTGTGGCTTACTATACATCTAAGAATGGATTTAGATACCTTATCCTAGTCCAAGGTAGAAACTGACTTAGAATGTATTTAAGGGATGTAGAAGTGGGTTCTTTGACCCACCTTAAGTCAAGATTGATGATTAGTTCTCTTGAAACTGTTATACACTTAATAAATGCCTAGAGAATACCTTTTTGAGGCAAGATTGAAGGACCTTGGTACTTGTTAATTATGATGAATGGTATTGGAAGTAATGCTTAAATAATTATTCCATATGTATGATTTGTTTGTTAATCTTATGACGAGTTATTGATTATGTTATTGTGTTGGCTATTGATTGGGCTAACGAATATACCATTGAATGAGCCCTTGACTATGATATTGTCTAAGCCATAAAATATGTTATTGACTATGTTTTGAACAATCAATAGACTATGCCATGGACTAGCTATTTCTCAAGCTATTAATGCGATATCTTTTATGCTAATGATAAGCCATTGAATATACTATTGATAATTCATTGCTCATGATATTGCTTATGATTATGATCATGCTAAACAATTATGCTAGTAATCTTTTTATTGGAATTTATGCTATTAATTATGCTAGAACTCATGATATTTGATTATGTTGGCACTTATAACATTGATTATATACCGGTTTAGTTCCAAAAGATAATGTTGATATTGATGTCCGGCAAGGACGAAGGATATTATGATGATGTATTGATGCTCGACAAGACCAGAGGATATTATGATGATAAATTGATGTCTGCAAAGGCCAGAGGATATTATGATAATATATTAATGTGCATCAAGGATGATATTTTAGTAATATATTGATGCCCGACAAGGACGTAGGAGATTATGATAAATTATTAATGCTCGGTATGGTCGGAGGATATTATAAGGATATATTGATGCCCGACAAAGCCGGAGAATATTATGATGAAATATTGATGCCAGGTAAGATCGGAGGATATTATAATGATATATTGATGCTCGACAAGGCCGGAGGATATTATGATGATATATTGATGCCCGACAAGAATGAAAGATATTATGATGATATATTGATGCCGACAAGGCTGGAGGATATTGATGATATATTAATACCCAATGAGGACGAAAAATGATTATGATGATATTGATACCCGAAAAGGATGGAGGATGATATTATGGATATGCCTATGTGTATAACTATTGGTTCGAGTCTGGTTATGACTTATGTATGGAAAATACATCTATGCATATGTTTATATGTAGTTTGGGTATGATGTTGTTGTTAGAGATGTCAGGTATGGCCCGAAGGTGGTAACTATGATAATTAGTACACTTGTGATGTTTAATGATAATTGTTGGCTAATGTCATATGAGTATAAAGTGGTATAGGCGATGATTAGTGATGAATAAGGGTTAGGGGTGGATATTATTAAGTGACTAATCATGACTAATTGATAAATGAGGATTAGTTGTCAAACGGTGATTAGTTGATCAGTAATGGTTATCTAATATATGTTGATTAGTGGATATGTGGAGAATGGTCGTTAAATGATAACTAGAGGTTATATGATGACTTCTAATCAAAGGGTTTAGTTAATAAGAGATGGTTAGATCTTAAACTGGTAACTAGTGAGTATCGATGATGATTTTGTTAAATGATGGTAGTATTATGGAATATGGGTATATTGTCAAATATTGGTAAATTATGAAATGTCGTTAATGACCGATTGATGATAATTGTGATATGATGGTTAAATGACGATAAAAGTTAGCTATAATGTTGGTTGATTTCTTACCTACTGGTGGGATTTAGTAGGTGTCATCACTATTCATAAATTGGGTCATGACCAAGGGAACTATCCCACTTTTGACTTTTAAAATGGAAATTGTAGCACCTTATTAATGAATTATGAATTTTTGAAACTAAATATGACACTTTGGAATTTAAATTGAGGTTAATACCAATCCATTATTAAAGTACTCTTTTACCACTACTATATACGTCCAAGAAGATTTTGACCTTTTTTATGCCATTATACCGATCTAGTCCCAAAGTCAATCTAGGCAATAGATTTGCAAACTTAGATTTTTTTAGTTCCTGTTTGAGTTCGAGAACATCTTATATATATATATACATGTATGGTATTTGATGGAGAATATTAATAAGGATGATTATTAAAAGTCTTAGTTTGGGACCAGGCAGTGTATACAGATATTTCACGTATCCTATGGGTCCTTTTATTCTGAGCCATAGTGCCAGAGAAATATGTTCATTTTAGCGCCTACCATTGCGAGCTATTGAACTGGTGAAGGTTTATACTTTTGGTACGACATAATACTTGATTGGTTAATGGTGCTGGATTATACTTGCATTCATTGATATACATCACCTATCACCAGTATAATTATGTCGTGCAATATATATCAACCTTATAGGGGATTGTATAGGTATAAGCTATGATTGTTGTTTACTTAGTACTTCTTGAACATTTCGGGCTTATGGAGGTCTGGTTATGTTATTGTTTGTTAGGACTAGCCAGTTACTTTATTATTGATTATCATGGTTAGTTCATGGTAGGATGATTATGGATTCGAACCTGTGATTGATTCCCCATTTATGATTTTCTTTCTTTCTCATAGTAAGATATATTATGGTTAAGTTACATCATCATTAGTCACATTTAAGATAGAGGCTTAGATTATGCTAGCATTAACTCCCCTACTTGGCTATGATTGTTGAGATGTTAGGTTGGCTCCCTCAAGTTATTATTTTGAATTAGTCCTCTCTCTCTCTCTCTCTCTATATATATATATATATATGGTACCTTATTTATTCATATTGTATATGTATCTCTTGGCCTTGTATTATTACTATATATCCTCTTTTACTCTTCATTGTATATTGGCTAGTGATATACAGTATTGGACTTTAGTTCCTGAATACTATTAGAATAGGATGAGTTTATCTTTATCGCTCCCTTATCCTTATTTTGTTTAGTTTCTTTCATAGTTTTCTATAGTTTATATTCCTACTTTAGATGTTTTTTATGCTTGCATTATCTTTGAAACTTAATCAGTCAATGCCTACTGTGTATCACGTGTTTGGTACTAATACAACACTTTTGCAGCTAATAAATCATAGTACAATTTCTTTCCATTGACGTGTGAATTGTATGGAGAAGCTATTAATTAGAGATTTGATGTGATCTTCTAGCATCGGAGTATTCATACTCTTCGTTATATTGATTAGATTAATCTCTATTTTGAATTCAGAGACAACTTTGTATATGTATTATTCTGTATTTCACTTTGTACTATAATTGTATTAGAAGCTCTTGTACTAACTTTACCAGGCCTTGAGTTGCATTCTATATTATTATTTTATTTAAATTTATTACCACTATTTTCTTCATTTCCCTTGATAGTCTGTTACTAGTAGTTCCAGACTACGGGTTGGCTTACCTACTGGTTAGTCATGGTAGGTGTCATCATGACCAGAGAATTTGGGTCATGACAATTTTTTATTGAATCGAAATGATTAGGTAGTTATTGTTTGTTTTTTGTTTTTTTGTTTAATTAGGTAGGAGAAAAATAAGAGAACTTGGGGCAATTTAAAATAAACAACTGCATATGTAAGTACTACTATTAGAATAAAAATGTTGTGAAAATAGATACCCCTCCAAATTTATCCAAATTCTTTTTTGTTGTGTACTTTATTGATTTGATATATTGACCTTTATTTCTCTTTTCATGACATTGTAATAACTGATATGATAATCGTTCCTTAAGATAGGACATAAATTTAATGGCTAGTAGTTGGTAATGTAATCTGTGGCATGTTATGAGTTGCATTAGCCAGTTCTTACTTTGTGTTTACAATCTAGAATTTGCTTGGCTAGTCTTGTTGATGTTGTAGGATGGTTGGTAAGGAAAAGATCAAAGGCCATTTTTATTATAAAGTCCACTGTAAGCCTAAATGACCTACCAAATGATGAAATAATCCCTAGATCCATGTTTTTTAGCTTAATATAGAATTTGGTTATTAGCTTATTCACCTTACCAATTTTTCTTTGAACCTCTATTTTCGTCCTAATCCCTCCTTGTATAGAATCCTCAACTCAGGAAAATCTCCTGAGTTATAGATGGCTACTGTAAGGGTAGATGAAAAAATAGAGTTGGGTATGAAAAGAAAAGACTTTTCATCAAAAGAAAAATGGGTGAGGTATGTGTTGAAAAATTTAAAAAGTGTTAACATTGCAAATAAAAATAAATGAAAAAAGAAAGAAGAAAAGAAAAGTCAAGTTAGAAATAAAATCACACCTATAGTTTAAAAAGACATAAAAGAAGGGAATAGAAGAAGAGAAAAATGATCGGAGTAGAAAAAAATGGTGTAGTGACAAAGAGGGCTGAGTCACATATCCCAAATCTACCATACCCATCCCCAAGAATTATATTACAAGTCCATAAAGTCCTATAGTAATCCTAGTCTGACTGTCTAAAAATGAAAGTGTAAGAATGATACAACCCAAACCCCTTTGCGAGTGGTACCCACACTTACCATTGGTTTCCATCCTTAGTCATTGATTATTTTACTAAATCATCTTCAAAACTTGGATTGTTGGTGTTTTACTAGGAAAAGAGAGAATGTGTTTTCTTTGATTTTTATCTAGATTTCAACTTTTTTGATTGACTTTCATATTTAGAATCCGTAGTGTATGTAAAATATGATATTTAAATAAAATTTCAATTTTACCCCTTTTTCTTTGGGGTTGATTTTAGAACTATTTTTAGACCCAGAATGAAAGTTACTAATATGGATATTGTTGGACTTTTTTTATGTGTAGTTTATTTCCTTGATAAATTTGGTTTGTATTAAGGCTCTTCAAAAAGAAAAAGCTCCTTATTGAAGGGTTCAGGTTTGGATTTTGGCTTTTTGAAGAAGGTTATGGCTTAAATTTTTTTAAACCAGGCTGGGTATTTATTCATTCTTATAAAGTATGCTACGGTTTGGGGATTTTATTTTGAGATTTATATTTTGAGATCATACTTTTATCATGTTATCCGTGTGGGGGCTTATGTGATATTATTATTAAATTGAGAGATTATTATTATTGTGACGTCTATATGGGGGCTAGTATTAACCTTATTTGAGCACTATTTTCCTTTATTATTTTTATGATTACCAAGTTGGGGATGTATTGATATTATTGATCTTGTTTGAGTATTATTTTCTTTTACATTATTGTGATGCTCGAGATAGGGGTTAGAGTTGATATTTTTGATCACTTACATGACTCTTTATTCTAGTGATGCCATGTATTGGCTTATATCATGATCTATTGACATTTGAGGGTATTTGAGCTAATTTAATCCATGATTGAGTTGATTCATGACATGATATAGATTTGATTGTGATCATGCATCCTCATTTTAAATATCTATATTCATGGAAACTGGTACCACTGAGAAACACTAATTTTGAAAAAAAATAAAACCTTTTATAAAAAATTTAAACCGAGGGTGTGCCTTCTAGGTTGACCAAGATATGAGATTGTTATAGTATATGGGTTGCAAAACCTTCATGATTCCTATCCTAGAAGCTTTTTCTTAGAAGGTTTATACAAGGTAATATTGAGATATTACATTATGGCCATTGCATTGTATCACTTACATTTGTTTTATATGTTAGCACTTATCCTTTATTTATATATTTATGTGTAATTTTATATATTTATGTGTAATTGTTCTTATAGTGTTATTATTCTTGTAGTATTTTTACTATTACGACATACGGTTTAATTCACCATAGGAAATTTTTCTGTATGTATGTGAGAATGTGCTCATAGTATTCCTTACGTGTTTAGTTTCTTCTTTGCTCGATTGGACTATGATACCTACTGAGTACAAGTGGACTGTAATCAGTCCTACTTTCTGTACCTTTTCACTGTAGATCCCAGTTTTAGTGTGACCTACAAAGTCTGAGATTGTGTTATGTTGATGCTATTTTGGAGCACTTAACCTCCTCTTCGGGAATTTATTCCAAACTTCATCTTATCTATCATGTATTTACTCTATTATTCAGATATAGAGTTGTGTATTTTCTTACTTTTTATCAGTATTAGTGCTCTTTATTCGTGATACTAGATTTTGGGTTTGAGTTGTATTTATCTAAGTTTTGAATTTTTTCTATCTATCTATATGTCCTGCCTTTATTACAAAGTCTCATATTTGGGTTTAATTTATTTCATTACTACATCTTTATTTTTTTAGAGCTAGGCTTACCTACCCAAGGTTAGGATAGGATAGGTGTTATCATGACCTCAACTTTTTGCATTGTGATATTAGCCTTTCCCTATAAGACTATCATTATTCTGCTCAACTTCACATCCTCAAATTGTTTAGCCTTATTTAATCAAGAAATGAAGAACTTGTTTCGACGCAGCTACCAAACCACCACTCTCAGACACTTCAAGTAAAAAAAAGCTATTGTCTAGAGTCTGAATCTCTCCAGCCAACATTTTCTTGGTATCCCTCAAATAAGCCATGCTACCCATACTTTAAGACTTTCTGCTCAGCGTGTGGGCCATAATATTAGCCTTTCCTGAATGGTATAGAATGGTGATATCATAGTCTTTAAGCAACTCCATTCACCTATTTTGTCTCAAATTTATGTCTTTTTTCATGAATAGATATTTTAAGTCATGGTGGTCAGTGAACACTTCACAATGAACCCCATAAAAATAAACCCAAAAATCATACCATCCAACTTTAAATCATGAGTAGGATAATTCTTCTCATGCACCTACAATTGTCTTGAAACATAGGCAACAACTTTCTTTTCCTACATCAAAACAACACCTAAACCAAAATGTGAGTCATCATAACAAAAATCCTTACCCTCCACTAGAAAGAGAATAATGTGAACAGTAGTAAATAAGGTCTTGACCTTTTGAAAGCCATTTTCACATTCATACAAGCAATTAAATGGTACCTCTTTTTGAGTTAAACGAGTTAAATGAGTAGTGATGGAAAAAACCATTTCACGAACCTGCGATAATAACTAACCAACGCAAAAGAGTTGTGAACCTCAGTGACCAAAGTAGGACTAGCCTAATTATTGACCACCTTAATATTTTGCGAGTCTACCATTACCTTTTCCTTCAAAACTACAAGTCCAAAAATAGGACATAGAAGGCTACCAAAATTCACACTTGGAAAATTTTCCATAAAGTTGCTTCTCTTTAAGCAAATCCAACACAATTAGTAAAAATCATCATGCTTTTCTCTATTCCTAGAATAAACTAAGATATCATTAATAAAAATAATCAAGAATGATTCAAGTAGGGCTTAAATATCTCATTCATTAAACCCATTCAAGCAGTTGGCCATTAGTCAGCCCAAAGACATCACTAAGAACCTTAGTGCCCATACCTGGTCCATAAGATGGTATTAGTGATATCATCAAACTAATCTTTGACTAATGATATTTAGACCTCAAATCAATCTTAGAAAATATTAATAAATTCTATATATGATCAAAAAATTCATTGATGTAAGGTAAGGATACTTGTTACGGATTATAACCTTGTTCAACTGTCAGTAGTAACATACTTAGGCTCCCATCCTTCTTTTTTAAATACAAGACTAGAGCACTCTATAAGGAGGCACTCAGATAGATAAATCAAATACTAAATAATTCTTTCAACTGAGCCGTTAACTTTCTAAATTCAGTTGGTGCCATACTATGGGCGAATATAAATGTGAAAGCATCCAATTCTAGTGATGTTGGGTGTATTTATGCACTTTAGTGTTGCTATCCTAGCTTATTTAGTCTTATTTTGGGGATGATTCATGTTATTTATTTGTTGATATAAATAAGTATCGAAGTTTTTAAGTAGATAGTTACAATGTTTAAAGGTGTTTTCAGACAAGTTTAGGTTTAAAAGGATCATTTAGAGTCTATACGAGAAAACTAGTTTTACTAGCTTGAGCTGGGTATTGTTCTAGTTGTTTTCGATGATTCTAGTAGGTGATATGAGTTAATAATGGTTTTATTGTGTAATTATATGATGAAAAAGTGTTTTTAATGTGCAAGGTTCAATTGGATTAAGCCAAGAGTCAAAACTAAAGACCAATGTGGACTAGCCTAGTCTTAGCTCTTATATTTAGTATATCATTGTGGATATTGTGGTGTTTTGAGCCCTAATATTTGGTGTTTTATCATGTATAATATTTGGTGAGTTTATTATGGTGATATATTGATGAAATACAAGCTGAAACCAAAGGAAAACACCACCAAAAGGCAAGGAATGGAAGGGAAAAGCAAAAGACTTAGCTGAATTTTGAGAGGCTAATTCCAGTGAGCCTACGTGTTTGGGCCATGACACACTACTCTTTCCATGAGATATGAAAGGTGAAGCATGGTTTAGCCTATATTGTAATACCCCATAAAATCCTAAGCTTAACTCAGTCCATTAAAGCTTAAAAGAGATCCCAGAGTTAGAAATTTCAGCAAAGTGTTTATACTTAGAATTGTTTTAGCCTTCATAATTTGGCGATCTTATTTTATGACCCTTAGGACCTTAAAATGTTGATCCTTTGATTTAATCATGATCAGGTGTGTCAATAGGTCACTTCGGGTGAGTTTTGAATTTTTCGAACCTCGTTTGAATCATATTCAAGTGACCAAAATAGTGGGTTGACGCGATCTCGATGTGTCACGTCGCCCATTGCATCGACAGATATTTTTTCCAACTTCCAGTGCAAATTCCACTGAACCAATGCAAACTTGACATGGCACTTTGGTCATCGCATTGATGCCATCGACGCAGCGGGTCGGTTTGTTCTTACTTGGCATAATTTCTGCTCTTTTAATTTCATGTCCAAAGAGGTAAATAGGTCTTTTTCCCACCTTATATCATCCCCCAAATCATGATATTAAGCCTATCTAAAGGCAAAATCCCTCATTCTTTCTCAAATTTTCTCAAGAACAAACCTTAGGAAATTAAATTTTAAATTCAAGCTTCAAGAACACACCATCAATCTTCACGAATCCACTAATATCCTTCTTTCGTACCCAAGAGGGGAACTCTTTCTAATAAGAGCAATTCAAGCATTAATTAGTACTACCTCAGATCTAAAAGGAAAGGAAAGAGAAGTATAGGGAAGTGTGCCTAAAGAGACTTTCTTCTGTTCTAGGTGAGAACTCTAGGTCTAGGAGTCAAAAAGAGGTGGAACTTCTATATATACGTGAAATAGCGTATATATAAAAGCTCTACGTAGTTATGTTGTGCTTGTGTTTTCATATTTCTTTATGTATGATAATAAATGGAAAGCTCCGATTCTTTAAGTGCTAGCTTTATTGCATTCATTAATAAAAAACTACCGCTACAAACTAGAGCGACCCATATAGTTAGGCAGAAGCAAGGCGTATGTTAGGTGTTCAACCAAGGGTTTTTTTCCACCCTTGGAGCTCATTAACCTATTTTAAACTACAAGTTGATTGTTTTCATGAATTTCATATTGAATTTGAGTGTCTTCATGATTATGATATTAATTGGGTTTCTAATCCATGATTTAATTCACGTTTCATGTGAATTAATTAAATGCATGTGATAGTATGCAGATTCATGATGCCTACATCTTATTCATTACTATGTGCATAGATTGTGTTTCCCAAGTGAGATTGGTAATCATGATGCCTACATGTTATTCATTACTATGTGCATAGATGAAATTGGGTGCTACACTGCTTGCAGTCGCAGTAAATGCAATTTAGCAGACTAGCACTTGGTGTGTGGTATGTGAAATAGGGGTCACTCTACAAATATATATATTGCAAATCCTGAGTTCGTGATTTTTGTGGGTAATGTTCAAAGGCCTAACTATGGGAACACCTACAACATGAAGTAGTACACTCAACCATTAAATCAATAATGGAATAACATCGGCAGTTTCAGAAACCCTAAACTCAACTAAATCAGACGACAAATAGCAATTTGGAGGAGATGATGAAACAAATTCTAGCTACCCAATCA
This sequence comes from Capsicum pubescens, assembly GCA_030864215.1. Taxonomy (NCBI): domain Eukaryota; kingdom Viridiplantae; phylum Streptophyta; class Magnoliopsida; order Solanales; family Solanaceae; genus Capsicum; species Capsicum pubescens. Next base: position 129,262,264 of record CM061541.1, read on the forward strand.
AAATTGGCAGAAGATATGAAGAATCAGCAGACCATTACAAGGATCTTGGAGTTGCAGTTAGGTCAAATACAACAGGAACAAAATGCCAGTTCTTAAGGTTGATTTCCAAGTGATTCTGAAAACCCAAAATAAGTTATGAAAATCACTTTGAGGAGTGGTAAAGAGCTTCATGAAGAACCTCCAAAGAAAACTAAGGAGGTAGATGCTGATTTGACACGTTCAAAGAGCTGCACATTAACTTACCTCTTTTAGATGTTTTGTAGGAAATGCCCAAGAATGCTAAGTACTTGAGGGATGTGGTTGCTAACAAAGTTAAGTTACAGGATGTGGAGACGGTAGCACTCACTGAGGAGTATATCTTTGTGGTGACTCAAAAGATGCCTAAAAAACTTAAGGACCCTGGGAAGTTCACTCTCCCCATTCAGATTGGCAACATTGAGGTGTTTCGGGCACTTAGTGATTTAAGGGCAAGTATCAAATTGATTCCCCTATATTTGTTCAATACATTGGGCTTGGGAAATCTAGACCGAGCTCGGTGCTACTACACCTGGCAAACGAGACCATAGCCCATCCTGAAGGAGTAATAAAGGTTATTCTCATAAAAGGTTGGTAAATTTATTATTCCTGTTGACTTTATTGTTTTAGATTTTTAAGCATATGAAAGAGTACCAGTCATCTTGGGACGTCCATTATTAGTGATGGAAGGAGTTTTAATTGATGTGAGAGAGGGCATGCTCACAATGAGGTTGGAAAATGAATAAGTGGTTTTTAAAGTGTATAGACTACTTAACACACTATCCTATTATAAATACTTGTGCATGATTACTTTGATTGAAGGGGATAAGTGTGGGGTGGTGAAGCCTTTTCCACAAAAGACCTCTTCTGACACCCTCATTGAGGGGCCCAAGTAACAACCACCTAAGCTTGACATGATGCAGATTGATAAGCCTAAAAGGCTATAGTTGAGAAAGTTGTTGACCTTCAGAGTTCACACTCAAGAAGTTAGAAATGAATAAGAAGATGGCCTCCAAGTGGGCCGAAAAGGATGAAGGAATTTAGTTGAGCCGTAGTTGGGTCGTGCGGCGACACTAAATCAGGCGCTGCTTGGGAGGCAACCCAAGTTAAGTAGGTATGTTTTATTTTCAGTTTTTAGTTTTTTTACTTCACTAGTTTTTGTTTTTGTTTTTGTTTTTGTTAAGTCACAGATGTTGTGCCCAATTTTTCTCACGAAAAATAGGATTCGACGTGACTACTCTTTTTGAGATTGTTTAAAGGAGAATATGAAGAGTCACCACCTAACGAATTAAGGTGCGCTAGGGTACCGGTCTAGGCTATTACGGACCTATTTTGTTGTTTTGCCTTAGTTCACCATAAATTCGAGCAAGGGTTCAAATTACCTCGAAAGGAAGGTGTTAGGCACCTTTCGAGAGGTCCACAAAGGTGGTTCCCGACCGAATTCGTATTTTTCATGGGAATGCTATGTGATCAAATAAAGGTCGCTTATTATTAACTTAAATATTGACTAAGTGATAAAGTAATAAACAAATATTTAACTTAATTTTTTTAGCCATTAATTAGTTAAATGATAAAATTGATAAAACATGTAAATAAAATAAATGAGGCGAGAGAAGTGATATAAATTACAACAAACGAAACTGCTTATGTAATAAACTAACTACCCAAATAAATAAACATGTAAAGTAAATAAAAGGATAAATTAAAAAAAAAAAAGGAAAATTTTGATTTTCATTCAGATCAGAACCCCAACTTGTTTAATCCTTATCCGACCCGCTAGCCGAATTGTCAAACAAGTAACAATGTCAATTATTGTGTAATGTCTCCGGAGATCATCACTTCCTAATGACTACCCATCCCACCCCACCTAGGCTAGTTGTCAAATCTAAAGGTGTTCTAAGAAAAGGATAAAACTAACGTCTTTAGAATACCTATCGCCCCACTTATCACTCAAGAGGCATTGGGCTTTGCTAATTCGGATTGTGGTCTAGACAAATAAAGCTATGTCTTCCTAAGACTCAAAACGCATAACACATTGGACAACAGATAGCATGTAATAATCTCAAAGATGCCTCTTGGTTAATTAAAGTTGATTAGCGTGATTAAAATGCACGACAAGCAATTACTATTTTTTGTGTTTAAACCTATGAACATGATATCTAAATGAGAAGCAATTGTTATTGATGAGAAACAATTGTCGAATTATTTTAAACAATGCCATAAATTGATAAAAAACAAACATGCCAGAGTAATGTTAATACGTTGGAGACTGATACCCATTAATTAATGTGCGACATGCGAACTAGTGATAGTGTAGGAAAGTAAAAAACGTTAAAAATATGTTATCATGCTAATGTTTAATGTTGGCATGCTAAGGAATGCAATGGCATACCTAATCTACTATTAACATGCTGAAAATATTTAACGTCTAAATATGCTGGAAAATGTGTTAATGCGCAAGATTTTCACGTTAACATGCTGAAAACTACAATGACTTACTTAATCTACTATTTAACACGTTGACAATGCAGAAAATTAATATTTTAAACATGCTAGAAAATATGTTAGTGTGCAGGAATTTCACGTTAACATGCTGAAAATACAATGACTTACTTAATCCGCTATTTAACATGCTGAAAATGTTTGAATTTAACGTTTAAACATGCTGGAAAATATGTTAATGCACAGTAATTTCATGTTAACATACTCTAAATATTAACGTGCTAAAATTCGTGTTAACATGCCAAAAGATGTAATGACTTACTCAATCCTAGTTTTTAACAGTTTTAACATACTGAAGAATACATTAACATGCAAAATTTAATTGTTAACATGCTCAAAATATTAACATGCTTAAATTCAATGTTGACATGTTGAAAATGTATTAGCATTCTTAAACTCAAATTAATATGTCGGGTGTTAATTAAAACCCTAAAAGCACGATTCCTAATTTAATTAACAGATCGTAGATTAAGCATGCCTAATAATTCGTGTATTGATAAATCCTAGATTTATATGCCTAACGGATTCACGTAACACATAAAAACCTATACTATTCATAGAGCACGTGAGTCCCCGTCCCCCCTCCCCCGAGCAGTCCCCAAATTTTATTATTATAATATAATCGTTCGTACAATAAATTACAAACTGATAAATAAATAAGGCAAAAATGAAACTAAGCTACGACAGAAACAAGTTGTCTTTCCCAAACTCCCGGCGACTCTCCATACCTAAAATATCTCTTTAGTAGTACCTGTAAATACAATCAGCACGCCACAACACAAGAAGAAAACTAGATGCTAACACATAGTCTCAAACAGTAAAACACATACAGGCATAGCAAGCGAACACCGAATAATATTTCAATTGTCTCCTATTGACATGCTTTCTAATGATTTTTTACAACACAAACAATTATCTCCGAAAGAAGGAAAGTAATTGCATCGAGTGGGAACTTAACGGTCGATGATAACAAATAAGAAGAGGAAGAAGAAAACCAAGCAGTCCGAGATTCAAAAAATAAATTGCCACCGAGAGGTCGAGATTAACACGCCGAAAGTAAATGTGGAAATGATAAAGTAAAATTGCTTTTCTTTTCTTTTCTTGTTTGAGCTTTTAGTAGGAGAAAGTGGGTGTTGTCTTTTGTACCTTGTCCAAAATAAGAGAAAGGGGTTGTTTATATAGTCTAGGGGGTCAGGAACGATCAACAGTCAAGGGGTTTAAGAAGGAAGCAAACAATCATCCCTATCAGTCAATAAAGAAAATCTCATTAAAAGAAGAGTGGCTCAATCAATTATTCAACTTTACCATAAAATAAGAGTGGCTCAATCAATTATTCAACTTTACCATAAATAGGTAAGCTGAATAAATAAAGACATCTGTCAAAATTTTAAATGAGTGAAAAATCATCCCAAGACATCAGAATTGTTCATAAATAAAATGATCAGAGTTGTCATATAACAGAAATCTCCACTTACCATAAAAAATCGACAATTAACCGAATTAGAGGTTGAATCATGATTGAGCTTTTCGAAAATATTCATTTAAGCAAACCGTCAAACCATATCTAAGCATACCATAATTACAGGAGAAAGAGTCATTCTTGTACCAATTAAAGGGAGAGGATTTATAACATAACCAAAACAGACGTTCTATGATTTTCAACAAACTTACAGAATCAATCTAGCAAGTAGAATAACAAACCTCTAAAATTAGTCACGAACTTTTAAAATCTGTTAGTGAGAGTTTCACATAAATTAGGCATTTTAGTACGATAATCTACACAAGTTGACAATCACAAATCACCAAGAAATTAATCAAAAACCCAGTCATACTTCAAGAAATTTAAATTCAGAAACTTATCAAGTAAAGAAAGAGTAGAAGGAGATTAAGTGTAAAGCTAACAATAACAAAAAGAAAATAAAATAAAACAAAACACAATAACATGAAACCTGTACGGAAAAAGAATCAGACATTTTTCGTTGAGGTTTGGCCGGTACTGGCTGGCGGGTTTACCAGCGGAGCTGCCTGGAGCAGCGTTGGGTTGCATGGCAGCTATTTCGCCATCCAGCGATAGCGATTAACGTTGTAGTGTCGCCGGATCTTAGTGCGGAGATGGAGGAGGACAATGCAGCAGCAGTGGTCACCGGCTGCATATCTATTATGTCATGGCAGCAGCAACAGTAAGGTATTATTGTTGTTGTGGTGGCGGCATCGACTGGAGAACGGAGGAGGGGGCGGCGTGGGCTGAATGACTTTGCCGGAGAGGGACGGTTCAATGTTCACCATCCATGGTAGCCGACTGATCTTAGTGAGGTGGTGGTGGTCGGTTTATGTTGGTCAGAGAGGGAAGAGAAGAGAGAAGAGAGGGTGGTGGAGCGGCAGCAGCAGCCGCCCGCCGACAGCGGTAGTGCCGATTAAAGAGAGGAAGGGTGAAAGGTTTAGAGAGAGAAAAGTTTGCTATTGTTATTAGAATGAAATTAGGTTTAGGGTTTTGAATTAGGAAAGGAAAGAAGGGGTTGAAACGATCTCAACCGTTGGATCGGTTTTGATCAATGGCTGAGATTAAAATCATTTAGAAAAAGGTCAGCAATTGAATTTTAATTTGGGGTTAAAATTGAATCAATTTTGGCTAAAATCGACATTAATTGAGTATAAAATTGGCTAATAATTAAACAATAACGAAAAAACTAATGCAATTGACTGTTATTTAAATATAATAATGGAATAACTATCGTTATTAAAATAGACAACACATGTAGAATTAAGATTATGTAAAAGATTATCATTAATAAGTGTAAATAAATTAGTTATAAAATTAAAAAATAATGATAATAATAATAAGAGAAAATACCCAATTACCCCCCTAAATTATACCAAAAAAGGCTATGATGCATCTCAACTTAAAGGGGGTTTTATTACCCCTGAACTAATTAAAAGTATAATTTTGACACCCTTAGCGCCTATGTGGCACACACGCGTGCCTACGTGGACACTTAAGGGTGTTGTTCCACGTATGTGCCATGTAGGCACTAAGGGTGTCAAAATTACACTTTTAAATAGTTCCGGGGGTAATAGGACCCCCTTTAAGTTGAGGTGTGTCATAGCCTTTTTGGGTATAGTTTCGGAAGGTAATTGGGTATTATCTCTAATAATAATAATAACAACAACAACAACAAAGCTAGACAAAGTATTTGTAAATTATGGGTGTGCACATTTATGTAACATAATTTAATTGATAAAATTATGTTGAATGTCGTATTTGAGTTAATTAAATTGTAAAAAATGATACTAGAAAGTAACAAAAATAATTTGTACATTTTTTGAAGCATGAATGTGGTTTGTCGAAATTATTTGATACCAAAATAATATGCAAAAAATACCAACATTTGAAATTAATAGTTTTGCTAAAATAGCAGCCTAAAAGGAATATCGGGCGTTCAAAATTGGGTGTCAACAACAGGTTGATGAGAAGTCTGAGTACTAGGAAAACCTGATCTAAAGAGCATGGTGAAGACTAAGTTTGGGGTCCCTGGACCCTCTTAATGTTTAAAGATGCTACTAGCTAGGCCTAGAGGCCTCAGGGAGTATTTCTATCCTTACTTTTAAGTATCTTTGGGGACAAAGTAGATTGTTAAGTGTGGGGTGGGAAAATTCCCATTTTTAGGATAAATTTAAAAAATTTTGTGTTAGAAATAAGCGGGATATTCTTGTTGGTGCTATATTTGATTGGATGATGCAAGTGGGTTTGTATGAAAAGAGCATGTTGATTGTGTGAATTGCTAATTCTTTAGACTCCTAAGCTCATGATTATGACTCTTGTACTTGTTGGCTTAATGTGAATTCATGTGATTATTTGGTTAAGAGTCTATAATGATCCTACCTCAGTTGAACATATGATATGTGTGATGTAAGGTTATTGTATATTCCTTGTTGCATTTGATGATAGAACTTGCCTAGTGTATGTGCAAAGAGAAATAAAGAGTCTGGGTTTAGGAGATGATATAGGCACTTCTTTGATAGCTTTGTTTTATACCTTCTTTTTACCTACCCTTGTGCATAATCCTAGTTAACCCCCATTGAGACTTTAGATTTTTCTTTGGCAACCTCATATGTAGCCTATATCCCCTTCTTTGATTGATACTAATTTGATCCAAGCTCCTAAGCTCTTTAGTATAAAATTAATTGAGTTAAAAAGTTTGAATTCTAGTAGGAGGAAAGGTGAAATTGAAGCCCTAAAGTAATAGTTACTGGTGTGTACAATTGTGTGGTTGGTTGGGAAAAAAATTGTGCTAAAGAAATTCTCATTTGTAGTCCAGTTGTGTTACAATGAACTTGTTTTGGTCCTGGTCCTCCTTGGACATTGTTCACCTTAATAAAGGCAATTGCTTAAGTTAAGGGTGACTATCATAAGGGTGCATAACGTAAAGTGGGTGCAAAAAAGGGATAAAATCAAATGATATGTACATAGCATACTCCCACCATAGTATATGTGAATGAGCTTAACAAGATGGGGCAAAACAAAAGATGTGGGTAGACAAAAGTGATGTAAGTTGGTTGTTAGAGATTGAGCTAATTATGAAAATATGATATATTAAAGCGCTTAGGAAAGATAGTCACTATTCTTGTCCAAAATAGTTTCTATTCATCCTTTAGCCTACATTACAACCATTAAAGACCTATTTAATCTTAAGCTTCATCATTCTAATATTAGTGGAGTTCTACACTAAGGGCAAACTTATGGTTCATTATGTGTAACTTGTGAATTCCTTGTGATAGTGAGCACAATTTGATTTTCGTACCCATTGTGTTATAAATTGCATTTATATGAGCGATTATGGGTAAATATCTTATGGTGAGGGCACATGTTTGATGAATGTGGGTGATTTGTATGATGTCTTTTATTGAACAATATGCATGAGTTTGCCAACTAGATGAGTCAATTCTTGAGGCTAGGATGTTATGAGTAGTTCTCTTGAACTTTCAATTATGTACATAACATGCTTAGTATAGAAACTTGCTTTCTGGATAGTCATTATAGTGTTAGCTTGAGTGTCTTACAGGTAGTAGAAGTGCAGATTCTCCTCATCCTATGATGCTTAGAGTAATCAGTTGTTCGAGTATGAACAAGGCCTTAAGTATGGGGTGGTGATATTGGGTGTACTTATACACTTTAGTGTTGCTATCCTAGCTTATTTAGTCTTGTTTTGAGAATGATTCATGTACTTTATGTGTTGATGTTGATATAAATTAGCATAAAGTGTTTAAGTAGTGATTTACAATATTTAAAGGTGTTTACAAACAAGTTTGGATTTAAAAGGATCATTTTGAGTTTAGACAAGAAAACAAGTTTTACTAGCTTGAGCTAGGTGTTGTTCTAGTTTTTTTTTATGGATTCTAGTGGGTGATATGAGTTCCTAATTGTTTTAATGTGCAAGGATCAATTGGATTAAGCCAAGAGTCAAAACATAAGTTGAAGGCCAATGTGGACTAGCCTAGTCTTAGCTCTTGTTTTTAGTTCATCGTTATGGATATTGTGGTGTTTTGAGCCCTAATATTTGATGAGTTGATTACGGTGATATATTTATTAGATACAAGCTTGAAACTAATGGAAAACAATACCAAAAGGCAATGAATGGAAGGGGAAAGCAAAATACTTAGTTGAATTTCGAGAGGCTAATTCCAGCGAGCCTATGCTTTTGGGCCACGACGCTCCACTCTTGCCAAGAAATATGCAAGGTGCAGCATGTCTTAGCCCATATGCATCCACCAACGTGGAGTGGACCAAATTCCACACATGGAAAAAACCCACTACTATAAATAGGACTTGTTGCACTTGTTTGAGACACTTTATGACATCTTTGGGAGCTTTAGGAGGCTACAACACACGTTTTTTAGGGTTTATTATTCTTTACTTTAGATTCTTAATAGATTTGATTATGTATTCAAGTAGTTGGATCATAGTTATGTCGATTAGTGGCTAAACGCCCTCTTTCTGGGGTTAGAGCCAAGAACATGACTACTATCATTTTGAATTGATTTTGTTTGATTTTCTTATCATATTTGGTTGTATGTTTATCCTTGCTTTTACTATTTTAAGGATTCATGGCCATTAGAACATATTCATTGTCGACTTTATGATCTCGGAAAGGTGAATTTAAAGATAGAACATATTCACCATCTTTAATTTTTTTAATAACCCAGGAGTGGGTCAGAATGCTATTCGTTTGAGATTATTTTCATTGTCTCTATTTGGAGAGGCAACATTATGACTTAATGAGCTGACACCCGATTCTATAACCAACTGGAGGCAGTTGAAAGGAGCTTTTCTAGAAAGTTTCTTTCCACCTTCCAAGAGGGTACAGTTGAGGGAAGAGATCAGTAACTTCAGACAGCTCCCAATTGAAGCCTTGCATGAAACCTGGGAGAGATTCAAAAAGAAGCTGACGCAGTGTCTGAACCACAATATGACAGATATACACTTGATGAAGACTTTGTACAGGGCTCTTAACTCTGTGAAAAAACCAATTATAGATAATGCTGCTGGTGGTTCATTTGTTGATCTTACATTCCCAGAGGCTTCAGAAATGCAAGAGAGAATGACCAAACAGAGTTGGGTATGACATACCCAAGACTCTGTAGTAGCAAGCCCCACTGTTTCTGTGGGTCTGACTGTGGAACAACGCAGAAGAGACGAAGAGCATGATCAATACATGGATCACCTAAAAACGTAGATGGACCTGCTAACCAAGCATTTACTATCAGGTAAAACTGAGAAAGTGAAGGTTGTGGGATCGCAGGGAAAAGTGGAGTCTGACTCAAAAAAAAGGCAAACTATGTAAATAATCAAGGGGTTTCCGAGGCAATAGCCAAGGAAATCAAGGTTGGACTTATTATGACAAGGCTGTATATAAGAACCAGGAGCAAGGAAATTGGAGGAGCAATAATGATAGGAGCGGGTTATATGTCCCTCCTGGAAATCGTGAGGCTACTACAACAAGTTTTGGAAAGATGTACATGGAGGAAATGATAGCTAAATTGTTAAAGAGAGTAGAGGCTACCAACTCAGGGGTGACTACTATAAAGACTGATCTGTTATCTATTAGTCAGCTGGTAAACTCGCACTCCACTTCGATCAAAAAGCTGGAACAACAAATGAGCCAACTCTCCACAGCGTTGAACCAGAGGAAGAGTGGAATGTTACCTAGTGATACGGTTCAGAATCTGTGAAATGATGGCTCATGTATAGCGATTACCACTAGAAGTGGAAAGATATTACCTGGCCCTTCCGTGGGCAAAGGTAGAGTTAAAAATGTGATTGAAGTAGATGATGAACCCGAAGAAGAATGTCCAGTGGAGTCTGGGAAGTTGTATGGTTCTGATGATGCTCCAAAAAAAAAGAAAGAGAAGGAAAAGGAAGTAGTGGTGAAAACTCTCCCAAGACCACCACCTCCCTTTCCTCAAAGATTGAAGAAGAAGGTTGATGACACAAAATTTAGTAAATTCATGGCAATGTTGAAGCAGTTAACAATAAATGTGCCTTTGGTGGAGGCACTCGAGCAAATTTCAGGGTATGCTAAATTCATGAAGGACCTTGTGACTAATAAAAGAGCGGTGAGCTATGAACTAAAGGATAATCTCCATCATTGTAGTGATATTTCTACGAGGACCTTAGTGCAGAAGAAGGCAGACCCAGGAGCATTCACTATTCCTTGTACGATTGGGTCTCTGGAATTTGCTAAGGCCTTATGTTATCTAGAAGCGAGCAGTAATCTGATGCCGTTGGCTGTATATAAAAAGATGGGTTTGAGAAATCCCACACCCACCAACATGCGACTCGTGATGGCGGATAGGTCAATAAAATGACCTATTGGTATTTTGTATGATGTGTTGGTGAAGGTAGCTAGCTTTATATTTCCTGTGAATTTCATCATTCTAGATTCCGAGGTGGATTTTGAGGTGCCCATAATCTTGGGATGACCTTTCCACACAACCGGATGTATGTTGATTGATTTGTGAGCTAATGAGCTCTTATTCAGGATGAATGATGAGGTGGTGCGATTTGATGTGTTCCAATCAATGAAGAATCATAAAGAAATGAGTGTGTTCTTAATTGTTGATATGTATTATGAGGATGAGCAGGAGGTGTTAATAGAGGAGAAACTTGTTGTCGAGCCTTTAGCCGCAATTCTGATGAATTTTGATCATGAAGGCATTGAGGAGTATGAAGATATTGTTTGTGCTTTGTTAGGAATGGGTTCATACTCTTATGCTACTAAGAATCTAGATCTTGATCTTTCTAATCGACCAATACCACCGGCTAAGCCATCCATTGAAGAGCCACCGGTGTTGGAATTGAAAGAACTACCTGGGCATTTAAGGTACGTGTTTTTAGGAAATGGAAACATACTACCCATTATTATTGTAGCTAATTTGGATGAGCAGCAGGTAGAAGCACTTATTTCAGAACTTTAGAGGTATAAGAGAGCAATAGGATAGACTATCGCAGATATTATTGGCATTCCCCCTGGCATCTGCACGCATAAAATACAACTTGAGGAAGATTATACTCTAACCATCGAGCATCAGTGTTGTCTTAACCCACCAATGCAAGAGGTGGTTAAGAAGTAAATTATTAAATGGTTGGATGCAGGAGTGGTTTACCCTATTTTTGATAGTAAATGGGTGAGCCCAGTTCAATGCGTGCTCAAAAAAGGGGCATAACTATTGTTGCAGATGAAAGGAATAAGTTGATTCCACTCAGGCCTGTGACTAGGTGGAGATTTTGCATGGACTACCACAAACTAAACTCATGGACTTTGAAAGACCACTTCCCGATGCCCTTTATGGATCAAATGCTTGATCGATTGGCCAGAAGGGGATGGTATTGCTTCTTGGATGGTTATTCTGGATATAAATAGATCTGTATTGCCCCTAAAAATTAGGAGAAGACAACGTTCACATGTCCATATGACACCTTTGCATTTAAGAGGATGTCATTTGGGCTATGTAATGCACCCGCTACTTTCCAATGGTGCATGATATCTATTTTCTCAGATATGGTGGAGAACACCTTAGAGGTGTTCGTGGATGATTTCTTTATGGTGGGAGATTCATTTGATCTGTGTTTGGCAAACCTGAGTATGGCCTTGCAACGATGTGTTGAATTTAATTTGGTGCTTAATTGGGAGAAATGTCACTTTATGGTAAAGAGGGCATCGTTCTCCTGCACAAAATTTCAGCAAAAGGGATAGAGGTTGATCGAGCCAAGGTTGAAGTTATTGAGAAACTAACACCTCGCATTTCAGTGAAGGGAGTGCGTAGTTTTATTAGACATGCTGCCTTTTACCAGAAATTTATAAAAGACTACTCGAAGGTTGCAAATCCACTTTGCAAACTTTTGGAGAAACAAGTGAAGTTCTCCTTTGATGATGATTGCTTGAAGGCATTTGAATGCCTTAAAAATAAGCTGGTCGAGGCCCCTATCATTGTTGCACCAGACTGGTCAAAACCATTTGAGATCATGTGTGATGCAGACGGTGTTGCCCTTGGAGCTGTATTGGGACAAAAGAAGGACAAACTGTTTCATCCAATATATTATGCCAGCAAAGCACTGAATGGAGCACAAAAGAACTACACCATCACTGAACAGGAACTCCTGGCTATAGTGTATGCTTTTGAGAAATTCAGGGCTTACCTGCTTGGGACCAAGGTGGTGGTCCACACTGACCATTCAGCCTTGATGTATTTGATGGCTAAGAAGGATACAAAACCAAGGCTGATTAGATGGGTGTTGTTGCTACAAGAATTTGACTTTAAAGTCAAAGATATAAAGGGTTGTGAAAACCAAGTTGCGGATCATTTGTCTAGAATGGAAGGTGAGCAGGTAGTTAGTGATGAAATGGAGATAAATGATGCATTTCCTGATGAGGAGATCTTCCCTAGAATCAATGACTTATTCGACAAAATTCTAGGTGTATGTTATTTCTCTAAGATAAACCTCAAATCCGGCTATCATCAGTTTAGAGTTAGAGAATCTGACATCCCAAAGACAACCTCCAAGACTCAGTAAGGTCACTTTGAATTGCTAACTATATCGTTTGGACTAATACATGCTCCTGGAGATTTTATAGACTTGATGAACATGGTTTTCAAGTAGTACTTGGACATGTTCGTTATAGTTTTCATAGATGACTTCCTCGTAAATTCCCGTAGTGAAAGAGAACAAGCAGACCATTTGAGGATTGTATTGTAGAACCTTTAGGATCACCAGTTATTTTATAAGTTCAGTAAGTGTAAATCTAGTTGAGATCAGTAGACTTCCTTGGCCACATTATTTTCGATGATGGTATTCGAGTTAATCCTCAACAGACTAAAGCGGTAAGAAACTATCCTAGACCCATCTGTCCATCATATATCAGGAGTTTCTTGGGTTAAAATAGATATTAAAAATAGTTTGTTGAAGTATTTTCTTGTATTTCTTCACTAATATTTAGATTAACCCAAAAGAAAGTCAAATTTCCATGGTCATATTCCTACGATAAGAGTTTTTGGAAGTTGAAGACCTAACTCACTTCCGCTCCAGACTTGAATTTATGAGATGGAATAGATAGGGTTGTAGTATATTGTGATGCTCCTATAGTTGGTCTTGGTTGTGTGTTAATGTAGTGAGGTAAGGTCATAGCCTATGCCTCTAGACAGCTTAAACACCATGATAATAATTACCCAACCTATGACCTCGAGTTGGTAGCAGTTGTCTTTACGTTAATGATTTTGAGGCATTACCTTTATGGAATTCATGTTGATATATTTACCGATCATAAGAGTCTACAGTATGTATTCACGCCGAAAGACCTAAATCTTCATCGAAGAAGGAGGCTTGAATTACGTAAAGGCAATGATATTAATGTGTTGTATCACCCAGGTAAGGCCAATGTAGTGGTTGATGAACTTAATAGATTATCTATGGAAAGTATTGTGCATCTTGAGGATGATAAGAATGAGTTAGTCCATGAGGTTCATCAGCTTTCTAGGTTACGTGTTTTATTATTTGATTCAGCTGAAGGTAGTATATCGATTCAGAATAGTTTGAAATCTTCATTGGTTGCCAAAATTAAAGAAATGCAAGACCGAGATCCTATTTTGGTCAAGTTGAAGGGGGAAGTTAGAGATCAAAAGGTAGAGGTTTTCTCCCAAGGGGGGAGTATTCTGCATCATTGTCAAGGTAGGTTATTATATGTTCCATGTGTTGATGGTTTTAGAGCATCGTTGTCAAGGCATGTTATATATTCCATGTGTTCATGGTTTGAGAAAGCGAATATTAGCTAAAGCGCATGGTGCACAATATTCTATTCACCCAGGAGCCACTAAGATGTATCATGATTTACGGTAAATCTATTGGTGGAGTGGCATAATAAAAGGTATTGCAAAATTTGTGGCTATATGTTCAAACTATCAGCAGGTTAAGGTTGAGCACCAAAGGCCTAGTGGTGCGCTTCAAGAGTTTATCATACCCACTTGGAAGTGGGAGGTTGTGAACATGGATTTTGTGACAGGATTGCCTCATACACATCATCAGCATGATTCGATATGGGTCATTATTGATTGAATGACCAAGTTAGCCCCTTTCTTGCTTGTTCATACTTCATATTCAGTTGAGGATTATGCTAGACTCTATCTCAGGGAGTTGGTAAGGTTGCATGGGGTTCCTTTGAACATTATCTCAGATAGAGGCACTCAGTTTACCTCCCACTTTTGGAAGGCTTTTTTCAGAGGGGTCTTGGTACCCAAGTTCATCTCAGTTCAGCTTTTCATCCCCAGACAGATAATTAGGCAAAGCAGACTATTCAGACTTTAGAGGACATATTAATGGCTTGTGTTATCGACTTTAAGGGTAGTTGGGATGACCATTTACCTTTGATTGAGTTTTCCTACAACAACAACTATCATGATATCATTCAGACGGCTCTATTTGAGGCTCTCTATGGAAGGAGATATAGATCTACTATTAGTTGGTTTAAAGTAGGTGAGGCTTCTTTATTGGTCCAAATTCATTATTTGAGTCAATGGAGAAAGTTTAGTCAATCCACAAAAAACTGAAATAACCCAGAGTCATCAGAAATCTTATGCAGATGTAAAGAGAAGAGATCTTGAGTTTAATATTGGTGTCTTAGTTTATTTCAATATATCGCCCATGAAAGGGTTGAAGAGATTTGGCAAGAAGGGGAAACTCATTCCCTGCTATGTTGGCCCATATAGAATTTTGAGCCGTTTTGGGAATATAACTTATAAGTTAGAGTTACCTGTAGAATTGGCATCAGTGGATCCAGTGATTTATGTTTCTTTGCTAAAGAAATGCATTGGTGACTCAACTTTTCTTTTTCCTTTAGAGAGTGTAGATGTGAAAGACACTCTCTCATACGAAGAATCCCTATTTGAGATCCTTGATCATCAGATTCTTAGGTTGAGGAATAAAGAAGTTTCCTTGGTTAACATTTTATGGCAAAATCGGTCCATTGAGAGAGCTACTTGGGAAGCAGAGGTAGATAAACGAGCCATGTATCCCCATTTTTTCTCCACAAATTCAAATCCATCATGAGGTAATGGTTCTCTCTTAAGTGATTCTCTCATTTTCTAACTTAGCTTTATAACCATCCTCATATCGTAGCATGCATTCATAAATTTAGTTCAGTCAATGTATCATGTTTCAAACTCAGTTATTTAATCATGATTCAGCTTATAAGTATTTTGTATATGATCTTAATTTTCTTAGTATCCTAGCTTAAAAAGATTCATTCGAGGATGAATGATCCCGAAGGGGAGTCATTGTAATACCCATAAGATGTTAGGCTCATTTCCGGTATCTCGTTTTATTCTTAAGGGGTCCAAGGCATAAATTTTACACTAAGTATAAGGGACTTTACCATTTTTTAAACCCTAAGAGTTCAAGGATTTTATTTTTTGCCTTACCGATTACGAAACGTCGATTTATGAGTTGAAATATATTTATTTGAGAGGGTTTTGGAATTTTTGAAAGAGGTTTGGGGTGATTTTGGACCTTGGAGGTAGTAAGCCTTCGCGATATAGGCGTTTCATGGAGGTTAGCCTCCACGATAACCTCCGTGACACAGAGGTTAGACTCCGTGATAACCTTCATGACACGGAGGCTGTATTTTCCTGATTTCTAAATTAAAAATCCATGGAGCACTTTGGTCTTTCACCCAAACCATAAATTTCCAACTGATGAATTAAAATCCCAAGAGGGGCATCAATTGACCATTACCGATTAATTTTCATACGTAAAAACTCTTCCCCTTTCCTAAGAAGAAAAATTCAAGTTTCTTCTCAAGGATTGAAGCATACAAGGTTCCAATAACAAGGTTCTTCTTGAAGAATTCAAGTAATTAAGGTATTCAAGGTATTCACCAAAGGGTTCCTTCCACCCATTGAGTCCAAAAATTCCTTTCTTTTCAAGTATGAATTTACCCTCTTTTATGAGAAAAATCAATGTTATTTATGAAATTTATCCATGTTTCCTTAGTAGTTTTATATTCATGCCATGCTAATAAGGTTTCCCATGTGAATTATTCTCTTATATGATTTGAGTTCCAATCACCCATGTCACGATCAGTTAATACCATGTCAAATTATTATGTTATGAATTAAACTATGTGAGCATGTTGTCCTCCTAAGTTTAACTCTTCCTCGTGTTCAAATTCATGTAATTCATCGGTTTAGGGAAATGTATTGTATTTTGGATCTTTGAATCATAACTTCCTACCCGTGTTTTAAATAATGTTATCGTGTTTAAATTGTCATTCATTGCTGGTGGGTTATGATCACCCGATACCTATGTGTTTACTCATGTTTCATATTTTCAAGTAATTAGTTAGTCAAATCATGATTTCATTATCATACTCAGTTTGTTATGACCATGTTGAGTACTATTAGTTATGATATCCAGTTGACCTTATTCAGAACTAGTATCAGTTTAGTTGGGAGTAGGATTTAGCACAGAGTAAACCCAGGTATTGGGGCTACCTGCCAGTAGAGGGTGTAACCTTTAATAAAAATCACTAAGGTATAGAACTACGTGGCCAGCGTAGGTTTTGAGAGGTCTTTCTACTAGTTGAGGGTTGACATTCTCTTAGGGGAACCTACCAGTAGTGGGTGACTCCCTAGTCCTTCGGGATACCATTTATTGGATCCACACAGCCAGTGTTAGTACCCGTGGCAAGGTACTGACACCTTTCCAACTAGGGTTGCAGGTTGGACCCGGATTAGCTTGTATTGGGGCATGTCAATTACAAGATAACTCCCATAATTTCAATCAGTACTTAGTCTATATCAGTTCAGGTATGCTTGACTAAGTATTCAGATTACCAGTTATTCAGTCACTCAGTTTTACAGATTATTTCAGTACATGCTTTACTTGGTCTTGTATTCTCATTTTGTTACATGTTCATGCATCCTTGTTTAGTGTCCATATGTATTTCAGTTAATCCTTACCTCATGTACCAGTACATTCGAAGTACTGACCGCATACTCTTTTTTTTGCTATATTTATTTTGCAATATAAGTTCTGATGCTCAGTTCCCCGATCGCCCTTAGCCAGTTTAAACCCATTCAATAGTATTAGTAGTGAGTCCTCATCCATCAATGAAAAGTTATGTTTAGTTACTTTCAGTATTTATTTCATTTTAATCTCTCGGAGTTAGTTGGGGGTTTGTCCCATCAATCCACATGTCTTAGAGGCTTTTAGATTAGATGCTTCAGATATTCAGATGTTTAAATATTCAAATTTATTTTCAGTATCTTTTATCAGTAATTCAGACATGTTGATATTTGTTTCATTATCCCACCGTGACAGTAATTATATCATTTCATCTTCCGCTCATGATACCTAATTATTATTTTATTCAGTGCTCATAGTAGGTACTAGATCATTGGTTAGCTTAGGGTCACTTATGGCTTTAAGCACCGTATTGCAACTAGGGGGTAGCCTTAGGTGGTGACAGCAGCCCTCCCAAATGAGCTGATAGACATAGGTGCATACTAGAGATAGGGGATATGGAAGCTAGTATGAATGGAACAAAATCCTCATTCTCACCATACTGTCATCCTAAGCATCACTATCATATTCATCATCATCATAACCATCGTCATCATAATCAACCTCCGACCTTTCTCGGTAATATATATGTGTATGTGTGTGTGTTTGTCTCTCTATGTGTGTATATATCTAGAGAGATGCCACACATAGGTCTAGCCAGACTCAAACCGGTAGATGTACATATAGGCATATCAATATAATCATCCTTCGGCCATGTCGGGTATTAATATCATCATGTCAACATCCTCGGGCTTTGTCGGGTATAAATATCATCATCATAATATCCTCCAACCTTTTCAGGTATTAATATCATCATCATAATATTCTCCGGCCTTTTCGGGTATATATAAGCATATAATCCGAACCATCAATGCATGTATATAATAGGTGCACAGACTCAAGCTGTGGCTAAAAGAGTGTAAATCCACTAGTCAATTGTCCGAAGTGAACTTCCAGACTAAATCATTATAAAAGTAGAGAAAATGTCAGAATATCTCACGATTGGAGTAAATTATAGTGTCAAATCATGGACTAGAATTGGTCTTATTCAATTCTTTAAAACATCATTATTAGCATTTTTTGGGTACATAAATTAACCATTTAGTTAAGCAGTTATCATTGTCAAAAATTTTGTTTGTAAGATGAAAAATGGGTTTTAATATCTTGTTTAGGAAGAATAGTCATAAGATCATAGTTTGACAAAATCATATCATTTACAGATAATATGATCATGAATGTAGCAAATCTATGCATATTATCACCAGTATCCAAATTAATGAAACCATAAGCATCATACAATATCTTCCTCCGTCCCATACTGGAGAGATCTGCATATAAATATATACATATTTTCATAAACTACAACCATATCCCTTAAAAGTATAAACACTTCCCAGATACCCAACCAGTATCATAACACGGCTTTTGACCCAATAATGTGTCCAGAATAATCATAACATCATAATCACGGCCTTAAGCCCACATACCTATCTAGTTCTCATATCAATAATCATGTGTATATAAATAATCTCATAACTATATGACATAACATGTTCATGGGGCATAACATCTCTATAAGTTATGAAGCATATCTATTATCATCTCACATATAGGAGGCATCTCACTTCTAGGAGGCATAATGCATCAATAAGCATATCTCATAACTACAAGACATATCATATCTATGAGGCATCTCATATATTTAGGTCATGTATCATGACTATGAGGAATATAATATTTATAGGCCAATTATCACATCTAAGAAGAATGACATCTCTAAAGGCCCAATATCACATCTAAGCATCTCTAATGGCCCAATATCATGTCCAAAAGGAAATAACATCTCTAATAGCCCAATATCATTTCTATAAGCAATGTCATAGCCACAAGCATTAGTCATTATTTAGGGGAAATACCATCACTATTTATCAAAACACCAAGTAACCTTACACTAAGGTTTACTAGTCTCAACTATGCCTAACATCCATAAATAACTCCACAAAGGCTAACACAATCTTGGCCTAAGGTGGACCTGACGATCCCACTACTAATTCTCAATTTCTACATTCAAAAAACTTATACCCAAACTAGGATAAGGTATCAACTCAACTTCTAGATGTCAAGTAAGGCACAACCAATCCTAAGATAGGAACTTCATCTAGAAACATGGGCATTTATGTCAATTCTATCCAAATTATGGTTTCAAGATCTCTAGACTAGCCCAACTAACGTTAATCATACTAACCATGATTGCAACACATAAACCACATCCCAAACCTAGTATTATATCATATACAAGCTACAAGTTAGTGCCATCCAGGGAGAAGGTAATAAGATCCAAAAAGGGTATTAAGTATTTCAACTTATGAGTTGAAACCCTCATCTAACCCTTAACTTCAATATTCAATACTAAGTCATTCTACCCATAATCAATCTTAACATTCACATTTACATTGAATATATAACACGCATCATCTTACGAAGAAGAGTGGACAAAAGCCTACCTCAAAGCTAAACCACAAATCCTTACATCATTCATCAACGTCCATCTTTACTTCAAAATCCCAAAATGCCATCACACTATTAAAATCATAACTCATCAATACAAGAATAACGATACACATATTGGACCATTGTGCTTTGGGTCCAAAAACAACATCAAAAATTACAAATGGGTCCCACTTATAGAAATCGCATTTCTGAGGTCAACCCAAAGTTCATACATGAACAAGGAATCATAACCCTCAAGAAATGAGTGAAAACCAAGCAAAGTTTGGGCTAAAATCATGCCCTGAGCTATATTGCGCTTTTGGGTCAAAACTAAAAAAATTCACAAAGAATTTGATGGAATCTTACCATAAATCTGATGATAATAATGATAATAGATGTTTAGCAAGCTCTTAAGTCACCCACAAGACTCAATTTTTAGTTACCACACTCATTTAGGGTCTTTGGCTCTAAAGAATGAGTTCGAAATAGCCAAAATTGCGACATTGTGGTCCATTTATAGCCCCTTTAGGCACAGAGGTATCACTATCGTAGTCCTAGGGACTGCGATTGCACTATTGCGACCACAATAGGTCTTTGTGTGATCGCACATGCACCAACACCAGCAAAGTCAAAACCTATTTTTGACCCTCGGAACTCATTCGGACTCTGATTTTTGCAAATGAACTATATAACTGAACTAAATTTGATGTTTTGGACCCGCTGATGAAGTCAAATTTTCCATCTGAGGTCTTCTAGACCAAATATGGGCCCCACACTCATATTATCAATTTTCAACTTTTTGACCAATAGGTCGATATGAGCTCGGGTGCATTGGGACCCGAACCAAAGGTCTACCTATCCTAAAATCAATATCCTGGAGCTGCTGGCGCAATCAGAATTTGCATCCGGGATATTTTTACGAAAGTTTTTACTCGGCATTGATTTGGAACTAGCAAAGACTTTCAAATAGGGAATTGGCTCTAAAAAACAAACAAACAGCCTGGTAACCAAACTGTCAGTCCCAGCAAGTCATAAATGACTTGGTTCAGCTATGGAGAAGCTCTAATAGTGAAAATAAATGGAATTATGAAAAATAATCAAAAAGGTCATTCAATATCCACTAGTAAAAGGACATTCACCCTCGAAAGTCAATGGATAGAAAGAATCTCAAAAGCATAAAAAGATGAGGTACGGGGCCCACATGTTCTGAGCATAACTTCCCCGATAACCTCCATGAAGAGATAACACTTTAAAGGGATTTTGCCACAGGTATCCCTTTTAAAACCAGCACCCTCACTTCATTTCCTAATAGTCAAAACTTAATTTCAACCACTAACTGACCTCCAACTGAACTGAAAAGGGTAATGCATAAAAATCTGAACCACAACATACTGATACAATCTCTATACTCACCCAAATCTACAAGGGCTCATCCAGGCATACCACTGACTCCAAATCCAAATCTAATCTTCATTTACCATTTTACACCTACTATCCACTCCAAACAAGGAGGAAAATTACCCGAGTCCTACCCGTGAAATCTCATCACAGAGAACTCAAAGAATTAAAATTGATCCATTGAAAGTTCATTTAGGTAACATGATAATAAGCTCATAAGGCGCTACCTGGGCACATAAATGGAGATAATCAAGAAATGGAATCTACGCCAAAGAAGCAACTAGTCTAGATGGTAATCAAACTGAAATCCAGAAGATCAAGGCATAACTACTCATAACTAAACAATCCGTCCTAGGATGTCCCATACCACGAGAATGAAACCATATTGGATCCATCTCAAGTATATTACTCCCAATGAGTATAACATCCAAAATTATCAAAGAAAATTAGAAACTCGAAGTCAAAGATAAAAGAACCAATACCGGTCCATGGGCTATCATCTGAACACTTATCATTGATAATCTATCCAAAGTTGAGAAGATCGAATAGGCAATCACAGAGTAGGCTCAACTAGCCTATAAATGACATTCGAACTAAGGTGAATCTAAAAATAAAGGTTGCACTCAGCTCCATAACTCTAAGCTAAAATCTCATCACTAAGGTTGAACCTATTGATCTCAACTTCCCAAACTGTACTCGAAGATGGATAGACATCCATACTCCAAATATATCTTTACTTCCAAGGCGCCAAGTCAAAACTAAGCCAATAAGTCTATATCAATGCCAACCACACAAATCAACTTTACTATCCAAATCTAACATATTCGAGCTAAATTATACCGAGCCAAAATCAAAACTTAGCTAAAGAACAAAATCTCAACACGGATAAACCATCGACTGAAAACATAACAACCAACTCCATATCAGCTAGTGGGAACAAATTATAGCAATAGAACAGAAATCATGCCAAAGAATAAATCACTAGTTAAAAATGCAAATAACCTATTTCATAACCACTGGAGCAAATGAACTATCAATATAAACTCAGAAACTCCCCAAGGCTACAAACCTAACTAGGAAAGGAAAAAACTCTAGCACCTCAGAGAAATCCATCTTAAGATGAAACTAACCAATCAAACACTCCATCTTGAAAAAGAATAGCCTCAGGCACATATCATCAAGGAGAAACACTCCACCAAGGTTCATTAGGTCGAATAAGCTCTGAATAGGGATTTCCTGAATCCATCCAAGAAGGACAATCATTAGTCGATCTAGCCAAGAATCACATTATCAAAGAAGAAATACGCCAATCTCGAAACCAAGGTCAAGTTAAGACCACCACCAGAAAATTAACAACTCAAGATAGAGAATTTCTAATTAACCAACTAAAAAAGCGATCGCAGGAAAGGCCACCTTCCTCTAACTCTTCAACTCTTCTAGACAAAACCATATCGCAGCATGAAAGAAGCTTCGATTCTCCACACTAATAATAAGGGCAAACCACTATGAGGGAACGAACCCAACAAGTCTAAGAGGTAAATCCAGGATATCTTAAGCTCAATCTTGAAACCACTATTGGGCGATTAAATAGCCACAAAGGAAGAATGGACCCAAAACTGGTTAAGATTAAAAATAGGTTATACCGAAAAGGATAACCAGTACAAAAACCTTTGCAACCTAGGATGCTAGTCTAAGAATCTCAACTCAAGGATGACCAATATAACTAAACTTCTAACTCTAGAACCCTACAAAACCACAGAAGGTAAACTTACCTTCAATGTCACAATACATTCTTAAATCAATTTAACACAAATAAGCATGAGGGAAAATAATCAACCTCACCTCGCTATGGGAAAAAAATTATTAAATTAGGTTATATTGACTCAAGCCACCAAATAAGATCACAGAGAATGAAATCCTAACAAGATAACATAAGTCTAAACAGCTACCCAGTGAGGATCAATTACATCGAGTAATAATATCAATAATATCATTAACCTCAAGCAGTGGTAGCAATAGTAACAACAATAACAACATCAATATAATTAATAGGCGGTACCAAACTGAATCATTAATATCATGTACCACTCAAGGTCTACATAAGGCCAATGTACCAAGAAAAATGGGACTCAAACTCAAATGCTACACCCATAGGGAGAAAATATCAATACAGATCTACTCCATCCACTACTAAAAGAAATAAACCATATAGTAGTCATATAATCACGAATTCAATAACAAGGCACACAATAACCAATATGAACTCATCAAGGCATATAATCATTAATAGGTATGAAAATCCCAATACACATATGAAAAGGCAAAAATGGGTAATTAAATCACATCTATCATGGTGAAATTTGCAATCACATGCCTGACGGGTATATAGAGAATAAATTAGAATGGGTCTAGACTCGAACCAATTGACTAAGTCATCAACTGAGGTGCCAAGCACACTATCTCTAATTGAAATGCCACAATATCATGAGGTTGATCTGAATGGGGTGAATGACTAGAAATCCTATGCTGGAGACACTCTCTAGTCTAGTAACTGTTCTTTCTATAGTAGTAACAAACTTCTGAGGGACTAACCCTGGCGAGCAACATGATCTAAGACCAAATGTCTGGCTAACTGACACTAAGAGTAAACTGTAGTAGAATATATATTTTTCCCATAATCATAGCCTATCTCAGAAACTCTAGGTTGGCAGGGAATACAAGCTAACTCTGTCTGATCAGTAACTTACATCTGGGGCACTCTCTGGACTCAAGTTTCATCTCATCATAATAAAAACAAGCTCTCGAATGAAATACCAATAGCATAATCTTAATGGCATGGCCTCTCGCTGCCACCTCCTTAAGTCTCAAACATGCTCTCTATGGCCCTCGCATAATCCACAACTTGAGAGAAAAAGACCCAACTACAATCAAGATCTTCGATGCCAATTTAATTGACAATGCTCTTCCTCTACACATCCATGCACCAATGTCCTGCTTGGAAGGATATAATATAAGAGTAAGTCTGGCCCGCTCAAGATACTCAATCTCGTAGTCTAAAACTATCAAAGAACCCTAATGAGAACACTAATAGACCCAACTCAGGTCTAAAAACTGCTTTATGAATCAAATGTCACCCATAACTTGAGGGATCTATAATAGACTTAAGATCCATAATGTTGAACCTTAAAGGGCTAAAGTAATCATGCGTTCTACCAGAGCCTAAGCTAGCCCCAAATCTTTTTGGATGAAGTTGAAGAACTTCGATATCCATCTTTGACTCTCTAGTCTGACACTACATTGAAACTCTAGAAAAACACGTATCAAAGTATCATCTGCATCTATCGACAACATCGCCCATCTTCTATCTTTTATTAGGGATATAATATAGTAAAATAATATGTTTAAGGTTCATAGCAATGTAGACAAATAATACGTCAAGAAGTGAATTTCCTAAATTGTCCGTGTAGCCTCCCGAAGATAGGTTACGAATGTCTCCACACTGATCTACAGGACTCTACTAAACACTTAGCTCTTGTACGAACACTGGTGAAACCTTGGCACAGATACTAATTTGACATGACCAAATTTTATAGGTCATAATAGCACCTACCATAACCCACCAGTAGGTAAGCATCCCCGTAATCCGAAATGACTAGTAACCGACTATCCAAATATATATAGAAGAGAATGTAGAATAGGTGAAATACGAGAATTAAATATATAATAAATTCCCAAAACCTGGTAGTATCGATACAAGAGCTTCTAATAATATAATAAGAGTAGAAAAGTGAAATAGATGAAATAAATTACACTGATACAACTTATCTCCAAACATAACATAAAGACAAATCTAGGACATAAAAAGGTGGTAAGTAATACTCTTTACTCAGGAGCTCACTCTAAGTCTCCAAACCATGGTTGCTCCACACGATGCACACATCAGCAGCGATAACCCATACTATGATCTGCATGCTACAAAAGTGTGATATGATTACCAAACAAATGGTACTCGATAGGAAACTGCCAACTTAGCCCCAAAGATAAACCAGAGATACATAACTTATAAATGGAATGGAAACTATACCCAATGTTAAGCAACCTCATAAATAGCCAATGAGATAGTAAGGATAACCTATCCTATTCATGTCCAAGAATATCAAGGACACTATATCGTATATCTATGGACAATATATGAATTATAACGCCCCAAAATCTTATCCTGGAATGTCATACGGTGCTTAAGGCTACAAGTAGCTAACCCTTTGAGCCTGCTACTACTTCTAACACTTGCCTTAGAATAAATATGTTCATCAACAACACTATATCATATTAAATCTAAACTAAAATAATGATCTCAATGTCAAGTACTGAAAACAATCTGGAAGACTTCAACTGCTAGTCTTGTCCGACAAGCCTCTACTTACTAATGAACTAGAGAGTCATTGGGAAAAAACCCCAACCGAATCGACTGATCTGAAAGCAATAACAACTGATAAAAATCTAAAAATTTGAGAAATAGGTCCTCGAACCATGAGGACTCACCAACTGAGAAAATGTAGACAAGGCACTCGGAGAGCACTGAAGCTGCTGAGACTGAACACCTGAACCTACATTATGAGATAATGTAACACACAGACGTATATGTGGATCAGTACTTTGAGGATGTACTTGAGCATGTAGGGATGCATAAAATATGTAAAACAACATCACCATAGTTTATAAAATCATGCATGCTAATGTAAATGGCTCACATAGCTTGAATAACACAAAATTTGAAGATATGAAACAATGAATAGTAAAACATATAATCTAAATCTTATGAGCCATTACAATTAGTTCTAAAGTCTGTATTCTTTTCTTGTTCTCAAATCATGTAAGCTAGGTGAAATCTGAAACTCATTTTGCAATGTAAATATTTTATCTAAGTAAACCATTTGAAGAGTGGGGAACTTCTATTTGGGAGGTTCTTCTAACCGACATACACCATGTAAGCATCCATGGAGTCCCACATCTAGCCCCCGTTAGGTAGGTCTGTTCTACCCTTTCCATCGGAATAGAAAAATCTAATCTGTGCGATCACAATTTGAGTCATTCACATAGAAGTAGGAATAAATATCTGTACCTATGGTGGAACGTAGTTCTGTGGAAGATAGGGCACGCTAATCCCATACTTCCTGCTCAGTGCTAAATACTACTCCCGATTGTATGCTCAAAATCTTTAAGAAAATCCACTTTAAAAGTAATATAATGGTTTATAATGGAAACCAACTATAAATCTAAAATCTGAATCTGTAAAGTTGATTTCAATTCCATAGTGACCAAATGGTCAAATCTTTTCTCAAGAATCTTTCTCAAGAAAAAAATCGTAGGGTGCTTATAGCATAACAATACTCAAAATAACAATCTCAAATAGGGCTTGATGACCCATATATTATTATCATGATAAAATATCTAAGAATGCATGCTTGATAACATGATCATTCGTAAATCATATTAAAATCTGGAAATTTCAGTAATGCTCACAAAAATATACTCATACTCATAAAATTTCAACTTCTAAAGCATTGAAAATATCATAATCTCATGAACAACAACATAGGGTATAAATTCATACTTAAATTTCATAGGAAAACAAGTAAAGTCATATATTTTTGCAAATAACCACAAATTTTGGGCACAAGAATGGAAGGATTTTTCTTGTTCAAACCCCTCATACCTTGAATTATGGACTTTGAATGAGCTCTAAATTTTGGGATTGTATTCGTACAATTGATGGGTGTTTCTTATATCTCTCGCAATGGGAATTTCAAATCTAGAAGAATTATTGAAAGCTGACAATTGAATTTTGAGTTCTATTGAACTTTAGGTTGAAACCCTAAGATGTGTTCTTGAGTGAAATTGATGAAAGTGACTATAATTTGTAGTTATGGGGATTAAATCCCCTGTTAAGGATGAAAAGGGATTGAAAAATACCATTCATGCCCTTAATGAGTTGGGAAGGATGCTGAAATTTTCCCAGGGAGAGTTCCCAGGCGGCGCCCTCCCTAGACCGGGGAAGTACCCTGGGCGGCATGGGCTTAGAGCCTTTAGCTACTGGTTTGGCATACAAACATGCCCTTAAGCTCGTCTAAAAATTCCGAAACTCACCCTAGATGTACTCTTGACTTTCCCTATCACGTATCAATAAAAAAATCAAGAAACGGAGGTTGGGAAGGTCATAAAATAATTCATCTAAGTTCGAAGGCTCAATAATAAACTAAGTGTTGAACACTTAGCTAAAATTCTAAGTATAAGGCTTTACTTGACATGCTCTAAAGGCTTAGATGATGAGGAAAAACTTTTGGGGTCTTATAATATCTCCCCCTTGGGAACATTCATCCTCGAATGACGCTCTTTAGGATAAGAATACAGAGAAATAGAGAAAACTGAGGATGCACAGCTGAAACAAATTGTTAACCCAAATTTAAATCATTCTAAACTCTTGAGCACTTTAGAGAACGCATGAACTTAATGAGAATAGATACATAGCTGAATCTTTGATTAGAAAGGAACTAAGTTAAGGAAAAATAATACCTTCGGCTAGCTCTGAATTTGCAGAGAAGAGGTGCGGGTACTTGGCTAGCATGTCTGATTCTGCTTCCCAAGTAGCGCCCTCAACTGACTGGTTCCGCCATAAAACTTTGACCAAGGGAACGTTTTGTTCCTCAGTCTACGGATCTGGTAATCTTGGATCTCAACTGGAATCTTATCATATCAAAGACTATTCTGTACATCAGGGCTCTCCGAAGGATTTATAACAACAGAATCACCAATGCACTTCTTAAGCATGGAGACGTGAAAGACGTGATGAACATCTGACAAATCTGCTGGTAACTCAACCTCATAGGCTACTCTCCCAACACGACTCAGAACTCTATAGAGTCCAACATAACGGGGACTAAGCTTCCCATTTCACCAAATCTTTTCACTCCTTTCATTGGTGAAATATTTAGGTATACTAAATCATTAACTTCAAACTCAAGGTCCCTTCTCCTCATATCTGCATATGACTTCTGATGACTCTGGGATATCCTCAACCTCTCTCTAATCAACGTGACTTTCTCCATAGTCTCAAAAATTACATCAGGCGCAACCAATGCAGCCTCACCCACTTCGAACCAACCTATGGGTGATCTACATCTTCTACCATAAAGAGCCTCAAATGGGGCCATCTAAATGCTAGAATGATAACTATTGTTATACGTAAACTCAATCAATGGAAAATGCTCATCCCAACTACCCTTGAAATCAAGAGCACAAGGTCTTAACATATCTTCCAAAGTCTGGATGGTCCTCTCAGCCTAACCATCTGTTTGCGAATGAATGGCAAAACTAAGATGAACTTGGGTACCAAGACCCTTCTGAAAAGCTCTCCGAAATTGAGAAGTAAACTGAGTACCCCTATCTGAGATGATAGATAAGGGAACTCCATGCAACCTGACTAACTCTCGGATATACAACTTAGCATAATCCTCAGCTGTATAAGATGTATGCACTGGTAAAAAATGTGCTAACTTAGTCAACCTATCTACAACAACCCAAACGAATCATGACGACGACGCGAAAGAGGTAAACCAGTTTTGAAATCCATATTCACCTCTTCCCACTTCTAAGTGGGAATTCTAAACTCTTGCATCTTACCACTAGGTCTTTGGTGCTCTACCTTAACCTGTTGTCAAGTTGGACACTTCGCTATAAACTCCACTATATCTTTTTTCATGCCACTCCACCAATAGATTTCCCGTAAATCGTGGTACATCATGGTAGCGTCGGGATGAATAGAATAGCGCGCACTATGCGCTTCGGCCATAATCTTCTTCTTCAAACCATCAACAAAGGGAATACATAATATATCTTAAAATCTCAACACACCATCTCTCCCTTGGGAGTAAACCTCTACCTTTTGGTCTTTAACTGATTCCTTCAGTTTGACCAAACTAGAATCCATATCTTGCTTCTCCTTCACTTCTGAAACCAGAGAAGATTCAGAACTACTTTGAACCCATACATTCCCCTTAGTTGAATCAAGCAACCTAACAACCAGTCTAGACAAACGATGCACTTCACGAGCTAACTCTTTCTTACCTTTCTCCACATGAGCAAAACTACCCATAGACAACCTGCTAAGGGTATCTTCCACTACATTGGCCTTACCCGAATGATACAACACACTTATATCATAATCTTTTAGCAACTCTAACCATCTCCTCTGTCTAAGATTTAACTCCCTCTGAGTAAACACATACAACAAACTTTTGTGATCCGTAAACATATCAACATGAACACCATATAGATAGTGTCTCCAGATTTTCAAAGCAAAAACCACCGCAGCTAATTCGAGATCATGGGTTGAGTAATTCTTTTCATAAGGCTTTAACTGTCTAGAGGCATAGGCTATAACCTTACCTCTCTACATCAACACACAACCTAAACCGGCTCTAGAAGCATCGCAATACACCACAAAACCATTCGTACCATCAGGCAATGTCAACATAGGGGCTGAAATGAGTCGAGTCTTCAACTCTTGAAAATTCTTCTCATAGATATCTGATCATAGGAACTTAACTTTCTTTTGGGTCAGTCTAGACATAGGAGACACAATAGGTGAGAAACCTTCAACAAAGCGGCGGTAATAACCAGCTAGACCCAAGAAACTTCTAATACCAGATGGAGAGATAGGTCTAGGCTAATTTCTTACAACTTCTATCTTTTGGGGATCAACTCTAATGTCTTCAGCTGAAATAATATGACCCAGAAAGGCTACTGACCTTAGCCAAAACTCACACTTGATGAATTTGGTGAATAATTAATGATCTCTAAGAGTTTGCAAGACAGTTCTAAGATGTTTTGCATGGTCATATCTACTACGGGAGTAAACAAGGATATCATCTATGAACACTATGACAAACATATCAAGATACTGTTTGAACACTCAATTCATGAGGTCCATGAAAGATGCTGGAGAATTGGTTAGCCCGAAAGACATGACTAGAAACTCAAAATAACCATAACGGGTTCGGAAGGCTGTCTTGGGAATATCACACTCCCTTACTTTAAGCTTATGATAGCCTGATCTTAGGTCTATCTTTGAGAAATAACTTGCACCTTGGAGTTGATCAAATAAATCATCAATTCTAAGAAGAGAGTACTTGTTCTTGACTGTGACCTTATTAAGCTGACGATAGTCTATGCACATATGCAAGGAACTATCTTTCTTTGGCATGAACAAGATAGGTGTACCCTAAGGAGAAACACTGGGCCTTATGAAACCTTTATCTAGAAGATCTTTGAGTTGCTATTTCAACTCCTTAAGTTTGGTGGGTGCCATACGGTATGAAGGAGTAGAAATAGGCTATGTGTCGGGAAGAAGGTCAATCCTGAACTCTATCTCTCTATCGCGAGGTACCCTTGGGAGATCTTCTAGAAAAACATCAGGAAACTCATTAACTATATTGACTAACTGAAGAGTTGGAGTCTCAGACTTAGTGTTTTTAACTCGGACTAGATGATAAATGCAACCTTTGGAAATCAACTTTCTGGCTTTGAGATAGGATATAAAATGACTCTTGGGACATACAGAATTTCCAGACCACTTAAAGACTGGCTCATCAAGAAACTAAAACTTAACCACACGGATACGACAGTCTATAGATGCATAAGAAGAGTGAAGCCAATCCATACCCAGAATAATATCGAAATCGACCATATCCAACTCTATCAAATCAACAAATATGACTCTATGAAGAACAGTAGCAGGACACTTTTTCTAAACTTGCTTAGCAATAACAGACTCACCTACTAGGGTAGAAACTAGGAAAGGCTTAGGGATCTTTTCAGAACTTATCTTAAAATTCACAGCCACCAACGGCGTCACATAAGAAAAACTTGGCCTAGGGTCCAACAATACATACACATCAAAATGAAAGACACGAAGTATACCAGTAACAACATCTGGAGAATCCTCCTACTCCTGGAGAGATGGTAAAGCATAGAAGTGATTCTGACACTGACTGCCACCAGTACTTGACAAAATGCCTTAAGGAGGGGTTGGACGGGCTAAAGGAGCTGGTGCACTATTAGCCAGAGTCTGGGGACGAATATATCTATTTCCCCGCCTAGCATGTGGGCACTTTTTGATTTTGTGGCCCGGATGGCCACACCTATAGAAACCTCTCAGACCAGCTAAACACTCTCCAGGATGATTCTTAGCACACTTAGTACACTGAGGATGACTGGGCCTACCACTCACACTGTTATGAGATCTGGACACAGAAAACTTACCCTATTGCTCTTGCCTATTCTTGGTGTGGGAAAACTAGATGATGAAGGTACTGGCATAGACGAATGACCCTAAAACTACGGTTGGTTCCCTCTATGAGATCTAATCTAACCATACTCATACTGCTCTAATCTAGCCCTCTTGTTTCCTCTCACTCTATCCCTTTCCTTAATCTTTTCTGCCTCAATCTGCTGAGCATACATCATGAGCCTAGAATGATCCATATCCCTATTGAGCATAGCAGTCCTACACTTTTTCACCACCAATCCAGACACACCTGCCACGAACTTACTCATACTAGATCTGGGATCAGCTATCAAGTCAGGAGCATACTTAGCTAGTTGGTTGAACTTGAGGCAGTACTCCTTCACTGTCATGGAGCCTTTCCTCAGGCTCATGAACTCCTATATCTTCGTTTCCCTCATCTCCAGTGGGAACAACTTATCAAAGAATGCATCCTGGAATACCTGCCAAGTCATGGGAGCAACATCCTCTCCTCTATTCTTTCTCCACATCACCATCCAGTTGTAGGCAATATCTTTCAAATGATAAGATGCCAGTTCCACACTCTCCTCTTCAGACATATGTATGACTTGGGTGATCTTCTTCACCTCCTCAAGAAATAACTGTGGGTCCTCACCGGCCTTTGACCCATAGAACTATGGCAGATTCATCCTCATGAAATCACAGAGTCTGACTGCGACTGCATCAGCCCCTTGGTGTCGCGGAGTAGCAGCCTGATTATTGGCTTGCACAGTAGCAGTCACGACTTGGGCTAATATCTTAAAAGCAGCCCGGAATTCAGCATGAGACACATTCTCATTCAGGGGATCAACAAGTTGAGGTGGCTCATTATTCCTACAGACATTCGCTCTGTGGGGAGGCATTTTCTGCCATAAGAGAGCATGAATTAATAGAAGAGAGAGACAACTGTAAGCACGATAGATTTTGAAAGAAAGAGATGACTTTTTATCCAAAAACATTTCGTAGCCTCTTGCTCATCGATGTGGCGCGCTACACACTGATGATCAAGACTCTACATAACGTGGCTTGTCAGACTCCTTAGGACTCCTTAAACCTTTTTCTCTAATACCAAGTTTGTAAATCCCTAAAATCTCAACCTGGAACATCACATGGTAGTTAAGGCTACAAGTAGCCCCAAGATAATCCTTTAGGCCTTCTACTACTTCTAACACTTACCTTAGGATAAATAAGTCAAGAAACAACACTATATCATATTAAATCTAAACTAAAATAATAATCTCAATGTCAATTACTGAAAATAATCTGGAAGACTTCAACCGCTAGTCTAGTCCGATAAGCCTCTACTTACTAATGAACTAGAGAGTCATTGGGATAAATCCCCAACTGACTCGACTGATCTAAAAGCAATAACAACTGATAAAAATATGAAAATCTGAGAAATAGGCCCTCAAACCACGAGGACTCACCAACTGAGGAAATGTAGACAAGGCACTCGGAGATCACTGACGCTGCTGAGATGGAGCACCTGAACCTACATTATGAGACAATGTAGCACACAGATGTATATGTGAATCAGTACTTTGAGGATGTACTGAGCATGTAGGGATGTATGCAATATGTAAAACAACATCACCATAGTTTATAAAATCATGCATGCTAATGTAAATAGCTCACATAGCTTGAATAACACAAAATCTGAAGATATATAACAATGAATAGTAAAACATATAATCTGAATATCATGAGTCATTACAATTAGTTCTAAAGTCTGTATTCTTTTCTTGTTCTCAAATTATGTAAGCTAGGTGAAATCTGAAACTCATTCTGCATAGTAAATATTTTATCTCAGTAAAGCATTTGAAGAGTGGGGAACTTCTATTTGGAAGGTTCTTCTAACCGACATACACCATGTGAGCACCCATGGATTCCCACATCTAGACCTTGTTAGGTAGGGCTATTCTACCCTTTCCATCAGAATAGAACAATCTAATCTGTGTGATCACAATCTGAGTCATTCACATAGAAGTGAGAATAAATATTTGTACCTACAGTGGCACGTAGTTCTGTGGAAGATAGGGCACGCTAATCCCACACTTCTCGCTCGGTGCTAAATACTACTCCCAATCATATGCTCAAAATCTTTAAGAAAATCAACTTTAAAAGTAATCTAATGGTTTATTATAGAAACCAAATATAAATCTAAAATCTGAATCTATAAAGTTGATTTCAATTCCATAGTGTCCAAAAGGTCAAATCTTTTCTCAACAATCTTCCTAAAAAAATCATAGGGTGCTTATAGCACAACAATACTCAAAATAACAGTCTCAAATAGGGCTTAATGACCCATGCATTGATATCATGATAAAATATCTAAGAATGCATGCTTGATAACATGATCATTGGTAAATCATATTAAAATCTGGAAATTTCAGCAATGCTCACAAAAATATACTCATACTCATAAAATTTCAACTTCTAAAGCATTGAAAATATCATAATCTCATGAACAACAACATCGGGTATAAATTCATACTTAAATTTCATAGGAAAACATGTAAAGTCATATATTTTCGTAAATAACCACAAATTTTGGGCACAAAAATGGAAGGATTATTCTTGTTCAAATCCCACATACCTTGAATTATGGACTTTGAATGAGCTCTAGCTTTTGGGATGCTATTCGTACAATTGATGGGTGCTTCTTGTAGCTCTCACAATGGGGATTCCGAATCTAGAAGAATTATTGAAAATTGACGGTTGAATTATGAGTTCTCTTGAACTTTAGGTTGAAACCCTAAGGTGTGTTCTTGAGTAAAATTGATGAAAGTGACTATAATTTGTAGTTATGGGGATTAAATCCCATGTTAAGGATGAAAAGGAAATGGAAAATACCATTCATGCCCTTAATGAGTCGGCGAAGGATGCTGAAATTTTCCCAGGGGGAGTTCCCAGGGCGGCACCCTGCCTAGACCGGGGGAGTCCCAGGGCGGCGCCCCGCCTAGACCGGGGGACTTCCCTGGGCGGTGCCCTGCCTAGACCGGGGGACTACCCTGGGCGGCGCAGGCTTAGTGCCTTTAGCTAATGGTTTGGCATACTAAACATGCCCTTAAGCTCATCTAAAAATTCTAAAACTCACCCGAGATGTACTCTTGACTTGCCCCATCGCGTATCAACAAAAAAATCTAGAAACAGAGGTCGGGAAGGTCGTGATATAATTTATCCAAGTTCGAAGGCTCAAAAATAAACTAAGTGTTGAACACTTAGCTAAATTTCTTAGTATAAGGCTTTGCTTGACTTACTCTAAAGGCTTAGATGACAAGGAAAAACTTGCGGGGTCTTACATGAATAAAGGACGAACGAAGATTATATAGCAATTTACAAGACCAAGGAATGAATATACAATATGAACAAATGAAGGAACGAATATATGGTAATACCATAGCTACATATAGCTAGAAGTACATATATATAGATATAGATGTAATGTCATCTCAAGGCACAACCTAGATCATCATATCTTTATTTTAAGTCCCCCTTATAATCCTGAATTTAGTACTAACATGCTCAAGGTTCTAATCCATATGTCTCATCATGAATTAATCATGCATAATAATGAAATCGTGAGAAAAAAGAGTTCAGGATCATACCTCAAATCTTGATACTGAATCAATGACTAATCTATCATAAGCTAAACATAACAATATTAATAACAACATGAGTTATCAACTATTTCAGAAATATCTAGCCGACACTATGCGCACCCCTACTGCCCTAAGCTCAAAAGGTTCAATCAACATACAACAACATAAGGTATAGTCATCACCTATATCTATATAGCCCTCCCATACGAGTTGATAGACAAAAGTACATACTGTGATAGGCGATGTGCATGCAAGTATGAATGTAATAGAATCCACAATATCAAAATACCATCATCATAACCATCTCTATCATATCCATCATCATAACCATCATCATTATAAATAACCTCCGGCCTTGTCGGGTATATATATATATATATATATATATATATATATATATGCCACACATAGGGATAGCCGGACTCAAATCGATAGATGTTCACATAGGCATATCAATATAATCATTCTCCGGCCTTTCCGAGTATCAATATCATCATCTCAACATCCTTCGTCCTTATTGGATATCAATATCATCATCACAACATCCTTCGATCTTGCTGGATATCAATATCATTATCACAATATCCTTTGGCCTTGCCCGGTATCAATATCATCATCATAATATCCTATGGTCTCGTTGACTATATATTAGCATATAATCCAAACTATCAATGTATATATATAATAGGTGCATGGACTCAAGCCATGGCTAAAAGAGTGTAAATCCACAAGTCCATTGCCCGAAGTGAACTTCGGGACTAAATTATTATAAAAGTGTAGAAAAGGTCAAAATATCTCCCGACCGAACTAAATAATAGTGTCAAATCATGGACCAAAAGCAATCTCAATCAATTCTTTAAAGCACCATTATTAGCCTGTTTTAGGTACATAAATGAACCATTTAGTTAGGCAGTCATTATTGTAAAGAATTTTTTTAAGATGAAAAAATGGGTTTTAATCTCTTATTTATTAAGAATAGTCATAAGATCATAGTTTAACTAGAATAACATCATTTACAGATATTATGATCATGAATGTACAAAATCTATGCATGCCATCATAATTATCCAAACCAATAAACCATAAGCATCATACTGCACCATCCCCCGTCCCATACCAGAGAGATGTACATATAAATATATACATGTTTTCATAAACTACAACTGTATCCCTTAAATGGATAAACACTTCTCAAATATCCAACCAATATCATAACACGTCCTTTGGCCCAATAATATGTCTGGAATAATCATAACATCATAATCCGGCCTTAGGCCCACATACGTATTCAGATATCATATCAATAATCATGTGTATATAAATCATCTCATAACTATAGGCCATAGTGTATTCACGAGTCATAATATCTCTACAAGCTATGAAGAATATCTATAATCATCACATATATTGGAGGCATCTCACTTCTAGGAGGCATAATGCATCAATAAACATATAACTACAAGGCATGTCAAATCTATGAGGCATCTCGTATCTATAGGTCATGTATCATGACTATAAGGAATATCATCTCGATAGGCCAATTATCAATCTAAAAGGAATAACATCTCTTAAGGCCCAATATGAAATCATATATAAGAGGAAATAGCATCTCTAATTGCCCAATATCATGTCTAAGAGGAATACATCTCTAATGGCCCAATATCTTTTCTATAAACATAAGCCATTAGTCATTATTCGGGGGAAATACCACCACTATTCATCAAACTACCTAGTAGCCTAACACTAAGGTTTTACTAGTCTCAACTATGCCTAACATCCTGTCACGACTCGATTTACAAGTCATGATGGAACCTACCAAATCCTACCAGTAGATAAGAAAACACCATAACCCAGAGCTAACGCAATGGGTTTCTTCGATTGAAATTTCCAACAGGACCCAAATACAAATATAAGTCATAATCAAATAGTGTTCCAAAATAAAGGAAATAGTCAACACCGATACCAAACCCCACGACCTCGTAATATCAGTACAAAACCATCTAAGTATGATAATAGGAAAATACAACCCAAAATTCTAAAATAGTCAATACATCCATCTTGAACACAAAAAGTTTGAAATAAGGATAGAAAGAAATGGGAGACTCAAAACTTCAAGAGATCACCCAATCTCTGGAAGATTAACAACATATGAACTCATCTCAACAACGGCAACTAGTACTCGGATATACACTAAAAAGGTACAGAAGTGCAGTATAAGTACCAAAACAATGGGTACTCAGTAGGTATCAATGGCCAACTGAGCTAAATCATGATATAAATATGATATAATACAAGATAATAAATATATAAATCAGGGTATAGAATTAAACTTGAATCTTTTTCAGCGTCATTGTATATAATAAGTAATCAAACCAGAACAATAGTATGACATATCACATCAATAAATACCAATTCCATCATGTGTAGGAAGTAAATGATCCGACGACGTAAAACAACAACAATACAATCACAACCACTAAAATACAAAGTTGGTGCCCATACACCAACTAGAATATAAAGTAAAATAACTCATCACGGTATCCCATACCACCAAAGAGTACACCCAAAAAGATAATAACAAAGTATAACTACCAACGTAACCAAATCTCAAACATTAACCAACCATTTTCCGCATTTATCATCAATTGAACATCTTTCTAAATTTTCCTTAGAACTAACATCACTAATAGGTCCTTATTCCATATCATCATTTCTATTATCTACGCATGTACCACATTTACTAATTACCATATTTCAGTTAAGCAGGAGTCATTATCTATTCCATTGGTTTTCTATTCAGAAAGTAAAATAATTATATAATAGGCAACTAGTCACTACATAGCCTATTTCAATTACCAACATCCTTAATTTACCTTTATCTAGTACTAGCAATATTTACTAGGATCCAAAACTTGAAATAAATCCCAATTTCATCGACTATTCTCAATTCATTATCCGGCATGTTCCATCTCTACTTAGAAGTTAATAATAACATGAACTTCTTCACTCAGGGAGTGATTAGAATTAGTGAGCTATTTTTGGCATCCTAAGGATGACACCATAACCTTAATGCACATACAGATGTAATCATAAAGCATAACCACATATGTATATAAGTACTTGCCATTCATAGCATCACCGCATCCTTTGAACTCGAACTGGGAAAAAATATTACCATCATATCCTCTGGACTTGAATCGGGTATCAATAATATCATCATATCTTCTTAACTCGAACCAGGTATTAATATCACCATCATATCTTCCAAACTCAAATCGGGTATCAATAATATCAACATATCCTCCAGACTAGAACAGGGTATCAATATTTTCAACATATATATATATATGTATGTTCAATCAATTCAACAACAATTAGCAAGCACCCCGAGGGCTAATGTAAAGAAGAAGTAAGGGGGATCAAACCATCATATCTTATCATTCATTGCAAAGAACAATCTATCAATACTTTTATGCAATCAATGCATTACCTGGTCCAACATAATTAGTAGCATGCCTACTTATAAAGCCAAGGACAAACTTGCTAGAGCCCTTAATTATTATGGGTCAAAATATTAACACATGAAGGATGTTAGCACAAACACTAGTTCAGTCACTAGACTTGAACATGATATAAAATTAACATAATCCAAGCCCACATAGTAATATAGTCAATGATTCGAGAGATTACATAGCCATTGGCTCAATTCATAGGACATTCCATTTCTATCCAAACATTTACAATGATTTAATAAGTCATCAAGATCATTACTCCCAATACCAACATCATGGAGAATTCATTTACGGTGGGTTAGCCATCATACTATAAAAGATATATTCTAGGCATTTAACAAACACCTAGGTCTTTAATGATACTATGAAATCCATGATTAAGGTGGGTCAAGTTCTACTACTAAGATCCCAAATTTTACTTCAAGTCTAACTTTTACCTGGGACTAAGCTAAGTTATCTAAATCATGTCTTAGAAGATTATCAATCAAAAATAGTTCTATGGTATAGTCCTTCCTCAAGACCACCCTTATCTTTTCCAAAACAACTAAGGCAATTTCACTACTATGCACAACTAAGGTCCCCTTACTCTTAACATGAGTGGCAAGTAACACCCATCTAATTAGAACAACTAGAGCATTCTAGTGCTATCCATGAAATAACAAGTCCAAAAAGTCAAGGTTATAGGCTACAAGTCAAGAAGCCCATAATGTGAGTTCAAATGGTCTACACAGTTCAACAAATCCCAAAGATTACCATTTATTATTCCAATCTCCTAAAACCCCTCCCAATCTCTTCAAGATATCACAATCATACTATAATAAATCTCAATCTAACAAGAAGTAAGTCTAACCTACCTCAAATCCAAATAAAGTTCACGAGTTGCTAAACCTTTACTTTTCCCTTCTGAGAAACTTCTTCAAGGTGCCAATATATTAAAAACACAATCTATGCATTATTACGAGAATATCAATACCCATATTGCACCATTGTGCTTCGAGTCCAAAAAGACACCAAAATCCCCAAATGGATCGAACATACGAGAAATAAGTTTTTGAGATCAACCCAACATCCAAATACCATTAGGGAATCATAACCCTCAATAGCCAAGTGAAAACCAAACTTATTTGGGTTTAATTTATGCCCTCAAGCTAATTGGTATTTTTGGTCAAATAATCAAGAATCAACACTAGAAATGAAGGATTTCATACCTTAAATCCATTGATAATCATAAATACACGTTATTCAAGATCCCAATCAACATCCAAGACTCAATTTATAGGATGCATACTCTATTAGGGTTTGTGTAACTCAAAGGAATTGGAAAATGGCCAATTCTTGACCAAAATGGAAATTTAAGTACCCCTTTCCAGGTACTCAGTTGCTGCAATCGCGTGCATGTATGTTGTGACCATGAAAACCTAATCGGGATGTTCCCTACATGATCGCACTACTTTCTGCTACACCAGAAGACAACTAAAACTTAGAATATTTTCCCAAGTTTCAACCAATGCCTCAAGATGCATGTGAAATCCAATACGAGTAAATGAAATATATAACCACACTAATTTCAATGTTTCAAATACGGTGAAAAAATTAGATTTTCCATCTGACATCATTTTGACCAAATGTGGGTCTCACACCCGAATTTCTAATTTATCAATTTTCTGATCTATAGGTCAAAATGATCTCGGGTGCAGTAGGACCTGAACCAAAGGTCTACCTACCCTAAATTCGACATTCCAGAGCTATTGGCAAAGCCAGAATTTTCATCTGAGGTCGTTTCACTAAGGTTTTTGCTCGGGCACCATTTGGAACTAGCGAAGACTTCTAATTAGGAAAATGGCTCTAAAAATCAAATGAACTGCCTGGTTACCAAACTATCAGTTCCAGCAAGTCATAAATGACTTGGGGAAGCTATGGGAAAACTCTAATGGAATAAATAAGCAAAATTTATGAAAATGACCTTAAGGGTCATTACAACATCCACTAATAAGGAACTTTCATTCCCAAAAGTTAAAGATAATGAAATTACATGAAGCCTTAAATAGGTGAGGATATTGGGACCGCATCTCATCCTCAATATCCTCAGTGGTCTCCTCCACTGGGTGGTGCCTCCACTGAACCTTAACTACAGGGATCTCTCTGGTACACAATCGTCTCACATCACTAGAGAAAATAAGCTTGGGCTCATCCATAAAGGTCAACTGCTCATCAAACTAGATCGAATCCCATCTAAGAACATGAGAAAGGTCTAGAATATACTTCCACAATACGGAGACATGGAAAATATGAGGAACAACAACAAAATCTGGAGGTAAGGCTAACTCATAAGCCACCTCGCTAACTGCGTAGAGAATTTTTGAAAGATCAATATAGCGAGGACTGAGCTTACCCTTTTTCCCAAACCTTATCATACCTCTCATAGGTCAAATATGAAGGAAAACATGATCACCAACTCTAAAACTCAAGGCACAAAGCCTACGGTCATCATAGGCCTTCTGACTACTCTAGGATTCTCTAAGCCTATCCTGAATAACCCTGACTCTATCCAATAAGTCCTGAAGCAAATTTGAACCAAGAGGTCTCACCTCAGAAGTCTCGAACCATCCAATTGAAGAACGACATCTCCTACCATACAAAGCCTCATAAGGTGCCATCTAAATACTTGAATGATAGTTGTTGTTATACGCGAATTCTTCCAATGCTAAGTGATGATCCCATTGTCCTTCAAAATCTATAACACATGCTCGAATCATATCCTTAAGCCCCTGAATAGTCTGCTCAGACTGACCATTGGTCTATGGATGAAAGGTCATACTCAAATTCACTCGTGTACCCAACTCCTTTTAGAATTCTCTCCAAAACTGTGAAGTAAGCATATAACCACAGTCTAATATGATAGAGATGGGTACCCTATGCAAATCGACTATCTCCCAAACATAAATATGGGCTAATATCTCAGCACTAACGGTTATCTGAATAGGAATAAAATGTTCCGACTTGGTCAAACGATCCAGAAAAACCCAAATACCATCAAGACCACGAGAAGTAAGATGAAAACCACTAATGAGGTCCAAAGTAATCCATTCCCATTTCCACTTAGGAATGGGTAACTTCTGAGTCAACCCACCAGGATGCTGATGCTAGCCTTAACCAACTGACAACATAGGCAACGAGCCACAAAGTCTGCCACATATCTCTTCATAAGGTCCCACGAATAATGTGGCCTCAAATCTCTATACATCTTAGTTGTACCAGGGTGAATGGAATATCTAGAGTCGTAAGCCTCACAAAGAATCGACTGAATCAAATCATCAACCTGAGGAACACAAATATGACTCTAAAACCTCAAAACACCTTCAGAATCAACACTGTGACTCTCGGACTTACCACTCAACACCTAATCATGGAGAAGGCATATCTTGCTATCTTTATACTAATGATCACGAACCTTCTCAAAAGGGAGGATATCCCTCTACACAACTCCAAATACTCTTAGAACCTAAACTATCAAGACAAACTATCAAATTGGTTAAAGACTGAATGTCCCGTGCCATAGTCCTCTAAGAAACTAATATACAAGCAAAGCTACCCATACTCACCGCCTTGCAACTCAAGGCATCAGCTACCACATTTGCCTTACCCGGATGATATAAGATAGAAACACCATATTCCTTTAGTAACTCCATCCATCTACATTGTCGATCATTAAGCTCTTGTTGGGTCAAAAGATACTGAAGACTGTGATGATCAATGAAAATCTCATAATGCACTCCATACAAATAATGCATCCAAATATTAAGTGCGAAAACTACCGCCGCCAACTCCAAATCGTGAGTGGATTAGTTGCGCTCCTTCACCCTCAACTGGTAGAGCTAGCACTGGAGCTAAAGTAAGACAATCCTTGAGCTTCCCAAAGCTCAACTCACACTCTTTGGACCATCAGAAGGGAACTTTCTGCCGAATCAATCTAGTCATAGGGGCTGAAATAGGTTCAAAGATCTCAACAAAGTGACTATAATAATTGGCCAAACCAATGAAACTGCGGACCTCCATCAAAGACGTAGGCCTATCCCAATCACGAACCACCTCAATCTTAGCCGGGTCTACCATAATACTAGCTTTAGACACCATATGTCCAAGAAATGTCACTAACTCATGCCAAAACTGACACTTGGAAAACTTGGCAAAAAACACATGATCTCCCAAGGTTAAAAGCACGGTCCTCAAATGTTGCGCATGATCCTCAATACTCCTCGAATACGTAAGAATGACATCAATGAACAAGGAGTATCGATAGGGTCTGAACACAAGGTTCATCAGGTCCATGAATGTGGCTAGGTCATTAGTCAACCCAAAAGGCATCACCAAGAACTCATAATGACCATAATGGGTCCTGAAAGCTGTCTTTAGGATAACTACAACCTGAATCCTAAACTGTTGGTAACCGGTCCATAAATCAATCTTAGAAAACATGGTTGTACCCTGAAGCTGGCCGAACAAATAATCAATGTGAGGTATAGGATGACGGTTCTTCACTGTCACCTTATTAAGGTTCCTATAATCAATAGACATATGAATAAAACTATATTTCTTCTTCACAAATAGAACAGGATCTTACCACGGGGACATACTTGGTTTAATGAAAACCTTACTAAGAAGATCCTGAAGCTAAGAGTTTAGCTCCTTAAGCTCGGCAGGAGCCATACATTAAGGTGCCATAGAAATAGTTAGGATGCCAGGCTCAAGGTCAATAACAAACTCAATCTCATGGTTAGGGGTAAT
Source organism: Capsicum pubescens (assembly GCA_030864215.1). NCBI lineage: Eukaryota > Viridiplantae > Streptophyta > Magnoliopsida > Solanales > Solanaceae > Capsicum > Capsicum pubescens. Next base: position 129,305,518 of record CM061541.1, read on the forward strand.
ACCAAGCAAGTCGGTAGGGAACACATTAGAAAACTCACAAACGACAGGAACAGAGTCAAGCGACAGACTCTCTACACGAGTATCACATATATAAGTAAGATAAGACTCATAGCCCCTCAATATAAGCTTTCTTACACAAACATAAGAAATAACCCTATCAGCTCGTGGCTAACTGCTCCCTGCCACACAATTAGGGGAACTTCAGATATAGCCAAGGTAACGGTCTTGGCAAAACAATCCATGACTGCATGATAGTAGGATAACTTGCCTCGAAATCTAGTATGTCCAAAATAATAAGATCAGCATAAGTGTCACAACATAAGATCTGAATACTCAATCCACTACTAAAGAATCACCCACGAGAGTAGATACATGTAATGGCTTGGATAATAAATCACTAGTAAAGTTCAACTGTGGTACATAATAAGCAGATATATAAGAATAAGTTGATCCGATCAAATAAAGCAAGAGCCAACTCACAGCACACCAGAATTTTACCCGTAACTACAACATTCGATGTCTCAGCCTTAGGTCTAAAAGGTACTGCATATAACTGACCATGCCCGTCACCTGGCTAGGCACCTGACAAACCACCTATCCTACCTATTTGAGTGCCACATCGAGCATCCTGATAACTACCCCTACAACCATATAAACCACCTTTACTGGAGGGATGAACTGCCCTAATAGGGGAAGCACCCTGAGCTGATAAAACCATTGCCCCACAAATAGGGCATCTCATAAATAGTGACCAGGAGGCTAACAAGTATTAAATCAATCACAAGACGAACCAGAACCAATAGATCCAGCTGACCCAGAATACCCACCATGTCTAGAATAACCCACAGATAAACCTCTAAAAGTCTGATTACCGCCTTTACCAGGGTGACAACTAGTACCAAACTGACTCCATTAGTAGTCTGAAAAGCTCCCAAAACTGGTCGACTAATCTGACCCCGAGGCTAAAAATATAAATATGGAGGATAACTAACATGAGAACAACAACTTCTGAATTGATAAATATTACTGCTCCCATAAAATCTTCCCTAGAACTTAGGCCTCTTATCACAACCCTCACAATGTATCTCTTTTATCACTCTAGCATAATTTATAACCTCTGTAAAAGTCCTACCCGTAACAACTAGACTTTGAGTAGCCATCTGAATGGGGAGTCTCTCAGTCCTCTCATAAAGCAGCAAACTCTCTCATACTTAGTATCCAAAATAGAAGTCGGATGTCTGGCTAACTCATACAAATAGGCCTCATACTTAGCGACTATCACAGACCCTGCTCTAATGTAGTGAATTAAACCCTCACTCGATCTTTAAGGCTACATGGCATATACTTCTCCAAGAATATCTCAGAGATTTAAGTCCATGACAAGGGAGAATATCCAGCTGGCCTAGGACTCATAAAACCTCTCCACCAGTGACGAGTAGACAAACCAACTAAAATATGGAATAATCCACACCATGAGTCTTAACCAGGCCTAAACCATAAAGCATATCCTCACAAGCAGTAAGAAACTCAATTGCATTCTCTCCAGGAGCACCAGGAAACATAGGTGGAGCCAACCTCAGAAATCTACCCAATATATTTTGCTCCTCCGCAGACATAGAAGGTTGGGTCACAATTGGCTGAGCGGTTACCGACTGAACAGCTACCGATATAGGAGGAACCTTAACTCTCGAAGTTGAAACCATAGGCTTCACTTCTACCTCAGTAGCACTCTGATAAGTAGTTTGTACACCATCAGAAAGTGCACCACCAGTAATTCCCTATAGCTAAATTAAGACATCTCTAAGCAATAAAGAAGGAACAAAGTCTGGTGGAGCCTAGGATGGTCCCTGGTCCACCGCTCGTTATGGCAGAGCTCGGGTGTAGGAATAGGGTCTGGAGATGGCGAACTAACCTGGACCCTAGTTGGGGACACATCACGAGGTTGTCCTTGATCTCTAGGTAGTCCACAAATAGGAGTAGGATTTTTAGGCCTAGTCTCGGGACCCCCATTTCTCATAGAGGTAGCACGTGTCCTAGGCATCTACGAAAGAGTAAAGTCAAGGGAATATTTTACAAACCAACTCAAACTCTTAGCATGATATGAATGAAAAAAGTAAAGGACTCCTAAGAATGTCCCATAACCTCCCAAGGATACGAAACGAACGTCAATATTTCAATCCTCAAGACTCTATTAGTGACTTGCTCTTGTACCAACAATATTGGTGAAACCTAGGATTTAATACCAATTTATCACGGCCTAATTTACAAGTCAAGATGGCACCTACCAGTAGGTAAGCCAACACCATATCCCAGAGCTAAAATAATGGGTTACTTCAGTAGAAAGACCCAACTGGAACAAAATATAAACACGTCATAATCAATAGTGTTCCAACATAAAGGAAATGGTCAGCATAGATAACAAACCGCACAACCTAGTAATATCAATACAAGAGCATCTAAGAATAAAAATAGGAAAATACAACCCAGAATTCTAAAATAGTCAATATATCCATCTTGAACACAAAAGACTAAACTAAAGATAGAGGGAAATATGTGATTCAAAACTCCAAGAGCTCACAGTAACTCTAAAAGATCAACACTGCATGAACCATTTCAACGAGAAAACTAGTACTCAGATCTACACCAAAAAGGTATACAAGTGTAGTATGAGTACCAAAACAATGGGTACTCAGTAGGCATCATCGACCGACTGAGCTAAATTATGATATAAAGGTGATATAATGCAAGATAATATATATATAAGTCAGGGTATAAAATTAAACCTGAATCCTATTCAGCATCACTGTATATAATAAGTAATCAAACCAAAGCAATAGTATGACATATAGCATAAATACACACCAATTCCATCATGTCTAGGAAGTAAATGATCCAAAATCATAAATCAACACCAATACAATCACAACCACTTAAATAAAAAGTTGGCGCCTATATACCAAATAGAACATGAAGTAAAAGAACTCATCGCGGTGTCCCACACCACTGGAGAGTACACCCAAGAAAATAATAACGATATATAACTATTAACGTAACCAAATCTCAAACATTAACAAACCATTTCCTTCATTTATCATCAATGAAACATTTTTCCAAATTTTCCTTAGAACTAACATTGCCTATAGGTCGTTATTCTATATCATTATTTCTAGTAGCTACGTATTAACCATATTTATTAATTACCATATTTTAGTTAAGCAGGAATTGTTATCTATTCTATTGATTTTCTATTCATTAGGTAAGACAAATATATAATAGGCAACTAGTCACCTCATGGCCTATTTCAATTACCAACATCCTTAATTTACCATTATCTAGTACTAGCAATATTTACTTGGTGGATCTAAAACTTGCAATAAATCCCCATCTCATCGACTATTCTCGATTCATTATCTGGCATGTTCATTCTGTACTTACTAGTTAATAATAACATGAACTTCGTTACTTAGGGAGTGATTAGCATTAGTGAGCTATGTTTGACTTCCTAAGGATGACACCATACCCTTAATGCACATACAGATGCAATCATAAAGCATAACCACATATGTATATAAGTACTTGGAATTCATATCATCAGCACATCCTTCGAACTTGAACCAGGAAATAATATCACTATCATATCCTCCAAAATCGAACTGGATATCAATAATATCATCATATCCGCCAGACTCAAACCGGGTATCAATGCCACTATCATATCTTCTGGACTTAAACCGGGTATTAATAATGTCAATATATCCTCTGGAATCAAAAAGGGTATCAATATTTTTACCATATATATATATATATATATATTCAATAAATTCAATAATAATTAGCAAGCCCAGGAGGGTTAATGTAAAAAAAAAGTAAGGGGGATCATATCTTCATATCTCATCATTCATTGACAAGAACAATCTATCATTAGATGTATGGATAAATCTATATGGAATGGGAAATCAATGCATTACTAGGTTCAACAAAATTAGTAGCATGCCTACTTATAAGGCCAAGGACAAACTTGTTATATACCTTTATCATTGTGGCTTATATATTAACACATGAGGGATTTTAGCACAAACACTAGTTTGATCACTAGACTTGAACATGGTATGAAAAATAACATAATCCCAAGCCTACATAGTAATCTAGTCAATGATTCAAGAGATGACAGAGACATTGGCTCAATTCTTAGAACATTCCATTTTGATTCAAACATTTATAATGATTTAATAAGTCACCAAGAACATTACGCCCAATACCAACCTCATAGAGAATTCATTTACTGGGGGTTAGCTATTATACTACCAAAGGCGTATTCTAGGCATTTGACAGGCACCTAGAACTTTAATGATATTATGAAATCCAAGCTTAAGGTGGGTTAAGTTCCACTACTAATATCGCAAATTTCACTTCAAGAATAACTTCTACCTCGGACTAGGCTAAGTTATCTAAATCATATCTTAGAAGTTTATCGATCCACAATAGTTCTATGGTATAGTCCTTCCTCAAGCATCACCCTCATCTATTCCAAAACAACTAAGGCAATTTCACCACTATGCACAACTAAGGTACCCTTACTCTTAACAAGAGTGGCAAGGTCACTCCCATCTAATTAGAACAACTAGAGAATTCTCATGATATCCATAAGATAACAAGTCCAAAAAGCCAAGGTTCTAGGCTACAAGTCAAGAATCCCATATTGTGAGTTCAAATGGTCTACATGGTTCAACTAATCCCAAAGATTACCATTTATCATTCCAATATCCTAAAATCCTCCCAATTTCATCATGATATCACAATCATACTATAATAAAGCTCAATCTAACAAGAAGTAAGCCAAACCTACCTCAAATATGAATAAAGCTAATGTACTGTTAAAGCTTTGCCTTTCTTTTTCAAAAAGCTTTATCAAGGTGCAAATCTATAAAAAACACAATCTATGCATTATTACGAGAATATCAATACCTATATTGCACAATTATACTTCGGGTCCAAAAATGACACCAAAACCCCCAAATGGGTCCCATATATGGAACACAAGTTTCTGAGATCAACCCAATGTTCAAATACTATTTGGGCATCATAACCCTCAATAGCCAAGTAAAAACCAAGCTTATTTGGTCTTAATTCAAGTACTTAAGCTAATAGGGGTCGGATGATCCCACTTCTAACATTCAATTTCCATATATGCAACCTATACCTCAAACGAGGACAAGGTATCTAGTTCAACTTCTAGATGTCAAGTTATCCATAACCAACCTAAGATAGAACTTCATCTACAAACATGGTCATTTATGTCTATTCTACCCAAATTATGATTTCAAGATCACTAGACTATCCAAACAAAGATTAATCATACTAACCATGATTCCAACACATAAAACACATCCCAAACCTAGCATTATATCATATACATGCTATAATTTAGTCTAATTTAGGGAGAAGACAATAGGATCCAAAGAGGGTATTAAGCATTTCAATTTATGAGTCAAAACCCTCATCTAACCCTAACTTTAATATTCAATACTAAGTTATTCTACCTATAATCAATCTTAACATTAACATTCATATGGAATATATAACACGCATCATATTATTAAGAAGACTGGATAGAAGCCTACCTCAAAGACGAATCGCAAATCCTTACATCATTCACCAACATCCATCTTCACTTTAAAATCTCAAAATACCATCGCACTATCAAAATCTTAATCTACTCATCAATATGAGAATAAAGATACCCATATTGCACCATTTTATTTTGAGTCCAAACACGACACCAAAAACTCCAAGTGGGTCCCACTTATAAAAATTACATTTTTGAGGTAAGTCCAATATTCATACATGAACAAGGAATCATAACCTTTAAGAAATGGATAAAAACCAATCAAACTTTGGGATAAAATCAAAACTTAAGCTATATTGGGGTTTTGGGTTAAAACTAAAAAAATTCCCAAAGAATTTGATGGAATCTTACCTTAAATCAGGATGACAATAACGATAATAGATGTTTAGAAAGCCCCCAAGTCACCCACAAGACTCAATTTTGAGTTTCTACACTCGTTTAGGGTCTTTGTCTCTCAAGAATAAGTAAGAAATGTCCAAAATCACGATATTAGGGTCCATTTATAGCCCCTTCAAGTATAGAGGTATCGCTAGTGCAGTACTAGGGACTGTGATTGCACTATTGTAATTGCAATAGGTCCTTGTGTGATTGCACATACACCAGCACCAACAAAGTTAAAAACTTATTTTTGACCCTTGAAACTCATTTAGACTTCGATTTTTGCAATGAACTATGTAACCCAATTGAATTCAATGTTCTAAATGTGTTGATAAATTCGGATTTTCCATCCAAAGTTGTTTAGATATGTTGGTCAATTTTTGACCATTAGGTCAAATTAAGCTCGGGTGCATTGGACCCAAACCAAAGTTCTACCTAGCCTAAAACAGATATTCTAGAATTGTTGGCACTGCCAAAATTTACATCTGAGATTGTTTTACTAAAGTTTTCACTCGGTAGCCATTTGGACCTAGCAAAAGTCTTCCAAATAGGAAATTAGCTTTAAAAATCAAATGAACTGCCCAGTAATTGAACTGTCAGTCCAAGCAAGTCAAAAATGTCTTGGGGAAATAAAGAGAAACTCTAACGGCAAAAATAAATTGAATTATGATACATGAAAGGAAGAGTCATTACAAAGAGCATGATAGAAATGTTGATATTTCTGGCAAAAGAAAAACATAAGTTTATTCAAAAGGTTGAGGTTTGGTTTGAATATTCATAATACAAAGAAAATTTGAATACAAAGTGAAACACCTAGACTTTGGACCCTTTTCAAAACTTTATCATTTGATGTCAACAGGGTGGGTATGACTAGGTGATTTAGTTGTACCCTTAGATATGAGTTGTATACTCCTGCCCCCCACTTATACCTTGACCAACATAATAGGGTATTACACTCTCTCCCATATGACATGACCACCCCTAAATTGGAACCAATGCATACACGTCACAACCAACTCAATCATATGGAGTAAAGTATCAACTCAAGTGGACTATTTTTTATACGAGTTATGCATAAGGTTAGAGCATGAGTCGTAACCTTTGTATATAACTCAAGTTTGTCCACTAATACCTTAAACAATGTTAATATCTAGAAGGATCCTAGGGTATGATTCAGGGTACCACTCGTACCCTAAGGTATAGTTCTCTAGTGAGTCGTATGGGGGAGTCGTACCCCTGGATGGGGTCATTTTCTAGTGTTTAAATAAGGGCCTTGTATTCATTTCCCATATCTAAAACCCTAAGACCTCTCACTATATAAGTGTGTATATCCTTATAAACATCCATTTTTGATTGATCAAACACCCTAAAACACTCTCTCAAGCTCATCTTTGGAAGATTGGAGGCTAGGGTTTCAAGGGTGACTTTCAAAAGGCAAAGTAAAGTCAAGTTCTTGGTGATTTAAGTTGTTTAAGTCATATACCTATTCCCCTTTTTAAATAATGCTAAACCCCTTTATTTCACACTTGGACTAGTAAGTGTACATGGTGGTTTTGAAATAAAATAAAAAGGGTTTTGTAGCCTAATGATGAATAATGACAATTCTTACTTAGACTTATGTTTATTCATGTTATTGATGGTAGTTGGCACATATGAATGCTTATTGTATGTGGTCTAACACATGGGTATTGAGTAACCCTAGTCTTGATGATTTCTATCATGAAATTGGCCCTGGTAAGGGCATGTACACAATGTATTTATGAAAATGTCTGAGTGAGATATCTAGTTACATGTTGATGATTCTTTGAACTAGGGAAATGGTCCAATATGTATGAATGCTTGATAAATGGTATTGTAAATTTAAATGAGCTATGTATTATGTAATGGATGAACTTAATGGCTTGATAAATAAGAAGGGGGTTAAAGTCCCTAACATGAAAATGAACATAAATTATGTGTGGTACTAAATTATGGTATAGAATTACTAATGAAATATGAGTGGCTTGTAAGGGTCTTGAGGACCATAATTTAAAGTGTATGATGAGTTGAATTAAGGCATTGGCCTATTGAAATGGTTGAGTAATGAAGGCTCCTATGAGGACCATGTGATTATATATGGTGTTAAATTGGATAAATAGGTTAAAGTCCTTATGTGTGGAATTGGATGTATGTGAATGAATGGACAAAGGGTTAGAGTCCCAATGTTGACTGATGATAGTCATGATGGCTTGAGGTTAAAGTCCCCTGCCTAATAAAATTGCTTATGGTTAAAGTCCCTTGCATAATAAGATCTCATGAGGTCAAAGTGCCTCACCATATGAGTTGGCTTGAGTTTATATTCCTTATCTAATGTGGCATAAAGATAGAGTCCCTTGACAAATATGTGAGCATGTAGTTAGAGTCCCTTACTTAAATGAATGTACGTGAGTGGCTAAAGTCCCTCACTTAAATAAATATGTGTGAGTGGTTAGAGTCCCTCACTTAAATAGATGCATATATGGTTAGAGTCCCTTACTTGATGATATGTGAATATGGTTAGAGTCTTATGCCTAATGAGAAATTATTGAATCTATAAGTGTAGAAGGTTGGAGTCCTCCATGCATGTATGATGAATGAGTCCTTCTAAAGTGTTGATAATTCTTGTTCCCTTGATTACTATTTAATATGTCTATAAATGTAAGGTTAAGGAATTGAATATGATTGAATATGATATAATGATTTGATATTGAACAATGAGGATATTTTATCCTTATCCTTAAGTTACATGCTAGCGTTCCAACCGCTAACCGTCTCCGGACGCTATGTCACCACGAGACATACGGGCTAAAATATCTCTTTCTCTTCCTGTACAGTGATTAGATGATTCAAAGTGGTCCGTGCATTGACTTTGGAGTGGTGATATTCCTTTCTTCGTAAGACATTCATCCTTGGTCTTCTATCTTTAGACTTAGTTTATCTTTGGCTTGGCTTGGCTATTATTGAGGGCTTGTTCCGACGTATACATTCCTAAACTTTGGATTATATAGAGGTATTGTCGATGACTATGGAATTGGATATATTTTTCAGTTGATGGACCTAACAAAATGGTTATACATTGTTTAAGTTATGACTTATGGTATGTTTTCTGCTATCTCATTTTATGGTCGGGATTCACTTGACCCTTGTGATTGATGTGATAATGGTGATGGGTTATTGGTCCAACCTTCGGTTCATGTGGGTTTAAGGTACCCATACAACATGGCCCAATTTTCAGGATGAGTCACAAAGGTTGATGTGTGTAACATCAACGATTTAGTTATGTGTTATGTGAAGCTAAAAAAATTCTTATAAGCCAAATTAAGGAGTTAAAATTGGAGGGCCAACTACTTAATCATACTTCAATTGATGTTGTCACTGGTGAGAAGAGTACATAAAAGTTATGTGAAGAAGTAGATAATAGCATTTCTAAAAACTGTAGTTTGTATGAATATGAGGATACAAATAATAGTGTTATTCATGAATTAGGGTTTACTGGACCTCATTCTATTCAGTTTTCCACATTACATTAGATAGTAAGATATTAATCACGTCATCTGAGTCTATGGAAGAGTGTAAAAAGGAGGAAAAATATGTCTATATTCTTGAATTTATTGTGCCAAAGCCGAAGAATTACATTCCTCACTTAAGGTCCAAGAAGTGCAATATGCGACCTCCATTGCTAGTTTTCTTTATTTCTATATCACCGCCTCTTGAGCGATGAGTGGTAAATTTACAAATTATTTACACTCAACATTAGTGCACACTACTATGATTCAAACATATAAATGAGACAAATTCATGGTTTAATGCTCTAATATCTACATCTTGCAGGCATAAAGGTGTTGAGAAGGAAAAATATGGAATAGAGTTTAAAAAGATCAAAAAGAGAAGTAGAAGATCAAAATATAGAAAACCCTGCACAGAAAATTGGTCTCAGAAACAGCGATCACAGTCTGAGGTCTGCGATTATGGATAGTCAAGCTTAGTCAAATGAACGCGACCGGGGTCATTAGAGGGCGATCGAAATTACCGCGATCCCAGCAATATCAATGTAATCGTGGCATAGTAGTTTTAATGATCAAGGTAAATTTAATAAACTGACGTAGCTGATTCCAACTCCTATATATGGCATAAATCTTTTTCCCCTTTTGATATTATTGGATGGGAGAGATTAAAAAATAGGAACTTGATGAACCCTATAATTTGGGGAACATTTGTGTATTAAAAACTTCAATTTGAGTTTGGTGAAATTGAATTGTAAATTGAAGATTACCCTTATTTTCCATTGTCATGGATGCCATTAATGAATCTTATGGCATATTTCCTATTCTTTACTTCATGAGTAGTTAAGTTTTTTGTCTTAGGATTATGTTGAACTAAGGTGCAATTATATGTAGGTTGTGATTTATTTGTGCATATACTAGCTTGTCTATGATGGGTTTTACTATTGCTTGGCTAAAATTAGTTGGGATTTGTGGGTGAAAGCCCCAAATACCAAAAATGGGTTTGTGGGTGAAAACCCTAATTTCTTGAAAGATCAAATCATCCTTGAAAGAGGTGTTAAGGTGAACTTTTGGAACCCATATCATCCTTGAAAGGGGGATATGGGTTACAAGGCAACAGTGGACAATTAATGGATATTGTTTACTAATTTTCACCATCTTAGACATAAGGGTGATTAGGAAGTTGACTATATTTTGGGCATCTTCCTAGAAATAGGGATGCCTAAATTGAGGTAATAGGTGGTTGTAACTGGCACACTTGTTAGGTACCTAAAAAGTTCAACGAGTGAAATTCCTGAGGTTTTGTTGACAAACTATCCTTCAGGATCTTAGACCTAGCCTACCATATTGTTGATAACTAACATTTACTCTAAATCTTCATGCACCGATGCATAACCTGCCCTTAGGTAGACATAATCCCAAGATTCTTCTCATATCGAATTTAAACCACAATTATTGTTTAATTTGTTAATTTGAGTTGCTATTGACAAACACTTTCCAAAAAACCACCCCCTTTTTACTTACGAGTTTTGCCTTATTTACAATGTGAGTGACTCGGTAGTAGCTTTTAACACCCGTAGGATTAGAAATCTAATTTTGCTCCTTGTGGATTCGACCTCAACATTAGTTGAGCTATTGCCAACGACCGTTCTCTACTAATTTCGATGGTATAGGTGAGCTTTATCAAAATGGCTCCATTACCGGGGAGTAAAATATAGTTTTCACGTGTTCAGTGTTACTTTGGGTATACCCGTAGTGATTTTGATTCACTTTCTTTGTTGTTTTTGAATATTGATTAGGTAATCACTAGTTCCTCCGGATAATCATGAGTCAAAAGGGTATGGATTATCTTGGAACCTAAGAGCATGTAAGTGCTATCATTATTCCCCTCAAGGAAGGGAAACAAAGTTTTTTTATATCATAAGCATGATGCTACAATTGCTTCACTTGAAGGGACTTTTTGGGGTTCAAGCCCATGAGGACCCGAATTTGCATTTGAAGAAGTTTGTTCCCCCTTTGATATTGCACACATATCCCAAGAGTCCATCCAATTGCGCCTATTCCCGTTCTCTCTAATGAGAAAGGCGGTGCTATGGCTAAGATCTTTGTTCGCTGGTTCCATCACCTCATGGTTAACTCTTATGGAGGTTTTCTTAAGACAATACTTTCCACCTTCGAAGATGTTTGAATTATGGAACGAAATTATTAATTTCCATTAATTCCATGAAGAATTATGGTATAAAGCTTGGGGAAGATTTTAGAGAAGCTCTTGCAATGCCCTAACCATGAGATGCCAGAGAAGATGCTACTTCAAATTTTCTACTGGGCATTGGACTAACTCAACAAAGCCATAGTGGACAATGCATATGGTGTATTACTCCTTAAATCATCGTATGGGGTTGTATCAAAGATGTTGGATCAAGTGGCAAGTTTGTCTAGGGGTTGGTACATGAAGGATGCTGAGGTGGCCATGAGAGCTCCCTCATCATCCTTTGTATGCCAAGATGGAAAATGTCAAGAGGAAGAAAGAGATGCAAACATGATCAAGGTAATGTCACACCTTGAGCTCCTTACTTAACATATATTGGGAGTCATAATTGAAAGAGTCAATGTTGTAGATGTAATAGAGGCTAGGCCATGTAAAAGGGCGGAGGAAGAGATGCTTGATAACAAGTTAAGTGTGTTTCCTAAGTATTTGGAGGGTTTCCACTTTGCCTCTAAAGGGAAAGGAGGGAATTAAGGTCGGAATAATAAATGTCAAAGCATGCCACAGTGTGAAAATGAAGGGTGCATCAATGAAGAAATTTTGGCTCGGATCTTGATTGGTGTTAAGGGGACCAATAAGATGGTGAAAGAAATAAGGAGTGATTTCTCTATGCTCCACAAAAAGGTTGAGTCCCACTCAAACGCCATTCAAAAACTAGAGGCAAAGATGACTCAAATATCATTATATCTCATGGAGAGATAAAATGAAGAAATGGCAAGTGGGAAGATGACAAATGCTATGGTCACTCGGGATGGAAAACATCTTTGAAATAGCATTGAGATTGATAATCCTAGTTAAAAAAAATGATGAGCAAACAAAGTCAAAGAGAAAGAGGTCTAATAATGATGAGCCAAAATCCAGTGGGGTTGTGGTTGAAAATTCAAAGATGAACGAATGTAAAATTATCTTTGTACCACCAAGCTCTATTTCTCCTCCTTTACCTAAATGGTTTATGCCAAATGGGGAAAATTAAAAATTCAACAAGTTCTTTGATAAATTCACCACGCTATCCATTAATATTTCCTTAATTAAAGATTTGCAAGATATGTCGGGGTATGCTAAATTTATGAAGGATTTGGTATCTAAGAAGCGGCTTGTGGAGGATGAAACAATAGAAATAATACATCATTGTAGTGACATTATGTCAAGAATTATGGCAAAAACGAAAAAAGATCTCAGAGCTTTTACAATTCTATGTACCATCAAATTGTTCAAGTTTGCGAAAGCATTGTGTGACCTTGGAGCGAGTGTAAAATAAATACCATATGCCATATTCCACAAGCTTGGATTGGAGAAGCCATAACCTACCACGATGAAATTGCTCATGGACGACCGGTCCATCAAGAATCCTATGGGAGTTCTTCATGATGTTCTAGTCAAAGTTAACCAGTTTATCTTCACGACCAATTTTGTGATCTTAGATTGTGCATTGGATATTGAAGTTCTTATCATTCTCAGGAGGCCATTAATATCTATTGGGAAGGGTTATGTAGATGTGGAATCTAGTGAGATAAAGTTTTGGTTGAATAATGCAGAGGTTTCCTTCAACATATGTAAGCCCATGAAGCAACCGATGGAATTACAAGTCATCTCGATGATTGATGTTATTGATGGGGAAGTGACAAATCATTTTGATGTGAGCTTGGTGGATGATCCTTTGGTAGGAGTGTTATGGAATTGAGAAAGGGAAAAAGTGGAAGAATTTGATGAGGTGGTTGCATCTTTAATGGGACTTGTATCTTATACCAAGAACCCGATAAAGTTGGACCTTAATCTTAAAAACCGTGAGAGTCCACCTGCAAAACCATCCATTCTCGAACCACCCAAAATTGAATTGAAGCCATTGGAGCCCCATCTTAAATATTTGTTCTTAGGGGATGGAGATGATTTACCTATCATCATTGCAAGTGACCTTGAGCCCTATCATGTGAAAGCTTTGAAGTTGGTGGTAAAAAGTTTCATTCAATCCATTGGATGGACAATTGCGGACATCATAGGAATAGCCCTCAGTAATTATTCCTACAAAATCAAACTCGAGCAAGATCGTGTGCCAATTATGGAATATCAAAAGAGGATAAATCAACCCATGCAAGAAGTGGTAAAGAAATAAATCATAAAATGGCTTGACACGAGGGTATTCTATCCAATATCAAATAGCACTTGGGTAAGTCCGGTGCAATGTATTCCAAAGGAAGAGGCATAATAGTAGTTGAAAGAAAGGTGGCATCAGAATAGTTAAAAATGAAAAGAATAACCTTATCCCCACCCGACCATCCACCGGTTGGCAGGTATGCGTGGAATACCAAAAGTGGAACTCATGGATCAAAAAGAACAAATTTTCAATGCCCTTCATGGACAAAATAGGTGATCGGTTGGCGGAAAGGAGATGGCATTGTTTTCTAGATGGCTACTCTGGGTATAATCAAATTTGTATCGCCCCGAAAAACTAAGAGGAAACAACTTTTACTTGACCCTACAGGACATTCACATCCAAGTGGATGCCCTTTTGGTTATGCAATGCACCAACAACTTTTTAATATTGCATGTTATCAATTTTTATGGATATGATTGAGGATTCAATGGAAGTCTTCATGGATGAATTCTCGGTGGTAGTGAACTCATTTTAATCATGTCTTAAGCACCTAGGCATGGTGCTTGAGAGATGTGTGGAAACCAACCTTATCCTAAATTCAGAGAAATTCCATTTCATAGTCAAAGAGGGCATCATGCTGGGTAATAAGATCTCGAAGAAAGGCATACAAGTTTATCAAGCTAAAGTAGAGGTGATTGCCAAATTACCTCCATCCGTGTCCATAAAAGGTATTCAGAGTTTCCTTGGGCATGCTAGATTCTATCGACGATTTATCAAGGATTTCTCCAAAATAGCTTACCCAATCTGAAAAATCCTTAAAAAGGAGACAAAATTCAACTTTGATGAGGCATTCTTAAAACCCTCTGATCTTCTTAAAGAGTTGCTTATTTTTGCCCCTATCATTGTGGCCTCAGATTGGTCATCCATCCCCTTTTGAAGTAATGTATAATGCATGTGGGATTACATTAGGTGTGGTGTTGGTTCAATGCAAGGAAACACTCTTTCATCCTATTTATTATGCGATCAAGACTGTGAATGATGCTCAATGCAACTGCACTATTACCGAATAAGAGTTATTGGCGGTTGTATATGCATTTGAAAAATTTCGCGCCTACTTGTTAGGTACGAAAGTGGCAGTGCACATAGATCATCCATCCTTAAGTACCTAATGGAAAAGAAGAAAGCAAAGTCGTGCCTAATTATATGGATTTTTCTTTTGCAAGAATTTGACTTTGAGGTAAAGGATCGAAAGGGGTGTGAAAATCACATGGCCGACCATCTTTCGCACTTCAAAGGTAATCATAAAAGACATGGATAAATTGAGATGATGACATTTTTTCCAATGAGTAAATCATGTCTATTGCAGGAAAAAACACACTGTGGTATGTCGATTATGCCAATTATATGGCAAGTGGTGTACTTCCCGAGGGAATTAGCTACCATCAAAAGAAGCGGTTCTTATTTGATGTAAAGAAATATTTTTGGGATGAACCATTTCTATTTCAAGAGTGAGTAGATGGTGTGATTAGGCGGTGTATTATGAAGGTTGAGATGAATGATATCCTTGAAGCTTGTTATTCCTCACCTTACGGTGGTCACCATGGGGGAATCCAAACCGCTGCCAAAATCCTTTAATGTGGGTATTATTGGCCCTCCATGCATAGGGATGCCATTGAGTGGATAAATGTATGTCACTAATGTCAAATGTAAGGTGACATCTTGAGAAGACATGAAATACCCCTCAAACCAAACCTTGAAGTTGAACACTTTGGCGTGTGGGGGATTGATTTTGTGGGCCCATTTGTGAGATCATTTGGATAAAAAATA
This sequence comes from Capsicum pubescens, assembly GCA_030864215.1. NCBI lineage: Eukaryota > Viridiplantae > Streptophyta > Magnoliopsida > Solanales > Solanaceae > Capsicum > Capsicum pubescens. The sequence continues at coordinate 129,321,228 of CM061541.1, forward strand.
TATTAGTGGTGGTTTATTATGTTTAAAATAGGTGGAATTCATGGAACTTCCAAATAATGAGAGCAAAAATGTTACCTTTTTTTTGAAGAAGTACATCTATACACAGTTTAGAATGTCGCATGCCATCATTGACAAAGGCTCACATTTTTGTAATCGGGTATTTGGGGGCCTTCTTGACAAGTATGGGGTTGCAAACAAAGTTGTTACCCCATATCACCCTCAAACGAGTGGCCAAATTAAAGTTTCAAACCGAGAAATCAAAGCCATACTTAAGAAGACGGTGAATACAGGCCGAACCAGTTAGGCAAGGCAGCTTGATGAGACACTTTGGGCTTATAGAATGGCCTACAGAACCCCAATTGGTATTTTTCCCTATTAATTGGTGTTTGGAAAGGCATGTCACTTTCCCATCAAGTTTGAGCATAAAACCTTGTGGGCTTTGAAGAGGTTGAACATGAATTGGGAAGAAGCCTCTGAAGTGAGGGTCATAAAACTCCACGAGTTGGAAGACTTCCAAATCAAATCAATTGAGAGTTTCGCATTGTATAAGGAGAAAATGAAGAAATAGCATGATTCTAAAATATTAAGACGAGAATTTTATGTCGGCGAAAGTGTACTCCTTTATAATTCTCATTTGAAACTCTGTATGGGAAAGCTTAGTTCTAAATGGTCGGGGCCATTTGTGATTTCTAATATTTACCCTAGTGGTTCCATTAAATTAGAAGATCATGATGGAACGAAGTTTTTAGTAAATATCCAAAGGGAGAAGCACTACAATATGAAAGGGCTCGGAGTGGCCAAGGTGGAGTTTGTTCATTTCAAAGATGCTATGTGGTGAAGAAGGAGAGTCGTGCCGCGATGTTAAATTAGACGCTTAATGGAAGGCAACCCATCCTTGACTCATTTATTATTTTTTGATGTTTTATAGGTATTTTAACACAAGTCTACTATCCAAAAAATAGGGGAAAATAGAGATGGAAAATGGCAACTGTACAGAAAAATAAAATAGAGCAAACATAGGAGAATTCAGCCTCAGTTACCGCGATCAAAGTTTGTGGATCGTAACTGCAATCTCATGATAACGAAACATTCTACCGTGATTGCAGCACCCAGGAAACATTTATATTGTTGATTAAGGGAGTCCCTTCTAACCCTTGTACTTTTTTAATATGTTGTAGTGAGGGGACTTCATGTCTCTATGTTTGGGGTTTGTGAGGTTACTTTTGTTTTTATGTGTTTCTTGTGCTTAACATTGGATGATCCTTTCCCTATGGTGGATTGAGTGACTATATTCTTAAGGGAAAATCATCGTGATTAGGCTTGAGCCTTGGATGTAGGGGAAGTCTGAGTACCTGTAAATTGGTAGATACTTTATTTTTGTCTCTAGCGAGAGGGAAAATTGAGCCTTCTTGGAGAATTTGCATGCCATATTTGGTGAGCTTATTTGTCCAAATCTCATGTGTAGTTTTACCATCTAGAACATGCCCCATTAGTTTCTCAAGGCTAATTTTTATTGTACTTGGTTGGTGAAATAATACTAGTCCATCTTTGTGACATTGGAAATCCACTCTAGCCTAAAAGGCCTACCCTTGCATAGATGTTATCCCTAGTCACCTACTTTAAGCCTTTGGACCTTTATTTGGCAAACACATTGCAAGCTATGAGCCATTAAATTTTTATCCCTCTTTTAAACCCTACCCTTCTTGAACTTAAAAATGCAACTTGAGGTTAAAAGCCTAAGTTGGGGTAGTGATGATTTGAAGAGGTAACTTTGGGCCACGAAGTTGTAAGTGAGTTCCTAAGAGCTTAAGCATTAAGAATAAATGAATAAGAAAAAGAAAGGATCTAACAAAGGGAATAAAATCATGAAGTGTGCAAGAAAAAGAATTGAAAATAAAATGGATAAACCAACGAAATAAAAGCAAAAACATGTGTAAAGAGTGAAAACGAAAGAAGTGGTCCATGATCAAAAGTTGGATGGAATAGTATGACATAGATGTTCGAGGAAGGTATAGCCATGTTGTTCCTAAATTATATCCTACCCTACCCCGAACCTATGTTACAAGCTCAAAAAGCCCATTGAGATCTCAAACAAAGAGTATTTAGTATAGTGGCGACTGAAAATAGGGGCAAGCCTATGGTATGGTACTTGTTAGCATCGAGAATCCTTGTGTAAGAGAGAGATTTGTACTTAAATCCCTTTTTGCATATTTGATAACTTGGTGTGTGAAATTTTCCTTATTGTGAGAAGGCATGTAAACAAGTTGAGGTGGGTGATTTTGTCATCTCCCAGAAAATGAGGCAAAAGGAGTATAAGGTAGTTGAGGTCAAAGGTGAGTCACTTCTAGAGTATTAGTGATTTTTGTATGGTTGCTCTTTGATGTCTTTTTTACCCTTGAACATTGCATTTCATGTTGATGGAGGTTGTGAGAATGGTTTTTCCCATGTTTGAAGAACTATTTGTGGTAATAGCTAAGCTTGAAGTCATTATGATCATTGGGTCATATAATTTGGGCATACATGTGCATTGTCTCATGGTAAAAGGTACTGTTACTTAAGTACAAGCAAAGCGTTAAGTTGGGGGTGTTGATGAGTGGTAAATTTGCCACTCATTTGCACTCAACATTCGTACACACTACTATGATTTAAACATATAAATGAGACAAATTTGTGGTTTAATTGTCTTATCTTCACATCTTGCAGGCATACAGGTGTTGAGAAGGAAAGATGTGGAATAGAGTTTAAAATAATCAAAAAGAGAAGTAGAAGAGCAAAAGATGGAAGACCCTGCACAGAAAACTGGTCTTAGAAATTGCGATCGCGATCGGAGGTACGCAATCACGGTCAATCAAGCTTAGTCAAATAAACACGATTGTGGTCCTTAGAGGAATATCACAGTTATCGTGATCTCAGCCTAGTTGGTTTAATGATCAAGGGAATTCAGTAAAGTGATATAGCTGATTCCAACTCCTATATAAGGCACAAATCTTTTTCCCTTTTGGATATTATTGGATGGGAGATATTGAAAACTAGGAACTTGGTGAACTCTAGAATTTGGGGAACATTTGTGTATATAAAACTTCAATTTGAGTTTGGTGAAATTGAATTGTAAAGTAAAGATTATCCTTAATTTCCATTACCATGGACTCCATGAATGAATCTTACGGTATGTTTACTTTTCTTTACTTCATGAGTAGCTAAGTTTTTTGTCTTAGGATTATGTTGAACTAAGGTGCAATTAAGTGTGGGTTGTGATGTATTTGTGCATATGCTATCTTTTTAATGATGGATTTTACCATTTATTAGTTAAATTAGTTGGAATTTATGGGTGAAAGTACCCAAAATGGGTTTGTGGGTGAAAACGCCAAATTTTTGAAAGCTCAAACCATCCTTGAAAGAGTGGTTTGGGTGATGATTTGGAACCCATATCATCCTTGAAAAAGGGATGCGAGTGACAAGGACATAGTGGACAATTAATGGATGTAGTTTGCTAATTTTCACCATCTTAGACATAAGGGTGATTAGAAAGTTAACTATATCTTGGGTATCTTCCTAGAAATAGGGATGCCCAAATCAAGGTAATAAGTGGTTGTAATTGGCATACTTTTTAGGTATCCAAAAGGGTCAATGAATGAAATTCTTAAGATTTTGTTGAAAAATTAGCCTTCAGGATCTTAGACCTAGCCTACCATATTGTTGATAACTAGCATGTACACTAAATCTTCATGCACCCATTCATAACTTGCCCTTAGGTAGACATAATCCCAAGATTCTTCTCATATCGATTTTAAATCACAATTGTTGTTTAATTTGTTGATTTGAGTTGCTATTAACAAACACTTTCCAAAAACCAACCTACCCCCTATTTTTACTTATGAGTTTTGCGTTATTTACACTGCAGGTAACTCACTAGTAGCTTTTAACACCCATAGGAATAGAAATCTAATTGCGCCCCTCGTGGATTCGACCTCAACATTAGTTGAGCTTTTGACAAAGACCATCCTCTAGCAATTTTAATGTAACACCCCGAGTCTGGTACCTCGAACACTACTTGGTGCTAACAAATCCCAAAGGACCACTAGCTAACCCATGACTGATATTTGTAACTGAGCACTGGATAATAGTAATATTGTAATAACAATATAACTGAAATAAATGTGGAAATCTGGCGGAAAACTTGCCATAAGGTTCAAATACTAAACAATACTAAATAAAACAATGTCTGAACAAGGTATGATAATACCAAGATTGAAATAACTGTCTGATCATGCCATAGTCTGAAAGCCTCTAAACTGTCTGAATAAGGAGTTGATGGGACATGTCCCCAACTAACTCCATCTACTGAAAATGGCTAAGTACTGAAATAATGAAAGAATGAAATAATCATGTCCTCGAAATATAAGGACTCACCATATGAGGACTCACCACTGACTCTGACTACTGATATCTGAGCTACTAAGCGCGATCGGGAACCTGAGCGTCCGAACCTATGGTATAAAACATCATAGCGCAAAAGAAAAGTACGCGTCAGTGCGTGTGAATATACTAGTACACAAAGTGAGGTAAGGATGAATACAAGGGTTCAAATGCATAAACTAAACTGACTGGATAACATAAACATGACTACGTGAGGATACATGCATGAATACATAACTGTAAATAAAATCATAAGGATTCTGAATACTGAGTTTACTGATAACATGGATTACTGATAATTGATATAATTGATAACTGAGTGACTGTGTCTGACAGCCCTGATTCTAATGGAACTAGTTGAGTTCTGTACTAAACTGAGTGACTATATCTGACAGTCCTAAAATTTATAGAACTATCTGAGTTCTTACTGAAGACTGAGACTGAGACTGTGGGAGGTAGTCATATAATAGACATGCCCCAAATAAGATATTATAACTGAGTTGGGGTCCAATCTGTAACCCTAATTGGAAGGGTGTCAATACTGCGCCACTGGTAAGGACAAGTTGTGAGTGACTATCATCTGTCAGGTACTCTAACAAGAACAGTGGGACCCTCATCTAACAGGTTAAGGCACCTCATCAACCCTCATCTGATAGGTTTTGTTTTCTCAACCTACGTTACCTGCGTAATTCTGGAATGCAAGGACTGCTTCTAAGAATCACACCCTCTGCTGGCAGGTGAGTTCCCATCCATGGGTTCACTCGGTGCTGAATCCTACTCTCATCTGAATAGACACTGAACTGAGTATACTGGACTGAACTGGACTGAGTTCACTGAGTTCTGTTGACTGACAGAATATTACTAAATTTTGATAACTGACTGAGCTATTGAGGACTGAACTGAATACTACTGAGTTTTTCCTGAGTGCTGAGATTGACTAAATTCTACCGATCGTGGTTTGACTGATATTATCTTGAAAATTGACATTGGCTCAAGGTAAACAGCTAAATTTTTGGGTATTAAATACCCTCAGGACTCGATATCATGAAAATAAATGAGACATGACACTTCTTGAACACATGACCATAGTCAACAATTAATAATACTATCATTGAGGGATTTCATGAAGCATTCGCAAGTCATAATCTTACACATGAATGGGAATACATGCTAACGTAATATAATTTCACAAATCCATGCTTATGAACATACCACTAAATTATTACAAGACATAACTTTTGTATGGGAGTCATATTGAACATGTGGGTACATCATAAGTTCATGATATAGCTCATAAATAGGTCATAATGCACAATTCTTATTCACTTATGCATTTTTACAAACACATAAAAGGCATAACCCTTTTTTAGGCATGAATCAACAACTAATACATCATGGCTATATCAAGCAGATCAAATTTAAGTGTTTCAATCCACATACTAACATAAGTCATAAGAATTCAATAAAGATTCAATCTTGAAAATCATATCACAACATAAACATCTATACAATCAAACCCACAATATGGAATTCAAAATTCATATTTTGAAAAGGATTTCTTGAGCTCCAAGGGTGAAAGGGACCCTTGGATGAACACTTTACATACCTTAGTGATAATTTCTCGAAGATTGATAGAAGAAAGCTTGAGTTCTTAAATTGAAATTAATCACCTAGGGTTTCTTGTTCTTGAGCACTTGTGAAATAATGAATGTATTTAGCCAAAAGAGGGCTAAATTTCATGTTATGATGGCTGAAGGTCGGGAGAAAATGACCTAATTACCTTAAGGACGTGGTCATTTAATGACTGAAAATGGGCACTAACGCATTTAGCAACGTGGCGCGTCGATGGCATTGATGCGATACTCGATGCATCATGTCATGATCGTGCCATGTCTCAGTATTTTTGACTGGCAACCTGGAACAATATTAACCAACGCGATGGGCAACGCGGCGCGCTAAGATCGGGTTGGTCCACTATTTTGGGACTCCAAACGTGGTCTAAACGAGGTCCAAAAAATCCAAAACTTATCCGAGAATACCTATTGACCTTCCTGATCATAAATTAACAAAAATATAGACCATTAAAGGACATTAAGGTCATGAAATGAGATTTCCAACTTTCGAAGGCTAAAAATAAATTAAGTCTAGAAACTTAGCTATAACTTTCTAAGTCTGGGACCCCTTGACAAGCTTAAAGGACTAAATTAAGCTAGGAATTTCGTGGGGTCTTACAATATCTCCACCTTAGGAACATTTATCCTCGAATGAGTCTGACTGAGATGGGAGAAATGATACACTAAAGTACATACTAAACATTAACAACTGGAACATGATTACATGACTGACATTACTGATTTACTGAGATTCATACTGAGCATGCATATATGATGAATGATTTCATGACTGAGCTGATATATGAATGCATGACTGGGAGTACTGATAAGATGATCATGCATATTTGATGCATGAATACACGATTCAACTGACTCATGAACATGCGACTGAACATGCAATGGTAAAAGATACCAAGTTTGAAATGGAAAACTGAGCATAAAACTGAATACCAAGTTTATAACTGAAATCTGAACATGAAATGAAATAAGCTTAAGGAAAGCTATTACCTTGGGCTAAGTCTGAATTAGTGGAGAAGAGGTAAGGGTACTTGGTCCGCATGTCTGCTTCTGCTTTCCAAGTAGCTCCCTTAACGGACTGATTCCGCCAAAGAACTTTGACTAGAGGGACTTCTTTATTCCTCAGTCTGTGGGTCTGATAGTCATGGATTTTGACTGGAATTTCTTCAAAAGAGAGACTGTTCTGAGTGTCTACGCCCTCAACATGGACTACAATTGTTGGGTCACCTATGCACTTCTTAAGCAAGGAGACATAGAACATTGGATGCACTGAAGCTAGATCTGAAGGCAACTCAAGCTCATAAGCTACTTTCATGAAGCGACTGAGAATTTTGAAGGGATCGATATATTGGGGACTGAGCTTTCTCTTCTAGCCGAACCTCTTCACTCCCTTTATGGGAGAGATTTTTAGGTACACATAATCACCAATCTCGAACTCGAGATCCTTTCTGCGTATATTTACGTACGATTCCTGCCAGCTTTGAGCTGTCTTGAGCCTCTATCTGATTAATCAAACTTTCTCTAAGGTATCGAAGACCAAGTCAGGCCCTAACACTACGGCCTCACCGACTTCAAACCAACCGATTGGAGATCTATATCTCCTACCGTAGAAAGCTTTGAATGGAGACATTTGAATACTGGAATTATAACTATTCTTGTATGCAAACTCAATCAAAGTCAAGTAGTCATCCCAACTACCCTTAAAGTAAATTGCAACCGCTCGCAGTATATCTTCTAAATTCTGGATGGTCCTTTCTTCTTGACCATCGGTCTGAGAATGAAAGGTTGTACTGAGGTAAACTCGGGTACCAAGATACTTTTAGATTGCTTTCCAAAAATAAGAGATGAACTGGGTACCTCTATCTGAGATAATAGACAACGGAACACTGTGCAATCAGACCAACTCTCTGAAGTTGAGTTTGGCGTAATCCTTGGTTGAATAAGAGGTATGGACTGGAAGGAAGGGAGATGATTTGGTCATTCTGTCTATAATGACCCAAACTTAATTATGCTGACAACGAGTACGAGGCAAACTCATCACAAAGTCCATGTTCACTTCTTCCCACTTCCAAGTAGGAATACTGAACTCCTGCATGGACCCACTTGGCTTCTGATTCTTAATCTTAACTTGCTGATATATTGAGCACTTAGCCACAAACTCTACAATATCTATCTTCATCCCACTCGACCAATAAATCTCCCAAAAGTTGCAGTACATCTTGGTGGCCCCTGGATGAATAGAATAACGTGCACTATGCACTTCTGCAAGAATTCGCTACCTTAAGTCATCAACACCTGGCACACATAGACGACCCTGACAACACTAAACAGCATCTCCCCTTTTAGAGAAAACCTCTACCTTCTGATCTTTGACTGATTCCTTCAACTTGACTACACTAGGATCTCTATCCTATTTTTCATTCACCTCGGAAACTAGAGATGATTCTGAACTGTTCTGAACCCACACCCTACCTTCTGCTGAATCGACTAAGCGGACACCTAGTCTGGCTAACATATGAACTTCCTAGGCTAACTTCTTCTTACTATCCTCAACATGAGCAACACTACTGATAATTCTCAAACTACACCTCTCTTACGAGAATGTAAGCGATCGTTGTCAATATATAACCCAACTAGGTTGGGGTTAAATCCCCCAGGAAATATGAAGTTCCAATCAATATATGCCAAATACCATAGGCTTGCCCTTATTTTCATACCAAGATTTTTAGATAGGTCAACTAGGATCACTATAGGTCTTCTCTTTGGCTTGTAATGTAGGCTAGGGGATGGTATGATACTCGATGATAATTAAAGTGACTAAGCCTCCTTGACACTACACTAGCTTCCGGGGTTTCACTCATTAACCTTTTTCTATTCTTTTATTTTCTTGATCACACATATTCATGATGGGTGCGGTCTTTTCTACAATCACTTCTTCTTGTTCACAACTTTTATTTTCTTGTTCTTTTCCACAGCACCCAACTTTTTATTCTTTTCTTTTATTCTACATTTCTTCATAGTTATTTTACATCACGCACCCCTATGATAGCCACCCTTAACTTAGGCCATTTGCCTAAGTCAAGGTCCACAGTGTCCAAGGAGGACCAGGGCCAAAATAGGTTCATCATGATATAAATACGATGGTGAAAGGTATCATAAAAAGAAATAGGCTATTCAGGCTCAAAATAGGGATCAAGGGATATTACGCATACAGGAAAGGTCATTTAGGCTAAAGTGGGCTAATATCAAAATGACCTATGATCCTTTCCTAACCCCTATTCTTCAACCTAGGTAAGACTAGCCGGGCAAGTTCTAGATTAAGCATACAAAGGGGACTAAGTAAAATCTCACACGTACATGGAACACAAGTATATCACAAGTTACTACTTATCCAGTTCATGCAATTGTTTAGCAATGGTTATCAAGTCACTAGAACTAATACCATACAAAGATGCATAGTGGTCACAATTAGATGCAAATCACACGGTTAAATAATTAGACTATTTGAGAGGTGTTCACAAAATAACAAAACTATGTTAACTTTCTCAGGTACTTGTATTTCTCCTAGTCAACTATAAAATATTACAACAACAACACACCCTACACCCTCAACTTAAAATCAAAGAAAAATTGAACTAAGGGTTAGGGTATACCGGGAGAATATCAAGCACGGGGATCATGGGTTGCCTCCCATGTAGCGCCTGATTTAATGCCGTGGCACGACTCAAGTATCTTGATTACTTCAGACATAATCCTGATAGATAGTAGCAATACTTTTCATCGAGTCTTTTGGACCGATATAAAGTTTGACTCATTGCCTATTTACCTTAAAGATACTGCCGTCTTCATTTTCAAGTTCTACTACCCCAGATGAGTACACTTGACTAACTTTAAATGGGCTGACCACTAGGATTTAAGCTTACCTGGGAACAGTTTGAGTCTGGAATTGAACAGAAGCACCAAGTCACCTTTTTGGAAATCTCATTTCTCGATCCTCTAATCATGATACTTCTTCATCTTTTATTTATATAGGTCTGCTCTTTCATATTCCCTGCGACAGAATTTATCCATCTCATTCAGTTGCCCTAGTCTTAGCTCTGCTGCCTCTTTCCAACTCAAATTTAACCTTTTGAGTGCCTATAAAGCCTTGTGCTCCAGCTCTATTGGTAAGTGGCATGCTTTTCCATAGACTAACTGGAATAGTGACATGCCAATGAGGGTCTTGAAAGTAGTCTGATATGCCCACAAGGCATCATTAAGCTTTCGAGACCAGTCTTGCCGACTAGCGTTCATCGTTTTGGCTAGGATGGCTTTAATCTCTTGATTTGACACCTCCACCTGCCCACTAGTTTGTGGGTGATATGGAGTGGGTACTCGATGCTGTTTCACCCCATATTTTGCTAAGGCTTCTCAAAATACTTTGTTGCAAAAATAAGATCCCCTATCGCTTATAATAGTACGTGGTACTCCAAAGCGAGAGAAGATATTCTTTTTGAGAAAAACAACAATCCTCTTTCCTTTATTATCAGACAAGGAAACAACTTTAATCCATTTAGAGACATAGTTAACAGTAAGTAAAGTATACTTTATCCCATATAAGCTTATAAAAGGACCCATGAAATCGATGCCCTGTAACAATTCCACTTCAAGCATCTTAGTCAAAAGCATCTCATGTCTTTTGGAGATCGACCTCTACCTCTGACATTGGTCGTATTTCATCACAAACTCATGAGCATCCTTGAACAACATTGGCCAATAGTAGACGCTCTGCAACACCTTCCTAGCTGTTCGATCACCTGCGTGGTGACCTCCAACTGGGGAAGCATGACGTACTTCTAATATACATAATACATCCACTTCTGGCACACATCTCCATATAATATTGCCAGCACATCACCGAAAAAGATACGGTTCATCCCAGAAGTAATGTATCAATCATGAAGGAATTTCTTTCTTTGATGGAAAGAAAGATTTTCTGGAATGACCTCACTTACAACATAATTTGCAAAATTAGCGTACCAAGGCACTTTCTCCATAGTAGTAGATGAGAGGATACTTGTTCTTGATTTTGAGTTTGTTCAACTAACGGTATTCAATGCATATTCGGAGGGAACCATCTTTCTTGAGCATGAATAGAACTGGAGCACCCCATAGAGAAATACTAGGCCTAATAAAACCCTTTTCTAAGAGATCATTCAACTGTTCGTTTAATTCTTTAAGCTTAGCTTGAGCCATTCTGTAAGGTGTAACTGAGGTAGGTTGGGTATCTAGAAGGAGATCAATTCTAAATTCAATTTCCATTTTGGGAGAAACTCCTAGAAAATCTTTAAGGAATACTTTAAAAACTCATTCACTACTGGAACTGGATTAAGACTCAGAGTTTCAGAATTTGAGTCCTTGACTCGAACGAGATGATAAAATTATCCCTTAGATATCATTTTTCTTAACTTATGATAGGAAACAAACTAACCCTTAAGTACTGACGTACTACCCCTCCATTCAATAATTAGCTCATTAGGAAACTAGAACTGAATAATTCTATTTCTATAATTGACTGAGGTATAGCACGAGTAGAGCCAATCTATGCTGAGAATGATGTCAAAATTAGTTATCCCTAACTTCGTAAGATCAACTGAAGTAACTTTCTGAGACACTGTGATTGGGCAACTTTTTTATACCTATCTGGCTAAAATAAAATTACCCACGGGGGTTGACACTGAGAAAGGATCTACTAATATATTGAGACTAACACTAAAGTATATAGATATATAAGGATTTATAAAGGAAAGTGAAGATCCAGGGTCTAATAGTGCATAAGCATGAAGATAGATGACTTGTAACGTACCTTTTTCCCCATCTTCGAGTATTGTACCTCTGTCTATTCTAGGGTCTGCTTATAGTGTTCCTCAAGCCTTGAGTATGGATCCTTCAGCGATACCTACTTCTTCTTTTGGTACTCTATATACTCTGAGTTTTATTTGTCCTTCAGCACCTACATTTGAGTATGGTATTCTGAGTTTGGGAGTTCAGCCTTCATCTATATTCCCTCCTCAGGTGGGATCTTAACCTGCCAAATTCACTATGCCCACTCTCATTGTGAGTGTAATTATGTCTTCTGAGGATCAGAAAATATTTGAGAGGTTCACTCATTGAGGTCCTTCTAGGTTCATTAGTATTGTGGGTGGAGATGCCTATGAGTTCTTGATTGACTGTTGTGAGAAGTTTCATAACTTGGGTTTGCTTGAGTCTCATGGTATTGCATATACCACTTATCAATTTAGGGATGTTACTTGAGATTGGTGGAGGTCACTTATTGGTTGCAGGCCTCTCAATTCTCCTGAGATGACTTAGGATTAGTTTGGTGAGGCCTTTTTAGAGAGGTTTATGCCTTACAGTCAGAGGGATCGGATAAGAGATGAGTTTAATTGCCTAGATGAGGGATCTATGACTATTGTAGAGTATGACATACACTTTTATGACTTATTTATATATTTTTATGCTAGTATTGCCACGAAATTTTAGAAGATTTTGAAGTTCTTAAATGGGTTAAATATTTACTATCTAGCTACATTTCTGATGGTAGTGTGTGCAACATCATTTTAGAGTATTGTGGATCATACTAAGATGACTAAGGGTATTCTTCGAGCATCTTAAGGAGACATCAAGAAGGTGTTCCATCTAAGCGAGTTTAGAGGTCACACTTGTTGTGGTAGGAATTCTAGAGATTTTGGTGGTTATCATAGTAAACTTGTGTAGGCAGCTTTGTCTAGTTTAGGTAGTGGGTATTCTTCTTCAGCAGCTTTGAGTGGCTGCTCTAGTCCAATCGTACCTCCGTCTACTTAGTCGGGCCGTAGAAGTTTCTATGTATGTGATGATATTGATTATTTGTCCAAGGACTATCCTCTTTGTATATTTGAAGCTACTTTTATTTTAGTTATAAGAGGTAGGGGTTCTACTAGAGGTGCACAAGGTAGAGGTAGTGGAGCCTGTGGTGGTGGTCGCGCAGATATTCAGCCAATTAGAGGTCCCGGATAGTGTTATACTATACCCACTAGAACAAAGAAAGAGGCCTTCAATGTTGTCATCACAAGTATCATCCTTATTTGTTTTAGACTATATTTATATTATTTGATCAAGGATAGACTTTTCCTTATTTCTGTATAATTTGCTTTAAGTTATGATTTAATTTGTGACACTCTTGATATGCCTATTAGTGTATCTACCACCTAAGACACTTTTTAGTGGTGGATCGAGTATACAAATATCGTGATGTGCTTTCATTAAGTGTGAGGCTTGGGTAGATTTTCTTGTCTTAGATACAGTAGATTTTTATGTCATCTTCGGTATGGACTGGTTGGCTCCTTACCATAGTATCCTAGATTGTTATGCTAAGATCGTGACTTTAGTTTTTCCGGGTGAGACAAGGGTATCTTTTAAGGGTGTGCTTTATTCAGGTCCTAAGTGAGTTATGTCTTTTCTTCGAACTTATCGTTTGGTTGATAAGGGATGTTGTCTTATTTAGCTTATATTTGTGATACTAGTGTTACTTTACCTCTTTTTTGGATTTTGTTCATATGGTTTGCGGGTTCATTGATGTCTTCCCCATGAATTTATCTTGTATTCCTCTGTATCATGATATTGACTTTGCCATTGATATTGAGCTGGGCACCAAGACCATTTATATTCCTCCTTATAGGATGGCCTCAATCGAGTTGAAAAAGTTGAAGGATCAATTACAGGAGTTGTTGGATAAGAGATTTATTTGACCTAGTGTATCACCTTGGGGTGCACCTGTCTTGTTAATGAAGAAAAAAAGATGGGTCTAGGTGTATGTTTATTGATTATCAGTAGTTAAATATGGTGACGGTCAAGAATAAGTATCCTCTTTCTCATATTGATGATTTATTCGATCAGCTTTAGGGTGCTTAGGTGTTTTCAAAGATTAGGGTATCACCACTTGAGGATTAGAGATTTGAATATTCTAAAGACAACTTTTTAGACTTGGTATGATCATTATGAGTTGTTGGTCATGTCCTTTGGGGTGACCAATTCCCCATCTGCATTCACGGAGTTGATGAACCGGGAACGTCGACCACATCTCAACTCATTTTTTACTGTATTTATCAGTGATATTTTGGTTTATTCCAAGAGGGAGGCCTATCATGAAGAGCATTTGTGGATTATGCTTCAAAGATTGAGGGATGAGAAGTTGTATGCTAAGTTCTCTAAGTGTGAGTTTTGTTTGGAGTCTGCCTCTTTCTTAGGTTATGTGGAGACTAAGGAAGATACTATGGTTGATCCAGCCAAGATTACAGCACTTCGTAATTGGTCCAAGCCGACTTCTCCTACTGAGATTTGGATTTTTGTTGGCTTGGCAGGTTACTACCAAGTTTTGATGAGAGTTTCTCACCTATTACAGCTCTATTAACCAAGTTGACTTAGAAGAAGGCTTTTTTTCATTGGTCCAATATTTGTGAGGCGATCTTTCAAAAGCTCAAGGATTTGTTGACATCAACTCCTATCCTGACCTTGCCTAAGGAGGGCCTGGGTTTTACCGTCTTTTGTGATGCTTCAATTATTGGGTTAGGTATTGTGTTGCTACAAGAAAGTAAGGTGATTGTGTATGCTTCTCATCAGTTGAAGCACCATAAGAAAAATTACCCTACCAATGATTTGGAGTTGTGCGACAGTTAATTTTTCTTTGAAGTTGTGGAGGCACTACTTTTATGGAGTTTGTTGTGAGACTTTCTCGAATCATCATAGCCTTCAGTATTTCTTCACCTAGCAAGATCTTAATACAAGGCGTCATTTTTGGCTTGAGTTGCTTAAGGATTATGACTTGACTATTCTCTATCATTCGGGCAAAGCTAATGTAGTTGTAGATGCCTTGAGTCGAGAGTCAACTACCATAGGTAGCTTGGTGCATCTTTTGACCCGAGATAGGCCTTCATTCTTGGAGGTTCATTTTTTAGCTAACTAGATGGTTAGACTTGATGTTTTAACACTTGGGCCTATTTTGGCATTCGTGGAGTCTAGGTCTTCTTTGATGGAGCAAATTTGAGCTGATTAGTTTGATGAAATTGCATTGAGATATATTTGGGATAAGGTGTTAAGTGGTGAGGCTAAAGAAGCCTTACTCGATTCAGATAGTATTTGTTGGATTAGAGGCTAAGTTTGTGATCCAAGAGTGGGTGACTAGATTCGATTGATTTTGGAGGAGGCTCATTATTCTAGGTATTTCATCTATCTAGGAGAGACTATGATGTATTATGATTTAACATAACATTATTAATGGGGTGGTATGAGGAGAGATATAGCAGATTTTATAGCTCATTGCCTATGTTGCTAGAATGCTAAGAATTTGAGACCTGGTGGATTGCTTTAGAGGTTACCCATTCTCAAGTGAAAGTAGGAAAGAATTACTATGAACTTTGTGATTGGGTTGCCTCATAATCACATGGTTTTTTATAGTGTTTAGGATATCATAGATAGATTGAACAAATCTGCCTATTTTATTCTGGTTTAAGTCTCTTTCAATGCTGAGAGGTTAGCCTATATCTATATTGGTGAGATTGTGCATCTTCATGGTGTGCCAGTGTTTATCATCTTAGATTGAGGTTCAGTGTTCACATCTCACTTTTAAAAGACCTTTTTGGATAAGTTAGGTACTCGGGTTGATCTTACCCCAGTATTTCACCCCATACTAATGGTCAGTCAGAGCACACTATTCAAGTATTGGAGGATATGCTCCATGCTTGTGTGATGTACTTTAGTGGCTAGTGGGAGCAGCATCTAGCATGTGCAGAGTTTGCGTATAATAATAGCTACTATTTCAGTATTGATATGCCTCCTTTTGAGTCCTTGTATAGTAGAAGTTATTGCTTTCCAGTTGGTTGGTTTATGGTTTCTTAGGTTAGATCTCGAAGTAGGTCGTTGGATAGAGTTTGGTTTATCTGGGATAGACTTTGAGCGGCTCAGAATAGGCAGAAGTGTTATGCAGATTATAGACTTTGTGCCTTGAATTTTATTGTGGGTGATCGTGTTTTCCTTTGAGTTTTTCTATAAAAGGTGTGATGAGGTTTAGGAGGAGGGGTAAGCACAACCCTAGGTAAATTGGTTCATTTGTGATTCTTCGAACTATTGGTGATGTGGCTTATGAGTTGGCTTTGACCCTAGATTTATCAGTTGTTCATCCAGTTTTTCATGTTTCCATTCTTTGTCATTACATTGCGAATGAATCTCATATCATTCACTAGAATTTAATTCAATTATATTAAAGGTTGTCTTTTATTGAGAAGCATATCTCCATCATGGATAATGATGTTAGACGATTGGGTTCTAGAGATATTCTAGTGGTTAAGGTCTAGTAGAGACATCAACCTGTAGATGAGGCTACATTGGATGTCGAGTCTGATATGCGTAGTTCTTATTACCAGTTTTTTTCTAATTCAGGCATTTTCCGTTGCCTTTAGTTCGAGGATGAACTATATTTTTAGTGATTGTTGATGTAACGACTTGATTTTTTATGATTTATGTGAAATATTTATTTTTGTGTGATTTGACCATAATACCCTCCCAATGATTGCTTTGTTGTATTTCTAGGGAGTGGGGATGATTGGCATAATTCCCATTGTATTTCGGTGTAATTTATGTGATATTATGGTTTTCAGTGGCTTAAGAAGCCCAATAATTGACTTCAGTCATCATTTATTGATTTGTACATCTCATGGCAAAGTACTACGCCAGCAAATCTGGAATGTCAATTTTAAGTTGGTAACATGGTTAGTGTGATTTTATGAATTTTATATCTCTTTTCAACATTCAGCTCAGAAAGTTGTGAAATTGGGTTTTGGGGGTCAACTTTGTGAAAACGTCATTTTTTTGAAAAATTTGATATCGCCATTAATTCAAGAGCGTCGAATTTGATAGAGTAGCATAGTTCGTTTGCATTCACAAAATTTTGGATGAATCCGAAGGGGTGGTTCGTGGAGACTTGGAATTATCTAAGCCTCCAGTTGGCACTGGTGCACCTACAAACACGATGGGTCAGTTGTTTATGCAACTCAGATAATCTGACGCAAGTGTCGCATACGCGACATCTTGGTCGCTGTCGTGAAACGCGTATGAGATGACATGTTTGCATAAGCGATACCTGCCCTCAGGCCAGGTATCGCATACGCGCCTCGGTGATCGCGTATGTGATGCATGGGTCCTTTATATACCCATGTTTTGCCATTTTACATATTTTTTAAGACTTGGAGCTTATGGTTTCATGATTTTGAGCAATTTCTTCCACTTTTGAGGTTGGGTAAGTGCCATAACACTTATTTCAACTATTTTCTCCAAATTTTATCATGTAATTCTTGTTTAAACGTGAATTAGAAAATATAGAAATTAGGTATTTTGTCCCATAAGGCCTAAAAATTGTAATCCTTTGATTTAAACCCTAATTTCAACACATTTTCACTTGGTTGAGTTTCTAATCTTATAATTATCTCTTTTTTTTTATTTTATCTTCAAAACAACTTTAATTCTTAATTTTAAAATGAATTTTAAGGATTTCTATGAGTAAAGCTTAAGCATGATTTTTCTTCAATTAGGACTTTCTTTTTAACTTGTTTTCACTTGGGTTTTCAGTTATAGACTCCATTAAATATGGAGAACATGTTTCAAAAATAAAATTATGATTTTACCTTTCTTTTTTGAAAACCTGTTTGGGGTACATTTTGACCCCCAATATAAAAATAGGCAATATGGGTACCGTTGGCTTTCTTTTGATGCATAGATTCAATACTTATATGATTTAGTTGATTCTGAATCCTTTTGTGAGAAGGTTTCAAATTGAAGGCTTTAGGATAGGTTTTCAATATTCGAGGTAGGTTATGGCTTAACTTTCATTAGACCGGGCTAGACAGTTAATGTTGATACAAAAGTTTGTTAAGGGTGTGTGAACTAATCATGAAAATGGCTATAATTAGTGTCAGGCCTATGTGGGGGCCTATATACTGATGTATACGGTGGTTTTTGGAATATTATTTGTTATGTGTGACCTTGTGGGGTCTTATATGATGTTGATCACCTTGTATACATGAAATTAATTGTATCCTATTAATGAAATGGTCTAATATGGTATCAATGGTGTAACTTAATTATATTTTACTCTTTGGGCGTATGGTTTATGTTGGAATTCATGGATGGTTGGAAAGATTTAGTGGATTATTTGCTCACTTAGTTGTTATATTGGTTGGATATAGAAATACTCGTTCTGGTTAGTTTAAGCATTACATCCTCATATCATATACATTCATGAAATATTAGTACCAGTGTGAAAATACTGGAAACACCGGCTTCTTTTGACATAATATATAATATCTTTAAAACCCTCTACCAATAGATATGCTGGAGAGGAGTTATAGATATTGGTATTGGATATTGGTTTTATACGGGTTGACGAACCCCCAATGGGTCCTACGTTGGGAAACTTTAGCATTGTAGGTGTATTCGAAGGTTGTGCGATAACCTTGGGCTTTATCATCATCATTATCATTATCATCATTAACATTATCATTATCATCTCCATTGCAATTGTATTTACTTTGTGCATTTAAGTGATGTATTATTTTCCTTAATGTGATACCCGTCTATGTGTATTTCTTCCTTCATATTCGTATGTGTGATACCAATATACTTTTACTTCTCTTTCGTGTTGTTTTGGTGTTTGTGAATATTATAGAACTGTTAGTGAACACGGTGTGGGCTACTATTTGGGATATTGTCTGGTTGTAGGTGATGTGCCCTTAGTATGTATTTTGTATGTTTTATGTTCTGCTTTTCTCAATTAGCCTATGATACCTACTAAGTACCAGTGGACCATACTCACCTCTATTGTGCCCTTTCAGTGCAGATCCTTGTTTGAGTGTGCCTCATTGTGGTTGGCTTCGGGCGATACTTTGGAGCTATTCGAGGTAGCAGTTGGATTCTTGCTTCCGGATTTGACTACTACCTTTCTTTATTTAGACTATGTCTTTATTTTTCATTCAGAGACTGAGTTATTCTTGTTTTGGATATCTAATGTATTTTGATCTTGAGTTGTACTAGTGATGTTCTTATACTGTGACACTAGGTTTTGGGATTATGGTATGATATCTTTGGTGATATTCTTCCGCTTTTATTATATTATGTGGTTCGGCTTTGTTCTAGAAGCCTTACTTTGGCTTATTGTTATTATTTTCCCTTTTTGTGTCAATTTGTGTGATAGGTTTACTTGTCAAGGCTTGCCGCGATAAGTGCTATCATGACCCTTTGTTTTTGTGTCGTGACAGTGATCATGCACAAATCCTTATAGTGTGAAGGGGGATTAAATCGTTGTATACTTTGAAGAACACCTTTTCATTATCCAGTCTTATTGCCAGAGTGCCCTCTCTAACATCAATTAATATTCCTTATGTCGCCAATAATGGATTCCCCAGTATGATTCGTACCCTATCATCTGTAACATAATCAAGAATAATAAAACTAGCAGGAATAATGATCTTACCAACCTTAATGAGTACATCTTCTATGATTCATTTGGGAGCTACTCTTATTCTGTCCGACATCTATAGCAGCACAGAACATGGCCTCATCTTCCCTAATCTAAGAGTATTGAACACAAACAGGGGCATCAAATTTATGCTCACCCCCAAGTCACACAAAGCGTGGCCCACGTAACTTTCACTAATTTGTATGGGGAGGGTGAAAATCTTAGGATCCTTAGGATTCTTTGGAATCTTGCTCATCACAAAATAGATTGCACTCCTCAGTAAGTGCCACTATCTCAATATCCCCCAACTTTATCTTATTGGTCACCACGTTCTTTAAGTACTTAGTGTACTTACGTATATCCTGCAAAACATCTAACAATGGGAGGTTAATATAAAGTTCTCTAAACGTGTCAAAGAACTTCTTGAAACATGCATCCTTCTTAGCCTTTTTGAAATTTTAAGGGAATGTGGTGGCGGTCTCTTTTGTACTCGCTTAGATGCCTTTTTAGGTACTCAAACTTCCCCAATTTTTCAGCTTCTTTGGTTTTCACGTGCGTCTCATCTGCTCGTTGTGGGACAAACTCTACCTGTACTTCCTGATGTATATTTGAAGGCTTGTCAATGAGATTCCTACCACTCCTTAAGGTGATTGCCATTACCTGCTTCAGATTCTCTGTATCACTCGACAAACCCCCTCGAGGTCGGGTGTTTTGAGCCTGAGCTAACTACCCAACCGCGTCTCTATATTCTTTTGAGCAAGTTGTTAATTTCTTATTTTTGCAGCCATTTGTTCTTGACTGGCCAAGATCTTCTTCAATGTTTCTTCAATATTATTTGTTCGCATGTTCTGTTGTTGCTGAAACTGTAAATTTTGAGCCTAACTATTGCCCTATGAGTAGTTGGGCTGACTCTTCCACTTGTGGGTGTAGGAATTCCCATAATTTTGATTACTCTTCTATGCATTGCCCACAAAGTTCATTGACTCCAGATTTTCTCCGCATGAGTTTGCAGAGTGGCCACCAATACCACAAATCTCATACCATACCGGGGTATGCTGCATTACATTTACTTGGGCCTGAGGTTGGTTCACACCCAACTTGCTGAACTATGTCATCATTTAATTTTTCCAAGGCTGACAATTGAGCGGCCAAAGTTGTGACACTACCACCTCAATTATCTCGGCAATCTTTTTCATTGTATTTCTGGATATATCTCTTTGCCATTCGGATTACCTTGTGCAATTTGATTTAGCAAAGTATACAACTCATCATATATTTTCTCTAAAGTTTGACCACCTGCACCTGAATCTAACAAATTTTTGTGGTGTGGTCAAGAGCTTCAACAAAAGTGTGAGCTAAAACCTCATTCTTCTGCCAATGGTGTGAGTAGTCCTTGAGAAGAGATTTGAACCTCTCTCATGTATGATATAAGTTCTCATTCAGATTCTTCTTGAAACTCCAAATCTCACTACATGACCCTTTTAGAGAAAATGACGTGTGTGGTCCTAATAGGTGCAATCTTTCACCTTCTTAGGGATTTGACAACTTTAACTCAAAAAAAAAAAGAAATGCGGCTTTTTCAGACAGACTTTTATGCTTTTAGAGTATACAATTTTGGCACTAACTTGGGAGAAAGGACTAGGTCCCTCTCTTTTTTATGTGAATGCTCAAATTTGTGTCGGACTCAATTATTCTCTTTCAAAGTTATTCCCATGTGTGTATACCTGCAAGGGTATGGTACTGAGTTAGACCACCAGGTACATACATTATAAAGGATACCTATCTCCTGATCATAGATAATTTTATGGAGAAAAACTTATTTATCTTAGTAGGTCATGTTATTTTGATCAACCCTAGCCTCAACCTGTTCTTTACAAATATTTCCTTTTATGCTGCACTGGATTATTAGCCATGTTGAGAGAACTTTCATTGTAACACATCAAAGGGATAGTGTCTGAGACAGTCCCAAAAATCCTTCACACCTATTTGGTTCCAATAGTTATCCTGACAACAGGTCTGGGGACTAGGTGTCATACTTTACTTCTTTCAAATTGTTGAAGCTCATCCTGTATTGCATTGATCCAATCAGCATCTTTCAATAGCTTCTTTCACATTTATGGACTCAATTCTGGATAAAAATACTGAGAATGCCATAAAATTTCTAGCTTGAGCTCTTGTTTGGACTCCAGATTCCAAAGGTGTAGTCAGATTCTCAAGTGGGTGAGAAGATTTGTACCTCCAGTTTGACCCTCTAAGATAAGTTCCACGGGACTAGGTCCCTGAAGAATCTGACGAGACGCTTCTTGATGCTCTTCAACTAGAGCTGGGGTCTGTAACTGAGATCCTGGATCACCATCACCTTTATCATTCCTAACTTCATCATTTAGTCCTTGACTATCATCTTCAGCAATATCATCTTTTTGAACAAAAAAGAATTCTTTAATATCAAAATCTTCATCATCGCCTGGATTCACTAGTTTTCTGACTCATCAAAAACCACATGTATACTTTCTTCCACACACAGAGATCTTTTGTTGAAAACTCTGTATACTTTGCTTGTTGAGGAGTATCCCATAAATATTGCTTCATCACTTTTGGAGTCAAACTTTCCTTGTTTATTATTCCTATTATTTAGCACAAAGGACTTGCACCCAAAAGGTCTGAAGTATCCAAGCTTAGGCTTTCTATTGAAAACAAGTGGGGTCTTTTTTAGGAGAGATCTAATTGAACGCCTGTTGTCACATAACAAGCAGTAATTAATAGCTTCAACCCAAAAGCTCTTTGGAAGCCCACTGTCAATCAGCATGGTTCTGGCAATCTCTATAAGGGTTTTGTTCTTTCTTTCAACAACTCTATTTTGTTGAGGAGTCCTAGGAGCAGAGAAGTTGTGACTGATTCCATATTCAGCACAGAATCCTACAACCTGGGAGTTCTCAAATTTAGTTCCATGATCATATCTGAGTTCAACAATTTTACAATTTAGCTTTATTTGAATTTTCTTGGCAAAAGTTACACGAACCTCATAGGTTTCATCCTTGGTTCTGAAAAACATTGTCCAGGTGAACCTGGAGTAGTCATCCACAATGAAAAATACATACTTCTTTCCTCATCTACATCGGACTTTAACAAGTCCTCATAGATCCATGTGCAGTAACTCAAGAGGTCTAGAAGTACTCACCTGTTTCTTCAATTTAAAATAAGTCCTGGTTTGTTTACCCTTAACACAAGCATTACAAACCTTGTAGTCTAGAAATTTTAGTTTTGGTAAGCCACGGACCAGGTCTAAATCAACTTGTTTAGCAAAGAGGACTTACATGTCCCAGCCTTCTGTGTCATAGATCAGTATCTTCACTTTGAACACTTGAGCAAGTTACTTCCCCTATCAGCTACAGACTCTAAATCAACCACATATATATATATATATATTTGAACCTTTTAGGATTTGAGAATAACTTTCTCAGACTTCAAGCTTGACACAATACATCCATCAGATGAGAACCTCACCTCATTACCTTTGTCACATATCTTAGAAACACTTAGAAGACTGTACTTAAGGCCATTCACATAGTACATATCTTCTATTGCTTGATCGAGTGATTTTCCAATCTTTCCCACACCATGGATATACACCATTTTACCATTTTCAAAAAAGATACCTCCACCTTGAAGTGTCTTGAGAAAGAGAAAACAGTCATTCCTTAAAGTCATATGCTTTGAACATCCACTATCAATTAACCAGTTCTGACTACATTCCCTTTTTCCTACCTACAAACATAGTCATTTGTTAGATTTGGGAGCCCACTTGAGTTTGAGTTCCCAGAAGGAAGATAAAGGTGTGATCAAATCCTTCTTGGCCCATCTAAGTAGAGAGTTCTTCTTCATATTTTTCAAGGGTATGGAACACTTAGGGTAACAATTCTCCTGTTGGATGTATCTAGCACTGCATATTATAGCTCCAAGCCAACATTTTTAGTTTTCCTTCAAGTGCCTATCTTTTTCACAATGAGTGCATAAAGGTTTGTAGACCTTATTTCTAATGTCATGAACAGCTTTCCCATGAGACCCAAGTGATTGGGTTTTATACTTATATTAAGGCCTTTACCATTATTGACACCCTGATCAGTTAAATTAGAAAGAATTTGTTAAGATGTGGTCCATTTTAGTGATTTGTTAAGTTCTTCTCTTATACATACTAGGTCCCTTTCTAATTCTTCATTCTTATGGAGTGCAGTCATGAAATGCTTTTGAGAATCCCTCAATTTTTCTTCAAGTTCAATTTAAAGCCTTAAGGCTTCTTTCTTCCTTTTACCATCAGAGTCATCCACT
Source organism: Capsicum pubescens (assembly GCA_030864215.1). Lineage (NCBI taxonomy): Eukaryota > Viridiplantae > Streptophyta > Magnoliopsida > Solanales > Solanaceae > Capsicum > Capsicum pubescens. The sequence goes on from CM061541.1 coordinate 129,345,123, forward strand.
TTCTTTAGTTGATTCATTAGACTCGGATTTTTAGATTTCAACTTAGTGAACTATTTCTCTATTTCAGACATCTGAAGATTTACGAAATTAATTCAAGCTCTTAATTTTCTACTTTCTACTCTAACATATTTTTCTCAGCAGCCAGTTCACACACAGAATCAATCAGCACATTTGTAAGCTTATTTATCTTTCTAGTATAGTAGTTAGCTAAATTTTCTATAATGTTAGAGATAATTACCTCATTTTCTTCATCTTTAGTGTTTTTCATAAGAGCAAAAAAGGAGTCAAAGGTGATATTCTCATCCTCCACTACTAGCATAGAAATATCTTTAAGCTTTTTATCCTTCTCATATTCACTAGAGGAATCTCCCCAGATAGCTAAATCCTGTTTCACTGCATAATCATCTACAACCTTTCTTCTTGAGTTTTTAGAGACCTGGTTCTTTTTCTTTACTTTGTCACCTCAATACTTTAGATATTTTGAATAGTATAGTTTGTGCATTGGGCAATTTTTGATGGCATGCCCAAGTTTTCCACATTTGTGAAAAACTTCAACTGTACCTCCCTTTTAGTTGCTACTTCCTCTTCTTTGAAACTAAACACATGTCTTTATTGCTCTTACAATCCTTTTTGCCAAATAGGCAATATTAGTGTTTTCCTCACTTGAATCAGACTTTGAAGCCTTCAATGTCAGAGATATTTCTCTTTTTTCTTCCTTCTTCTATTGCCTTTACTGCTTCTTGAGTTCATAAGTCTTCAGATTACCAATAAGTTCATCCATTGTGAGAGTTTTTGGGTTTCTTGCCTCAGTGATAAATCTACTCTGGTTTCCTAGAATTTTGGAAGAACTCACAGACTTTTTCTCACCTTTTTATACAAAGGAATAACTTCTCCTAAGTAATACAACTCATTAGTGATTGAAGTGAATCTAGTATACATCTTTTGGATAGTTTCTCCTTCTTTTATTTTAAAGGCTTTAATGGAATAGTTAGAATATCAACTTTTGAATCCTTCACATCAATGGTTCCTTCATAACCAGTCCTCAAGTAATCCCAGATTTTCTTAGCATTTTCACAAGCAGAAATCCTGTTATATTCATCAGGTCCTATGCCACAGATAAGTAATTTCTTTTCCTTGTAATTCTTCTTAACTTTCTTTCGATCTTCATTATCAAACTCTCTCTTGGTTTTGAAAACCATCCTTGTTATGTATCCTTCTTTGACCTCTCTAACTGGCACATGAGGACCATCAAGTATTACATCCATCAGCTCACTATCCTCAGCCATAATGAAGTCATATATCTTGGTTTTCCACCACCCATAGTACTGCACATTAAAGTGGGGTGGTCTAGTGGTAGATTGCCTTTTTCCAGATTAGGTGGAGCATACATGATCAACAAATAACTATACGTGCAACTATTTTAGATTGTCCTTGCTCTAATACCAATTGATGAAACGTGAGGGTTGCACTACCTTTTAAGGGACCAGGTCCCTCATAGTCTAAATAGGCAATAAAGCAATAAAGAAGTAAGGAAATAAAAATTTGTAGGAAAGTAAATAACACAATGATTTAATGTGGAAACCCTCTTACTCAAGGGAGAAAAAACCATGGCTTTCCCTCACAAGCACTCAAGAATCCACTATAATCAAAATCATGATTATATACTCCATTGGAACTTAACTCTAAGCTCCACTAATTTGTAAAAACTCTATTACAAACTCTCCTTGATAACTCTGTCAAGATCTCTTCTTAGTATTGATTAACTCTAACCAATATCAACTCAGGTAACTCTACCTAAGCACACTGAAGACACAAGAAAAGCAATACTCTTATAAGATGAGTAATTTGACTATATACTAAGACTTGACTCAAGAACAATTACTCTCTCAGCACATAAAAACTTAGAACTTAAGCAATATTAAGTATTTTCTATTTTCTTCTCTAATAATCAGATTGCAAAAACTATTAAATTAAGAAGCATTCATTTCTATTTATAGCAAGATAATGGTTAGGGTAGTATTTCAATTGGGCCAGGTGTCCTGATTGGTACACAACTCACCTACACATTTATTACACTAACAGACAAAACTACGCAGATAAGTGACAACTGTATATTTTCATGAAAACCCAGGGACCTGGTCCCTTGTTGCCAGTTTATCATCATCAAAACAAGATATAGCAATGAGACTAAGTTGTTTGGTCCTGACTTGATTCACCAAGCAATGGAGAAGGTGAAAGAAATTTTAGAAAGACTTAAGACTGCTCAAAGTCTCCAAAAGTCTTATGCAGCTATGAGGCGAAGGAAATTGGATTTTGAAGTAAATGATTGGGTATTCTTGAAGGTGTCTCTTATGAAAGAGTCTTGTTATTTGGGAAGAAAGGGGAAGCTCGGTCCTCCTCACATTGGTCCATACCAGATTTGGAGAAGAATTGGGAACGTTGCCTAGGAGTTGGACTTACCTACGAGTTTGGGTTCTATTCATCCCGTGTTTCATATGTTCATGCTAAAAAGTGTATGGGTAATCCTTCCTTAATATTGCCTATTGAGAATGTTGGTGTTATAGATTCCTTGTCTTATGAGAAAGTCCCAATTGAGATATTAGATAGGTAGGTTCGTAGATTGAGGACTAAGAACATAGCTTCAATGAAGGTTATTTAGAGAAACCAAAAGGTAAAAGAGGCAAAATGGGAAGCTGAGGAAGATATGAAGGCTAAATATCCATTCTTATTCCTTGATTTGGATGAAAGTGCTTAAGGTATAAGTTTTATTTTCCTCTTGTCATTTTCTGAGTTGGTTATTTAATTCTGGTGTATTCTAGTTATTTTTGTGCTAAAAATGTCCTAACTCATCATTTGGTGATGAATGATCCTAAGTAGGGGATAATGTAAGACCCTTAAAATTTTTGATCAATTTATTTTTTACCTTCCCATGTTTGTAATATCAATTTTTAACTTGATTTTTTTAGGGATGCTAAAAGGGTAATTTAGGAAAGTTTTAGAATTTTTGAAAGGGGTTCGGGGTTATTTTAGGACCTGAGGCACTGAGAGTCTGCGATATAGCCATGTCGCGGAGGTTACCCTCTGTGATATTAGCATGGCATGGAGGATAACCTCCGTAATATTGGTGTGACATGCCAAGGTGAAAAATTTGTGTAGTTTTGTGTTTATTCACTTGGGATGGGGGCTTTTGGTCTTTTTATCACTTGTATGAGTTTTAAACATAAAATAATCTCATTCCTATCAGTATTCAAAGATCAAATTCCTCTAGTTCACTCTTAAATACAAAACCCAAGAACATTCAAGGGTTTCTGTGTACATTCATCATCTGGGCTCCAAACTTCAAATTGATTACAAATTCTTGTGTGTTTCAGGTATATATCTCTTCCCTAAACTAATTTTATACAAAAGCATGTGTTTAATTATTGTCCATATGGTTCAGTTATTGGGATTTGAATATAGGTTGAGGGTTTTGGAATGGTTGTTTCATGAATTGAGTTCTCCTAGTTTTGAATTGGTTGTTTATGCTTTATTCTCATGATTTTGAACTACATAGATGTATGGGTGTGGAAATTGGGATAGGAAACATGAGTTTCCCCAAATTTATGGTTTAATAGTTTGGAATTGGCTTTAACCTCAACCCAACTTGTGAAATTGGTTTTGAAACATGGACATATACATAATCTACTTTACTTTTGAAACCTTGTATTGCATAAAAGGTAAATGAAACATAAATTGGTTTTGAAAGGCCTTGGTGGCTATGGACTGATTTTAAATTGGAAACTTTGGAGTTAATTTGGCAAATTGGTTTTGGTATGGCATAATGAAATTGGCTTGAAAGCTTAACTTTATTTGGTATGATGATACCAACGGTAAATGCCTAATTAAAAGACTCCTTAGTTAATGATGGAAATGTGTGTAAATAGTTTTAATTTGGGCTTAAAGAGGGTTGTGTAGCTCTTCGTGGAAGGTAAAGGTCCTGGGGGACTGATACTGGAAACCATATTTTCCGGCATGTTCACACATTATATATATTTTGGAATGGTCGGAGCATCAGTGTCTTTGGCCGTTCCTCGAATTTTCCTAGTTCATGTGGCTAACACGCACTGGGACCCTTTCAGCAGGAGGAGCTAAACCCATGTAGCCTGTAGGTTCGCTTAGGATGATTAGAGCTATACACTCCAGGATAATGGTTTTAAATCTCTTGCAAACCTTGTTCCCTATCCCAGCATCTTATATATGTATATATGAATAAGTGCATGTGGCCTTAAGTGATTTTTGACATGGCATTACTTTATCCCTATCCTAAGTTACATGCCAGTGCTTATCCTACCGATTGTCCTACGATACTATATTGTTTCATAATGTAAGGTCCAAAGATAGTTATTTGACCCCTCTGCAGCGTTAAGTGGATTAGCACGTCTGTCAAGTTTCTATGAAGTAGTGAGCCTCAATCCTTTAGAAAGCCTTATTATTTCCACATTCTTTTATTTTTAACTCAGTACTTTTGGATTTTTTTGGTCATGATTGGGCCATGTCTCGAACTGTTTGGTACTTTGGTTCTAGAGGCTAATATGGACAGATGTGGATTAGTTGGTTGTTGTTTAGACTCTTAGTTTCATTGAGTCATTTATTTATCTTCTTATTTTTGTTTGGTTGACTTCTGCATTGTTATTCTTATTATTATTGTGCTCTTAAGGTTGGGTTAAGGGGATGGACTACAGTCCATGATGGATTTGAGCTGCCAATCACTGCCGCGTCCTAGTTTGGGTTGTGACACCAAGACAATCGGGCTCATTTTGAGTTATTGGTCGGAAGTTAAAAAAATGGTAAGTTAGGTGTGGGACCCACTTTTCCTTGGAATGACCTCGAATAAAAATTTTAACTGTACCATTGAGTCTGAAACGTCGAATTGGACAGGGTAGCATAGTTCATTTGCATGGATGGGGTTCCAAATTAATTTTGAGGGATTGGCGGAGACCTTGAAATTTCCAAGTTTCAACTCGTGTTGGTGCACTCATGTTTACGAGTCACTGATCTCTTTAGTGATAAGACGACCAACCAAAATTGTTGTGTAAAAGACAATCTTGTCATGAAAGCGACATCCTCAGCAGCGATGCAAGAGTCGCATATGCGACTGCTAAGTATCGCATAAGCAATAGGGTGACCAGCAGGTAAGTATCGCATATGCGATCGACAGATCGCGAACTCGAGACACGGTACCTGGGAAGGGTGTAATAGCCCCTTCAGCCAATTTTTCACCATTTCTCATCCATACCTAATATATTTAAGCCCTAAAAATTAGGAAAGCTTAAGAATAGCATTATGGGTGCTTGGATAAAGATTAATTACGGGATTTTCCTTCAAATTTGTGGAAAAATTCCTTCATTTTCATGGTTAATTTTCCCATTCTCATATAAAATCCATAAACCTTGGTTACTTGATTTTATCACCAATATAACTCAGAATCACCCATTTTTATGGAAAATATTCCTTGAGCATAGAGGGGCGCTGAGTTGATTTCGGAAATACAATTTTTGTAAATAGCCCCCCACATGGAATTTTTACATAATTTTGGACCCAGTGCATAATAGTGAAATATTAGTATCATTGTTATCGTTTTGATGAGTATATTGTGATTTTGATAGCGTGGCACCTTGCAAAAGCTTCTCGAAAGGGAAAATCGGTGATTTAGCGGATTATTCGAGCTTTCTTCGGCGTCCAGGTAGGCTAGGTTTTACCTCCCTTATAAATTGAGTTATTTCATTGTATGTTTATGATATTATGTTATATTTGGGATGGGTTTTAGGTATTTATGATATGAATGACATTACTTGGGTTAGTCAGACCTTTTAGGCTATCCGAAAATCATAATTTGGGCATAGTTGTCTTAGTTGCTTAGTTAATTAGTAGAATTTCTATCTTAGGTCTAATTAAGACTTTCTTAACATCTAAAAGTGGATTTAGATACCTTAGTCTAGTCTGGGGTAGAGTTTCCTTATAATGGATTTGGGGATTAAAAGTGGGCCCTTTGGCCCGCCTTAGACCAAACTTGAACTAGTTTTGGTAAACCTTTACACACTCATTATACATTTTGAAATACTTATTATAGGGCGTTATGATATTTGATACTTAATAGGTATGATGGCTTTATATTGGGAGTTGAAGCTAATTATGATAATACTCAATAGTTATGATATGGATGATATATATATAACAGTTTATGTCCAGCTATGGATTATGATATGGATGATATATATACCAATTTAATTTCGGCTATAGATTTTGATATAGATGATATATATATTGGTTTGAGTTTGGCAATTGATTATAACATTGATGATATATATACTAGTTTGAGTCCGGCAATTGATTTTGATATTAAGGATTTAAACACCGATTTGAGTACGGTAGGGGAAGTGGTTCTTAGTGTGACATAGTGCAGATAGATTCTCGATGATAGCATAAAGGTTTGCAAGTTGTGTTTTCTCAGATATATGTGTTATATTTTTCTTTGATTATAACTACCAAGCTTATGGGGCCTGCATTAGGTTATTTAGTTTTCTTTATTTATTGGCTTATGGGTGTCAATTTTGTAGTTATAAATGCTTGATATTTATGTTTTGTTTTGATTTATGTATTTAATTGTGTATAATAAGGTTGGATTTACTTTCAGTTTGACCCTTTATTTCGACACAGTTATGCTATCTTACATTTTATCATATTTATATCATGATTTAGCTTAGTCGGTCGATGATACCTACTGAGTACCCTTGATTTTGGTACTCATACCACACTTTTGTACCTTTTTTGTGCAGATTCGTGTACTAGTTGACCCCGCTAATTTGAGGATCGTGATGTGGTGGATTTCAGAGATAAGGTGAGCTCTTGGAGTCAGAGTTACCCCTTTTTGTTCTATTTATCTATGCCTAGTCTTTTGTTTCAACACAAGTGGCATTGACTATTCTAGAACTTATGGTATATTGTAGTTTCTCTTGGACGGCTATACCAGGTCGTGGGATGGTTTTCCATGGTATGGCTACCTTTCGAACTATTTTTATAGCTTTTTTATATATGAATTGTATTGTCTACTTTGCTCTTTTTGGGGAATTTTCCACTAAGTTATCCCATTGCAATTAGCTCTGGGATATGGTTTGTCTTACCTACTAGCGGGATAGAGTATGAGTCATCATGACTCACAAATCAAGTCATGACAAATTAGTATCAAAGCCTAGATTTCATCGATATTATTGGTACAAGAGCAAGTGTCTAGTGGAGTCCTATGAATCAGAAAGATGACGTATGTTTCTTATCTTTGAGAAGCTATAGGACATTCGTAGGAGTTCTTCATTTCTTTCACTCATTTCGTGCTAAGTGTCTGAGTTGGTTTCTAAAAACATTTCTTTGGTTTCACTTTTTTTTGCAGATAGCTAGGACACGTGCTATCACTACATAAGATGAGGGTCCCAAGACCAAGCCTAGGGACCTGGTCATTATTCGTGGAAGACCAAGAGGTCATGGAAAACCTTGAGATGTGTCCCCAATTAGGGTCCAATATAGGGGGCCTTCACCAGACCCTATCCCCACTCCTAAGCCAAAGATTCTTTTTGCCTCAGACAGCGGTGGGCTAGGGATCAACCCAGACACCACTTGGATTTATTTTTTCTTCAGTGCTCAGGGATGCTTTGGTTCATCTTTTAGGGTTGGTTGTGGTGCACTATTTAATGGTTCACAATTTATAGATCAAAGTGGTATTGAGGAAGGGGCGCAACCTATAACTGCGACTCCCAAAGTTGAGGTACCTTCTGCACCAATAGTTGCTCAGCCAGTGGTTTCCCAGCCCGCTATATCTGTTGAGGAGAAGAAGATATTGGGCAGATTCTTAAGATTATCTCCATCTAGGTTTTCTGGTGCACCAGGCGAGGATACATATGAGTTTGTGATTACATGTGAGGATAGGCTCCATAATTTGGGCCTAGTTGAGACTCATGATGTGGATTAAGCTACTTTTCAGTTAGACTTGGCAGATCAACATTGGTGGAGGGGTCATCTTGATTTCGGGCCAGCTGGATCTTCTTCTTTAACATGACTCAGCTCTTTGAGATTTTCTTAAAGTATATGTCTCGCAGTCTCAGTGATCAATTCTCAAGGTTGGAGTAGGGATCCATGATGGTTGTGGAGTATAAGGTTCGTTTCCATGAGTTTGCTAGACATGTTACTTCTATTTTGACAATGGAGTCTAAGAGAGTTTGTTGCTTTGTTTAAGGATTTAGACTTCATCTTTGAATGTCTACTCAAAGTTTGGATGTTGTGGGTAGGTCTTTGATGAGGTGTTTGACCATGCTCAACTGATGGAAAAGATGTATCATAAGGCCCAAGAGGGCAGCGTTAAGAGACCTTGGTATCAGGACAGTTTCAGTGGGAGGCATAGTAGCTCCCAATTCAGAGGTAGCAGTTCTCAGGTTAGATACTCTCTGCAGCCACCGTATCAGCCTCAGAGTCAACCTAGTATACCCATTCAGGTAGTCATTTCATATTACTGACGGAGGTCAGTCTTGTGTCAGTAGTCACCCTGTCAGGGTAGTAGTCAGTCTTTTAGGGGATTGTCTTCTGGTTATTAGGATTGCTGGTTCTGGTTTAGCTCGGGGGGCATGCTATGGTTGTGGAGTTTTTGTACATTACTCGCGAGGGTGCCCTAGTCGTGGGGCAATTATTACGCAACTCAGAGTGTTCCCCATATTAGAGTAGTTCATCCCTCAGCCAGAGGTGGTATGCATGGTCGTAGGGGTGGTCCTCACGATACTCATTGAGGTTCTTAGGTAGGTAGGGCAGGAGATCGGTCAGAAGCCTAGCCAAGTAGTGGGTGTGGTCAGTTGTATGCAATACCTACTAGGCTTGAAGTTGAGTCTTTGAATGTTGTTATTAAAGGTATAATTTTGGTGTTCCATCGATCAATATTTGCTTTATTTGATTTGGGATTCACTTACTCTTATGTCTGCTTATTATGCCCCGCGGTTAGAGTTATCTTGGGATTCATTATTTGTGCCTTTATTTTCTCATAGGTCGTTAGCACGGAACATTCAGGCTTTGGCTAACTTAATGGTACAACTTGATATTCAGAACCTGGGAGGATTCTTACTATTGTTGAGGCGAGGTCCTTGCTATTTGAGCAGATTCGAGATCTCTAATTTGAGTATAAGAGACTTTGCATCCTCTATGATCAGGTGTTGAGTGGTGTGTCTAAGAGGGCTACCATAAATTCTGAGGGTACCTTGAGGTTTGATAGTCGTATTTGTGTTCCAAGGGTTGATGACATAATTCATTCGATTTTGCATGAGGCTCACAACTTTAGGTATTCTATTCATCCGGGTACAGCTAAGATGCATACAAACTTGAGATAACATTATTGATGGCGTAGCATGAAGAGAGATGTGGAGGACTTTGTAGCTCGTGGCCTATGTTGTCAGCAGGTGAAGACCAAGCATCTGCGACCTGTTCAACTAAATCAGAGTTTGCCCATTCCCAAGTGTAAATAGGAGTGGATTACCATGGACTTTGTTAGTGGTTTACCTCGCACTTCTTGTGGTTCTGATGGTATTTGGGTCATTGTGGATCGATTGATCAAGTTGGGACATTTTATTCCTATCCATATGTCCTTTATCACCGAAAGGTTAGCCCATATCTATGTGTGTGAGATAGTCCATCTACATGGTGACTACATCTATCATTTCGGACTGAGGCTCTGTGTTCACTTCTATCTTTTGGAGAGCTTTCAAAGAAGAGTTAGGTACTCAGGTGGACCTTAGTACATTGGAGAGCTTTCAAGGAAGAGTTAGGTACTCAGGTGGACCTTAGTACAACCTTCCATACGCAGACTAATGGCCACTCAAAGCAAATTATATAGGCTCTTGAGGATATTTTTCGAGCCCATGTTACAGATTTTAGAGGTCAGTGGGAGCAGTACTTAGCCTTGGCAAAGTTTGCATATAATAACAGTTACCATTCAAGTATTGAGATGGAAACATTTGAGGCTTTATATGGTAGGTGATGTCGTTCCCCGATCGGATGGTTTGAGACTTTCGAGGTTAGACCCCGTGGTACCAATTTGCTTCAGGAGTCATTGGATAGAGTTTGGGTTATTTAGGATAGTTGAGTGCGACACAGAGAGAGCAGAAGGCTTATATAGACTGTAGGCTTTGTGCCCTAATATTTGGAGTTGGTGATTATTTAATCCCCCGACATGACCCGAACCAAGTCCTAGTTGTGTCGAGCATCTCAAGTCCGTCCCGGACTAGAGACCGTCTCTAATACCAAACTATAACTGCCTATACCCTGGGTCAAATGAATCCCGAACATATAATAAGATAGAACAATTGTAATTGAAAGGAATTTAAAGGAGAACATAACCATAACCAACCAAATATCCAACCAAGCATCCCATCGGTGTCAGCCCCAATACCAATACAAATGTCAAGGCTAACACCGATACCGACACCGCCCATGCCCATAGTACTCACACAAAGCCTCTAACTGAAATCCAAGAACATTCAATCGGGTCATGCCCCCGACCATAGCCAAAACCAAAGTCCAATAAAGAAACAAAAGTATGAAAAGAAGCCCATACCATGAAATGGAGTCTTTCAGAGTATGGAAGTTCACCACTTCAGTCCAACACAAAGTTGTCCCCGAATACAAGATCACTAAGCATAAGGAGTAGTATGGTCGGTTACTGCATCGCGGGAGGATACAGCGCCCGAAGACGGGTTAGCGGATGAACCCTAGCATGTACTCAGGAATATGGATAAAATGATTCCATTATTCAAAACCAAAGTAAATAACCATATGCAATCACATACATATACACACATATATATATTCTAAGACGGGAAAGGGAACCGGGATTAGCGTGCATTTAAAATCGTTAACCTGGAATTGTATAGCTTTGTCGTCCTAAATTCACCCATGGTCTATATGGGTTCAGCTCCTCCTGCTGAAAGGGACCTTGCACGTGTTAGCCACACGAACCAGAGAAAAACCTGAGATGACTAATATATCTCCTAAGATATAAGTGTGACATAATGCATACAGTCACCAAGACCAACCTCACATCGACAAACATGAGTTTCCAGTTTTGGTCCCCCCGAGACTACCACTTTCCATGGCTTTGCTAGCACATCCCCCTTTAAGCCTATATTAAAACCATTCACACATAATCAACCATTTACCAAGGAGTTTTATTTATTAAGTATTAACCATTGGTATTGTCATACCAAAACTAGAGCTTGCAAGTTTATCAATTTATGCCATATCAAAGCCAGTAAACCAATTTGACTCCAAAGTTTCCATTTAAACCAATATCATGGCCACCAAGGCCTTCCTAATCCATTTAAAACCATTTAAACCAATTTAGGTTCCATTACCCTTTTATGCAATGCAAGGATCTCAATAATAGTCAAACTATGTGATAAAAGCATGCTCATTGGCATTTTAACAAACATATTTAGGGAATATAGTTTCCAAAGCCAAAATCAAGTATCAATTGACCATTCCTATGCAACCACATGTTCAAATTGCAATTAAAACATGAAAACCATAAGTAAAACATGGGAGAACACAATCCAACTAAGAATAACCAAAAACCCTAACATATATTTCAAAACCCAAAATAATACCACAATAATGCCATGAAAATTATTCAATAAAATATGCTTTTAGTTGAACTAACAATGAGGGAGGAGTAACATGCCTTAGAAAATAAGGAAGACAGAGAGAAACCACCCCTGAGAGCCTTAATTGATTGCCTTAAAGAAAACCCTAATCTTTCTTGAACCAAGAGCTTGAGAAAGATTTGAGAGTGTTTAAAGAGTGTTTACTTGTGAATAATAGGTTAAGGAAGCCTCCAAAGGTATTTTATGTCTTGGGGTCAAAAGGAGTTATTATAGGGAATTATCCAGAATACCCCAAACTTAAACTGTAGAAATTCCCCCAAATGGGTAGGGTTTGGACCCCTCACTAGTACCCACATCATACGAGTGGTACCTTCCACTCGTATATTGATTATAAAGTTGGACATCATATTTTGTCCAACATACAACTCCATATCCTAATTTGTACCCTAACCATACGACTAGTACCCTTCAAGTCGTACTCTAAGCAGAAACATCTTGGCTAGACAATAGACAACATACAGTTGTACCCTACCTCTCGTATCATGTACATACAACTCGTATGGAGTCTTCTCATACCAAGAACAGAACTTGTCCAGTATCACACTGACCAACATATAACGAGGGTTCCTAGACTCGTACCCTCACCATACGACTAGTATGGTGAGTCGTATGAGCAACAGAAGGCTCAAACTCATGAAATTTCACAAGGGCCAGAACCCAGGGTGTTTCATCCTCTGTGTGTCTCCCATTAAAGGTGTTATAAGGTTTGGGATAAAAGGAAAGCTCAGCCCCAGATATACTGAACCTTTTGAGATTTTCCGCACAGCGAGGGAGGTGGTTTATGAGTTAGCCTTACCCCTAGATTTTTCTATTGTCCATTTAATTTTCCATGTTTCCTTGTTGTAGTAATACATTCCTGGTAAATCTCATATGCTTAGATGGGATTCAGTCTATTTGGATGAGCGGTTGACCTTCGTGGAAGAGCATGTGCTTATTTTGGTTAGTGATGTCAGGCGGTTGCACACTAGGAAGATTTATGTAGTTAAGGTTCAATGGAGGAACCTCCCTATAGAAGAGGCTACTTGGGAGATCGAGAGCGAGATGAAGATGCAGTATCCTTACCTGTTCGAGGCTTCAGGTACATACTAATCCTTTGCATATGCTGACGAAAGTTTCTTTAGTAGTGGATATTGTAATGACCTTTCAGGTCATTTTCTGTATTTTTGCTTATTTTTTCCATTAGAACTTCCCTATAGTTTCTTCAAGTTATTTATAACTTGCTAGGACTAATAGTTTGATTACTGGGTAGTTCATTTGGATTTTAGAGCCAATTCCCTATTTTGAAGTCTTCGTTGGTTCAAATTGGCTACCAGGAAAAAGCTTTAGTCAAACAACCTCGTATGCCAATTCCAATTATTCCAACAGATCTAAAATATTGATTTTAGTATAGGTGGACCTTTGGTTCGAGTCTTGAGACACCTGGGCTCATTTCGAGCTATTGGACGAAAGTTAAGAAAATACTAAGTTGGTGTGGACCCACTTTTCATTGAAACAACCATGAATGGAAATTTTGACTGCGCCATTGAGTTTTAAACATCAAATTTAATAGAGTAGCATATTCCATTTGCATGTACGAGTTTTGGATGAATTTTGAGGGGTTGGTGGAGACTTGGAAATTTCCAAGTTTCAGTTAGTGCTGGTGCACTCCCATTTGTGAGTCACTGATTTCTTTAGTGATCAGCCGACAGTAGCAAGCGTCATCTTGTCGTGAAAGAGACATCCTCAACAATGATATAAGAGTCTCATACACGACTACTGAGTATCGCCTCAGCAATAGAGTGACTAGCGGTTGAGTATCGTATATACGATCGACAGATTGCGAACGCGATACTTGTGTACCTAAAAAGGGTATAAGTACCCCCTTCAGCCCATTTTCAGCATTTCTCATCCATCCCAAAGATATTTAATCCCTAAAAATCATGAAAGCTTAAGAATAGCATTGCGGGTTCTTTTAAGAGCTTGGATAAAGATTAATTACGCGATTTACCTTCAAATTTATGGTAAGATTCCTTTATTTTCATGGTTGATTTTTCCATTCTTATCAAAAATCCCTAAACCTTGGTTACCTGATTTTAGCACCAATATAGCTCGAAATTTACCCATTTTTTAAGGATAAATGTTCCTTGAGCATAGAGGGACGTTGAGTTGGTTTTGAAAATACGTTTTCTGAAAATGAGCCTCACGTGGGATTTTTACGTGATTTTGGACACGAAAAACAACAGTGCAATATGGGTATCATTATTTTTGTTTTGATATATAGATTGTAATTTTAATAGTATGGTACCTTGCAGACGTATCTCAGATAGGAAAATCAATGATTTAGCAAATTCTTTGAGCTTTCTCCGGTGGCTAGGTAGGATAGGTTTTTCCTCCCTTATAAATTGAGTTATTTCATAGTATGCTTATGATATTATGTTATATTTGAGATGGATTTTAGGTATTGGTGATACAAATGATATTACTTGGGTTAGTCGGGTTGTTTAGGCTATCCAAAAATCATAATTGGTCGTAGTTGGCTTAGTTGCTTAGTTACTTAGTAGAATTTCTATCTTAGGGCTAATTAAGACTTTCTTAACATCTAAAAGTGGATTTAGATACCTTAATCTAGTCCAGGGTAGATTTGTCTTATAATGGATTTGGGGATTAGAAATAGGCCCCCTCGGCCCGCCTTAGGCCAAGACTTGAACTAGTTTTGGAAAACCTTTATACGCTCATTATAGATTTTGAAATACTTATTATGGGTATTGATGAGACTTGATACTTAATAGTCATGATGGTTTGATATTAAGAGTTTATGGTAATTATGGTAAAATCTGGTAGTTATCATATGGATGATATGTATACCGATTTGAGTTCGACTATGAATTTTGATATGGATGATATATATATATATATTGGCTTAAGTTCATGTATGGATTTTGATATGGATGATATATATATCGGTTTGAGTCCGACAATTGATTTTGATATTGAGGATATAAACACCGGCGAGTATGGAAGGGGAAGTGGATCTTAGTATGAAATAATGCAGATGGGTTCTCGATGATAGAATAAAGGTTGGCAAGTTGTGATTTCTTGGATGTATGTGTTATATTTTTCCTTGATTGTACCCTCCAGGCTTATGGAGGCCTGTGTTGGCTTATTTATTTTTCGTGCTTATTAGCTTATGAGGGACAATTTTGTAGTTATAAATGCTTGATCTTTATGTTTTATTCCAGTTTATATATTTAATTATGTATATCAAGGTTGGAGTTACTTCCAGGTTTGACCCTTTATTTTGACTTAGTTATGTTATCTTGTATCTTATTATATCTATATCATGTTTAGTTCAGTTGATCGATTATGTCTACTGAGTACCCATGGTTTTGGTACACATACTACACTTCTGTACCTTTTTGGTGCAAATTTAAGTACTAGTTGTCATTGTTGATTTGAGGATCGTGTTATGGTAGATTTTGGAGATAGGGTGAGCTCTTGGGGTCAAAGTTGCCCTTTTTCCTTCTATTTATCTCATGCGGTCTTGGATTTCTCTACTAAGACGGTCACCTTAGCTATGTCTGGCAACCTCCAATTTTATGGCAAGGTTTTTTTTGCTGCGCGCCGATGGGCCTTATTTTCTATATGCAGACTAAGCGACTGATGTCGAGGGGTTGTAGTATATTTTTTTCTTATGTTTGGTATGTTAGTATTGTAAGTCCTTCATTTGAATTTATTTTAATTGACCATGATTTTCTTGATATTTTCTCTATCGACATACCTAGTCTTCCTCCTGAGTGAGATATTGAGTTTGCTATTGACCTCGATCTAAGCACCCAACCTATTTTTATGGCTCTTTATGACATGGCTCTTGTCAAGTTAAAGGAGCTAAATACTCATTAGGATATTTTAGGTAAAGGATTCATTAGACCTAGTGTCTCACTTTGGGTGCTCAAGTTTATGAAGTAAAAGGATGGCCCTATAGGTATGTATATCGCTACAGATAGTTGAATAAGTTGATAACAAAGAATAAGTATCATATACCTCATATCAATGATTTTCTTGACCAGCTTTGGGGTGTGGCAGTGTTTTCTAAGATTGATTTGACGTCTGGTTACCATCAGTTGAGGATAAGGGCTGAGGACATCCCTAAGAAAACCTAAAAGACTCGTTATGGTCATTATGAGTTTCTGGTGATGTCTTTTGGATTTTCTAACTCACCAACAATATTTATGGATTTAATAAATAGTGTTTTTAGGTCGGATTTAGACTCCTTTATGATAGTTTTTATCAACAACATCCTTGTTTACTCGAGGGGCAGGGAGGAGCACGAGAAGCATTTGAGGATTGTACTCCATGCATTGAAAGATAATAGATTTTATGCCAAATTCTCAAAGTACAAGTTCTGGCTTGATCTGTAGCTTTCTTGGGGCACATAGTGTCCAAGGATAGTATTATGGTGGACCTAACAAATATTGAGGCTATTCGTGATTGAGCTAGGCCTACATCTCCTACTGATGTTCACAGTTTTATTGGGTTGGCAGGCTATTATAGATGGTTTTTGAGGGTTTGTCTTCTACTGCAGACCTTATGACTAGATTGACCAAGAAAGAGGTTTCATTTCAGTAGTCCATGAGTTGTAAGGAGAGCTTTCTGAAGTTCAAGGACTTTTTCATTTCAACTTTTGTTCTAACTCTTTCAATTAAGGGTAAGGGTTTACAATCTATTATGAATAGATGTTTCTGTGTTGGTTTGGGATGTGTTATGATGCAGTAAGGTTATTTTACTGCATATGCGTTGAGGCAGCTGAAAGTGAATGAGTGCAACTACCCCACTCATGATTTAGAGTTGGCAGTGGTAGTATTTATGCTTTAGATTTGGAGGCATTACTTGTATGGGGTTCGTTGTGAGATCTTTATAGACCACTATAGTCTTCAGTATATTATGACCCAAAGAGAGTTTAATTTAAGGCAACATAGATAGATTGGGTTGCTAAAGGAATATGATATCTTTATTCTATACCATACAGGAAAGGCAAATATAGTAGGGGATGCCTTGAGCCGAAAGGCAGTGAGTATGGATAGCTTGGCCTTCATTTCAGCTTCGCACGGTCGTTGGCTTTGGGCACCTAGTCTATAGCTAACTTGATTGTTCGTCTTGATATTTCTGACCCCATGAGGATTGTTTCTAGTGTTAAGGTAAGATCTACTTTGTTGGAGCAAATTTTGGGTCGTTAGTTTGAGGATATCAGGCTTCATAGCATTCGTGAGCGTGTGTTGAGAGGTGAATCCAGGAGGGCTACCTTAGATTCTAAGGGTGTTTTGAGATTTGATGGTCGTGTTTGTGTTCGAGGGTCAAATATTTAATTCAGTTGATTCTTCATAAGGCTCATAGCTCCAACTATTTTATTGACCCTAGGACAGCTAAGATGTATAGGGATTTGTGGCAATATTACTATTAGAGTAGTACATGGATAGATATAGTAGAGTTTTTAGATCGATGCCTTTGTTGTCAGCAGGTAAAGGATGAGCACTAGAGACCTTGTAGATTGCTTTAGCGGCTACCCATTTCTGAGTACAAATGGGAGCGAGTTATTATGGATTTCGTAGACAGTTTGCCTCACACTTCTTGTGGGCTTGATAGAATTTGGTTATTGTGGATTGATTGACCAAATCTTCTCATTTCACTCCTATATAGGTATCCCATAGTGTTGAGAGGTTGGTCGTGTCTATATTTGAGAAATGGTTCACCTTCATGGGGTATTTGTGTCCATTATTTCAAACTGAGGCTCTCAGTTCACTTCTGTATTTTGGAGGATATTTCAGGAGGATTCGGGTACTAAGGTTGACCTTAGCACCACCTTTTACCCCCAGACTAATAGAAAATTAAAGTAAACTATTCAGGTTTTGAAAAATACGGTCCGTACATGTGTGTTGGATTTTAGGGTACAATAAAACTAGTTTTTACCTTTTGGAAAAGTTTGCATATTATAATAGTTTTCATTCTAGCATTTAGATAGCCTCATATAAGTCACTGTATGGTAGGCGATGTTGATCTCTGGTTGGTTGGTTTGAAACTTTTGAGGTTAAGCCTCGTGGTACAGATTTGCTTTATGAGTCATTAGACTGGGTCTAGATAATTTAGGATAGGTTACGAGCAGCTTAAAGCCAGCAGAATAGTTATGCTGACTGAAAGTGTCGTGTATGGAGGCTCATAGTTAGTGACAGGGTATTTCTATGAGTATCACTTTTGAAAGGCGTGATGAGGTTTAGAAGGAGAGGCAAGCTCAACCCTAAATATGTTAGGCCATTTGAGATCCTACAAATTGGAGAGGTAGCATATAAATTGGCATTATCTTCTGTTTTTTCAGTTATCCACTCGGTGTTTCATGTATCTATATTGTGCACAGTGTGTCCAATATGAGTCACACATGCTTTGGTGGGACTCAACTCAGTTGGATGAGAGGTTGGCATTTGTAGAGAAGACTGTGTCCATTTTGAGAAGAGATGTTAGATGGTTGTGCTCTAGAGGCATTCCCATAGTTAAGGTTCAATGGCACTACCGTCAAGTTATGAAGGATACTTGGGAGACCGAGCGTCATATACAAACCTAGTATCCTTACTTGTTTGAGACTTCGAATACTTCCTTATCCTTTACTTTCACTGACGAAAGTCTTTTTAGTAATGGATGCTATAGTGACCCTCAAGGTCATTTCCCTCGTTTTTGTGTATTTTCGGAGTTTGGAGCTTTTCTATAATTGCCCTAAGTTATTTGTGAATTGTCGAGACTGATAATTTAATTTTTGGGTAGTTTGTTTGAGAATTTTATTAATATTGAACGTGTTGTGGAATATCTAAATTAAATTAGAATTTGGTATTTATTACCTTTCTAAAATATTTTAGATTTTTATGAAAACTTTTAGTTATGATACGTCTGTATAAGTTTATAACTTATTAATATTTTAAATGGATATAGTGTATCTTGTTATGTTGAAGAATTCTTAGTATATAATAGAGGCTTTATTCAAAATAATTTTTTTATTAATTATGATATACTTAAAATGTTATATTTCTTTTACCATGAACTAACGCAATAACTGAGTACATACATGACATATATCCATTGAGGTGAGTCAATAGAAATTGATGTGGTAGTGACACAACGCCTCCACGTGGGAGTGTGTTAATAGGGTAGCAACATTTCTTTATAATAGGTGTGACCACCCAATTCAAAGTTAGTGGTTAATTT
This sequence comes from Capsicum pubescens, assembly GCA_030864215.1. Lineage (NCBI taxonomy): Eukaryota > Viridiplantae > Streptophyta > Magnoliopsida > Solanales > Solanaceae > Capsicum > Capsicum pubescens. The sequence goes on from CM061541.1 coordinate 129,364,073, forward strand.
GATATATTTGTTTTCAATTGTAAGAATCTATTGATAATAGTTGGTTTATATCATGTCTCTTATATTTATTAAAAAACATGAGCATTTCATATCATTTTATTGTTTCTTATAAAATAGTTATATTGTTTCTATAGTACATGCATATAGCCAAAAATGTTCACATTACGTAAAAGAGAATTTGCAAGGGTTTCAATTGGTGTGAACTTGATTATTGAAAAGAAAATCAATTATCTACATCAAGTTATTCAAGCTTGGGTTCTAGTGGGGCACTATTTAAAGGTTTCATGATGAGACCTTTAGCTTTGGCGTCCAGGTAGGTTAGACTTGTCCTATCTTTAGATTGGGCTTATGTATGGTATTAGTATATACTATTATGCTAGTTTTGGGAAGGTAGTTATAGCATAGGTGCTATTTGAAATTTGTTACACCTTATTTATTTGGTAAGAACCTAGTTCTAGTAGATTTGGTCCCGTTATCCCTTAGTATGATGTAGTATTTATGAACTTAGGATGAGGTATTAAGTAAAGAAACCTTAGATTCCTTTTTTTTGCTAATTATTCTTATGTTTCTATAAGTATACTTCAGTTCTGGATCAAGACCAACATATACTTTATTTTTGTTATTTATTCTGAGTTTTGGCATGGCTTTGGCATCAATTACGGTATGGTCTGGGTTTCAGTTTTACAGTTGAGTTTGGTTACTTATGAGTTCACTGGATAATGGTTATGTTATGGTTACTATGAGTTATGATTAGAGTCTGGCATCTGGTTATGATATAATTAGGGTGTTCTAGTGTTGACTACGGTTGTTCTAGGAGTATGACAGTGGTGTTGAGTTCTGTTGCACATGATTTATGTGGCCTCTCGTTATTACCCATCATTTTCTATTCAAACCTAACGTCTAATCTCTGGTTATTATCGATTGGTTTCGATTTAAGCTCATGTACATCTGGATGGTTTTTTATAGCTTGGGACCAGGTGGTTACATAAGATCAGTCCGGTTACGGATTGCTTATGTTTTTTCTTTAGTTGTTTCTTCTGTGCACCCCTGGCTTATGGGGGCTCGTTTGGGTTAATAATCTTCTTCTCTGTGCCTTCTGAGCTTGTGGGGGTCCAATTAGGTTATAGTTAGTATGTCTTTCTTATCATTGGGGCATTTATTTTCTATATTTCCTTTGTTTATTTCCATTATCGAACCTGCGTAGTCCAATACTTATTTACTTTTTTTCCTCTATCACCTCTAACTTGTATTATTCTATCGTATTTTAGTTATGCTTTTACTATATTTAGCTCAGTCAGTTGGTGATATCTACTAAATACCCATTACTTTGTTACTCCTACTATACCTCTGCATCTTTTTCTTGATGCAAATTCGAGCACGAGTCGTAGGCATTGACATGGTTCTCTGATTCAATACTGATCCGGAGTAGGGTGAGCTTTCAAGAGTCTGAGCCTAATCCTCCTCCATCTGTTCCAATATAGTCTTTTGCCTTCGAGGCTACTGTGTATATATTATGTATATTTTGGATGTTGTCTAAAACTCTTATTTTGTTAGTAATGGCTCTAATACCACCTTACCATGTCTTGGGATGGATTATCTTGTATATTTTTTCCTCTACCTTCCCTTGCTCGACATATTTTATATGTATATTTCCTTTCTTTCATTTATGTTATTGTTGTTGTTAATTTTACCCTTATCTTTCCTTGATTTTCGCCCATTAGCCCGTTACTCGTCGTTTTGAGCTATGACTTGGCTTGTCTACTAATAGGATATAGTAAGAGCCATCATGACTTAAGAAATCGAGTCGTGACATTAGAATGCAGTCATTCAAATTCAAAGTGAAAATTCTTAGTTTTCAAACACACTACTACTACAAAGAAGAAGAAAGAAAAAACGACATGGGTGATTATCATTATGAGCATGGGGATATATATATATATATATATATATATATTGGGCAATTAGAATTTTATTTTTAGCTAAAGAAGATCCAACTTTAAAGAAATTATTATATTTAAAAAATTCAGTATAAGGTAAAGTTCTAAAAATTTGAGAAAAAATTAATCTAAGTATTAAATGAAAGAATTGCTTTGAGATGGAAGTCTCAGATCATCATAGTATCTCACCATATTTCAATAAAAATAAATTTAGTAAAATAATCCTTTATTAGTGGAAAAAATATTTTTTTTAAAATAGAAAAATAGAAAAGTTTAAAATAGGTTATAGACTCCTAAAAATAGGAAAAAAAAAAGAATCTCACTTTAGTTGGGTTTGGAGTTCGCAATATGTAATTATTAACTAAATATTATTAGGCAATAGGAGATATATTAACTATCCATCAATAATTCTTAGTGAAAGACAATTTTATGTAAATTATAGTCTTTTAATGAAAGACAAAATGTTCAACTAATATTTCTAAGGCTCTTCAATAACTACACAAAAGTACAACTAGTAAATATGCTTTACATTTTCATAGCCAAAAATATACTTTATACTTTATAGTTCAAAATCTGACTTGGTCATTCACTGTAAACTAACTTTTCTTTTTAGTTATAAAAGGAATCATACTTCTCATACCAAATTCCCAACTTCTTCTTCACGATTTTCACTTCAACTTTCTCAATTCTCTCCTAGAAAAAACTTCTAATAAATTGTTATTCAAAATCAATTATACATAATGTGGCTTGAAAACATCATATACATCAACAATTGGCAAAAATTTAAGTATTATTTTAAGTTTTTTTAATAATTCAAGGTTTCATATTTTCGTAAATAGGCTTTGTTTCTAATAGGTATAGATATAAAAGATTGATTATGTATTGAGGATCTCAAATATGAAATTTTGGATGATTTCGTGTAGTTTTGAGATGTTTATGAATGAATTTGATGCTTAAATTCGAGAAAGAAAATGAAACCTGTTTTTTCAAGAAATTACATGGGGTGACCCCTATAGACTATAGTGGGTAGCTTTGGATTTCTGTCCCCTATAAGAAATTTTTTTAAAACTAGTCTTCCATCCTTTTTGTGCAATGAACAAGTATATATTTTCCCCTCTACACCTCAAATATTTTTAAATTTTTTATGTTCATTTGTCTCTCAACTTCTATTTTTATTTCTTTTTCTTTTTTTCTCTTTTGTATTTTTCCTTGTTTTAATTCATTTTTCTCAACCTTTATTTTTCTTATATTTTAAATTTTTTATTTTTCTTTTTTTTTCTCAAACATTATTTATTTTCATTTCACTTTTTTTATTTGTTAATTCATTTGTCTCAACCTTTATTTTGCTCTTATTTTTTATTTTTATTTTTTCTTCTTTTTTTTATTTTTCTCAAACATTATTTTTATTTTTTTCTTCACATTTATTTCACAAACTTTATTTCTTTCTTTTTATTTATTCTTCTCTTTTTTTCTAACCTTTATTTTTTTCTCAATTTTTTTTCTGTTTTTTTTCTACTTCTATTATATTTTGCTAATAAATAAAAAGTTGGATAATTCGCAAAGAAATCTTGCTCATGGAGCGTAACTTGTTGTTTAAAAGTCCTTGGGTTAAGTCATGCCTCTAAGGCAAGAGTTACAGAGAATCTCATAAATCAAAACATAATGTGGTAGTGTCAACTCTTGCCCATGGAGCATAACTTGTTGTTTAAAAGCCCTTGGATTAACTCTTGCCTCTAAGACAAGAGTTATAGAGCATCTCATAAATCAAAACATAATGAGGCAATGTCAACTCTTACCATGGGGCATAACTTGTTGTTTGAAAGTATTTAGATAAGTCTTATTTCTAAGGAAAGAGTTATCGAACATCTCATAAATCAAAACACAATGTGGTTGTGTCAACTCTTGTCTATGGGGCATAACTTGTTGTTTGAAAGACCTTGGTCTAAGTCTTGTCTCTAATGCAAGAGTTATAAAGTATCTCATAAATTAATACACAACGTGGTAGTATTAACTCTTGCTCATGGGGCAGAACTTGTTGTTTGATGGTTCTTGAACTAAGTCTTGTCTCTGAGACAAAAGTTGCAGAACATTTCATAAGTCAAAAACACAATGTGGTAGTGTTGACTCTTGCCCAATATACGTAACTTGATGTTTGAAAATCCTTGGAATAAGTAGTGCCTCTAAGGAAAGAGTTATAGAACATCTCATAAATTAAGACACAATGTGGTAGTGTCAGCTTTTGTCCATAGGACATAACTTGTTATTTGAAAAAATAAACGATAAATGAGTATGAAGTTGTTTAAAAATATTTGAGGTTTAGAGGAGTAAATTGATATTTATTCTATACATAAAAAAAGAAGGAAGACAAGTTTTATTAGACTTTTCTTATGTGGGACAAAAAAGAAAAGTCACCCATTATGGGGGCCATTTACGTAGTTTATCCTTTTTTTTTTTGTACAACAATGTATATATATGTATACTGTATTATATATTGTTGTATATACAATACAACTTTTTTATTATATTGCATAATATATATATATATATACACAGACACACACATATACACACACACACACACACACACACATAATTATTCAATAATATACATAATTATACAAGCATATACATACGTATATATAATATTTTAATAATGTATCTGGATTGTATAAGTGTGTATATAATGAAGATAACAAGAAAATCATCAAACTTAAAAGGTTATATTGTATATACAACAATATACAATGCAATATACAAATGTATACAAAAAACACACTTCCTCTTCTTCCATAAATTCAGGCATCAAATTCATTCAAAAACTCCTTAAAACTACACCAAATCATCCAAAACGTCAAATTTGGGCTCCTTAATACATAACTGATCTTTTGCAATCTTAAGCTTATTTATGAAAAATTTATTTTTAAATTTTGAAGCTTTAATAATGGCTGAACATCCAACAAAATTCTAATACAAATATAAAAGTGTAATGTAAATTTGCTATATGTTCGGTCTACGAATTTTATAGACCTGTATTTCCTTAGATGTTCATTAGTTGTAGCAATAATGAACAACTAGATGTTAAATAAGCATTGGGCTACAGATTGTAAAGTAATATTTTGGTCCTATACAATTAATTCATTTTTGGTAATGTAATGTACAGTGAACTATATTTTGTAATATAACATTGTTAGATGGAATTTATGAAAAAATTTCCTTTTAATATAGCATAGAGACATAGGTATAGATTAATTAGGGGAGTATTTTCAATAAGAAGTATTTAGTTGTATAGGTATAGGTTAATTAGGGGAGTATTTTTAATAAGAAACATTTAATTATAAATAATTTCACTCCTGCGAAGCATTTTGTGCCTTTCTCTTTTTTTTTTCATAACCAAACAGGGGATGTTAGACAAGCAAAAAGCATTCAACCAAACAAAATTCTTTCCCATGAAGAAGTGGCGCACCATTAGCCATTTAAATGAGGCCAACAGAAGCCACATTATCTTCACTATCCAAAACTTAAGAAGTCTCACCCAATGGGGTACTAATGCTCTTTTTCTCACTTCATTCTCTCCTCCCTCCCCCGCTATGGCTTCCGTCACCGGCTCGGCCTCTCGTCTCCTCCCCTCCGCCACCATCGCCGCCACCTCCGCATCTACTACCACCAGACTTTCCCTTTCATTCTCTTTTTCTTCTCCTCCTCTTAAATGCCTTCGTTCATCTCCTCTCCTTCCCCATATCTTCCGCTATCAGGTTCGTTGCGTTGCTCTTCTCCGTACGTAATTTTGTTTCTATGTTCTCTTTCAAAAGCAATTTGTTTTTTTTTGTAGAAGCAATCGTTGGTTGGAACATCTAGTGGAAGATTCATCACATTGGCCTCACCGAAATGCGCTGCTTCTGATCCTGATCAGTTGAAAAGTGCAAGAGAAGACATCAAAGAGATGTTGAAGACCACCTTCTGTCATCCTATTTTGGTAATCCTGTGTGCAATATATGTGCCACACCCCCAAAAAAGTCGCATTTTTTATAATTAAAAAAGATTTTCACTTAAAATTTTCATTTATGCCTGAAATCATTTATAGCTACAGCCTACACAAATACTCAACCTATATTTTAACCTTAAATTTCTTTTTTTTTCTTATACTTATACCAAATCGAAAGGTGTCACGGAGGGAGTATTCTTTTTCCTAGATCACAAATTCCAAAAGTTCCTTTTGTCTTAAATCTTGTGCCGAGTTAAACGGTGCCATGGAGCAGTACTTTTTTCTTAGACAGATTTCAAAACTTTCTTCTTTTCTTAAATTTTGTGCCGAGGAAAATGGTGCCAAAGGAAGTATTTTTTTTTTTCTTACATGCTCTGATCACAGCTTTGCTAATTGAACCTATATGCTCTTCCGTCTCACCTATTTTAGGTGAAACGTTCTTAACGTTTTAAAATGATTCCAGGTTCGGTTGGGGTGGCATGATGCTGGAACTTATAACGAGAGCATCGAGGACTGGCCACAAAGAGGTGGAGCTAATGGAAGCTTAAGATTTGAAGTTGAACTAAAACATGGAGCAAATGCTGGTAAATATTCATTTTGTGTTGTTACTTTTTATTTGCTCACTATCTATTTTTGGTTGACAAGTTTGCAATTCAGGACTTGTAAATGCACTCAAACTTCTCCAGCCAATCAAAGAAAAGTATGCTGGCGTGACATATGCAGACTTATTTCAATTGGCCAGTGCCACTGCTATTGAGGTTATTACTACTTCTGGTTTCTGTGTTTGCCTGAGTTAATTCACACACTTATTTTTTTCTCTTTTTCAAACTTATAGGAGGCTGGAGGCCCAAAAATTCCCATGAAATATGGGAGAGTAGATGTCGCTGGACCTGAGCAATGCCCAGAAGAGGGAAGGCTTCCGGGTGAGAGATTCTTAGCTGTCATCTATTTTTCTTCAGTAATCATATTTTTATCCTGCAACTTAGCTTATCATGCATGGGAACTACTGATCAAGGTCATCTTGAATGAATTTTATCCCAGTGTTTCGTATTTAATAGACTCCTGCAAAGCCAACAACTTCATCTAGATCTATTTTTACCTTTTCCTCTTTGAAATATGGTTATTAGTGAAGTTAAATTGGTTTGTACTAGATATGAAGTTTAGAAAGAGAGCACGTAGAACTTTTCTTTTATCTGAAGTTCATCCAGTTATGGAGATTGAAAGAAGATTGTACATCTGTTATTTAATGGAAAAATAAGAGAGATCAGAAAGGTGGATGAAGAGGATCGACTGAAGGAGCTACACCTAAGTCTTTGTTGATGCTCGGGATAGACCGCATTGTCTCGCTGATGCCAGAGGAACTGCCAAACCCTGCTACATTTGTTTACGACAAAATTAAGTGGTTATAATTGCAAAGCTATCTAGCCAACATGTTTTCAATTCAAATCCAAATGTACTCTTTAAGAAGTACATGGATACACAGAATTTGACTTGTGATTTTCAGAACCGACTAAACACCATATAGAGGCCAACACATTCACTTCATAAGATAGAATCATTATCATATAGTTAGACTTAGGCAAGTAACTTAAAAATCGTTAATCATCATACTATATGACTAACCTACCTCCAATTCCGCACTCGTAGAAATTTTTAAGTCATCCAATTCGTGTTCTCTTGGATTAGCATCCTACCACATACAAATTTGTGGATTTAGAGCTGTTAGAGTTCACATTGTGGTGGAAAGGGGTTGTTTGCCTTCTTGTTGTTTTTGGCAATCCTTACCTCGTGAGCTAGAGTTTAGGTTTGAGTTAAGCCAGTTTATTTTTGTACATTGTATCAGAGCCAAACCCATTGTTATTCTTGGTTTACCCAGTGTTGGAATCCATGTTATATTGTTTACAACTCCGTATGTTTGATCGGAGGGGGAGGGGAGATAGTTAAAGTCCCACATTAGTGTGAAATCTTATAACGTCTTGGGAAACCCTCACCTCATGAGCCAGCTTTTGGGTTGAGTTAGAACCAGCTCCATCTCTTAACAATAAAATCTAGTCGTCCATTTAAAACCCGACATTCTTCTCTTAGGGTATAACGTAGTCTGTAACATTGGGATGCTATTTTATCTGTTGAAAATAAGTTATACTTTTCATTTTGCATTTGTTAAATATAGGTATTTAGACATTGTTTGAAGACTAGATTCCTCTTCGTAAGATCCTCTTCTATTTCTTTGATGTCAAACAGACAGCTTTGCTTTTGCTCATGTTGTTTTTCTTTGGTATCTTATGCAGCCATTTCTCTAAACATCTTTTTTTATGCCGAAATAAAGGCCAATTTGCTGTTCTAAAATTGCTTTGGTCTGATTATTCAGCTTCTGATTGAAGCAGATCCATGTATACCCATTTTCAGTATGTTGTATGCGGTAGATGGTCTACCATGGTTTCCTTTTTCTAATCCTTCGTATTGAAGAGTCTAACCTTCTGCATTTAATCTAACAGTCTCCTATTGCAAAATTATCCTCCATTTGATTTGATATATATATCTATCTTAATCTTATTGATTAGATGCTGGTCCCCCTTCCCCTTCTTCTCATTTGCGAGATGTCTTCTACAGAATGGGACTAAACGATAAGGTAACACTCGTCAAAGTTGTTCTCTAATTCATCTCATCAATGATCTCAACCTCCTTGCCCGACATGCGCTTCTTACTAGTGAGCTTTTGCTTTTTAGGAAATTGTCGCACTTTCTGGTGCACACACTTTGGGGAGATCCAGACCAGAGCGTAGTGGTTGGGGCAAACCAGAAACGAAATACACGGTATCCATTTCATCACGCTTCTTGATATTATCATTAATTGTAAATTGTTGTGCTTTTTGAGGTGTTTTTCAAATTTCCATTCGGACTTTTTTTTCCAGCTATAATGTTAATCTAGAAAGAACACTGACCAATTGAGGATCATGTCCATTAAAAAGCATGCTGCAGAACTCAAAATGTTTCTTTGTATTATAACATTCTCCGAAAAAAAAGAAAAAATCTTTGTAGTAATGTGTGTCAGAGATGGACATAATTAAGCTGTTGGTTGTCTATGAATCATTATATGTACACCCTTCCTTTTAAAATTAAATGAAACGCGTGGACTTTGTTATCACAACTCCTTTTCCCTCAAATTAGTTTGAGTAATATTCTCACTTAGCCCTTCATATGGAAATAGGATCTACTGAGGACTTTGTGATTGGAACCTAATTTCCTATATTTTCTAATACACCAGATTAGTCTTTTGCAATTCACATCTCTATTGTTCAGTCCGTTAATATGACTTCTCATGTCTCCATTTTCCTGTACGGTCTGTACCATGGTGCTTTTGTTTCTTTACAAAACTTGATAAAAGCCAGATATCTGCTGCTAGCCTCTGTGCAATGATCCACTTATTTTTCTTGCATATTAACAAATCCGAATTTTTGAGCTGATTTGTCTACATTGCAGAAAGATGGACCAGGAACCCCTGGAGGACAATCGTGGACTGTGCAGTGGTTGAAATTTGACAATTCCTACTTTAAGGTTCCATATGATGAAAACTGATAAAGACTCATAGGCACCGAAGTCTGATGAAACAGTGCTCATTATTCTTAACTGGATATGATCTTAGGACATTAAAGAGAGAAGAGATGAAGATCTGCTAGTTTTGCCAACAGATGCGGTTCTTTTTGAAGATTCTTCATTTAAGGTTGAAAAGAAAGCAGTGTGTCATGAATTCTGTCCTTGCAAACTAATTTTGCCTTTCTAACAACTTACATGCTTGCAGGAATATGCAGAGAAGTATGCTACAAATCAAGATGTATTTTTAAGAGATTACGCGGAAGCCCATGCCAAACTGAGCAACCTTGGAGCTAAATTTGATCCTCCCAAGGTTTGTCAGCAGAAATATTTTTCATCTTTTAATAGATTATACTTTTTGCATCTCTATTTCTGTATAAGCTGTGAGCGAGTTTCTAATGGAATCTTGTTGCACACTCACCCAAATTTTTTATGAAGTAACTGGATGCACAATTTTTACAATCTTTTAGTTGATTAGTGATTACTGTTTGTGTGAAATCTAAGTATAGATGTTCTTATGACGTTATGAGGCACGAGCTCCTTCTACATGTCTATTTTGTTCTCCAGCACACACATAAGTATAGTGTCCTGACTAGTTATATAGAATGAATATGATTACCTTCCCACAAAGAATTTGCACCAATCACATGTTAAATACCAAGATTGGAAACAACAACATACCCAGTGAAATCGCACTAATGGGGAATACCAAAATTGGAACTACTTTGATTTTTTAGCCGATCTATTTGACTAAAACTTACCAAAGATTAAGCTAAGGACTGACGTAAAAGTTATGGGATTTACTCAACAGTAAAGGCTTAGGACTAGATTTTCCTAATACTTCATTCAACCAAATGCATCCTTTAAACCTTGCTTTAGTGGGTTGAGATTTATTAATCTAGGACAGTAGAAAATAACGATGAAGAGAATCCACTGTAACAAGCCCTGATTGTGACTTGATAAAGCAGACCAGGTATTCTCCTTCACAAATCAATTCACATATTAAGTGCTTTGGACTTATGGTATTTAATCCTAGTCAGACCTAGATTCCTTTCTCCAAGGCCTAAGCCCAGTCTAAAGTTTCCATTATAATTTTAGAGTAATGAAATTAGTATTGGGGATAGGTGATTAGACACAACAAGGCACAACTTCAGCTTATCGGGGACATGACCTTAGATAGGAGAGTGTGGAGGTCGCAGATTAGGGTAGAAGGTTAGTAGGTATTGGAGCGTTGTCTTGCTTTTTGATGGTTTAAGCTTGGTGGCGTCTGTTGTAGTATTAGCCGTTTTCTTGTAGTTTCTTGCTTCTGTATCTATCGTCACCTGTTGTTTATTGTGTTTCGATCATCGCACTATTTGTGTTGTTGGTAGGGTTCCTTGTTGTATGTCCTGCATTTTTTTTTCACTTTGAGTTGTTGCACTTGAGCCAAGGATATTTCGGAAACAACCTTTCCACCTCCACGAGGTAGGCGTAAGGTTTGCGTACACTCTACCCTCACCAGACACCACTTGTGGGGTTTCACTGGGTATGTTGTTATTGTTATGAAATTAGATCATAATAAAACTCAAAAAAAAAACAAGTAGATTTCCGTAATCATACCTATAGTACCAAGAAAAAGAAGAAAACTCTGTCAAACTTGACTTGCTGTTCATGAATTCCTTTCTTTGCACTTCATTTCCTTGCCAAAGAAGCTCTCTCCCTAGGCCCTGCTTGAATTTCTCTTTATAGATGTACTGGAGCAGCAACTTAGAAAGTTGGAAACGCCGAACAGCACCTGACACTGAAGTTGGAGCACCTAACTTTGCCTAAAACTTCTTAGACAGATTTTTGACCACCACACAGGGATCGTGAAGGTTGGTGCAGCACCTAGTTGCTAGCTTTCAGCTAACATTCTACACCTTCAGTAATTTTACCACATGTATCTGTAGGGGTGTCCAATTGACAAATCATTTGAAACATTAAAATCTAGGTTTAGAGTAACTCTCAGAGATATATTTTAGTAAATTCTTAAAGTTGAGTCAAAATGCAGCTTGATGATAGCATGTTTTAACTCCCAAGAGTTATTTTTTTCCTCTCAAAATATGAACTTGGTTGGCGAAACCTATGAAATTCCCTGAAACTTTAACACATTTAAGTTACAATTACCTGATTGTATGTAACAAAAATCAACTCATTACCTGTCTGGCTTGCATGAGTACCTTCAGCACTTGCACTTCTACTCTAGTTCGATTTTCAAGCGTTTATACTGATTTGAGAATATCGGTGAGATAGTTAATGTAGTCAAAGCAGCTCTAATATGTCCAGAATATTCATCATTTGACTGTAAAGAAAGGCAACTTTTGATTCTGTACTATTTTTTCCACTAATCACTCCAGATACTTCCATTTCCATATAAAACTCATATAAAGCTCAGATATATGCCCCATGAGCTTTAGCTTGTTGTGAATCAATTCCATGTAAATACTGTTTTCCTTACTCCACCTCCCTTAAATAATCTTTTTAAAAAAATATATAAATATGGCCTAACAGGTCATTTATTCAATGCAATCAAAATAGTCTGTACAAATTGGCCCAAACCAGAGAAGCCCAAATGCTTCCCGGTTCTAGAAGACAAAACAAAATATCAACAAAAAACAAATAAACAGACAAAAGCAGAAAAGGGAACTCCTAGAAGCTCTGTCAAGAGCTGCAACCTCTTCATCTCCTCCAATCATCCATGCCCACCATTGAAGAGAAACACTGATAGAAAGGTCAACAACGAGTTTATCTTCATGGAAACGTAGCTCATTTCTGGATTAAGGTTGAGTTTGGGTTGATTTCACCTAATACACTCTCTCCCTCAAATAGTCTCTTTTGCCCTCCACAATGATAAGGGCCAAGGCTCTACTCTTACTCCTGCTTCAAAAAATAGATAATTTGTCTCTAACTGTATGATACAGCAATGATTGTATAACTCTTTGAATAATTTAGCAAATTTATGGAGACAGAAACAATAATGTGTTGAATTTCTTGGACAGGGTTTCTCAATAGACAATAATCCTACACAAAGTCAGCCAGAGAAGTTTGTGGCAGCAAAATACTCAACTGGAAAGGTAAATTTTAAATTGCTCATTACTTTTTCCTTCCGTTAATTAGTCAAACTTCCACACTTGCATTTTAATTCCTGAGGAAATGTATACACGTCTAAATTTCACTTTTTCTGGTTGCTGAAGGATTAAATACAACTTATCATCTTTAGTTCTGCCCTTTCTTTTAATAATCCAAGATCAAGCTATTACCAAAATTTTGCACTCAAAAGTAAAATTGTTGTCTAATGAAAGGAGAGAAATAAATTCAATGTGTCTTGCCTATTTGAATTGCAGAGAGAGCTCTCGGATGCTATGAAACAAAAGATTCGAGCAGAATATGAAGGTTTGGGAGGAAGCCCAGATAAGCCTCTCCCAACAAACTATTTTCTCAATATCATGATTGTGATTGGTGTTTTGGCACTTTTGACATCTTTGCTTGGAAACTAAGGCTTTAGTTTGATCTTATAGATAATTTGAGTGCTTTTTATCGGCATTATTGATGATGAAAAATTTGCCAGTCATATATGCAAAAGTCGAAATTTACACTCTGGTTTTCTATCTTTTTTCTTCACATTGCTTTGTGCCTGCAATTTACTCTCAAAACGATGGGAGAAGCTGCTTCTTGACTTTGTGTCAATATGGAATTTCTGTGAACATTCTAGTTTGCAGATTTCCTAATTCCTATTATCTTCTGATATTGTTAATGATCATCCTTGACATCTTTACATATACTGGATAAAAGTCCATTTGGATCTTCCCCTTTCCTGACAGTTCTTTTTTCTTAGACTTGTGCTCAAATAGTGGTTGTGCTAATTTGTGAAGGCCAAGAAGTGTTTAAGGTCTGGGTAGGTGAGCAGTCGACCGAGATGAGGTTATCCTTCCTAATTTTCTTTTGTCAACAGCATAAACATACCCAGTGTTATCCCACAAGTAGAGTCTTGCCTGATTTTCTTTTGTCTAACCAAAAAGAGAAATGTGAAATTCACCATTGATTTCGTCCCATTTCCTTTTCAGAGTATCTGTTGAAGATAAGTCTCAGAAATAAAGTAGAAGTAGATAAATTTTAGTAGTTTTAAATTATTAGATTTCTATGTGGCGTAGACTTAGGAATTAGTTATCCTTTTATTATTTGAATTTGAATTTGAATTTGAATTTGAATTGAAGTCTAGTTAGAAATTTAATTATAAATATATGTTTTGAGTTATTAATAAAATAAAATAATTCCCGTTGACAATACAATTGCAGTATTTTTTCTCTTCAAGTCTTTCTTTATTATTTCTTTAATTTCAAAGCTAAAACCCAATAATTGGTATCTAGGACCATTTTCTTGAGGAATCTGTGAGTGAGATAGAACTTAAGCATTTTCTCGGCCTTGAGGTGGATCGGTTGTATCTTCTTTTAGTTAAAAAGGAGATGCTCATTCATGTTAGCGTAGATGCCAGACGAAAGAGAATTCTGAAAATAATTTTTCTCAAATAGATCCTCCTGTCTTTGATGGTGAGAATTACCAACTTTGGGTAGTAAGAATGAAGACATATCTTGAGGCTTTAGATCTTTGGGAGGCCGTGGAGGAGGATTATGATGTTTTTTCGCTGCTCGATAATCCCATGGTGGCACAGATCAAAAGTCAAAAGGAAAAGAAAATCAGTAAATCAAAGGCAAAAGCAACTTTATTTGCTAGTGCGTTTCCAACAATTTTTAAGAGAATTCTGACCCTTAAATCAGCAAAAGAAAATTGGGATTATCTATACAGGAGATGAAATAATACGAGACATGAAGGCATTGAATCTAATAAGGAAATTCGAATTGCAAAAGATGAAGGAATCTGAGACCGTCAAAGAGTACTCAGACCGACTTTTTGACATTATTAACAAGGTAAGATTGCTTGGCACAAAATTTAAAGATTCAAGAATTGTCAAAAAATTCTTGTTACAGTGCCTAAAAGATACAAAGTATCAATAACTACCTTGGAAAACACAAATGACCTGTCCAAGATTACCTTGATCGAATTGTTAAATATACTGCAGGCACAAGAGCAAAAGAGGCTTATGAGACAGGATGGTATGGTTGAAGGAGCTTTGACAACCAACTACAAGACTTAAAGCAAGGGTAATAATTCAAGGAGAACCTACTCATCTTGTCAGCAGTGCGGCAAATTAGGTCATCCTCCATTTAAATGTTGGAGGGGACCAGATGCACAATACAAGATATGCAATCAACTTGGTCATGATGTTGTGATTTGCAAAAACAAATCTCAAAAATATGAAGCAGATGCCTAAGTCACCAAAGAAGAAGAAGATCACTTATTTGTGGCAACATATTCTTCAACCAATAAATCTGATTTTTGGATGATTGATAGTGGTTGTATAAACCACATGACATATGACAAAACTGTTTTTAAAGAGTTTATGCCTTTGAAAAATAAGAAAATCAGAATTGAGAATGGTGACTATATTCCCACAGAAGGAAAAAAGAATTTTGCAATCAAAACAATTTCAGGTACCAAAATAATTTCAAATGTCCTTTACGTGCCCGATATTGATAAAAGTTTGTTAAGTGTTGGTCAGCTAATAGAAGAAGGATTTAAATTCTTATTTGGAGACAAATATTGTCGAAATTTTGATTCCACTAATCATGAGATTTTACAAGTTGATATGAGAGACAAAAGTTTCTTATTTAATTCAATAGAAGATACACACTAGCTATGAGTTGACAGATTTATTTAAGAGGTCAAATTCCTTCAACAATTTTTGATCCAAGGAGGAGTGTTGAAGATAAATCTTAGAAATAAAGTAGAAGTAGATAACTTTTAGTAGTTTTAAATTATTAGATTTTTATGTGACTTAGTAATTAGTTATTTCTTTGTTATTTGAATTTAAATTTGAATTGAAGTCTAATTAAAAATTTAGTTATAAATATATGTTTTGAGTTATTAATAAAATAATTTCCTTTGACAATACAATTGCAATATTTTTTCTCTTAAGTCTTTCTCTGTTATTTCTTTAATTTCAAAGCTAAAACCCAACAGTATCAAAGGTCAACTTGCACTCTAGGTCAGAAATCATGGATATGGCAGTGGATGCGGGAAATTTGTCGCAGCTAGAAAAATGTCCCCGTCATGTACATGTCAAAATAAGAAGTCCATTATGTTACTCTTTTCTCCCATTTTGGATAGGTTAATTCGACACCATGAAGTGAGTCCTTTCTTCCGTTTTTACAGTTTTAGAATTAGCTAATTAATCCACAGAAGTGGAAAGCTGTAAATGTGAAAAAAATGAATAAACTATTTTCCTTCGTTTTCCACTATCTGTTGAACAGCCATGGAAAAGACAGAAAAGCAAGAACAGATTTATTAAAAATATTTTCTCACGTTTTCAATAACATTTGGTTCGATTACCAAACGTGTCTTGGCCAGACATTATATGTCAAATTTAGGAAGACTTGTTAGCAACAGACCGATCAACTGGATCAAGAAGCACCGGAGAGCATATCCTCCAGAAAGCATAGAGAAAACGGAACAACACTACTGTGGAATACATATGCACTGTATGAACTAACCTTGGCAATGTACAGTGAATGAAAGATACTGTATTGCCTTCCAAGTACAGGGTTAAAATAGCCGTAACACGTGGACAAGTTAGATGCTGACATTTGGAAAGATAAAATAGCATTAACTACGGTGGCAATCCATCTTGAAGAAGTAGAACGAATTGGAGATAAGCTCAACATCGGACCAAGGCTCAAACACACGGAGAAAGAGTATCAAAGAACGCTAGCCGTTATGTAACCGACCCGAGGCAATGCCGGGTGTTACGCTTTTTACTCTTAAATCTCATTTAATTAATCATTTAACACGAGTTAGAGGAATAATTCTTGACTATTAGGCCTTGGGAATTCAAGTAGTAGAATCATCACATTGTACATCATCGAATTCTATTATTAAATATTTGAACTTTTATCTAGCAACATCAGTACTTGTTCCTCAGCTTTGGGCATTAGTCAAAGCTCGACCAAGGATTCCTTCACTGAAGATATCGCTGAAATCAGTCCAACACAAGCTACATTTGCTTAATCTATAATTAAATTCATTCAATTTGTCTTAGCTTATCTTGTATTTACTGCTTATATGTTTCATTATCTCGATAGTTCCAATCCAAGTGTCCTTTAAACTAAGGGTGTCAAACGGGCCGGCCCGACCCGGCCCGACCTGGCCCTATTATGTAACCCGGCCCAGTAAGCCCTAGGGCTTAAGGGTTTCGGGTCCCGGACCGGTTTTTTTGTTAAAATGGGTCCGGTTAACTCGGCCCGGATCAAGCCCGGTTCAGGCCCGCCGGTTAACCGACCCGACCCGGCCCGGAAATTAAAAAAAAATAAAAAAAATTGGATTTTGGGCCAACTAGCCGTTGGCCCAACGGCTATATAGCCGTTTTTGGGTCCAAACGGCTAGTTTGGGCCCATTTAATTAAAAAAAAAAAAAAAAAACTTTAAAAAATATTTTTTAATCCCCAAAAAAAATCTATAAATACCCTACAACTTCAAATCATTTTTCACTCTCTCAAATCTCATTCTCTCTCAAATCTCAATTCTCAATTCTCTAATATTCAATATATTTAATTTCTTAAAGTGTTCACTTTAATTTTTTAATTTTCGTTTACAAAGTACGAGCGGAAGTTTCTAAAGTCGCAATCTTCGGATACTTTCAAAATTTGGTATTGTCGTTCCATCTCTTACGTTTAATTTTTATTTATTGTATTAATTGTTTAATATTTAATTTTATTATATTTGTGTATTTTGAATATTTTTAGTTTAATTTAATTTATATTATGGATAAATTAAAAAACCTCCCTGCTAAAGGTGTTAAATTTTTTTGTCCCGGAAGCGGTAATGGTAGTAAAAAGCGAATTACTAGCGATAGAGGTAGTTCAAGTAATAGATATACCCGTGTGTCTTCGCCTCCGGTACCGCTTGGTACACCTTTTGAGGAAGAAATAGGTGTAGGTGCTCACGATATGGATTATGTAGAAGCTCAGGAAAATTATGATATAGAAGAAGAAAATGAAGTAGATGCAGTTAATTTAGACGAAGATAATGAAAATATTGCTGAAACACCCGCAGTAGGAGATGCTAACGTTAGATCTGAATCAGTTAATCTCCCTTTCCGTCCTCCCAGTGCCCCAAAACCTCGTAAAAGAACTAGTATTGCATGGCAATTTTTTGAACGTATATCAGATATTGAGGTGCAGTGCAATATTTGTCAACAAATATATAAGCATAGAAGTGGAGGCAAGCAAGGGGGTACGGGTACGTTAATGAGACATATAGATGAAGATCACAAAAGAGAGTTAAATATTGCAAAAGGTGGTGGGGATGTTGGTGGGTCAACGCAAACTAGAATGGACCCAACAACCGGTCAAGTAGCGAAAAAGTATAATAAATTGAGGGACAGGGAAGAAATAGCTAAAATGGTAGTTGTGGGTTGTTTGCCTTTTAGTTTTCCTTCTTCTGATGCTTTTATTCGTTATATACAAACAATTTATAATCCTATGTTTAATGGTATTCCTAGAACTACTTGTCGGTCTGATATTTTTAGACTCCATTCACAATATTGTTTTTATTTATCAACATTGTTAAAAAATATTCAATGTAGATTGTCCCTAACTTCTGATCTTGGTCGTGCTGTAAATAAAAATGATTATTTAACCGTTACTTGTCATTGGATGGATAGTAATTTCGTGATGCAAAAACGTATTCTTGCTTTATTATATGATGAAGATCGTAAACATACTGGACAATTTATTGCTGATTCTATTGTTAAAATTGCCGGATACTATGGTATAGAAAATAAAATTTTATGTATTGCTTTTGATAATGCTCTAACAACAAGACTGCTATAACAAAAATAAAATCTACGCTATCTCCGTCCTTGCCTGAAATTTTTCATATTAAGTGTGCATGTCATATATATAATTTAATTGTAAAAGATGGTCTTGAGTTTTTTGAGCTTTATATTGAAAAAATTCGTCTTGTCGTTGGTTTTATTCAAGGAAATAATCGTAGATCGAGAATTAGAGAATTTAAAGTTAAATGTCAAGAAAATGGACTTACACCGATTTTGATGCCTGAGGAAATTGATACTAGATGGAATTCTACGTATGAATTTTTAAAAACTTGTTATAAATATAGAATTCCTATTACACTAGCTTTTAACCAACATTGCGGTTCATTTGCTGATTCTGCTGATTGCATGCTACATAATTCTGATTGGGTTGTAATTAATGATCTTGTTAAGTTTTTAGAAAAAATTTATGTAGCTACGGTTGAATTTTCCGATGCTTACTATCCTACTGTTTGTAATATTTTGGCATATATAGCCGATATTTCTGGTTTGCTCCAACAATATAAAAATAAAGAAGGTTATAAAGAAGCTGTTGGCGCCATGTTTACAAAATTTAAAAAATATTTTTTCCCGATTCCCCCTATTTACTTGGTTGGTGCTATGCTAAATCCGTGCATGAAATATAATAATATGTGTCACTTTAGTACTCTTATTTATACTAACTTAGAAATAAATACTAACCATGATTCTGAACAAGTACAGCCTGATTTGTGGACGGCTACGGCTGATGCAAAAGATTATATAGAAAAATTATATAATCACTATGCTGATTTATTTGATTCAACCGTACCTACAAATATCACTCCAACTGTCGCTCCTCATCCTCCCGAGGAGCCATCATCTTCTAAAAGGCCGGCACATAGTGATTTTTCTGATTCGTTTTATGATTTAAATTGTTGGAACAGTGTTGATGAGAGAACTTACACATCAACTTATCGGGAAGAGCTGAAATATTATCTTCGGACGGTACCAGAGGATCGCAGACGACAGATCAACACGCTGGATTGGTGGAGGAATAATGAATCACAATATCCTGTGCTTTCAAGATTAGCTAGAGATATCTTGAATGTTCCAATGTCAACCGTTGCATCAGAGAGCGCCTTCAGTCAGGGACAACAGCAGCTTAGAGACAACCGACACTCATTGGGAAGCAATGCAATGAATGTTCTAGTTTGCCTCAGAAATTGGATTAGAGCGGAAAGAAGAAACCAAGGAATGGAACCGGAGCCGAGCGACGAGCTGAAACTAGAAGAAATTATGACTTCACGGGAGAACTCAACAGAATCAAGTCCAATGCATGGTTTTGCCCCCGTTGACTTTGATTATCCTATGCAAGTTCCCATTAATATTAACATGAATGAGTTGGAAAAAATGATGCATAATTTATAGATTTTTCATTCATGTAAATTATAAATTTTGGATCATTTTGCAATCAATAAAATTCCCCAAATTCATTCAGTCCTTAGTCGTTGTTTTTTATTTTTTTTTGAATAAATTTTGAATATTTGTGCATATATCTTCTATAGAAGTGTATATTTAACGTATACATGTGTATATGTTTTATAAATTAGTATATAAGTATATCTATACATATTGTAATGTATATATAATGTAGTATATTTTATAAGTAGTAGTATATATACATTTAATGGTGCGTATACACGTGTATATATCTTCTATAGAAGTGTATATTTAATGTATACATGTGTATATGTTTTATAAATTAGTATATAACTATACAAATATATATTGTAATGTATATACATTATAGTATATTTCATTTAAAGTATTACATATACATAGAATAGAGTGTATATATGTGAATGGATCTTCTATAGACGTGTATATTTAACGTATACATGTGTATATATTTTATAAATTAGTATATAACTATACAAATATATATTGTAATGTATATATATTGCATATATCTCATTTAAAGTATTACATATACATAGAATAGAGTGTATATATGTGAATAGATCTTCTATAGACGTGTATATTTAACGTATACATTACTTTATGTTTTATAAATTAGTATATATATTGTAGTATATACTTTTTTTAAAGTAGTACATATATATTGAATGGTGCGTATATATGTGTATATATCTTCTATAGACGTATATCTTTAAAGTATACAAGTGTATATGTTTTATAAATTAGTATGTAACTATATATATATACATATTATTGTATATATATATATGTATATCACTATATTGTAGTATATATTTTATTTAAAGTAGTACATATATATTGAATGGTGCATATATATGTGTATATATCTTCTAAAGTAGTATATATTTAACGTATACATGTGTATATGTTTTATAAATTAGTATATATATATATTGTAGTGTATATATATATATATTATACTATTATAGCAAATGTTTTATTTAAAGTAGTACGTATAGTCATATATAATTATATATTGAATGGTACGTATATATGTGCATATATCTTCTATAGAAGTGTATATTTAACGTATACATGTGTATATGTTTTATAAATTAGTATATAAGTATATCTATACATATTGTAATGTATATATAATGTAGTATATTTTATAAGTAGTAGTATATATACATTTAATGGTGCGTATACACGTGTATATATCTTCTATAGAAGTGTATATTTAATGTATACATGTGTATATGTTTTATAAATTAGTATATAACTATACAAATATATATTGTAATGTATATACATTATAGTATATTTCATTTAAAGTATTACATATACATAGAATAGAGTGTATATATGTGAATGGATCTTCTATAGACGTGTATATTTAATGTATACATGTGTATATATTTTATAAATTAGTATATAACTATACAAATATATATTGTAATGTATATATATTGCATATATCTCATTTAAAGTATTACATATACATAGAATAGAGTGTATATATGTGAATAGATCTTCTATAGACGTGTATATTTAACGTATACATTACTTTATGTTTTATAAATTAGTATATATATTGTAGTATATACTTTTTTTAAAGTAGTACATATATATTGAATGGTGCGTATATATGTGTATATATCTTCTATAGACGTATATCTTTAAAGTATACAAGTGTATATGTTTTATAAATTAGTATGTAACTATATATATATACATATTATTGTATATATATATATGTATATCACTATATTGTAGTATATATTTTATTTAAAGTAGTACATATATATTGAATGATGCATATATATGTGTATATATCTTCTAAAGTAGTATATATTTAACGTATACATGTGTATATGTTTTATAAATTAGTATATATATATATTGTAGTGTATATATATATATATATATATATATATATATATATATATATATATATTATACTATTATAGCAAATTTTTTATTTAAAGTAGTACGTATAGTCATATATAATTATATATTGAATGGTACGTATATATGTGCATATATCTTCTATAGAAGTGTATATTTAACGTATACATGTGTATATGTTTTATAAATTAGTATATAAGTATATCTATACATATTGTAATGTATATATAATGTAGTATATTTTATAAGTAGTAGTATATATACATTTAATGGTGCGTATACACGTGTATATATCTTCTATAGAAGTGTATATTTAATGTATACATGTGTATATGTTTTATAAATTAGTATATAACTATACAAATATATATTGTAATGTATATACATTATAGTATATTTCATTTAAAGTATTACATATACATAGAATAGAGTGTATATATGTGAATGGATCTTCTATAGACGTGTATATTTAACGTATACATGTGTATATATTTTATAAATTAGTATATAACTATACAAATATATATTGTAATGTATATATATTGCATATATCTCATTTAAAGTATTACATATACATAGAATAGAGTGTATCTATGTGAATAGATCTTCTATAGACGTGTATATTTAACGTATACATTACTTTATGTTTTATAAATTAGTATATATATTGTAGCATATACTTTTTTTAAAGTAGTACATATATATTGAATGGTGCGTATATATGTGTATATATCTTCTATAGACGTATATCTTTAAAGTATACAAGTGTATATGTTTTATAAATTAGTATGTAACTATATATATATACATATTATTGTATATATATATATGTATATCACTATATTGTAGTATATATTTTATTTAAAGTAGTACATATATATTGAATGGTGCATATATATGTGTATATATCTTCTAAAGTAGTATATATTTAACGTATACATGTGTATATGTTTTATAAATTAGTATATATATATATTGTAGTGTATATATATATATATATATATATTATACTATTATAGCAAATATTTTATTTAAAGTAGTACGTATAGTCATATATAATTATATATTGAATGGTACGTATATATGTGTAATTGTTTATACTTTATATATTTTTTAAAAAATATATATTGTATATTGGAGTGTATATAGTGTATATTGGATTTTTTATTTATTTTTTAAACGGGTTTGACCGGTTTTTAACCGGGTTTGACCGGGTCTTGGTGGGTTTGACCGGATTGGGTTTAGTGGGCCGGGTCCGGGTGGGTTTTATTTTTTTGACTGTTTGGCCCTGCCCGACCCGGTTAACGCCAAACTCGGCCCGGAACCGGCCCAAAACCCGGATAAAATGGGAGGGCCGGTTCCGAGTTGGCCCGGCCCGGCCCGTTAGACACCCCTACTTTAAACCCTTGCGTACAAATTCAATTGTATCTTTTTTGTGGTATATAGTTTGGCACCTACCATGGACTAGGCATAATCATGGTATTAGTTTGATCCTTCTAAATTAATACTATCAACCTTTATTTTTGTGAACGCAAACAATCGACCTAATGGCTGGCACTGGTAACGCACATTGGACCCCACTAACAATGAGGCTGATCCAGTCCCAGGGAAGCTTCGAGTCGCAAACAGGCAGCTAGACTTCGCCATGAGGGTCTCATGCTCAGAAGTTGATCATACACAAGAAATTAAAGCAATGATGATCAAGATACAGTTAAAAGTCGTTATATGATTAGACAAAAATATTTTTTACACTGTAAATCCAATAGAAAACAATACCGAAATTACCAGAAAAGGAAAAGGATGCCCTTGATCCGGAAACACCATGAGAGGTGCCATCACCCAGTAACAAGGGGTTGAGGATCGTGGGGAGAATAATGTAACTGGCCCCAGTAGCAGAGAATCAACCGAGCTAACGTAACGCTTGCGGTTATTAACTTTTAGAAAAAAATATTTTAAGATTTAAAATTAATATTCAATTATTGAGTTCTCAGTCAAATTTATTATTATTTTGTTGTTCTTTAATTTATTTTGGTTTCACTTGTTATTCTTCATAAATCAAATTGCGTAAATGCATTGTTTCCATCCTGAACTATAAACAACTAAGACACACTCGAACTTAAAGGAGTTTTTATTACCTTGTACTAATTAAAATTGTATTTGGCAACCTTAGTGCCTACGTGACATATACGTGTGCCTATGTGGACCTTCAGTACGTTGATTCACGCAGTATGTCACGTAGGCATTAAGGTTACCAAAAATACGATTTTAATTAGTCCAGGGGTAATTAGGCTCCCTTTTAAGTTCGAGTGTATCTTAACAATTTCATTTATAGTTCAGGGTGGAAACAATGTATTTTCTCAATCAAATTTAATAAGTTGTTTCAATAATGAGTACTTTATAGAAAAATTACAAATATCACAACTTATCTTTACTACACTACATACAATCCCTCTCTTTTAATTAATTGCTTAAAGGAAAAATTACAGAAAATAGTATACTTAAAACTATAATTATAATAAATAACAACACTTTAGTAAAATTACAGTTTATAGCAAGAGTAACGTTATTTTACTCATTAACTAGGCAAGTGCATGTTTTACTTCCATTACTTTACATTTTCCTATTTTCGCTCCACTATTTCACCTCCCCCAATATAGCCATATCTTTTACCCATTTTTTTTCATCTTATTTTTTTTTATCATTTTATTTTTTTATTTTATTTTATTTTCATTTTTTTTTTTCTCTTTTTTTTTTTTCTTTTTTTTTTTTTTTTTTTTCATATTTGAAGACAATTATCCTCATGATTTTCAAGATTTCAATATAAAACATCATTACTGTCTTTCACTCTCTTATATTTCTATTTTTTTTTCTTATTAGTTTTTTTTCATTTTTTTTAATTATTATTTTATTTTGATTTCTTTTTCTTTTTCATTTTTTTCTTTCCACTTTATTTTCTCTATTCTATTTCTCTTTTTTTCCTTTTTCATTTTTTTTCCTTTCTCATATCTTTTTTTTCTTTTTCTATTTTTGTTTTGTTCTTTTTTTTTTCTTTTTTTTTTATACTTCTATTTCTCTTTCTTCCTTCTTTTTTCTTTTTCACTTCTCTTTTTTTTTATTTTTTTTTTGTTTTTTTTACTCTTCTATCTCTAACTTTTATTTTGAAAAGACAAATATGTATATCACATACATATTCAAAAAACATACAAAATACATAGTCATACAGATCTGGATATGTATTTCAGTACAAAACATACATATGTATTTACGAAATACATATCATATTCATATTAAACAGTATCATACATAACTATACTATATATTTTCATATGTATTTGCGAAATACAAAGGTGACATATAAAATAAGAATAATATACATATGGATCAGGTATGTATTCTGTAAATACATATACAGAGCTATATGTATTTTATACGGTGT
The DNA here is from genome assembly GCA_030864215.1 of Capsicum pubescens. Classification (NCBI taxonomy): domain Eukaryota; kingdom Viridiplantae; phylum Streptophyta; class Magnoliopsida; order Solanales; family Solanaceae; genus Capsicum; species Capsicum pubescens. Next base: position 129,389,291 of record CM061541.1, read on the forward strand.
TGGATTTATCTTTGAACTGTACATACTATGTCATTTTTAGAGGGTGACATATGTATTTTTTTTTCTTTTACTGTTTAAGATATGTATCATGTATTTTTTTATTACCTATATGTATATGTATATAATTGTCATTTTTGTTATAGAGATTTTGTGTCCTATATGTTTATATATACATGTAAGTCAGATATGTATTTCTGTAAATACATATGCAAATATATATGTATGTTTTTTACCGTAAATACATATGCAGATCTGTATGTCTATTTATTTTGTATATTGTTTTGAATATATATATATGATATAGATATTTGTCTTTTAAAAATAAAAGATAGAGATAGAAGAGTAAAAAAAATGAAAAAACAAAAAAAAACAAAAACGAAAAATAAAAATTCGAAAAAAAAAAGAACTGAAAAAGGAAAAAAAGAAGAAAGAGAAATGAAAACTAGAAATAGAAGTGTAAAAACAAAAGAGAAATTTTTTTAAAAAAAAATAAGAAGAAGAAAATGAAAAAAGAAATATGAGAAAAGAAAAAAAAAGAAAAAAAAAGAAAAAAAAAGAAAAAAAAAAGAGAAGTGAGAGAAAATAAAGTGGAAAGAAAAAAATGGAAAAGAAGAAGAAATTAAAATTAAAAAGAGATAAAAAATAATGAAAAAAACTAACAAAAAAAATAGTTAGAGATATAAGAGAATTGTATTTTGAAATTTTGAAGATCATGGAAATAATAATCTTCATATTGAGTTTGATTTGGAAAAGGAATCTACTAATTTAAATAAAAGTAATTTATGGAAATTTAATTAGATGAGATAATTATTTCTTATTTAACTCAACTAATTTGAGTAAAACAAGGACAGTAAATCTTGTTGTATATGTATTTGTATAGCAACACTTTACTTAAATATAAAATACAATTTGTTATTTTTCATAAAACTGTTGCCCCCCCCCCCCCCCTTTTCCTTAAACCGACCGATACATACACTCAATCCCAAAATTTTCTAATGCGTAACTTACTTCCCCCTCATCTCCAAGATTTCAATCGAGTTTCAATCTAGTGGTTAAAGTGTGGTAAATTAATTTGAAGCTTACTATTTTGAATTGGATTATTCCCTCATCTTCAATTTCAAACTTTCAAGATTCACCCACTTTTCTCAAAACTCCACTTTTTTTTTCCAGAACTTTTGTTGGAGTTTACCTCTGAACATTAGTTTTTTTGTATTTTTTACTAAGCATCGATTTTATCAAAAATTTATTTATAAAATCTATGTTTATTAAATCAATTACATTATAATGAATTTAAATTCACATCCATCTTTTAGTATTAGAATTACTCATATAATGTTAACCAAATTATTGACATTCCTAATTTTTTTTTTTTTGATGTTTTTAATATGACTGATGATGATTTTGTTGAAAATAGATCAAAATACTAAAATGATTCGGTGATGATGAAGAAGTTGCGTGAAAAGGGAGGCCGCTAAAGCAAACAAAAATTGATGTACTGAGAAAGAGTTAAAAAAATTAATGTCCTCTTATGAGTTCTGCAACACATGATCCACAACCATCTACCAAACCGATGATCTCTCGCGATGTGCCCAGTCAGTGGCAGTCTGGGTTTAATCAATCTGCTTTTGATTATGTGTAAAGGTTGAGAATGGATATTTTAGTGACAATAAAGACCCACCAAAATTAAAATTCAACTTCAAACCACCAGAAGAAGATGATGTGGTTAATGTTGAATAGTTATAGTAATGTTGGTTTTGTGCAATTTTATAATTGTCTTTTCAGTTGTTACAACTACAACTATGTTGATTGATTTTTTGTTTTGCTCACAAAGATAATGTTGATACTATTTTATCTAGTGTATTTGATGGTAAATTGTTTTAATCCAGCAGTTCTATTTATTCCTTCATATTATAAGACCTTTTATAATATGTATCAAATGCATAACTATAACATATACGTATGAGATATATTATTATAACTTTTTTTAGACTATAAAATATATCAGATACATGAATATACAAAATTAAAATAAACATTTGTTCGATATAAATGTATATTTCATATCTCTTATATTTATGTTTTTTTATAATAAAAAATATAATGTAATATATTTACACTGAGATATATAATTATTTACTGAAAATAATAATATATCTTAATTTTCTGTGTCTTTATAAATACATATTTTATATCTCTTATATTTATGTTTTTATAGTAAAAAGTATAATGTAATGTATATACACTAAGATATATAGATAAAAAATAAAATTAAATATTAGTAATGTATCTTAGGTATTAACAAGGTTAGGTATCTCTACAGTTACGTACAAAAATGATATTTAACAAATGTTTTTACCTGAATGAATATATTAGATAGTATTATACCACTGATTTTAGTTATGTGTCAAATGTGTCTTATCATTTATAATAAGTATCTCTGCTGTTATATTGAATTGATTAATATAAACAACAATTGTTGTCTTGTACCAAAATAATGGCTAGTAATTGATTGATTCAAAGTATCAGTTGATTAAGTTATATTGCTATACATGTATTTTAATGTTGAAAAAAAAAATATGTATCTGATAAACTTCATTACATTCACAAAAAATTTGTTCAACAAATATTCATCATTACAACTAAAAATATGTGTCAGATACATAAATATGGAGACTGAAACATCATATATTAATAACATCATTGCAGAATTATTGTAATTATGATATATTCAATTTAAATACAAACGTGTTGTACAATAAATATGTAACAAACATGTAATATGATATTTTCAATTATGTTCACACCAAAAGAAGATTTGATATCTCCAATTATATTGGTTAGAGTGTGTATTCTCTTATGATTGACTAATTTTGAAATTGTAAAATCGCTAACGAATAAAATCATAGCTTGAACTTGGGTGAACATTCTATCTTTCAAGGGCCAGTTTGTACATCATGAAATACCCTTACTTTAAAGAGTTTCAAATTCTTTCAACGTGGCACCTTAAAAATTCAACTACGATCCTCTAAAAATTATTGTAGGACATAGCTGCAAAACACACACAATCATATTGAAATTAATATTTATTAACAAATGCATCACTAATTAATAAACACATGATTATTTATGAGATGCAATATTAATTTATACAATTCACTTTAACGCTTAAATTATCTCACAAATTTTGTCCTATACATAAATCAAATTGTGTATCTCACACTGTACTAGCCAATCTATTATGTATCTCCATTAAATATGTTCATAAATTTTATCCAATACATAAATTAAATTATGTATCTCAGTATGTTCTTGCCAATGTAATATGTATCTAGACCAAATCTGTTCGTAAATGAATGTATCTCAGTAATTGTAAATTTTGTATATCTACTTCAAAAATATGCAACACGTGAGATACATAATTTATGAATAATATCATCTCTACCTCAAATTGAAAATATTTTCTATTTTCACTGAAATGTAACAACAACAGATACATACCTTTTGTTTGTTGAATTTTTTGACTTTGAAATTGAAAGAATGATCAGTGACACACTTTTCTTAATGTCTATGTATAAGCTTCACCCCCATATCATTACGAATCAACAATGAAGATAAATTTCCTTCAACAATAAATTGAGCTTGAATTTTTTTCTTGTTTCGTCGATTCAAGTTTTGCAGCAATGATAAAAGTTAATTTTTCATACGTTATATTTTCTCCGATTACAATGCCTCACTTTTATCCTACGTACTTGACACCAGTAACCCAAACATTGAAATATCGTAATAACACCGAGACATTTATTGAGAATCGTTGAAAAAAAATACAACAAAAAACAGAGAATAGAGGAGAAAATGATTCAGCAAGTTGAGTGAGGAGAAGGATATTTTGAAAATATACATAATAATTAATTATATTTTTGAAATTTTTTTGAATCTTAATTGAAGATATGAAGAGTGATTTACTCCTTAATTAAGTTAGTTTTTATTATTTTTCTTAATTAGTGCGCATTAGTTGTTTCACTGAATGTATCAGGGATGTATCTCTCGTAATTGGATGTATCGAAAAAAATATTTTTTTTTTTTTTTTATGAAATTTTGATAAAAGTTGGGATATGGTACAGTTAGGGATAAACTAGTAGAGATTTATGTAAGGCTTTTTACTTTATACAAGTTGCGACTTATGGAATGTACTCAAATAGTTAAATTCGTGTTCTTTATAATTATTGATATCACTTTATCTTAGTAGTTGCATGATTTTTCTTCTCTCATGTTATTTTTCATTAATTGAGTTAATAAGATATTTTTTTGAATATGACTATTTTAGATATTTTACTGGGATATATTCAGTGGTCAAATTTCTGTTTATATAACTAATTGATATCATTGTATTTTATACTAGCAGTTTTCTTAAACTAGGTTTCATATTTTTTGAAAGATTTTAAAAGTTGATTTCACAAATCTTTAAATTTTTTTTTATAGAAAAAGGAAACCTTGTTATTATTTAAAAACACTAATTATTATTCATTTATCACATTATTCAAAGACATATCTAAAATTTTCATTAATAACACATTATTAATGAATTTAATTATGGAAAAAAACTTATGTAGCCAAGCCCACTAATATTAAAACTTTTTATAGCCCTAAAAATACTTCTGCAAAAAATAGTCATAGATTATTCAAACAAGAAGGTTAAAAACCTAAAAAGAATCCCTAAAAAAAAGAAAGAAAGCTATATTCAATTTGTTATTTCCCAACAATCATCCCTTAACATTCTCTTGCAATTATATTATTTCTTATTATCTCCAAAATTTCAAATACAAAATTGAAAAAACTTGAACGAAAATAACCAGAAAAGAAGCATTATCAAAGTTTTACCAAAACTTTTAGAAACTTATACATGTATAATAAATACATAAATCAGTATACAAATATTATATAATGCATATACCCTAATTATACTCATATTTTTTTTAAAAATGTAAAACTTGATCATAAATGGCAAAAAAATTTATCGAACTTTTCCAAAAAAATTTAGAAAAATTATAGATGTATAATAAATGTATGGATTGATGTATAATTAGTATGTAAGGTATACACATCAATTATATAATAATTATACACTATTACATAATGTAAATGTTATATAATGATATTACACAATTGGTGGGTAATACACACACACCAATTATATACGTACTGTATAATGATTATACATAATTACATAATATATAAATAACTCATGTTATTCATCATTCATCGTTTTTTAATATTTACGTTGATTACATAAGTAACAGACTAAAGTTCGAGACATTATAATTTGGGAGGCGAAACTCATGTTTTAAAGAAGATGATTGTGATGACTATGAATAATTTATATTGGTTCAATTAATTATCCATTTACTGAAATTGTTTTCCAAATATTTTGATCTCTAATATTGTTCGTGAAAATACCATTATTGAAGAACAACTGAATTTTGATTTTCTGAGATAGAAAAAAGAAGAAAAAGAGGAGAAGGAAATTTTGATTTGGGGATGGGCAATGGGGAGAGGGAATTGAGATAGAGAGAGAATTATATTGCTATGGAGAGATATATACTAGCTAGTTTAAAGGATTTATATTTATCCTTATTCCTACAAATAACTAATTAGAATAAAATAAATTATTAGTCTGGCTAAAAAAATAAAATTATTAGTCTGGCTAAAAAACAGTAAACAATGAATGAAAGCTGATTATAATGGGGTTATTAAGTTAAAGTATGGGTATTTTGAGTTTAAAACTTACGTGGGCTGTTATATGGGTTAATTTTCCTTAAGTATATCTCATAATGTATTTAAAATATAATCATACTCAAGGCAACACGTTATTAAATTCTATTATTTAAGAATAACAAGAAAAACAAAATTATGTTATCAACATGAAAATAATAATAAAAAGTTTGATTGGAACCCAATAATCTGATATCGATTTTAATTTTTTAAATTTCTTTTCTAAAAAAAATTATATTTTGTTATGACATTAAATATATATCAAAAATTATATTTCTGGGAATAATGATCATATACATATTGCTAACTCTATGCCTTTTTCGTGGCGTACCAGATAGGGAGAAATGAGAAATTATAAGTGAGTTTCAAGCAAGATGAACGGTAAACTACCCACAGGATACCTAAGGGTGCCATTGAACACAAAGAAAGTTTCTATTGTCTAGTGCCAATCGCAGAAAGCAGACTGGACCACAAAATTTCTATCTAATATAAGAAAAGCATTAGTGTTTACCATCAATTTTAAAATAGTTAGATTTGTAGGTGAGTTAAGAGCATGCATTAAGATTTTAGATTCTTGTTAGTAGCATGAATTTATAAAAGAGTAAGTAATCTAAATAAAGAATGTAAAATAGTAAGTAAAGCAAAGATCAAGAGCAAATCTCAAAGACAACGAGCTACAAGCAAATAGCGATCACGAGTGCTTGATGAACGAGCGTAATAGTAAGTAAACGATACTAAAACAATTAAAACAAAAGAGAGGGATTAAGAATCAAGCTAGAGAATATTATTCCTTGAGAGTGAAATGAGAGAAAATTTAGATCCCTTTACAATGAGGGAGGGGTTGACTATTTATAGGGTACAAGGACTATCTCAACCAATATGAGACTGCCACTTAAAATCTACAGTACATCAACCAATTAAGGATGGCCACTTGTTGCACCGTTGGAGGGTGCCAATCCAATATCACGTGTCTGATATAGTTCAACACGGGGTAGCTTGTGCACCTGAGATCCCCGATAGATCGTTCTTCTCTCTGTTGTTCTATGCACGGTCACCATCACTGTTGGTATCAAGATACTTTAAACATGACCGAGTGGGTGTTTCTTTATCTCGATTTCATTCTCGTGATGACACCATTGTGGTTGGTTCCATTTTGCTCGACCCGGGTCGGTCCAATCTTTATTAGAGCTATGTTACCCGACCCCAATTGGTCCAATCCTTATTAGGGCTATTTTTCTCATACAAATAGTTTCTCCATTGCTATATGTAGTTTTTATGATGAGCAGCTAACTTCAAGGGACCAGGTCCCTGGATGTTCATGGTACAATACAACTGGCACGGGTGTTTGCACAATTTTGTCCTCTTGTGTAACAAACTTGTAGGTACTGCTTGTACTGAATAGGACACCTGGTCCAATGAGATTTTAGCCTTAATCATCACCCAGCTCTAAAAGGAAAATGAGGCTTCTTCATCAAATAGTTTTTGCACAAATCTAAAGAGTGAAGAGAGGGAACAAAAACTCCATTTCAAGATTGCTCATGTTCTTATCTTTGTAGTATACTTAAAGATTGAGTGAGTGTTCTTGAGTGCTGATTTGTAATCGAACTACTCATGTTATAAGAGTAGGGTTTTCTTTTATTGAGAGAAGTGCTTAGGTAGAGTTGCCTAAGCTTGTTGCTGGTTAGAGTTAACCAGGTTTTGAGGGAAACTTGATAGAGGTGTCAAGGAGTGCTTGTAATAGAGGTATTGCAAGCAGGAGGAACCTAGAGTTAGGTTAACAGTCAAGTCTGTAATCAAGAGATTGGTTATAGTAAACTATTTTGAGCTTGTGAGGGTAAGTCGTATTTTTTTCTTCCTTGAGCAACGGGGTTTTCATGTTAAATCTTGTGTGTAGTTTTTTTCCTGCACCGCCCTTAGTTTTCCTGCACTTTATTATTTGATTGCCTATGATTGACTTAGAAGGACCTGGTCCCTTATTGTGTGGTGTAACCCCCAAGGGTTTCAACAATTTGTATTAGAGCGAGGTCACTCTAAAAGGTTCACACCTAGAGTGTCTTGGTTAGCATGGATGCTCCACCTAACCTATAAGAAGGATAATCAACTATTTAACTACCTAAATTTAATGAAAAATACTATGGGTGGTGGAAAACAAGGATATTTAACTTCATTATGGCTGAAGATAGTAAACTGATGGACATAATCCTTGATGGACCTTATGTACCTGTAAAAGAAGTCAAAGAAGGAGATGTTACAAGAATGGTTATCAAAAGTAGGAGGGAATTCAATGAATAAGACATACAAAGAATTAAGAAGAGATACAAGGAAAAGAAACTGCTGGTGTGTGGTATAGGTCCAGATGAATACAATAGGATTTCTGCATGTGAAAGTGCTAAAGAAATCTAAGACTGCTTGAAAACTACTCATGAGAGAACTACAAATGTGAAAGATTCTAAAGTTGACATGCTGACAACACAATCTGAAACCTTCACTATAAAATAAAGAGAGTCAATACAAGAAATGCACACGAGATTCACTTCCATTACAAATGAGCTACACTGCTTAGGAGAAGTGATTCCATTATATAAAAAAGTGAGAAAGATTCTGGGTGTTCTTCCCAAGTAATGGGATAGCAAAGTGGACGCCATAACTGAGGCAAAAAAACTAAAGACCCTCACTTTGGATGAACTTATTTAGAATCTGAAAATCCATGAACTCAAGAAGCAGCAAGAAGAAGAGAAGAAAGAAGTCAAAAAGGAAAATTCCTTAGCTCTAAAATCTTTAAGTTTAAGTTCAAATGAAGAAAACACTGATGTTTTCTACTTGGCAAAAAGAATCATTAGAGCTATGAAGAAAACTGGCAAGTTTCAAAGAAGTGGAAGTAACAGTAGAAAAAGAGCCACTATGGAAGTTTGTCACAGATGTGGAAGTCCTAAACCTTTTATTAACGATTTCCCAATGCACAAAATAGACTATCAGGACTATCACAGCACTAGATGTGACAAAGGAAGAAATAGGGATTGGGTCCCTGTAAAATTAAGAAGATAGGATGCAACTGATTTTGTAGTTAAACAAGCTTTAGCTAGTTGGGGAGACTCCTTCAGTGAATCTGATAAAGCTGAGAAGTCTGCATATGTTCCATACTTGCAGTGGAAGATAAGAAAGTGACCTTTGATTCTTTGTTTGCCTTCATAACAAACACTGAAAATAAAGAAGAAAATAAGGTAACTATCTCTGGCATTAAGAAGAATCTTAAAAATTATTCTGATAGGAAGACAAAGAAGCTAGCAAAAGTATTGATTGATTAGTGTGCAAACTGAGTACTAATAAAAATGCTCTAGAAGAAAAGATGGAGAATCAGGAGCTTGAATTAATTGCCTTAAACATCTAGATTTCTAAAATAGAAGAACAAAATGCTAAGTTAAAATTTAACTATCTGAGTTTGGTAAGCCAACTAAAGATAACAGATGCTTCTGATAGTAAAGGAAAGAAAAAAGCTCCACAACTTCAAGTTGAGAATGAAGAGAAGCTAAAGAATTCTCAAAAATATTTCATGACTGCACTCCAGAAGAATGAGAAATTAGAAAAAGGACCTGGTCCGTCTAAGGGAAGAACTCAAAAAATCCCTTCAGTGGACTTCTATAATACCCCGAACTTTTCTAGCTTAAATTCGTTCCTAGAATGTTAAGAGATAGCTTCCAAAATGAATAATATTTATTCCATATGGAATTTTCAAGGTTTTGACTTTCCATTATGTGAAAAATTGAATAAGCTTTCCATCGATACCAAATTCGCCCAAATTTGACACTCAGTGAAGGAGTTATGGCATTTTTAAGTTGACAATGTGTCATCTGGACTCTCAGCGCGTCACGGAGCTAAGCAAATTGGCAGTTTTCAAATTTCAGTGAGACTCCGTGATTCCACCGTATTGCGGAGTAGTCCCATTTCATATTTGTCAATTTGCAGTAAGCCTATGCGATAGTGATGCGTCGTGATAGTGGCCAAAATGGCAAAATGATAGGGCACCGCTATAGCTCTGCGTCGCAGAGAAAGCCCAGTTTCCATTTGTCCTTTTCCAGAGAGACACCATGATTGTGGCGCGTCGCGGTGGCCAGCCAAATCGGGATTTTTGCTGCTTTCTAGTATCGTTTAAAAGCTCAAAGGGGTGTTTTGGTTAATTCCCAAGCCCCCAAATCCATCCAAACACACGATTTAACCCTATTACAAGCTTTCTATGCTTATGTTCATCAAAATTTCTCTCAACCAAAACCTCAAGCTTCATTATTCAACTTCAAGAATCCCTAAGATTCCACCATTCTTTTCCTAAATCAGTTCAAGATTCAAAGTTTCCTATTCAAGAACACCAAGAATTATCATTCAAGAGCACAAATAGAATCCCAAAAGCAAACTTTGTCATCTAGTTCATCATCCAAGGTATGTGGGATTTTGAACAAGGATAAATATTTCATCCTTGTGCCCAAAACTTAATTATGGTTTCAATTTTACTGAATATTCTATGATTTTCCATGAAATTTAAGTTAGGGTTGATACCCAAATCCTTATTATTTTAGTTTATGACATTATTATGATATTTAAAGCTCTAATTGCAAGAAATTTACATATATTCATGTTTGCTATTATAAGATTCGTATTATGAGTTATATAACATTATCTCGACTGAGATTGTTGAAAGCTTTTAAGATGATTATTGAGCACGAAGTTTCAATCTGATTATTGATGTAATTAATGATGCATTAAAGCTTTATACTTTGAGTCCTAAGTACTATTGGTGATTTTACAAGAAGATTATGATCTCAAGTCCTATTGACAAGTTTTGATTTGTGATTTCAAAAGAAAAGATTGATATTTTGATCCTAAGCTAAGATAGGAATTCACATTATTTATATGGTTTATGATTTAAAACAAAGAGAAACATAATTGGTTTTAATTACGAACCCTTGTGCTATTTTAAGGTGGATTTTCTAAAAGTTCTGAGCAATAAGTATGGGAGTAGTATTTATCACCGAGTTGGGTATGTGATAACGCTCAGCTTACACCTCAAATAAGTGCAAGGCGGTCGTCGTCAATATATTTACCCAACTTCAGAGTCGGGGTCAAATCCACAGAGAACAATGTGAGTGACGATTAAACTAGTTTGAAATTATAGATACAAGTTAAGTTCAAACAATCGATATAAAAAGATAAAATGGGGGTTTAAGGTTCACAGAGAGTTAATTGTCACTTTCAATATTTTAGTGTTTGAAATCAGTCTGAAGTTCAACCTAACTACCAATGATGAAAAAATCAGCTAGCTCCAGGTGACAATTCAACATCTCTCTAAAAGAAGCCCATGTGACACTGAAATACTCAGAACTGAGAATGCTGAACTGAAGAAGAGGATTTCAATCTTAACTTATGAGGTCCTTATCCTGAATGCAGAGATAAGGCATCTCAACAACAACCTGACCCTACTCTTTTAAAATTTTTTTTCCAGCCCTTCACTATTAATCCTTTTTGATTCCTGTGACTTTTTCCCTAAGAATATTTAATTTATGCACAGAAATGATACTTATCCCCTACTTATGAATGAATATTTTCCATGTGTGTTACATTTTTTCCCTTTAAATTGAAAAGTTATTCGTCATGTTAGTGTTTCCCCAGTGGTCATGAGTTAACTAATTTGTGCTTATTTTACTCTTGGTTTATTGTGCTCAATTTTCAATGATGCCAAAAGAGGTAATATTGATTTCATGTAGTAGGGACAGGTACCAGGTGGATTGAGTTGTAGAATTGAATAACGTGCTGATAAGGGGAAGTAAGTGATGTGCTGAAATAATGAATAAAGAAAGTCATGTTCACAGGGGGAAGTATGCAAATGTACTAAATGAAAAATGGTGAATAGTGATAGGGAGAAGAAAATGTGCTCAAAAGTTTTTCCTGCAAAATGACAACAAGGGACTAGGTCCCTGTGTTGCATGATGGTGAAATCATAATGATAGGGGGAACATTCATCTTCAGAATGGTAATCACACTGATTAAATGTGATGGATGTGCTCAAAGTTGTATGGTTTGTTTGTCATCATAAAAGAGAAAATTATTATATATAGTTTTAATGATGAGAAGCTAACTGCAAGGGACCAGGTCCCTGGATGTTCATGGTACAGTACAGCTGGCATGCGTGTCTGCACAATTTTGTCCTCTTGTGTAACAAACTTGCAGGTGCTGCTTGTACTGAATAGGACACCTGGTCTAATGAGATTTTATCCCTAATAATCACCCATCTATAAAAGGAAAATGAGGTTCTTCATCAAACAATTTTTGCACAAATCTAAAGAGTGAAAAGAGGCAGCAAAAATGCCATTTCAAGACTGCTCATGTATTTATCTTTGTAGTATGCTTAAAGAGTGAGTGAGTGTTCTTGAGTGCTGATTTTTAATCCAACTACTTATGTTATAAGAGTAGTATTTTTTTTTTATTGAGAGAAGTTCTTAGGTTGAGTTGCCTAAGCTATTTGCTGGTTAGAGTTAACCAAGTCTTGAGGATAACTTGGCAGAGGTGTCAAGGAGTTCTTGTAATAGAGGTATTGCAAGCAGGAGGAACCTAGAGTTAGGTTCACAGTCGAGTCTGTAATCAAGAGGTTTGATATAGTGGACTGTTTTGAGCTTGTTAGGTCAAGTGGTGGTTTTCCCTACCTTTAGAAAGGGGGTTTCCACGTTAAATCTTGTGTGTTGTTTCTTTCCTGCACTACCCTTAGTTTTCCTGTACTTTATTGTTTGATTGCCTATGATTGACTTAGAGGGACCTGGTCCCTCACTGTGTGGTGCAACCTCCAAGGGTTTCAACATCCATTTTTTGGTCGCACAATATTGAGGTGAGCAAAAAATAAAAATAAACACATAAGTGATGTAACAACCCAACTTAGGATAAGGAGTCCTACATTGATAAAATATATGAGAGATGGTGGGCATATAAGTATACATGCCTTTCACTATAGTGATGCATTTTAAAGTTGTGGGGGTCTAGACCCAGAGTGAACAATATCACTAGCCGGCTGGGCCATTACAAATGGCTCTAATACTAAGTTTGTAACAACCCAAAGATACTCCCTGGATGTCACATATTACTTAGGACTATAAGTAGCCCCTAAGCTAACCCATGATATATATGTAACACTGAACTCTAAAATAGTAAACTTACAACATGAGCGGAAGCTTAAGAAAAACACATAAATTGGGTTCAAATAGACAAACAATCTCATCAAAATACTAAAGCTCTATATCATTAAAAAACCATGAAAATCTGAAAGAACATATCGTCTAATTAGTCTGGAAAAGACTTTAACTAAAACTGAAGAGCCACTGGACCCCAGCTGACCCAAAACTGAAAAACACAATTTCTAAAATAATAGTAATAAGCATCTGGAACCAACATGAGTCTGGACCTCAAACTATAAGGACTCACCAGCTGGATGGATGTAGGAAATGGTGATCGTGGCTAGTCGTGCTGCTGGAGACGAACAACAGAAACTACATTATGATACAACGTTGCCACACAGACATATATGTGGTTAGTACTTCTGGAATGTACTGAGTATGTGCAGGTGAATACAATAAGTAAAACTGGAACTAAACAATCTTACAAATTATTCATGCTAAGTGTAAGAAGACTCACCTTGATCACAAATAAGACTGAAGGCTGAAATCTTATAGAGTATAAATCATAAGACAATGTTTGAACAAAGATTGTGAGTCATTACACTTCATTTTTAAAATCTTCTTTTTCTGTGGGAGATTTCCTTAGCCGACATAAATCATGTGAGCAACATGGAGTCTGATATTTAAAACCCTCATCGAAAGGGCCTAATATACTTTGTCAAGGTATAAAGACTAACTGGGGTAATCATCTAAACATGTCCGTTTGAATAGGCTAAATAATATATGACATGTCCGTTAGGACAAACTACATACCCCTTTTGACAAGCTGAATAATAACCTGCGATGACATTTATTTTTAAGAAATAAGATGGGCTAAATCCACATTTCCTCTCGGTGCTAGATACTACTCCTAAAATCATACTATTGCTCGTATTATATCTATAAAGTTTACCTTAAAATGTTTAGATGAGCTAATAAGTTTGAAAACACAATATGTTTCCATTTTTATCTCAAAATCTTATTTTCTTATATGAAATGCATAGCTTGTCTGAAATCATATATCAAAACTGAAAATGCTATTATGCTACAATATTTTTGTATCTCAAATTAGTAAACTTAAACTTCTTATAAACAAAGTACTTTATGCACAAATAATAATCATTTAACATCTCATGAAAACTTCATATCAAAATATCAAAACTTAATGCTTGAGATCACTTTAGTGGATCAAACTTAAATAAGCATAAAATAATATGCAACCCATGAGGAGACATCAGAAACTCAAGCATAAAAAAGTAGGTATAAACCCTAGTTATAAAGTTCTTAAATTCAAAGTAAAAACTCAACTTTTGGGCACAAGGATAAAGTGTTATCCTTATTTAAACACCACATACTTGGACTTAGTAAATTGTTTCAAGATAACTCGAATTGAAACATTGAGAACTAGAAAACTTGAATTTTGGACAAAAAATTTCCCTTTTTGAGTTCTTGAGGGTTAGGGAGGAGAAAGATCGTATAATCTGAGTTATGAGGGTTGGAATCATGTTTATTATGGTTGAAAAATTATTTAAGGAGTAAAAATCAGAAATCCATTGAAGAAATCTAAAAAAAATAAAAATTACCGTTTCTGCGCCTTTGGGCATGGCAAACCCTTATCTCACCACTCCAAGGGCATAGCACACCCTTATAATGGCATACCAAAGGCGTGGCACACCCTTATCACTGAAACCAGCTGGTGTGGCATGCCCTAATCATGCCAGGACACTAATTTTCACATAAGGGTGTGTCATTGCTCCGTGGCACGCCCTAAACACGAACCCTTATTGTTTTGGAGTTTTAAAATATCCCAAAACGCTTTCTAAAATTTTTGTAACACTTTCTAATGGTTCCATTATCATTCCTTATCGTAAATCAACTCTAAAATCACAATAAAACATGAAAGAAGTATCAAAATAAAATTATTGAAATCTTAGATTCTAATAAGTGGCCTTTTTCTTTGCTATATATCTGACCTTTTTATCAAAAAGTCACATCTTTATTCTATGTTACAACATTACCTATGAACTTTTGTCCCCCCTTTTGACACGTATTCATCAAGAAAAAGGTGATGTTTCTTCTTGACACTTCAGATATATGCGTTGATACTCATTCCCTTGTCGTGCTTATATAATCAACTTTACCTCCGAAGATTTTTACTTTTACCTTCATCTTTTTACAACCCTATTTTGATAGAAAAGACCTTTTCAATCAAAATACTTCCTTCACTCTTTAATTTATGTCTCAACCTTCTAGACTCATTCTTTTTTTGTCAGACTCATATGAGTCGCCTTAAGATGATGATAGAGGTGGGGTTACTTCTGGCTTCACCATGAAACACATTGTATCGATTGCATTTTATTTTGTCAGTGACTTCGAGGCTCCATAAAGTGGCGAGGGAAATGCTCTGCACGTCAAGAAAGTGTTTTCCCAATTATCTGGAGCACACATCCATTCTGTTTGGGTGGCTTGAAGTTGATCACTAGATCCTTGGGCTGAATTTCCCCATGATACTCACAAGACAACTGCCCATAGGCCTGGATTTATCCTAATGTACACTTGATAGCTTAGCCCCAAGTTGTAAAAAATCGTGGCCTACCTTAGAATTCTAGCATATTATAATGACCTTCCTGGTCATTTTTTGACTTTTCGTGCATTTTGAGTTTCTCGATAGTTTTCACTCGTTATTTCTGACCTGCCAGTATAGGTGGGTTGATGCTCGATCAGTTTGTTTGAGAATTTTATCAATATCAAACGTGCTATGGAATATTTAATTTATATTAGAATTTGGTAAAATAATTTTTTTTACTACTATTCTAATTTTTTTGGATATTTATGAAAATTCTTTAGTTAACATATATTGATATTATTTTATAATATTTTTATAATTTATTAATATTTTAAATGGAGATAATGAGTCTAGTTTTGTTGAAAATTTTATTATATAATATAGATTTTGTTCAAAATAATTTTCTATTAGTTATAGTATATTCAAAGAGTCATATTCATTTTACCACGAACATATACAATATTCAAATTCATATGTAATGGGTTATAGGTATTACTATTATTATGTTGACAACGCATAACACCATGGTTATATGTATTATTATTAGGGACACTTACATAAAATACCATATGTTTCATCAAAACGAGAGTGTCTCTAGCCTAACTTTCAAATTACAATTCATAGCCTCTTTTTTTTTCTTTTCTTTTCTTTTTAGTCTCTTTTTATTTGCCTCTTCTATCTCTAGCCCATATTTTTTTTTTCTTTCTTCGGTTTTTTCTTTTTTGCTTCTTTTTTTCTCTCTTCTATCACTCGCCTCTACTTTTCTTTCTTTCTTTTCCTTTTAGTTTCCTTTTTTCTTTTCTTTGTTTTTTATTTTCTCATTTTTTTGGTTGTATTATATATATATTTTTTAATGTTTGAAAAATAGGCTAGGTCGGGTACAAGCCATGGATGATGATAATAACATCATAACTGTTCATTGAATTTGTATTCACCATCATTTTTTCCGTTTCTTTTTTTCATTGTTTTTACTTTTTGATTTATTTCTTGTTTCCTTTTCTTTTTTCTTTTATGATTCTTTCTTTTCTCTCTCTTCTATCTCTAATTTCTATTTTTCTTTCTTCTTCTGTTTGCCTTTTCTTTTTTTCTCTTTTTTTTTAATCTGTTTCTGAAACACCCCACCTTTTTTGGGCTGGAATTTAAATCGTTGTTCCTATACGTACGGACTTGAACCCAATTATTCTATGTTTATATTCATGTGTGATTAGAAAATATATGATGTGGAAATACCTTCTTATATTTATCAAGGTCATAGTACCCTCCTAATTCAAAGACGAGTTAAGAACGCTCCTATCGATTAAGTTTTAGTGAATGATTCATCTTGTGTTAATTTTAAATGACCATTAATCCTTGTACATAATGTGTTACATGTCCTACTATATATCAAATGAAAGGTCTTTGAGTCTTCTTTCGAACGCACTTGGTTTCACCTTAATAAGACGTCGGAACGAAAAGTTCTACTTATTTTACTTCAGCATGTCTGTTGGTGAACAAGTGATGACCTGATCTGATAGGCTATCACATATGTGACGACCTATCAGCCATATCGTCAGCCCTAAATAGTAACCCATTAATTTCAGCTCCCAAGTGACGACCTGAGCTGATAAGCCATCACATATGTGACGACCTATCAACCAAGGTCGTCACCCAAGAAAATTCAGCAATTCCTAGTTGAACCCGAAGGGGTATTTTGGTCTATTACCTCAACACCCACGACTTAAATCATCAAAATCATGTACATAGCCATCATAAATCAGTTTTGAAAACCCCTAATCCTCTTTATTCACAAGAACAAGATTAGGGTTTCCTCTGGGTTTCCTCTTAAGATCCTTTTCCAAGAACTTTAAAACTCCATTACTCCATCAAGATAAGCAAGAATATAAGCTTTCTAATCCAAGAAGTTCAAGAACATTCCTAAGAACATCAAATTCAAGTTATCCTCTTCAAGAAAGAAATCTAGAATTAAGCATCAGAATTCAAGAATCTCAAGAAAACATTCAAGATCATCTCATAGGGTTTCAAAGTCAAACTCTCTACATCCAACTAAGTCTATTAAGGTATGTGGGGTTATGAATAAGTATACTTATTTTATCCTCATGCCCAAAACTTAATTTTTGTTATTTAAGATTTCATAATTTGTAATTGGGTTCATACCCAAAGGATCTTGTTTTTAGTTTATGGATTTATAAAGTGATTAAAGTATGAAAGTGCATAGTTTTCTTGATTTGAATATTATGGGTATGATTTGAGACGTTGATTAAAGATTTCCAATCGATCTTTAAGCATGACATTATGATTTTGATTTCATTATCTTAACTTGAATTGCTAAAGTATTTCAAGATTATTATTGTGAGCATAAAGTTTAATGTTATTTGATATGATTTTCAAGTATGGGTGTTAAGCCCTAAGTTTCAGTCTTGATATTTCAAGAAAGATGACGTTTAAGCATTCTTTGATAAACATGTATTCATATTTTAAGCAAAATTTGATCTTTTGATCCTAAACTAAGATAAGGAATCCACATTATTCATATAGTTCATGATTTAAAGAAAAGAGAAGTGTAATTGATTTTCATTATTAACCCTTATGCTATTTTAATGTGGATCTCCTAAAGTTCTGAGCGATAAGTATGGGAGTAGTATTTAGCACCGAGTTGGGTATGATTCTAAGGTCTTATGACCCAGCACTACGAACCAACGTAGGTTCAAGTTATTCCTATTTATATGGATGATTTAAAGTTAGTGATCAATTAAGATAAGGTTCTATTCCGATGGCAAGGGTAAAATAGCTCTCCCCAACGTGGGTAATACATTGGACTCCATGATAGCTCACATGGTTTATGTCGGTTCGAAGAACCTCCCAAAAGTTTCCAAGATCTCCAACTCTTAATACAGATAACAACTTTCAGAATAACACAGCTTTTAGAAAAGAGCAAATTTTAGAAACTAAGTGTGAAGGCTCACAAATTTACTCAGATATTGTCTTACATAAGATTGCAGTTATCAGATTTCCGCTGTTAGTTTTTATATGATAAAGGTGAGTCCTTTTTACACTTAGCCAGTATGATTTAACAACAGAATAAGACTACAACTTCTTTTAGAACTAAGTGTGGTGACTCACAAAATTTTCTTTATGCTTTACCTCTCATAATTTATTATTTAACAGTTTTGATTATTCAAGCCAAGGTGAGTCACTCACATTTAGCATGCAGTTTTGAAAGTTTATCTGAATATTGCATTATTGTTTTACTTATGCATTCACCCCATATGCTCAGTACATTCCAAAAGTATTGATCCACATATATGTCTATGTGCTACATTGTCTTATAATTTAGATATAAGTTGTAGTATGTACAGTCAGAATCAGACAGTTGCAGATTCCAACCAACAGATGATGAGTCCTCCTACTTTGAGGACTTTAGTTAGATGTTATTTATCTAATTTACTTTCTTAATCATATGTATTGATTACTGGTAGTTGGAGTCGTTTCCCAGCTATCTATTATAATAATAGTAGAGGATTCATAGATTTCAGTTAGAGTCAGTCATGTAATTTCAGTCCCTCTTTTCAGTCTTATCAGAATGTAAAATTGTATCAGTATTATATTTTTCACATATTTCATCATTATTATGTGTCCGCGTAGTCCTTTGGTTTGTTAGTATAGGGTATTACTATGTGGGTGCCTCTTTTATATTGTGCCAACTTATTTAATTTCATGTTGTATTATGAATTTGCTTATTATTCTTTGTCCTGAGCTAGGGGTCTATCAAAAATAGCCTTGCTACCTCTCCGTAGGTAGTGGTATGGACTACGTATATTTTACCCTCCCCAGACCCTACTGTGTGGGAATACATTGGGTTTGTTGTTGTTGTTATATGTTTATGCATAGTAAACTCAGTCATTTTATACATATTTAATCTGTTGCTTAACAGTATGCCTATTCATGGGTTAACTGGGAATCACTTGTGATCCTAAGCACCGAGTGATGTCTCGGGGCCATTTTTGGGGCATTACAAACTTAGTATCAGAGCCTAAGGTTCAAGTGTCCCAAGGTGTCTATGAAGCCGTGTCTAGTAGAGTCTTACGGAATGGTATAAAGATGTCTTTACTTTTCTTCGAGAGGCTACAGGACATTTAAGAAAATTTTCTCCTCTTTTCTACTCTAGATCGTGCAGTAAAGTTGTTCTCTCAGAATCTTCTGTCTATTCGTGTATGTAATACCCCGTATTTTCCTAGCATAATCTAAGTCCCAATACATAAGTATTCGTATATGAAATTTTTGAAACACTCATTATTTTTTAGTTTAGAGCCTGCCATTGCATAGGAAATTTAATTAGCTTTCCAACAATATAAAATTTAACAAAATTCGATAACCGGGTAAGAAGTTATGGCGATTTTAAGTTTCAGTCCTAAAACCCCATCATTTTAACCTTTAGCGTATTGCAGAGCAGGACAATCTCCCATTTGGCAAAATCCAGTGAGGGTCCGTAATCCTGGTGCATCACGCCATAGGTGAATTTGATATTTTTTGATTTTTAGTGTGACTCCGCGATCATGGCGTATTGCAGAGCAGGCTATTTTCCCATTTGTCAATTTTCAATGGGCCTCCGCGATCATGGCGCATTGCGGAGATGGAAAAAATGGCATCCACAGGCTTACCGCGATGGTGGCGCATTGCGGCATTTGTCCAGGTCCCAGTGATAACGCTCAATCTACAGCTCTCGTTTGAGTGTAAAGCGGTCGTTAGCAAATATAGAACCCAACCTGGGTTGGGTGTCGATCCCACAGGGAATAGCTTGGCCAACAAGTAAGTAAAATTACTAAACTTTTGGTGCAAGTCTCGTAAGAAGGGGGGATTCTTGTTTTGCAAGTAATGTAAACAAAAGCTGAAAATAATAAAGTAAAAAGAGAGAGATTGTTACGTTGGTTGTAAACAATGAGAATTGAAGCGTTGGGGTTATGTCCACCTTCTGAGGTATACGTCTCTATTGGCTATGAGTGTGTAGAATTCTGACATGCAATTGCTTATAGAGGATTGTAGTCGATGGTAAATCCAAGCGTCTCTCGACCTAAACAAGGACTATTTCACTTTAACTCTCTCGAGCTTAAAGCGTGTCTAACGGTACGAATTCTCCAAGAGGTTAGTCCAGTTACGGCACTAGCTTTTTAGTAGGAAAGGGTGTCCTACTACCTTGACATTATCTCTTTTCCAGACAAATAACTTTTCTCTCGAACAAGTTAAATGTTAGACTGGCGTATTCTTGCGTTTGCAACCGCAAAGAATGTAGATTAAGATGAAGAGAATAATGATATAAGCAATATACGTGCCTCGAACTCACAAACTCACAGCAATAGATAGTATCTCATACGGCTTCCATAACCCCAACAGAGAAGTTTAGTTACCCATGAATGCGAAGAAAACCACAATTGACATTGTTATTATACCACAATAATGATCAATTTCGTGTAGCACAAGAGTGGTAGGCGTTAGGTGTGATTTCTTGCAAAGTAACGTTTCTCTTGTTGCGGAATTTAAGAATAGAAGAATAGAAGAAAATATAATTGATTTATAAGACGAGAAGTTAAGAAGATTAGAAGTTAAGAAGATGTTAGAAGATGTAAAAAGATGATAGAAGATGTTTTAAAATCTCTAGCATGATAGGGTATTTATAATACCCATATCCTAATCCTACTAAGCTAATGAAATAAATAACCAAATCCTATTAGACTAATGAAATCCTTAACCCAAATGTACTAGGTTAAGGTAACATTATCATAATCCACATAAAATAATGAAATACATAACCTAATTGTACTAGGTTAATGTATCATTGTCAAAATCCAGCTTTGTGTCTGTAAGTCCCCAAAGTCTTCAGAATTGCTGTTTTAGCCCGGGACAGATTTTCCATGCAGCAGTTTTGGTCCTTAGGCGTGTAAACTCCCTTTCCTTCCTTTGTGAGCTTTCTTTTGCGTCAAGTAAGCCATAAAATGCTGATTTTTGCATCATTTATACCTGAAACTTTACTAATCATGTTCGTTAGCTCTCTTACAGGAAAAAGGACTAAAAGTGCATGAAATATATAATTTGTTCTCAAAACTAGGCTAAAATATGGGCAAAATATATTGATATAGGCGTGTAAATCCGCCTATCATCAACACCCCACACTTAGAGCTTTGTTCGTCCTCGAACAACATATCATGTCCTTCTAAACATCAACTTAGGGTTTTTACAGCAACAACACAAAACATTCTTCAAGACAAGCACAACAATTATCAACAAAGAGTAGCTTTCCGATTATAAGTAGAAACAGTTTAACCTCTAGCATAGACTCGTGATGGTGATCAACTCGCATGCAAACGTTAAGGTGCATGGAATCATATACAACTATCCAAAACTCATCAACCATGTGTGTCTCACAATATAGTACCCATAATCACTCACAAATATAGCTTATTTTTCAAATATGGGTATCAAAATGTCCTTGCTCTCACTCTCACAAAGAGTTCATATGTAGCGACTGATGACCATAGGCTTGCCCTTAATGTAATACTCTACTAAATGTTGGAATGTTAAGATTAGGATCAAGCAGGTCTTTTGATGGTTGTAATGTAGGCTAAGGGACGGGTAGGACTATTTTGGCCAAGAATAGTGACTATGTTCCTAAGCGCTTTAATACATCACATTGTATCATTGACACTTTTTTTCTTTCAACCTTTCTTCTTTCTTTTGTTCTACCACCCTTGTTCTCCTCTTTTTAATTTTAAGCACAACTCACTTTTCAGCTTTCTTTTCCTTTTTCTTTTCACAACATACCTCTTATGCTAGCATTTTTTTTTCTTTTTCATAACACATTCAAGAACCATTCCAATTTATAGCATTATACTCACCCAATTTCCTTTTATGTTGTCACATGAATTTTTCACTTTAAAGCACTTAGGGATTTTGGGATCAAATTACGGTCTTGAAAGAAATGGATTAGGCTTACATACAAGGTTGTCAAAGAAATAGGCTAAAGGCTCAAAAGGGTTAACTAGGATGATGTCCATGGGTAGGTAAAACTGAAGGTAAACATGTATAGGTTGCCAAAGAAATGCCTAAATCATATCCTAAACTTACACTCCTTATTTTCGCTTTGCATACATACCAGGCAAGTTCTAGCATCAGCCACACACATAGAATATACTATTATCTCACACACACAAGGCACATGGTCGACTTTATTGGAGGTAATATAGACTCTTGACCCAACAAGTGAAGGAATTGAACCACACAATATCACATAATGAGTCACAACTAGAGCCTAAACGTCTCAATAGTCACAATTGTAGCACATACTCTTGTTATAATCTCATGCTGCCTATCAAAATAATTTCATGCGAAGCTAGAAAAAATTTACTACTAAAAAAAAACCGAAACAAAAATGAAACAAAAGCAAACAAACATAGATGCGAATAGAGAAGTATAGCATGCAATACCACCACCCCACACTTAGTCGGGACACTGTCCTCAGTGGAAAATAAGTACGAGGAACCTGGTTGGTCGGACTTATCCTCTATGTCTGGGGTCATACCCCTTGCATTGGAATCATCATCAGAGTCGTCATCCTTAGAAGTTCCTCATAAGTATCCCACTTAATTCCAAGCGTGAGTCGAGGTATTTGCAGCGAGGAGGGTTCTCCTTGGTCCTTACGACTTCTCTTTTTGCCCTTTTGGGAGGTGGTAGCCTTCTCCTTGCCTTGTCTCGCTTTAGGTGCCATTGTACCTGAGACTAGAAATAGTGTTAGTGGTAGCACAATATCAATGGATACAATATATGCACAAGCAGTAGGGGTACCACCCCATACTTAGTTTTGTTGACACAAATCAGTGAAGTGAAAGTGGTCGATTACTCAGATTTCGTCGACATACGTTTTAGGAGTTGTATTCCAGCAAGAAAATCAGTGATGTATCACTACTTGCAGCCATTGCATTACTTTCATGTTAGATATAACAACACTACTACATAGGGGTTACCACATAATATAGTTACTTTCAACAATCACAACCTCCTATGTCGGCAGGCACTATAAGTCTTATCCCGATGAACAGGATAGCCTAACATGTAAGTATCCAAGTAGCAATTTTAAACAATGTTCAAGACTATAGCAATTCTGCAAATAGTATGACAATGCTATTAAAACCAAATTCAAGTCGGAAACAAGTCAAGATGATTCTAACGTATACGTTCACTCACATGATTTTGCATTAACATTCCAAACACATGAACTTCACCAACAATCTTTCAATATGTAGCAATTTATAATAGACATAGCAACGTAGTACTTACGAGAAATAAATGAAGAATAAGAGAGTACTTACTTGCTTGAAGCTTTTGGAGGTGGTTTTGTGAATTGGAAGAGCAAAAAAGAAAATTTTGAGAGGATTTGGATGAATATGCGGCACCTTTAGGTCACTTTGCAATGTGTTGTGTTATAAAACTAATTCCCCTTTATATAGGAAGAGAATGGGTCGGGTTATGACCCATTTACAATTGGTTTTGGAGATAAAAATCCTACATATGCGGCGCATAATGCTTGGCATAGATATGACATATGCGGCGCATTGTCTATGGCACAATGAGACATATGCGCCGCATAGTCTATGGAATATGAGATACTGAGACCAAATGCCATAGCATAGGCGGCGCATAGTCAAAAGCATACCTAGGAATAGGCGGCGCATAGTGTATAGCACACTAGATTACGAGACCTTAGGCTATAGGATAGGTTGTGCATCATTCGTGGCCTAGTTTTACCAAGGCCTAGCCTTCCTCGAAGCCTATTTTGGCGTGAGAAAGGCTCAATCCATAGCCTTATGCATCACCCTTCCTAACTTACCAACTTTACCATATAATTCGTCCAAATTGTCAATTGGAATCAATCTCCTCGTTGACTACTTCTTGCACCTATATTTGCTCAAACAAATGAAAACGATTAGTACGATGGGTTGCCTCCCACCAAGCGCCTTAGTTTTGGTCGTGGCACGACTCTTATTTTTGGATTTTTTTCATTTGTCAAAATCAAATCAAGTACTAGAATGAAAGAAAACGATAAACGATAAACGTGGGTTGCCTCCCATCTAGCGCTTGATTTATTGTCGCGGCACGACATAGTTACCTCAAGTAATCAGACTTCGTCGAGGTAAATGGTGGATCGTTTTCTGAAAGGATTTAGACGACAATGAGGCTTACCTGTGGGAGGGGTACCAATTATATCATCAATAGTCCAACCCATAGCTCTCATGTATCTCTTCAGAGTAGAGATGAGAGCCTCTACGTTCTGTTTACTTAAATCATCCGCACTCACCGGAAGTATCTTTATACTTTCCAAGAACACATACCTTAGATAATCGGGGAGCTCTTTCGATTCTAGCATTGGTGGCTCTTCAAGGGAAGTCTTCGCTGTAGGTGAAGGTTGATTCTTAAGATCACGGTCCGGTTGCTTAGGAGTATGGGAATAGGACTCTATTTCTGTTAGAGCACCCATAAGTTCTTCATAATCTTCATCGTCCTCATGCTCAACCTTCAGCAGCGCAGCAGACAATGGCTCAACAGTAAGTTGTTTCTCTACAGATAATGCTTTCTTATCTTCATAATAAACATCATCTACAGAGAACACATCCATATTTTTTGGCTGTTTCATCGCTTTGCACAAATCAAAACGAATCACTTCGTCATTCATTCGAAATAAAAGCTTATTATCTCTCATGTCAATAAGCACACTTCCTGTTGCAAGGAAAGGACGTCCCAAGATTATGGGAACTTCAGAATCCACCTCGCAATCCAAAATCACAAAGTCTGCAGGAAAAATGAAGGTAGACACTTTCACCAACACATCATTCAAGATACCCACAGGTCGTTTTACCGACCTATCAGCCATCACGAGCCTCATATTGGTTGGTGTCGGATCGCCTAACCCCAACTTCTTGTAGACGGATAGTGGCATCAAATTGATGCTAGCACCCAAATCGCACAATGCCTTAGCAAAACTCATAGATCCAACCTTGCAAGGAATAGTGAAAGCACCAGGGTCTGCCTTCTTCTGTACTAAGGACCTTGTGGCAATTGCACTGCAATGATGAATATTATCTGCCGGCTTATAGCTTACTGCCCGCTTTTTTGTCAACAGGTCCTTCATGAATTTAGCGTACCCAGGCATCTTTTCTAGCGCCTCTACCAACGGAACATTAATGGTCAGCTGCTTCAACATGGTCATGAATTTGCTGAACTTTGTATCATCCGCCACCTTCTTCAATCTTTGAGGAAAAGGTGGTGGTGGGTATGGAATTGTTCTCTCCACGGCTTTCTTCTCCTCTTGCTTCCGTTTTTCAGCTTTTTCAGGTTGCACGTCGTGAGGAGTGACGTTAAGGACGTTAGGATCGGCTGCTGCGGCATCTTCCCCTTTCGCCTTATCATCAATTTCCACTTCTTCGTCCACCACTTGCTTGCCTTTTCCTGAAGTTTCTAGCACCTTACCGCTTCTGGTAGTGATGGCCATGCATGACCCATCATTCCTTGGGTTTTGCACAGTATTGCTAGGTAAAGTGCCAGCCTTTCTTTGATTGAGTGCTGCTGAAAGTTGGCTCAATTGCTGCTCTATTTTCCTGATTGAAGTGGAATGAGAATCAACTAATTGCTTCATAGAGGACAAATCATTTATTACCTCAGTAACTCCCGCGCTTGTTGCTTCCACTCCTTTCAATAATTTAGCCATCATGTCTTCCATACTTCCAGAATTAGATGTGGTGGTATCACGTCTACCAGGGGGAACGTACAAATCACTCTTTTCATTCTTGTTCTTCCAACTACCTTGGTCCATGTTTCCAGATTTACCATAATAGTTCCGACCTTGGTTTCCTTGGGCATTGCCTCGGAAACCCCCCTGATTATTCAAATAGTTGGTTTCTTCTTCCGAATCAGATTCGTCTCTTCCTTTTAGAGCCACAACTTTCACTTTGTCGGTCTTCCCTGATAATAAATGGTTTGTCAGAAAATCCATCTGTGTTTTCATGTGCGCCATATCTTGATCACGTTCTTCTTGTCTTCTTCTTTGGTCTGCAGTCATGCCTAGAGATAAAGTGGGGCTTGCTACCTCAGAATCCCTGGTATGCCAAGCTCTACTTTGTTTCGTCATGCGATCTAACATATTGCTTGCTTGACCAAAGGTGAGGTCCATAAAAGATCCTCCAGCTGCGTTATCCACCACTGGCTTAGTTATTGAATTCAAGGATCTATACAATATCTCCATGAGGTGAACATTAGTCATGTGATGGTTTGGGCACCTAGCTAGCTTTGTCTTGACCCTCTCCCATGTTTCATGAAGAGCTTCAGTTGGAAGCTGACGAAAGTTGCTGATTTCATCTCTCAATTGTGCCCTTTTGGATGGCGGAAAGAATCTTTCTAGGAAAGCGTCTCTCAATTGCCTCCAATTTGTAATTGAATCAGGAGTCAGCCCATTCAACCATAGTGTTGCCTCCCCAGACAGAGACAATGGAAATAGTCGTAATCGAATTGCATTCTGACCAACACCAGGATTGTCAAAAGACTTGTATGTAGAAATAAAGTTGATGAGATGCATATTCGGATCATCGCCTGCTAGTCCACCAAATAATCCCTTGAGTTGCAATAACTGAATCATGGTGCTTGTGATGTTGAACTTGGCTCCGGGCGCTAATGGTGGTGGAATTATAGCTCCAGTGGCTCTGGCACCATCAAGATCATCATCATCATCGTCGAAATCTGGCTGCATAGGTTGGCGATCATGTCTATACCAAGCTTGTCGACCTCTTCTATTGGCAGGTGTTACGATTTCAGCATCACGCCTAGGGTTTAGTAACTCGTCATCACCTAAATCCTCATCGTTAGGATTTGGTGCTCGTGCAGGGTTATCAATGTTCTGCTGTTGAACCTGGGCTGCGGCAAGGGCAACCAATCTTGCTTGTTCCTGTTGAGCAGCCATCCTTGCGATTTCAGCTTGTGCTTCCATTCTACCAATGCGTTGTGGTTCAGGATTGATTGGTAATAACGGTTGACCAGAACTTCGAGTATGGGGCATGCACTAAAATAAAAACCTGCAGTAGACAAAAACAAAAACTAAAAGTAAAAGTACGAGAATCTTTGACCAAAGGGTCTAGTAATTTTCACGAACTTAATTGACACTTGTATTCCCCGGCAACGACGCCAATTTTTGATAACGCTCAATCTACAGCTCTCGTTTGAGTGTAAAGCGGTCGTTAGCAAATATAGAACCCAACCTGGGTTGGGTGTCGATCCCACAGGGAATAGCTTGGCCAACAAGTAAGTAAAATTACTAAACTTTTGGTGCAAGTCTCGTAAGAAGGGGGGATTCTTGTTTTGCAAGTAATGTAAATAAAAGCTGAAAATAATAAAGTAAAAAGAGAGAGATTGTTACGTTGGTTGTAAACAATGAGAATTGAAGCGTTGGGGTTATGTCCACCTTCTGAGGTATACGTCTCTATTGGCTATGAGTGTGTAGAATTCTGACATGCAATTGCTTATAGAGGATTGTAGTCGATGGTAAATCCAAGCGTCTCTCGACCTAAACAAGGACTATTTCACTTTAACTCTCTCGAGCTTAAAGCGTGTCTAACGGTACGAATTCTCCAAGAGGTTAGTCCAGTTACGGCACTAGCTTTTTAGTAGGAAAGGGTGTCCTACTACCTTGACATTATCTCTTTTCCAGACAAATAACTTTTCTCTCGAACAAGTTAAATGTTAGACTGGCGTATTCTTGCATTTGCAACCGCAAAGAATGTAGATTAAGATGAAGAGAATAATGATATAAGCAATATACGTGCCTCGAACTCACAAACTCACAACAATAGATAGTATCTCATACGGCTTCCATAACCCCAACAGAGAAGTTTAGTTACCCATGAATGCGAAGAAAACCACAATTGACATTGTTATTATACCACAATAATGATCAATTTCGTGTAGCACAAGAATGGTAGGCGTTAGGTGTGATTTCTTGCAAAGTAACGTTTCTCTTGTTGCGGAATTTAAGAATAGAAGAACAGAAGAAAATATAATTGATTTATAAGACGAGAAGTTAAGAAGATTAGAAGTTAAGAAGATGTTAGAAGATGTAAAAAGATGATAGAAGATGTTTTAAAATCTCTAGCATGATAGGGTATTTATAATACCCATATCCTAATCCTACTAAGCTAATGAAATAAATAACCAAATCCTATTAGACTAATGAAATCCTTAACCCAAATGTACTAGGTTAAGGTAACATTATCATAATCCACATAAAATAATGAAATACATAACCTAATTGTACTAGGTTAATGTATCATTGTCAAAATCCAGCTTTGTGTCTGTAAGTCCCCAAAGTCTTCAGAATTGCTGTTTTAGCCCGGGACAGATTTTCCATGCAGCAGTTTTGGTCCTTAGGCGTGTAAACTCCCTTTCCTTCCTTTGTGAGCTTTCTTTTGCATCAAGTAAGCCATAAAATGCTGATTTTTGCATCATTTATACCTGAAACTTTACTAATCATGTTCGTTAGCTCTCTTACAGGAAAAAGGACTAAAAGTGCATGAAATATATAATTTGTTCTCAAAACTAGGCTAAAATATGGGCAAAATATATTGATATAGGTGTGTAAATCCGCCTATCATCACCCAGTTGTCCCTTTCTCAGTGGCTTGGTGCGATAATGGCGCGTCGCGCCAAGGCCAAAAATTAGGATTTCAGTTTCCATCTTGTGTTTTTAAATTTGTTTAAGGGTATTTTTCCTAAGTCCTAAACTTGCCCTAAGCACAAAATTTAACCCCTAATTAACCTAAATTCTCATCATTATTCACTTTCTCTCAAATTAAAAATCCCTTCTTTCAAGAACAAGAAACCCTAGCTCTCAAGAATTAAGGTCAAATCTCAAGAACTCTCCATCAATCCTTCCAAATTCATCATCCTAGGTATGTTAGATGTTCATCCATGGACCCCTTTCATCCATGGAGCCCAAGTAACCTATTTTAATTACCAAGTTATAATCTTTCAAGAAATTATTTTTTAAATTATGATTTCATCCATGAATCTCCGTGTATTATTGATTTTATACCATGTTACTATGAAATTTTTGTTAATTCAATCTTCCATGTTTTAATATCATTATTTATTGAACAAAACCATGATTTGTCTCTATAATATCAGATTCATGCTATTTCTATATGTTTTAGGACATTTTTTGTGATTATTTTAAACCATGATCTACAAGTGTTTGATAAAATGCCTACAAGAGTGATTGATTTAAATGAAAGCCTTCATGTTTTGTCCTTCAAGCTTTAGTGTCCTTTTACTATTATTGTTTTGAGTCCTGGGGGTATTGAATACCCAAAAACCATAGCTGTTTATTTAGGCTAGACTCAGTACATTACAAAATAGTCTTCAAATTATATTATGAGCATTATCAGAATAGTTAGATATCAGTTATTAAACTCAGAATAGTATAGTATCTTAGTGTCTTTCAGTTGGGAGTAGGATTTAGCACCGAGCAAGTGTAGGGATGGTGGCTTCCCCGTCAGTTAGGCAGAGTTGCTAGTAGCAGTCCCTATACCCCAGAACTACGTAGCCTGCATAGGATATGAGTAGTCACCCATCAAATTAGGCTTGATTATCTCGCAGGGGTCACCCGTCAGTTTAGGCTTGACACCCTTAGTCCTTTGGACATTATATTTGTTTAGTAGATCCACATAGACAGCGTTAGAACTCATGGCACGATATTAACACCTTTCCAACTGGGGTTACAGGTTGGACCCCGATTAGCTCAAATGGAGGAATGTCAGTTAGATGATACCTCCCACAGTCTCAGATATACTCTCAGTTACAGTCCCAGCTTAGTTATTCAGTCTTTATATTGTTTGACCAAAGCATACAGATTTCAGTTATCTCAGTATATCAGTTTACAAATTTTACTCAGTTCATGTTATATGCTTTGTCATGCATCCATAATATTTATAGATTTTCCTGCATTTTTAGTATCTACAGATTCTATCTCTTTATTCAGTACTCCATGCTTTACATATATATCTAGTTAATTATTATCATTCCTATTCATGAGATCATGCATATCAACCTACCTTATTTAGCATACCAGTACATTCAAAGTACTAATCGCATACCTTTTGTTTTGCGCTATGATGTCTCATATCATAGGTACTGATGCTCAGTTCTGGGATCACACCTAGATTCTCAAATTTATTAGCAGTACAGTAGCAGTGGTGAGTCCTTGTCATCCGAGGATAGATTATATTACTTCATGTCTTTATCTCAGTAGTTAGTAGAGTTAGTTGGGGTCTGTCCTATCAAATCACAGTATCTAGTTTAGAGCTTTTTCAGACACTACAGTTAGCTATTCAGACTATTCAGATTTCAGTATTTTTATCAGATTCATAACTCAGTAGTTATTTTATTATTAAAACCTTATGGAAAATTCAGTTATTCTTTCGTATTCATGATTATATTAATCAGTGCTCACAACAGGTACCAACTCATGGGTTAGCTTGTGGTCCCTCAGGATCGTAAGCACTGTGTAATGACTAGGGGTAGTCTTGGGTCATTACAAACTTGGTATTAGATCCTAAAGTTTTAAAAGTGTCCTAGGAAGTCTGAAATCCGCATCGAGTAGAGTCTTGTGCATAGGTGTGTAGCGCGCCACACTTATGGACCAGAGGATACAATGTATTTAGGAAAAAGTTTCCCTTCTTTCAAGAATTCATGTTGTGTGATTGAGCATGAGCTTAAGTTAAATTCTCAGTCTAATCCATTTCCTCCTTTCATTTACAGAACACGCCTCCCAAAAAGAACATAAAAAAATAGGAACTCAGCTAGCCCCTCAGCCCGTCCAAGAAGATCCTCTGGACGAGCATGTCTCTCACGTAAAATTTAGGTCTGCGTTCACTACTCTAGCAAACTCCATAGCAGTACAAAATGAATGGCAACCGCTTTTCTAGCTAACCCAGTGGCCAATACTGTTGCAACTAGAATTCAGGATTTTACTCGGATGAATCCTCCTTTCACGGGATCCAAGTCTAAAGAGGATCCATAGGAATTCTTAGATATAGTTTAGAAGGTCATGGATACTATGGGGGTGACGTCTAGTCAGAGTGCCGAGTTGGCTGCATATCAATTGTAGGATGTAGCCCATACTTGGTTTAAGCAATGGAAAGTTGATAGAGGGGTTGATGCAGGTCCTATATAATAGGAAGAGTTTGCCATAGCTTTCTTGGATAGATTCTTTCCATTAGAGTTGAGAGAGGCCAAAGTGTTAGAATTTATTATTTTGAGACAAGGCAACATAAGTGTGAGGGAGTATTCTCTTAAGTTCACTCAGTTATCTAGATATGCTCTTCATGTGGTGGCTGACAGTAGGTCCAAGATGAGTAAGTTTATGTCTGGCGTGTCTTATAGTATGGTCAAAGAGTGTAGGACCATAATGCTGATTAGTGAGATAGATTTGTCTAGGCTAATGGTCCATGATCAACAGATAGAGGAGTAGAAGATTAGAGAGAGGGATAGAGGAAATAAGAGAGTTAGGATGGGTAGTTTTAATTTCAATCAGCCAAAGTCAGAAGGTAGTAATCGTCCTCAGTTTCATCAGAGGTCTTCAGCCCCAGTACCTTCTTCAGCCAGTGCCCCAGTACCTAAATTCAGAAACAACAATAGGGATAGGGCACCAGGCTCTAAGTCCCAGGTAAGTGTTAGCAGTGCTCATACCAATCCTTTATGTCAGAAGTGTGGAAGACACCATCAGGGTGAGTGTAGAGCGGGTAGTGATGTGTGCTTTGGGTGTGGCAATCCAGGCCATCGGATTAGGAAGCGTCGGGTAGTTTCTCAGAAAGGTAGGGATACGCGCCAATAGGGCCAGTCCCATCAGTTGTTAGTTCCATTTGGCTGTCCAACTCAGTAGGGTGCCACTTCCAGTGCTACTAGTGGTCAGCGTTCGAACAAATTATATGCTCTTCAGTCCCATCAAGATCAGGAAAATTCTCCTGACGTAGTTACTGGTACGTTGTAAGTCTTTCACATATATGTTTATGCTTTACTAGACCCTGAAGCCTTTCTTTCTTTTGTAACTCCATATATAGCTGTCAATTTTGGAGTCAATCCCAAAACTTTAGCAGAGTCCTTTTTAGTGTCTACCTCAGTAGGCGTTTCTATTATAGCCAGACATATATGTACGAACTGTTTGATCATAATATTTGAGAAAGTTACCTTAGTTGATCTCGTGGAGTTAGAAATGATGGATTTTGACGTGATTCTCAGCATGGATTGGCTTCACTCATGCTATGCCTCAGTTGATTAAAGAAACATAATAGTTTATTTTCAGTTCCCAAATGAACCAGTCCTTGAATGGAGGGGTAGTACTACAGCTCATAGGGGTTAGTTAATCTCGTACCTTAGAGCCAGAAAGATGATATCCAAGGGGTGTGTCTACCATCTTGTATGAGTCAAAGACTCTAACTCAGAAACTCCTACTCTTGAGTCAGTTCCAGTAGTAAATGAATTCTCAGATGTATTTCCTGAAGATCTTCCCGGAGTTCCTCCCAAAAGGGAAATCGACTTCGGAATAGACCTTCTCCCAGATACTCAGCTTATATCTATTCTACCATATAGAATGGCTCCAACTGAACTCAAAGAATTGAAAGAACAATTGAAGGATCTCTTAGATAAGAGATTGATCAGACCCAGTGTCTCCCTGTGGGGCGCACCTATTCTATTCATGCATAAGAAAGATGATTCTCTCAAAATGTGCATAGACTACCGTCTGTTGAATAAGGTCACAGTCAAGAATAAATATCCACTTCCTAGAATCGATGATTTGTTTGACCAACTTCAAGGTACTAGTTACTTTTCCAAAATAGACCTCAGATCAGGCTATCATTAGCTTAGAGTCAGAGAATGTGATATCCCAAAAACAACTTTTTGAACTCAGTTGGTCACTTCAAATTTCTAGTTATGTCCTTTAGTCTTACTAATACCCCAGTAGCCTTCAAGGACTTGATGAACTGACTGTTCAATCAATACTTAGACATGTTCGTCATAGTCTTCATTGATGACATTCTTGTCTATTTGCGTAGCGAAAACAATCATGCAGACCATCTCAGAATAGTGCTGCAAACTCTTAGAGCCCATCAGTTGTTCGCTAAATTCAGTAAATGTGAATTCTAGCTAAGATTAGTAGCTTTTCTTGGCCATATTATTTCTGGTGATGGCATTAAAGTCAATCCTCAAAAGACCAAGGTGGTGAGAAACTAGCCTAGACCCATCTCTCCATCAGATATTAGGAGTTTCTTGGGTTTGGCTGGCTATTACCGTTGGTTTGTTAAAGGGTTTTCTTCTATTGCATCCCCCATGTCCAGATTGACTCAGAATAAAGTTAAGTTTCAGTGGTCAGATTCATGCGAGAATAGTTTTTAGGAGTTGAAGACTCGACTCACCTCAGCCCCAGTTCTTACTCTATCAGACGGTTCAGATTATTTTATCGTGTACTGTGATGCATCCAGAGTAGGTTTGGGTGGTGTCCTCATGTAGAGAGTTAAGGTCATAGCCTTCGCCTCCAGACATCTTAAGCCATATGAGAAGAATTATCTGCCTCATAATCTTAAGCTAGCAGCAGTAGTATTTTCCTTAAAGATTTGGAGGCATTACTTGTATGGGGTGTATATAGATGTGTTCACAAATCACAAAAACCTTTAGTATATGTTCTCTTAGAAAGATTTGAATTTGTGTCCGAGAAGGTGGCTATAGTTATTGAAACATTATGACATGAGTGTTCTGTATTATCTAGGTAAGGCCAATGTAGAGACTGATGCTCTTAGTAGAATGTCTATGGGTAGTGTAACTCATATTGAGGATGGTAAGACGAAGTTAGCTCAGGAAGTCTATCAACTTGCCTGACTAGGTGTCTGTTTACTCGATTCAGCAGAAGGTAGTGTATGGGTGCATAGTAGCTTAGAGTCATCACTAGTTTCTGAGGTGAACGAAAAGCAGGATAGAGATCCCAATTTAGTTAAGTTGAAAGAATCAGTCAGAGATCAAAAAGTGGAGGTTTTCTCCCAAGGGGGAGATGGTGTTTTGCGTTGTCAGGGTAGATTATTTGTTCCTGGTGTAGATGAGTTGAGGCAACGAATTCTAGTAGAAGTGCATGGTGCACGTTACTCTATTCATCTAGGGTCCACTAAGATGTACCGTAATTTATGAGAGATCTATTGGTGGAGTGGGATGAATAAAGATATTGTAGAGTTTATAGCTAAGTGTTTTACATGCCAGCAAGTTAAGATTGAGCACCAAAAACCTAGTGGGTCCATGCAGGAGTTCAGTATTTCCATATGGAAATGGGAGGAAGTGAACACGAACTTTGTGACAGGTTTGCCTTGTACCCATTATCAACATGACTCTATTTAGGTTATCATAGACCGAATGACCAAATCAACTTATTTCTTGTTAGTCCATACCTCTTACTCAGAAAAGGACTATGCTAATATCTATCTCAAGGAGTTGGTTAGGTTGCACGGTGTTCCCTTATCTATCATCTCAGATAGAGGTACTCAGTTTACCTCTCACTTCTGGAAAGCATTCCAATAGGGTCTTGGTACCCAAGTCCACCTTAGTATAGTCTTCTACCTTCAAACAGACAGTCAAGAAGAATATACCATTTAGACTCTTGAGTATATAATGAGAGCATGCGTTGTTGATTTCAAGGGTAGTTGGGATGACCATTTTCCTTTGATTGAATTGGCATACAATAATAGCTATCAGTCCAGTATCCATATGGCTCCATTTGAGTCTCTCTATGGTAGGAGATGTAGATCTCCAATTGGCTAGTTTGAAGTAGGGGAGGCTATAGTAGTAGGGCCTGACTTGGTGTTTGATGCGTTAGAGAAGGTTTAGTTGATTAGAGAAAGGCTTAGGGTTGCCCAAAGGCGACAAAAATTGTATGCAAATGTGAGGAGAAAGGATCTTGATTTTGAGGTTGGTGATCTTATGTTCTTTAAAATCTCTCCTATGAAGGGAGTGAGGAGATTCGGTAAGAAAGGGAAACTCAATCCCCAATATGTCGGTCCCTTCAGAATCCCCAGTCATTTTGAAAAGGTAGCTTACGAGCTAGAGTTACCTTCAGATTTAGCCTCAGTACACCCAGTGTTCCATGTCTCATTGTTGAAAAAGTATATTGGTGATCCAGCTGTAGTTGTTCCTTTAGAAAGTGTAGATATTCAGAATAGCCTTTCCTTTGAGGAAGTTCCAGTAGAAATTCTTGATCATCAAGTTCGTAAACTAAGGAACAAAGAAGTTCCACTAGTTAAAGTTCTTTGGTGGAATCAGTCCGTTGAGGGAGCCATTTGGGAAGCAGAGGCTGATATGCGAACCAAGTACCCTCATATCTTCTCCGCGAATCCATATTCAGTATAAGGTACCAAATCTTTTTAAGATTTTTCTCTATCATGCTCAGTTTTAGTGCACATCATGTTCATGTCAGTCGTGCATTCATGAATCAGTTCAGTCATGCATTCTATGCATCATACATGTATATTCAGTGTGTAAGCTCAGTCCATCAGTTCCCTCTGCTTAACCAGTTTCATTCGGGGATGAATGATCTTATAGGTGAGATATTGTAACACCCCGTATTTCCCTAGCATAATCTAAGTCCCAATACATGAGTATTCATATATGAAATTTTTGAAACATTCATTATTTTTCAGTTTAGAGCCTTCCATTGCATAGTAAATTCAATTATCTTTCCAACGATATAAAATTCGCCAAAATCTGATAACCGGGTAAGAAGGTATGAAAATTTTAAGTTTCAGTTGCAAAACCCCATCATTTTAACCTTTATCGCATCGTGGAGCAGGCCAATATCCCATTTGGAAAAATCCAGTGAGTGTTCGCGATCATGGCGTGTCGCGCCATATGTCAATTTGACATTTGTTAATTTCCAGTGTGACTCTGCGATCATGGCGCATCGCGGAGATGGCCATTTTCCCATTTGTCAATTTCCAGTGGGCCTCTGCTATCATGGCATGTTGCGGAGATGGACAAAATGGCATCCACAGGCTTACTGCGATGGTGGCGCATCGCGGCGGTTGTCCAGGTCCTAGTTGTCCCTTTTCCAGTGGCTTGGCGCGATAGTGGCATGTCGCACCATGGCCAAAAATTGGGATTTTAGTTTCCAGCTTGTGTTTTTAAATTCGTTTAAGGGTATTTGGGTCTTTTTCCTAAGTCCTAAACTTGCCCTAAACACAAAATTTAACCCCTAATTGACCTAAATACTCATCATTATTCACTTTCTCTCAAATTAAATATCCCTTCTTTCAAGAACAAAAAACCCTAGCTCTTAAGAATCAAGGTCAAATCTTAAGAACTCTCCATCAATCCCTCCAAATTGATCATTCCAGGTATGTTAGATGTTCATCCATGGATCCCTTTCATCCATGGAGCCCAAGTAACCTATTTTAATCACCAAGTTATAATATTTCAAGAATTTATGTTTTAAATTATGATTTCATCCATGAATCTCCATGTACTATTGATTTTATACCATGTTACCATGAAATTATTGTTATTATTCAATCTTCCATATTTTAATTTCATCATTTATTGAACAAAACCATGATTTAGCTCTATTATGCCAGATTCATGCTATTTCTATATGTTTTAGGACATTCCTATGATTGTTTTAAACCAAGAACTACAAGTGTTTGATAAAATTCCTACAAGAGTGATTAATTTAAATGAAAGTCTTCATGTTTTGTCCTTCAAGCTTTAGTGTCCTTTTACTATTATTGTTTTGAGTCCTGGGGGTATTGAATACCTGAAAACCATAACTGTTTATTTAGTCTAGTCTCAACACATTATTGAATAGTCTTTAGATTATATTATGAGCATTATCAGAATAGTCAGATATCAGTTATTCAACTCAGAACAGTCTAGTATCTCAATGTCTTTCAGTTGGTAGTAGGATTTAGCACCGAGCGAGTGTAGGGATGGTGGCTTCCCCGTCAGTTAGGCAGAGTTGCTAGTAGCAGTCCCTATACTCCAGAACTATGTAGCCACGTAGGATATGAGCAGTCACCCGTCATATTAGGTTTGACTATCTCGCAGGGGTCACCCGTCAGTTCAGGCTTGACACCCTTAGTCCTTTGGACATTATATCAGTTTAGTGGATCCATACAACCAGTGTTCGTACCCATTATATGGTATTAACACCCTTTCAACTGGGGTTGTAGGTTGGACCCTGATTAGCTCAAATTGGGGAATATCGGTTAGATGATACCTCCCACAGTCTCAGATATAGTCTCAGTTACAGTCTCAGATCAGTTATTCAGTCTTAGTATTGTTTGACCAAAGCATACATATTTCAATTATCTCAGTATAACAGTTTATAGATTTTACTCAGTTCATGTTATATGCTTAGTCATGCATTCACAGTTGTAATACCCCGTACTTCTACCTAGATTGAAATTATCCCAAGAATGTTAGAAACATACTTTGAAAGATGAACCCATTTGTGTACACATGGAATTTTTAAGCCACAGTCGACTGCAGAAACAGAATAATCCAGTTCAAGTTTCCGAATGAACCCATTCTAGAGTGGAGGGGTAGTACTTCGGCTTTCAGAGGTCAGCTTGTTTCCTACCTTCGGGAAAAAAATGATAACTAAGGGATGTGTCTATCATCTTGTTCTTGTTAAGGATTCTAGTTCCAAGACTCCCAGTCTTGAATCAGTCCCAATAGTGAACGAATATTCGGAAGTCTTTCCCGAAGATCTTCCTGAAATTCCCCCGAAAGGGAAATAGACTTCGGCATTGATCTTCTTCTAGATACTCAGCCTATATCTATTCCGCCATACAAAATACAACCAACAGAACTCAGATAATTGAAAAAGCAGTTGAAGGATCTCTTAAACAAGGGATTCATCAGACCTAGTGTGTCCCCGTGGGGCGCACAAGTCTTATTCGTGTGAAAGAAAGACAGTTCTCTCAGAATATACATTAATTACCGTCAGCTCAATAAAGTCATGATCAAGAACAAGTATCCACTTCCCAGAATCGATGACTTGTTTAACCAACTTCAGGGTGCCAACTATTTCTCAAAGATAGACCTCAAATCAGGCTATCATCTGCTCAGAGTCAGAGAATGTGACATTCTGAAAACAACTTTTTGTACTTGGTATGGTTACTTTGAATTCTTGGTCATGTCCTTTGGTCTTACCAATTCCCCAGCCACTTTCATGGACTTGATGAACTATGTGTTCAAGCAGTACTTGGACATGTTCATCATAGTCTTCATAGATGACATTCTTGTCTATTCCTGCAGTGAGTGTGATCATGCTGACCATCTCAGAATCGTGCTTCAGACTCTCAGAGATTATCAGCTATTTTCCGAATTCAATAAGTGCAAGATTTGGCTAAGGCCAGTAGCATTCCTTGTCCATATCATTTTTGGTGATGGCATTAGAGTTGATCCTCAAAAGACCGAAGTAGTAAGAAACTGGCCTCACCCTGTATCTCCATTAGATATCAGGAGTTTCTTGGGTTTGGCTAGCTATTACAGATAGTTTTTTGAGGGATTTTCTTCTATTACATCCCCTATGTCTAGATTAACTCAGAATAAAGTCAAGTTTCAGTGGTCAGATCCTTGCGAGAAGAGTTTTCAGGAGTTAAAGACTCGACTCACCTCAGCACCAGTTTTGGCTCTTCCATATTGTCCAGATGGGTTCGTAGTGTATTATGATGCATCTAGAGTAGGTTTGGGTTGTGTCCTCATAATGCATGGTAAGGTCATAGACTACTCCTCTAGACAACTTAAACCCCATGAGAGGAATTATCTGACTCATGATCTTTAATTAACAGCCGTAGTCTTTGCTTATCTATATGAAGTTCATGTAGATGTGTTCACAGATCATAAAAGCCTTCAGTATGTCTTCTCTCAGAAAGATCTTAACCTCCATCATTGAAGGTGGTTGAGCTCTTGAAAAACTATGACATAAGTGTCCTTTATCATCCGGGCAAGTCCAACATAGTGGCTGATGCTCTCAGTAGACTGTCTATGGGTAGTGTTGCTCATGTTGAGGATAGTAAGAAGAAGTTAGCTCAGGAAGTCCAGAAGCTTGACAGACTAGGTGTTCGCCTATTCGATACTGAAGAGGGTGATATATGTGTTTGGAGTAGTTCAGAATCATCTCAAGTTTTCGATGTGAAA
Source organism: Capsicum pubescens (assembly GCA_030864215.1). Taxonomy (NCBI): domain Eukaryota; kingdom Viridiplantae; phylum Streptophyta; class Magnoliopsida; order Solanales; family Solanaceae; genus Capsicum; species Capsicum pubescens. The sequence goes on from CM061541.1 coordinate 129,429,073, forward strand.
GAAAAGAAAGATAGAGATCCCCGCCTTGTCAAATTAAAAGAGTCAGTCAAGGATCAGAAAGTAGAGGTTTTCTGCCAAGGAGGAGATGATGTTTTGTGTTGTCAGGGTCATTTGTGTGTTCCAGGTGTAGACGTCTTAAGGCAGCGAATTCTTGTAGAAGCGCATGGTTCGCACTACTCTATTCATCCAAGGGCCATAAAAATGTACTGCGACTAGCGGGGAATCTATTAGTAGAGTGGGATGATGAAAGATATGGTAGAGTTTATCGCTAAGTGATCTATATGTTAGTAGTTTAAGATAGAGCATCAGAATCCTAGTTGGTCTATACAGGAGTTCAGTATTCCTACTTGGAAGTGGGAAGAAGTGAACATGGAGTTCGTGATGGATTTGCCTCGTACCCATCATCAACATGATTCAGTTTGGGTCATTAAAGGCAGGATGACCAAATTAGCTCATTTTCTTCCAGTCCATACCTCTTATTCAGCCGAGGATTACGCTAAAATTTACATTAGAGAGTTGGTCATATTGCACGGAGTTCTTTTATCCATTATCTCAAAAAGAGGTACCCAGTTCACCTCTTACTTCTGGAAAGCATTCCAAAAGGGTCTTGGTACCCAAGCTCATCTCAATACAACCTTTTATCATCAGATAGATGGTCAAGCAGAAAGGAACATTCAGACTTTAGAAGATATACTACAAGCGTGTGCAATTGATTTCAAGGGCAGTTGGGATAACCACTTGCCTTTGATTGAGTTTGCATATAACAATAGCTATTATTTTAGTATTCAGATGGCTCCATTCAAAGCTCTTTATGGTAGGAGATGCAGATCTCATGTCGGTTGGTTCGAAGTTAGTGAGGTCTTAGATATAGGGCCTGACTTAGTATTCGATGCCTTAGAAAAAGTCAAGTTGATCAAAGAAAGACTCTGGGCTGGTCAAAGCCGACAAAAGTCTTATGCGGATGTGCGCGGAAAGGATCTTGAGTTTGACATTAGTGATTCTGTATACTTGAATATCTCTCCCATGAAAAGAGTGAATCGATTTGGGAAGAAGGGAAAGCTCAGTCCCCGATATGTCCGTCCCTTAAAATTCTCAGTCGTTTTGGCAAAGTAACTTATGAGTTCGAGTTGCCTTTAGATCTAGCCTCAGTTTATCTAGTCTTCCATGTCTCTTTGCTCAAGAAGTGAATAGGTGATTTAGCAGTTGTAGTCCCTATTCAGAGCATAGATGTTCAGAACAACCTCTCTTATGAAGAGATTCCAGTCAAAATCCTAGACTATCAGACTCGTAGACTGAGGAACAAAGAAGTTCCTCTAGTCAAAGTTCTTTGGTGAAATCAGTCTGTTAAGGGAGCTACTTGGGAAGTAGAAGAAGATATGCAAACCAAGTATCCTCACCTCTTCTCCGCCAACTCAAATCAAGATCAAGGTAACAATTCTCCTTAAGCTTACTCTGTTTCATGTTCAGAATTCCATTACAACTTGGTAGAAAACACCATTGCATATTCAGTCATGCATTTATATGTCAATTCAGTTATATAATCATGCATCAGACATGAATTCTCATTGTGACAACCTTAGTTCATCAGAACACTCAGTCAAGCATTCATTAATCAGTTACACATGCATTAGATATGCATGTTCGATATGATATATTTAGTTATCAGTCATGTCAGTCATGAGATCATGTTCCAGTTGTTCATGTTTAGTATGTACGTCATTTTATCTTCTTCCTTCTCACTCAGACTCATTCGAGGATGAATATTCTCAAGGGGGAGATATTGTAATACCCCGTACTTCTACATAGCTTGCAATCATCCCAAGAATGTTAAATACTTACTTTGAAAGATGAACCCATTTGTGTACACATGGAATTTTTAAGATTTTCACTTTTTGTTGAGTGGGAAATTGAATTATATTTCCAACGATACCAATTTAGTCAAAATCCGGTATTGGAGTAAAAAGTTATGGATATTTTATCGAAAACCGTCAGAACTGCCCAAGTGCGACGGGAAGGTTGACGGACCGTCGCAGCTAAGGCAGTAAGTCAATATTCTAGCTAAGGTGCGACGGACAGGTTAAAGTACCGTTGAACTTACGATGGAATTTCGCCCAAGCCATCGCTACTAAGGCAGTGAGTTCTTATTCTGGCCTAAGTGCGACGGTCAGAACGACGGACCGTCGAGCCAGCGATGGACCGTCGCACGAGCCGTCGTAGATCCCGTTCAATAATTTGAAGTCATTTTTAAAAGGGTATTTGGGTGTTTTCCACCCGTTTTAACCCTTAATTATACTAGACCATAGCTCATAACTTTATTATCCTTCTACAACGTCAAATTAGGGTTTTCTCTCAAAGATAATCCCCAAGAACAAGATCAAAATCCTTCTTCAAAAAACTAAGAGATTCAAGTTCTTCAAGTCCAGGGACTTCAAGAAACTCACATTCAAGGTATGTCATGTGTTGACTCATGGGTCCCTTTTACCCATGAAGCTCCAGAACCTCTTTTCAAAATCCAAGATTTGTGTATTTATGAATGTTCATGATTTAAATTGAACTGAAATTCATGTTTATGATGTTGTGGGGGTTTGATTCATGTTTTAAATTACATATTCCAATGATTGACCCTAGGATATGGTGATTTGCATAATAATCATGATAAACCCTTAAATTTACACGTTGATTGATGTATCCATGATTATTAGATGTGTTGATGATTGTATAACCAAAGCATGCTCCCCATATGTTTTATTAAATGCCTATGTGAAGGAAAAGTGCCATACTAGTATGATAATATGAAATTCCCATTCATGTACGAGTTTATGCATGTCAAGTGTTTGTTGGAATGTCTTAGTCAATGAATTATGGATATATGTGTAGCCATTGTGGTGCTATAGAACTTGTACCTCATGAAATCTCCAACTTATTGTATTATGCCATTGTGGTTCTGTAGAACTTGTACCTCATGAAATCTCCAACTTATTGTATTATGGATTGTGATATTGATCATGTATTCAAGAAAGTCATGCTTTGTTAGTTTCCTTCTATCGAGTCCTGGGGGTACTTGTACCCAAAAATTTAGTTGTGTGCCTAGAATAAGTGTCATGTTTTCAAGATACTCTCAGTCAAGCCATGATCCATAGAATTCAGTCAGTCTCATAACTCAGGAAAACTCAGTATACTCAGTAATTCTAGTAATTTCATAGATCTCAAGACTTCAGTAATCTCAGTTGTATTTCATCGGTCAACGAAACTCAGTTAACTTATTCCACTCAGTTCAGTTAATCACGTTCAGTGTCTATTCAGATGCGAGTAGAAATTAGCACCGAGTGAACCCTAAGATGGGAACCCACCTGTTATATGCGGGTGTGATTCTTAGAAGCAATCCTTGAGTTTCAGAACTACGTAGCCAGCGTAGGTTGAGACATCATAGCCTTTTATATGAGGGTAGATGAGGTGGATTAACCTGTTATATGAGGGTTTCCACTATTCTCACTAGAGTTACCTGTTATATGAGGGTTACTCACAGATTATCCTTACCAGTGGAGCGGTATTGACACCCTTTTAATTGGGGTTACAGATTGGACCCCAACTCAGCTATATTGCATTATTTGGGGCATGTCAGTTAGATGACTACTTTCCATAGTTTCAGTTACAGATCAGTACTGTCAGATATAGTCATTCAGTCTCAATAATAAAACTCAGATAGTTTTGCAGAATTTAGGACTGTCAGATCAGTCAACTCAAAATAGTACGAAACTCAGCTAGTTCTATCAGAACCTAGACTGTCTGATACAGTCGCTCAATATTAGTTATTTCAGTACCTTATGTTATCAGTACTTAGATTCATTAATCATGTTATCACAAACTCAGTTATAGTTATTATGCATTCATGCATGTATTCTCACGTTCGTATTATTCAGTCGGTTAGTTGAGTTCATACATGTGAAACCTTTGCATTTATCCTTCCTCACATTCATACCAGTATATTCAAATGTACTAATGCATTTATGCTATGGTGTTTTATACCATAGATTCAGAAGCACGAGCTCCAGAGCATCAGTAGCATTCCAGTCTCAGAAGTCAGAGTTAGCGGTGAGTCCTCATCCTTCGAAGACATGACCATTACTTTATTATCTCATTAATTAATTTATTTTAGTAGTTGGAGTTAGATGGGGATATGTCCCATCAACTCCTTATTCAGATAGTTCAATCAGTTAGAGGTTTTTCAGACTAGCATGTTTAGACAATTATTTCAGTTGTTTTAGGTATTTCATATCCCACCCAGATGTTATATTTTATCAGATATTATGTCTCAGTTTTGAACCTAACAACCTTTATTTCTGCATTATACAGTATATTATGCAGTGTTTATGAACAAGTATCAGTCATGGGTTAGCTTGTGGTCCTTCAGGGTCATGAGCACCGTGTAGTGTTTCGGGTACCAGATTTGGGGTGTTACAAACTTGGTATCAGAGATAGGTTCAATAGAGTCCTAGGAAGTCTGAAATATATATTTAGTAGAGTTTTGTGCATGGGTGTATTGCGTGCCACATTTATGTACAGGAGGCTATAAGATGTTTTAGGAATAGTTTCCCATTTTTCAGAATTTATGTCATGCCAGTGAACATAATCCCCAGTTAATCTCTTAGTCTGGTATAATCCGTTTCTCCTTTTCTTCTACAGTACATGCCTCCCAAAAGAAGAAACGAGATTCAGTCATCCCCCCAGCCCGTCTAAGAAGATCCCTTGAACGAACGTGTTTCTCATGCAGAGTTCAGAGCTGCATTCACTACTCTTGCTCAGTTAGTTGCTTCTCAGAATGAATGACCAGCTGTCATTCCAGCCAACCCAGCATCCAATTCAGCTACTTCCAGGATTCGATACTTCACCCGAATGAATCCTTTATCCCTTTTCGGGTCTAAGATAGATGAGGACCCTCAGAAATTCCTTGACCAGGTTTAGAAGGTTACAGATATCATGGGGGTTAATTCTAGTGAGAATGTGGATCTAGATGCATATTAGTTGCAGGACGTTGCTCACACTTGGTTTAAACAATGGAAGTCAGAAAGGCCAGATGATACAGGGCCTATTGAGTGGGAGGAGTTTGTCACTGTATTCTTAGATAGATTCTTTCCCCAAGAGTTGAGAGAGGCTAAGGTGTTAGAATTTATCAACCTCAGGCAGGGCAACATGACGGTGAAAGAGTATTCTTTTAAGTTTACTCAATTAGCCAGATATGCCCCTCATGTGGTTGCAGAAAGCAGGGCTAAGATGAGTAAGTTTTTTCTGGGGTGAATGATAGTGTGGTCAATGAGTGCAGGTCCACGATGTTGAATAGTGACATGAACATAGCAAGACTTATGACTCATGCTCAGTAGATAGAAAAGCAAAAGATTAAGATAAGGGAGAAGCAGAACAAGAGAGCAAGGACAGGTAGTTTCAACTTTGTTCATCCTAAATCAGAAGGAGGAAATCGTTCTTAGTTTTGTCCTAAGTCATCAGTTCCATCTCCTTCTTTATCTAGTGCTCCAGCCCCTAGATTCATAGACGGTAACAGAGATAGAGAGCCAGGCTCTAAGTCTCAGGGTAGTGTTAGCAGTGCCCGCACCTATCCTTTTTGCCAGACTTATGGAAAGCAATATCAGGGTATTTATAGAACTGGCATTGGTATTTGTTTCGGATGTGGCAAGCCAGGCCACAGAGTTAGAGATTATCCTCAGCCAGGTCTTTAGGATCAGTAGAACCATTCCTCAACTCAGTCTGGTCGCCCAAACTAGCAGGGTACCACCTCCAGTGCTACTAGTGGGCAACTCCCAAATTGAATTTATGCTCTCCAGTCCCGACAAGATCAGGAAAACTCTCCTAATATGGTTACTGGTACGTTTCAGATCTTTCATGTGCATGTTTACGCTTTGCTAGATCCAGGAGCTTCCTTGTCTTTTGTTTCTCCTTATATAGTAGTGGATTTCGGAGTCAGTCCTGAAATTCTAGCAGAGCCTTTTTCAATCTCTACCCAGTGGATAAAACCATCATAGCCCGGTGGGTATACGGGAACTACCCAATTATGATATTTCAGAAAGTCGCCTCAGCAGACTTAGTCGAATTTGAGATGACTGATTTTTGATATCATTTTTGGCATGGATTATCTTTATTTCTGCTATGCCACAGTCGGCTGCAGAAATAGAATAGTCCAGTTCCAGTTTCTGAATGAACCCATCCTAGAGTGGAGGGGTAGTACTTCGGCTTTCAGAGGTCAGCTTATTTTCTACCTTCGAGCACGAAAAATGATATCTAAGGGATATTCTATCATCTTGTTTATGTCAAGGATTCTAGTTCCAAGACTCCCAGTCTTGAATCAGTCCCAGTAGTGAATTAATATTCGAATGTCTTTACCGAAGATCTTCCCAAAATTCTTCTTGAAATGGAAATAGATTTCGACATTGATCTTCCTACAGATACTCAACCTATATCTATTCCGCCATACAGAACGGCACCAGAAAAACTCATAGAATTGAAAAATCAGTTGAAGGATCTCTTAGACAAGGGATTCATCAGACCTAGTGTGTCCTCATGGGGCGCACCAGTCTTATTCGTGCCAAAGAAAGATGGTTCTCTCAGAATGTGCATTAATTACTATCAACTTAATAAAGTCACGGTCAAAAACAAGTATCCACTTCCCAGAATTGATGACTTGTTCGACCAACTTCAGGGTGCCAGTTATTTCTCAACGATAGACTTCAGATCAGGCTATCATCAGCACAGAGTTAGAGAATGTGACATTCTAAAAACAACTTTCTGTACTCGGTATGGTCACATTGAGTTCTTTGTCATGTCCTTTGGTCTTATTAATTCCCCAGCCATTTTCATGGACTTGATGAATTGTGTGTTCAAGCAGTACTTGGACATGTTCGTCATAGTCTTCATAGATGACATTCTTGTATATTTCCATTGTGAGAATGATCATGCAGACCATCTTAGAATCGTGCTTCAGACTCTCAGAGATCATCAGCTATTTTCCAAATTCATTAAGTGCAAGTTTTGGCTAAGGCCAGTAGCATTCTTTGGCCATATCATTTTCGGTGATGACATTAGAGTTGATCCTCAAAAGACCGAAGTAGTAAGAAATTGGCCTCGCCCTATATCTCCATCAGATATCAAGAGTTTCTTGGGTTTGGGTGGCTATTACAGATGGTTTATTGAGGGATTTTCTTTTATTGCATCCCCTATGTCTAGATTGACTCAAAAGAAAGTCAAGTTTCAGTGGTTAGATCGTTGTGAGAAGAGTTATTAGGAGTTAAAGACTTGACTCACCTCAGCTCCAGTTTTGACTCTTCCTAATGGTCCAGATGGGTTCGTAGTGTATTGTGATACATCCAGAGTAGGTTTGGATTATGTCCTCATGCAGCATGGTAAGGTCATAGCCTACGCCTCCAGATAGCTTAAACCCCATGAGAGGAATTATCTGACTCATGATCTTGAGTTAGAAGCCGTAGTATTTGCTTTAAAGATTTGGAGGCATTATCTATATGGAGTTCATGTAGATGTGTTCACAAATCATAAAAGCCCTCAGTATGCCTTCTCTCAAAAAGATCTTAACCTCTATCATTGAAGGAGGTTAGAGCTTTTGAAAAACTATGACATGAGTGTTCTTTATCATCCGAGCAAGGCCAACATAGTGGCCGACGCTCTCAATAGACTGTCTATAGGTAGTGTTGCTCATGTTAAGGATAGTAAGAAGAAGTTAGCTCAGGAAGTCCATCAGCTTGCCAGACTAGGTGTTCACTTAGTTGATATAGAAGAGGGTGATATATGGGTTCAGAGTAGTTCAGAATCATCTCTAGTTTTTGAGGTGAAAGAAAAGCAAGATAGAGATCCCAGCCTTGTCAAGTTAAATGAGTCAGTCAAGGATCAGAAAGTAAAGGTTTTCTCCTAAAGAGGAGATGGTGATTTGCATTGTCAGGGTCATTTGTGTGTTCCAGGTGTAGGCAACTTAAGGCAGTGAATTCTTGCAAAAGCGCATAGTGCCCGCTACTATATTCATCCAGGGGAAACAAAGATGTACCATGACTTGCGGAAATCTATTGGTGGAGTGGGATGAAGAGAGATATGGCAGAGTTTATTGCTAAGTTCTTTACATGTCAGTAGGTTAAGATAGAGCATTAGAAGCCTAGTGGGTCCATATAGAAGTTCAGTATTCCTACTTGGAAGTGGGAAGAAGTGAACATGGACTTCGTGATGGGTTTGCCTCATACCCGTCATCGACATAATTCAGTTTGGGTCATTGTAGACAGGATGACCAAATCAGCTCATTTTCTTTTAGTCCATACCTCTTATTCAGTCGTGGATTACGCCAAATTCTACATCAGAGAGTTGGTCAGATTGTACGGAGTTCCTTTATCCATTATCTCAGATAGAGGTACCCAGTTTACCTCTCACTTCTGGAAAATATTCCAAAAGGGTCTTAGTACCCAAGTTCATCTCAGTACAACCTTTCATCCTCAGACAGATGGTCAAGAAGAAAGGACCATTCATACTTTAGAAGATATACTGCTAGCGTGTGCAATTGATTTCAAGGGCAGTTGGGATGACCACTTGCCTTTGATTGAGTTTCCATATAACAATAACTATCAATCCAGTATTTGAAAGGCTCCATTCGAAGTTCTTTATGGTAGGAGATGCAGATCTCTAGTCGGTTGGTTCGAAGTTAGTGAGGCCTCAGTTATAAGGCCTGACTTAGTATTCGATACCTTAGAAAAAGTCAAGTTGATCAAAGAAAGATTTTGGGCTTCTCAGAGCTGACAGAAGTCTTATGAGGATGTGTGCAGAAAGGATCTTGAGTTCGAGATTGGTGATTTTGTATACTTGAAAATCTATCCCATGAAGGGAGAGAAGCAGTTGGGCAAGAAGGGAAAGCTCTGTCCCCGATATGTTCGTCCCTTAAAATTTTCAACCGTTTCGGCAAAGTAGCTTATGAGCTCGAGTTGCCTTCAGATCTAGCCTCAGTTCATCTAGTCTTCCATGTCTCTTTGCTCAAGAAGTGCATAGGTGACCCAGTAGTTGTAGTCCCTATTCAGAGTATAGATGTTCAGAACAACCTCTCTTATGTAGAGATTCCAGTCAAAATCCTAGACTATCACACTCGTAGACTGAGGAACAAAGAAGTTTCTCTAGTCAAAGTTCTTTGGCGAAATCAGTCTATTGAGGGAGCTACTTGGGAATAAGAAGAAGATATGTTAACCAAGTATCCTCACCTCTTCTCCGCCAACTCAAATCAAGCTCAAGAAAATAGTTCTCCTTAAGTTTAATCAATTTCATGTTCAGAATTCCATTACAACTTGGTAGGAAATGCCATTGAAAATTTAGTCATGCACTCATATGTAAGTTCAGTTATATAATCATGTATCAGACATGCATTCTCATTGTGAGAACCTTAGTTCATCAGAACACTCAGTCATGCATTCATGAATCAGTTACACATGCATCAGATATGCATGTTCGGTATGATATATTCAGTTATCAGTCATGTCAGTCATGAGATCATGTTCCAGTTGTTCATGTTTAGTATGAACATCATATTATCTTCTCCCCTCTTAATTAGTATCATTCAAGGATGAATGTTCTCAAGGGGGAGATATTGTAATATCCCGTACTTTTACCTAACTTAAAATCGCCTCAAGAATGTTATAAACTTACTTTTAAAGATGAACCCATTTATGTACACGTGTAATTTTTAAGATTTTCACTTCTTGTTGAGTGGGAAATTGAATTATATTTCCAACGATACCTATTTCATCCAAATCCGATATCGAAGTAAAAAGTTATGAATGTTTTACCGAAAGCTGTCAGAACCACCCAGGTGCGATGGGCAGGTTGAAGGACCGTCGATCTAGCGATGGACCATCACCTAGACCATCCCAGATAAGGCAGCAAGTTAATCTTCTGGCTAAGGTACGACGGATAGGTTGACAGACTATCGAACTTGCGACGAACCGTCACCCAAGCCGTCGCTACTAAGGTAGTGAGTCCCTATTCTGGCCCAAGTGCGATGGTTAGAATGATGGACCATCGAGCCAGCGATGGACCGTTGCACGAGCCATCACAGATCTCATTTGGCAATTTAAAATCATTTTTAAAAGGGTATTTGGGTCCTTTTTCCACCCGTTTTAACCCCTAATTATACTAGACCATAGCTTATAACTTCATTATCCATCTATAATGTAAAATTAGGGTTTTCTATCAAAGATAATCCCCAAGAACAAGATCCAAATCCTTCTTCAAGAAACTAAGAGATTCAAGTTCTTCAAGTCCAAGGACTTCAAGAAACTCATAGTCAAGGTATGTCATGTGTTGATTCATGGGTCCCTTTTACCCATGAAGCTCAAGAACCTCTTTTCAAAATCTAAGATTTGTGTATTTATGAATGTTCATGATTTAAATTGAATTGAAATTTATGTTAATGAGATTGTGGGGTTTTGATTCATGTTTTAAATTACATATTCCAATGATTGACCCTAGGATGTGGTGATTTGTATAATAATCATGATAAGCCCTTAAATTTACTTGTTAATTGATGTATCCATGATTATTAGATGTGTTGATGATTGTATAACTATAGCATGCTCCCCGTGAGTTTGATTAAATGCCTATGCGAAGGAAAAGTGCCATACTAGTATGATAATATAAAATTCCCATTCATGTACGGGTTTATGCATGTTAAGTGTTTGTTGGAATGTCTTAGTCAATGAATTATGGATTGTGATATTGGTCATGTATTCAAGAAAGTCATGCTTTATCAGTTTCCTTCTATCGAGTCCTAGGGGTACTTGTACCAAAAAATTTAGCTGTGTGCCTAGAATCAATGTCATATTTTCAAGATACTCTCAGTCAGGCCATGATCCATAGAATTTATCCAGTCTTATTGATATGAGTACGATCATGTAGATGGACTTATGAGGGCGTATGTTAGACTCGAGACTTGTTGTGTGCAAATGAAGTGTAAAGGAGCACCTAAATGGACACCAAAACCGTCCATACATAGCACTCCAAGGGAGCCTATTGAAGCATTTGACTAAGGGGTCATTTTGGATATTTCACACTTTATTTTTGTAACCTACAATAAATAGAATAATTTAGGGTTTTATTCATTAGTTTTGATTGAATATTGAACGTTGTAATATTGAAACACCCTCTCTTGAGAGAATGGCCTCTTGGCCGAAACATAGTAACTAGGGAAATTAACTTGAGTGTGGAATCACTTGTGTTGGATTCAAGCTCGGAAATGTTGGATGCTTGGGAGATCGAGGTCACTCTTGTGCCAACGTAAGAGTTAGGTATTTGTTGTGTTTGATGTTAAAGGTCCAAGAGTGGAATAGGCTTTTGGGTTGTTAAGATTATACCTTCAATTTGTCTAACTATCTATCCTTTTGTTTCTTTGTAATCGTGTAGTAGTGTTGATGTTGTAACCGTGTGTTTGTGTTGTTAATGTGCAATCCAAAATTTATCTATTGTTCATCTTGTTCTTGTTGTGTTGCTACTGTCTTGGGGTTGAAACACACCCTTATATTTCATTCTTCTTGTTGTTTTAGTGAATCCGAGAGTGGTCTCCATCTTAGTCCTCAAATCCTTAAGATTAGTGGACTATTTTGGAGTTGTTTTGTGTTTCCCTTGTCATTCCTGTATCACTCATAACTCAGGAAAGCTCAGTAAACTCAGTAATTCCAGTAATTTCAGAGATCTCAGGACTTCAGTAATCTCAGTAGTATTTTGTTGATCAACGGAACTCAGTTAACTCATTCCAGTCAGTTCAGTTAATCACGTTCAGTGACTATTTAGATGGGAGTAGAAATTAGCACCAAGTGAACCCTAGGATGGGAACCCACCTGTTATATGAGGGTGTGATTCTTAGAAGTAATCTTTACATTCTAGAACTACATAGCCAGTGTAGGTTGAGACATCATAACCTATTATATGAGGGTAGATGAGGTGGATTAACCTGTTATATGAAGGTTCCCACCATTCTCACTAGAGTTACCTGTTATATGAGGGTTACTCACAGATTGTCCTTACCAGTGGCGCTGTATTGATACCCTTCCAATTGGGGTTATAGATTGGACCCCAACTCAGCTATATTGTGTTATTTGGGGCATGTTAGTTAGATCACTACTTCCCATAGTTTCAGTTACAGATCAGGACTGTCAGATACAGTCATTCAATCTCAATAATAAATCTCAGATAGTTCTACAGAATTTAGGACTGTCAGATACAGTCAACTCAGAATAGTATGGAACTCAGCTAGTTTTATCAAAACCTAGAATGTTAGATATAGTCACTCAGTATTAGTTATTTCAGTTATACAGTTATCATTACCTCATGTTATCAGTACTCAGATTCAGTAATCATGTTATCACGAACTCAGTTATAGTTATTATGTATTCATGTATGTATTCTCACATTCATGTTATTCAGTTAATTAGTATAGTTCATGCATATGAACCCTTTGCATTCAGCCTACCTCACATGCTTACTAGTATATTCAAACGTACTGGCGTATTTGCGCTATGGTGTTTTATACCATAGGTTCAGAAGCACGAGCTCCCGAGCATCAGTAGTATTCTAGTCTCAGCAGTCAGAGTTAGCAATGAGTCCTCATCCTTCGAGGACATGGCCAATACATTATTATCTCATTAATTAATTTATTTCAGTAGTTGGAGTTAGTTGGGGACATGTCCGATTAACTTCTTATTCAGACCGTTCAGTCAGTTAGAGGATTTTCAGACTAGCATGTTAAGACAGTTATTTCAGTTGTTTTGGGTATTTCATACCCCTCCCAGATGTTATATTTTATCAATTATTATGTCTCAATTTTGAACCTTATGGCCTTACAACCTTTATTTCTGCATTATACAGTATATTATGCAGTGTTCAGGAAAAAATATCAGTCATGTGTTAGCTTGTGGTCCTTCCGGGTCATGAGCACCGTGTAGAATTTTGGGTACCAAATTTAGGGCGTTACAATAGTATTTATAGATTTTCCTGCATTTTTAGTATCTACAGATTCCATGCTCTTTATTCAGTACTCCATGCTTTACATGTATGTTCAGTTAATTATTATTATTCCTATTCATGAGAACATGCATATCAGCCTACCTCATTTAGCATACCAATACATTCAAAGTACTGATCACATACCTTTTCTTTTGGGCTATGATATCTCATATCATTGGTTCTGATGCTCAGTTCCCGGATCGCACCTAGATTCTCAGATGTATCAGTAGTACAGTAGCAGTGGTGAGTCCTCATCATCTGACAACAAATTATATTACTTCATTTCTTTATCTCAGTAGTTAGTAGAGTTTAGTTGGGGTCTGTCCTATCAACTCACAGTATCCAGTTTAGAGGTTTTTCAGTTACTACAGTTAACTATTCAGATTTTAGTATTTTTATTAGATTCATAACTCAGTAGTTATTTCATTATTAAAACCTTATGGAAAATTCAGTTATTCTTCCGCATTTATGATTATATTATTCAGTGCTCAAAGCAGGTACCATCCCATGGGTTAGCTTGTGGTCCCTTGAGATCGTAAGCACGTGTAATGACTAGGGGGTAGTCTCGGGTCGTTAAAGTATGTTACCCAAAAATTCCTCATCTATGACTTATTCTTGAGATAACACAATTAGCAAGTTCTAATTTTCTCCCCAGATAATGCTCTCAGATTTGCTAACAAAAGTTTTAAAAGTCACACAAGGGGCTTGAGAGGAGCTCGTTAGCATGTTATAAGTCCCTTAAGTTGAAAGTTATGTCCTTATACATATGATTTGTTTAGTTAAGACATAATGAGATATGTTTTCAAATTCCTCCTTATTTCTTTAATACAGATAGTACTCATGAGAAGAGATAGTATGAACCTAGACTATTAAATATAGTGTGCATTCGAGGGATATTATTAACTTCAGTGTTATGATTTATGAATAGTAGAACCTTATTATAGTTAGAAGTATGGGTATAGAATAGAAGTTACAAGAAGAGTAAGAATGATAATTGATAAAAAGTATAGGGATAAACTTATGGATATTATCGAGTTGTGTTTTGGTGATATGTCCTTGTGCGTTAGTATAATGAAAAGGTAGAGAAGGAGTTCTAGTCAAGATGGATTGTTAGTTGCTTAAAGTATAAAAGAAGTTATTGATGGTATTTATTGTGTTGAAAAGTATAGGATATTAATAAACTGTTTGGTGGTTTAGTATCATTAATTTAGGCTTCCTTTAAGGTTGCAAAAAGGAGTTTAGTTGAAACTTATGGAGATATGATAGTAACTTAGGTGCATAGAAGGGTAAATAGTAATGATGTGTGGAAGAAGGATGCATTAATGGATTTTAAATAAGATAGGCCATATGATTATGATCAATTATTGTTGTTATGAAGTTCTAGTGGACTAGTATTTCTTGATGTTTTATTTTGTAGCTTCCAAGAAAGAATTGTATGTAAGGTGAGTTTTTAAACTATGCTTAGCACTAGACATTAAGTTTGAACAGTGGATAGTCATCAAGGTGGGTGAAATAATTTCTTGGTTAGTGTGGCTAGTTGTATGAAAGTGGTCTAATAGGCTTGAACAGTGCACACAAGAGTTTAAGTTCAGTTATTCGTAATTAAGTATGATGTTAGGTATGCTGGTGTAAGTTTATATATGTGATATTAGTAGACTATGAAGGAAGTTTGCACGGTTCAACAAGAGTTTGGAGATATCCATGTTAAGTGTTAGAATCTAAGTTGGCCAGCGTTTAAGTTGTCATATGATGATTTTTGGGGCTATAGAAATCTAAGAGTTGAATCTCAGAAGAAAGTATTAGTAGTGGGTTTCACACTTAAGGTGTAGTCTTTCAGGGTAAGTTTATTATTTATGAGTATTGTTATACCCTAGACTCTAGAGTAAAGTGATTGCAGTTTAGATTAGAGTTAGTAAAGGGTTCTATAGACTTAGAATGTCAGCTTTAATCTAAGGGGGAGATGGCAAAGTGAATAACCAAATCAAGTTTTGAGAATTAGATTGTATTATATGTCAACAAGAGTTGCGATAAAATAGTTATCCTTTTTTACTCTAGAGTATTCCTTGGATTTAAGTCATTATCACACCATATTCATGTCTTACGTGAGAGACCCTTGCCAAAGGAAAATGCTTATACAATTCATGCGTATTCAAGTTATTCTCAACTTCTAGTAAGTGAGTAAAAACTTCACTCTATGATTTGAGTCATCCCTCATAAATCTATTTACTCCAGTCTTATGTTGAATAGCTTATGATAAGAATAAACTCAAGTTTCAGAGTATGATCAATTCTTAGAACTCATGATCCTAGTGAAATTTAGTTTATATCATGTATGTCCTCAGTTTTAACCTCTTTAATAAATCCATATCTTTGACATTCTATTCCTCAGGCCTCAGTTAAGCGTAAAAGTTATGTATAGTATTCTTTCATGCTTTAGGTCCTTGTGTGTTAGCCCTTCAGTGACTTTTTGTTTTGTTATGATAGTGGTGATGATAATATATACGCAATGGTTTAGATGAGAGAAAGTTGATGACCCTCATTAAGAAAGATTATTTTGTTAAAGGATGAAGGAATATTAAGGTAAATTTTTTTGGTATATATCATAGTTAATTGAGAATTCTGAGTATGTCTCTTAAGAACAGTGCAAGAAAGTTGTTGTTGATAGAGGTTTAGAGACTAGAAGGAGTATACCTTTATAGGTGTTCGCCTTAAAGTTCATATGTGGTTATAATGATAGTCTTGAATGTTAGGTTGGGATGTAAGTGGATGAATATAATATGCGTTTGTGAATCCATATGAAGAGTTTTGACTTAGTCATTGAGGTGGTTAGGCATATTATACTTAGGGTGTGAGCTCTAGAAGAGACATAAATGATTGAATCATGTGGTTTAGACTAGTATTATGGTGAAATGTGTTGTATCTTGTGATTTCGAATTAGGCTTGATCATGGTGAGAGAATTTAGTTCAGTTTAGACTTTAGTAGATGGAGTTATCAATGCCATTTGAAGATTTATAAGTTGAATCAAATGGGTATGGTATTTAAGGGAATAGTATAGTTGATGGAGTAGTTGAGAAATTTTTCTAATCTTGAAAGTAAGAAGTTGCATCGCCTAAGGCCTAGTAATTCTATCTTAGTCTATGATTTATATGTCTATGTCACATACTACAGAGTTATATCTATGTTACGATTCCTTGTTCAGATCATACCCAAGAATTCATTTCCCCCTAATGTTATTAGAACTTATTAGAAATAGTGTTGAAGAAGTACTCCAGTTGAGTATAAGCTTTCAGTGATTCAGTCAGTATAGCCTGTAATCCAGTTTAGCAATCAAGCAGATAAACTCCTATAGATTTCCATCTTTCTATTTAGTCTTACTATTCAAAGTTTCGCGATTAAGGACACTTCATGAGGTAAAATGTTTGAATTCGTGCAAATTGCAAAGTCAGTTCAGTCCATGCACCAGACACTAGTTGCAGATTCAAATATTTAGTCATGATTCAATTTATAAGTGTTTAGTGAATGATCTTAGTTTTCCAACTATTCCAGCCCAGACAGCGTAATACCTATTGTATGATCTTAGTCTCATTGTCTCATGATTCGTGCTTGCATAATTTATCACTTTGCAGTTCTATATGTATGATTGTAGCATGAACACTTCAAGCAAATTCTAAATTCTTAGCTCCTTATAGTAAGTAAAGGCAAGTTAGCTCAGAAATAAGTTTCATGATAGAAGTTTTAATGTTTCAGCTCAGTTATATCCTTTATTAGAAGACATATCATGTCCAGGTTATTCCATATCTCTAAGGATTCAACAAGATCCCATCCGTCATTCGAGGATGAATTATTCCAAGGGGGAGATAATGTAACACCCCACCTTTTTGGGCTAGAATTTAAATCGTTGTTCCTATACGTACAGACTTGAACCCAATTATTCTATGTATATGCATGTTTGATTAGCATATATATTATGTGAGAATGCCTTCTTATATTTATCGAGGTCATAATACCCTCCTAATTCAAAGATGAGTTGAGAACACTCCTATCGATTAAGTTTTAGTGAATGATTCAGCTTGTGTCAACTTTAAACGACCATTATTCCTTGTACTTAATGAGTTACGTGTCCTACTATATATCAAATTAAAGGTCTATGAGTATTATTTCCAACACACTTTGTTTCACCTTAATAAGATATTGGAGCGAAAAGTTATACTCATTTTACTTCAGCATGTCTGTTTGTGAACAAGTGACGACCTGAGCTGATAGGCTATCACATATGTGACGACCTATCAGCCATGTCGTCAGCCCTAAATAGTAACCCATTAATTTCAGCTCCCAAGTGACGACCTGAGCTGATAAGCCATCACATATGTGACGATCTATCAACCAAGGGCGTCACCCAAGAAAATTCAGCAATTCCAAGTTGAACCCGAAGGGGTATTTTGGTCTTTTCCCTCAACACCCACGACTTAAATCATCAAAATCACGTACATAGCCATCACAAATCATTTTTGAAAACCCCTAATCCTCTTTATTCACAAGAACAAGATTAGGGTTTCCTCTTAAGATCCTTTTCCAAGAACTTCAAAACTCCATTACTCCTTCTTCAAGATAAACAAGAATCTGAGCTTTCTAATCCAAGAAGTTCAAGAACGTTCCTAAGAACATCAAATTCAAGTCATTCTCTTTAAGAAAGAAACCAAAAATTAAGCATCACAATTCAAGAATCTCAATAAAACATTCAAGATCATCTCATAGGGTTTAAATTCAAATTCTCTACATCCAACCAAGTCTATTAAGGTATGTGGGGTTATGAACAAGGATACTTCTTTCATCTTCGTGCCCAAAGCTTAATTTTCTTATTTAAGATTTCATAATTTGCAATTAGGGTTCATACACAAAGGATCTTGTTTTTAGTTTATGGATTTATAAGGTGATTGAAGTATGAAAGTGCATAGTTTTCTTGATTTGAAGAATTCTCTTTCATGATTTGAATATTATGAGTATGATTTGAGACTTTGATTAAAGATTTCCAATCGAGCTTTAAGCATTGAGCACAAGTCATGGATGATAATGAAAATACCGTAATCGCTTATTATATTTATATTTGCATCATCATTTGTATTTTATAGTTTGTATTTGTATTTGTATTTTATAGTTCATACTTGTATTCATATTTTATAGTCTGCACCATCATTTATATTTTATAAAATTCACACTTGTATTTTAAAAAATTACTTTGTCTGTGTATTTTATAGTTGACTGCATATTATATATGTATTTTGTGGTTTTATTTTATTTAGATTTGTATTTGTATTATATTTTCGGTGATGCACTTGTGTTTTTAAAGAACTATTTTGTATTTATAAGTTGACTGCATATTGTATTTGTAATTTCATTTATTATTTGTATTTGAATTTATAGTAGATAATATCATTTATATTTTTAAACAATTAAAAAAATTCTTATTTTCTTTCTATGAACACTTGAATTTATATTCATTGATATGAATTGTATTTTAGTGATACAAATTAAACAATACATATACAAATAATAAATTATACAAATAAAAATAGTAAATTATACAAATATAAATATTACATTTGTACCAAATGGTGCATGTTCATACAATTTGAACTATATGCATAAAAATGCTACTTGCTTATATACAAATACAAATGATAAATCTGATATACAAATACTAACGATAAATTTTTATTGAATGACACATTTTATATTTGTATATTTTAGACTCAAAAAACTATAATTAATTCATACACTATTTTGTATAAAAATACAAACGATAAATTATACATATTCACAACTAAAATATTCAAATATAAATTATAAATTTATTTTAAATATATAGTATGATACAAATAAATATTAAAAATAAATAAAATATAAAATATAACAACAACAATAAAAAATGAGAGGAAAAACAAGAAAATACGGAAAAAATGACAAAAAAAATAAAACAAGAACAAAAAAAGAAAAAAAAAAGCTAAAATGAAAAAAACAAAAAAATATGACAAAATGGAAAAAAAAAAGAAAAAAGGAAAAAAGAAACCCAAAAAAAAAATGGAAAAGAAAAAAAAGGAAAAGGAAAAAAGAAAAAAAAAGGAAAAGAATAAAGATGAAGAAAATCTGGAAAAGAAAACAAAAGAAGAAAGAGATAGAGAGAAAATAAAGGAGAGATGTATGAATTGTATTTATTTGGAAAAAGAAATTATAGATTGTAATTAATTAAAACTTATGCTAAATAGGGTAATTAGGAGATTATATTTGCCTAGCTATGTAGTTATCCCTAATTACAATGTTAACACCACAATCTACACGTGGTGTCTATGAAAAGCCCAACTAGTGACTAAGTGATATGGTTTATAATATTCTATCAGTGGTATGTCTTTAACTAATAAGTTAACTGTATTTGAGAAGCCAATTGTAGTACATGTTTCATATATTCAATACCTGAATACATTAAATTCCTTTCACTTCATTTTCCTTTCAAAAGAAATCAAGTCATGTAACTACTAAATATATTCTCTTTCTCTTATTATATAAGAGGGAGTTGGGAGATAAGCAGGCACCACTCAGTCAACATGCCTGCTTTATCAAGGGGCATTTTTGTTATTTTAATCATGCAATTATTTGTAGCTAAACACGTGGTCCATCTTGCCGCATATAAGTCCACCCACACTTCCTCCTTCAATTATTCTTCATAACTTTATGTACAGGAATTTATCAGTTCGCTCATCAGAGAACCATATCCCCAACTAGAACAACTTCAACACTCTTCATTATTCTTAAAATTCCTAAACAATGATTTTTTGGATCAGTCAAACTCTTTTTAAAATTTTCTTGCAACAATTATCTTCATCATCGTTAGGTCCAAAATTAGATTTTAAAAAATAAATAAACAAAATATAACAACGCTAATTTTTAAGCAGAGGCGAAAAGAATAAAGGAGAAACATAAATTTTATCAAACAACTATAGGGTGTAGGGTTAATGAAATATACAAAAACTAAAGCATGACAACGATAAGAGCAGATAAGGTAAACACAAAATCAGAAACTATGTACGCACTACAGCTAGAAAATGAACAACAATCAGAAATCAGGACTGAACCGAGGCACAAACATACAGTAAACGAAAGAAGTTGGATGAACAATCAAAGTTTTGTTCGTCCATTCAAGGAACAATCACCTTTGTTTAGAAAGAATAATGGAAGAGGTATCATGTAATGACCCTTCAGGTCATTTTCGCTTATTTTTGTTGTTTAGAGCTTTTCTATAGCTGCCACAAGTCATTTATGACTTTATAGAACTGACAATTCGGTTATCGAGTAGGTCATTTGATTACGACCTGAACAAGGGCCTATTCATGATGGGTATCTCAAGCCCACCATGGACCGCACACCACCTTCTTAACCTAACCTCAAGAGCACTATAATCATAAAAATAAAGTGTAGCCAATCAAACCAATGATAATAATAACAGGAATAGATGAATCAAATGACAGATCAAAGAATTCAAATAACAATCTACCCACACTTATTTATGAAAGCCTCTAAAATCAAAATAACATTTAAGTCGTGACATACCCCCGACTATGAACAAAAAAAATTCAAAAGTACTATGACAATAAAGAAAGAATAATTAAATGACAAGGCCTTCTGAAGAATGGATGCTCACCACTTCACATCAACTCAACAGACGTGCTCAACCGCCTAACGTTACACATGAGCAACATAAAATCTTGCAGACCCTACATCATGAAATGATGTAGCGTCCAAGGATAGTCAGTGGGATAAGCACTGTAGCTCAGGGAATAAGAATAAAATAATGCAATTACCAAAATTCAATCATAAACCATGCACACCACATTCATATTCATAAATATATAGGATGATGGGAGAGGGACAAGGGTCATGAACATGAGATTTTAAAGATTTAACCTGAACTGTGTAGCTTAATTTGTCCTAAAGGCACCCACGTGTAATATGGGTCCAACTCCCCCTACTGGAAGGGCCCAGTGCGTGTTAGCTGCACGAACCAAGAAAAAACCGTGGAAAAAGTAAAGCCACCAAGGCAATAGCCATCCCAATATATATATATATATATATATATATGTCAAGTATGAACCAAGCATACGGTCATATAGACCTCAACACCAAAAAACGTGGTTTCCAGTGTTTGTCTCCTTGGGACTTACACCTTTACGGTGAGCTACACAATTTTCTTTAAGCCAAAATTAAAATAATTTGCATATAAAACCAGCCAATAACCTAGGAGTCATTCATTAAGGCATTTACCACTTAGTATCGTCACACTAATATGCTTGCAAGCTAAATTAATTATGTCAAACCAAATTCACATAACCAAAATAGACTCCCAAGTTCCATTTAAAATCCAAAACCAAGGCCACCAAGGATATCCAAAACCATTTTTAATTCGTTTATCCTTTAATTGAGTGTATTGAGTTAAAAAATAAGTTATACCATGCAATTTTTCATATTCAGAATCAATTTTGCCAAATGGATTGAGGTTATTGCAATTATCAAGCCAAAATTTCATAAACTTGGGGAAATCCATGTCCCACCATTCCAACCATTTATACCATGCACCAATTCAGTCCCCCAAAACATCAATTTAAAGCATCAATTATCAATTTAGAACATGAGACAAGTAATTCAATCAGTGACAATCAAAACCCCCTCAACCCAATTAAAAAACCCACAATTAAATCACATGAAAATCCATCCAATTAATGCCACAATGTAAAATTAAAGTCAGGAAAAGAGAAACATGCCTGAAATACACAAGAAATTGAAGTCAGTTTAAAGTTTGGAGCCCGGATGATGAATTCTTTGTAAAACCCTTGAATGTTCTTGGGTTTTGAGTTTACGAGAGAAAGTGGATGATTTTATCTTTGAAAACTGATGGAAATGGGGTTATGTTATGTTTAAAGGTTGTACAAGGGGTAAAAAGACCAAAAGCCCCTCACCCCAAGTAAAAAAATAAAAAATTGGATGAAATTAAAGCAGTGGCATGGCACGTGAATATCGTGGAGGTTAGCCTCTGTACCACACCAATATCACAGAGGTTAACCTTCGTGAAACAGCCTTATCACAGAGGCTTATTGCCTTTGGGTCCCAAAATGACCTCGAAACCCTTCTAAAAAATCCCAAACTTTCTCAAAACGCCCTTTTTACTTCCCTAAACATAATTCAAGTCAAAAATTGACATTACACATGTGGGAGGGTCAAAAATAAAATTGTTTAAGTTTTTACGGGGTGTCACATTATCCCCCCTAGGATCATTTGTTCATGAATGATGAGTTAGGACTCTTTTAGCATGCGAATAACAAGAATACACCAAAATCAAATAAAAAATTCAAAAAGTGACAAGAGGGAAATGAAACTTATACCTTAAGCACTTTCATCCAACTGGTGGAACAAGAACGGATACTTGGCCTTTATATCTTCTTCAGCTTCCTATATAACTTCTTCCACCTTTTGATTTCTCCAATGAACCTTTACCGAGGCCACATCCTTGGTCCTCAACCTATGAACTTGCCTATTCAATATTTTAATCGGTACTTCCTCGTAAGACAAGGAATCCAAACATCAATATCCTCAATAGGCACTATCAATAAAGGATCACCTACACATTTTTTCAGCATGGACACATGAAAAATAAGATGAAATCTAACTCATATGAGACATCCCCAATTCTCCTCAACATTTGATATAGATCAATGTAAGGGGGACTGAGCTTCCCTTCTTACCAAACCTCATAACTCTTTTCATAGAAGACACCTTCAAGAATACCCAATCATTCACTTCAAGTTCGAACTCCTTTCACCTCATATTCTTATGAGACTTTTGGCGACTTTAAGCAGTCTTAAGTCTTTCTTTAATCACCTTTACCTTCTTCATGGCTTGGCAAACTAAGTCAGGACCCAAAAACCTAGTCTCACTTACCTCAAACCACCCAATAAGAGACCTGCACCTTCTACCATAAAGAGCCTCAAAAGGAGAGATATGAATGCCAGAATAGTAACTATTATTGTACGTGAACTGAATAAGAGGAAAATGACTAACCCAAATCCCTTTAAAATCAAACACACAAGACCTTAGTATATCCTCCAATGTCTAAATAGTACGCTTTACTTGTCCATTTGTTTGAGGGTGGAAACTGGTGCTAAGGTTCACCTGTGTACCTAAACCTTTCAGAAATGAACGCCAAAAGTAAGAAGAAAACTATGTACCTCGGTCTAAAATAATGGACACCGATGAACCATGCAACTTCTCAATGTCATGAATGAATAACTTAGCATAATCCTTTCCTAAGTGGTTAGTCTTCACAGGCAAAAACTAAGCAGATTTAGTCATCCGATCCACAATAATCTAAACAAAATTATATTGATTACGAGACCATGAAATACCCATAATGAAATCCATATTGATCATCTCCCACTTCTCCGTGGCTAACTCTAACTCTTAAGACATGATACCACACCTCAAATTCTCAACCTTAACTTGCTGATAAACCATACATTTGGCAACAAAAATTTCCATATCTATCTTTAAATTATTCCAATAGTAGATTTCCTTTAAGTTTTCATACATCTTAGTTGAACTTGGTTGAACTATATATCTGGACTCATGAGCCTCACTCAACATCCTTTCTTGCAGCCTATCAACATCAGGAACACATAACCTACCTTGATACCACAAGATGCCATATTCCTCAATCTCAAAAGTCATAATCTTTTATTGATCCACATCATCCTTAATCTGCATAAGTATGGATCCAAAGACTGCTTCTCCTTCACATCGACACTAAGAGATGATTTGACCACTTCCTGAACAATCACTCCCCCATTCTCAGAGCCCAAAAGCCGAACTCCCAAGTTAGCCAACCTGTGAATATTATTCACCAATCCTCTTTTCTTCTCATCAACATGGGATAAGCTCCCCATAGACAACCTGCTAAGAGAATCAACAACAATATTAAATTTACTTGGATGATAGTGAAGGCTCATGTTATAATCCTTAAGCAATTAAAGTCACCTCCTTTGCCTGAGATTCAATTTATTCTACGTAAAGACATACTACAAGCTATTATGATCTGAATAGATGCCTATACGCTCATATAAATAATGGTGCCAGATTTTTAAGGAAAAGACCACAACCACCAACCCTAGATTATGAGTCGGGTAATTCTTCTCATGAACCTTAAGCTGTCTGGAAGCATAAGTTATGACCTTACCATGCTATATCAAAACACAAACCAGTCCCACATGGGATGCATCACAAAACACAACAAAACCATCAGTACCCTCGGATAGGGTTAAAACTGGCACAAAAGTCAACTTATCCTTCAACTTCTCAAAACTACCTTCACAAGCATTGGGCCACAAAAACTTAACCTTTTTCTGAGTTAATTTCGTAACGAAGCAGCAATAGACGAGAAACTCTCCATAAATCTCCTATAATAACCAGCCTAGCCCAAAAAGCTCCTAATGCCACTTGGAGTCGTGGGACTAGTCCACTTTTTAACTGACTCAACTTTCTGTGGATGCACTTTGATCCCCTCACCAGAAACAACATGACCAAGAAAGGTCACAACACTTAGCCAAAATTCACACTTAGAAAATTTGGCATATAATTTCTAGTCTTTAAGAGTCTGTAATATAATTCAGAGGTGATTGGCATGATCCTCCTCACTCTTAGAGTATACCAAGATGTCATCAATGAAAACTATCACAAATAAGTCCAAAAACTACCTGAACACCCAATTCATAAGAACCATGAATGCAGCCGGAACATTAGTCAACCCAAATGACATAACCAGGAACTCATAATGACCATATCAGGTTTGAAAGGTAGTCTTGAGAATATCAACCTCCCAAATTTTCAACTGATGATAGACCGAATAGATATCAATCTTAGAGAAATACTTAGCATCCTGAAGTTGGTCGAATAGGTCATCAATTCTAGGAAAATGATACTTATTTTTCATTGTAACCTTGTTCAATTGATGGTAGTCTATACACATCCAGAAACCTATTTTTATTTCACCCCAAAAGCATAGGAGCACCCCACCGAGAGATACCAGGATGAATAAATCCCTTATCTAGAAGATCTTTTAATTTCACTTTAAGTTCCTTTAGTTCAGCCGTAACTATCCTATAAGGAGAAGTAAAAATAGGACGGGTATCAGATAGAAAATCAATCCTAAAATCAATTTCCTTATCATGAGGAGTTCTAGGATGATCATTAGGAAACACTTTAGGAAGTTCATTAACCACATGGACAAATTGCAAAGAGGGACTCTTAGAATTTAAATCCTTAACCCCAAACTAGATAATACAGATAAACTTTAAAAATTAACTTTCGAGCTCTAAGATAGGAAATAAACCTCCATTTGGTCACTAAGGAACTCCCTTCCTATTCAATCACAGGTTCATTAGGAAATTGAAAATTGACCTTTTAGGTCCTACAATCTAGAGAAGCATAGCACAAATAAAGCCAATCCATCCCCAAGATCCCATCAAAATCCACCATATCAAGCTTTACCAAATCCACCAATGTCTCCCTATAAAAGATAGACACCACACAACCCCTTATAGATTTTTCTAGCAATAATCGACTCATCCACTGGAGTAGGCACAGAGAAGGGTAAAAAAATATTTTAAGGACCAAAACCAAAATGCACAGCAACATAAGGGGTCACATAAGATAGGATAGAACCCGGATCAAGCAAATAATAAACATCATGAGAGCTCTCATGACCGGCACGACAGTCATGTGTGTGCCTAAAAATAATGTATACCTATATTCTCGCCTCTTCTTTGAAATCATTCATGGATATCCCCTTCTTGATGACCGCCCATGAAACCTCCTTGTTAGGGAACAACTTCTCAGCCATCCAGGTCCTCGTTTCACACCCATTTACTTCAAATTGATCCATATCTACATTCGAGAGCCCATATAGGTCATTCATCTGTTCAGCTCCAAAGCATACCTCCTGCCCTCGAATCTTTTTGACTGGGTCAGAGAGAGATACTACGCTAAGGTTAGCATATAAATCTTGTACCCATTACTCATTTTTCTGATAAGGATCCGGGGTAAAACATCTCTACCCAGTGGCTATGAGTCTATCATGGAATTTTAGAAGCTTTTCCGGCACCTTCTCCAAACATATGCCCCTCTTCGGAAGCAACTTTGTCTTTGGGAGATCATCGTAGTATTGGTTTTGGCACTCAGGAGCCACGAATCGGTTTTGGTCAAAATTTTCCATAATGTAAACCAAATGAGAGATGATGAGTGGATTCTAAGACTACTTTTGGATGACAACAAATGACCTCAAATAGGTGTAATTTTATGAGAAAATTCAAAAAGAGAGTGTGGTGGGGCAAATGGCATTCGGATGGTCTTTTAACCAAACTTGACTGTGATTGTGGACACGCGGCTACCGCGATCGCGGTGGCTTGGGTGCCGTAATCATGGTAATTGATGCCATTTTTCCCTCTATTTTCCCCTGTTTCATGCACTGCACAAAAATTCCACACTTTCTCCTGTTTAGCCTTATTCATAGACCCCATAGAGCCAAAAATGCATAGATTAATGAATACAAAATTAAAATCTACTCTACTAAATAAAAAATAAAGTATGCGAGCCACTTTTATAGCATTTATGGGTGGCCTTCCACAAAGCGCCTTATTTATCATCGCCGCGCGACATCTTTTGACTATCATTTGTGTCTCCATTTAGAAGATTTGAATCGTTAAACCAACTTTAGATCAATATATCTTCGAGTAAATTTGGGCAAGGGTAAGGGAACTACGATACACATTCTATTTTGCCACTTTGAAGACTTGAACCTTTTACCCAACTTCACATCAAACTTTTGAATAGGACCGTTGGGTATTGGTGAGAACATAAAAAAACCACTTGTTAAACATTGGATTTTGCACTTATTGGACTTCAAGTGAGGGACGTCGTCTCACCCTTTTGGAATGACAAATTCCAAAATATAAGGATTTTGTACCTCCTCTCCCAAGTTTGTTATTTACTTGGGTAGTTTGACTTTCATCACATACACCAAACATAATGTTGAAAAGTGGTTAGAATTAAGTCATCTTCCTAATTTTGGAGTCGCATTCTTCTTGAAATTCTCGCTCGAAAATGAACTAAATCCTTCATAAAGAATTTGGTTGGCTTTTTCTTTCGACTCTAGTACCATTTCCTCAATTTTGGCATCCGTTACTTTTTTGATTTGGTTGGTTGGCAAATCACCAAGAATTCCTCGACATCAAGCTCACCATCAACCACATGTCTTGATATCTTTTCTTATCAACTTCAATTTGAAGATTGGGAATAATTATGGTACTTGAAAGATCGGCCTTTTTTTTTCACTTTCCTTTCCAAATGCCACCATGGATTGATACAAGCAATACATGTCCTCCTACATTGTAGTCACCCAATCCAAGAGAGTTAGAAGCATTGCTTCAATACCATTGTATCCGGCAAGTTGTTCTTCATTTATCACATCATAAGACCTATGAAACTCATAAAAAAAGCTAGTATTTTTGTTAGCATAATTAGAGGAGGGGTATTTGGACAATCACTCCAATGTCCATCTCGACTACCACATAAAGATCAATCATAATCCCAATAGGATCGAAATGGTGCACACATCTCTTTTAGGGGAGCATATTTACAATTTCTCCAAAGGTGGAGTCCACCATAATATGGACATGGATCATCAAGATAAGACTTGAAACCAACAAACTCATATTCATTCCAAGATGCCATAGTAACAAGGAAACAAAAATAAAAATCTACCTAACACAATAAAATAAAAGAAAATCACAAACAAAAATTTACAAGTTTGAATTCAATCAAGTAAGCTAAATTTCAAACTTACTCAATACGCCAAATTGGTTCTCAGCAACAACGCCATTTTTGATAACACTGAACTTACACATCCAATTAAGTGCAAGGAGATCGATGTTAATATAATTACCCAAAAATATTTGAGTTCGAATCCATGAGGATCAATATGAAGGGTGATTAAGTAAGTTTAAAATGAAATTTTCTTGCTAAATTCAAACCTAAGATACAAATATTTTGGGGAATTTCAAATACTTTCTACATGATAACAATTTAGGGATTCTAAAAGACTAACTTGAGAATAATAATAATTAGAGCATAATCAATTGGGAATGGATCGTAGGGATATGCTTTTGTAATACCCCAAAGTTTCCTTACTAATTTCATCCCAAGACTGTCAAGTATTAGCTTCTAAACTGAATGATATTTATTCTATGGGGAATTTTTAATATTTTCACATTTTTTCATGTGGAAAATTCAATAAGCTTTCCATCGATATAAAATTTACCTAAATCCGATAACCGGGTAAAAAGTTATGACTATTTCAAGTTTCCATTGTAAAACAGCGCCATATTAGTCAGTGGTGTGCCGTACCACAAGAGAAAAAGGCATTTTTCAAATTCTAGTAGGGGTACATGATTGTGGCGCATCGCACCAAACTTTCAGGTCGTAAACAAAGTGGCAACGTGATGGCTCCGTGTCGCGCTATTCCCCTATTTCCCAATTGTCAAATTCCAGTCGCACCGTGTTGCGCCAGGGGTCCATTTCAGAAAATTTTCACCAATTTAAAAGACGCGTCTAGGTTTAAAAGCATCAATTTTCCACCCCTATTTAAGCCCTTTAACATGTGATTTAGACATTCTTCACCCAAAATATACTAGTTTCTCTCAATTTTCTCTCAAGAACAAGCTAGGGTTTCAATTTCAAGAAAGTCTCTTCGTCAATCTTCGCTAAACAAAGAATTAGGGTATGCGTTGTATTGATTTATGAATTCCTTTCATACATAAAGCTCAAGAACCCTATTTCAAATTGTAAATCATGATATTTATGTTGTGGGTTGATGGTAACCATGTTTATCTTGTTATATGATTCCGACATTGGAATATTTATGTGTTTTTCATGAAACTACATTAGCAAGTGAGTGAAATTCATAAATTGAGTTATTTATAATATGTCGATTTAATGATTAGGCCTATACCCTAAGGGTGCATGCAACGTGTTTGATAAAATGCCTAGGAGGATAAAAATTATGCACTATAGCTAAATTGTGATCCAAAATGACTTTCATGTTATTCTTATGTATTGAAATTGGTTTGTTGGATTGCTCATGAGTTAGCCTTATGAAATTATGCTATGTATACATGGTATCTTATTTACGTACCAAGCTATGATAACCAAATGCCCATGAAATATCTTTGATTATTGTATTATGGATTATTTATGTTGGTCATGTCTTCAAGAATGTCATGCCTTGTTAGTTTCCTTCCATCGAGTCCTGGGGGTACTTGTACTCAAAAATATAGTTGTGTGCCTAGATTTAGTGTCATGTTTGCATGATATCCTTAGTCAAGCCATGATCCACAGAACTCAGTCAGTCATGTAACTCAGGAATTCTCAGTAATTCAGTAATCTCAGTACTATTCTGTCAGTCAACAAAATTCAGTTAATTCAGTCCAGTTCAGCAATGAGTGAAACCAAGGATGGGAACTCACCTATTATATGAGGCTATGATTCTTAGAAGCAATTCTTGTATTCCTAAACTACGTAGCCAGCATAGGTTGAGACATCATAGCATGTTATATGAGGGTAAATGAGGTGGCTCAACCTGTTATATGAGGGTTCCCACCTTTCTCACTAGATTTAATTGTTATATGAGGGTTACTCACAGATTGTCCTTACTAGTGGTGCGGTATTAACACCTTTCCAATTGGGGTTATAGATTGGACCCCAACTCAGCCATAATGGCGTATTAGAGGTATGTCGGTTTGATAACTACTTTCCATAGTTTCAGTATCAGTATCAATATCAGTAAAAGAACTCAGATAGTTTTTCAAATTATAGGACTATCAGATACAGTCAACTCAGAATAGTACGGAACTCATCTAGTTCCATCAGATTCAAGACTGTCAGATACAGTCACTCATGTTATCAGTTATATCAGTCATCAGAACTCAGTTATCAGTTATGTTAGTTATCAGTAAACTCATGTTATCACGATCTCAGATATAGTTTCTATGTGTTCATGCATGTATTCTCACATTCATATTAGTCAGTTAGACAGTATTGTTCATTCATATAAACCCCATGCATTTAGCCTACCTCACATTTATACCAGTACATTCAAAGTACTGACGCATTTGCACTATGGTATTTTATACCATAGGTTCCGAAGCACGAGCTCCAGAGCATCAGTAGATTCCAGATATCAGTAGTCAGTTAGCAGTGAGTCCTCATCCTTCGAGGACATGATTATTTCTTTATTATCTCATTAATTAATTTATTAGTTGGAGTTAGTTGGGGACCTGTCCCATCAACTCCTTATTCAAACAGTTCAGTCAGTTAGAGGCTTTCCATACTAGTGTGTTCAGATAGTTATTTCTGTATTTTGGGAATTTCATACCCCATCCATATGTTATGATTTATCAGTTATGTTACAGATTTGAACCTTATGGCCTTTTAGTTCATATTTCTGCATGTATATAGTATATCACGCAGTATACAGGTACAAATATCAGTCATGGGTTAGCTTGTGGTCCTTCGGGGTTATGATCATCGTGTAGATTTTCTGGGTACAAGATTCGGGGCATTACAACTTTCCTAGCGGCAACTAATGTGTAGGTACATGAAAGTCAACTTTAAATCTTAGTTAAAGCATGTATGGGTAGGTTCGGTTAAGGATTTCAATACTAGCCTTTCAACAAAGTACCAAACTATCACCCACAGATTTTGATACTAGCCTTTAAACAAAGTACCAAACTATCACCTATGGATTCTATCGAATACATCGTGGGTGTGGTCAACTAATTATCACAAAGCCTGAATTGGGCATCCCTATTTCTAGGATGATGCCCAAGATATAGCAATTCCACAATTTATACTTATTTTTAAGACAATAAAAAGGGAATAACTATTATCTATCTTATTATTAACAAATGTTCATGTCACCAACATCCCTCTTTCAAGGATGATGTAGGATCTAGACTACCCACATCTCTCTTCAAGGATGGTGTGGGGTTTAGGGAAATTGAGACTTTCACTAACAAATTCCATTTTATAATCAAACATTTGTGAAACCCAACAATATTAACTAAGAATTAAAGATAACAATCACAACCCACACACACTTGCACCCTATTCAAACATAACTCCAAGAGGAAGAACTAGCAACTCATAAAGACAATAAGCAAAAATATACCAAAATCTCCAATAATTTGATTCATGAAAAATAGCGAGGATGCAAACCACACTTTAAATTCTAATGAATCCTTAATGGAATTTTCCAATTCTTCACTTAGGTTTCACTCTAATGTCTTATTATCTCATGTTTAGTACAAATTTTGCTGCAAACTCCAAGTGATAAAACCCTAGAAACTATGATGAAGATGCAGGAAAGATGGTGATGTCCCCAAATAAGAAAGGTTTTCTTTTTCATATGGGATTTGGGGTCGGCTACAATAAATTACATATATGCCCTTGGCATAAACCCGTTATATCGTAATTGCTCTAGTATTGTTGCGATCGTGGATCCACGAATACAGTGAAATCCTTGCGATCACTTGGATCTGACTATCTTTACTTACTGTGTCGCGGTCCTCTCTCCGCGATTGCGGTACCTGAGGCCAGATCTTCTTTGGGTTTTCTAACTTTTGCACTTATCTTCTTGTTTTGATCCCTTTTAAGCTCCAATCCACTTTTTCCCTTCTTGTCATTTGTATTTCTATGAAATATTGAAATTATTGCATTCAACTAAGAAAGTTGCCTCATTCATACCTTCAAATCATAGTAGTGTGCACACTTTAGACGTGAATGGGTGGAAAGTTCACCTCTCATCAACACCCCCAACTTATACCTTTGATTATCCTCAAGCAACACTACTTATTACTCAATGAGTCAAGGAAAATTTAAGCTTCTTTATAAAACCAAATGAGCACAATGACTTCAAACTTGATTGGCACCATACTTAGATCTCAACATGGGAAAAACTATTCTCCCGACTCTCCTCAATATGAAACATAATAACAAAGATACAAAAGGATTTGAGAAATAATAATACAATGCTCACCAACTCTCTAGAGGTGACTCCTTATCAAAAGAAACTCAACTATACTCCTGTGCCTCTTTTTTCATGAAAATGAAAATTTCACCTACCTCAATTTGTTTACATACCGCCTCACAAGAAGGAAATCTCATACTCCAAATTATCAAATATTCCACAAGGGATGTTAGTAAAAAACACTCTCTCTCAAAATGACTCTCTTGATGCTAACAAGTGCCATACCATAGGCTTGCCCTTATTTTCAATCACCACTACAATGACCACACTTGGTTGGAGATCTCAAAGGACTTTCTAAGCTAGTAATGTAGGTTTGGGGAAAGGGTATGATATCATTTAAGAACAAAGTGACTACACTCTCCTTAAACATCTACATTACACTAATTTAACACAATTTTAGACCCTGGCCCACTTTATTTATTTTCAAACTTCACACATGCCTACATTAGCTACCTAGATTTACCAACTCTTTGCAAGCATTTTCTTTTCAACTAAATCTTTTACTATCTCATGATATTCCTTCATTTGATGAGTCCTTTATTTTTCACCTTTTTCACTTTTCTCTCTCCTTGGAAAGAGCCTCTGGAAGAAATGCAAGGTAAGGCTGCGTACGATACACCCTTGTTGTGGGGCCCTTCCCTGGACACCGTGCATAGCGGTAGCTTTAGTGCACCGGGTTGTCCGTTTTTCACTTTTCTCTTTTTTCTAAGCATTATAGTCATCCACTTACATCATAATCATCATGTCCGAAGGTCATATCTTCCAAACTTACCACCCCCAACTTAGGCATTTAGCCTTAATTTTCATTTTTCGAGTTCAAGGAGGATGGGGTTCAAAAGAGAGAAAACTTTGAAAGGTTCAAGGCTTGTAAGATGGTTGCCAGACAAAGTCTTGAAGGCTTAAAATAGGTAACTAAGGATTCTACTCTATGCATGGGTAGGCTATTTAGGCTAAAGTGGGTTCCTATTTCCACAAGGAAAGCCTAATATCATTTCTCCAACCAGGTTTAGACACAATTAGCCTTGAGAGACTGGTGGAGCAAGTTCTAGATGGCAGAAGTATGCAGGAGAGTTAGACAATTTTGCTCACTGCAAATAACATGGAAACTCCTCAAGGAGAATCAATTGCACTTCCTACAAGAGAAAAAAAGAGTATTCACCAATTTCTACAAGATAAAGATTTTGGAGTCACAAAAGAGGTAAAGTATTATTACAATTTTTTTCACGTCCATGCCCTTGGTTTTCAAAAATTTTTGGTGGGAAGGGGGGTTGTTTGCTTCGTATTTGCACCACATATAATTTGCTATTTATGGCACCAAATTAAGCCAATGTCTCACATTTTAGCTTTCAAGAGGGCAAACCATTTGACTACCTTACTTTACCATAGGTATAAGTGTGATACCAATTCCAAATGCCTCAGGAACTTCGATTTTCCTTGCATTTATTTCTCCAATGCTATGGGTACTCAGACTTCCCCTGCATCTATGGCTCAAAACCCAATCACAATGATTTTTCCATAAGAATGTCATCACTCAATCTGTCATTGGAAAATAATTTTCGGATATCATCATAATCAAGATAAATATAACTTAAGAAAATAAAACAAAATAAGCAACTAATCCATGAAATTTGGGCACTATCAGAGTGACCAAATATTACAACCCAAAATGCAAATAAAAATCATCCAAAATAATAGTAAAACATCTAGAAATATCTCAATAATACAAGCCAAATGAATAAATAAGGAGACAGGCACCCCAACTAAAATGCTTATAGTGACCTCAGTGCATAAACAATAAAGCATATGGAGAGAAAAATTGTGCTCCCTGTAACCGCATCAGGAGATGCTCTCACCCTCAAACTCTACATCATCTCAGTCATTATCAAAATTGTACCACTCAGCTAGGGCCTCATCATCACTTTCAACTCCGGAGGAATTCTGTCTGTCTAAGGGTTTTAGGACCTTCGAAAGGCCCTTCACCCTCTTCCACATCTTGCTGAAGAACTTGTCCCACTTCTTCTCTCTCTTCTTCTCATGTGAGTCCCTAAGATCCATCTGAGACTCTGCCAAGGATGAGTATTCCCTCTCAAACCTTGAAATAGTGTCTCCCTATATCTTATGATCCTCCAAGTACTTCTCATAATTAGACCAGGCAATATAGGAATGGTGGGTGGTGGAAGGCTCTCCCGGTACCTAAGGTAACCCTGCTATGAGCTCCTTATTCACTCTTATCTCTACTAAAATATCATCAAAGGGGCCAGCTATGGATGACCTGCAAGACACTGTATCCTCACATGTCGACTTACCCAAGTTGATATTCCATTTTTTGCTCTTTCCGAGTGCTCCCTCACCCCAAACCTTGAAAGGGTAAATGGGGGTGCTTGGGCGCACCCAAGTGTCTCTAGGGTATACCTCAACCCTGGCTCTCTTACAAAACTAGTAATTAGAGAAGGGAATAAGAGATGCGTACCACCATGAGTCTTGAAGAACTTTATATCTGAGATCACAAGCTAACCAACATTTAAAAAATGTTGTCTAGTGTACAAACAATCATCCGAGCTCTCATGTCTGGCACGACAGTCATGTGTGTGCATGGAGAAACCTCACTACAAATAATGTTCAGCCATATCCTCGCCTTTTCTATCAAATCATTCATGGATATCCCTATATTGGTGACCACCCATGAAACCTCCCTTCCAGGGCACATCTTTTCAGCAA
Organism: Capsicum pubescens; assembly: GCA_030864215.1. Taxonomy (NCBI): domain Eukaryota; kingdom Viridiplantae; phylum Streptophyta; class Magnoliopsida; order Solanales; family Solanaceae; genus Capsicum; species Capsicum pubescens. The sequence continues at coordinate 129,464,012 of CM061541.1, forward strand.
TCTAGGTCCCCGGTTTATACCCGTTTCCCTCAAATTGAGCTATATCTACATTCGAGATCCCATATAGGTCATTTATCTATTCAGATCCAAAGCATACCTCCTTTCCTTAGATCTTGATGATTGGGTTGGAGAGAGATACTAAATTAAGGTTCATATAGAACTCTCGTACCCACTGCTCATTTTCCCGACAAGGATCCAGGGAAAACCATCTCCACCCAGTGGCTATGAGTCTATCATGGAACACCAAAAACTTCTTTGGCACCTTCTCAAAACATATGCCATTCTCTAAAAGCAACTTTATCTTTGAAAGATCATCGTAGTATTGGTTTTGGAACTCAGGATCCATCAACCAGACTTGGTCATAATTTTCCATGATGTAAAACGGATGAGGAATAATGAGTGGATGCTAAGACTACTTTTGGATGCCAACACACGACCTCAACTGGGTGTAATTTTGAGAGAAAAATTAAAAAGGGAGTGTGGTGGGGCAAATAGAATTCAAATGGTCTTTTAACCAGACTTGACTACGATCATGGTCCATGTTCCACAATCGCAGACACGCGGCTACCACAATCGCGGTAACTTTGGCTATTTTTGTCCCTCTATTTTCCCCCGTTCCATGCATTGCAATGAAATTCAATACTTTCCCCTATTCAGCCTCATTCATACACTCCATAGAGCCACAAATGCATGGATTAATCAACACAAAATTAAAATCTACTCTAATAAATAAAAAACAAAGAATACAAGCCACTTTTGTGGTATTTTTGGGTTGTCTTCCGCAAAGATCCTTATTTATCGTCGTGGCACGACATCTTTTGACTATCATTAATGTCTTTATTTTGAAGTTTTAAGTCGTCGGCCCAAATTTAGATCAATATATCTTCGAGGAAATTTGGGCGAGGTTAAGGCACAACGATACATATTCTATCTCACCAATTTTAAGACTTGAAACTTTTACCCAACTTCACATCAAACTTTTGAATAGGCCTATTGGGTATTGGTGAGCACATCAAAAAACCACTTTTCAAACATTAGATTTTGTACTTATTATCCTTCAAGTAAGGGACATCATCTCGCCCTTTTGGAATGACAAACTCCAAATATAAGGATTTTATACATCATCTCCCAAGTTTGTTATTTGCTCGGGTGGTTCGATTTTCATCACATCCACCAAGTATACTTGAAATTCTCGCCCGAAAATCCTTTGTAGTATTCTTCTTGAAATTCTCGCCCGAAAATGAACTAGAGACTTTACGAAGGATTTTCTTGGCTTTTTATTTTGATTCTAGTACCATTTCCTCAATTTTTGCATTCAGCACAATTTTTGGTTCGGTTGGTTGGAAAATCACCAAGAATTCCTCGAAATCAAGCTAACCATCAACCACATGACTTGATATCTTTTCCTTATCAACTTGATTTTGAAGATTGGGCATAGTCATGGTACTTGAAATATCGACCTCCTCACCTACTTCTTTTTTTTCACTCTCCTTTCCAAATGCCGTCATGGATTGATGCAAGAAATGCACGTCCTCCTCTATTGTAGTCACCCAATCTAAGAGAGTTAGAAGCATTACTTTAACACCATTGTATCTGGTACATTTTTCTTCATTTATCACATCATGAGAACTATCAAACTCATAAGAAGAACTAGAATTTTTGTTAGCATAACTAGGGGAGGGGCTATTTGGACAATCACTCCAATGTCTATCTCAATTACCACATAAACAACAATCATACTCCCAATAGGATCAAGATGGTGCATTTATTTTTGGGGAGTATATTTAAAATTTTGCCAAAGATGGGGTCCACCACAATTGGAAGTGGATCATCAAGATAAGATTTGCAACCACCAAATTCATATTAATTCCAAGATGTCATAATAACATGAAAAAAAATTCACCTAACACAAGAAACAAAATAAATCACAAACAAATATTTACAAGTTTGAATCCAAGCTAGTAAGCTAAAATTTCAAACTAACTCAATACGCAAAATTGGTCCCTGACAATGGCGCCATTTTTGATAACACTCAACTTATATGTCAAATTAAGTGTAAGGCGGTCGTTGTTAATACAATTACCCAACAAGAGTTAGGTTTGAATCAACGAGGAACAATATCAATGGTGATTGGGTAAGTTTGACATGAATTTTTCTTGCAAAATTCAAACCTAATACAAATATTTTAGGGAATTTCAAATACTTTCAAAATGATGATAAGTTAGGGCTTTGAAAAGACTAACTCGAGGATCAAAATAATTAGAGCATAATCAATTGGGAACAGATCTTGGGGCTATGATTTCATAGAGAAAACTAATGTGTAGGTACATGAAAATCAACTTCAAATCTTTGTTAAAGATTGCTTGGGTAGGCTCAGTTAAGGATTTCGATACTAGCCTTTCAACAAAGTACCAAACTACCACCCACGGATTCTTTCGAATACCTCATGGGTGTGGTCAACTAGTCATAATAAAGCCTCAATTGGGCATCCTTATTTCTAGGATGATGCCCAAGATATAACAATTCCACAATTTATCCTTATTTCTAAGACCAAAAAGGGAATAACTATTATTTATCTTATTGTTCACAAATACTCATGTCACCTACATCCCTCTTTCAAGGATAATGTAGGATCTAGACTACCCACATCCCTCTTTCAAGAATGGTGTGGGGTTTAGGGAAATTGAGACTTTCAGTAATAAATTCCATTTTATAATCAAACATTTGTGAAACCCAACGACATTAACTAAGAATTAAAGCTAACAATCATAGCCTACACACACTTGTCCCCATTCAAACATAACCCTAAGAGGAATAACTAGCAACTCATAAAGATAATACACAAAAAATACCAAAATCTCCATTAATTTGATTCATGGAAAATAACACGGATGCAAACCACACGTTTATTTCCAATGAATCCTCAACAGGATTTGCCAATTCTTCACTTAAGAGTCACTCTAATGTATTCTTTATCTCAAGATTAGTACAAATTTTACTCCAATCTCCAAGTGATAAAACCCTATAAACTAAGATGAAGATAAAGGATAGATGGTGATGCCCCCAAATAAGAAAGTTTTTTTTTTCAAATGGGATTTGGGATTGGCTATAGAAAATTACACATTTTCCCTTGGTATACACCCTCTATACCACAATCGCTCTAGTATTGTCGTGATTGTGGCTCTGTGAATGCTGTGAAATCCTCGTGATTGTCTAGATCTGACTATCTTGACTTACTGCGATCGAGGTCCTCCATCCATAATCGTGGTACCTAAGGCTAGATCTACTTTGAGTTTTCCAACTTTTGCACTTCTTTTCTTTTTTTGATCCCTTTTAAGCTCAATTCCACTTTTTTCCTTCTTGTCACCTATATTTCTTCAAAATATGGAAATTAGTGCATTCAACTAACAAAGTTTCCTCATTCATACCTTAAAATCATAGTAGTGTGTACAAACTTTAGAGGTGAATGGGTGGTAAATCCACCACACATCACTTTCTCTCATCTCTACCTGTTTTTTCTTTTTATCCTCAACCTGCTGCATATAAACCACCAACTTGTAGATGTCCATATCATTATTCAACATCACAACCTTACACTTTAATACCAAATCATGAGACAAACCATAAGGAAACTTCCTTATTCGAGACCACATATTAGACACCAACTCCAAATCATAACGAGCCAACTATTAAAACTTTAGAGCATACTTATGACACTCATCTTACCCTACTTCAGATTAATAAACTCTTCAGCCTTAGCTTCTCTTAACTTTTGAGGAAAGAAGTGATCAAGAAAAGCACTTAAAAATTCATCCCCCACTGCTTGTTCAACATTGTCACCCTTCATCGCTTCTCATTCCTCATGCCACTAGTAAGTAACATCTTTTATCTGATAGGAAGCAAACTCCACACCCTCCAAATCTGTAGCATGCATTACTTTAAAGATTTTCTCCATCTTATCAGTGAACCTTTATAGATCCTCCTCAACCTTATAGCCTGTAAAGGTTGGGGATTCAACCTCATAAACTTTCCAACTTGTGTGACCTCCAATGAATGAGTAATAAAACCAACACGATCAAACTGATGGGACTATGATGCCACCAACTGAGTAAGCATATGAAATAGACTGATGAAACTCCATATTAGAGATATCTCCTTAAGGGGACTGAGCATAAGTGTCACTAACCCAGGAAGCCCGAGGAGGACTAATAGGGACCAGTGGAACTCCACATGGGGCAGCACAGTCAGGAGCAGGGACCTTAGATCGAGTCTTCACTTTATAAATTAGGCGAGTTCCCTCCATATTTTCCGTAGGTAGAACAAAGTTTCCAGAAGAATTCTTATGATCGTCAAATCTTTGGAGAGACATAATCTAAAATATGAGGAAGCCAGGAGTTAGAGAAGATTCATAACACTAGACTCTATAGCCCAAAATAGAACACAAAAAAGGGAAACATTCCTAAATACCTTGTAGCCTCTCCCTTAAAAGTGTGGCAAAAAACATACCCATAAAAAGTACTCTACTCAACACAGCTTTGTAGACACCCAATGGACCTGAACTATGCTCTGATACCGAGCTTATCATGATCCAAACCAGGGCCTAGTCCTAATAGGTATATCAAGCCCACCATGGACCAGAGACTACCCTCTTAGCTTAACCTCAAGAGAAAAATAATCATAAAAATAAAGTGGAAGGCAATCAAACCAATGATAATAGTAATCAGAATAGATAAATCAAGTGACGGTTCAAAGAATTGAAATAACAATCCACCCACACTTGTTCATGAAAGCCTCTAAAGCCAGAATACTATCTAAGTTGGGACATGACCCAAACCATGAACAAAAATAATCCAAAAGTACATTGACAATAAAGAAAGAATAATGAAATGATAAGGCCTTCCAGAAGATGAAGTTTCACCACTTCACAGCAACTCAATAGACGTGCTCAACCACCTAATAATGCATTAAAGCAACAAAAAACCCTTCAGACCCCACATCGCATCGAGGGATAGTCAGTGGTATAAGCACTGGCATGTAACTTAGGGAATAAGGATAAAATAATGCAATTACCAAAATCTAGTCATAAACTATATGCACCAATTCATATAAATATATAAGATATCGGGATAGGGGCAAGGGTCATGAACATTGAGAGTTAAAAGATTTAACCTGAACTGTGTAGCTTGATCTATCCTAAAGGCACCCATAGGCTATATGGGTCTAGCTCCTCCTGCTGGAAGGGCCTTGTCAAGGAAAAACCAAGGAAAAACTAAAGCCACTAAGGGAATAGCCATCCATATATATATCAAGTGTGCACCAAGCACACAGTCATATAGACCCCTAACGCTGTAAAATATGGTTTCTAATGTTCGTCCCCTAAGGACTTAGACCTTCTCGGTGAGCTACACAATTCTCTTTAAGTCCAAATTAAAATAATTTGCACATAAAACCAACCAATAACCTAGGAGTCATTTAATTAAGGCATTTACCACTTGGTATCGTCATACCAATATACTTGCAAGCTAAACTAATTAAGCCAAACCAAATCTACATAGCCAAATTGGACTCCCAAGTTCCATTTAAAATCCAAAACCAAGGCCATAAAGGCCATCCAAAACCATTTTTCATTCATTTATCCTTTAATACAATGCATTGGGTTCAAAAATAAGTTAAACCGTGCAATTTTCCATATTCAAGATCAAGTTTACCAAGTAGGTTGAGGTTAATGTAATTATCAAGCCAAAATTCCATCAACTTGGGGAAACCCATGTCTCCCATTCCAAATATTTATACCATGCACCAATTTAGTCCCCCAAAATATTAATTTAAAGCATGAATAATCAATTTAGAACAAGGGATAAGTAATTCATCAGTAACAACAAAAACTCCTCAACCCAATTTCAAAACCCATAAATAAGTCACATGTAAATCCATCCAATTAATGCCAAAATGTAAAATTAAAGTTAGGGAAAGAGAAACATTCCTGAAATACACAAGAAAGTGAATTCAATTCGAAGTTTGGAGCCCGGTGATGAATTCTCTGTAAAACCCTTGAATGTTCTTGGCTTTTGAGTTTATGAAAGAAAGAGGATGATTTTATCTTTAAAAACTCGAGAAAATGGGGTTATGATATGTTTAAAATCATACAAGGGGTAAAAAGACCAAAAGCCCCTCACCCCAAGTGAAAAAATAAAAAACTAGATGAAGTTAAAACAGCAGCGCGGCATGCCAATATCTCGAAGGTTAGCCTCTATGCCATACCAATATAGCGGAGGTTAACCTCTGTGATGCAACCTTATCGCGAAGACTTACTACCTCGAGGTCCCAAAATGACCTCGAACCCCTTTAACAAATTTAAAACTTTTCCAAAATACCCTTTTAACATCAGTAAAGATAATTCAAGTCAAAAATTGACATTACGTATGTGGGAGGTCATAAATAAAATCATCATAGTTTTACGAAGTCTCATAAGTTTTTAGAGACATTTCCCTATTTTGAAGCCTTCGCTAGTTCAAATTGGCTACAAGGTGAAAACTTTAATTAAATGACCTTGTATGCTAATTTTGACTATTCCATCAGCTCCGAAACATTAATTTTAGATTTGGTGGACCATTGGTTTCGGTATTGAGGCACTCAAACTTATTTTGAGCTATATTCTTAAAGTTATTAAAAATGGCAAGTGGGTGTGGGACCTACTTTTCATCGAAATGATCTCGGATCAAAATTTTGACTGCGCCATTAAGTTTGGAATATCAAACTTGATAGGGTAGCATAATTCATTTGTGCATATAAAGTTTTGAATGAATCCCGAGGGTTTGATGGAGACTCAAAGAAATTCCAAGTCTTCATCTGGTGCTTGATATCTAGTGTTACCGCTAAAGCAACTCTTTTGGTGCTTTAGCGAAGGATACTTTAACGGCTCTTTGTGTGCTTTAGCGGCCTTACTTAGCCAACAGGTGCCATTTTAGTGGCATCTGGATGCTTTAGTGTCTAGCACAAAAGTAACCCATGGTATTGCCATAGCTTGTGGGGTCGGATACTGCTTTAGCAGTACCAGGCGCTTTAGCAGTAATCGCTAAAGCATCCACTCGCGTGCCCAGGAAAGGTATAAATACCTACTTAGCCCAATTTATCACCATTTTTGTCCATTCTTTAGAATCTTAAACCCCCAAAAGTGGGAGTTCATGGGAGAATCAATTGTGGGTAATTGTGGAGCTTTAGTATTATTAATTTATGTTATTTCCCATAGAATTTGCAGTAAGATTTCATTGTTTTCATGATTGATTTCTCCATTCTTATCTAAAATCCCTAAAAACTTGGTGACTTAATTTTAGCACCCTTATATCTCGGAACCCACCCATTTTTAGGGTAAATATTCCTTGAGCATAGAGGGATGTTATGTTAATTTCGAATATGCAATTCCATAAATAGGTCCCACGTGGGATTTTTATGTAATTCTGGATCCAAAGCACAATAATGTAATATAGGTATCATTATTTTCATATTTATGAGTAGATTGTGATTTTGATAGCGTGACACCTTGAAGAAGCTTCTTAAAAAGGAAAATCAATGATTTAGTGGATTCTTTGGGTTTTCTTTGGGATCCAGGTAGGCTAGGTTTACCTTCTTAATAATTTGATCTATCTCGTAGTATGTTTTTGATATTATCCTAGATATGGGGTAGAATATAGGTGTTGAAATTATAAATGAGAATATTTAATTTAGTTTATCTATTTAGGTTATTTTGAAATCATAAACTTAGAGTAGTTATTCATGTCTTAGGTGAATTGGGCTTTATGGTTCATGTTTAGGATGGAAATGCCTTAATTAATCAAGCTAGGTGAAATTTCCTTAGTCATTCATGTTTAGGGTGGAATTGTCTTTAGTTACTTAATTTAGGGGAAATTGCCTTAGTTGCTATTGTTTTCGGTAGGATTGCCTTAGTTGTTCATATTTGGAAAGTATTACTATGTTAGGTGTATTTATGGATTACTTGACATCTAGGTATGAAATTAGATACCTTAGAAGTTGCCTAAAATGGATTTCAGATATTAGAGTGAGCCCCTCCAGCCCTCCTTAGGCTAAGACTTATTTAGCCTTGTAGACTTAGTTACGCTTGATGTACTCTTATTATTGGTTGTTTTGACACTTGAGGAGACTTAATATATTTATTGAGTATTTTAGTTGGATATTGAAGGATTTATGCTAATTTTGGGTATTACTAATGATATCGCGTATATATATGATTAATGATATAATTCATAGATATGATATGGCCTATATGTATATGTTATTGATATGACTTTTGAATATGATTAAAAATATTGCCGATCGACATGCTTAATGAAATAGATATTGACGTGATTAATGGTTAATTCTCATAGATGTGATATGGTTCACAAATACGAATGACTCATAGATATGATATGGCTTATAAATATGATATGACTCATAGATATGATATGTCTTATATAGATGGTGAAGGTATTGTGGATATAATTTAGTTTATCGATACGTTTATTGAAATAACTTATGTTTATAACTATTGACATAACTTATGGGCTTGGTTATTATCATGACTTAATAGATATGATATTGGTATAGTCTATTATGTTAGTTTATTGGTATGTCTTGGTGATATGATTCGTTGATATGGTTTATGAATATGGGTTCCAGTTTGAGTCTGATAGTTGATGATGATCCTGATAATACGAGTTCCAGTTCAAGTTCGACAAATGGTGATCATAATGATGATGCAATTAAGTTCTGGTTCAAGTACGACATTGGGAATTATATATAATATGATACGATTTAGATGGACTCTTGGTTATGGCATGATAATTTGGTGATTTATGGCTTTTTGATTGCCTAGTTTCCTTGATTGTACCCTCCAGTATTATGGGGGCTTGCATTGGGTTATTTAATTTTCCACACTTATTGGCTTATGGGGCCAATCTTATTGTTATAATGGTATGATCTTTATGTTATTAACTTGTATGCGATTATTGATGTACAACCGTGTCATAGCTTATTTCCAAGTTTTCCCCTTTATCTTGACTTAGATTATCCTATCTTGTATCTTATTGTATTTATATCATGATTTAGCTCAGTCGGCTGATGATTTCTACTGAGTACCATGGTTTTGGTACTCATAGTACACTTTTTTTACCTTTTTGGTACAGATTCGAGTACTAGTTATCGTCACTGATTCGACATTCATGTAGGATTGATTTCAGAAATTGGGTGAGCTCTTAGAGTTGGAGTTATCCTTTTTCCTTCTTTTTATCTTTGTCTAGTTTTTCATCTTTGAGGCGGATTGTATTTGACTATTCGGTACTTATAGTTTATTTGTAGTAGCTCTTATACCAACATTACTGAGTCTTGGGATGGTTGTTGACTTTCTATCTATTAGACCTTTATGACTGTATTATTGCTATTTAAGTCTTTAATTGTTAATTTCTGTCTTTTAGGCTATTTTTCACCAAGTTAGCCCATTGAATCTAACTCCTAGCTATGGTTCGGCTTACCTACTAGCGGGATAGAGTAGGTGCCATCATGACTTGTAAATAAGGTCATGACATGTCATCAACCAGAAGCATAATGAAAATCCAAAAATACAATAAATGTCAGCGACCAGAACCACCGCCTCATTTTCCTTTTCAGTCTTACAAAACATACTAGAAATACAGATTCTTAACTTTATTTTGTTTTGGATTTGGGCCTTGTCCGTGTACTATGACTTGGAACTAGATCTGGGCCTTGCCTTCTTTAATTCCTTTTTCTTTAAAAGAAAATTATTATATTGTTGATTAGAAGTTAATTTAAAAAATTCTTGCATTTTACTCAAAATTCTATCATATTTTATTATTATATTAAATTAATAATATGTTTAGTTGTCTCCAATTTTTTTAAATTCATAAAATAAGAGTATTTTATTTCTTATATTAATACTCTATTTTTGATTTATAACAAAGCTTAAAAAAGTAAATAAGATTTAAATTTTGAGGCTTAAACTAAAGATATATAAAATGTATCAAAATGACACTTAGATTTATGTCACGTGGAAAGTTAAAATTAAAGTTCATTGGGCCCGTGCACAACAAGAGCAACGTGTCACTAGCTCATGCATAATAGAAAGTTAAATCTTCAAAACTTTTGGTTTGTTTTTTCCAAAATAAATTATTTAATATAAGATACCTTTGTTCTTATGCATGCTAAAGTGGAATAATTGTGAGAAAATAATTTTGTGTGACATTTGGTTAGTGAAAGAAAATCAATTATCTACATCTAGTTATTTAAGTTTGAATTCTATTTTAAAACTCGGATCTAGGAGGGTTTTTCCTTATTTTGGGAGGCTCTTGATGCGGTGGTATTTTGTGGTTGAGTGGAAGGGATGAGCATCTCATGGTTGATTTGTGGCTGTTATTTGGCATCCAGGTAGGATACAATATACTTTTCTCTATGAGATGGTGTATTGTATAGACTACATGCAGGATAAGTGTATATATGATAGGTTTAAGGTTATATCCTCATTCAGGCGTTCTTAACTTTCGTTAAGAATCTTAGACTAGAACCATGTGTCAGAATCTTTAGTTTAGGTAGTTTTTCTTCCCTTTATGGAATGGCTTAGTATGTGTAGTATCCCTAGTATCAACATTAGAAAACTTAGCTTAGTTTAGGTAGTCACTTACTTTAGAATGAGTTCCTCGAGGTTCTTTAGCTAGCATGACAATCCCATAAAATAACTACTGTAGAATAGTACCCCTTTTATAGCATGTGGAATTTAGGCTTCTTTAGTATTGTATGGTCCAATTAGCATTGACCCTTAGCTTATATATTTACCTTTTTTATTTCTACAACTCATATTATGATAAGGATTCTTATTTACCTGCTATAGCCTTAGGTTGACATTAGTAATTCCTAGCATAGATTTGGGTATTATATTTTATTAAAGATATCAACCCTTGATTAATTCTCCAATATCATGCTTTCTCTAATTCACTTTCATTTCCAGAATTACAATTAATGTACATATATATGCTCACACTGCTCGGTATACTGTTGGGTCCGAGGCTTTGGTTATGACTCGGTTGAAGTTCCAGGTTAGTGTACTTATCTTTGAGGGTTATGGTTAGTATTACCGATTTATACATAATTGTATAGTTACCTTGGTGATGGTATGTATTCCTTCACATAGGCACACTCATGCATTATGGTATGTGTAACGCCCCGAATCTGGTACCCGAAATATTACACGGTGCTCATGACCCTGAAGGACCACAAGCTAACCCATGACTGATACTTGTACCTGTATACTGTATATATATTGTATAATGCGGAAACATGAACTGAAAGATCATAAGATTCAAAACTGTAACATAAGATCAAATAAATCATAACATATAGATGGGGTATAAAATACCCCAAACAAAACTGAAATAAGCTATCTAAACATACTGTAATCTGAAAAGCCTCTAAACATGACTATCTGAATATGGAGTTGATGGGACACATCCCCAACTAACTCCAACTAATAAATTAATTAATGAGATAATAAAATGATGATCGTATCCTCGAAAGATGAGGACTCACTTCTAAATCTAACTGTTGAGACTAGAATCTACTGATGCTTCGGAACTCGTGTCTCTGAACCTATGGTATAAGACCCCATAACGCAAATGCATCAGTACTTTGAATATACTGGTATGCATGTGAGGTAAGTTGAATGCATGGGTTTCATATGCATGAACAATACTAGCTAACTGACTAATATGAATATGAGAATACATGCATACATACATAGTAACTATATCTGAAATCGTGATCATATGAATTTACTGATAACTAACATGACTAATGACCGAGTTCTGATGACTGATATAATTGATAACATGAGTGACTGTATCTGACAGTCCTGAATCTGATGAAACTAGCTGAGTTCAAAACTATATCTGAATTGACTGTATCTGACAGTCCTGAGATCTGAAGAACTATATGAGTTCTATTACTAAGACTGAATGACTGTATCTGACATTCCTGATTCTGTATCATAAAACTGTGGGAAGTAGTCATCTAACCGACATGCCCCTATACGCCATTATGGATGAGTTGGGGTCCAGTCTGTAACCCCAATTAGAAGGGTGTCAATGTCGCGCCATCGGTAAGGACAAGCTATGGGTAACCCTCATCTGATAGTGTCCCCTAAAAGAGAATGGTGGGACTCTCATCTGACAGTGTTTATCCACCTTATCAACCCTCATCAGACAGTGTTGATGTCTTAACCTATGCTGGCTACATAGTTCTAGAACGCAAGGATAATTTATAAGAATCACACCCTCGCCTGACAGTGTGTGTCCCCATTCTTGGGTTCACTCGGTGCTAATTCCTACTCCCATTTGATTTGACTCTGAACATGATTAACTGGACTGTACATCAACTGGGTTTACTGAATTCCGTGACTGACAAACTACTACTGATATTTGATAACTGACTGAGTTCATGGGATTACTAAGGTTACTGAATTACTGAGCTTTCCTGAGTCACATGACTGACTGAGTTCTATGGATTATGGATTGACTAAGGATATCGTGAAAACATGACATGGCTCTAAGTAGACAACTAATCTTTGGGGTACAAGTACCCCCAGGACTCGATGGAAAGAAACTGACAAAGCATGACTTTCTTGAATACATGACCAATATCAACAATCCATAATACAATAAGTTGGGGATTTCATGAAGTACATGGTTATCATAATCTTGTACTTGAATGGGAATACATATCAACATACCAACATTTCATCAACTAGTCCCCTAATTTATCCTTCAAACATTAATAACGCACAACAATATCATAGAAGTCATTTTGATAATAAAGGTAAAGCATGCATTTATCATTTGGATCATAATTTAGTTATAAGGCATAATTTATATCCCCTTTTGGCATTTTATCAAACACCTTACATGTACAACTTAAGGCATAGGTGAAATAATCAAATTTCACAAATCATAAACTACCAAATTCATGGATTTCAATTTATATGCTAACGTAGTTTCATAATTTCACATAAGGATCCCAACTTAGGAATCAAACAATAACCATCACATAAACTTGAAAAACCCACAACATAATAACTTGATTCATAATTTAAATAGGGTTCTTGAGCTTTATGGATGAAAGAGATCCATAAATCAACACAACGCATACCTTAGTTCGTGATCCTAGGAAGATTAACGGAGAAAATTTTTGAATTTGAATCCCCCAATAGGAACCCTAGCTTATTCTTGAGAAGTTTTTGAGAAAAAAAAGTATATTTTGCTTCAATTGGGTCTAAATCCTGTGTTTGGGAGCTTATATATGGGTGGAAAAGGACCATTTTACCCTTAAAATGACCCAAAAATAGAGTGTTTACGTCACTTGGGCCATAAGATATGTGGCACACACCTTATCGTGTAATCTAGGTTGTGCAGCGCACACCTTATCGCACACATTAGGTTGTGCATCGCACACCTTATGGCATAAGTTAGGTTATGCGTTGCACACCTTGTGTTAGGCGACGCACTCCACTTTGCAAAGCCATAACTTCTTGCTCGGGTGTCAGATTTTGGTAAAATTGGTATCATTGGAAATCTAATTCGATTCTCTACAATTTGGTGGGTCTAAACCTGCCAAAATACCATATATACATCAAGTTATGCTCATTCAAAGATGACCCTTGTGAAATCAAACACTAAAACTTGATGGATAGCTTCCCTTCCTCTAAGTGACTCTTATGAACACACTTAACACATCATAAGATCTCTTCTCACTAGGATACTCATTGTAAGTCATGTACTCAAATATGAATCACAGGATAGGAGGTTTCATACGTAGGAACAATGGTTCATTTCCAAGCTTAGAAATATATGGGGTATTACAGTATGATTCCAAGAAAAACATTAATTTTCACTACTATTTAAAAAAAGAATTTATCTCACCCTTTTATCATTAGCTATTTTTTTGAAAGTCATACTACCCTTACTATTGGTTGATGGATTTTAAGATAAATATGCACTGATTTCTACTACTTTAGCCCTGATTCAATCTTAGGCACTGGATTTACTGATTACCACTTATTTAGTCTTGGTTTGATTTTAAGCACTTATTACTCATTCTTATCTCTGCTACTAAATGTGGTGGATTGATTATGGATATCATGGAAGTCTTAGTTTGGGATCAAGCAGTGTATATAGATATCTTGAATCCCCTGTGGGCCTTTCCATTTGTGAGGTTTAGTGCCGGAGGAGGATGGTCGGCTGTCAAAACCCAAAAGCCAAGGATCATGATGACACTTATCGCGAAAAGCCTTGGCAAGTAAGTCTATCACACAAACTGATACAAGAAGCAAAGATAACAATATTATCCTAAAGTAAGGCTTTTAGAATGAATCCAAATCAAACAATATAATGAAAGCGGAAGAACATAACCAAAGATATCATATCATAATACCAAAACATGGTGTCACAGTGTAAGAACTAACTAGTACAACTCAAGATCAAAATATATACGATATCCAAAATAGGATCAACTCTGTCTCTAAATGCAAAATAAAGACATGGTCTAAATAAATAAAGGTAGTAGTCATATCTAGAAGCAAAAATCCAATTGTTACCTCAAATAGTTCCAAATGTCACCAAAATTAACCACCATGAGGTGAACTTGAACCTGGATCTACACCAAAATAGTGATGTAGGGGTGAGTACAACCCACTTGTACTCAGTAGGTATCATAGGCTAACTGAGAAAAACAAAAATAAAGTGTACAAAATACATACTAAGGGCACGTCACCTGCAATGAGAAAATATCCCAAAATGGTAGCCTACACCATCTTTATTAATAGTTCTATAATATTTTCATACATCATAGCAAGTACAAAAAAGAAAGACAAGTAGACAAGCATCACGCATACAAATATAAAGGAAAAATACACGCATATAGGTATAACATCAAGGAAAATAATACATCACAGATATGTACAAAGTAAATACAAATGCAATGGAGATAATGATGGTAATGATAATGATAATGATGATGATGATGATGATAGTGATGATGATGCCCGAGGTTGTCGTACAACCTCCGTATACACCTACGGAGCTAAAGCTTCCCGACGTAGGACCCATGAGGGGTTATTCAACTCATATACAACCAATATCTAATACCAATATCCATAACTCCTCTTTGGCACATTCTTTTGTAGAGGTTTTTAAAGATATCATACTTTTTGTTAGGAAAAGTCAATATTTTCAGTATTTCCAGTTTTTCCACGGTGGTACTAATGTTTCATAAATGTGTATGATATGAGGATGTAATGCTCACAACCAACCAAAATAAGTATTTCCATATTTGACCAAGTGATCCAATAATCCTCTCAATATTTCCAACCATCCATAAATGCCAACATAAACCATATGCCACGAGAGTAGAATATAATTAAATATACCATT
Source organism: Capsicum pubescens (assembly GCA_030864215.1). Classification (NCBI taxonomy): domain Eukaryota; kingdom Viridiplantae; phylum Streptophyta; class Magnoliopsida; order Solanales; family Solanaceae; genus Capsicum; species Capsicum pubescens. The sequence continues at coordinate 129,479,497 of CM061541.1, forward strand.
AATAACACATTAGTTTTTTTATTTATCAAGACAATTAATTTCACATATTAACAGCAAACAATATAATATAGGACCCCACACAATCACAAACGGAACATAATATTCCAAAACCACCAAATACAATAATATATAGGCCCCCACACGGGAACAATAAAATAATTATAGCCATTTTTGTGATTAGCTCCCATACCCTTAACATGCTTTTGTATCTACATTAACTACCCCACCTAATCTAAAGAAAATTAATCCATAACCTACCTTAAAAGCCAAAAACTAGTTTGAAAGCCTTCTATCCAAAGCCTTACACCTCAAGAACAGACTCAGAATTAACTAAATCATACAAATCTAGAATCTATGCATCAAAAAAAGACCAATGATACTCATATTTCCTATTTTCAAGTCAGGGTCAAAACGGACCCCCGAAATGAGTTTTTAAAAAGAAGAGAAAAATCATAATTTTATTTTTGAAATATGTTCCTCATATTTTTAGGTGTCTACAGTTGAAAACCCAAGCAAAAATAAGTTAAAATAAGGTCTAAATTGACGAAAAACTATGTTTAAGCTTTACCGTTAAAATTTCTCAAAACTCATATTAAAATCAAGAGTTGAAGTTGTTTTGAAGATAAAATCAAAAGAATAGTGATAATTATAAGATTATAAACTCATTCAAGTAAAAACAGGTAGAAATTAGGGTTTGAATTGGAGAATTATAACTTTAGGCCTTATGGGCCAAAATCACCAATTTCTACCTTTTAATCCACATTTAAAATAATAATTAAAGGATGAAATTGAAGAAAAGTAGTTGAAATATGTGTTATAGAGCTTACCCAAGCTTAGAAATGGAAGAAATTTCTCAAAATCACGAAATCCTAAGCTCCAACTTTCAAAAATAGTGAAAAATAGCAAAAATAAGGTATATATATAGTCCAGGTATTGCATACATGACCAGGTGTCACGTATATGATACTTGGACCGATGGAAGGTATTGCTTTCACAACTTGGTCCTCGCATATGTGGGACTCACTGTAATGACCCTTCAGGTCATTGTCCACGTTCTTTCTTATTTTTACCGATAGAGTTTTTCCATAGCTTCCCTAAGTCATTAGTGACTTGATGGAACCAATAGTTCGGTAACCTGGCAGTTCGTTTGGTTTTTAGAACCACTTTCCCAATTTAAAGTCTTCATTAGTTCTAATTGTCCACCGAGCAAAAAATTTAGTAAAACGACCTTAAATGGAAAAACGTCAAAATCTATGTGGTCATATATCTCTTTTGCTCAAAACAGACTTCAGATGTATCTCGAGGTATTAGCCAAAGCCAAGACCTGGGTAAGACTATTTAAAGGATGTCTTGTCCGAAATTTTGGCTATTTTGTGCCTCCCTCTTGAGCTCTAACCCTAATAAATAGTAAAATCTTCAAAGTGAGCCTTTTGGGTTGATTAGGAGCTTGAATAACTTGTGTAATCCAATTTTGCTACAAATCTAAGGTAAGATTCCTTCTAGCTTGGTATTGATTTCTTGATTTCTAGACCCAAAACTCCTAATTATTTGAGGCCTAATTGTAGCCACAAATGTGATTGATTCACTCAAATTTCTTGAGGGTTATTCCCTCATAGGCTTAGTAAGGATTGATAAGTCCTTATGGTGTGATTTAGATAACCTAGCCTAATTCCGGGTAGAAGTTAGTCTTGTAGAAGTGAACTTTGGCATTATTGGGATTAAGGAGTGGGACTTGACCCACCTTAAGCTTGAACCATGTAATTCCCTAGTGACCTAGATACATTATAAACGTCTAAGTTACGTTATTAAGGTTATAATGGTTAAACTCGATTGTCAGATATGCAGTTGGTCGATGGTTCGATAATGTGTATACTTGATTGATTATCTTGTTGTCATAATATGGATATTCTTGGAAAGTCTTGTAAATTGAACCTATCGTTATGCTATCACTTGGCTTATTGATGGATTCACCAAGTGAACCTCTAATTATGTTACCACTCTTTCTATGACCCAAGACTAATGATTAAGCTAATGTTTATGTAAAGGATTTTTCTTTAGGGTTAGTATTGTGAAAAGTGGGAGTAAAAGAGGTATCTAGAGAGCATGCACTTAACTTATAATTGACTTGCTAATAAACATGTGAACATGAAAAAGTGGTGATTGCATAGATCATTTAGAAACCCATGCTCATGCATCTACTTATATTATGTAGTGATGATTAATAGTAAAATATAATGATATATGTAACCTTGCATCACTTATACTCTATCATTGTAGGTTGTATATACATATTGAATTATCTACATATGTATGTGTATAATGATAATTCTCGGTGAATTCAGAGGATGTATTTATGTTATGATGATGCCCGGTGAATCTAGAGGATATAATGATGATGCCCGGTTAATTCGGAGGATGTATTAATGTGATGCTTCTACTTGGTGATTCCGTAGGATATAATGATGTTATGATTATGCCCAGGTAATCCATAAGATATAATAAAGTTATGATAATGCCAGGTGAATCTGGAGGACACATTGATGTGATGATGATGCCTGGTGAATCCGGAGGATATATTGATCTTATGATGATACCCGGTGAATTCGGAGGATATATTGATGTTATGATGATGCCCGATGAATCCAGAAGAGGTAATGATGATGTGATAATGCTATGTGTGGTAAATATATATATGAATACATGGTTAGATGTGAGGTTATGTTGTGTGTGGCTAAACCCATTTGTGTACTTGGGACATGATCTCTTCCTTGGTAAATTGTTATCCATTCCTTGTAATTAATTACTAGATAAGAGGTGTGACTCTTGTTAACACTAAGTAGCAACTAGAAGTGGATTATGCCAAGTATTAGGTTAAGGCTAATTGATATATGTAATCTTTTGTTGAACCTAGGGATCACCTAGTAAATCTACTTGACTTGGATAAATGGTTACATTATGGAATTTCGCATAGTAAAGTGGCTTGAGTGATAACTAGTGTCTCTAACAAATGACTATGACTTGTGGGATAGAACCTAGAAAACTAGTTGGTGGACCATACTTAGCTAAAATATGGGAACTAGTCCTTAAGGTTGTAACATGCTTAATGATAGTAGACCTAAAATTGTATAATAAGTGGTTAAGTTGACATCTAGTATGTGATGTCATGGTGTCTTAATTGATGTCTTATATAATTAGGAGGCTAACTAAAAGATAGCTTTGTGATGGGTGAATAAATAATAGTGTTGGTAACTTGTAGCTTTTCCTTTTTAGATGACTAGTAAACTATTAGACTTGCAAACTAGTGGCTCATTGAAATGGAGGCTAGCTAGTATAGACTAGACATGAAGCTTATTAATGAATTAGAGATCAGATGACTGTATAACCATGTTATGGTGATATCAGTTTTGTTGTGTCTAATTACGATATTGATGATGATTGTAGACCTCGGTAAGAGGCCATAGAGGGAATGTACAATTTTGTGGCCTTGGTGAGTTGTTTGTGTAGTTATTCCTTGAGATGTTGATGGATTGATATTTTGGTGTACTCTTCGGTGGTATGGGACACCGTGATGAGTTTTTTGTTTGTTTTCCTTAAGTGTACTTCCCGACGTTATGGGACATCGTGGTAAGTTCTTTTGCTTTATACTTTAATGATGGTAGCTATATTGATTATGGTAATTACATGATTGTTATTGTATATATATATGGCTTTATGCTTCCAAAATGAGTACTCATGTTGTATGAAAGTTATGGTATTGGTGGATATGGAATGTCATATATTATTACAGTTGATTAGCTATTTAGACAATGATATCGAAGAAGATTCAAGTTTGATTTTATACCATGACTTTAAGTTATTTTCTTACTTTATATCATCCTTATAATATAATTTAGCTCAGTCGGCCGATGATGCCTACTGAGTACCCATTTTTGGGTACTTATACTACACTTCTGTACCTTTTTGGGGAAGACCCAAGTTCTAGTAGCCGTCGTTAAGTTAAGGTCATGTGGCGTTAATCATCAGGAGACAGGGTGAGCTCTTGGAGTTTGAGTTTCCCTTTTTCCCTTCTTTCCTTATTCTATCTTTTGTATTTGAGATGAATGTATGAGACTATTTAAGACTACTAAATGTTGAGTAGTTATTTCTATTGTCGAATGTAGAGATGCTCTCGTGCTAATACTATAAGGTCATGGGATTGGTATTCGAATATTAGTTGTATTTATTTATGGAATGCTGCTGTTTATATTGTGTTCTTATATAGGGTCCATGTTGGACGTTTCTACTAAGGTAATCCCTTGCTCTAACTCTGGGTTACGGTGTCAGCTTACCTACTGGTGGGTTGTGGTAAGTGCCATCTTGACTCAAAAATTGGGTCATGACAAATTGGTATCAAAGCCTAGGTTTCACCGATATTATTGGAACAAGAGCAAGTGTCTAATAGAGTCCTGCGGATCAAAACGTTGACTCCATTTTCTATCTTCAGGAGGCTATGGGAAATTTTTGGGAGTCCTTCACTTCTTTTACTCACATCGTGCTAAGAGTCTGAGTTAGTTTGTTGGATATTATCTTGACTTTACTCTTTCTTAAATGCCCAAGACTTATGCTATAGTTATACGTGAGAAGGGTCCCAAGACCCAGACTTGTGTCCTCAGATTAGGATCAGGATGGGCCTCCCCAGAACCCCAATCCTGTGCCCAAGCCAGAGACTTCTCCACCTCAGCCAGCGGTGGGCCAGGGATTAGCCCAGGCTCTACCTGGGTTCATCCCCTCTTCTTTACTTAGAGAGGCCTTAGTTCAGCTGTTGGGTATTGTTGATGGTTTGTAGACTACTAGGATAGGAGTACATCCTGCAGCTGCAGCTCCTGAAGTTGAGGTTCCTCCTATTTCGGCAGTTGTTCAGCCGATAGTCACTCAGCCAGTTGTGACCCAACCTACTATGTTTGCTGAGGAGCAGAAGACGCTGGGTAGATTCATGAGGTTGGATCCACCTAGGTTTTTTTGTGCTCCTGGAGAGGATGCATTTGAGTTTTTGATTGCTAGTGAGGATAGGATTTGTGGGTTAGGCTTTGTTGAGACCCATGGGGTGGATTACACCATATTTCAGTTGAACTTTTCTGCTCGACACTGGTGGGAAGGTTTTGTGAGTTCTAGGCTAGTTAGATCTTCCCTTATCTCTTGGGCTCCATTCTTTGAGATGTTCTTAGAGAAGTATATGTTGTGCAGCCTCAGAGAACGCTTGAGAGATCAGTTCTCTAGATTGGAGTAGGGTCCTATGACAGTCACTAAGTATGAGGCTTGTTTCCATAAGTTAGCTAGGCATACGACTTCTATCATAGATAAAGAGTATAAGAGAGTTTGCTGCTTTATGAGAGGATTGAGACTTTCTATTCGAATGGCCATGCAGAGTTTAGTTTCTATAGGTAGGACCTTTGTTGAGGTTGTTGATTATGCTAAAGTGATGAAGGACACGCAGCGTGATGGCTATGATAAGAGGACCAAGTATTAGGGCAAATTTGGTGGGAGCCGTAGTAATTCTCGATTTAGGGGTGCTATTTCTTATGATGGACATCCTCCGCATCCATCTTTTTGTCCTTAGAGTCAATCTAGCTGACCTGTTCAGGTATCTCTTCAGACCACTGATGGGGGTTAGTTCATTGCTAGTGGTCTCCCTATTATAGGCGGTGATCGATCTTTGAAAGGTTCATCTGTAGGCTATGCTAGGCAGGGTAGTTATGCCGGATCATCCGAATTTGTGAGTTCTAGTTTTGCTTGTGATTCTTGTTTTACTTATAGACTTTCTGGTTATTTCTCTAGATATTGCCCTGGTCATGGGGCGATGGTTGTTTTAGCTCAGGGAGCTATTACCATTAGGGTTGTTCCTCCTTTAGGTAGAGGTGGTTCGATAGGTTGTAGGGGAGGTTACTAGGGTGCTCAAGGTGGTACTCAGGCAGGCAGGATAGGAGGTCATTCAGGTGCCCAGCCAGATAACGAGTGTGGTCAGTTGTGTATAGTATCTACTAGACCCGAACCTGAGACTTCAGATACTGTAGTTACAGGTGTGATTTTGGTATGTCGCAAGTCAGCTCTTACTTTCTTTGATCCTGGATCCACTTATTCTTATATATCTGCTTATTATTCACCACGGTTGGAATTGACTAGTTATTTATTATCTGTGCCTTTGCGCGTATCTACTCTCGTAGTTGATTCTTTAGCAGTGGATCTAGTATTCAAATCATGTTTTGTGATAGTTAGTGATGTTGATACTTATGCTGATCGTATTATTCTAGATATGTTGGATTTCAATGTGATTTGGGTCATAGACTGGTTATCCCACTATCATGCGGTCATGGATTATTTTTCCAAGACTGTTACCTTAGACATGCCTAGTGTACCCCTAGTCGTGTGGCAAGGAACGATTAGCCATGAGCCAACGGGGATTATATCTTATATTTGTGCCATGCGGCTTATGTCGAGGGGTTTCGAGTCTTATCTCGCCTAAGTATGTGATACCCGTGTAGAGAGAATGACGCTTGACACTGTTCCTTTTGTATGTGAGTTTCCTGATCTGTTTCCTGCCAATCTTCCTGGTATTTCCCTTGACCGTGAGATTGAGTTTGCTATTGACCATGATCCTGACACCCGACCTATTTCTATGGCACTTTACCGTATGGCTCCTGTTGAGCTTAAGGAGCTGAATTCCTAGATCCAGGATTTTTTTTGTAAAGGTTTCATTATGATCTCACACTATATCACTTAGATGCTTATTTATATCAATATGAACACATTAAGCACTAGAGTTGCTCCCGAAAAAAGGAGAAAAAAGCTAGAATGATGATATAGAAGTGTATAAAACCACCACAGATCATCACCCCACACTTAAACCCTTGTTCATCCTTGAACAACTCTTTACTCTAAGCATCATAAGTTGAGGTGACTCTACACTTCTACTACTACAAAGACAATATAGTACTACAATGACTACACACACTGCAAGTTTCTACACTAACATGTTATACACAATTGAAAGCTCAAGAACACTACTTCAAGACATCCTAGCCTCAAGAATTTACTACTTAAGTGACAAACTTATGCATATTTATCAATCAAAGACCTCATACAAATCACCCACATTCATCAAAACATGTGACCCTCACAACAAAGAGAGTTACCCAAAATCACTCACAATAATGCAATTAGAACAAGATGGGTACAAGAATCAAGTTACGCTTGCTCTCACAAGGAATTTGCAAGTTACACATAATGAACCATAGGTTTGACCTTAGTGTACTACCCCACTAATATCATAATGACAAGTATAGGATCAATTAGATCTTTTTGTAATGAAGGCTAAGGGATGGGTTGGAACTATTTTGGAATAGTGACTATCTTCCCAAGATCTTTAATGCAACACATTATCAATTAAAAACACCCTTCAACAACCAATTTACACCACTTTGTCTACCCACATCTTTTGTTTTCACCCCATCTCATTTAAGAATTTTCACAAACACTATGGTGGGAGCATACTATGCACAACTTATTCAATTTGAATAAATTTTATTCTTTTCATTACTCAACTCCCAACCACAATACAACAATTATATACACCCATAACTATTTCTTTTGGGGCTTCAATTTCACTTTCCTCCATTTATTTTTCAGACTCCTCACTCAATTGATTTTTTATTAAAGTGCTTCAGAGCTTTTTAGATCAAATTCAGGTCATTCAAAGAAGGAATTAGGATGCATATGAGGCTTTTAAAGAAATAGATAAAGGCTCAATGGGGCTAACTAAGATCATGCACAAAGGTTAGGTCAAAAAGAAGGTATAAAACAAGGCTATCAAAGAAATGCATATATCATCTCCTAAACTCACATTCTTTATTTCACTTCGCACACACACCGATCAAGTTTTGGACACCACTGATGTTGGGTGTATTTACACGCCTAAACACCATAATTTACCCATGTTATAGCTAAGTTTTGAGGATAAAATATATAATTCCTGCACTTTTAGTCCATTTTCCTGTAAGTGAGCTAACCTACGTGATTAGCATATTTTTAGGTATTAATGATGAAGATTTCAGCACTTTGTTGACCTTTGGGCAGCAAAGGAAAACTTCACAGAAGAGAGATGGCAGTCGACACTTTTTATTTATTCAGTTTACAGATTCTGTAAGTTTAGACAAAAAAAAATGCTACAAGAACGGCTAGAGAGGAAATCACGCCATTCTCATAGTGACGCCAATACGTACTCATCGTGAGATTGTATCGTTTTGGTATGATGATGATGATGTCTTCGTTGTTTTCCTTTACAATCATGAGTAGCTAAACTTCTCTGTTAGGGTTATGGAAGCCTTTTGATATACTATCTATTACTATGAGTTTGTGAATTCTTGATGTGTATGCTACTTATATCATTACTCTCTTCGTTTTAATTTAATTCTCGTGGTTGTAAACATAGAGAATAGGCCATTGTAGCATTAACTTGTTCGAGAGAAAAGTTATATGTTTGGAAAAGAGAGTGTGACAAGGAAATAGGGCTACCAACCCCTATTTACACGTTAGTGCCGTAACTGGGTTAACATCTTGGAGAGTTCGTACCGTTAGTTATACTCTTTAAGCTCGAGAGAGTTAAAGTGAAATAATCCTTGATGGTTGAGAAACACTAGGATTTACCATTAGAATACGAATCTCTATAAGTGCATGCATGTCTGAATTCCGCATTACTCATAGTTAATAGATACTTAGAACTCATAAGGTGGACATAACCCTAACTTATTTTTCTCTGTGATTAAATCTTACTAAACAAAGCATTCTGTTGTTATGTTGATAGCATTAATTCACGCCACAATCCAATACCCCCTTTTCCGTGGAATTTTCGATCAACAGTCTACTAATAATTGCAACACTTAGTGACCAAGTATTCCCTGTGGGATTCGACACCCAACCCAGTTGGGTTCTATATTTGACAGCGACCGCTTACACTCTTACGGGAGCTGTAGTTTGGGCGTTATCAAATTTTGGCGTCGTTGCCGGGGAATACAGTTGTCAACTAAGTTTGTGATAGTTAATAGACCCTTTGGTCTAAAATTCTTGAATTTTACTTTTTGTTTGTTGTTTTTGTTTTGTTCAGGTTTAGTAGAGTGCATGCCAAATACACGAAGATCTGGTCAGCCATTATTACCCATAAATCCTGAACCACAACTTATTGGCAGAATGGATGCACAACGTGACATTGAAAGAAGGGCTGCTCAACAGGAGCAGGCTAGATTAGCTGTGTTGGCAGATGCTCAAGTACATCAACAGAATATTGATAACCCAGGGCGAGCAACAAATCCTGATGATGAGGACCTGGGTGATGATGAGTTACTAAATCCTAGGCGTACTGATGAGGTGGAGGCACCTATGCATAGGAGAGATCATCAAGTTAGAATGAGACCTGAACACCGAGCTGTGCAGGCTCCGTTTGATAATGATGATGACGATCTGGATGGAGCTGGTGCCACAGGGGCTATTATTCCTCCGCCCTTGGAACCTGAAGCTAAGTTCAATATCACTAGCACCATGATTCAGTTATTGCAGCTCAAGGATTTATTTGGTGGACTCGTAGGCGATGATCTGAATATGCATCTGATCAACTTTATTTCAATATGCAAGTCGTTTGACAATCCAGGAGTTGGGCAGAATGCAATTCGGCTGTGCTTATTTCCATTGTCTCTGTCTGGGGAGGCAACTCTATAGCTGAACGGGCTAACTCCTGATTCTATTACTAATTGGAGGCAACTGAAAGATGCTTTCCTAGAAAGATTCTTTCCGCCATCCAAGAGAGCACAGCTAAGAGATGAGATCAGCAATTTCCGACAGCTTCCAACTGAAGCTCTCCACGAAATATGGGAGAGGTTCAAGAAGAAGCTTATGCGGTGCCCAAACCATCAGAAGACGAATATCCACTTGATGGAAATATTATATAGGGCTTTGAACTCGGTGACAAAGCCAGTGGTTGATAATGCTGCAGGAGGGTCATTCATAGACCTTACTTTTATTGAGGCGAGTGATATGCTGGATCGTATGACAAAGCAGAGTAGAGCTTGGCATACCAGGGATTCTGAGGTAGCGAGCTCTAATGTATCTATTAGCATGACTGCAGAGCAGAGACGAAGATAAGAGGAACGTGACCAGGATATGGCTCACTTGAAAACGCAGATGGATCTTCTTACCAAGCATTTATTATCAGGAAAGACCGAAAAAGTCAAGGCTGTGGTGTCACAGGGAAGAGACGAATCAGATTCTGAGGAGAAAGCAAATTATTTGAATAATCAGGGGGTTTCCGAGGCAATGCTCAAGGAAACCAAGGTCGTAACTATTATGATAAATCTGGATACAAGGACCACGATCAAGGTGGTTGGAAGAATAAGACTGACAGGAGTGGTTTGTATGTTCCTCCTGGAAACTGTGAGTCTGTGGCGTCTGGCTCTGGAAAGATGTCCATGGATGATATAATGGCTAAGCTGTTGAAAGGGGTGGAGGCAACCAATATGGGCGTTACTGAGGTAAAGAATGATTTGTCGTCAATAAATAAATTGGTTGACTCGCATTCTACTGTAATAAAACAGCTGGAGCAACAATTGAGTCAACTCTCAGCGGCATTCAATCAAAGAAAGGCTGGCACTTTACCTAGCGACACTGTGCAAAACCCAAGGAACGATGGATCATGTATGGTTATTACTACCAGGAGTGGTAAAGCATTGGAAAATCCATCCAAAGGAAAGCAGGTGGTTGATAATATAGCAGATAATGTTATTGATTCAGAATATGAAGATGTCGTAGAAGCGGAAGATAGTGTCCCTGACGTTACCCCTAGACGTCTGCAGCCTGAAAAGATCAACAATTGGAAGCAGGATAAACAGGAAGTGGCGGAGAACACTATTCCCCTTCCACCACCACCTTTTCCTCAGAGACTGAAGAAGAAAGCCGAGGACACCAGGTTCAGTAAATTCATGACTATGTTGAAGCAGCTGACTATTAATGTTCCTTTGGTGGAGGCGCTAGAGCAGATGCCCGGATACGCTAAATTCATGAAGGACATTTTGACAAAGAAGCAGGCAGCAAGCTATGAGCTGACAGATAATGTTCATCATTGCAGTGCAATCGCTACAAGATCGCTAGTTCAGAAGAAGGCAGATCCTGGTGCATTCACTATTCCGTGCATGGTTGGATCTTTGGATTTTGCTAAGGCATTGTGCGATTTGGGAGCTAGCATTAATTTGATGCCACTATCCATTTACAGAAAGTTGGGTTTGGGTGATCCTACATCAACCAATATGTGGCTCGTGATGGCAGATAGGTCGGTAAAACGACCTGTTGGTATCTTATATGATGTATTGGTGAAGGTTTCCACCTTCATCTTTCCTACAGACTTTGTTATTATGGATTGTGAGGTGGATTCTGAAGTTCACATAATCTTGGGGCGTCCTTTCCTTGCAACAGGAAGTGTGCTTATTGATCTAAGAGCTAATGAGATTTTATTTCGGATGAATGACGAAGTGGTTCATTTTGATGAATGGAAATCAATGAAGAAGCCCAAAGATATGAATGTGTTCTCTGTAGCTGATGTTTATTATGATGATGAGAAAGAATTATCTGTAGAGAAGCAGCTTATTGTTAATCCATTGGCTGTTGTGCTTATGAATTTTGAGCGTGAGGATGTTGAAGAGTATGAACAAACTATTTGTGCTCTAACAGGAATTGGCTCCTATTCTCATGCTCCTAAGAAGCTGGATCTGGATCTTAAAAATCGCCCTTCACCACCAGCAAAACCATCCATTGAAGAACCACCAGTGCTAGAATTGAAGGAGCTGCCCAGTCACCTGAAATATGCATTTTTGGGAAGTGGTGATACACTTCCGGTTATTGTTGCGGCTGATTTAGGTGAGCAGCAGGTTGCGGCTCTTATTTCTGTTCTGAGGAGATACAAGAGAGCCATCGGTTGGACTATTGCTGATATTATTGGTATCCCTCCTGGGATATGTATGCACAAGATTCAGCTCGAGGAAAATTGTGTTTCTACCATTGAGCATCAATGGCGTTTGAATCCACCCATGCAGGAGGTGGTGAAGAAAGAAATTATTAAGTGGTTAGATGCTGGGGTAGTATATCCAATCTCCGACAGTAAGTGGGTAAGTTTGGTACAGTGTGTGCCCAAGAAAGGGGGCATGACTAACGTAAGATAACGCCTAAACTACAGCTCTCGTAAGAGTGTAAGCGGTCTCTGTCAAATATAGAACCCAACTGGGATGGGTGTCGAATCCCACAGGGAATACTTGGTCACTAAGTGTTGCAATTATTAGTAGACTGTTGATCGAAAATTCCACGGAAAAGGGGGGATTGGATTGTGGCGTGAATTAATGCTATCAACTTTTTCTTTTGAGTACTCAGACTTTCTCGACTTTTCATCAACTTTGTCATTTACCTATGGGGGATTCAAATCTGCATCCACCCCCTTAGTTACCTTTGGAGGTTCTCCGTGAAGCTCTTTACCACTCCTCAAGGTGATAGCCATAACTTATTTTGAATTTTTGTCTCTGCTGACAACCTATATTGAGACCTGGTATTCAGTGCCTATTGTAACTTCCCCAACTGCAACTCTAAGCTTCTCTAGATAGTTTGTTGAGTTTTTACATCTGCAGCCAACTGTATCTGATTAGATAGAATCTACTTTATCATCTTTTCCATGTAGCTAGTTGACTGGTTTTCTTATGCCTGTGGTTACTTAATTTGTTGTTGTTATTCATTCCAAGGTTGAGTCTGCCACTTCATGTTGTAGGCATTACCATAATGATGCCTTTGAGCATTGCCCGCATATATCACCGATTCTGGATTTGATGCACACATAGCAGCTGCATGGCCACTATTTCTGCAAATTTCAGACCAACCTACAGCTTGTTGGATTGCATTAACTGTGGCTGCAGGTTATGTAGTTCTAATTTTCAGGCTGTTAAACTGAGTGTTTATCAAATTTTGTAAAGCAGAAACCTGAGTTAGTAACGCTGTGAATTGGTCCACCTCCAATACACCTGCAATTTTTTTAGTGGAAATCCTAGAGTCTGAATGCTATTCTAGGCTCCCTTGATCTATTCGGTTCAATAAAGTATACATCAAATCATATATCATCTTAAGAGCTTGACCACCTGCTACTGAATATAGCAAAATTTGTGTATTATGGTCAAGATCCTCTACAAAAGTATAAGCAAGTACCTCTTTGGACTATCGATGGTGTAGATAGTCCAGAAGAAGATCCTTGAACCGCTCCCAAGCATGATAAAGATTCTTGTCTGGCTTCTGTTTGAAGCACACTATCTCACTGCGAAGTCTCACAGTCTTTCCAGATGGGAAGAACTGAATAAGGAATTTTCTGGCCATGTCATCCCATAAGGTGATTGAATTTGATGGTTACGCATTCAACTACTTTTTTGCTTCCCCAATCAGTGAAAAGTGGAACAAAGTCATCCTCACATAATCTGCATTCACACCCATGGGAGTGAATGTATCACTGATTTCTAGAAAATTTTGCAAGTAGACATATGGATCTTTGTGTGAAAGCCATGTGAACTGTCCACTGTTAATCAGAAGTCGTACCATATTCTCTTTAATTTCAAAATTTCCTCCAGTTTCTAGCTTCTAAAATGGGGAGGTCAAATTGATTGGAAGTGGGATTGCCACTTCTTTGACTGTCCTGCGGGTTGCTTGTTCATCAGCCATGATGGCAGGATTTTCTTGGTTTTCTGCAATTTGAGGAATACTGGGGAGAATTTTTTCTTCTTTCATTCATTGATGAAAAATTTTCTCAGGTTCGGTGCTTGGTTCAACTAAGTCCTTATGTGTAATACCCTGATCATTTTTAAGCCTAAATCCACCTTTTGAGTGAATATGGATGACTTCCAAAGTGATTAATGTTTATACCATGTTGTATTTCTCTAATTTCTACTTTTTACCATGTAAATCATTGAATAAGCTTTCATCGATACCAAATTTGCCCAAATCCGACACTCAGGTGAAGAGTTAGAGCCATTTTAGTGAGACGGTGTGCCACCTGGCACTTTAGCGCGTCGCGGAGCCAGCCAAAATGGCAATTGTCATTTTACAGTGAGCCTCTGTGATATTTATGCATCGCGCCAAGGTTCAATTTTAGGATTGTCAAATTCCAGTGCACTAACGCGATTCCACCGCGTCACGGTACCCTTCCAGGTCACGACCAAGGTGGCAAATGCGACTTCACCGCTTCGCGCCACTGAGCAGTTTCCCAATTTTCCAATTCCAGTAAAGGACCACAATCCTGGCATATCACGCCAGGGCCAAAAATCAGGCTCTAGTTCTAGAATTTGCTCAAGGGTATTTTGGTCTTTTCCATCCTTCCTTACCTTTTATATATATATAAGTGAGGGAGAAAATCCTCATTTTCACTTTCATCTTCTCCAAAATTCTAGGGTTTCTCTCCAAAATTCAACTCAATTCTTGTTTAAACATCTCAACATCAAGCCATGGTTTTCACAAATTAGTTCAAGACTTAAAACTTCCAAGTCAAGAACATTAAGATCTCTAACTCAAGAAGTGGGAAAAGAAGTCTATAGCAAGTTTATTTATCTCGGATAATAATCAAGGTATGTAGGGTTTGAACAAGAATATCCTTTCATTCTTGTGCCAAAAGAATTGATTTTTACTATTGGAATTTCATGATCCTTGCAAGTGGGTTTACACCCAAATGTCTTTATTGATGATTTATGAGATTTGAGTTGAATAAGTTTGATATTTATGATTATTTTACCATCACATTTCTTGAATTGAGAATTTATGCCATGAGTTGTATATTGTCATTTTGTATTGGTGATTTCTAAGAAATTTAAGACAAGTGTCATGAGTTATGCTTTTTCCATGAGAAGTTTGAGTATTGAATATATTTATCGATATTGAGCTTGAGAGTCAAGAATGAGTCCTATGACATTTTCTTGAAGCTTTTGATACTTGATATGATTTGATAAGCAAGTGTACTTGATGTTGAGAAAGACTATTTGAGTTTGAGTCGAGTTAGGAATCCACAAGTTGTTTATGATTTACAGATGAGATATATTTATGATTTGGTATTCATGATAGACCCTTGAGTTGATTAAGGTAGATTTCCTAACACCTTCTGAGCTGAGTTTGGGAGGAGTATTTAGCACCGAGTGGGAAGTGTGGGTTCAGTGCATCCTACTTCCCCAGAACTACGTGCCACCGTAGGATTAAGATTTGAGGGCCAAAGAGCTGAGTTTGTGATCACAGATATGAGTTTGAGGTTATACTCCCTGGAAAGAGTATAACGCTCCCGCCAATGTGGGGTTCCTTTCTTAGGAGGGAAAAATGTTGGACTCCATGTGGCTCACTTGGTTTATGTCAGATATAAGAAACTCCCAAGTCCATAATAGTCTAAGTTTCTTGAGTTACCGAGTCACTCTAAGTCATGAGTTAAAGAGTTTGAGTTGAGTCCAATGATTTATGAGATTTTGTGAAGCATGTGTTATTATCAATGATTTGTGGAAATTATGTTTCAGAAAATTCAAGAGAAGAGAGTCATTATTGTCAGTATGCATGACTTTATTTTACATTTATGATATTGTTTAAAAGTGTTGCATACACCCCCACATACTCAGTACAATCCCAAGTACTGATTCTCATACTCTTCTATGTTCTATACTTTCTCGTGATGTAGGTTCAGGTGCTCAGTCTCAGCAACGACATTGATCTTTGAGTACCTCCATCTACATTATTATAGTTGGTGAGTCCTCATGGTTCGAGGACCTATGTCCCTAATTTTTGGCCTTGATAGTAGATGGTTGTTTCTTTTCAGTTCAGGCGAGTCAGTTGGGGATCTGTCCCAATGGCTCCTCAGTCTTTTGTAGTAGAGGCTTTGTCAGACTAGAGTACCAGTATGTACAGAACTTTCAGTATTTTATTTTTATAGGACAGTATTTCTTCGTATCACAGTATGCTCATGACATGATTATTCTTTCCTATTTTAAAATGATTAGTGTTATAGTGAGTTCTGAAAGTAATGACAGGCTTAGAGGGTTAGCTTGAGGCCACGTGTGGCCTTAAGCACTGTGTGATGTCTCGGGATAGGTTCTTGGGGCGTTACATGATCCCTTGCCAGCTTTTGTTACCTGTTTCCTATAAAAACACAACCAAGACCAAGTGTAAAAATACCAAATGAATCTAAAAGTACAACTAAAATAAACAATTTCCAAATTAAAAGACCTCGAAAACGGCGCCAAAAACTTGATAGCACCCAGGCGGACATACAAGTGTACGTGGTTGTATCAAATAGTAAATTGGCCTAATAAACTACAAGTATCGATCCCATAGGGACTTTGTTAAACAACAATTCAATTTCAGTTCACAGTTTAGATTCAATTGATCCTATCATAACCAAAAGAGAGTTTGGAGTTTGTAATTTGTAAATAAAATACATAACGCGTAAAGTAAAAATCTTGGACAATCAATAGGAGTATACCCAGGGTTGAATCACTTTGAACACTCATACTATGTTATTGAACTTCGTTCATTAACTTGGTTATCTTGGTTGTCGATTCGTAGGATTAATTTCATGATCATGGCCTCCCGACCTCTAACCAATTACCTAATGTGGACATTACAACTACATCGTTGAGCGGGGATGTAATAATCCAATTAAGTTCTTTAATCTATCATCCTATGTTTGAATCAAGTAAGGCATCTAAGTACATCCCTATCCTAGACACTAATTCGTATTCCTTATTTTATAAAATAATGCAAACCATACTTTGTTCAATCCAACTTTCTATCTCCCCATTCCCTCTCCCGAGTTCACAAGGTTGCCAATAGGGGTATTCTAAGGTGATCAAGCCTCAAAATAGTTAAAATAAGATTGAACACACAACCAACAATGATAATCAAATCAACGAACTTAATTCAAAACAAAAGTACTCATGTTTTTGTCTTCAACCCCGGAAAGGGAGTTTCTAGCCACTCGTAGTCATAGTCATGATCCAATAGGTTGAAATCATGTTATGATCTAATGGAATGTTAAATAAATAATGTAAAAACCTAAGTTATGGAGTTGTAGAAGCTTCCTTAATGTTCCAGGATGACCAAAGATGAATAAAAATGTTTACAAAGATTTATTTATAGTAGAAACAAGTCCCAAGCCATGTAGGATTCAAATTGCACTGATGGCCGTGTTTGATGTTGGGGTCTCACCGCGATGGTCAATTGACTTGAGTGGGGGTAGAATGCACTAGATAGTCAATTAATTCTAGGGTCACGTCATGAGGTCTGGTTGGGTCAAGTAGGGGTCGTGACGCACCCCTATCGCTACAACTTACTAGAAATTGCATCTTGAAATTTGGTTAAGTGTTGGTCGTTTCTCCTTTTACCCTTGACTTTGTGGTGTCTTTCCCATGGTTTTACAGCCTCAAAATCATAAATATATCATCATATTAAACTCAAAAAAGATAATACAAGAACACACCACACGAATTAGAGGTTCAAACAACACAATATCCATCACGATGAATAAAAAACAAGAGCTAAGACAAGGCAAATTTCCATGATCTTCCACTTCATGTTTCGACTCTTTACTTGATTCTCTTGAACTTTTTACACTAAAACAAGTTGTTCCACATATAATAACACCATTAAAACCATTTAGAATACATTAAACACAATAGAGTCCAACAAAATAGACTAGACAAGCACCTAACTCAAGCTAGTAACACTGGTTTCATAGATTGAACTCTAAGTAATCCAATTAAACCCAAACTTTTTTGAAATACTCTTTGCACATTATAATCACACATTTTATAACTTTGATGCTTATTTATATCAATATGAACACGTTAATAACTCAAGTTACACTCGAAATAAGGTGAAAAAGGCTAGAATGATGATACAAAATTGTATAAAACCACCTCAGATCATCACCCCATACTTAAACCCTTGTTCTTCCTCGAAAAACTCTTTACTCTAAGCATCATAAGATGAGGTGACTCTACACTTTTACTACTACAAACATAATCAATCTAGTACTACAATGACTACACAAACTACAAGTTTCTACACTAGCATGTTATAAGCAATTGAAAGCTCAAGAACACTTCTTCAAGACATCCTAGCCTCAAGAATTTACTCCTTAAGTGACAAACTCATGCATATTTATCAATCAAAGATCTCATACAAATCATCCACATTCATCAAAATATGTTCCCCTCACAACAAAAGGAGTTACCCAAAATCACTCACAATAACGCAATTAGAACAAGATGGTTACAAAAATAAAGTTACTCTCACTCTCACAAGGAATTCACAAGTTACACATAATGAACCATGGGCTTGCCCTTAGTGTAGTACTTCACTAATATCAGAATGTTAAGTAGAGGATTAATTAGGTCTTTTTAGGGTTGTAATGAAGTCTAAGGGATGGGTAGGAACTATTTTGGAATAGTGACTATCTTTTCAAGAACTTTAATGCAACACATTATCAATTAAAACCACCCTTCAACAACCAATTTAACCACTTTTGTCTACCCACATCTTTTGATTTCACCCCATCTCATTTAAGCATTTTGACAAACACTATGGTGGGAGCATGCTATGCACAACTTATTCAATTTGAACAAATATTATTCTTTTCATTACTCAACTCCCAACCACAACACAATAATTATATACACTAATAACTATTTCTTTTGGGGCTTCAATTTCAGTTTCGTCCTCTTATTTTTCAAACTCCTCACTCAATTGATTTTTCATTAATGTTCTTAGGAGCTTTTTGGATCAAATTCAGGTCATTCAAAGAAGGGATTAGGCTACATATGTGGAATTTAAAGAAAAAGCTAAAGGCTCAACAGGGCTGAATAAGATCATGTACAAAGAGTAGGCCAAAAAGAAGGTATAAAATAAGGATATCAAAGAAACACCTATATCATCACCTAAACTCATATTCTTTATTTCACTTTGCACACTCACCGGGTAAGCTCTAGACACCACATGCAACAAGGAATATACAAAAAACCACATCACATATGGCACATTCTTGACTCATACATAATCCACCAGAGATTCTCAACCAATAATAGCATGAATTCAAATTTAAGCCATAAGAAAAAGAGTCACAAACATGAGCCTAAGAGTCCAGAAACTAGTAATTCACATAATTCAACATGATTTTTACAATCAAACACTTGCACCATGCAATCAAATATAGCACCAACAAGAATATCTTTGCACAATTTTTTTTAAATTCAGCCAAAATTAGGAATTTCTCTACCCACACTTAAAAATCTATATTGTCCTTAAAGTGAACTTAAAAGTAAGAGATAGAAATACTCCCTAAGGCCTCTAGGACTAGCTAGTAGCATCGTTTTGCATCAAAAGGATCCTTGGGACCTCACACTCTATTTTTAAAATACTTCTTAGCTTAGGTCTATGGTACTCAGACTTCCCATCAACCTACGACTCAGCAAAAACAAAAACTAAGTGATGTAAAAAAACTAAAAAATTAAACGTACCTACTTACGTTGGGTTGCCTCCCAAGCAGCTCCTGATTTAGTATAACGACATGACCTAACTCAATGACTTAGTAGTTCTCTTTTCTTGTCTTTCTCATGCTTGGTCTCCATCTTCTTATTCTCTTTATCCCTCTTGGGTGTGACTTCTCAAGGGCAACAAATTTTTCAACTTTAGCCTTTCCAGGCTTATTAATTAGCATCAAATCAAGCGGTGGTGTTGGTAGTAGCTTAGGTAACTCGATGAGGGTATCATAAGAGGTATTTTATGGAATCAACACCCCACACTTATCCCTTTCAATAATTGTGATCATGTATAAGTATTTGTATTGGGATAGTTTGGTGAGTGGTTTGTATAGCTTAAAAACTAACTCTTCTTCATTCAACATCATAGTTAGTGTTCCTTCTCTCACATCAATCAATGTTCCTCTAGTAACTAACAATGGGCACCCCAAAATTATTGGTACCTGTTCATCTGCCTATAAGTCTAGATCAATAAAGTCAGCAGGAATAATGAATTCACCAACCTTTATGAGTACATCCTCTATAATTCCTTTAGGATAGGCAATGGACCCGTCTGTCAGCTGCAGAACCACGGTGGTAGGTCTAGGCTTTCCTAATCCCAATGTGTAGAACAAAGAGAGGGGCATCAAGTTGATAATAACCCCTAGATCACTGAGTACATTGACCATTATAATCCCAATTTGGATAGGGAGAGTAAATTTCTCAGGATCTCTTAATTTTTTAGGGATTTTCTGTGTCATTACTGCGCTACACTCTTTAGTGACTGAAACAGTCTCAACCTTCTGCAACTTAGTTTTATTTGCAACCACATCCCTTAAGTACTTTACATATTTCTGCATACCGTGCAAAATATCTAACAAAGGTAATTTAATGTGAAGCTATATGACTGTGTCAAAGAAATTCTTGAACATTGCATCCTTCATCGCTTTTATTTGCCTTTGAGGAAAGGTAAGTGGCAACATCTTCTTCTTATCCGATTCAACAACTTTTTCTTTCGAGTACTCAGACTTCCTTGACTTTTCAACAACTTTGTCATTTACCTGTGGGGGGTTCAAATCTGCATCTACCTCCTTAGTTACCTTTGGATGTTATCGTTGAAGCTCCTTACCACTCCTCAAGGTGATTGTCATAACTTGTTTTGGATTTTTTATCTCTGCTAGTAACCAACCTTGATACCTAGTATTCAGTGTTTGTTGTAACAGACCTAACTGAAACTCTAAGCTTCTTTAAGTAGCTTGTTGATTTTTTATATCTGCAGCCACCTATGTTTGATTAAATAGAATCTGGTTCATCATCTTTTCCATATTTTTAGTTGATTGGTTTCCTTGTGCCCGTTGTTGCTAAATTTGTTGTTGTTGTGCGTTCCAAGGCTGAGTCCACCCCTTTATGTCATAGGCATTACCATAATTATGCCTTTGAGCATTGCCCACATACATTACCAATTTTGGATTTTATGCACACATAGAAACTGTATGGCCACTATTTCCGTAAATTTCACACGAAGCTATAGCTTGTTGGATTGCATTGACTATGGTTACAAGTTATGTAGTTCTAGATTTCAGGCTGTTGAACTGAGTCCACCTCTAATACACCTACAATTCTTTTAGTAGCACTCCTAGAGTCTGAATGCCATTCTGGGTTCCCTTGAGCTATGCGGTTCAATAAAGTGTACAACTTATCACATGTCATCTCAAGATCTTGACCACCTGTAGCTGAATCTAGAAAAAATTTCATATTATGGTCAAGAGCCTCTACAAAAGTATGATCAAGTACCTCGTTGGACTGTCGATGATATGAAAAGACCCGAAGAAGAGCCTTGAACTGCTCCCAAGCATAATAAAGATTCTCGTATGGATTCTATTTGAAACACACTATCTCACTGTGAAGTCTCTTAATCTTACCAGATGGTAAAAATTGAATAAGGAATTTTATGTCCATGTCATCCCATGAGGTAATTGAATTTGCCAATTCCGCATTCAACCACTTTTTTGCTTCCCCAATCAGTGAAAGGGGAACAAAGTCATCCTCACATAATCTGCATTCACACTAGTGGGAATAAATGTATCACTAATTTCTCAAAAATTCCGCAAGTGGACTTTTGGATCTTCGTGTGAAAGCCCTGTGAACTGTCCACTGATAATCAAAAGTTGTACCATATTCTCTTTAAGTTCAAAATGGCCTCCAACTTTCGACTTCTAAAATAGGGAGGTAAAATTGGTTGAAGGTGGGATTGCCACTTCTCTGACTATCCTATGGGCTTCTTGTTCATCAGCTATGATGGCAGGATTCTCTTAGTTTTCTATGATTTGAGGAATACCAGGGAGAAGGTTTGGTTCTCTCCTTCATTGATAAAAAAGTTGCTCAGGTTCGGTGCTTGGTTCAACCAAGTCCTTATCCCTTGTCAGCTTTTGTAATTTGTTTCCTACTAAAACACAACTAAGACCAAGCATAAAAATACCAAATAAATCTAAAAGTAAAACTAAAATAAACAGTTTCCAAATTACAAGCCCTCGATAATGGCGTAAAAAACTTAACAGCGCACACACAAGTGTACGTGGTCTTATCAAGTAGTAAAGTGGCCTAATGAAAGCCAAATATTGATCCCACGGGTACTTGGTTAAACAATAATTTCATTTTAGTTTGCAGTTTAGATTCAACTAATTCTATTGTAACCAAAAGAGAGTTTGGAGTTTGTAAATTGCAAGTAAATCAAATAATGCATAAAGTAAAGATCTTGAATAATCAATAGGATTAGAACTAGGGTTCAAGCATTTTGAACACTCATACTATGTTATTGAACTTCATTCATTAACTTTCTTATCTTAGTTGTCGATTCGTAGGGTTAATCTCATGATCATGGCCTCCCGACCTCTAACCAATTACCTAATATGGATATTACAATTATATCATTGAGAGGGGATGTAATAATCTAATTAAGTTCTTTAAACTATCATCCTACATTTGAATCAAGTAATACATCTAAGTACTTCCCTGTCCTAGAAACTAATTCATATCCCTTATTTTATTAAAGAATACAAGCCATACTTTGTTCAATCCCACTTTCTATCTTCCTATTCCCTATCTTGAATTCACAAGGTTATCAATAGGTGTGTTCTAAGGGTGATCAAGCCTCACAATATTTAAAATAAGATTGAATACACAACTAACAATGATAAGCAAATCAATGAACTTAACTTAAAATATGATCCAATAGGTTGAAATTATGTTATGATCTAATGGAATGTTAAATATATAATGTAAAAAACTAAGTTATGAAGTTTTAGAAGCCTCCTTAATGTTCCAATAGTTCCAAATATGAATAAAAATGTTCACAAAGATGTATTTATAGTAGATAACAAGTCCCAAGCTGTGTAGGATTCAAATTGCACTGATGGTCGTGTTTGATGTTGGAGTCGCTTAATGATGGTAAATTGACTTGAGTGGGGGTTGCGATGAACTAGATGGTCAAGTTAATCTAGGGTCATATCACGAGGGGTGGTTGTGTCAATTAGGGGTTGCAACACACCCCTACGCAACACCTTACTAGAAATTGCATCTTGAAATTTGGTTAAGTGCTGGTTGTTCCTCTTTTCATCCTTTACTTTGTGGTGTCTTTTACATGGTTTTAAAGCCTCAAAATCATCCATATATCATCATATTAATCTCACAAAAAATCCTACAAGCACACGAATTAGAGGTTCAAACAATACAATATCCATCACGACGAATCAAAAATAAGAGCTAAGACAAGGTAAATTTTCATGTTTTTCTACTTTATGTTTTGACTCTTTACTTGACTCGCTTGAACTTTGTACACTACCAAAAAGTTTTTCCATATATAATAACACCATTAAAACCATTTAGAACACATTAAACACAATAGAATCCAACAAAAGAGAATAGAAAAGCACCTAGCTCAAGCTAGTAACACTAGTTTCATCGATTGAACTCTAAGAGATCCAATTGTACCCAAACTTATTTGAAATACACTTTTCACATTATAATCACATATATTATCACTTAGATGCTTATTTATATCATTATGAACACGTTAAGCACTCAAGTTACTCTCGAAACAAGGCGAAAGAAGCTAGAATGATGATACAGAAGTGTATATAACTACCTCAGATCATGTGTCCCCATGGGGAACCCCTGTGTTATTTGTAAAGAACAAATATGGGGTGATGCGAATGTGTATTGATTATGGCTGCTTAATAAGGTGACAGTAAAGAACCATTATCTGATGCCTCATATTGATGATTTATTCAACCATATTTAGGGTGCAGCTATATTTTCTAAGATATTTTTGAGGTTCGGTTACCATCAATTAAGTATTCAAGTTGAGGATATCCCAAAACCCGCCTTTAGGACCTGTTGTGGTCACTATGAGTTTTTGGTCATATCTTTTGGGTTGACTAATGCCCTAGCCATGTTTCTAAACTTGATAAACCATGTGTTTAGACCCTATCTATACTTATTTGTTATTGTGTTCATTAATGATATTCTTGTGCATTTGAGGAGTAGTGAGGAGTATGCATAGTACTTAAGGATTGTGCTCCAAGTTTTGCGAGAGCATGTGCTTTTTGCCAAGATTACTAAGTGTGAGTTTTGGCTTGAGTCAATGTTGTTTCTTGGACATGTGGTGTCCAAGAAGGGTATTATGGTAGACCTGGCTAAGATTTCAGTGATTCATAACTGGGCTAGGCCTACGTCTCCAACTAAGATTCATAGTTTTATTAGTTTGAATGGTTATTATAGGCGCTTTGTTAAGAGTTTTACTACAATATCATCGCCTGTGACTAGATTGACTCATAAGGAAGTTCCTTTTCGATGGTCCAAGGAGTGTGAGTTGAGATTTGGAAAGCCCAAGGATTGTCTCACTTCAGCCCTGGTGTTAGCCCTTCCAGTTGAAGGGAAAGGATTCACAGTATTTTTTTATGCATCTGGTGTTGGCTTGGATGTGTTTTGATGCAGTAGGGCCATGTCATTACCTATGATTCAAGATAGCTTAAGGTGTATGAGCGCAACTACCTCACTCATGATTTGGAATTGGTAGTGGTAGTTTTGCGCTCAAGATATAGAGGCATTACTTTTATGGTGTGCATAGTGAGATTTTCACCAATCATCATAGTCTTCAGCATCTTATGACTCAGTGAGAGCTTAATATTGGCAACACAAGAGGATGTAGTTTTTAAAGGACTATGATATTTCCATCTTGTATCATCCGGGTAAGGTAAATGTAGTGGCTGGTGCCTTGAGTCGCAAGGCAGTGAGCATGGGTAGTTTGGCATGTATATCAGTTTCTCAGAGGCCCTTGGCATGAGACATCCAGTCCTTAGATAATATGATGGTTTGCCTTAATATTTTTGGATCTCCCGAGGATTTTGGCTTGTGTGGAGGCAAGGTCCTCCCTTTTTTAGTAGATTCGTGATCGTCAGTTTGAGGATAGTAAGTTGTGTTTTCTTCATGATTGGGTGGTAAGTGGTGAGTATGGGAGACACACTATAGATTCTGAGGGTAGCCTGAGGTTTCAAGGTCATATTTGTGTTCCCCAACTTGATGATTTGATTCAGTCAATTCTGCATGAGGATCACAGCTCTAGATATTGTATTTATCCTGATACGGCCAACATGTATAGAGATTTGAGGCAACTCTATTGGTGGGATAGTATGAAGAGAGATGTGGCAGACTTTGTAGCTTGTTGCCTATGTTGTCAGTAGGTTAAGGTCGAGCATCAGCATCCAGGCGGTTTAACTCAAAGGTTACCCATTCTGAGTAGAAATGGGAAAGGCTTACCTGGCTTCATTAGTGGTTTTCCTCATACATCCTATGGTCACAATGGTATTTGGGTTATTATGGATCATTTGACCAAGTCAGTATATTTCATTCCATATATATGACCTTCAGTGCTGAGCGATTAACCCAGATTTATGTCTGGGAGATAGCTTTTTTTGCATAGGGTCCTTGTGTCTATCATATCAAACTGTGGTTTTATGTTTACTTAGCAGTTTTAGAGAGCATTTCAGGAGAAGTTGTGTACTCTAGTGGATTTAAGTACAACCTTTTATTCGTAGATGGATTGTCAGCTCGAGCAAAATATTCAGGTGCTTAAGGATTGCTCCGATCTTGTGTTAGGACTTTGGAGGTCGATGGGATCGGTACTTGGCATTGGCAGAGTTCACCTCCAACAATAGTTACTATTTGAGTATTGAGATGGCACCTTATGAGGCTTTATGTGGTAGGAGATATGATTCTCCTATAGGATGGTTTGAGACTTCTGAGGTTAGACCCTGTGAAATAGATTTGTTTTGGGACTCATTGGATAGAGTCAGGGTGATTCAGGATAGGCTGAGAGCATCCCAGAGTAGGCAAAAGGCTTACGCCAACCGTAAACTTTGTCCCTTGAGATTCAGAGTTGGTGATTGTGTGTTCCTTCGTGTTTCACCTATAAGAGATGTGATGAAGTTTTGGAGAAAGGGTAAGCTTAGCCTTCTCTATATTATTCCTTTCGAGATTCTTCGTGTAGTTGGCCAGGTGGCCTATGAGTTGGCTTTACCTCTAGACTTTGCCGTTGTTCATCTGGTTTTTCATGTCTCTAAGTTGCAGAAGTATAATCCAAATCCTTCTCATGTGCTTAGATGTGACTCGGCCTAGTTAGATGAGAAGTTGACCTTTATGGAGGAGTTTGTACTTATTTTGCTAGTGATGTGATGCGACTACGTTCTCGAGAGATTCTGGTAGTCACAATTCAGTGGAGGCATCGCCCAGTAGAGGATTTGGGAGATCGAGAGTGAGATGCGGGCCCATTATCCTCATTTGTTTGAGACTTCAGGTATTTTCTTTGTCTTTAACTTTTAGGGATGAAAGTTCCTTATTAATGGAGGTTTTAATGACCCTTCAGGTCATTGTTTGTATTATTGCATATTTTTGCCGATAGAGCGTCATCATAGTTGCCCCAAGTCATTAGTAACTTACTGGAATTGATAGTTCGATTACCTGGCAGTTCGTTTGGTTTTTAGAACCACTTTCTCAATTTGAAGTCTTTGTTGGTTCTAATTGACCTCTAAGCAAAAACTTCAGTGAAACAACCTTAAATGCAAAATCCAACTTTGCCAATACGTCTGAATAGCAAAATCTATGTAGTTACATGTCTCATTTGCTCAAAACATACTCCAGATGTATCTCAAGGCATTGGCCAAAGCCTAGAACCAAGTTTTAAGCTTTAACTATGCCTGAAATAGGGAGAAATATCACGACCATGGTGTGAGGGGTGCGAATGTGGTGCCACAACCACGGCCAAGCGGGGTCCGCCACCATGAGACCTAGGTAAGCTTATTTAAAGGTTGTCTTGCCTAAAATTTAGGCTATTTTGTGCCTCCAACTTGAGCTTTAAACCCTAATTGAGTGCAAAATCTTCAAAGTGAGTCATATGGGTTGATTAGGAGCTTCAATAACTTATGTAATCCAATTTTGCTACAAATCTAAGGTAAGATTCCTTCTAATTTGGTATTGATT
Source organism: Capsicum pubescens (assembly GCA_030864215.1). NCBI lineage: Eukaryota > Viridiplantae > Streptophyta > Magnoliopsida > Solanales > Solanaceae > Capsicum > Capsicum pubescens. The sequence continues at coordinate 129,506,613 of CM061541.1, forward strand.
TATTAATTTCTAGACCCAAAAGCCATAAGTATTTAAGCTCAATAGTAGCTACAAACGTGACTGATTCACTCAAATTTCTTGAGGGTTATAGCTCCTTAATGATAGTTGAACAATGGGTTGGTCTGGGAAACTCATTTTCCGAAGGTGGAACCCACTTATGGATTTGGTGTTATTTTGGACCAATGGCATAATGGTGCCATAATGGGTGTTGTTAATCTTGTAATGTTGCTTATATTGTTTGTGATAGCTTGGCTTGTGGAAGAAGAAGCTTTAAGAAAAGAAAAGGCAAAGCTCGTTGGTTCGTGAGCAATTTGGATCCAAGGTAGGTTAGGCTTACTCGTAGTTGGATTAAGCTTTATTGTAGTATAATTATTGATATCTTGTGGGATTAGGTGGGGTCTAGATGATAAATGGATGATTGGTGACATTTGGGATTAGTTTATTCTTATAGGCTATTACACTTGTAAAATATGATGCTTCACTATAGCTTAGAACATTGGATAGTTCTAATTTTAGTCTCATGAATAGTATGAGAATACTTTAGTTTCTCTAATAGTTGAGAATGATGTAATTGACTAACCTTAAAAGTATGTCGACCTAGATATGAATTAGAAAGGATACTTGAAGAGGGTTTTTCCCTCATAGGCTTAGTAAGGATTGATAACCCCTTATTGTGTGATTTAGATAACCTAGCCTAATTCCTGGTATAAGTTAGTCTTGCAGAAGTGAACTTTAGAATTATTGGGATTTAGGAGTGGGACTTGACCCACCTTAAGCTTGAACTATGTAATTCCTTAGTGACCTAGATACTTGATGAACGTCTGAGTTATGTTATTAAGGTTATAATGGTTAAATTTGATTGTTGGATATGCACTTGGTCGATGGTTGGATAATGGTGTATACATGATTTATTATCTTGTTGTCATGAGATGGATATTCTTGGAAAGTCTTGTAAATTGAATCTATGGTTATGCTATCTCTTGGCTTATTAATGGGTACACCAAGTGAACCTCTAATTATGTTACCACTCTTTCTATGACCCAAGCCTTATGATTAAGCTAATGTTTATGTGAAGGATTTTTCTTTGGGGTTAGATTGTGAAAAGTGGGAGTAAAAGTGGTGTCCAGAGATCATGCACTTGACTTATAATTGACTTGCTAATAAACATGTTAACTTTGAAAAGTGGTGATTGCGTAGATAATTTAGAAACACATGCTCATGCATTTACTTATAGTATATAGTGATGATTAATAGATAAATATGATGTTATGTGTTACCTTACATCACTTATACTCTATCCTTGTATGTTGTATATACTTATTGAATTGTCTACATATGCATGTGTATAATGATGATGCCTGGTGAATTCGAAGGATATATTTATGTTATGATGATGCCCGGTGAATCCATAGGATATAATGATGTTATGATGATGCCTAGTGAATTCTGAGGATATATTGATGTGATGATGAAGCTCGGTGAATTCGGAGGATATAATGATGTTATGATGATGCTCGGTGAATCCAGAGGATATAATGATGTTATGATGATGCCCGGTGAATCTGGAGGATATATTGATGTGATGATGATGCCCGATGAATCCGGAGGATATATTGATCTTATGTTGATGCCCGGTGAATTTGGAGGATATATTGATGTTATGATGATGCTCGGTGAATTTAAAAGAGGTAATGATGATGTGATAACATTATGTGTGGTAAATATATATGTGAATGCATGCTTATATATGAGGTTATGTCGTGTGTGGCTAAACCCATTTGTGTACTTGGGACATGATGTCTTCCTTGGTAAATTGTTATCCATTATTTGTCATTAATTACTAGATAAGAGGTGTGACCCTTGTTAACTCTAAGTAGTACCTAGAAGTGGATTATGCGAGTATTGAGTTAAGGCTAATTGATATGTCTAATCTTGTGTAGAACCTAGGGCTCACCTAGTAAATCTACTTGACTTGGATAAATGGTTACATTATGGAATTTCTCCTAGTAAAGTGGCTTATGTGATAACTAGTGTCTCTAATAATTGACTATGACTTATGGGCAAAAAGCCTAGAGAACTAGTTGGTGGACCATACTTAGCTAAAATATGGGAGCTAAAATATGGGAACTAGTCCTTAAGGTTGCAACATGCTTAATGATAATAGAACTAGTATTGTATAATGCGTGGTTAAGTTGAAATCTAGTATGTGATGTCGTGTAGGCTTAATTGATGACTTATATAATTAGGAGGCTAACTAGAAGATGGCTTTGTGATGGGTGAATACATAATAGTGTTGGTAACTTTTAGCTTTTCCATTTTAGATGACTATTAAAGTATTAGACTTGCAAAATAGTGGGTCATGGAAATAGAGGCTAGCTAGTATAGGCTAGAAATGAAGTTTATTAATGAATTAGAGATCAAATGACTATATAACCATGTTATGTTGATATCAACTTCGTTGTATCAAATTGCGGTATTGATAATGATTGTAGACCTAGGTAAGAGGCCATGGTGGGAATGGATAATCCCGTGGCCTTGGTGAGTTTCTTATGTAGTTGTGCCTTAATATGTTAATGGATTGATCTTTGGTGTACTCTCTAGTGGTATGGGACGCCGTGATGAGTTCTTTGTTTGTTTTCCTTGAGTGTACTTCCCGGCGGTATGGGACGTCGTAGTAAGTTCTTTCTCTTTATACTCTAACGATGGTAGTTGTATTGATTATGGTAGTTACATGATTGTTGTTGTATATATATGTGACTTTATGCTTCTAAAATGATTACTCATGCTGTATGAAAGTTATGGTATATGCGGATATGGAATGTCGTACTATTGTTATAGTTTATTTGTTATTTAGACAATGGTATCAAAGAAGATTGATGTTCAATTCTGTACCTTGACTTTAAGTTATTTTGTTACTTTATATCATCCTTATATTATAATTTAGCTTAGTCAGCCAATGATACCTATTGAGTACCCATGTTTGGGTACTCATACTACACTTCTATTCCTTTTTAGTACAGACTCGAGTTCTAGTAGCTGCCGTTGAGTTGAGGTTGTGTGGTGTTAATCATCAGGAGACAGGGTGAGCTCTTAGAGTTTGAGTTACCCTTTTTCCCTTTTATCCTTATTTTATCTTTTGTGTTCAAGACGAATGTATGAGACTCTTTAAGATTACTAGATGTTGAGTTGTAATTTTTATTGTCTAATGTAGAGATGCTCTTGTACTAATATTATCAGGTCATGGGATTGGTATTCAAATATTAGTTGGCTTTATTTTTGGAATGTTGTTATTTATATTGCGTTCTTACATAGGGTCCATGTTGGACGTTTCTACCAAGGCAACCCATTGCTTTAGCTCCGGGTTATGGTGTCGGCTTACCTACTGGTGGCTTGTGGTTGGTGCCATCATGACTCAAAAATTGGGTCATGACAAATTGGTATCAGAGCCTAGGTTACACCGATATTATTAGTACAAGAGCAAGTGTCTAATAGAGTTCTGTGGATCAAAACATTGTCGTCCATTTCTTATCTTTGGGAGGCTATAGGACATTTTTTGTAGTCCTTCACTTCTTTTTCTCACATTGTGCTAAAAGTCTGAGTTGGTTTGTTGGATATTCTCTTGACTTTACTCTTTCATAAAAACCTAGGACTCGTGCTATAGTTATACGTGGGGAGGGTCCCGAGACCCAGACTCGTGATGTATCCTCGGATAAGGGTCAGGATGGGCCTCCCCAGAACCCCATTCCTACACCCGAGCCAGAGACTCCTCCATCTTAGCCAGCAGTGGGCCAGGGATCATCCCAAGCTTCACTAGGGTTCATCCTCTCTTCTTTGCTTAGAGAGGCCTTAGTTTATCTATTGGGTATTATTGATGGTTCATAAATTACTGCGACTAGAGTGCAGCCTACAGCTATATCTCCTGGAGTTGAGGTTACTCTTATTCCGATAGTTGTTCAGTCGACAATCACTTAGCCAGTTGTGACCCAGGTTGCTATGTCTACTGATGAGTAGAGAGCGCTGGGTAGATTCTTAAGGTTGTCTCTACCTAGGTTTTATGGTGCTCCTAGAGAGGACGCATTTGAATTTTTAATTACTTGTGAGGATAAGATTTGTGGGTTAGGTCTTGTTGAGACCCTTGGGGTGGATTACACCATATTTCAGTTGGACTTGTCTGCTCAACACTGGTGGAAAGGTTTTGTGAGTTCTAGGCCAGTTGGATATTCCCCTATCTCTTGGTCTCTATTCTTTGAGATGTTCTTAGAGAAGTATATATTGCGCAACCTTAGTTAATGCTTGAGAGATCAATTCTCTAGATTGGAGCAGGGTTCTAAACCAGTCGCTGAATATGAGGCTCGTTTCTATAAGTTGGCTAGGAATGCGACTTCTATTATGGATAAAGAGTATGAGAGAGTTTATTGTGTGAGAGGATTGAGACTTCCTATTTGTATCTCTACGTAGAGTTTGGTTACTATAGGTAGGACCCTTGTTAAGGTAGTTGATCATGCTAGAGTGATGGAGGACATGTAGCATGAGGGTCGTGATAAGAGGCCCAAGTATCAAGGCAGATTTGGTGGGAGTCGTAGTAGTTTCTGATTTAGGAGTGGTATTCCTTATGCTGGACATCCTCCCCATTCATCTTTTCAGCCTCAGAGTCAGGCTAGCCGACCTGTTCAGGCAGCTCTTTTGACTACTGATGGGGATCAATTCATTACTAGTAGTCTCCCTAGTAAGGACGGTAATCGGTCTTTGAGATGTTTATCTGTAGGCCATACTAGGCATGGTAGCTATACCGGATCAACTGGATTTGTGATTTCTGGTTCTGATCGTGATTCTTGTTTTACTTATGGACTTTTTGGTCATTTCTCTAGAGATTACACTAGTCGTGGGGCGATGGTTATTTCATCCCAGAGAGCTACTCCCATTAGGGCAGTTCCTCCTTTGGGTAAAGGAAGTTGGAGAGGTCATAGGAGTGGTTACTAGGGTGCTCGAGGTGGTACTCAGGCAGGCAGGACAGGAGGTCAGTCAGGTACCCAGCCAGATAGCGGGCGTGGTCAATTATATGTAGTACCTTCTAGACCCATGGTTGAGCCTTCAAATATTGTAGTTACAGGTGCGATTTTGGTATACCACAAGTTGGCTCTTACTTTATTTGATCCTGGATCCACTTATTCTTATGTATATCTTTATTATTCTCCACGATTAGACTTGACTAGTGATTTATTATTTGTGCCTTTGTTTGTATCTACTCCCATAGGTGATTCTTTAGTAGTGGATCGAGTATTCAGTTAATGTGTTATGATAGTTAGTGATTTTTATACTTGTACTGATCTTATTATTCTTGATATATTGGATTTCGATGTGATTTTAGGCATGGACTAGTTATCCCACTATCATGCAATCATAGATTGTTTTGCCAAGATCGTTACTTTATCCATGCCTGGAGTACCCCCAATCATATGGAAGGGACCAATTAGCCACAAGCCGACAGGGATTATTTATTATGTTTTATCCAGAAGACTTATGTCGAGGGGTTACGAGTCTTATCTCGCCTATGTATGTGATACCCATGTAGAGAGTCCGACGCTTGACTCTATTCCTGTTGTGTGTGAGTTTCCTGATGTGTTTACTATCGACCTTCCTGGTACTCCCCCTGACCATGATATTGAGTTTGCTATTGACCATGAGCATGACACTCGACCTATTTCTATGGAACCTTATCATATGGCTCCTTCTAAGCTTAAGGAGCTGAACTCCCAGCTCTAGTATCTTTTTGGTAAGGGTTTTATTATAGCAAGTGTTTCCCTATAGGGATTCCCTGTGTTGTTTGTAAAGAAGAAAGATAGGTCGATGTGAATGTGTATTAATTATAGGTATCTTAATAAGGTGATGCTGAAGAACCGTTATCCGATGCCTCATACTGATGATTTATTCGACCTGCTTTAGGGAACATCTATATTTTCTAAGATAGATTTAAGGCCTGGATACCATCAGTTGAGAATTCAAGATGAGGAAATTCTGAAGATGGCCTTTAGGATCTATTACGGTCACTATGAGTTTTTAGTCATGTCTTTTGGGCTAAATAATTCCCCAGCCGCATTTATGGACTAGATGAACCGTGTGTTCAGACCTTATCTAGACTCTTTTGTTATTGTGTTCATTGTTGATATTCTTGTGTATTCAAGTAGTAGTGAGGAGCATGCGCAACACTTGGAGATTGTGCTCCAGGTTTTGCGAGAGCATGTGCTTTTTGCCAAGTTCTCCAAGTGCGAGTTTTGGCTTGAGTCAGTGTTGTTTCTGGGATACGTTGTGTCAAAGGTGGGTATTATGGTATACCCGGCTAAGATTCCAGTGATTCGTGATTGGGCTAGGCCTATATCTCCGACTGAGGTTCACAGTTTTATTGGTTTGGCTTGTTATCATAGGTACTTTGTTGAGAGTTTTGCTACCATATCAACCCCTATAACTAGATTGACTCAAAAGAAAGTTCCTTTTTTATGGTCCAAGGAGTGTGAGTTGAGCTTTGGAAAGCTCAAGGATTGTCTCACTTCAGCCCTGATGTTAGCCTTTCCAGTTGAGAGGGAGAGATTCATAGTGTTTTGTGATGCATCTGGTGTTGTTCTTAGATGTGTTTTGATGCAGTAAGGTCGTATTTTTTCCTATGCTTCTAGACAGCTTAAGGTGCATGAGCGCAACTACCCCACTCATGATTTGAAGTTGGTGGTAGTAATTTTCGCACTCAAGTTTTGGAGGCATTACTTGTGTGGTGTGCATTGTGAGATTTTCACTGATCATCATAGTCTTCAGCATCTTATGACTCGGCGAGAGCTTAATACTCGTCCACATAGATAGATGGAGTTGTTGAAGGACAACGATATTTCTATCTTGTATCATCTGGGTAAGGCAAATATGGTGGTTGATGCCTTGAGTCACAGGGTAGTAAGTATGGGTAGTTGGGCATATATATCAGTTTCTCAGAGGCCCTTGGAACGGGACATCTATTTCTTAGCTAAATTTATTATTCGCTTTGATATTTTGGATCCCGCAAGGATTTTCGCTTGTGTGGAGGTAAGGTCCTCCCTATTTGAGTAGATCATGATCTTTAGTTTGAGGATAGTAAGTTGTGCCTTCACTGTTATTGGGTGGTGAATGGTACGTCTGGGAGACACTCCATAGATTTTGAGGGTATCTTGAGGCTTCAGGGTCATGTCTGTGTTCCCTGACTTGATGATTTGATTCAGTCAATTCTTTATGAGGATCATAGCTCTAGCTATTCTATTCATCTCGATACGGCCAAGATGTATTGAGATTTGAGGCAACTTTATTAGTGGGATGGTATAAAGAGAAATATGGTACACTTTGTAGCTTGTTTCCTATGTTGTCAGCAGGTTAAGGCTGAGCATCAGCATCCAGGCGGCTTGACTCAGAGGTTACCCATTCCTGAGTAGAAACGAGAAAGGTTTACCATGGACTTCATTAGTGGTTTTCCTCGTAATTCCCATGGTCACAATGGTAGTTGGGTTATTGTGGATCATTTGACCAAGTCGGCACATTTCATTCCTATACATATGACATTCAGTGTTGAGAGATTAGCCTAGATTATGTCCTAGAGATAGTTTGTTTAGTTCGTTTGCATAGGGTCCCTGTGTCTATCGTATCAAACTGTGGTTCTGTGTTTACTTCGCGGTTTTAGAGAGCATTTTAGGAGGATTTAGGTACTCGAGTGGATTAGAGTACAATATTTCACCCGTAGAAAGATAGTCAATCCGAGCAGACTATTTAGGTGCTTAAGGATATGGTCTGAGGTTGTGTTATGGACTTTGGAGGTCAGTGGGATCAACACTTGTTATTGGCAGAGTTTGCCTACAACAACAATACCATTTGAGTATTGAGATGGTGCCTTATGCGGCTTTGTATGGTAGGAGATGTCGTTCTCCTATAGGATGGTTTGAGACTTCTGAGGTTAGTGCCTGTGGTACAAATTTACTTCGAGACTCATTGGATAGAGTTAGAGTAATTCAGGATAGGCTGAAAGCAGCCCAGAGTAGGCAAAAGGCCTATGCCAATCGTAAACTCCACGCATTGAGATTTAGAGTTGGTGATCGTGTGTTTCTCCATATTTTATGTCTCTATGTTGCAAAAGTATATTCCGAATCCTTCTCATGTGCTTAGATAGGACTCGATACAGTTAAACGAGCAGTCGACCTTTGTAGAGGAGCCTGTGCTTATTTTGGATAGTGATGTGAGGTGAATACATTCTAGAGAGATTCTGGTAGTCAAGGTTCAGTGGAGGTACCGCCCAGTAGAGGAGGATACTTGGGAGATCGAGAGTGAGATGCAGGCCTAGTATCCTCATTTGTTCCAAACTTTAGGTATTTTCTTTATCTTTAACTTTCGAGGACGAAAGTTCCTTCGTAGTGGAGGTTGTAATGACCCTTCAAGTCATTTTTCGTGTTCTTGCTTATTTTTGCCGATAGAGCTTCTTCATAGCTACCCAAATTTATAGTGACTTGCTGGTACTGATAGTTCAATTACCTAGCAATTCGTTTGGTTTTTAGAACCACTTTCCCAATTTGAAGTATTTGTTGGTTCTAATTGACCACTGAGTGAAAACTTCAGTAAATTGACCTTATATGTAAAATATGACTTTGACAACGCGTCTAGAACGTAAAAATCTATGTGGTTACATATCTCATTTGCTAGAAACAGACTCCGAATGCATCTCGAGTCATTGGCCGAAGCCCAGAACCAAGTTTCAAGCTTCAGCCGTGCCTGACATAGGGAGAGATATCACGACTGCGGTGTAAGAAGTGCGAACGTGGTGCTGCAATTGCGGCCAATGGGATCCGCGACTGTGAGACCCGAGACCTGGGTAAGCCTATTTAAAGGCTGGTATGCCTAAAATTTTGGCCATTTTGTGCCTCTCTCTTGAGCTCTAAACCCTAATAGAGTGTAAAATCTTCAAAGTGAGTCTTGTGGGTTGATTAGGAGCTTGAATAACTTGTGTAATCCAATTCTAGGTGGAAGTTAGTCTTGTAGAAGTGAACTTTGACCCACCTTAAGCTTGACCTATGTAATTTCTTAGTGACCTAGATACTTGATAAATATCTAAGTTAAGTTATTAAGGTTATAATGGTTTAACTCAGTTGTCGGATATGCACTTGATTGATGGTTGTATGATGTGTATACTTAATTGATTATCTTGTGTCATGATATGGATAGTCTTGGAAAGTCTTATAAATTGAACCTATGGTTATGCTATGGGTTCACCAAGTGAACCTCTAATTATGTTATCACTCTTGCTATGACCCAAGCCTAATGATTAAGATAATATTTATGTGAAGGATTTTCCTTTGGGTTTAGTATTGTGAAAAGTCGGAGTAAAAGAGGTATCTAGAGAGCATGCACTTGACTTATAGTTGACTTGCTAATAAACATGTTAACTTGGAAAAGTGGTGATTGCGTAGATCATTTAGTAACTCATGCTCATGCATCTACTTATATTATGTAGTGATGATTAATAGTAAAATATGATGTTATGTGTTACCTTACATCACTTATACTCTATCATTGTGGTTTGTACATACTTATTGAATTATTTATATATGTATGTGTATAATGATAATTCTCAGTGAATCCAAATAATGTATTTATGTTATGATGATGCACGGTGAATTCAGAGGATATAATGATGTTATGATGATGCCCAGTGAATCCGGAGGCTGTATTGATATGATGATGATGCCTGGTGAATTCAAAGAATATAATGATGTTATGATGATGCCCGGTGAATCCGGAGGATATAATGATGTTATGATGATGCCCGGTGAATCCAAAGGATATAATGATGTTATGATGATGCCCGATGAATCCGGAGGATATAATGATGTTATGATGATGCCCGATGAAACCGAAGGATATATTGATGTGATGATGATGCCCGGTGAATCTAGAGGATATATTGATCCTACGATGGTACAATAAGGGTGTGCCATGCTTCTATTTTTACTTTCATCCTATTTTTATTTTTTTCACTCGGGGAGAAGTTTTTTGGTATTTTTACCCCTTACACGACCTTTAAACATAAAGTAACAGCATTACCTTCAGTTTCAAAAGATTAAAACCCACTCTTTCTCTCTTAAACTCAAAACCCAAGAAAACTCAAGGGTTTTACAGAGGATTCGTCATCCCATCTCTGAACTTTGAATTACTTCAATTTATTTGATATTTCAAGCATGTATCTCATTCCCTAACTTGAATTTTATAATATGGTATTTGACTAATCATTATCCATGTATTTTGAATGATGGGCTTGAAATTGGGTTAAGTAGTTTTGACTGGAATTACTTGAATTACTTTTCCAAAATTTTATATTGATGCTTTATGTTTTAATTTATGGTTTTTGGAATGAATGAGTGCATTGTTATGGGAATTTGAATGGGAAACCTGGGTTTCCCTAAATTGATTACGTTATGGCCTGGTAATGGCATTATTCTCAATCCATTTTGTAAGTTTGGTTTTGAACATGGATAATTGCATAATGTAACTTGTCTTTTGGAAACTAATGCATAAAATGACTTTGAAAGGCCCATGCTGGCCATGGTTTGGATTTTAAATGGAACTTGGGAGTCTAATGGTTACATGGACTAGTTTGACATGATTATATAAGCTTGCAAGCATATCTAGTATGAAGATACCAAGTAATAAATGCCTTAATTACAAGACTCCTTGGTTAATGGTTGGGTTTATGTGCAAACTATTTTAATTTAAGCTTAAAAGGGAATTGTGTATCTTACCTGGAAGGTGTAGTCTCCGTGGGGGGGCTAACTATTTTAATTTGGGCATAAGAAGAAAATATGTAGCATACCGTAAAGGTGTAGTCTCGAAGGGAATAACACTGGAAACCACATTATCGGTGTGGGGTTCTATATGATCGTGTGTTTGGTTTACACATTATATTTAGGGATGGTTTGAGCCTTGGTATCTTTAGCCTTTCCTTTGATTTCCTTAATTCAGGCAAGTAACATGCACTGGCTCTTTCAACAGGGGGAGCTGAACACATATAGCTCGTGGGTGCCTTTAGGATGGAATAAGCTACATGATATAGGTTAATGGTTTAAACTCTTATGTTTATGACCCTTGTCCCTGTCTCGACATCTTATATATGTATATATAAATGTTGTGCATGTTCTTTTTGATTGGTTTTGACATCTATATTATTTTATCCCTTATCCCTGAGTTATACGCCAGTTCTTGCCCCACTGACCATCCCTCGATGCTTCATAATCTCATGAAATAGGGTCTAAGGGATTTTCTATTACTCCTATATAGCTTTAGGTGATTTGGTACTCCTGTGGATCTGTTGTGAAGTGGTGAGCCTCTATCTTCTAGAAGGCCGGTCATTTTATTGATTCTATTACAGTCTTAGTACTTTTGGATTCCTTTTGACATAGTCGGGGGCATGTCCTGACTTAGTTTGATATTCTAGTTTTAGAGACTTTGTGGACAAGTGTTGGTTGGATGTTGGTTTTGATTCATAGAGTTTACATTTGATTATGTATCCTTCTTATTACTATTTGATTGGCTTCTGCTATATATTTTTATTGTGCTTTGGATGTTAGGCTAAGGGGGTGGACTCCAGCTCATGGTGGGCTTAAGATACCCGTCATGACTAGGACCTAGTTTAGATCATGAAAAGCCTGGTATCAGATCACGATTATGGTACGTTGGGTGTCCACAAAGTCATGTCGAGTAGAGTCCCTTTAGTGGGTGTGTGCCTCACTTATAAGGGGAAGGCCACAAAGTATTTTGGAGTGTTTCCCTTTCTTGTGTTCTATATTGGGCTATAGTCTAGATGTCTTGAAACTTCTCTAACTCCTGGCTTACTCACATTTTAAATCATGCCTCCCCGAAGATCTGACATTCTTAGAAACTTTACTGGAACCTCTATCCCACCTGAGGAAAATATCAAAGGTACTCACTGTTTATGGGGTGTAAACCTTGTCTAGAATCCTTGTTCCTGACTGTACTGCTCTATATAAGGTTTCACTGGTCCTTACTAGTCCTTCTCGGGCTTTCTGGGCTAGCATGCATATGCCCAGAGACCTCCGGGAGATATTTCAAATGCAGAGTTTCGTCAGTATATTCATATGTTTACTCAATTGGTGGCATCACAGTCTTGTCAGTATGATCGTGTTGGTTTTGTTGCTCACTCATCTGAGGTCCCTCAAGTTATCCAGATTATAAGGCTAAATCCCCAACCTTTACAGACTCTAAGGTTGAGGAGGATCCTCAGGGGTTTATTAATGAGATTGAGCATATTTTCAAGGTGATGCATGCTACTGATTCTGAAGGTGTAGAGTTTGTTGCGTATTAGTTATAAAATGTAGCTTATCAGTGGTATGAGGAGTAGGAACAACTGACAGATGATGACGCTGAGCCAACAGTATGGGATGAGTTTTTAGAGGACTTTCTTGATCACTTCCTTTCTCTAGAGTTAAGGAAGGCTAAGGCCAAAGTGTTTGTGAACATAAAGCATAGAAGCTGAGTGTGAAGGAGTATGCTCTACAATTTCAGCAGTTGTCCCGTTATGCTCTAGAGTTAGCAGCTAAAATAAGATCCAAAATGAGAAAGTTTACTTTTGGGTTGTATCATGATTTGGTATTGGAGTGTGAGGCTACAATATTGAACAATGATATGGACATCTCCCGGCTTGTGGTTTATATGCAATAAGTGGAGGATAAAAATAAGAAACAGGTAGAGATGGGAGAGAGGTAAAATAAAAAGTTTAGGTATTCAGAGTAGGGTGCAGGTCAGCAAAATATTAGGAGAGAAGGTAGGCAATGGACTAAGAAGATGAATTGGATGAATTCTTATTCAATAGCCAGTGCTCCTTATCCTAAGACTTCAGGTGATCGTCGTTTTTAGGCTAGCAGTGTCCTAAGGTATACAGTGCCCAGTCTCAAGTCAGTGGATCTTAGTCAGCCCCACTTTATCCTCCTTGTCGATTATGTCGATTTTGTGAAGAAATAAGGGACTTATGTTTCAATTGTGGTCAGCCCGATCATCTACAGAGGAATTATCCTATACACAGAGTTTTCACTGGAGCTAATAAGGTTTTTGCTGCCACTTCTTCATCTTCGGCACCTAAGGGCGCTACTTTAGGTACCGAAGCTGGATGGAATCATCTCTATGCACTTGCTACTTGCCAAGAATTCGAGGCATCCCCCAATGTTATCACCGGTATGTTACAAATTTTTCTCGTGATATTTATTTCTTGCTTGATCTGGGTTCTACCCTTTCTTATATGACCCCTTATTTGGTTGGGCACTTTGGTTTTGGTCCTAAAAGTATTTTCAACCTCTTTTTTGTGTCTACTTCAGTAGGTGATTCTATTATTTCTAGGAAAATCTGTAGGGGTTGTGTAGTGTCCGTCTCTCATAGAGAGACATTGTTGGATCTGGTAGAGCTAGACACGGTGGATTTTGATGTTATCTTTAGGATAGATTTTCTTTATTCGTGCTATGCTACTCTGGATTATAGGACCTAAAAGGTTAGTTTTCAATTTCCTAACGAATCGGTGATCAAATGGGAGAAGAGTTCCTTAGTGTCCAAAGCGAGGTTTATTTCCTATCATAGAGCTTGGAAGTTGATTTCCAAAGGGAGTATGTATCATATAATTTGGGTTAAGGATTCTAATTTTGAGGGTCTCTCTTTCCAATCTTTCCCTATGGTTAACAAATTTTCTAAAGTTTTTCCCGATGATTTTCCTAGAATTCTTCCTAATAGAGAAATAAATTTTGGGATTAATCTTCTACTAGGTACCCATCCCATTTCCATTTCTTCTTATAGGATGGATCCATTTGAAATAAAGGCGCTAAAGGAAAAGTTAAAAGATCTCCTTGATAAGGGTTTCATTTGACCTAATATTTCTTCGTGGGATGCTCCTGTGCTTTTCGTGCGAAAGAAAGATGGGTCTCTTTGGATGTGTATAGGATACCGTCAATTAAATAAGGTTACTATGAAAAATATGTACCTCCTCCCTAGTATTGATGACCTATTAGACCAACTTCAGAGTTCTAGGTGTTTCTTTAAGATTGATCTCTGTTTGAGCTATCATCGGTTGAAAATTGGGAGGTTGATATTCTCAAGACTGCTTTTCGAACCTGATATGGTTATTATGAGTTCCTGGTTGTATCATTTGGGTTGACTAATGCTCTGGCTGCTTTCATGAATCTTATGAATCGGGTAGGTAGTTTTTGGACTTATTTGTGATAGTTTTCATGGATGATATCTTGGTATACTCTAAGAGTGATGAGGATCATGCCAGGCACCTTTAAATTGTGTTGCAGACTCTTAAAGAACAAAAATTGTATGCCAAATTTTGTAAGTGTGAATTTAGGCTAAGCGTTGTGATCTTTCTTGGGCATGTCCTGTGTGGAACTGGGTTGTTTTTTTATATAGCATGGTAAGGTTGTGGCTTATGCTTCTAGGCATCTTAAGGTTCATATGAGAAATTACCCGACTCATGATCAAGAGTTGGTGGTGGTGGTATTTCCCTTAAAAATATGGTGCCACTATTTGTATGGGGGCATGTGATTATCTATTCAGATCATAAGAGCTTGCACTATGTATTTATGCAGAAGGAATTGAATCTCAGACAGAGGGGGTGGCTTGAGCTACTTAAGGATTATGACATAAGTTTGTACTATCGTCTAAGTAAAGATAATGTTTTGTTGATTCTCTTAGCAGGTTGTCCATTGAGAGCTTATCTCATATGGATGAGGAAAATAGATGGTTGGTAAAGGATATTCATAGGTTGGCCAACTTAGGAGTCCGTATCTTGGACTCCAAGGATGGAAGAGTGATTGTTCAAGAAGTGGTTAAATTATCTCTTGGTGTTGAGGTGAAGGAGAAACAGGTTTTGGATCCCATACTTATGCAGATTAAGGATGGTGTGGGTCAGCAAAAGGTTATAGCTTTCGAGATTAGGGGAGATGTCATTCTGAGCTACAAAGAAAGGTTGTGTGTTCCTGATGTTGATGGGTTACGATAAAGGATTCTAACTGAGGTGCATGATTCCAAATATATAGTTCATCTGAGTTCAACTAAAATGTACCATGACTTAGAGGAAATATATTGCTGAAACAATATGAAGAGAAATATGGCAAACTTTGTGGATAAGTGTATGGTTTGGCAGCAAGTCAAGGTTGAGCATTTGAGGCCTGGTTGTATTTCACAAGAGATAGAGTTGACCATGTAAAAGTGGGAGATGATTAATATATATTTCATTATGGGTCTTTTGTAGTCTCGCAATCAGTATGATTATATTTGGTTCATTGTGGATAAAATGACTAAGTCTGCTCACTTCTTACCTGTGAGGACTAACTACTTATGAGAGATTTATGCTAAGTTATTCATAAAGGAGATAGTCAAATTTCATGTAGTGCCGTGGTCCATCATTTCAGACTAAGGTACACAGTTTTCTTCTTACTTTTGGTGTTTGTTTCAGAAAAGTTTGGGTACTTAGGTGAACCTTAGCACTGTTTTCCACCCTCAAACGGATGGACAAGCAGAATGGACTATCCATACTTTGGAGGATATGTCAAGGGCCTTTGTGATTGATTTTTAAGGCAGTTGGGTTGACCATTTGCCTCTTATTGAGTTTGCATATAATAACAGTTATCATTCTAGCATTCAGATGGATCCTTTCGAGTCTCTTTATGGTAGAAGGTGTAGGTCTCCTATTTGGTGGTGTGTGGTTGGTAAGACTAGTTTGTTTGGTCATAACTTGGTTCACAAAGCCATGGAGAAGGTTACAGTGACTAGAGAAAGACTTAAGACTTCTTAGAGTTTCCAAAAGTCTTGCGTGGATGTGAGATAATGGAAGAGTTTGAAGTAAGTGACTGGTGTTCTTAAAGGTTTCTCCTATGAAAGGAGTCATGAGGTTTGGAAAGAAGGAAAATTTTACTCCTAAAAATAATACAAGGTTCTTGGATTTAATGATTCAAATATTTGTTTACATAGGTAATCAAACCTTACTTCTTGAAAATTATGCGACGTAATATGGTAATGAAAGTGAAAATAATTTTTGTGCTTTAGAATTGTGTTTATGAATGAATGTAGAGAGTATTGAGTTGGGTTTTATGGTTATATGATTTGATGGGATTGTATATCGGAACCAACTTAGGATAAACCCCCATGTTACAGTAGTTATGGGATTTCTAACTAGTCGTTACAAGGATTGCAACCACTGATAACATGGACGATTAGAAGACTGTGGGTTCTAGTATCATTACGACTCAACGATGCAAATCGAAATCAATTCCTATGACTTGTAGTCAAGGGTCATAATGACTGGGGAAGTTGATGCAATATTGAAATATTTCTGGTTAGCTTACGAGTGTTGGTGACGAGTAGTAGTCTAACCTTATGACTTATTAGGAGGACTCGTAACCTGACCAGTAACTACTAATCTAGTCTTTGTCTATGTTACCACTTTTTCAAATGAGTCATACCCAATGGTTAAGACTCATACCCCCTAGTTGTAATGAGTGTAGAACATGTACACTGACACCAAATTTTCTTGTTTTTCCTTTCGCTTCATAGAATTCAATAATTATTATTATGCAAACAGGCAGGTTCAAATAGCTCCAAAAGGTGATTCATCATCAAAGCAGACCCTAAAGAAGAACACCAAGAAAATACCCACTTGGAAGTGTGAGTACCAGTTGAGAAACGAGGAAACCGATGAGTCATAAGGGGAGCTCGAATAATATCCAGTAAAGGAGCAGGTTAAGCCTAGAGAAAAACTACATTGAGGCAAGAAAACAACTATAGTGGATGCCTCAGATCCCAAGAAAGTACCAATAATGAAACATCCCAGCACTTCCCTACAGTACTCACCATCATCGTTTAATGACGACAATGATGTTGATGACGATGAAGAAAATAATAATGAAGTAGGTGAGAAAGAATCAAGCTCTTATGAGCGAGAGTCAAAGAGTGAGGGTGAGGAGTATGTTACCCCCATTGATGTTCATCCACCACCACCAGCATAAGTTCAATTATCCATAGAACCTGCTCTAGTGCCCATCGTTGAATGATGGGGGTACCCCAGAATGCAAGAAACATATAATAAGGGGTTGGAGATGAACCAAGCCATAGGTAACTCTAAGAGGGGGATATATTTGGAAAGAAGATTTGACTACTATAGGCATGTTTAAGATGCCTGGGTTCGCGGCTAGGTTTCAATAATATGGGTTTTAGTGGATGATCACAATGCCTAGGAAATTCAATCATGCATCATTGCAGGATTTCTATGCAGCTTACAAGGGGGAGCTAAAGAGGCAATACCCACAGGAAAACTTGTGTGAGGGTGGTGATCCAATCACCTCATTGACTATTCATAGAATTTAAGTGAATATATCCCTACAGAATATTTTGAGATTCTTACACGGACTTGATTCCAACCACCGATAAATACCGCTAAAATTGAGTACCACATAGATGAAATATGAAATAATAAAGAAACAAATGGGTACGGCAGATAAGGTGAAGAATTTTTGGTGGATAGCGAATACCATTGATAAAAGTAGGGAAAAGGCGAGTTGGGTATTTGGTGGCCCAATAGTGAACTAACAACATATTACCAAGAACACTCTAAACTTTGAGGCAAAAGCGTGATGGACTCTTGCCTAACATAGATTATGTTCCACTACTGGGGGTAATGTTCTCAGTCCGGTCTGCACAATATTGATAGCAGGACTCATGGCTTGATATGTTAATTTTGCATAGTTCATCTCTCGAGAGATACATGACCGAGAAGTGGGTACTGATAAAGTAATTCGGGCATTCCCATGCTTATTAACGTAGACATGCTTGGAGAAAAGAGTGACAAAACTCCCATATTTTGATCAGTATATTAAGCTGAAGGACAACACTAATTTGGGGTTTATTTGGGATGCAGCAAACCCCATGACTAGGCAGACAAAATAAGGAATGATACTTCTAGCAGAGGCTCTCTAGAAAAAGGATGTGAATATTGATGTTGTTGGTTTTACTGAAGTAGATATACTCTGGTTGAAGGTGGAAATTCTCAGCCCCAGTCTTTTGATGCAGCGAGTATATCCAGTAATCCTCAGCACCACACCCACCCTCATCCAGGTCAGCTCTGGCAGGTTTTGTAGTCATCTCATAAGCTATGTGGAATGATGTTGTGAAAAGATTAACTACTATGGAGAAAAAAGTTTGGTTAGTGGAAGAGGGGGTAAAACCTTGGGTTAACAATAGACAGGAAGAACAAAGAAGAAAGATCCAGAAGAGATTAGATCATTTTGAGTGGATGGTCACACGTCAACTCAAAGGTGGCCAATCCTCTGACATAGCAGGAGTAAAAGCTGAGGTAGCCGAGCTACAAAAGTTGATTAAAGAAGTATGTAACAGGCCGGTTTTCCCAATGCCTGTTATTGCAGAGGTTTAGCTAGAGGTAGAAATTGAAAATATTTAGGGTGTTGCAGTTGGAGAAGAAGAAAGAAAGAAAAAGAATAACAATAAAAGAAATAGACAAATCGCTAAAGATGAAAATATTAATATAGCAGTGCAAGAGAGCATTGTGAGCGAGGGAATCCGGCAGATGAGGGCTCTAGAGATGATGATAGGAGCCTATAGTTTAACACCGACAAGTGAGGCTACTGAGAGGGGCAGTGACATAGACCAACATCAGACATAACATTGAGCACACCGATAATAACCGGTGCCACTACTGTAGAAATAGCCTTATAGCTGATGGGACCAATGCTCAGAAGAGTGGGGCCAAAGTTGAGGGTCCTCGTGTTGATAGAGTATGAGTTGGTCCCTAGGGCTACCAGGTATGTCCTAGGTCCCTGTGTTACATTACTAGATGAACTGGGGATAGTGAATAGGTTTTAGTTGGGGATGGGGGTGTACCACAGTCGCCACGGGTTATGATTACCGTGTTTCAAAACCAATAGTCCACAATTTGAAAAATTTGTGAACTGGTGTATTTTCGTGTTTGTGTGTTTTAAATTGTGTTATGTGATGCTCAAGTAGGAAGAAAATTTGTACTTAAGGTAGTCGATATATTTTGAATGACTGTGTTGAATTTGTGGAAGTTGTTTTGGAAAAATTGGTACCCCTCCTAAAATTTTGCTAATTGTGTGATATGTGTTTGCGTTAGGCACAACTGTGAATTGGATAATGGAATTAGAACTAGGGATAAAACAAATGTGTCAAAAAATTGCATAACTAGATAAGTAGTAACTAGCAATGTGACCCTGTACAATGTGTGTGTGAAGCATTACCTAGTTCCTGGTGTGTATGGAGTACAAAACTTGCCCAGCTGCTCTTGCCTAGGTTCTAGGACGGCGGTTAGGAGATAATCATAGGCCATTTTTGTTATTAGTCCACTTCCGCTTAAATTTCCCAATAAAATGATATATGTGTCCCTTGATCCCGATGTTTTAGCCTTAATAGACCTATATTTTTTGTTTACATCGATTCACCTTCTTGTTTAGATTGCAATAAACCTATTTTGGCCCTGGTACTCCTTGGACACTGTGCACCTCTACTCAGATAAATCACCTAAGTTTAGGGTGTCTATCATAGAGGTGCGCAGTATTGAGCGGGTATGAAGATAGGGTGTGAATGGAAAAGAAGGTTGGATATGGTAGAAAAATAGAAAAAGAAAATTGTGAAAAATAAGCAAAACAAAAGAATAAGAAACCATACCCAGTTAGAATAAATAGAAAAAGAATAAAAAGGAAGAAATATGGGCGGAGTGAAAGAAAAGTTGCGAAATAAGTGGAGCCTAAAGTGATCATAATGTCAAGGAGTCACAGAAAAATTCCCAAAGATACCATACCAGCCTCAAACCTACGTTACAAACTTAACAAAGTCCTATAGTGATCCTAACCCAACAGTTCAAAAACTTAGGTAAAGAAAATATGGGCAAGCTTATGGTATTATGTGCACACTGACTAGAACTTCTTTGTGAGTGTAAACCATCTCTTAACTGTACCCGAATAAATATGTTGATCTATCTGAGTGAATGGGACCTCTTTGATTTTGAAGGTACAGGGGTTGCTTTGTTAGATTACTAGACTGTTCGGGTAGTATAATTTATATCTATGCCTAGCTTTCCTTTGCTAATGTAATGCCATCATTGGATTCCTTTCTGTCACATCGGTGTACCAAATCAATATAGACAGTTGGGTTCTTGTAAAGTAAATAAAAATTGAAGGTGGAGTAATGTGTTGTGAACTAAAGTTGAAAATTTACTGCTGAATGTATCTTAGGATCTTCTGACACCTTACTATGACTCGTAAGTTCACAACACATTACTCCACCTTCAGCAGTAATATAGCCCTTCCCTCTTACTATGACTCGTAAAAAGTGGATATGGGTTATTGGGAGCACTAGTAAGGAGACTTGTGATCTATGACAAGGTCCAGCATTGAAGTTATGGAATACTATGAGTCGTAATATCAAACTATGAATTGTAGTGACCAATCGTAAAGAGACCAGTATGTAAAGCTATTAAGTGCAAGATTCAAGTGATAATGAGTGAAGACCGACCACGAGTCATAAAGACTGACTACAATTCATGGTGATGAGTCGTAAAGACACTGGAAGCTTGAATCCTTGAAGAAAAAAGTTAACTGGAATGGTTACGACTTGCAACATACGATTTGTAAGGAGAGCTCACGAGTCGTAAGGATTGCCGACCTACTTTTCCTATTTGGTTTTTACTAGGATTTCTTTATTGTTTTAAGATACTATAAATACCCGAGGATTATTATTTCATTAGGTTACGTGCTTTTACTATTTTTTGAGATACTTTCACATACTTTGAGTATTGATACTATTGTCTTGGATTTTTGGTTTCGAATTCAATTAGAGATTTTGGATTTTATTCTATCATCATTTTGCAATTAGTTACATGTAATTTCATTGATTATTATGGATTGTTGCATGAGAATGAGCGGATAAATTCCTTAACTAGAGTTGTGGGAACCATGGCAGATTAACTACATAGAGGAAGTGGGAGATTCATCTATTCTATTATAGTTGTGTGTATCTTAATCGGCTTTATATTAATAGTCCCAGAGGTACTATAGAAGCTTGGGAATTTCCCGTATTCAATAACGTCCTCACAAGGGAGTTTGAGATTAGGAAATGTAGATTAAGATAGTGATTTGAGGCTAACAACCCTCGTCTAATCAACTTGAGATCCACAAGGTGAAAGTTGTATTGGGTTATAGACAAGGGACGATAAGACAATACCCTAATACTCAGAAGATAAAGGATGAGATTTATCAATACGTTTATAAGACGGTTGATAATACATAGCTTGGCAACTCTACATGCAGCGCAGTAAGATAGGTAAGTTGAACACGAGAAGTTTACGGAGTTGAGAAGCCAGGGGGAACACAGTCCTAGTGTTCGTCTTCTATTGTTTACAAATTCAAGCATTCAAGTTCAGTTATTGGTTACTTTTAAATTACCCCCATTTACTTTTCTGCACTGCTCATGGGTTTTTTAAAATTTGAGATACTATTCAATGTTTTCCCAGTGGGTTCAACCCCAACCTTTTTTAGGTTACTATATTTGACATCAACCGCAGCATACTTCTTTAGAAGTTAGTTTTGGGAGACATAATTAACCTAAACTATGTCTCTTTCTCCATCCTAAGGGAACCCATGGGCTATATAGGTTTAGTTCTCCTTGCTGAAAGGGACCCAGTGCACGTTAGCTGCACGAACCAAGGAATCCAAGGGAAGGGCTAAAGACACCAAGCCTCTAGCCATCCTAAAATATAATATGTAAACCAAGCACATGGCCATATAGATCCCCATGCCAGTAAACGCACCTTCATGGTGAGCTACACAATTCACTTTAAACCTAATTTAAAATAATTTGCACATAAACCCATCCATTAACCCAGGAGTCTTATTTTAAGGCATTTACCACTTGGTATCGTCATACTAATTATGCTTGCAATCTTATATAATTATGCCAAATCATTCCATGTAATTGTTAGACTCCTAAATTCCATTTTAAAATCCAAACCATGGCCACAAAGGGCCTTCCAAATCCTTTTTAGCTAATTATCCATTAATATAATGCAATTGGTTCAAAAATAAGTTGAATTATGAAATTATCCATGTTCAAAAACCAAATTTATAAAGTGGGTTGGGGTTAATACCATTACCAAGACAAAACTCATCAATTTGGGGAAAACCCAACTTCCCCATTCCAATTCCCATAATAATGCACTCATTTAGTTCAAAAAGCATAAATCATCAATTTAAAACATAGGAAAGGTCATTCAAGTAATACCAATCAAAACCCCCAATCTAATTTCAAGCCACCAATTTAAACCACAGGGATAATGAGTAAATAAATGCCATATAAAACTTAAGTTAGGGAATGAGATACATGCCTAAAATACACAAGGAATTGAAGAAAATTTAAAGTTTGGAGCACGGATGAAGAATTCACTGTAAAATCCTTGAATGTTCTTGGGTTTTGAGTTTGAGAGAGAAAGAGAATGATTTGATCTTTGAAAACTGAAGGAATACAAGAGGTAAAAAGACCAAAAGCCCCTCACCCCAAGTAAATAAAACAAATACTTAGTGAAATTAAAACATCAGCATGGCACACTATTAACGCTATGGGTAGCCTCTATGCCACATCAATATTACGGACCCTTACTGCCTCAGAGTCTCAAAATGACCCCGAGCCCCTTTCAAAAATTCTAAAACTTACCCAAATTACCCTTTCAATATAAAAAATCAGCGTTACACATATGGGAGGGTCAAAAATAAAATGGTTTAATTTTGAGGGGTCTTACATTATCGTGTGTTCAGCACCCATTATCTCAATAGAATTCAACTATTATGACTATTTCATAAACTGAGTGAATTTAAAGAATTTAATAACTCAAGTCCAAAATCATAGATTTCATTGTATAATTAAGGTTTGTGATCATGAATGTGTAATTGTACTGAAATTCATGGTAAATGGATTACAACTCAATAATAACATGAGATTGAGAAATCATTAAATTTACAACATTCATGAACCGTAAGCTTTGAAAAAGGAACTAAACTGAGGAATAAAGTTAGATTTGGCACTCAATGGTTGAAAGGAAAATGAGGACGTAAGCTAAAACTAAGTGTCAAATGCTTTTCTGAGTAATGAGGACGTAGGATAATATTAAACTTTATAATCAGACTTGAAAATAACTTAAATTCCTTAGTTTTGATGTTAAAAAGAGTGGGAAAAGACTAATGTGTCAGTTTAAATTTATAACTAAAAAAGTTGCAGAGTGAGTCGTAAGGACCATCCCATATTTGTGGGATCCACCGACGATATAGCGTGGTGTTTGTGGTTGGGAGTATGAACTGGAAGTTCTATGAACCTGATTAGATGAGCCATGGTACAATCATAGGACCCACTCACGATTATGCCTTGGTTCGTAGCTTGGAAGTTTAAATAGGATCATCTTTAGGACTCACGATCGTACCTAAGATTATGGTTTCAAAGCATGGTCGTGGTTCTCTCTCATGGTTGAAGGGTGCATGCCATGACCCAACCTAGGGTCAGGTCATGACGGGCATCTCAAGTCTAACAAGGATTGGAGACCATCTCCAATAACCAAATCATCGACCACCTTACACCCTATATCGGATGAATTTCAAACATATAACAAGATAAGAGAACTTAAAATTAAAGATATTATGATATGTGCATAACCAAAACCAACCAACAACCAAACCATCCCAAGTCCACAGTAGTCCAACAAAGCCTCTATAAAACCTAATATCAATAAAGTGTCAGGACATGCCTCCAACTACAGCCAAAAAAAATAGTATTTAATAGTCTATAACTAAAAAAAAAAACATAATCCTAAAATAGAGCCTACCGTAGCGTGAAAGCTCACCACTTCAATTAGACTCTTGATCAATCCACAATCACTGAGCAGAAGGAGTAGAAGTATGGCCAAATCCTACATAACGTTGGGATACAGCATCCAAAGATGATTAGCGAGATATGCAAATACAGTGTATTTGCATATGGTTTAGTGCATTATTATGATTGGAGGGTTCGAGTCCCCCATATCATAAAGTTAAAATAATGTTGTAAATTAAATCCAAGTCAACCAATGCACAAAACCATATGCAAATACATATATATATGTATATTTCATGCTGGGATAGGGAACAAGGTTTAGCATGCACATTAAAACCTTAACATGGATTGTGTAGCTCAACCGACATATAATAGTATCCACAGGCTATGTAGGCTCTAGTTCTCAACCCTAGGTCGGGCCCCGATGCGTGTAGCCGCATGAATTGGAGAATAATCTCATATATATACACGGGGGACTCGAACCCTCCATCCATATACTAAGGTGACTTAAGCACCTGATCATGAAATATGATATGGGGGAATCGAACCCTCCAATCATAATAATAACAATAAGGTGGACTCAAACCATCTGGTCATAAGCAAGGGGCTTGAACCCTCAAGCCATAACGACCTCCGCACCGTCTAGTGTGGTTTCAAGTATCGATCACTTGGACCTCTACTTTTATGACTTAGCTACACAACCCTTTTTAAAGCCCAATTAAAGAAATTATCACACATTCTAATTCATTAAACTATATTACACATTAAGGCATACACTGTCGGTATCGTCACACCAACTTACACGTACAAGGTAACAACAATATGCCAAAACAATTACACCACTTGGGGGAATTCACAACCCTCTTGGTTCAATCAAGATATAGCTTGTGAAACCATAAATCCATAAGATTCAATTCAACATCATAATGCTATAGTTTTAAGAACAATTCAATTCCCATATTTCTCATAACTAAAAAATAGTTTCATAATACAGGGTTGGAGTTATAACCACTTTAAGAGTCACAAGTTTAGGGAAAATCATAATTCTCGAGTTCATTCACCCTACCCATGCACTCACATGTTTGAAACTATATGTAAAGCATGAAAATCATAATTAAACCATAGGAAAATATTATTCAACAATAAGCATTCAAAATCCCCAATCCTTATTTCAAAACCACAATAA
This sequence comes from Capsicum pubescens, assembly GCA_030864215.1. Taxonomy (NCBI): domain Eukaryota; kingdom Viridiplantae; phylum Streptophyta; class Magnoliopsida; order Solanales; family Solanaceae; genus Capsicum; species Capsicum pubescens. Next base: position 129,531,730 of record CM061541.1, read on the forward strand.
TTCCATGTGAGCAACACTTTAAAACATGGGATTTTAAATAATTAACAGTGAGGGAAGATTAACATGCCTTAAAACCCAAGAAATTTGGAGAGAAATCGATCTTTGATCCCTTCGATGACAAGTTTAGCTTGAGGGAATTTAGAGAGCCCTTTGGGGAGTTAAAGAAGTTACTTTGATTTGTTTTTGAGTGCTAATGACACCCTAAAGTCGTTATAAGATGTGATTTTCAAGTTGGGTAAGTGGGAAAAGGTACAGAATGCCCTAAATTTAAAATTTCGAAAAGTGTCGCCTTTGACTATGAGTCAATTGTTGACTCATAACCACTTCTTACGACTAATCACCATGAGTCATAACCAAGACAGTCTCTTGGACCTCCACACACTGTTGACCCTATGACTCGGCTATTACAACTCATAATAAGACCCTGCGACTCATAGGGTCAAGTCATAGTCAACACATAACCCAATTGGGTAAACACTGCACTTCCTACAATTTGCACCCAATGACTCGTAATAAATCCTTACGACTCGTAGTGATCCACTCGTACTCAAAGAAGAACTTAGCCACTTACTTTACTGATTTGGTTATGACTTGGGTCCCTAGGTCCTATAATGACACTCTACGACTCATAGGATGAGTCGTAGTCGAGGTAGTGAGCTCAAAGCTAGAGAAATTTTCAAGGGCAAAAATCCAGGGTGTTTCAATTCTCCCCCACTTGGATCATTTGTCCTCGAATGATGGGTCAAGGGAATTACAAGCACGATATTAACACAACTAACAAGCACACTTCCCTTTAATAAAGTCAAAAAAAAACAAAGATCACAAGGAATCATAATTTCCTTTAACAAAGTCAAAAAACAAAGATGTTAAGAATAACACATACCTTAAGAACGATTATTCGGGAAGAAAACAAGAATAAATACTTGGACTTCATGTCCTCTTCAACTTCCCAAGTAGCCTCTTCAACCTTATGGTTCTCCATAGAACCATTACCGAAGCTACGTCCTTCATCCGCAGCCGATGAACTTGCCAAACCAAATTTTAACTGGGACTTCCTCATAAGATAAGAAATCCAAAATATACACCTCCTCCAAAGGAACAACCTTCGAAGGGTCACCCACGCACTTTCTCAATATTAAAACATGAAACATCAGGTAAATGGAGCTCAAACTAGAGGGCAACTCCAATTCATATGCAATATTACCAACCCTCTTTAAAACCAAGTAAGGTCCAACATACCGAGGCCTAAGTTTCCCCTTCTTCCCAAATTGCATTACTCTCTTCATGGGAGACACCTTCAAGAAAATCCAATCGCTAACCTCAAACTCTAACTCCCTATGCCTCACATCCGCATAAGACCTTTGGCGACTTTGGACGGTCTTAAGCCTATCACAAATCACCTTCACCTTCTCCATGGTTTGGTAAACCAAATACAAACCAAACAAATACTGCCTTACCAACTTCGAACCACCTAATTGGAGAATGACACATCCTACCATACGAAGCCTCAAACAGATCCATCCCAATACTAGAGCGGTAGCTATTATCATAGGCAAACTCTTAATAGACAAATGATCAACCCAACTACCACTATAGGCAATCACACAAGCTCTAAGCATATCTTCTAATGTCTAAATAGTCATTTCCGCTTGCCCATCCAACTGTAGGGGGAAATTCGTACTATGGCTCACCTTAGTTCCCAAACTTCTTTGAAATAAACGCCAAAAGTATGATGAGAACTGAGTACCATGATCTGACATGATAGCAACAGGAGCCCCATGCCACTTCACAATATCTTGGAGGAACAACTTTGTGTTGTCTTCTGCTGAAAAGTTAGTTCTCACTGGCAAAAAGTTAATAGACTTACTCATCCTATCCACGATGACCGAAATCAAATCAAATTAATTATGAGACTTAGGAAGACCATTAATAAAGTCCATATTAATCATTTCCCACTTCTATACATGCAGCTCAATTTCTTGATGCAACCCTCCGGGTCTCAAGTGCTCAACCTTCATTTGTTGACACACCATATATTTAGCCACCACACTAGCCTCATCCCTTTTCATATTGTTTCACCAATAAATTTCCTTAAGAATATGATGTATTTTCATCCAACCAGGATGAACCGTATACCATGACTCATGAGCCTCATCCAAGATCCTCTCTCACAACCCATCTACATTAGGAACACATAATCTGCCTTGGTACCTCAAGATACCATCCCCGGCAATCACAAAAGCTATAACCTTTTCCTGACCTATATCTCTTTTAATTTTCATTGATACAAGATCAAAAACCTACTTCTCCTTTATTTCAGTACCAAAAGATGACTATGCCACCTTTTGTATAAACACACCCCCATCCTCAGAGTCCAAGAGACAAACTCCATGGTTAGTCAAATGATAAATATCTTTCACTAATTCTCGCTTATCCTTCTCCACATGAGCTATACTTCCCATGGATAACCTGCTAAGAGCATCAGCAACCACATTAGCTTTACCTGAGTGGTAATAGAGACTCATGTCATAATTCTTAAGTAGCTCAAGCCATCTCCTTTGACTGAGATTCAACTCCTTTTAGGTGAACACGTATTGCAGGCTCTTATAAACCAAAAAAATATCCACGTGAACCCCATATAGATAGTGATGCCAAATCTTCAATGCAAACACCACAACCAACAACTCCAAGTCATGAGTTGAATAATTTTTCTCATGTACCTTAAACTGTCTAGAGGTATAGGCTACCACCTTACCATGCTGCATTAATACATAATCAAGTCCCACATAGGATACATCACAATAAACCATGAATCCATCATTACCCTTGGGCAAGGTCAAAACTAGTGTTGAAGTCAACTTATCTTTCAGTTTCTTAAATCTACCCTCACATGTATCAAACCACAAGAATTTCACCTTCTTCTGGGTCAACTTGGTCAATGAGGCAGCTATAGTTGAGAAACGCTCCATAAATCTCCTATAGTAACTGGTTAAACCCAAGAAGCGTCGAATATCAGTTGGAGTCGTGGGTTTAGGCCACTTCTTAACTAATGCAACTTTCTATGGATCCACCACGTTCCCTTCACTAGAAATGACACGACCCAGAAAAGTAATAGATTTCAACCAGAATTCGCACTTCAAATATATAGCATACAAATGCTGATCTTTCAGGGTCTGTAACATAATGCAGAGATGGTCGACGTGATCCGCCTCACTCCTAGAGTATACTAGAATATCATCAATGAACACTATGACAAATAAATCCAAGAACTGATGGAACACCCGATTCATGAGATCCATAAATATTGCTAGGGCATTAGTCAGACCAAAAGACATGACTAGGAACTTATAGTAACCATATCGGGTTTGGAAGGCAGCCTTAGGGATTTCAACCTCCATAATCTTTAGTTGATGATAACCCAACCGAAGATCAATATTAGAGAAACATGTTGTACCCTGAAGCTGGTCAAACAAATCATCAATCCCAGGAAGAAAATACTTATTATTTTTTGTAAACTTATTCAACTGACAATAATCTATGCACATCCAAAGGGAACCATCCTTCTTACGCACGAACAAAATAAGTGCACCTCATAGAAGGAACACTAGGATGAATAAAACACTTATCAAGGAGATCCTTCAATTGCTCCCTGAGCTCCTTCAACTCAGTCGAAGCCATTCTATAGGGAGAGATAGAGATAGGATGAGTGTTCAGAACAAGGTTGATCCCAAAGTTAATTTCCCTATTGGGAGGGATACCAAGAAGATCATCAAGGAAGACCTCAGGAAATTCACTTACCACGGGAACAAAATGTAAGGAACGACTTTCCGAGCTAGAATCTTTAACTCGGACCAAATTGTAAAGACACCCCTTAGAAATTAACTTCCGAGATCTAAGAAATTATACGAAGCTTTCCTTAGGCACTAGACAACCCCCTTCCTATGTAATAACTGGCTTATTTGGGAATTCAAACATGACCATATGAGTTCAACAATCTAAAAAGGCATAATATAAATGCAACCAATCCATCCCCAATATGACACCAAAATAAACCATGTCTAACTCTATCATATCCACCAGAGTTTCTCTACCACCAACTGATACCACACAATACCTATAGACTTTTCTAACAACCACAGAGTCACCCATCGAGGTAAAAATAGAAAAGGGGTCAGGGATATACTCAGGACCAAAACCAAAATGAACAGCCACAACGGGGTTATATAAGAAAGAGTAGACCCTAGATCAAGCAAGCAATACACATCATGAGAAAAGAGTCGTAACATACTAGTGAAGACATTAGGAGATACCTCATAGTCTTGGCGGGTAACAAGAGCATACAAACATTTCAACCAGTGTCAGTACCAGAAGCAGAAGAAACACCCTTTGGTGTAGGAGCTGATAAAGTGGCAACAGGAATCTTATTTTCCCCTTAAGCAACCTTAGAAGGACAATTCTTCTAAAAATGACCAATCTGACCATATTTAAAATACATGTTTCTCCTCTCTTCATAAAACCCATAGTGCACCTGCCTGCAAAATCTATAAGAAGAATATGATGGAGTTGATTGTGACTCACCAGCCTGAGATTGAGCACCCTGTGCCCTAAACCCACTATCATGCTGAGACCAACGATCACCCGATGGCTTCGAATAAGAGGCACTAGCCGAAGAGTAGGAACTAAAATTCACTCACTTCTTCTTAAACCACTTTCTACTATTTCTACCACTCTACTAATATCCACCCTAATTAGAAAATCTAAAATTCTTATTCTACCTCTCCCTAATCTCCGCCTGTTTCTTCTTATCTTTCTTAACCTACTGTATATACACAACTAATCTGGAGAAGTCCATCTTCTTATTTAACAAGGCATCTTTACTCTCTAGAATCAAAGCATAGGACAACCCAAAAGAAAATTTCCTTATTCTAGCCCTCATGCTAGACACTAACTCGAGAGCATATTGGGAAAACTGATGGAATTTTAAGGCATACTTCTTGACCGTCATCCTACCTTGCTTTAGATTGATAAACTCTTCTACTTTTTCCTCCCTCCGCTCATGAGGAAAGAAGCATTTCATAAAAGCACTAGAGAAATCATCCCACAGTACAGATTCAGCATCAGCTCTCCTGGACTGTTCCCATTCCTCTTACCATTAGTATGCTATATCTTTCAATTGATAGGAAGCAAATTCCACACTCTCAACATCCAAAGCATGCACAACTCAGAAAATCTTCTCCTTCTCATCTATAAAACCTTGAGGATTCTCATCAACCTTAACACTAGTAAAAGTTAGAGTACTCAACCTTATAAATTGGCCAACCCTTGAGGCCTTATAAGATAGAGTAACAGAAGTAACACGCTCTGACTAAGAAGTTATTAACTGAGAAAACATATTAATAGACTAACAAAACTCAGCATTCGATGCATCCATTTGAGGATCTCAAGGAGGACTAGAAGGGGTCAGTGGAACTCTAAAAGGGAAATCAGGAACTGGACCCCTAGACAGGGTATGTACCCCATAAGTAGGGTGTATCCCATCAGCATTGTCCTCAAGTAGGACAGAGGAGCTTCCATAAGCTTTAGATCATCTGGAAGGCATTCTTTGAAAGGCAAACAAATGGGAATTAGAGGATATTTCAAGACCTTAGACTCTACAGCCCAAAATATGTCAACGAGAAAGGAAAACATTCCTAAATGCCTCATAGCCTCTCCCTTATAAGTGTAGTATACTGAACACCCATAAAAGAGACTCTACTCAACACAGCTTTATGGATTCTGAGTTCACCAATAACCTAGGCTCTGATACCATCTTGACACGACCCAAACCAAGGCTGGTCTGTGATGGCTATCTCAAGTCCAATAAGGACCGGAGACATCCCCCAAATCCAAACCATCGACCACCTTATACCTTATATTGGATGAATTCTGAACATATATCAAGATAAGAGAACTTAAAATTAAAGATATTATGATATGTCCATAACCAAAACCAACCAACAACCAAACTATACTAAGTCCACAATAGTAAAACAAAGCCTCTATCAAACTAAATATTAATAAAGTATAGGGACATACCCCAACTATTGCCCAAAAATAGTATCCAATAGTCTATAACTAAAAGGAAAACATAATCTTAAAATGGAGCCTTCCTAAGCATGGAAGCTCACCACTTTAACTCGACTCTTGATCAATCCACAATCACTGAGCAGGAAGAATAGAAGTATGGCCAAATCCTACATCAAGTGGGGATACAGTGTCCGAAGATGGTTAGCGAGGTGAATGCTAGCATGTAACTCAAGGATAAAGATAAAATAATATTATCAATTTAAACCAAGACAACCAATGCACATAACCATATGAAAATACATATAATACACATACACACACATATATATATCATACAGGGATAGGGAACAAGGTTTAGCTTGCACTTTAAAACCTTAACCTGGATTGTATAGCTCAATCGTCACATAATAGTACCTACGGGCTATATGGGCCCCAGTTCTCACCCCCTAGTTGGGCCCCAGTGCATGTAGCCGCATGAACTAAAGAATAATCTTATATACATGTATTGGGGACTCGAACCCTCCAGCCATATACTAAGGTGACTTAAGTACACGATCATAAAATATGATATGGGAGACTCAAACCCTCCAATCATAATATAACAATAAGGTAGACTCAAAGTACCTGGTCACGAGTAAGGGGACTCGAACCCTCAAGCCATAATGGCCCCCACGCTGGCTAGTGCGATTTCCAGTATCGGTTACTCTAACTTCTACTTTCATGACTCAGCTACACAATCTTCTTTAAAATACCAACTAAAATAATTATCACATATTTCCGTTCATTGAACCATATTGCATATTAAGGCATACACTATCGGTATCTTCATTCCAACTTACACTTACAAGGTAATAATAATATGCCAAAACAATTACACCACTTTGGGGAATGCACAACCCTTTTGGTTCAATTAAGCCATAGCTTATGAAAACACAAATCCATAAGATTCAATTCAACATCATAATGCTATAGTTTAAATAACAATTCAATTCCCTCATTTCTCATAACTAAGAAACCGGTTTCACAATATAGGGTTAAGGTCATAACTACTTCAAGAGTCACAAGTTTGGAGAAAATCACAATTCCTGAGTTCATTCACCCTACCCATGCACCCACATGTTTGAAACCATATTTAAAGCATGCAAAATCATAATTAAACCATGAAAAAATTATTCAATAATAAGCATTCAAAATCCGCAACCCTTGTTTCAAAACCATAACAATTCCATGTGAGCAACACTTTAAAACATGTGATTTTAAAAAATTAACCATGAGGGAATAGTAAAATCCCTTAAACACCAAAAAATTTGGAGAGAAATCGACCCTTGAGCCCTTAGATAACCAACTTGATAAAACCCTAGCCTAACTTGCTTGGGGGAATTTAGAGAGCCCTTTGGAGTGTTTGGGAGGTTACTTTGATTTGTTTCTAAGTGCTAATGACACCCTAAAGGATTTATAAGACGTGGGTATCAAGTTGGGTAAGAGGGGAAATATCTAAAATGCCCTTAATTTAAAAGCTAGAAAAGTGTCACCTTTGACTATGAGTCAACTATTGACTTGTTAGCACTCATTACAAGTTATAACCAAGATAGTCTCTTGGAACCCCCCACCCCCACCCCCCACACACACACTTTTGACCTACCCTACGACTCGACAAGAACCACTCGTAATGAAACCCTATGACTCATAGGATCCAATCATAGTCAACATAGAACCCAACTAGGTAAACACTGGATATCCTATTATTTTCACCCAATGACTCGTAACAATTCCTCATGAGTCATAGAGAGCCACTCGTACTCATAGTATAACTTAGCCACTTACTTCACTTATTTGGTTACGACTTGGGTCCCTATGTCCCATAACAACACCCTATGGCTCGTAGGATGAGTCGTAGTTGAGGTAATGAGCTAAAAGCTCAAGAATTTTTCAAGGGCCAAAATCATGGGTGTTTTAGTATACTTGTCAATTTTTAGGTTTTGGGGCTTTTTTGACCAGTCGATATCATATTACGGTGGTACAATGTAACCACGTTCGTGGTTTTGCTCGTGATATCTCACTGTTGGACAATGCTTTACTAAAATGGCCATAACTTTTTACCATGATATTGAATTAAGGCAAAACCAGATGTGTTAGGAAGATAATTCAAATATATATCATTTTATAGGTATTGAACTCAAAAATACTTCTGAATATTTGAATTATAATCATTTGAAGTTGACTATAAAAATATTTTTCTCAAGAAATCAATCAGTAAGGAAGCTTTGACTTGCTCATGAGCTAGAAGTTACTTGAGGCCTTAATACATGTCTAAATCACTACTCATAATATCAAAACCAGATGTGTTATCCTACATGCACTTGATGTATGGTTTTAATCTTAGCTTAAATTTTTTGGGTGTTACACTTACCTCAGGGCCTTTTGTTTCTCCCGGGGATAAAAAAAGGATGGATGCAACTGGAAATGAGTGTCGGCCAACGAGAGTGCTCATGCTTCTTCTTGGGTGAGTAGTTTCTCCCCATGTCATCTTATCCTATGATTTTAGATTTTATGTCTCCTAATCTTCTTTATCGCTTGTGTTTTCCCCTTACTTTTTCCAGTCTAGCCTATTAGTTGTGGAGAATCTACAGTAGTGGAAAAAGGGAAAATAGGATTTAGAGTCATGTTGTGTTGTGCTAGAGATAAACTTAAGCTTGTTACGCAACTAATCTTCATTAGCGAATTCCCTTGCCCTATGCAATTCTGAGATTGATGCTATTAAACTCTAGATTAAAGAAAGATAAATGGGAGAGGGAAATCTTTTAAGAAGATGCTCAACAATAGCTCCTCCAAGTTAGGAACTTGGATTGAGAGCATGCAGAGAAAGCTAACATGATTGAGGGGCTTATCCATTGACAAAAAGAGTTTCAAGCAGACTTTGATAGAGCATTTTGGGAAACTAGCTCCCATGCCTTGGGCAAGGCCGACCCTTCTTGCCTTGTTGGGTGGTGAGGATATTCTAAGGTCCTTTATCTTAACTAGAAGATTCAGTTTATTTTTTTCCACTCGAGTAGAGGTGTTCAAGGTTCTATCAGGACAACACTTGAGACTAACCCCCTGAATCCAGGTTCTCAAGGAGGAGGAATTCGGCCAATTGGATCTGGATGCTATGATGGCTAAGTCATAATACTATTTAATCATTTGGGAGGATATGTTCCTTGAGATTTCAAAAAATTAAGTTTTTCTACGCGAAACCCCAACTCGAGATCCAGCAACACCTATCCTAAAAATGCCTCAGAACCATTAGCCCTACTTACTGGTTTCCATTTTTCTGAGTAGTTTTATATTTTTCTTTCTTTATATGGATTCTTAGATTGGTATTATGATTAAATATTGTAATGAATAAAGTCTTTGTAAGCCTGTTGTTTTATAAAACACATTTGCTTTTTAGCAGCTTTTTATCAAATATTAGTTGCCAGGTGGCATACCCTTATTCCTTGGTCAAAAAGTACTATGGTTCGTGAGTTTAGAATGAGATCTTACCATTCCCTTTTATCCTTCTATAAGAAATATATTTCTCATTGTGTAATTCACTCAACACCTAAAATAGACTTAACTTGTTACCTTAATGGAAGCCACGATGCTCTATGTTTTTGTCCTTCCTTTCACACCCGACTCCTATTTTCTTCTTAGTTCCTCCTCTACCCTTATCTTTGACCCCAACTATATTTTCTAATGCCTTAGTTACTAACCAAGGACAAATTAGAAACTATATAAAGAGTTGAGAGGGAGTAATTATTTAGGTTTCTTATGGGAGAGGAATTCACTTTCTCGCTCTTGCGGGGATCAGTGTTATTGGCTCTTTTCCCTGTTATCATTTTTATTCTTTAGTTGCATATTCAAGAAGGGGTAAATCCCTTTCTCTCCTTGTTTTTTTGCCGCTGAGGGCGTTTGTCCCAAGACGATTTAGAGGCAAAATGATTTACCTGGAAAAGTTTCCAAACTTAGGAGCTCCCTGCTCTACTGGCCGTTCTCTTGATGAGATTGCGAAGGCTTTGCGTGCACTTTTCTTACATGAGATGGACCCTTTTTTGGGCAGCTACATGACATACTTTTTGGTTTCTGAATATGTAATTTTGTTGTCCTATCAAGGACTTTTATTATAATGTTGAATGAACAGTTTTTTTACTACATATTTTACACTTATCTCGAGAGCCTTTCCCTTTAATTTTTTATTTTTTGAGCAACTTATCTCCCTAGTTGAACACAAAAATATTATCACTTTATTCCTTTCTTGCCAGCCTGGCCCTGTTAAATTACCCAATCTTCACTAGCTTTTCTTGTTGGAAAGGTATGTAGCTAGTCTTTCTCGAGGGTTATTTAAAATGTTTCCAATATTAGGGGTTTTTTCTTTTTGTACTCTTTTATTATTGTGGTTAAATTTTTGAACCATCGGGCTCGGGGAAATGACATAGGTGCATGCTAACTAGGTTTTTTTTGAATGGTCTCCAGACCATCTACATAAGTCAATTTAAGTTTGACCTTAGGCACTTCAGAATTTTTCATACCTCATTAAATAGAGGATGGATCCCTTTCATTTTTATTATACTTGTAACTAATCCTAGACATCTCCAAGGAGTTTTAGCGCATAGCATATGAGTGATTGTCACAACTTAGTTGAAATCGACTTTAATGGAATGGTGTCACGGGACTAGTATTATGAAGAATATATTTTTACAAATAAATGATAAACATTATTCATGCCACTGGTTTGAGCATCTGAGCTTGGGCATGTGGATACATGGTCTGCAGTTATTCACGATTAGATGATTAGTCCTTATGGTGTCCAATTTTCAATCATTTAACAGAAGGCCATGAGATGGGCACTCTCATTCGTAACGGTAAGCCCCAGTTCCATATCCTAAGTAATCTCAACTTCTTTAGCCCCTAGCACATCCTTTGAGGTCGTGGCTTATTCCATATTCTTTGGGGCAAGAAGATTGTATTTTGGCCTTGTTCAGGACTCGTTTTCCATTCCACCTTATTCAGGACTCGTTTGGGGGTTCATCTTGATTCCCAAAATTTCAAAAAACATAATTTGATAATTTCCATAGAATTTTCATTCATTTCTTCCACCTTTTGTAGGTTTTTTCATCTTCACCAAGAAGGCTTATTTTCTCATTCTTCACTTAGCTGATACCATTGCTACCTCATTAAAACCTTATTGAAAAAACCCATCTCGAGATTAAAAATTGGATGAAGAAAAAAGGTGTAGTATGCTCATCTGGTCCTTAATAGTATGTGAGAAGGTCAATGTATACAGTCCTGAGTCCAAGACTTATTTATGTGCTTCAATACACCCTTCTCCAGGGTGAGCCAGGGATAAGGAGAATCTGGCATGGATCTACCAACTACTTTTCCACATTGCTTTTGTCAGGGGTGTAGCGAGGCCCACATGTTTTATTCTATGCATGTGGGGCTTCTCCTCTATACAGTCAACGTCTATCCCATCCTTGAGATCGGGTCTTGTTGTGGCAGTGAGTTTGGGTTCTGTATGATGTCCTAAATCTACCAAGAATTTCTTTGAGATTTCAGAAGGCAGACAAACTCCTTGGCTTCAGTCCTCTAGAAAAAAGACTCACCGCCTTTCCATTAGAGATCACTGGAAACCAATCTCTGTCCTTATAGAATCTGGCAACGTATACGTACAGCATCTCTCCACTCCCCTATCTTCTCATGAACTCTTTCTGGGATTGTTTTCCTTTAAGCCATGGATCCTCCATGAAGCTTTCAGCCACATGCAGAAAGAATCTATACAATTCTCCAACAGACTCAAGTACTGCCATAATGCTTCTCCTGATAACGTCCCTCCAAACTCCTTCACCATAACTATTTCTACTTCCCCCAGGTCAAGTCAGTGACATTTATTACCACGGTGAACTTGAAAATGTGTTCCCAAGGGTCTATCTTCCCATTATATTTGGAAATTTTTTGTCTCAAAATCCAATGGTACAGGATCTTTTACTGGTAGAGTCATATAGGGTGCAGTGGTTCCAAGCATGGTCTTGAAGCTTCCCTTGATAACAATAAACCTAGGAAGCGGCTCATACGAGATAAAGGCCTGAAGTATTGTAACCTCGTATCTTTACTTACTTCTTTCATCATTGCCTCGATTTAGGCTTCACGTTTAGGTTTGTATTTGTCCAAGTCATTTCTATTTCCTTTCTTTGGTATATCGGGGAAACAGTGGACTAGGATCAAACATAATTCGCTTTCCCTTTTATCCCATTCCTTGATGTTGGTCATCAACTCCTAAGGGTTTTGACAAAATCAACTTGGAGACCATGTAGCCACTTGCCCAAACTCTCCTCACGATCCTATTGAATATTAGGCCTCTCTTATCTCCTTTGCATGTTCTCACCTACTGTTCCACGACGATAGATGATTCTTCACCTTCAACATTGCTCGTTCTTCTATACTTGCAGGATTAATAGATAAGAAACGACATCCTCCAGGTGGTTGTTGCAGTTGTATGCCATGACCTACTCCTTTGCAAAACCAAAACAGACAGAAAAAAGTCAAGAAAGAACACTAGAAGCAAAAATCATACAGTTGTTCTTACCCTACGATCGGCACCAAACTGTTTACCACCGATTTTAGGGTAGTTAGATTTTTAAGTGAGTCAAGAGCACGCATTATGATTTTAGATTATTGTTAGTCGTATGAATTTGCAAAAGAATAAGTGATATAAATGAAGAATGTAAACAACAAGTAAAGAAAAGATCAAGAGCAAATCTAAAAGAACGGCATGGTTTGTTGCACCAGAGCTACAAGCAAACAACGACCACGAGTGTTTGGTGAATGAGCATAGTAGTAAGTAAACAATACTAAAATATAATATGTAAAAGAAAGTTCTTAAGAACCAAACTAGAGAATATTATTGCATGAGAGTGAGAAGGAGACAAAATTTGGATCCCTTTACAATGAGGGAGGGGGAATACTTCTAGGGTACAAGGACTGCCTCTCAACCAATAGGAAAGTGCCACTTAAAACCTATAGTAAAACAACCAATGAAAGATTGCTACTTGCCATTTATCCATTAGAGGGTGACAGACAATATCGCATTTCTGACATGGTTCAACCGGGGTACCATGTGTACATAAGAGCGCTGACAGATTGTCCTTCTGTGTGCAGTCACTATTCCCTCTACCCGAGTCGATCCAATCTTTATTAGAGTTGTGTTACCTGTTGTGTCCTAGTGCACACACAAGTGTACGTGGTCACCAAAGTAGTAAAATAGCCTTTAAAAGCCAAGTACCGATCCCACAGGGATTTGTGCTCAGAAATAAACTAATTCTAGCATTAATAAAGAGATTAAACAAGTGCTAATCGAACCACGAGAGTTTCAATGTGAAAACTTAAAATTAATTGTAGACATTACAATAATATAAAGTGATTGAACAATAATGGGCAGAAATTAAGGGTTAAGGATCTACGAACAATACTACTTAGCCATACAATCTCATTAGTTTAGTTAATTACCTTGATTGTTGATTCACAAGGTTGATAACATAATTAGGGAATGGTCATCCTCTAATCATCTATCTAACTTTGCACCACAACTACATAATTGAGGAGGATGTGAGAACTAAGTTAAATGTATTTATATTTCATCCCGTATATGAACCAAATAGGGCGAATTAGGTATATCCTAAAAGCAAATCCTAACAATGATTCCTCTAAGTATAGGATCCCACTCCATATATCCCATGATCTAATCTACTGTTCCTCCTTTCTGGATCACAATATAAATATAAGTTTATCCTAAGGGTCGTGAATCCATAAAATAGTAAGAATAAGGATATAAAAAAACTTAATTGAAAGCATAAGTAATCATGTTCTTGGCCTCAACCCTAAACGAGGGTGTTTTGCCACTCATAGATTTACAACAAATCGCAATGAAGAAACTCATGTATAAAAAACAAAAGTAAAGTAAAGAAAATATAAAGAACCCTAAATGTAGCCCTCCTCAAGTGTTTTTCAACGCCAAAAGTCGTCCAAGATATTTACAATACAACCCAAGTGTTCTGTTTATACAAGAAAGGGAATTGTCGATTTTTGAACAAAGGGCGTGTCACGCCCATGTCTTGGCAAGTTAAGGGTGTGGCACGCCTTTATTGAGGATGCTCATAATTTTTATATGTTTTAATTGTATCTTGGGGTGTGGAACACCCTTATCTCAGAGTCTAGAGGGCGTGGCACGCCCATGGCCTCGAAAATTCCAAATTTTGTCAAGGTTTACTCCTTTTATTTGCCTTTGAGTTCCTCACTTTGTGGCTGTCATTCCCCTTTAAATTCAACTTGATTAGCTTCTTGGAAATGTTCTCAACTTCATACCTGGTCTTCTATAACGTCAAAAACCATAAATTAGTGCACAACGCAATAAAATCCATCAAGATACACTAGAACAACACATAGCTCAAGCTAGTAACACTAGTTTTCTCGTCTAAACTCTAAGTGATAATTTTGGTTCCAAACTTGTTTTTGGAAACACCTTAAACATCATAGACAAGTAGTTTAACACATAGATGCTTAATTATACAAATATAAACTCATTACGCACACAAGAAGTCCTCAAAACAAGGCTAATTACCTATAGATAATGAGACTTAGGTGCATAAATCCACATGAGATCATCAGCCCACACTTGCTAGCACTGCACTGACTATATGAATAGCAAGTTCCACACCAAACATGTCATATACTTTTGAATACTCATAAACACTACTACAAAATATCCTAACCTCGAGAATTGACTCTACTAAGATGGAAAACTTAAGAATATTACTCAATCAAAGAGATCATATAAGTCACCTAACTATCATCAAACATGTGCCCTCACACAAGAGAGTTGCCCATATTCACTCATATGTAAATGATTCATCACAAAATTGGTATAAGAATCAAATTTCACTCACTCTCACAAAGAATTCTCATGTCACATAAGACAAACCATAGGTTTTTCCTTAGTGTAGTACTCCACTATATCAGAATATCAAAGGCTCAAGATCAAATAGGACTTTAAGGGTTGTAATGTAGGCTAAAGGATAGGTAGTAACTATTCTAGCCAATAATACTATCTTCCTTAAGTGCTTTAATACATCACATTATACATTAGGATCTTTTCTAAACAACCATACTATCACCACCTCTACCTTCACACATCTCTTTTGTTTTGCCTCATCTCTTTAAGCTAGTTCACATATATTAAGGAGGGACTATTCTCTGTCAAAACATGATTTAATTTTGCACAATTTTCTTTATTTTCATTACATCACTCCTAAACACAACACATAAAAATTTTCACACCAATAGCTACTCTTTTGGGGCTTCACTTTCACCACTTTCCTTCTTAAATTGTACGCTCTTTAACTTCATATGCTTAGGAGCTTTGGATTAAATTACAATCAATCAAAGAAGGGTATGGGCTACATATGAGGTTCCCAGAGAATAGGCTAAAGGATCAACGAGATAGAACTAAGATCATGCAACAAGGGTAGATAAAGAGGGTCTAAACATGGCTATCAAAGAAATGCCTATATTATCTCATAAACGTAACATTCCTTATTTCGATTTGCACACATACTAGGAAAGTTCTATATATCAAGATACAACAAGGAATACAACAAAAGATCTCACTCTCAAGTGGTATATACTGAAATCAAGTAAGATCATACAAGACTCTCAACCAATCAATACCTCAAATTTAGAATTAAGACAACATCATACAAAAGTCATATAAATGAGCTTAGGTGTCTCAAAGATAGTTATTCAACACATTAAATATATTTTTAACAATCAAAAGGGGCAAAACCATGGGTATTTAGTACCAAAACCATGGGTATTCAGTAGGCATCATCGATCAACTAAGCTAAATCATGATAAAATACAATAAGATACAAGATAGAATAAGTTAAGTCAATGAAAAGAGGAAAACCTGGAAATAAGCTCTAACACCATTGTACATAAATAATTAAAGACATTGAGATAATAACATGAAGATTACACCATTATAACTACAAGATTGGGCCCCATAAGCCAATAAGTGCAGAAAAGTAAATAACCCAATGCAAGCCCCTTTAAGCCTAGAGGGTACAATCAAGGAAGCTAAGCAACTGAATAATCGTAAATTACAAAATTACTATGCCATAACCAAGGATCTTTCCAAACTATATCATATAATACACAATCCCCAATGTCGTACTTGAATCAAAACTCAATAGTATTATCATTATAATTCTCATTATCAAACTTGAATAAGGACTCATACCATCAAGATCTTTATCAACTATCGGATTCAAACTGGAACTCATATTTATAAATCATATCAACGAACCATATCAATAAGCCATACTGATAAACTAACCTAATAGACTATACCAATATTGTATCTATTAATTCATGCCAATAACCATGACCATAGGGCCATGCCAATAGTTGTAATCATAAGTTATTTCAATAATAGTATCTATAAGCTATTAATCATATCTATAAGCCATTAATTATATCTATAAGTCATAACATATATATAAACCATTAATCATATCTATGAGTGATTAATCATATCTATAAGTCATCAATCATGTCTATAAGCCATATCATATTTATAAGTCATATCATATCCAATAGCCATATCATATCCATGAATCATATCATATTTGTAAGCCATTAACCATTAATCACACCAAGAACTATATCATTAAGCATGTCGATAGGTCATAATATTGTTCATGTCTGGAAGCCATATCAATACATGTACTTATAAGCCATATCATATCTGTAATATAAGAAATATCATTAGCAATACCAAAAATTAGCATCAATTTTTCAATATCCAACTAACATACTCAATAATAGGTTCAATCTCCTCAAGTATCAAACCAACCATTAATAAGAGTATATCATGCACTACTAAGTCTACAAAGCTATCATAAGTCTTAATCTAAGGTAGACTGGAGAGGCCCACTCTAGCCCCGAAATTCATTATAGGCAACTTCTACCCAGGATAAAGCTAAGGTATCTAAGTTCATTTCTAGATGTCAAGTAAGCCATAAATAGCCCCAAGATAGCAATCCTTCCCAAACATGAACAAACTAAGGCAATCCTACCAAAAATAATAGGAACTAAGGCAATTTACCCAACATACGCAACTAAGGATAATTCCATCCTAAATATTAATGACTAAGAAAATTGCATCTAGTTTGAGTAATTACGGCATTTCCATTCTAAACATGAACCGTGAAGCCCAAAACCTAAGATGTGAATAACTGCGCTAATTCCTCCAAGTCTATGATTTCAAGATAGCCTAAACGGTCCAACTAAACCAAATATTCTCATTCGTGCATCCAATACCTAAATCTCACCCCATATCTAGCATAATATCATAAGCATACTACGAGATAGCTTAATCAATAAAAAAGATAAACCTAGCTACCTGAATGCCAAAGAAAAGCCCAAAGAATCCACTAAATCGTTGATATCCCATTTTGAGAAGCTTCTGCAAGGTGTCACGCCATCAAAATCATAATTTACTCATCAAAAATAATGATACCCATATTTCACTATTGTGCTTTAGGTCCAAAATTACATAGAAATCCCATGTAGGGCTCATTTACGGTAGCGTACATTTAAAATCAAACGCAATGTCCCTCTATGTCTAAGGAACATTTATCCTTAAAAATAGTCGAATTTTGAGCTATAATAGGGCTAAAATCAAGCCTTTAGGGATTTTAGCAAAAGTATGGAGAAATCAACCATGAAACTAATGGAATCTTACCGCAAATTGAGTAGGAAATCGCATAAATAATGACACTAAGGCTTCACAATTACCTATAATAGATTCTCCGAAGAACTCCTACTTTTTAGGGTTTAAGATTCTAGAAAATGGTGAAATAGCGGGCTAAGTGGGTATTAATACCCTTACCTGGTGCACGGGTATCGCTTAAGAGAACTTTGGGTTGCTTAAGTGATGCTTGTACTCTAAAACACCTATCGCTTACGCGATGAATAGATTGTTTTCGCGATATCTAGCTGCCTGAGCCAATGTTGCAAATGCTATACTATTATCGCTTATGCGATAGCGCTACCACTACCAAGCCATTTACTTAAACAACAAAATGAGTCGATTAAGTGATACTCGTTGGGGTTTGCCAAATAACTTAAGTGATCAAAGGCATTGTTGATCTAATGCACCAGCACCAGCTGAGACTTGGAGAAATTTCAAGTCTCTGTAAACCCCTCAGGACTCATCCTATGCAAATGGAATATGCTACCTTATCAAATTTGATGTTTCAAACTTAATGTCGTAGTTGAAATTTCCATCCGAGGTTGTTTAGATAAAAAGTGGGTCCAACATGCACTTGACATTTTCTTAACATCCGACAAATAGCCCAAAATGAGTCCGGGAGTCTCGGGACCTTTGGGTACTAAGATCCTAAAAAGAGTTTGGGAGTCACGGGACCTGAACCAAGGGTCCATTTAACCTAAAATCAATGTTCTAGAGCTATTGGATCTATCAAAATTAGCGTACGAGGTCGCATAGCTGAAGGTTTTGCTCGGTAGCCAATTTGAACTAGCGAAGGCTTCAAAACAAGGAATTGGCTCTAAAAAACAAATGAACTACCTGATAATAAACAGTCAATTCCAGCAAGTCATAAATGACTTAGGGCATATATAGAAAAGCTCTAAACAACAAAAATGAGCAGAAATACAGAAAAATGACCTGGTGGGTCATTACAATATCCACTACTAAAAGAACTTGTGTTTGCGAAAGTAAAGAATTAGGATGTACTTGAAGCCTCGAATAGTGAGGATACTGGGCTCTCATCTTACTCTCATTCTCCCAAGTAGCCTTCTCTACTAGGTGGTGCACCCACTGAACCTTAACTACTAGAAACTCCCTAGTGCTCAACCGCCAAACATCATTAGCCAAAATGAGTACAAGATAATCCACGAAGGTCAATCGCTCATCCAACTGAATGGAGTCCCATCTAAGCATATTAGACGAGTTGGGAATGTATTGTCGCAACATAAAAATATGGAAAATCAAATGGACAGCAACAAAATTTGGGGGGTAAGGCAAACTCTTAAGCCACCTCACCAACTGTGTGAAGAATCTCAAAGGGTCAAATATATTTAGGGTTGAGTTTGGCTTTCCTCCCGAACCTCATCACACCCTTCATGGATGATACACAGAGGAATACCAGTCATCTACAACAAATCTCAAGGCATGAAGTCTACGATCTGTATAATCCTTCTACCTACTCTAAACTACCTTAAACCTATCCTGAATCACCCTAAATCTATCCAATGACTCCTGAAGCAAGTCAGTACCACGAGGCCTAATCTCAGAAGTCTCAAACCATCGGATCAGAGAACGACATCTCCTACCATATAAATCCTCAAAAGGTGAAATCTCAATACTCGAATGATAGTTATTATTATATGTGAACTCTACCAAGGCTAAGTGTTTCTCCCACTGCCCTTCAAAATCCAAAACATATGCTCGGAGCATATCCTTGAGAACCTGAATAGTCTGCTCTGCCTGCCCGTTGGTCTGAGGATGGAAGGTTGTACTAAGATCTACCTAAGTACCCAACTCCTCCTGAAATGCCCTCCAAAAGTTAGAAGTGAACACTGAACCTCGATCTAAAATGATAGATATAGGCATACCATACAAATGGACTATCCTACTAACATAGATACGAGCCAACCTCTCGGCACTGAAGGATATATGAATAGGAATAAAATATGCCGACTTGGTCAATTGATCCACAATGAACCAAATACTATCTGAACCACAGAAAGTATGAGGTAACCCACAAATCTATGGTAATCTACTCCCATTTCCACTCGAGAATGGATAGTCTCTAAATCAAATCACCAGATCATTGATGCTCGACCTTCACCTACTGAAAACATAGGCAACAAGCTACAAGGTCTGCCACATCTCTCTTTTTACCACTCCACCAATAAGTCTTTTTCAAATCTCTATACATCTTAGCTATACCTAGATGAATAAAATATCTAGAGCAGCAATCCTTATGCAAAATAGACTAAATAAGTCATTAACCCTCGGAACATAGATGCATCTATCAACTCTCAAGACACCCTCAGAATCTAGGGTAGCCCTCTTAGACTCACCACTCAATACATCATCATAGATGATGGAAAGTCTTTTATCCTCAAATCGGTGATCCCAAATCTGCTCAAATAGCGAGGACCTCGCCTCAACACTAGCAAGAATCCTTCTAGGGTCTAAACTATTAAGTCGTACCATTAAGTTAGCTAAGGACTGAATTTCCCATGCCAACAGCCTCTAAGAAACTGAAATACAAGACAACCTACCCATACTCACTGCCTTTCGCGTCAAGGCGTCTGCTACCGAATTCACCTTGTCTGAATGATAAAAGATAGAGATATCATAACCCTTAGGAAACTCTATCCACCTATGTTGCCTAGCACTAAGCTCTCACTGGGTTATAAGATGCTGAAGACTACGATGATCCGCGAAGATCTCACAATGCACACGATAAAGATAATACCTCCAAATCTTAAGTGTAAAAACTACCACCACTAATTCTAAATCATGAGTGAGGTATTTACGCTCGTGCACCTTCAGTTGCCTCGATGCATAAGTAATAACATGAACCTACTACATTAATGCACAACCCAAACCAACACCAGAAGTATCACAATACATGGTGAATCCCATATCCTCAATAGGAAAAGCTAAAATAGAAACTGAAGTAGGAAATCCCTTGAGTTTTCCAAAGCTCGACTCACACTCCTCGGACCATCAAAAAGAAACCTCTTTCCGAGTCAATCTAGTCATCGATGCTACAATAGTGCAAACTTTTAATAAACTGCCTATAATAACTGGCCAAACCAATAAAGCTACGAACCTTAGTCGGGGTTATAGGTATGGGAAGATCACGAATAGCCTCAATCTTCATTGTCTCTACCATAATCCTATCCTTAGACACTATATTCCCAAGGAATATCACCGACTAAAGCTAAACTCATACTTAGAGAACTTGGTGAAAAGAATACAATCTATCAAAGTTTGGAGCCTAATTCTTAAATGCTACATATGTTATTCCCTACTCTTCTAATACACAAGGACGTCTTTGATGAACACAATCACAAAGTAATCTAAATAAGGCCCAAACATTTGGTTCATCAAATCCATAAATATGGTAGGGGCGTTCGTCTATCTAAAAGATATCACTAGGAACTCATAGTGACTATAATGGGTCCTAAAGGCTATTTTCAGGATATCCTCGGCTTGAATTCTCAACTGATGTTAATTGGACCTCAAATCAATCTTAGAGAGAACCGCTGCTCCTTGAAGATAGTCAAATAAATCATTAATACGAGGCATAGAATAACGATTCTTCACTGTCACCTTATTCAGTTGCCTATAATCAATAGACATACATATGTATCCATTTTTCTTCTTCACAAACAACATAGGAGCTCTCCAAGAAGAAATACTCGGTCTAATGTAACCTTTACAAAAAAGATCCTGAAGCTGAGAATTCAGCTCCTTAAGCTCGGCAGGAGACATATAGTAAGGTGCCATAGATATAGGTTGGGTGCTCGACTCAAGATCAATAACAAACTCAATACTACACTCATGAGGAAAGCTAGGTAGAATGATAGACAAAACATCAGGAAACTCATGAACTGCATGAAAAGAGTCAAGCGACAGACTCTTCACACTAATATAGTGAATATAAGAAAGATAAGACTTGCAACCCTTAAAAATAAGCCTCCTAGCACAAATATAAGACATAAACCCCATCGACTCATGGCTAATAACTCCCTACCATACGTTCAGGGGTATGCTGGGCATGGCTAAGGTAACGGTCTTAGAAAACAATATAGGACCACATGATAGTAGGATAACCAATCCATACCCAAAATTACCTTGAAATTCACCATGTCTAAAATAATAAGATCAGCCAGACTATCAAAATCTCAAGCAGTCACAACACGTGATCTAAAAACCTGATCTACTACTAAAAAATCACCCATGGGAGTAGATACACGCAATGGAATAGATAATGAATCCCAAGTAACTCTAACCATAGAGTATAATAAGAAGACACAAAATAATAAGGGAATCCCAAATCAAATAAATCATAAGCTAAATAACAGCACACCATGATCATACCTGCGATAACAACATCCAAGGATTCAGCCTCGGGTCTAGCAAGTATTACATAAAATTGACCAAGCCTGTCACCTGGCTAGGCTCTTGATCGACCTCTTATCCTACCCGCCTGAGAATATCTATGAAAACCCTAAGGACTACCCCTAAGACCATGCATACCACCTCTAGTTGGGGGATGAACTACCCAAATAGGTGGAACACTCTGAGCTGAAAGAACAATTGCTCCACGACTGGGGCACTCTCTTGAGCAATTATCAAAAGCTCCAAAACCATAACATGACCCGAGCACAGGACTAAAACTAGAAGATTCGGCTAACCCAAAATAACCATCATTACTAGAATATCTAGAAGATGAACCCCCCAAAGACTAACCATGACACAGGCTAGGACGAACACTGGAGCTAGATTAGCCTCCATTGATAATCTAAAATGCGGCCTGAACAGGTCTATTAGACTGACCCTGATGCTAATATAGGTGATGTAGAGGATACATACCCTGAGAACCACTGTCTCTAAAGTAGAAGCTACTACAGCTCCCGCTAAATATATCCTGATATCCTGGCCTCTTATCGCTGCCCCTTTGGGCCTTATAATACATCTCCTTCATAAGTTGAACATGATCAAAAACCTTAGTAAAAGACCTACCCACAGAAACCAAAATCTATGTAGATATACCGAGGGGAAGTCTCAATTCTCAAATAAAGCAATGAACGCTCTCATACTCAGTAATCAGAATAAAAGTAAAATTCCTAGCCAGATCATAAAATTAAGCCGCATACCCTACAACAGTCATGGATCCCTGCTCTAACCTTAAAAATTGATCTCTAAAATGATCCCTAAGACTGTGAAGCATGTACTTCTCTAAGAAGGTCACAGAGAACTAGGTCTATGTCAAAGGGGAGGATCCAGCTGGCCTGGAATCCAGATGACCTCTCCACCAATGTTGAGTTGCCAAGTCTAACTAAAAAGTAGTGTAATCCATACCACGAGTTCCACTAGGACCAAATTACGGATCCTATCCTCATAAGCAATAAAGAACTTATACGAATATTTGCCTGATGCACCAGAAAATCAAGGTGAAGCCAATCGCAAGAATCAACCCAATATCTTATGCTCTTTGGCAGACATAGTAGGGTGGGCAACTATCAGCTGAGCAACTACTGGTGCATAAGATACCTAAACTCTAGAAGCTGCAGCTATGAGTTGTGCCTCTACCTTAGTACCTCTTTGATTTGTATACAGTTCACCATCAGATGGTGCACCTCCAACTAATCCCAAAAGCTAAACCAAAGCATCCCAGAGAATTAAAGAAGAAATAAATCTTTATAGAGCCTGGGTAGGTCCCCAGCCCACTACTGGTTGTGGCAGAAAAGCCTCTAGTTTGGGAGCGGAAATAAGGTCTGGTGAAGGCCCCCATCTTGTCCCCTAGCTAAAGACACATCTTGAGGATATTCATGACCTCTAGGTCATCCCTGAATAGCTACAGGATCCTTAGGCTTGATATTGGGACCCTAATTTCATGTAGCGATAGCATGTGTCCTAACTATTTGTGAAAGATAAAACCAAAGGAATGTTTAGAAACCAACTTATACTCTTAGCACAAAATGAGTAAACAAAGTGAAGATATGAAATAGATGTCATCATTCTGATTTGTAGGACTCTATAAGACACTTGCTCTTGTACCAACAATATCGGTGAAACCTAGGTTCTAATACTTATTTGTCATGGCCTAATTTATGAGTCATAATGACATGTACTCCATCCTGCTAGTCGATAAACCGAACCATAGCCCGAAGCTAGATGCAATAGGTTAACTTGGAAGGAATGGCCTAAAAGCCAAAAATTAATTTTTAAATAATAATAATACAATAATCAAGGTCACCTTATATAGATAGGACATCAATAATTATCTCAATACTCAGTAATATTGATACAAGAGCTACTATAAATGAACTATGAGTACTTAATTGACAAATACAAATTATCTCAAACAATAAAGACTAGACATAGATAAATAGAAGGAGAAAGGGTAACGCTATCTCCAAGAGCTCACCCAATTACCAAAATCAACACTACACAAATATCGTATTAGCGGCTGAAACTAGTACTTGCATCTGCACCAAAAGGTTACAAAAGTGTAGTATGAGTATCGAAACCACATGTATTCATTAGGCATTATCAACCAATTGAGCTAAATCATAATATAAATATGATAATATACAAGATAGAATAAGCCAAGTCAAGGAAAAAGTGGTAAACATAGAAATAAGTTCAAACACAGTTGTACATAAATAATTAAATACATACGAGATAATAACATGAAGATCACACCATTATATCTACAACATTCTCCCCCATAATCCAATAATTATGAAAATATAAATAACCCATCGCATGCCCCCATAATCCTGGAGGATATAATCAAGGAAGCTAAGTAACTGAATAGCTGTAAATTACCAAATTACAATGCCATAACCAAGGATCTATCCGAATCGTATCATCTCATACACAATCCTCAATGTCAAACTTGAATCGAAACTCAATAGTATCATCATCATTATTTTCAATACCAAACTTGAATCGAAACTCATATCATTAAGATCATTATCAACTGTCAAACTCAAATAAAAACTCATATTTATAAACCATATTAGAACCATATCAACAAGCCATACCGATAAACTAACCCCATAAACTATACCAATACCATATCTGTTAAGTCATGCCAATAACAATGCCCATAGGTCATGTCAATAGTCATAATCATAAGTTATTTCAATAATCGTATATATAAGCTATTAATCATATCTATAAACCATTAATTATATCTATAAGACAAATCATATCTATAAAACATTAATCATATCTATGAAATATAAACATTTATATAAGATACTAATTGTATCTATAAGCCATATCATATCTATGATTCATATCATATCAATGAACCATATCATATATGTAAGCCATTAGCCATTAATCACGCCGAGAACTATATCATTAAGTATGTTGATGGGCCATATTATTGTTTATATCCAGAATCCATATCAATAATCATGTACTTATAAGCCATATCATATTTATATTCATACTATTAATCACATATATAAGCAATGGCATTTGCAATACCCAAAATTAGCATCAATCTTTCAATATCCAACTAACATACTTAATAAATAGGTTCAATCTCCTTAAGTGTCAAACAAGCCATTAATAAGATTATATCATGCATAACTAAGTCAACAAGTCTCACAAGTTTTGTCCTAAGGTGGGCCAGAGGGGCCCACTCTTATCCCAAAATCTATTTTAGGCAACTTTTACCCAGGACAAAGCTAAGGTATCTAGGTTAATTTTTAGATGTCAAGTAAGCCAGAAATAGCCCCAAGATAGAGGCCCATCCAAAACATGAACAATTAAGGCAATCCTACAAAAAATAGTAGCAACTAAGGCAATTTCCCCTAACTTAAGCAACTAAGGACAATTCCACCCTCAACATGAATTACTAAGGCAATTGCACCTAGATTGAGTAATTACAACATTTCTATTCTAAACATGAACCGTGAAGCCCAAAGCCCAAGAAATGAATAAATATGCTAATTGGGTCTACGATTTCAAGATAGACAAAATGGTTCAACTAAATCAAATATTCTTATTCATTTTTCCAACACCTAAATCCCACCCCATATCTAGCATAATATCATAATCATACTATAGGATAACTCAAACTATAAAGGAGGTAAACCAAGCCTACCCAGATGCCAAACAAAAGCCTAAAGAATTTTCTAAATCACCAACTTCTCTTTCCAAGAAGGTTTGTAAGGTGTCACATTATCAAAATCATAATCTACTTATTAAAATAAGAACAAAGATACCCATATTGCACTATTATGTTTCGAGTTAAAAATTATGTAAAAATTCTATGTGGTACCTATTCACAAAATCACACATTTGGAACCAAACATAACGTCTCTCTATGCTCAAGGAACAATTACCCTCAAAATGGATGACTTCCGAGCTATAATGGTGCTAAAATTAAGTCACCAAGCCTTTAGATTTTAGCAAAAAGTATGGAGAAATCAACCATGAATCTAATAAAATCTAACCATAAATTCAATGGAAAATCACATATATTAATGATTGTAAGGCTCCACAATCACCCATAATAGATTCTCCCAAGAACTCTCACTTTTTGGGATTTAAGATTTTAGAAAATGGTGGAAAATTGAGCTAAGAGGGTATTTATACCCTTCGTAGGTGCATGGGCATTACTTAAGCAAACTTTAGGCTGCTTAAGAGATACTTTTGCTCTGGCACACCAGTCGCTTATGCAATCTGTTGATCACTTACATGATATCTGGATATTTGAGCTAATGTTATGTATGCGACACTATTATTGGTTACACTATAGCCCTTACACTGCCAAGTCATTTTCTTAAGTGAAAAAATGAGTCAATTAAGCGATACTCACTGGGTTTCTCTAGAGCACTTAAGCGATCAAAAGCATCACTGAGGTGATATACTAGCACTAGCTCCAAGTCTCCACCATCCCATCAGAATTCATCTGAAACTCATATATTCAATGGACTATCCTACCCTATTAAATTTGATATTTTAAAATAAATGGAATAATCAAAATTTCCATTCAAGGTCATTTTAATAAAAAGTGGGTCCCATATCTCTCATGTCATTTTCTTAACTTTTGACCAATAGCTCAAAATGAGTCTGTGAGTCTTGGGACCCAAACCAAGGATCCATCCAATCTAAAATCAATATTCCAAAATTGTTGGAGCTATCAGAATTGGCATACAAGGTTATTTAAATAAAAATTTTACCCGGTGTCTAATTTGAACCAGAAAAGGCTTCAAAATAGGGAATTGGCTCTAAAAAACAAATAAGCTGCTTAATAACCAAACTATTAGTTCTAAATAGCAAAAATAAGTGAAAACATAGAAAATAACCTATAGGGTCCTTACAAGCTCCCTGGGTCCTTCAGCATCTTCGGTATTTTACTCATCACAATTGAATGGCATTCCTCTATTAGTACCACCATCTCATTGTCACCCAACTTTGTCTTATTGGTCACTACATCCTTCAGGTGCTTAGCTTACTTAGTCATACCCTGTAAGCCATTTAACAATGAAATATTAACATGAAGTTCTCTAAATGTGTCAAGGAATTTATTAAAACATGCATCCCCATTAGCCTTTTTAAGCTTTAGAGGGAATGGTGGTGGTTGTCTCTCTTATACACGCTCAACTGCCTTAATTTTTTAGTACTCTAACTTCCCAAAATTTTCAACCACATCTCCTCTACTTACTTTAGGACTAACTTTTCTTGTACCTTCTAATTTTTCTTAGGAAGTTTGTTGATGAGATCTTTACCGCTCTTCAAGGTGATTGCCATTAACTGCTTTGAATTATTTGTATCACTTGGCAAACCACCTTGAGGTCAGGAATTTTGTGTCTAAGCTATCTTCCCCAACTGCGTCTCCAAATTTTTCTGGGAAACTTGCTAATTTTTTATATCTGCATCTATTTGTTCTTGATTGGCCAGGATCTTTTTTAAAGTTTCTTTAATATTACTGCCCTGCATGTTTTACTGATGAAACTTCTGAGTCTGAGCCTAGTTATTTCCTCATTAATAGTTGGGTTGACTTTGCCACTTATGGTTATAAGCATCACCATAGCTCATATTTCCCTTCAGTGCATTGCCCACAAAGTTGACTAATTCTGGATTTGCTCCACATAAGTTTGCAGAGTGGCCACTAATACCACAAATCTCATACTAAGACGAGATTTGTTGGACTATATTCACCTGGACCAGAGGTTGGTTCAAACCCAACTTGCTGAAATGTGTCATTATTTGGTTTTGCAAGGCTGACAATTTAGTAACACAAGTTGTGACACTATCCACTTCAATCATCCTGACATGCTTCTTTATTGTATTTTTGTACATATATCCCTACCATTCGGGATTACCTAGCGTAACTTAAATCAGCAAAGTATAAAACTCATCATAAGTTTTATCTAAAGATTGACCACCTACAACTAAATTTAATAAAATTTTTGTTGTATGGTCAAGATGTAACACCCGGCACCTTCGATCTAGAATTTAAAATGACATTCTAATACGTATAAACCCGAACTAAATGATTCCAGGTTAATATATGTGGTGATTAATCCTATAGTGTGGTACTACCTTTGAATATGAATTGAGGTAACAAAAATCCCCTAACTTTAAGACGAGTTGAAAACACTTCTAGTGATTAAGTTTTAGTGGACATTTCAACTTGGGTTAACTTTCATCCACTATTACTCCTATAATATGATGAGTTAGAGGGCCTACTATATATCAAATTAAATCCCTTCGAATCTTCTTTCCAACACCATTGATTGTTTGCCAATCCAAGACTGGAGTCAAAAGTTATGAGCATTTAAATAAGACATTATCCAAACTATGTGATGGGGCATGCGACGCCCACTTAAGGCTATGTCATGGGCTGTGCGTCGCCCAGCTTGGCTTGTTCCATGGGTTGTGCGTCGTCCGCCTTGGGAAAAATGGCATAAAAGCTCCATTTTAGTGTTACTTAAGGGCAATACGGTCCTTTCACATCCCATAACAGTCCCTAAACACTTATAGATGAATTACAAACCTGATGTATGTTATTTTCTCCTCAAAAATCCCAAATTCATCTTCAAAGACAAAAGAGGAGAAAAGCAACTTAGGGTTCGCTCTTTCAAGCTTAAAGGTTTGATTTTTTTATGAATTCTTCATCAATTAAGGTACGTAGGGCTATCCTAAAGACTCAATGGGCATGATTTATTGATTTATAAAGTTTTGAAAGAATATTATGTTGTTTACAAAAGGGTTTTGAATAGCCGAATCATGAAATACTTTTCAATGATAAAATGTTTTGGTCTTAAGGCTTTCCCCTAAACTTAATTTTTGCTATTATTTATGTATATATACGGTTTGAGTTTGAAAGTTGAATTGAGAGCATGAATATTTATACTCCGTCTCTTATCATGACATAACTCAATTTTCACGTATTATGAATTAATGAACTTCATATTTAGAAGCATGGCATAAACATTTTTTTACTATTATTTAAGTCTTGAAATTGATTATAAACTGAAGAGAGGGTGTTATCTTGTTTGTAAATATTAAAGATGATTATTGAAAGAATTGCATGGTTTGCTACAAAGTAAATGACCACCACATATTTAAGAGTTGAAAGAGAGAATCTTTTCATAAGTTTTCATGGAATTCGATATACAAATTCTCTTATACTATTTGAATGATTTGGTGGTCCAAACATTATGTATTAAATGAAGAGAGTGTAAGATAATAGTTGATGGCTTAGAGATATGACTTGCAAGTCGTGGTATGATGATACCAAATAGATGAATGCCAAAATAGAGTAAGATTTTTAGATTTTGAATTCAAAGAATGCATTTCTTAAAGATTTAAAAATAGGCTTAAAGAGAGTTAGGTGGTTATCTGAAGAAGGCATTAGCCCAAAAAACTCTTTGCCAAAAATTGTATTTTGACGATACGGGTTTATTATGTCCCTACGAGGGACCGTACACTGGCCTAGTGCCCTTTGGTATATTATAGATAGAGACTCCTACCCTTGCAGCAAACTTGGGTTGAGGGCTTGGCCGCCAAGTTAAGGGTGGATTCCATATAGCCCATGGGATTATAGAGTTCTAGGGTGTACCACCTAGCTTAGAAGTAAGATAAAGAGTGAGTCATGGATTTCAAGTAAATGTTCAAAGTCTTTTTAGTATGCCTATGTGTTTTCATATATCTTATGTAAAGTGTTTTATAAATTTCACTCACTTATATTGTATAAAAGTATATTATTTTGGATTGCTCTGTGTACCAGTACATTTGTATTGACCTCCTATATTTTAGGATCTGAGGATCAATCCCGGGGTCTCGCTAAACTATAGACCATTGTTAGACTATTGGAGTTAGTGAGCCTCTCTTATTTCAGAAAGCCTTATCTTATGATTTCATTGTTTTTAGTTCATAGTCTGACCAGGGGCCTTGTATTGGTCTTCCAATAGATGTTGTTTTCTTTTAGTTAGTAGAGATTTTGCAGATAGGTGTTAGATGGATTTAGGTCTTATTGAAATTATAACTATATGGTTTTGGTGAAATACAATGACCATGATTCTATTTTGTATTTTTGCATATGTTTATGAATTATGCATATGATTTCCAATTAGAAGGGCTCTCAGCCTTTAGGGTTCGGGATGCCCGTCATGGCCAGGGCCCCAGTTCAAGTTGTGACAAACTTGGTATCAGAGCACAGTTCATGGTCCCAGGGTGCTTGCAAAATTGTATCTAGTAGAGTCTCGTTTATGGGTTTGTTATGCACCACACTTATAATCAAGAGGTTATCGGGCATGTAGGAGTTGTTTCTTATTTTTTCCTTCTCTATCTCGTGCTATAGCATCGTCCATAAGAAAGTTATCCAAATTTCCTTCCTTGCTCTAATTTCATGGACCATGCCTCATTGTCTAGGCGATACAAGCCTAAGAGTCTAGTTTCCCCAGCAATGTGGTTCTCTCTGATTGAGTCATAAATGATTATAAAATTGCACAAGGACTTGAAAGGACTCTATATTTGCTTCAACGTGTATTGATTTAATATTATTCCCTCGTCCACATCAATCGTGTGTTTGATCTTAATGTATAGAGTGTATTCAGTCTTCTTTTATAAAACTCTTATTGTATATGTCATGCTTAAAGGTAATGATATGTGGCAGGATGTTGGAAAATTATTTCCACCCTAGTAGTAGTATGTGATAAAGTGTTATAACCTATGAGCTATAAGATGGTCCAGAAGTTAGTGACATGTAGTCACAGGCTTAGAAGTCAAAATAAGGGTGACTTTTGCATAAAGAAGCTAGTTTAGTTGTATAACCTTCAATTGAGAGGTAGGTTATCTTTTTATAGTGATAGACTAATGTGGTAGCAATAATTGTAGATTGTATGGTAGTCTATGAAGAAAGTGGTTGGCTATGATTTTTATTTATTTGAAATAGGGAAGGATCTCAGAATGGATAGTTATGGTGATTGTAGAAATCATTTATAGGCTGTGAATAGAAAGGGGTAGATTAGTCAATAAGTTATGGATAGAAACTCATTGGTGTAAGTGGAATTTGAAGGTAGTCTAAATGTATGCTTGAGTAAGTATGTATGATATGAGAAATTGGAATATGTTGATAAGATTGAAATGGGTTATATTATAAGATTAAGATCGACTATCCCTATTATGTGACTTTACCCCCTTGATTTGTCTTTTCTCTAACAGTTGTAAATTATTAGTACATGTGAGAAGGTATATAGTAGATTTTGAGTTGTGGTAGTAATGTCGTGGAGAGGATGAACTTATGGGCCATAGTTAAGTGAAATAAGAGACTTAGGTTGATATTTCTATTCGGTTGATTAGTATAGTATGTGGCATATTTCATACTTTTGATGTTATAAGATAATAGGCTTGAACTTTAGATGTGGAATGTGGTGATAAAAATAGTAGCTTAAGATTAATGTTGCATGTCTTGTGGGAATGAATTAGTAGGCTTGATGTGATTTATGATAGAGCCTAGGTTGATAATTTATGAAAAGTTGAAGTGGTAATTGTGAGATAATTATGTACATGAGGACTAGTATAAAAATGATGGATTGTGGTTAAGTCATCAAGTGGATAAGTGTGTAAGTATAAAAGAATAAGTTGAACCCTGAGGTAGCGTGTTGTTAGATAAGGCGTGATGTGTATGAGTGTCATATGTACCTAGGTTTCATTCTTGAATTTTGTAGTATGGAGAAGTCTGGAGAGCAGTGTATGGCATTATATAGAGTTGAATTGAGGAAATATAGGTAGGCAATATGTGCCTTTGGTATAGTTTTAAAAATTTAATTATGTTGTAAGTTATATGATTAGCGGTCTAACGTTAGAATGTTAAGTAATGGGGAGTGGATTTTTATGTGATAAAGAGTGAGGATGTGTATGCTCATGAGACTGTGAGTTGTAGGTTGATGGCTATAGAGGATAGTGAAAAATTAAGAGTAGCATTCTTGGAAATCAATGCCTTTAGAGTATAGTTAAAAGGGGAAGTTTAGTATTTATGTATATGGTGATACCCCATTATGTTGAGTGTTGTGCTTGTAGATTGAATGAGAAGATATGTCCTCAAGTCTAGTATTGTGACTTTGATATAAGGGGGAGATGATGGATTAAGGTAGTTCCCGAATTTTCTTTTGGTGTCAAGTTTCAAGTAAGAATCATGATAAAACCTATTCAAGCAAGCTCCTCCTACTTCGATTTGAATGGATATCTACCAATGTTTTGTGTAATCAAGTATTGCCTATGTCTAAGGTTTGAGATCTCTATGTAACTCATGTCATGTACCGACCTCCAAATTAAAAGCATTAATGTCCCTCAGTGATCAAATATTCCAAGTTTCCAAGCTCTATGTTATGTTGCTCATGATCCATAAAAATCCATGTCTTACATAATGCTTGGTTCCAAGAAACTATGCTTTCTATACGTTATCGATCCATTTTATGTCGAGATTAGCCAAAGTGATAAAGTTTATGCTAAATCATGGCAAATTTCTGTTCTTTAAATGAGGAGCAATCGCTTCAAGTGGCAATTTTTGTCTTAGTTGTTAACTACATAAATTCTGGCTTTATGTTATAAAGCTCATAATATGTGCACCTATGTTTCTCACTGTGGTCTGTCCAAGGAAATCATGTAGTGTTGTGTTTTTGCCAAACGACTCTTTACTTATGATCTATACAATTGATATATGGAGCACTTTGTGTCTATTCTATTGTACCTTCATTTCATGTCCCTCCTTGAGTAGTACAATAAGTATAAGTTATGGTCTAATAGTGTTACTTCCAATCATAACGTTTATGCTTGGGTGCCTAAATGACCCTCCGTATGTTAGTATAATGGTAGTTGTAGAAGCGTAGTAGTGTGGTAGGTGGGGGAGTAGATGTTCTTGAAGGTGGAAAAAATTGATGTGATTCTCGAGCTAAGGTTATAGGTGAAAGGAAAAAGAAGAAGATGAACTTTATTGTGTGAAATAGTTAAGAAGGAGAAATGTGGCAAAAAATATTTATGAGAGTGATTGAAATTGTTGGTCTTAGTGGGGAGATCCATGTAGTGGGTGTAGTAATGATTAGGCTAGAATGTTTTGATTGCAGAAAACACAAACCTATGTGCTATGTGGTTAATACTCTCTAAATTAAAACCCGAGGGTGTTTGATAGTAGTGATAAGGTGAAGAAATGTACTTAAAGGAATGTAAAGTACAGGGTCTCGTAGCTTAAGTTAGCACCTTTTAACTCCGAGTTAGGCTTTAACATAGAAGTACTAAGTAGTGGGACTCAAATTCTTGTGGCTAGTTATGTGATTGGAGAATTGTAAGTTGGAGAGTGTGAAGTATGCTATTTATTGTTTAGGGTGTAGATGATTAGTGTCTTTAAGTTTAAGTCTATTCGTGGTACTTTATAAGGTAGAGAATGCTTCTAATCCTATCTTTCGTGAAATCCTATTTCATGGTTAGTACCAATGTAAATCAGGCCTATGATCACCAAATAAACTCATAATGTAGGTTGTGGTGATAATGAATCATGGAACTCATGTGAAAGATCATCCCTATCTGAAGTTTCATTACCTCAAGCGTCGTGCTTACGCATTTCACTAGGGGTTATTATGAAGCTCTTTTGATGCCTTTGCATATTTTTGAAGAGGAAAAATGTTCAATGCGAGGTTAGTTTCCTTATTCCATTCTTGTAGAGCTTCAACAAGTCTCTACCCATCATTCGGGGACGAATGATCCCAAGGGGAGATAATGTAACACCCCACACCTTTGGGATAGAATTTAAAATGTCATTCCGACGCATATAGAAAAAAACTAAATGATTCCAGGTAATATATGTGTGGTGAGCAATCTTATAATGTGGGAATACCTTTGAATATGAATTGAAGTCACACAAATCCCCTAACTTTAAGATGAGTTGAAAACACTTCTATCGATTAAGTTTTAGTGAACGTTTCAACTTGGGTCAACTTCCATCGACTATTACTCCTATAATATGACGAGTTAGAGGGCCTACTATATATCAAATTAAAGCCCTTTGAATGTTCTTTCTAACGCCACTGACCGTTCGTCAATCTGAGTCCTGAGTCAAAAGTTATGAGTGTTTGAATGAGACACTATCCAGACTATGCCATGGGGCATGCGATACCCACTTAAGGCTATGTCATGGGTTGTGCGTCGCTCATCTTGGATTATGCCATGGGTTATGCGTCGCCCACCTTGGGAAAAATGGTGTAAAAGCTCCATTTTAGTGTTATTTAAGGGTAATACAGTCCTTTAACGTCCCATAACAGTCCTTAAACACCTATAGACAAATTACAACCCTAATGTACGTCATTTCCTCCTCAAAAATCCCAAATTCATCTTCTAAGACACAAGAGGAGAAAAACAACTTAGGGTTTACTCTTTCAAGCTTAAAGGTTTGATCTTTTC
Source organism: Capsicum pubescens (assembly GCA_030864215.1). Taxonomy (NCBI): domain Eukaryota; kingdom Viridiplantae; phylum Streptophyta; class Magnoliopsida; order Solanales; family Solanaceae; genus Capsicum; species Capsicum pubescens. The sequence goes on from CM061541.1 coordinate 129,566,567, forward strand.
ATGAATTCTTCATCAATTAAGGTATATGGAGCTGTCCTAAAAACTCCATGGGCATGAGTTATTGATTTACAAAGTTTGGAAAGCATATTATGATGTTTACAAAAAGTTTTGAATAATTGTTTGAATAGCCGAATCATGAAATCCTTTTCAATGATATAATGTTTTGGTCTTGAGGCTTTCCCCTAAACTTGAATTTTGCTATTATTTATGTATGTATGCGGTTTGAGTTTGAAAGTTGAATTGAGAGCATGAATATTTATACTCCCTCTCTTGTTATAACATCACTCGATTTTCACGTGTTATGAATTGATGAATTTCATATTTAGAAGCATGGCATAAATGTTTTATTACTATTGTTAAAGGGTTGAAATTGATTATAAACTGAAGAGAGGGTGTTATCTTGTTTGTAAATATTAAAGATGATTATTGAAAGAATTGCATTGTTTGCTACAAAGTAAATGACCACCACATATTTAAGAGTTGAAAGAGGAAATCCTTGCATAAGTTTTCATGGAATTCGATATACAAATTCTCTTATACTGTTTGAATAATTTGGTGGTACAAACATTATGTTTTGAATGAAGAGAGTGTAAGATGATATTTTATGGCTTAGAGATATGACTTGCAAGTCATGGTATGACGATACCAAATAGTTGAATGCCATAATAGAGTAAGATTTTTAGATTTTGAATTCAAAGAATGCATGTCTTAAAGAGTTAAAATGGGCTTAAAGAGAGTTAGGTGGTTACCCGAAGAAGGCATGAGCCCAGAAAACTCATTGCCGAAAATTGTGTTTTGTCGATACGTGTTTATTATGTCCCCATGAGGGACCGTACGCTGGCCTAGTGCCCCTTGGCATATTATATATATAGACTCCAACTCTTGAGACAAACTTGGGTTGAGGGCTTGGCCGCCGAGTTAAGGGAGGATTCCATATAGCCCGTGGGATTGTAGAGTTGTAGGGTGTACCACCTAGCTCAGAAGCGAGATAAAAAGTGAGTTGTGGATTTCAAGTAAATGTCCAAAGTCTTTTAAGTATGACCATGTGTTTTCATATATCTTATGTAAAGTGTTTTATAAATTGCTCTCACTTATGTTGTATAAAAGTATATTATGTTAGATTGCTCTGCGTACTAATACATTTGTATTAACCCTCTATATTTAAGGATCTGAGGATCAGTCTCGGGGTCCCGCTAAACTGTATACCATTATCAAAAGATTGGAGTTGGTGAGCCTCCCTTGTTTCGGAAGGCCTTATATTATGATTTCATTATTTTTAGTTCATGTACCCACCAGGGACCTTGTCCCGATCTTCCAACAGATGTTATCTTTCAGTTAGTTGAGATTTCGCTAGCAAGTGTTAGATGGATTTGGGCCTTGTTTAAATTATAACTGTATGGATTTGTTGAAATCGAATGACCATGATTCTGTTTTGTATTTCTGTCTCTTTATAGTTTATGAATTATGCATATAATTTCTAGTTAGAAGGGCTCTCGACCTTCATGGTTTGGGATGCCCGTCACGGCCAGGGCCCCGGTTTAGATTATGACACACGAGCTTCAACAAAAGTGTGAGCCAATACCTTATTGATATGTTAATGGTGAGAGTAGTCCCTAAGAAGCGATTTGAATCTCTCCCGAGCATGATATAAGTCCTTGTTCAACTTCTACTTAAAACCCAAAATCTTACTGTATAACCTTGCAGTCTTGCAAGATGGAAAGAATCTGATAAGGAAGTTTTTTGCCAAGTCATCCTATGTAGTGATAAAGTTTGAAGGTTTTGCCTTCAACCATTTATTCACTTCCCAAAAGTGAGAAGGGGAAGTGAGTGTGTCTCACGTAGTTAGTTGAGACTCCAGTGGGGATTAAAGTGTCACTAATCTCCAAGAAATTTTGCAAATAGACATGTGGATCCTCATGTGACAGGCCTGTGAATTGCCTGTTATTTTTGCAATAGTTGCACCATGTTCTATTTAAGTTTAAATCTACCTCCAGGTTCCAATCAATGGATGGAAAAGGTGACATTGGTTATGAGTGGGATTGACACTTCACGTATTGCTCTGTGGGTTGGTTGATCTTCATCCATAGGTGCAGGAATAGCTTCTTCTTGATGAATTTTAGGTATCCAATAGATAAGTAATGCTTCTCTCCTTAACTGATATAAGCATCGCTTAGGTTTAGGATATGGGTCAACCAAATCCCTTTTCCTTGCTTGCTTACTTATGTTTCAGATTTGTACCTACAAATTCAGAAGCTAAGATCAAGTTATTAGAATTTATAAAACAAACTAGCAAAATTAAAAGTAAGACAGTTGCTAATTTTCAAGTCCCCGACAACGACGCCAAAAAATTTTGCATTCTAGCACATACGCAAGTGTACGTGGTCACCCAAGTGCTAAATTGGCCTTTAAAATCCAAATATCGATCCCACGGGGACTTGTATACAACAATAATCTAATTCTAGCATTACTAAAGAGATTAAACAAGTGCTAATCAAACCACAAGAGTTGGGATGTAAAAACTTAAAAGTAACCATAGACAATGTGATAATATAAAGTGCTTTAACAATAATAGGGAGAAATCCAGGGTTAAGGCACTATGAACAATCCTACTTATCCATACAATATCGTTAGTTTAGTTAATTACCTTGGTTGTTGATTCACGGGGTTGGTAATATAATTAGGGAATAGTCATTCTCTAATCGTCTATCTAACTTAGCCCCACAACTACATTGTTGAGTGGGAATGTGAGAACTAAGTTAAACGAATTTATATTTCATTACGTATATGAAAAATGGGGCGAATTAGACATATTTCTATCCTTAATGCAAATCCTGATGTTGATTTCTCTAAGTATAGGATCCCACTCCATATATCCCACGATCGAATCTATTATTCCTTCTTTCGGACTCACAATAGTAATATAAGTTTATCCTAAGGGTCGCGAATACATAGAATAGTAAGAATAAGGATATATGAACAACCAAATAATGATAATTAACTTAAACAAACTTAATTGAAATCATAAGTAATCATGTTATTGGCCTCAACCCTAGACGAGGTGTTTAGCCACTCATGGATTTACAATGAATAAATTCATATACAAAAAACAAAATTAAACTAAAGAAAAGATAAATAAACCTAATTACAGACTTCATCAAGTGTTTTTCATCTCCCAAAGTCATCCAAGGTGTTTACAATACAACCCAAGTGTTCTATTTATACTAAGAAGGGAATTGCCCATTTTTTAACCAAAGGCGCGTCACTTCCATGTCTTGGCGCGTTAAGGGTATGCCATGCCCTTATCATAGATAAAATATTTTTCCATGCTATAATTGTGTCTTAGGGTGTGGAACACCCTTATATTGTATACTAGATGGTGTGGTACGCCAATGGCCTCAAAAATTCTAGATTTCATCAAGGCTTACTCCTTCCGTTTGTGTTTGTGTTTGAGTTCCTCACTCTGTGGCTGTCTTTCCCCTTCAAATTCATCTTTTTAGATCCCAATATATGCTCTAAACATCATCCCTAGACTCTAATAACATCAAAACCCACGAATTAGTGCATATAACACAATAGAGTTCATCAGGATACACTAGAACAACACATAGCTCAATCTAGTAACACTAGTTTTCAAGTCTAAACTCTAAGTGATCATTTTGTTTCCAAAATTGTTTTGAACACACCTTAAACATCATAAACAAGTAGTTTAATACATATATAAAAAGTATATGAATATCAACTTATTATGCACCCAATAAGTCCTCAAAATAAGGCTAATTATGTATAGATAGTGAGACTTAGGTGTGTAGATCCTCCTAAGGTCATTACCCAACCTGAATTAGCCCAATCCCTATCGAAGCTATTTCTCTCCATACACATACCTGATCAAGTCAATAATTTTCTCTATCCAAAACTTCTAGGCTCAAATCTTTATTCTCCCAAAGAAGGTAGTGAAAATTATTATGGCTATTTGTAAGACCTTTTTTTAAACGGCTATAGCTAAAATGTCAAATATAGCACTCCCACACTGGGATATAATCTATCAACCTGAAATTGCTAGTGACCTTAATAATTTAGATAGCCACACTTGGAACAAAACAGTTATGATCAAACTCCAATGAAACCTAAGTCTAAAGAAAGACAAGTTGTAAATGAGGAGGATTCGTTGTTACTATAAGCATAGGGACTTTTTTCGTTGATATTCCAAAGCAACATCATGGATTGTCCAAGGATTCTAAAGTCCAAGAATCATGTGACTAAAGCGGATAATAACATGGATAAGTAGATAGAATGTCTCATTTCTCAATTAAGCAGTTCTACCTTAATCTTAGAAATACCTTTCAAATGGTTGAGTGGAGAAGATCAAGTTGTAATAATTTAAGCTTTTCAAAGTGGATTTTTGTGTTGATAAATAGCTGCTAACACTAAATTATACACCAGAGACAGCAATAAGTATCTGGTCACTTGAATAAACAAGAAAACAATGCGGAATCAAAAATACTAAGATTAAAGACAAGAAATTTAAGATAGGCAAAATTTGAGAATAAAATCCCCAATTTTGAGATAAGTGATAAGAACACTAATTGATCTTAGTATTCAAAATTAATGGATTAAGACCCATTATGATACTAATAGATTCAATTCAAGAACTAAGATCAAAATTGATCTAGACCCCTATTTCAAAGAAATTAAAAACAACAATTAGTAGAGGACTAATCAACTTCTTTAATTCACTTTAATAGAAATCAAAGATATTAAGTTAAGAATTAATCTTACCTCCTAAAGAGTCGTTCTTATAGGGTTGCAGGATAAATCCAAAGTCACCACACACAAAGGTGTAAAGAAGACAAACCTCTCAAATATTATTAATCATTATTGTCCTTAAAAATAACAAAATTCATCCCTATATATAGGAAAAAATCTATCCCAAATATCATGGGATTCGAATCCTACTTTTATGGAAATAATATATCTACGAAACTTTAAACTAGAAAACTTTAAAACTAGGAAATATTAAACTAGGAAAATTATAACTAGGAAACTTTTAAACAAGGAAAATAATATCAAAAATAAATCCATAACTAAATAAGGAAAAGATACCAAATTTAATCAAAACTCATATGGCCCAATCTTCTTCCTTTTGGCCTTGGATTTGAATCGTGAAATATGTATAGCACTTAGCCCATGCTTCTCCATAATTCTTGGGCTCTTCTTCCATCATAGACATCTTCTTGATTCACATTGAAGCTCGTCAATCTTGATGCTAGTGGGCTAGCCTGGATGCTATCATTCACCTCTTCTTGAAAATAATTCATCCTCGAATTAGAATCTCACAAAATCATAAAGACATACAATAGTAGACAACATCCATTACTTGAAAGCAACAATGGTAGGAACAAAACAAGATAGTAACCATGTGTCCACTTAACCCAATTAATCCTTGCATGTATAAATACACCTTTATAAAGCATGTGGACATCATTATCCCAATAGAAAATTTTCTTTCTTGTATGAGCACAACAATATTCACGTATAGATGACGTCGGGAATGATGTGTGCCTCTCTAATTTATCTATATCAATAAAGTACTCCACTGGGCTTGTCAAATACGTCGTAAGCTCTATAAAAAGTATATCAAATTTAACACTTTTGTGATAAAGCTGGTGACATCCAAGCTACACTTTCTCTCAGAAGATGAAAAGGATGATGCCAAATATAGTAACCCCATAGAGGTTGGGGTCAAATCCCAAGGAAATACATAGAATCGTGGCTCTCAGCTGTTGTGATCAATGGGTGGAACTAGAAAAGTAAATAGGGGGTTTTGATATCAATATCAAACTAGTAGCAAATACCAACTTCGGTTGTAATCAGTCATAAGTGAACACTAAGATTGTGTTCCCCTGGCCTCTCGACATCGTAGGCTTATCATGCTATGTTGAACCAACCCGATACCTTGCATGCAGAATCAATAAGTTATGTACTATCTATAGTATTTTGGACGAGCAGACAAATTTTACCCTTTACCTTTTGAATCTCAGGATGTTACTTTACTAACCCTTATCTTAATCCCAGTTAAATATTACCTTTTGAGTCTAGTTATTAGATGGAATATAACCATATTACTTAGATAGTACCTAGTAGCATGGATTGACAGTCAAAATACAAATTACTATTGTCATTATTTTTTCCTAGTTACTACTCCTCTTTTGGAGTAAGTAGCAATAATCTAGGTAGGATCCTAACAATTGCAACCGCTAGAATAACTATTAAAGTGAAGATAATACAATGCATTCATTAGTATCGGTTCTAAACAACAATAGCACTTCCCCTACTTCATCAATCTGCTAGGATATCCACAACCCTAGCTATGGGTTTTTAGCCGCTCATACGCTTTAAGTAATCAACAACATTCATGGTTGAAATCTTAAGATGAAATCCCAATAAGAAGAAGCATAAAACCCAAAACCATGACTAAATTAATCAACCGAAGTTAAAACAAGAGAATTCCAAAACCAAAATCGAATGTTGGAATCAAAATATGTTTGTGAATATCAAGAGTGTATTACTTCTACTAAAAAAGACATGAAGGCTATTTATAGTACATGATGAAACCCTAAAACCAAAGACTGAATGAAATAGGAGAAAAAAGAGTCGGTGGCTACTTATGCTCTCTACTTGTGCCATTTCCTTGGGCACAGGTTGTACTTGCTGCCAGCAGAACGGCACAAGTGGCGACCGCAAGTGCCAGACCAAAATTTCTTACAAGACAGCTCTCGAGATTTTGGACTTCTGGCACTTGGTTTTACCACATGCAATCCATAAGTACTATATGCGGTCCACATATTGACTTAGCAAGTGTTGAGAGTCATTTTTGCAGCTCATCTTCAATCCCACACATGGTTAATCGAAAAGTGTCCCGAAAATCCGTAATTGCTCCAATAAGTAGTCAAAAATACCATTTTCATCTTTTTCATGAACTTAGCATCCAAAATATGATTTCCTACTAAACATACCCAAAATGCATCATATCTACCAAAACAACCTCAAAAACTTGCATATTTTACTCATTTTATGTGTCGAAAGTGCTATATTTCTATAGAGCATAGACATCCTCAACACAGAACGTTTGCATGTCCTCATGAAACACAACTCAACAACACAAAAATGACACTTAACTGGGAGAATTTAAGTTATTCAAGGCAATCAATCAACACTTTAAGCTCAAATCACAACACCCCCTCCTACTTCACTTTTCAAAACTAATTGTGTATAAACATGAAGCACAACAATGTGATACAATGGGATCAAAGTATGGCATTACATTAGCAACAGACAACAATATGTACAAGTTACACTACCCGAAATAAGAAAATAGCTAGTAATATGACTCAAGTGCCCTCACAACAAAGATGTTCCACTCACTCCTATGAAATAATGCATGCCAATGCAGGGATAGTATAGAGACACTCATACTCAGAAGAGAAGTTCCAAACAATGTGTATCAAATACCATAGGCTTGTCCTTATGTTCTTCATCTTTGCATTCAGACAGTCAAGTTAGAATCACTATAGGACTTTTCTCGGCTTGTCAAATGTAGACTTGGAGGTTGGTATGGTACATGTGGACATATCAAGTGACTAAGCCTCCTTGGCACTACACTAACCTTGGGGTCTTACTTACTAGCCAGTTTTTTACTTTATTTCCACCCTTATTTCTTCTTTTTTTATTGTAATGCACATTCAGGTTGGGTGTGGTCTTTTATTTTTTCTTTTTCACTGTTGCATAATTTTTTCTTTTCTTTTTCTTTTTCTCTTTCTTTTACTACCACACCCAGCCCTAGTAACTTTTTCTCTTATTTTACCCTTCTACATACCCATTTTACACTATGCATCCCTATGATAGCCACCCTTAACTTAGGAATTTTGCCTAAGTTGAGGTGCACAATGTCCAGAGAGGACCAGGGCTAAAATAGGTTCATTGTAACACAAATGAGAAGGTGAATGATGAAATAAGAAAAACATGCTATAAGGCTCAAAATAGGGATCAAGGTATACTATTTCACATAGGGAAGGTCATTTAGGCTAAAAGTGAACTAAAATCAAAAATGGCCTATGATCTTTTCCTAACTGCCCATCCTTCAACCTAGGCAAGACCAACTAGGCAAGTTCTGAATTCAACACACAAAGGGAGCTAAGTATCATCTCACACACACAGCACAGAGTCAATATTACAAGCTACTACTTATTCGGTTCATGCAATTGTCAGTAAGTGATTATCATGCCCCTAATCCTAATGCGATAATAAGATCCACAATGTTCACACATATATACATTCACACAGTTCTAAAACACAATTTTGGAGGGTTACCAATTTTCTCAAAAATCCATTAAAACATGATAACTACCTTAAATACTTAAAAATCTCTTAATTAGACAAAAACAAAACACAATACGACACTAATTATCCTAGACATGTCAGTTCTACAACCATACCACAGCTGATAGAAAAAAAAGCATGGCAACAAAAACCCACGGCGGCTATGGTACATCCCACCCCAACTAAAAACTATGCATTATCCTCAATGCGTGAAAATAATATAAAACAAAGAGATGTGAGAACATACCAGGGACACAAAAGAATCCATGTACCTTAGCTTGCCTCCCAAGCAGCGCATGATTTATCATTGAGGCACGATTCATCTCCCTTGGTTACTCAAACTTTGCCAAGGTCCATCTTAACACAGACTCTAACTTCCTCTAGGTTTCTCATGTAGTGCTCCACTCGCTGCTCGTTTACCTTGAACGGGATGTCACCATCACATTTTATTTCAATAGAACTATATGGGAATACCTTAACCACAGTAAATGGTCCAGTCTAGCTAGATTTCAGCTTTCCATGAAACAAGCGTAGTATTGAATTGTATAGCAATACCAAATCACTGGATTTAAATATTCTTTTCTTGATTTTCATGTCATGATAAGGATTCATTATATTTTTGTATATAGTAGAGCTCTCATAATCACGGAGTTAAAATTCATCCAACTCATTCACCTTGTTCAACCTCAAGTTTGATGCATCACGTCTCTCAAAATTTAGCCTTTTCAACACCCATAGCGCCTTATGTTCAAGCTCAACAGGTAAATAGCAAGCCTTGTCATATACAAGACAATATGGAGAGAAACCTATGGGGGTCTTATAGTCTATCTGATAGGCCCACAATGCATTATCTAACTTTCTAGACCAATCGGTCCTATTGGCATTCCCAGTCTTAGCCAATATAGACTTTATCTCTCTATGGGAAACTTCCACTTGCCCACTTGTCTGAGAATTGTAAGTTATTGCCACCTTATGCCTTACCCCATATCTATCAAGTAGAGCATTGAACAAGCAGTTGTAAAAGTGAGACCCATCATCACTGATAATAGCACGTGGAGTGCCAAATTAAGAAAAAATCTTTTTCTTCAAAAAGACGGTGACTTTTCTACCTTTATTATCTGGAAGCACAACTGCCTTTACCCATTTTTACACATAGTTAGCCACTACCAAAATGTATCTCAGGCCATAGGATCTTACAAATGAGCCCATGAAATCGATCCCCCACAAAGAAAACAACTCCAACTCCAGAATAGGTGTCATGGGGAGTTCCTGGCACCATGAAATATTGCCTTGATACTAACATTGGTCACAAGCTTTTGCAAAATAATGAGTATCCTTATAAATTGAAGGACAGTAAAACCCACACTACAGAATTTTGTGGGTTGTCCGTGCGCTACTGTGGTAACCCCCAACTAGTGATGAATGATAAGCTTCCAGAATGCTCATCATCTCCATCTCTAGAATGCATCTCCAAATCACACCATCAATGACAACGCCTAAGCGCACACGCAAGTGTACGTGGTCTTATCAAGTAGTAAAGTAGCCTTCAAGAAGCCAAGTATCGATCCCACAGGGACTTGCTTTAACAACAATTTGATTTCAGTTTAACTTCTGAGATTAGTTTAGTGCAAAAGTAACCAAAAGAGAGATTGGAGTTTGTAAATTGCAAGTAAAGTAAATAGTGTGTAAAGTAAAGATCTTGGATAATCAATAGGAGTATAACCCAGGGTTGAAGCGCTTTCAACAATCGTACTATGTTTTTTACTTTTATTTATAAATTCACTTATCTTGGCTATCGATTCGTAGGGTTAATCTCATAATCATGGTCTCCAAACCTCTAACCAACAACCTAATATGGACATTATAACTACATCATTGAGCAGAGATGTAATAATCCAATTAAGTTCTTTAAGCTATCATCCGACGTTTGAATCAAGTATGGTATCTAAGTACATACCTGTCCTAGATACTAATCCATATTCCTTATTTCATAAAGACTACGAGCCATACTTTGTTCAATCCCACGTTCTATCTCCCTATTCCCTCTCTCGAGTTCACAACGTTGACAATGGGTATATTATAAGATTGAACATTCAACCAACAATGATAAGCAAATCAATGAACTTGTATCAAAACCATAGTACTCATGTATTTGGCTTCAAACCCGAAAAGAGGGTGTTTAGCCACGCATAGTCATAATCGTAATCACTAGTTTGTAATTAATGCAGAACATGTATAAAATAAATTAAAATTATAAAAACCTAAGTTATGAACTTGTAGCAGACACCTTGATGATATAAGACGTACAAAGATGAATAATAATATGTACAAAGATGTATTTATAGGAGAAAACAAAGCCCAAGCCGTATAGGATTCAAAGTGCAACTTTTTGTCGTGTTTGGATGAGGTCGCGAGGCTGGATTGACTTGACTAGGGGTCGCGATGCGAGGCTTTCTTGGGTCAAGTAGGGGTCACGAAGTGAGGCTGTATTGGTAAATTGGGGTCGCAATGTGCCTCTATCGCAATACCTCTCTGGAATTTGCTTCTCGAAAATTGGTTAAGTGTTGAACCTTCCTCCCTTCATCCTTGACTTTGTGGTATCTTTCCCATGGTTTTCAAGCCTCCAATTCATAGATATATCATCATAAACAGTTCAAAAAATATCCTACAAGAACACACCACACAAGTTAGAGGTTCAAACAACACAACATCCATCACAACGAATCAACAACAAGAGCTTAGACTAGGTTGATCTCCATGATCTTCCACTTCATGTTTCGACTCTATACTTGACTCACTTGAACTTTGTACACTAACAACAAGTTATTCCACATATAATAACAATATTAAAACCATTTAGAACACATTAAACACCATAGAATCCAGCAAAAGAGACTAGACAATTACTTAGCTCAAGTTAGTAACACTAGTTTAATCGATTGAACTCTAAGTGATCCAATTAAACACAAACTTGTTTGGAATACACTTTTCACATTGTAATCACACACTTTATCACTTATATGATTATTTATATCAATATCAACACCTTAAGCACTCAAGTTATCCTCAAAATAAGGCGAAATCAGCTAGAATAGTAATACTAGAGTGCATAAATGCACCCAACATCACCACCCCATACTTAAACCTTGTTCGTCCTTGAATAACTCTTTACTCTAAGAATCATAAGTTATGGAGACTCTACACTTCTACTAAATTCAAGATACTCAAGCTAGTACTACAATGACTACACAGAATTCAAGTTTCTACACTAAGCATGTTATATACAAAATTGATAGCTCATGAATATTGCTCCAAAACATTCTAGCCTCAAGAATTGACTCACCTAAGTGGAAAACTCATGCTTATAATTCAATCAAGGAAATCATACAAATCACCCGCATTCATCAAACGTGTTCCCCTACAATAAGAGAGTTACCCATAATCACTCACAATAATGCAATGAATAACACAGTGGGTACAAGAATGAAATTACACTCACTCTCACAAAGAATTCACAAGTTACACTAGATGAACTATAGTATTGCTCTTAGTGTAGTGCTCCACTAATATCAGAATGATAAATTTAGGATCAAATACGTCTTTTTTGGGATGTAATGTAGGCTAAGGGACGAGTAGAAACTATTTGGGAATAGTGACTAACCTCTCTAAGAGATTTAATACACTATATTATACATTTAAAGCCAACCTCAAACAACCAAATTACACCATTTTGTCTACCCCTTTCTTTTATTTTTGCCCCATCTCTTTTAAGCATTTTCGCAAACACATGGTGGGCGTATTGTTTATTCTTTCAAGATTTAAATTATTTTTTCTACAATCATAAGAATATTTCTAACATCATTTATATCACTCCCAACCACCACACATCAATTATAAACACCAATAACCATTACCTTGGGCATCAATTTCACCTTTTTATTCTTTAATTTCTCAAACTCCTTACTAATTTAATTTTTCATTATATCACTTAGGAGATTTTTGGATCAAATTAGAGTCTATCAAAAAAGGGATTAGGCTACATACAATTCTACCAAAGAAAAGGCTAAAGGCTCAATAGGGGTTTACAAGGATAATGCACAAAGGGTAGGACAAATAGAAGGTATAAAACAAGGTTATCAAATAAATGCCTATATTATCTCCTAAACCTACACTCTTTATTTCACTTTGCACATACACTGGGCAAGTTCTAGACATCACATGCAATAAGAAATATATAAAAAATGATACACATATGGCACATGCTCAACTCAATCGGATCATCATAGACTCCCAACCAAACAATAGCATGAATTCAAATTTAAGCCAAAAAGTACAAGAGTCAAAAACTTGAACCTAGGAGTCTCAAAAGTAGTAATTCTCCAATCACATGCTTTTACCACACAATACTTGCACCATGTAATCAAAAATAACACCACAAGAATATCTTATACCAAAAAAAATTAAATTGAGCCAAAATTTAGGAATTTCCCCACCCTACACTTAAAAATCTACTTTGTCCCCAAAGAAAACTTTTAAAGTAAAAGATAAAATACTCCCTGAGGCCTCTAGGCCTAGCTAGTAGCATCTTTACAAATAAAGAAGATCCTTGGGACCCCACACTCAGTTTATTCCATGCTTCTTAGCTCAGGTTTTCGAAACTCAGACTTTACATTAATCTGCGGCTCAATCAAAAATAAAAACTACGTGAAGTAAAAAAAACTAAAAACTAAAAAGAAATCATGCCTACTTAACTTGGGTTTCCTCCCAAGAAGCGCCTAATTTAGTATCTCGGCACGACCCATATCAACTCAACCATATTTCTTCACTCTTTTACTCCTTTTCGAAAGCCATTTTTTCATTCATTTCTGACCTCTTGAGTTTGCACTCTCAAGGTCAATATATCTCTTTACATCAACCTTTATCATGTTGGGAAATAGTGGATTTTAGTTGAACTGCTCAATGAGGTAATCCAAAGAGGTCTTTGATGATTAACCACCCCATACTTTTCCCCTTCAATAACATTGATCACACATAAATTTTTATATTAGGAATTTATAATGGGTGCTTTGTAAACATCAAATAACACCTCTTCATCATCTACCCTCATTTTGGGTGTGCCTTCTCTAACATCAATTAAGGCCCCTCCAGTTTCTAAGAATGGACGCCCCAAGATGATAGGTACCTATTCATCTGCCTTAAAATCAAGAACAATAAAGTCAGTAGGTATAATGAATTTACCAACCTTTGTAAGGACATCCTCAATTATTCTATTCAGATGTGTAAATGACCCATCTGCCAACTTCAACACCACGATGGTCGATCTAGGCTTTCCCAAGCCCAATATTTTAAACAGCGATAGGGGCATCAAATTTATGCTCGCCCCTAAGTCACTCAGTGCATGGACCACTTTTCTCCTAATTTGAATAGGGATAGCAAACCTCCCCTTATATCTTAATTTCTTGGGGATTTTCTGTGTCATTATAGTGCTATACTCTTTAGTGAGTGTTATATCTCCCACATTCTACAATTTTACCTTATTAGCCACCATATTCCTTAAGTACTTTGCGTACTTGGGTACACTCTACAAACCATCTAGCAAAGGTAAATTAATATATAGCTCTTTGAATGTATCAAAGAACTTTTTGAACATAGCATCCTCCTTCTCTTTCATGTGTTTTTGTAGGAAATGCAGTGGCGGCATCTTCTATACTTCATCTACAACAACTTTTTCTTTCAAGTACTCAGACTTTCTTGAATTTTCAGCAACTCTGTTACTTACCTGTTGGGTTACCACATCAGCATTTACCTCCTTTGTTTTCTTAGGAAGTTCTCCTTGCGACTCTTTACCACTTATCAAAGTGATTGCCATAACCTGCTTTGGATTTTTTATATTTGCTGGCAAACCACCTTGTGGTCTAGTATTTAATGCTTGTGATAATTGCCCCAACTGCAACTCTAAACTTCTTGTGGCCGCTTACTGATTTTCATATTTGTAGTCAACTGTGCTTGATTAGCTAAAAGTTGCTTCAACATTTCTTCCATATTGCTCGTTGACTAATTAGTTTGGGCCTGTGGTTGCTGAATTGGCTGTTGTTGTGTGTTCTAAGATTGTGTTATCCACTTCATGTTGTAGCCATTACCAAAATTTGGTCTTTGTGCATTGCCTACATACATAACAGATTCCGTATTTGAAGCACACATGGATGCAGAATGGCCATTATTTCCACATACTTCACACCAACCTACAGCTTGTTGGATGGCATTGACTGTGGCTGCAGGTTGTGCTGCTCCCAACTTCATGCTGCTGAACTAAGTGTTGATCAAATTTTGTAATACAGAAACCTATGCTGATAAGGTTGTCAATTGGTCCACCTCCAATACACCCACAGTTCTTTTCGAGGCACTTCTAGAATCTGAATGCCACTCTGTATTTTCTTGTATTGTCTGGTTCAACAATGTGTACAGCTCATTATAAGTCAACCCTAGTGCTTGTCCACCTGTGGCTGAATCTAGAAAAATCTTTGTATTGTGGTCAAGAGCTTCTACAAAAGTCTGAGCAAGTACCTCATTAGACTGTTGGTGGTGTGGACAATTCTGAAGAAGAGCCTTAAAGTGTTCCCAAGTATGATATAGATTTTCATTAAGCTTTTAATTGAAGCTCACAATCTCACTGTGAAGTCTCGCAGTCTTGCCTGATGGAAAAAATTGGATGAGGAACTTTCTGGCTAAGTCATTTCATGATGTGATTGTATTGTCTGGTTCCGCATTCAACCACCTTTTAGCTTCCCCCAAAAATTAATGGGGAAACAGTGTCAGCCTCATATAATTTGTACTCACCCTAGTCGGAATGAATGTATCAGTAATCTCAATGAAAGTCTACAAATGGACTTGTGGATCCTTGTGTGAAAGCCCTGCAAACTGTCCACTACTGATGAGAAGCTGCACCATGTTGTGCTTTAACTCAAAATTCTCCCATCTATCAGTCTTTAAATTAGGGAAGTTAATTTCATCGAAATAGGACTGCCACTTCCCTCACTATCCTATAGGTTGCTTGTTGTTCAGCCATAGGAACAGGAATTTCTTGGCCTTCTTGGATTTTAGAAATACGAAGAAGAAGGATTGCGTATCTCCTACGTTGATGGAACAGTTGTTCAGGTTCCGAGCCTAGTTCAATCAAATCCATATCCCTTGCCAGCTTACTATCCTACAACCTGTTTCCTGCAATAACAAAACCAAGACCAAGCGTAAGAACACCAAATAAATCTAAAAAGTAAACTAAAATAAAAACAATTACCAAAGTAACTTCTGAGATTAGTTTAGCGCAAAAGAAACCAAAAGAGAGATTGGAGTTTGTAAATTGAAAGTAAAGTAAATGGTGTGTAAAGTAAAGATCTTGGATAATCAATAGGAGTAGAACCCAGGGTTGAAGCGCTTTGAAAAATCGTACTATGTTGTTGACTTTCATTCATCAATACACTTATCTTGGTTATCTATTCGTAAGGTTAATCAAATGATCATGGTCTCCCAACTTCTAATCAATTACCTAATGTGGACATTATAACTATATCGTTGAGCGGGAATATAATAATCCAATTAAGTTCTTTAATCTATAATCCTATATTTGAATCAAGTACGGTATCTAAGTACATCCCTGTCCTAGATACTAATCCATATTCCTTATTTCATAAAAGACTATGAACCATACTTTCTTCAATACCATGTTCAATCTCCCTATTCCCTCTCTTGAGTTCACAAGATTGACAATGGATGTATTCTAAAGGTGATCAAGCCTCAAAAAAGTTAAAATAAGATTGAACACACAACCAACAATGATAAGCAAATCAATGAACTAGTATCAAAACTATAGTAGTCATGTATTCGACTTCAACCCTAGAAGGAGGGTGTTTACCCACGCATAGTCATAATCATAATCACTAGTTTGTAATTAACGACTAAGAACATGAATTAAATTAAAATGATAAAACCAAAGTTATGAAGTTTTATCATCCTTATTTATGATCCAATACGTCCAAAGATGAATAATAATATGTACAAAGATGTGTTTATATTAGACAACAAAGCCCAAGCAGTATAGGTTTCAAAGTGCAACTTTTTGCCATGTTTGGATGAGGTCGCGATGCGAGGCTGGCTTGACTTGACTAGGGGTCGCGATGTGAGGCTTGATTGGGTCATGTAGAGATCACGACGCAAGTATGTCTTGAGTAAAATGGGGGTCGCAATGCGACCCTATCGCGACACCTCTCTGAAATTTGCTTCTCAAAAATTGGTTAAGTGTTGGACGTTTCTCCCTTCATCCTTGACTTTGTGGTGTCTTTACCATGATTTTCCAACCTCTAATTCATATATATATCATCATAAAGAGATCACAAAATATCCTACAAGAACACACTACACGAATTATATGTTCAAACAACACAACATCCATCACAATGAATCAACAACAATAGCTTAGACTAGGTTGATCTCCATGATCTTCCACTTTATGTTTTGACTCTATACTTGACTCACTTGAACTTTGTACACTACCAACAAGTTTTTCCACATATAATGACACCATTAAAACCATTTAGAACACATTAAACACCATAGAATCCAACAAAAGAGACTAGACAAGCACCTAGCTCAAGCTAGTAACACTAGTTTCATCGATTGAACTCTAAGTGATCCAATTAAACACAAACTTGATTGGAATACACTTTTAACATTTTAATCACAACTTTTATCACTTATATGCTCATTTATATCAATATCAACACCTTAAGAACTCATGTTATCCTCAAAAAAAGGTTAAATAAGCTAAAATAGTAACACTAGAGTGCATAAATACACCCAACATCAATCAACGCAAATTCTAAACAGATATGGCTCATCCCAAAAGAACTTCCTCACCTCATGCATAAATCTTCTTCACTGCTGGAAGTATAGGTCTTCTGGGATAAGATTGTTTGCCAAATAGTTGGAAAATCAGCAAACCAGGGAATCAAATTCGTAGATGCCACCAACACTCGCTCGTCTGGAAAAGTATCATCTATATCTATATCATTCCTTAGTTTCTATATGATCTTCTCCTCGAGTCTAGACAAGTGGTTTGTAACCTAATTTTCTTTCCATTTCTGGTCCTTTACTTTAAAATCAAACTCTTTCAGCAAGAGAACCCAATGAATTAATCTTGGTTTGGCATCCTTATTTGACATCAAGTATCTCAAGGCTAGATGGTCAGTTCACACTATGACGTTAGTCCCAGTCAGAAAATACCAAAATATTTCAAAAGCAAAAACCACCATAGAAAGCTCTTGTTTGATAACTGTATAATTTTTATGTGTGTGGTTTAATGCTTTACTGGCATAGTAGATAGGATGTAGTATTTTTTCTCTTCTTTGGCCTAGAATAGCTCCCAAGGCCACCCTACTCACATCACACATTACCTCAAATAGTGCAAACCAGTCATGAGACACAATGATGGGCGCCGAAACCCACCACTCCTTCAGGCATTTAAAAGCCTTGAGAAAAGCATCATCAAACATAAATTTTACCTCTTTCTCAAAAATCTTGCACAAAGGATTTTCAATTTTAAAGAAGTCCTTGATGAACCTTCTAGAAAAGCCTACATGACCCAAAAAGCTCTGTATGCCTCTAACTGATACTAGCGGTGAAAATTTGTCAATCTCCTCAATCTTTGCTTTGGCCACCTCAATACCATGTTTAGAGATCTTGTGCCCTAGCACGATACCTTCTTTCACCATAAATTGGCATTTTTCCTAGTTTAGTACCAAATTGCACTCTTCACATCTCTGTAGTGCGCTGGCCAGATGGGCCAAACAGTCGACGAGTGAGTCCCTAACCACTGAAAAGTCATCCATGAATACTTTGATTATGTCTTCCACCATGTCAGAGAATATGGACATCATATATATCTAAAAAGTGACAACTATATTACATAACCTGAACGGCATCCTTTTGAATGCAAAAATCCCATAGGGGAAAGTAAAAGTAGTTTTTTCTTGGTCTTTGGGAGAAATCATGATTTGATTGTAACCCGAATACCCATCAAGAAAATGATACCAACCCCTTCCTGTTAATCTGTCCAGCATTTGATCCACGAATGGCATGGGGATGTTGTCCTTTTGTGTCCACTTGTTCAGCTTTCTTTAATCTATGCATACTCTCCAACCGATCAGTGGCCTCATTGGTACTAATTCATTTTTTTCATCTGGAACTACTGTGATCCCCCTTTACTTTAGCATGCATTGACTGCGCACATCCACTTGTTGTCTGCAATGGCAAAAACCTCCCCAACATCTAGCCACTTTATTATCTTCTTTTCACCACCTTTTGCATAGGAGGATTCAATAGTCTCTGATGCTCAATCATGGGAATGTTGTCCAACTAAAGTTGTATTTCATGTATGCATAAACCTAGTGGAATCCCCACAATTATAGTAATATTCCAAGACCGTGACTGAATAAATCAACTAAAGTTAATACAAGAGAATTCCAAGACCAAAATCAAATTATGTTTGTGAATATCAAGAGTGTGTAACTTCTACTAATAAACACATAAAGGGTACTTATAGTACATGAGAAAACCCTAAAATAAAAGCTCGAATGAAATATGAGAAAAAGAGTCGGTGGCAGTGTACTTGGGCGCAAGTAGTACTTATGGCCAACAGGGAGGGAGCAAGTAGCAACTGTAAGTGCCAGACCAAAATTTCCTACAAGTCATCTCTCAGAATTTTGGACTTTTGGAACTTGCTTTGCGCACATGTGGTCCATAAGTACTACTTGTGATCCACATGTTGACTTAGAAAGTGCCAAGAGTAATCTTTTCAGATCTTCTTCAATTTCCGCTCATGGTTTGATCATAACAAGCTGAAAAATGTCCCGAACATCCATAATTGCTCCAATAAGTAACAAAAAACACCTTTTTCATCTTTTTCATGAACTTAGCATCCAAAATATGATTTCCTGCAGAACATACCCAAAATGCATCATATCTAACAAAACAACCTCAGAAACTTGCATATTTTCCTTATTTTAAGAATCAAAAGTGCTATATTTCTATAGCACATCAATACCCAAGATTCATTAATTACACTTCTCAAAGATTTTTCCATATAAAATATATCCACATAAGCATAGGAATTTTTAAGAAAGTTAGAAGAACCTTCAATGTCAAAATAAAACTCCAACAAATTCCACGTAATTGCTCAAATTATCCAACAAGAAATCATGAATAGGTTTAACAAAGGGTATTTTGAAATGCCCCAAACCTTGGCCCTTGCAAATTTCTCAAGTCTTGAACTTTCTATTCATCATACGACTCACACCATAAGTCATATAGTGTGGTGATGGGTCTACCGACCCTAGTTGTATATTAGTTAGTGTGTTGTTGGACAAGTTCTATCCTAGTCATGAGAGACTCCATACGAGTCGTATGGTAATATGATGAGAGAGTAGGGTGTTATAGTATGTTTTCCAGAATTTATCCCTTGATGCTCTGCCTTGGATACGACTTGAGGGTACTAGTCGTATTGTCTAATGATGAGTAAGGCAAGGGAGTCGTATGTTGGACTAAATATGGTGTCCAACTTTCTTCTCTAGTGATGATTTAAGGGTACCACTCGTATGTTGTGGTGACGACTTGGAGGGTCCAATCGTGTACCTACGAGTTTTCTACAGCTTTTAAGCTGAGGGTATTTTTAATATTTTCCACCTAAAGCCCTTAAGATACCACGTCTTATAACACCTTTTGGTCACTCATTCTACACTATAGAAGATCAAACACTCTCTAAACTCTCCCAAAAATGCCTCAAGAAAAATTGGGCTAGGGTTTCTTCAAAGTGGTCATCTAAAGGCTTAAGGATCAAAATCTGTCAGTGAATCTTCATAACTCAGGCATGTGACTCTTTCTTCATTGTTAGTTCATTAAAATCATATATTTTAAACATTGTTTATTAGACATTAAGAGTGGTTTTGAAAACCAAGGTTAAGGGTTTGAATGAATGTTGTTGGGTATTGCTTTCTCATGATTTGAATTATTATTCTACATGCATTGATAATGATTTTGCACATGTGGGGCATGGGAATTGTGGTTTAACAAATGGGTCATGTTTAACCCTAAATTTGTTGGGGTTTGGCTGTGATAATGGTATACCCTCAACTTATTTGTGAAAATTCAATGAGAATGATCTTTTCATATGTGGAATTGTGTTTTGAACTAAAGCATCGGCCTATGAATGTTAATGATTGGTAAATGGTTTATGGACTTGTTAGTCATAAATTGATTTGAAATACTAAATGGGTTTGAGTCCCTAAATATTGAATTGAATTGATGTCTTTGTTTAGACTATGGGTTCGAATTCTAATTTGATTAATAATGGTTTTGGCATGTTGTACGCTTACGATTGGGGTTGGTATGATGATACCAAAAAAATGTCTTTGGTAAGTAATTGGATTAATGGTTATGTATATGAAATGAACATTTTAATTGGGATTTAAAGCGGGATGTGTAGCTGGGCCATGAAAGTGAAGTCCAAAGAACTAACACTGGAAACCGCACTAGCCGGTGCAGGTGTTTATATGACCGGGAGGTCCGAGTCCCCCAAATGAATATATGAATGGGTTGTTTAAGTCCACCATATTTTATATATTAGTGCTTAAGTCACCTTGATTTTTTTGGGAGGTTCGAGTCCACCATAAAGGCATAGATGGATATGGATATTCTCTGGTTAGTGCGGCTACACACACTAGGACCCTTCCAGCTAGGGGAGAGTTGAGCTCATTTAAATTGTAGGTGCCTTATAATATGACGGTTATTATATGAATGGGTTGTTTGAATATATGAATGGGTTGTTTGAGTCCACCATATTTTATATATTAGTGCTTAAGTCACCTTGATTTTTCTGGGAGGTTCGAGTCCACCATAAAGGCATAGATGGATATGGATATTCTCTGGTTAGTGCGGCTACACACACTAGGACCCTTCCATCTAGGGGAGAGTTGAGCTCATATAAATTGTAGGTGCCTTATAATATGACGGTTATGCTACACAGCGTAGGTTAAGGTTTTCAAAATTCATGCTAAGCCTTGTTCCCTATCCTGACATGATATATATATGTATGTATGTATGTTAGTGATTGCATATATTGATTTGACTTGGTTTTGAATGGTGGAATTATTTTATTGCTCTACCCCTAAGTTACATGCTATCTCTCCAACCACTAACCATCTCCAGACGTTGTATCCCCATGTGATACAGGTACCGGAACTTTATTTACTTTTCCTGCGCAGTGATTAGTTATTCGAGTGGTTCGTGAATTGATATTGAAGTGGTGAGATTCCATACTTCGGAAGGCCTCATTTCATGGTCCTTATTTATGTCTTAGACTTTGTTTAGACTACGTTTTTGGCTATTATCAGGGGCGTGTCCCGACATTTAGCCTCACTACACCCCCAACTCAAAGGCTTACAGTGCCCTCACTGAAGTAAATTTAAAATTTAAAAAGTAAAAAGGATGAGAAAGGCTCCCGTAGACAGTAGGCATTCTAGGATTTTGATGTCGTGATCGCGGCAACAGGTCCATGATCGCATTGATGCGATCACGGTCTAATGACTGCGATCGCGGTAACTTAGACTAAAATCTCCTGTTTTTGCTCTATTTTTCATTTCCTGCACAGCTATTAGTTTTCCAACTCTGTTTTTCCCCTATTTTTCTAAGTACACTATTTATGTTAAAAGACCTACAAAGCATCAAATCAAACAAAAACTGAGTTAAGAATAGGTTGCCTCCCATCAAGCGCCTAATTTAACAAAGCGACATGACTCTCTCCTTTCACCATATAGCATCTTTAAAGTTAATACACTCTACCTTGGTTGCCATAGAGATTTTCTCCATGCAGTGCTTTACCCTTTGACCATTGACTACGAATTTGTTCCCTTCATTATCTTCCAACTCGACTACACCACTTTAGTAGACTTTAGAGATCACAAATGGTCCCGACCATTTTGAGCAGAGCTTCCCCGCAAAGAGTTTCAAGCTGGAGTTGTAGAGGAGTACATTCTCTCCCTCATGGAATTCTTACTGCAATATTCTAGCATCATGTCATTTCTTCATTTTTTCCTAATATAATGCTACACTTTCATAATCCTTTAGTCAGAACTCTTCTATCTCATGGAGTTGTATCACCCGTGCCTCGGATATTTCTCCCCAGTTCATGTTTAATCTTTTAAAGCCCACAAAGCCTTATGCTCAAGCTTAATGGGTAAATGGCATGCCTTATCAAACACAAAATAATAGGGAGACATACCTATTGGGGTTTTGTAGGCTGTTCTATAGTCCTAAAATGCTTTATCAAGTTGCCTTGCCTAATTTGTGTGGCCTACATTTACCGTCTTTTTGAGTATGTCTTTGATTTCATGATTTGACACCTCTACTTAACCACTCATTTGGGGGTGGTATGGGGTGGAGACTTTGTGCTTAACTCCATACTTGTCAAGAAGAGTACCAAACATTCTATTGCAAAAATGCGAACCGTCAGCACTAATGATGTCTTGAGGGGTGCTGAACCTTGTGAAAATATTTTTTTTAGGAATGAGCTGACTAGTGGAGAGTGTGATGACTTCCACCTATTTAGAAACATAGTCAACCGCCACCAAAATGTACTAATTCCCAAAGGATCTCACAAAAGGACCCTTGAAATCGATTCCACATACATCAAAGAGTTACACCACCAAGTTAGTCTTGAGAGGAATCTCATGCCTTCTTGAAATACCACAATGCATTTGACAATTGTGACAAGATTTAACCCATTCAATAGTGTCCCTATGCATGGAAGTCCAATAGAATTTGCATTGGAGAATCTTGGCGGTAGTTCGGATCCCTCCATGATGACCACCGTAAGGTGACGAGTGAAAAGCCTCAAAGATGTCATTTATTTCAAAATCCATGACACACCGTCTAATAACTCCATTGGCACACTCTTGAAATAAAAATGGCTCATCCCAGAAATATTGCTTTGCATCAAATAAAAAACATTCTTTTGATGGTAACTCAGACCCTTGGGGAGTACATCACTTGCTACTTAGTTGGCAAAATCGGCATACCATGGTGTACTTTTCCCATCGATGGCCATGATTAATTCATAGAGGAAAGAATCATCAATTTCTATTTACCCATGTTTTTGTTGCCTTTGAGTTGAGAGAGATGATCGGCCATTTGATTCTCACACCCTTTCGATCTTTCACCTCAAAGTTGAAATCTTGTAATAACAAAATCCACCTAATTAAATGTGGCTTTGCTTCTCTTTTGTCCATGAGATACTTGAAAGCAGAATGGTTTGTATGCACCACCACCTTCGTTCCCAACAAACAGGCCCAAAATTTTTTGAAGGCATAAACAACTGCCAACAATTCTTGTTCAATGATGGTGTAGTTGTGTTGGGCATCATTCAAGGTTTTTATAGCATAGTATATAGGATTAAAAGTCTTCTTCTTGTGCTGCCCTAGTACTGTACCCAATGTAATATCACTTGCGTCACACATTATCTCAAATGGGGATGACCAATCCGAAGCCACAATAATAAGGGCTGAAATGAGCAATTCCTTAAGATGCTTAAAGGCTTTGAAACATGCTTCATCAAAGTTGAACTTAAATTCTTTCTCAAGAAGTTTACACATAGGGTGCGCAATCTTGGAAAAATCCTTGATCAAACGATGATAGAACCCGACATAGCTAAGGAAACTTTGAACACCTTTTACAGAAATGGGGGGTAGGATCTTGCCAATTACCTCAACCTTAGCTTGATCAACTTAAATGCCTTTTCCCAAGATCTTGTGGCCTAAGACAATTCCTTCTTTGACCATGAAGTGGCACTATTCCAAATTCAAGAAAAGGTTTGTTTCAACGCACCTTTCAAGCACCTTATTCAAGTGTTCGAGGCCTGACTTAAAAGAATTCCCCACTATCGAGAAGTCATCCATAAAATTTCCATGGAGTCTTCAAACATATCCGCAAATATTGATAACATGCAATGTTGAAAGGTTGTCGGGGCATTACACAATCCAAAGGGCATTCACTTGAATGCAAACATACCATATGGGCAAGTAAAAGTTGTCTTTTCTTGGTCATCCACAGTGATACAAATTTGATTGTATCCCGAGTACCCATCAAAAAAGCAATACCACCCTCTACCGGCAAGCCTATCTAGTATGTGATCCATGAACGGCATTAGAAAATGGTCTTTCATTGTCCATAAGTTCAATTATCGGTAGTCCATACACACTCGCCATCTAGTGACTGGTTGGATGGGGATGAGATTATTTTTTTCATTCTTGACTACCGTGATACCACCCTTTTTCGAAATGGATTGCACCAGGCTCACCTATGTGTTATTGGATATAGGATAGATCACTCCCGTATCGAGCCACTTTATAATATCCTTTTTTACCACCTCTTGCATGGGTTGGTTTAATCTTATTTGGTTCTCTGCACTTAGTAAGTGATCTTGATCGAGTTTAATTTTGTGTGAGCATATGTCGGGGGCTATGCCGATGATATCTGTTATCCTCCACCCAATTTCCTGAATGGATTTTTTTACCACCAACTTCAATGCTTCTACTTGAGAGGAGTTAGTTCAATAGCAATAATGATTGGCAAAGTCTCCCAAGAACACATATTTAAGATGAGGTGGTAAGGGCTTTAATTCGATTTTGAGAGGTTCAAGGATTGATGGTTGGCGGGTGGACTTATGCGGTTTTTAAGATTAAGATCTAATTTAATTGAGTTCTTGGTGTGAAACCCAAGCCCGGTTAGAGAAGCCAACACTTCATTATACTCTTCCACTTCTTCTCTTCCATAATTCCAAAGCACCCCAACTAAAGGGTCATTAAACAAGCCCACATCGATATGGTTGGACACTTCACCATCAAAAACATTAATTAACGAAATAACTTGTAGGTACATTGGTTGTTTCATGGTCTTACATACGTTGAAGGATACCATTTCACCATTTAATCTAAACTTCATCTCCCCAGACTCCACATCTACCAACGCCTTCTTGGTAGCTAAAAATGGCCTTTCAAGGATAATGGGAATTTCTATGTCCATTACACAATCCATAATAACAAAGTCAGTCGGGTAAATGAGCCGATCTACTTTTACTAGAACATCGTAGAGTAACCCTATAGGCTTCTTAATGGATCGACTGGTCATAAGCAACTTTATTTTAGTAGGCGTTGGCTTACCCAATCCAAGTTTGTGAAATATAGCATAAGGCATGAGGTTCACACTTGCCCCAAGATCACACAATGCCGTACCGAATGTGAAGGCACCAATGGTGCATGAGATTGTAAAAGAACCGGGATCCTTCTTTTTTCCAACACACGCGTTTGTCATCATGGCACTACAATAGTGAGTAATCTCTATGGTTTCATCCTCCAAAAGATTTTTTTAGACACCAAATCTTTCATAAATTTAGCATTCCCCAGCATATCTTCTAACGCCTCGATAAGAGGAATATTAATAGAAAGGTTGCTAAATGTATCAAAAAGTTTATTGAGTTAATCATGTTTTCCCTTTCTCAATGACCATTTTAGGAAAGGAGGATAAATGGAGGTTGAAGGTATAGAAATAATTTGACACTCGTTATTCATTGGCTTTCTCATCAACATCTCATTTAACTTTGTCTCTTCAACATAGGATATTTTTTGTTTGCCTTTGTCACCTCCTCATTTTGCATTTCTTCACTTTGCCTCTATATTAGATACTTTGATATTTCACTTACTTTTGCCTCAAGTTATTGGATACCGAAGGAGTGAGACACAACTGTTTGGTAGAGCATGGGAGAATTCACTTTGCATTTCATTCACCATATCTCCGGTCCTCTCAATATTACTTAAGATCTGCGCCAAAATATCTCTATCGATCTCCTCTCTCCCTCAAAATGTGCCATGCTTAGATTTTCTCGGTTCTGACCTTGATTCTTATCTTGTCCTTGTAGAGCAAGATGGAAACCCTCCGAGCTCCTAGGTATCATCCCTAAGTTATCACCAATTTCCTCCTTGTCTTCATAAGTTTCAACTTCTATCGTATTTATCACACTTACACTTTCCATTGAATCTCCCAACATATGCTCAATTAGGAGTTCGAGGCAGGACATAACTTTGCTCATCTTTGCACCGGTCTCTTCCTCTTCATCTTTCCTATCATTGCACACAAAGGATGAGGAGAGATCCCCCATGGCCACCTCGGCGTCCTCTATGTCCAAACCCCTACACCAAATTGCCACTTGGCCCAAGACTTTTGAAATAATCCCATATGGTGAGTTGATGAATGATCCACTAGATGCGTTATCCCTACGGCCTTATTTTATTGATCCAATGCTCGATAAAAGATTTGGAGGAGCATCTTCTCCTGCACCTCATACACGGAACATTTCAAACGTATTTCTTTAAATCATCCCCAAGCATTGTACCATGATTCTTTGTGGTATTGGGAAAAATGAACAATCTCATCCCTCAACTTCAACTTCCTAGATGGTGGGAAGTATTGACCTAAGAAGGCCTCCGTGATACTTGTCCATGAAGTGATAGATCCGGTGGGTAAAGAACTTAGCCATAGTACCGCCTTTCTCGTGAGAGATAACGGAAAAAGGCATAACTGCATGGACTTTTGAGATATATGTGTGACTTTGAACAGAGTACATACTTCCACGAAACCCTTTAAGTGAGCATTCGGGACTTCATGAGCTTTACCCCAGAGGAGTCCCTTTAAGTGGAACAATTTCATCATCACACTTGTAACATAAAATATTCCATGCTCCTTGGTGGAGGGAGTGAGAATTGCACTTTCATGATCTTCGGTCCCAATACAAACCAAGTCCCTATGACACACGATGATTTGGGAATAATAATTTTTACCTACTCAAAGATCAAAAACAACAAATAAATTAAATTTCACCACTCCGAGTATTCCTATGTAAGAATAGCACCACAGAAGCGAAAATCTATATTTCACTCGCCAGCAACGGCACTATTTTGATAACGCTCAACTCACTCCCATAATTGAGGGGTGAGGCGGTCGTTGTCAAGTAACCCAATTTGAATTGGGGTCGAATCTCAAGGAGAAAATTATAGACTTCAAACCTTGTAGGTGTTCAAATTACTACGAGGTTACCCAGAATCCTAACAAAAATGCCATGTAAAATAAAATGGGGGGATTTGTTTGTAAATTTTTTGTACAATCTTTAGCAAATAATCAAGAGATGACACTTTTATTTTAAGCAACAATATTGGGGGAAATCTTGGGACTATGTATACTTAAAGGTAAAAGTATGAGGGTTAACGATGGTTAATCATGAAGTTTAGTTGTTAACTAAAGGATAGGCTAGGTCGAAGGTCATTGTGGTTAATCTATCGATAAAACCACAACGATTTCACCCATTGGCCCTTTTCGAGCACCTAACAAGTGCGAAATTCGTAATCACCCAAAATCCTAATCAAGCATCCATATTTCTGGGATGATGCTATTGACATGATTTACACTCCTAATACACTTATTTCTAAGATTGCAAAAGAAATCAAACCTTATGCTTAGTTGTCCACCATTGCCTTATCCCCCTATAACCCTTTTTCAAGGATATTATGGGTTACCTCATATTCACCTTCATCCCTCTTTCGAGGATGATAAAGGGTTTCTAGGATTTGGGGTTTTTACCCATCAAATACATTTGGAAATTTAGGGCTTTCACCCATCAAATTCCAACTCATAAGCTCAAGCAATGGTTAAATACTTACTCAACAACTAACAATCATGCAAACACAACAATACCAACACACAAATTACACTCTAGTTGAACATAATCCCAAACTAAAGAAGTTAACTACTTATTAGATAGAAGAAAAAAAGAATTTTACCAAGTATGGCATCCATGGAGTTCATAATAAGAGAGGGTAAAATATTTTTCAATTCCACTCTTCAATTTTGCTAACTTCCCTTTGGAACAATAATTATAAAATAAAAATGAACAATTAAATTTTCACTCTCAAATTCTAGGGTTCTTCCCCCACACCCCTCCAGAGTGTTTTGAATTCTCCATATAAATCTTGCTTTATCTGTATAATTTACCACAATGCCCTTTACTCATTCCTCCCACTAGGCCGCGATCGCAAAGCTTTGGCTGTGAATGTGCAACCGTTGTCGCAGCTATAATTAATCGATCACATTATATTGGCCAAACTTGACCAGCTGCAATCACGGTCGGAGAGGCTAGGTAAATTTTCTGCTTAGCTGACAGCGATTATGGTATTCAAACAACGATTGCGGTGTTCAGACCGTGATCAAGGTACCTGAGGCCCTTTCTGCTCTGAGTCTTCGGCTGCACTTTTCCTTCTCCCTTTTGATTGTTATAAGATTCAATCCATATTTTTCACCCTAATCAGTCATATGCCTGTAAAGAGTGGATATTAGTGCATTTAACCACAAATATGTTTTATTTAATCATTCAGAATGAGGTAATGTGTACGAACGATAAGCGCGAATGAGTGGTAAAATCACCACTCATTAGACATCAGGGAAGACCTCAAAAAATTCATTCACTACCAAGATGGAATGCAAGGAAGGACCCTCCAAGTTAGAATCTTTAACTCATTCTAGATGATAGAGATACCTCTTGGCGATCAGTCTCTGAGCTCTAAGATATGATATGAACTTCCCCTTAGGATCTAGGGAACCACTCTCCCATTCAATAATTGAATTATTTAGGAATTTAAAGACAACCTTATGGGTTCGACAGTCTAGAGAATCATAGTACGAGTGCAACCAATCCATCCCTAATATGAAATCAAAATCAACCATGTCTAATTCAAACAGATCCACTAAGGTTTCCCGATCACCAACAAATACCACACAACTCCTATAAACCCTTATAGTAACCACAGAGTCACCCATCGAGGTAGAAACAGAAAAAGGGTCTGGAATACACTCAGGACCAAAACCAAAATGCACAACCACAAATGGGGTCACATAAGAAAAAGTGGGCCCTGAAATAACTAAATAGTACACATCATGAGAAAAGAGTTTCAACATACCATTCATGACATCAGGTAATGCCTCAGACTCCTGGCGGGTAGTGAGAGCAGAGAGGGCGTTCTGACCAGTGTCAAAGCCAAATAGTGCACCCTTTGGTGTCAGAGCTAAAGAAGAGGCAATAGGAAGCTTATAGAAACCTTACCAACAGGATAGCTTCTAACCATGTGTCTTGTATGACCAAAGTTGAAGCACTTTTCCTTTCTTTTATCACAGTAACCCCGATGCAATCGACCACAACATTGGCAAAGAGGGTATGATGGAGATGACTGGGCCCCACTAGCCTGAGATTTGGCACCCTATGCCCTATAATTATCGACACTCTAAAATTGATTGTCACCCAATGATTTTGGGTAGAAACACTAGCCATCGTGTAAGGCCCAGAATTGCCCCACTTTTTTTGGGCCACTTCCCACTATCCCTGCCACTCTGTTGTTGGCCACCACTCTGCTCAAATCTAAACTTCTTGCTCTGCCTCTCACCAATCTCAGTCTGCTTCTTTTTCTCTTCCTCGACATACTGGATGTACATAACCAACCTGGAGATATCTATGTTCTTATTCAACAAGGTAGCCTTACTCTCCAAAATTAAGTCTTGAGATAACCCGAAAGTAAACTTTCTCATTCTAGCCCTCATGCTAGAAACCAACTCTGGAGCATACCGAGATAACTGGTGAAACTTCAAGGCATACTCTTTGACTGACATCTTACCTTATTTTATGTTAACAAATTTTTTCCTCTTCACTTCTCTCAACTCCTGATGAAAGAAGCGTTCCAAAAAAGCACTAGCAAAATCTTCCCACAAGGCTGACTCGGTATCATCACCCCTAGTCTATTCCCATTCCTCATACCATTGGTATGTTATATTTTTTAGTTAGTAGGTAGCAAATTCCACACCCTCCACATTGTAGCAAGTATAACACAGAAGATGTTTTCCATCCCATCCACAAAATTTTAAGATCCTCCTTAACCTTAACACCAGTAAACACAGGAGAATTCAACCTCATGAACTAGCCAACCATTGTGGCCTCAGAAGATGGAGTAACAGAAGCACCATACTTGGCCTGAGAAGATACCAATTATGCCAACATATGAAGAGACTGATGAAACTCAATATTCATCACATCAGCCTGAGGAGATTGAGAAGGATAGGAGGTACCCGATGGAATTCTAGGAGAATAATCAAGAACTAGACCCCTGGACTGGGTTTGGACCCTATAAGTAGAATGGGCCCCATCAATATTATCCTTGGGTATGACAGAGGAGTTTTTGTGAGTTTTAGATCATTGAGGAGGCATGATATGAAAAGCAAACAAGCAAGAATTAGAGAAGATTTTAGGACCTCGGACTCTATAGCTTGAAAACAGAACACAAAAAAGAAAAACATTCCTAAATGCCTTGTATCCTCTCCCTTATTAGTGTCCATGCTACAAACCCTTAAAAGAGACTTTACTCAACATGGCTTTGTCAGACACCCAATTGACCATGAACCTAGGGCTCTAATACCAATCAAACATGACCCAAATTGGGGCCTAGTTGTATCGGGCATCGCAAGTCTAACTAGGACCAGAGACCACATCCAATACCCAACCATAACCTCCCTTCACCCTATGTCGAATGAATTTCAAACATATAGCAAGATAAATCAACAATAAGTTAAAGGGATTATATAAAGTCTATAATCCTAATCCAACAGCCTCAATCAAATATCTAACCGGTTTCAACCCCAATGCCAATACCAAGGATGACTCCTATGACGACACCGCCCATGCCCATAGTTGTTCGTCAAAGCCTCAATCCAGAATCAATACCATCTGATTGGGACATGCCCCCGGCCATAGCCCAAATTGAACTAAAGAAATAATAATTATAAGAAAAGTCCATAGAATGAAATAGAACCTTCTGAAGTATGGAAGCTCACCACTTTAGTATGGCTCAAAGCTGTCCCTGAATCAAAGTCAATGAGCAGGAAGAATGATAGTATGGTTGATTCCTACTTATGCCTGAAGACGGTTAGCGAAGTAAACACTCGAATGTACTCAGGTATAAGATAAAATAATTATAGTAATTCAAAACCAAAGTAAATAACCATATACAATCACATAGATACATATATATATATCGTGTCAGGAAAGAGAATCGGGTTTAGCATACACTTAAAATCTTAACCTGGGATGAGTAACTTAACTGTCCTAAAACCACCTATGGGCTATATGGGTTCAGATCCCCCCTGCTAAAATTGCCCCAATACGTGTAAACCACATGATCGAAGAAAAAAATTGAGATGACTAATACATCTCCCAAAATATAAAGTGTGACTTTATGCACACGTCACCAAGACCACCTTCTCACATCGGCAAATGTGAGTTTCTAGTGTCAGTCCCCTTGGGACCCCCACCTTCTATGGCTTTGCTACTCGACCCACTTTAAGCCTAATTAAACCTTTAAAACATAATCAAACCATTTACCAAGGAGTCTTTTAATCGGGCATTAACCACTGGTATCGTCATACCAAAATTTAGAGCATGCAAATTTATCCTTTTATGACTTACCAAATCCATTAAACCAAGTTGACTCCCAAGTTTCTAATTAAACTAAAACCATGGACATCAAGGCCTTTCCAAACCATTTAAAACCAACCCAACCAATTTAAGTTACATTACCTCTAATTTAATGCAAAGATTTCAATAATAGTAAAACCATGTGACAAAACCATTCTCATTGGCATTTTAACAGACAGGTTGAGGGCACATATGTTTCAAAACCATAACTAAAAAATTTAGGGAATCAAAAAGTACCCCTAAATCCATTTACCATTACCATGCATTCCACAATGTCAAAACTATATTAAAGGACTGAAAGAAACATCATTAAATCATAAGAAATATTATTCAACCATGAACATCCAAAAACCCCAACCATTAATTCAAACCATAATAATATCTTGAAATTCATACATTAAAACACATGATCTTTGTAAAATAACAATGAGGGTGGAGTAACATGCCTTAAACACCAAGGAAGACAGAGAGAAACCACCCTTGAAAGCCTTTATTATTTATCTTGAAGAAACTATAGCCTTTTTCTTGAGAGAGTTGAGGGAGATTTTAATAGTGCCTGATTGAGAATAATAGGTTAATGAAGCCCCAAAAGGTATTTTATGTCGTGGCCTCAAAGGGAGTTACAAAGGGGAATGTCCAGAATACCCCCAACTTAAAACTATAGAAAACTGGCAGGTGGGTTTGACTTGACCCTCCAACTCATCACTACACCATATGACTGGTATCACCAAGTCATCACCGAAATAGAAAGTTGGACACCATATTCTGTCCAATATATGACTCTCTTGCCCAACTCATCACTAGACTATACGATTGGTATGGTCCAGTCGAACCCAAAATAAAAACCAAAGGATTGATACTGGATGACGTACGACTCAAACTTACCAATCGTACCCTATCCTCATGGCTCTTAGTAAGCCAATCGTACTCATAGCCAAGTCAAGTTACTAAGTTACTGATTTAATTATGGAACCGACCAAATAAACTGTCATCTCTCCCTAATGACCCGTACCCACCAAACCATAACCACAACAGAACCCCAACTAACCTTCGTTGGCCTCCTAATGATTAGGGTCCCTTGACCTATACCCACATTGTACGACTCATATAGTGAGTTTTTACAAGGATAGTAAGTCCGAAGTTCAGGAAATTTCCAAGGGCTAAAACCTATGGTATTTTATATAGAGTATAAGGTCTTGGACTCTTTTAATTCTCGTTTGATCACTTTTTTAGATGATGCCTCCCAGATGATCTAATCTCATGGGAAACCCTCTTTTCTACTTGGGTATACTATTGATGGGACACACCCAGCTTATGAGGTACAGACCCAGTCTAACGGTCTAATTCTTGATTGGCTTCATGGATTTCTGCTAGTTCCACTAGTTCCCTCTAGCCCTCCTCGAACTCCTTGGGTAGATATAAATAACACAAAGTTTTATCAGTCTATTCATATATTAGCTCAATTAGTAGCTTCCCAGTCTGAGTGTGGTGCTTATGTTACTCCATCTTCTGAGGCCACAAGGGTTGGATAATTCATGAGGTTGAGTCCTTCAACTTTTACTGGTGTTATGGTTGAGGAGGATCCTCAAGATTTTATTGATGAGATGGATAAAATCTTCTAGATTTTGCACGCATTAGATATTAAAGGTGTGGAGTTTGCCGCCTACCAATTAAAAGATATGGCGTACCAGTGGTATGAAGAGTGGGAGCAGTCTAGGGAAAGTGATGCTGACTTTGCATTATGGGATGACTTTTCAAGTGCCTTTTTGGACTAATTTTTTCCCCAAAAGTTGATGGAGGAAAAAACTGAGGAATTTGTTAACTTGAAGCAAGGTAGAATGACAGTCAAAGAGTATGCTTTGAAATCCATCAATTGTCCAGGTATGCTCCTGAGTTGGTGTCTAGAATGAGAGCTATGAAAGCATAATCTTACTTCTCGATTATCCCGTGAGTTGATTTAGGAGAGTAAGGTTGCCTTGTTGAATAAGGATATGGATATTTCTTGGCTTATGGTTTATATGCAGCAGGTTGAGAAAGAAAAGAAAAAGCAGGTGGAGATTGGTGAGAGGAAGAGTAAGAAGTTTAGATTTTCTGATCAGGGTATATGCCAATAGCAGAGTGATAAAGATAAAGAAAATTTGCCTAAGAAGAAGTTAGGGAGTTCTGGTTCTTTTTGTACGGCTAGTACTCCTTACTCAAAGTCATCGGGTGATTGTTTCTCTCAATATAGTGGAGGGTACAGGGCAAAGTGTTCCCAATCTCAGAATAGTGAGGCTTGGTCTACTCTATTACATCCTCCTCTCAAATTTTGTGATCAGCCAAACTGTGGTC
This sequence comes from Capsicum pubescens, assembly GCA_030864215.1. Lineage (NCBI taxonomy): Eukaryota > Viridiplantae > Streptophyta > Magnoliopsida > Solanales > Solanaceae > Capsicum > Capsicum pubescens. The sequence goes on from CM061541.1 coordinate 129,600,936, forward strand.
AGTGTGAGAAGGGGAAAAATTAATGTTTTAGTTGTGGTCAAATTGACCACATACAGTATGATTGTCCTTCTAGTGTTGATTTTAAGCTAATAAGGTTCTTGTTTTCTCTTCATTATCTCCTACACCATAGGTTGTTGCTTCTGTTTCTAGTACCAACACTGGCTGGAATTGCTTATATGCCATTGCTTCTTGTCAGGACTCTGAGGCACCTCCCGACATCGTTATTGGTATGTTTAAACTCTTTTCTCATGGTGTGTATTATTTACTTGATCTAGGGTCCACTCTTTCTTATGTGACCCCATTTGTGGTTGTTTATTTTGGTTTTGGTCTTGAGTGTATTCCAAACCCTTTTTCTGTATCAACCCCAGTGGGTGACTCTGTGGTTACTAAAAGAGTCTATAAAAGATGTGTGGTAATTTTTGGTGGTCGGGAGACCTTAGTGGATCTATTTGAATTAGACGTGGTCAATTTTGATATTATATTAGGGATGGACTGGCTTCATTCGTGCTTGAAACTTTAGACTGTCGAACCCATAAGGTCATGTTTAATTCCCTAATAAGCCAATTTTTGAGTTAGAGGGTGGTTTCCTAGCTCCTAAGGAGAGGTTCATATCATATCTTAGAGCTCAGAGATTGATCTTCAAGCGGTGGCTCTATCATCTGGTTCGGGTTAAAGATTCTAGCTTGGAGGGTCCTTCTTTGCATTCTATCCTAGTGGTGAATGAATGTCCTGAGGTTTTCCCTGATGACCTTCATAGTATTCCTCTTGATAGGGAGATTGATTTTAGGATAGATCTTGTTCTGGACACTCGTCCTATATTTATTCCCCCATATAGAATGGATCCAGCTAAGTTAAAGAAGCTTAAAAAGCAAATAAAAGATCTTTTAGACAAGGCTTCCATCCTAGTATGTCCCCGTAGGGTGCACCTGTCTTGTTCATGTATAAGACAGATAGTTCCTTTGGGATGTGTATTGATTACCGGTAGCTGAATAAGGTGATGGTAAAGAGTAGTACCATCTTCCAAAGATAGATAATTTGTTTGATCAGCTTCAAGATGCTAAGCTCTTCTCTAAGATCGATCTTCAATTTGCGTATCACCAATTAAATATTAGGGAGGTAGATATCCCTAAGATAGCTTTATATACCCGATATGGGCATTTTGATTTTTTAGTGATCTCATTTGGCTTGACAAATGCCCCAACTGTAATCATGGATCTTAAGAATAGGGTCTTCTATTAGTTTCTAGATTTGTTTGTGATTATTTTCATTGATGATATTTTGGGGTACTCCAAGAGTGGGGTGGATCATGTTGATCACCTCCGTATTGTGTTGTAGACCTTAAAAGATCAGCAGTTCTATGCTCAGTTCTATAGGTGTGAATTTCGGTTAAACATTGTTATATTTTTGGGTTATGTTGTATCCAGTGAGGGGATCATGGTGGATCCTCAAAAAGTTGTTGTGGTTAAGAAGTAACCTACACCTGCGACTCTAATCGATGTTTGGAGCTTCTTGGGATTAGCTGATTATTATAAGAGGTTCATAGAAAGTTTTTCTTCTATTGCTGCCCCATTGACCAAGTTGACTCAGAAGAAGGTGAGATTCTTGTGGTCTGATGCTTGCGAGGGTAGGTTTGAGAAGCTGAAAGATAAGTTGATTTCAGCCCTGGTCTTGACTTTACTTGAGGGTACCAATGGTTTTGTCATCTATTATGATGTGTCCCAGGTTGGTTTAGCTTATGTGTTGATGCAGCATAGCAAGGTAGTTACTTGTCCCTCTAGACAGTTGAAGGTACATGAGAAGAATTATTCGAATCATGACTTGGAGCTTTTGGCTGTGGTTTTTGCGTTAAAAATTTAACGTCGGTATCTTTATGGGGTGCATGCTAATATCTTTTCTGATCATAAGATCCTGTAGAAGGACTAAGATATGAGTCCTTACTACCATCCAGGTAAAACTAATGTGGTTACTAATTCTCTTAAAAAGTTATTCATGGGGAGTCTAGCTTATATGGATGAGGATAAGCGAGAATTGGTGAAGGATATTCACTGTTGGGAAAACCTTGGAGTTCATCTGTTAGACTCTGAGGATGGTGGTGTATTTGTGCGATAGGAGGCGCAATCAACTCTTGATTTGGAGATAAAGAAGAAACATGTATTAGATCCTCTCTTGAGGAAGATCAAGAATAATGTGGGAAAGCAGAAAGTGATGGCTTTCAAGATCGATGGTGATGGTATCTTGAGTCACCAAAAGAGGTTATGTGTTCCCGGAGTGGATAGGTTGTGAGGCATAATTTTGGCCGAGGCATGTGAATCATGGTATACGGTTCATACTGGTTTGATAAATATGTATCATGACCTTAAGGAGATATATTTGTAGAATAATATGAAATAGGATATAGCCAACTTTGTGACTAAGTGTATGGTATGTCAGTAAGTAAAGGCGAAGCACATGAGGCCCGATGGGCTACTTTAAGAAATTGAATTGTCAGTGTGGAAATGGGAGGTAATTAATATGGATTGTGTTATCGGCCTTCCGCGATCATAGAATCGGTGTGACTCTATTTGGGTCATCGTGGATAAGATGACTAAGTCTGCTCACTTTTTGCTAGTGAGGATACCTTTTCCGCTGAGGATTATGCGAAGTTGTTCTTTCAGGAAGTTGTAAAGTTGCATGGTGCGCCTATCTCAATCATTTAGGATCATGTTACTCAATTCTCGTCGTATTTTTGGTGCTCGTTTCAGTATGGTTTGGGGACATAGATGTATCTTAGTACGGCTTTTCACCCGCAGTCCAATGGAAAAGTTGAATGGACTATTTAGACTTTGGAAGATATGTTGCGAGCTTGTGTAATCAACTTTGGTGGTAGTTGGTATGACCATTTGCCGCTCATTGAATTTGCCTATAATAATAATTATCATTCTAGCATTAGTATAGCCCAGTTTGAGGCATTGTATGGAAGGAGGTGTAGATCTCTAATTGGGTGGTTCGAGGTTGGTGAAGTGGAAATATTTGGCCCGAATTTGGTTCACCAAGCTATGGAGAAGGTGAAGGTGATTCGAGATAGGCTTAAGACTACCCAAAGACAGAAAAATTCCTATGCTGATGTGAGACGAAGGGACTTAGAATTTGTGGTTGGGGATTGGGTATTCTTGAAGGTATCTCCCATGAAGGGGGTGATATGGTTTGAAAATAAGGGAAAACTCAGTCCCCGATATATTGTCCTGTACTTGGTTTTTAGAAAGGTTGGTAGTGTTGTATATAAGTTGGAATTACCTTTTAGCATGCGTTTTATTTATCCGGTATTTCATGTGTCCATATTGCGAAAATGCGTGGGTGATCTTTCGTTGGTTGTTCCCTTGGAGAGCATTGATATTTCAGATTTTTTTCCTATGAGAAGGTCCCAGTGAGGATCTTGGATCAACAAGTTTATCGATTGTGAATGAAAGACGTGGCTTCGGTAAAGGTTCTATGGAGGAACCAAAAGTCCGAGGAAGCTACTTGGGAAGCCGAGGAGGACATGAAGTCCAAGTATCCATTCTTATTCCCTATTTTGGTAATTTGTGCTTGAGGTATGGTTGTTCTTAACATCTTTTTTTCTGTCTTTGTTAATGGTAGAATGTGAATTTCTTGGTATTTTGTTTTCTATATTAAAGGTAAGAGTAGAGACGTTTTGGGTTCAATCGTGCTTGTGTTTCCTTAACCCATCATTCGAGGATGAATGATCCTAAGTGGGGGAGACTGAAACACCCCCAAACTGTAGCCCTTGAAAATTTCTTGAGTCTTAAACTTTCTGTTCATCATACGACTCACACCACAAGTCGTATGGTGTGGTGACGTATCTAAGGACCCTAGTCGTATATTGTTCAGTGTGTTGCCGAACAAGTTCTATCCTAGTTATGAGAGACTCCATATGAGTCGTATGGTAATGTGACAAAAGAGTAGGGTCCAATCGTATGTTTTCCAGTATTTATCCCTTGATGCTCTACCTTAGATATGACTTGAGGGTACTAGTGGTATGGTCTAGTGACGAGTTAGGCAAAGGAGTCGTATGTTGGACAAAATATGGTGTCCAACTATCTACTCTGGTGATGATTTGAGGGTATCACTCATATATTGTGGTGACGACTTTGAGGGTCCAATCGTATCCACCTGCGATATTTCTACAGCTTTTAAGCTAAGGGTATTTTGGACATTTCCCACCCCAAGTCCTTAAGACCCGATATCTTATAACACTTTTTGGTCACTCATTCTACATTTTAGAAGATAAAACACTATCTAAACTCTCTCAAAAACTCCTCAAGAAATATTAGGCTAGGATTTCTATAAGGTGGTCATCTAAAGTTTTAAGGATCAAAATCTCTTTGTGAATCTTCGTAACTCGGGCATGTGACTCTTCCTTCATTATTAGTTCACTAAAATCATCTATTTTAAACATTGTTCATGATACATTAATAGTGGTTTTGAAAACCAAGGTTGAGGGTTTGAATGAATGTTGTTGGGTATTGCTTTCTCATGATTTGAATTATGATTCTACATACATTGATAATGATTTTGCATATGTGGGTGCATGGGAATTGTGGTTTAACAAATGGGTTATGTTTAACCCTAAATTTATTGGTTTTTTGCTGTGATAACGGTATGCCCTAAACTTGTTTGTGAAAATTCAATGAGAATGATCTTTTCATATATGGAATTGTGTTTTGAACTAAGGCATCGGCCTATGAATATTAATGATTGGTAAATGGTTTATGAAGGCCTTGTTGGTCATAACAACAACAACAAACCCAGTGTATTCCCACATAGTGGGTCTTGGGAGGGTAAGATATACGCAGTCCATACCACTACCTCCGAAGAAATAGAAAGGTTGTTTCTGATAGACCCCCTGCTCATAAATTGATTTGAAATACTAAATGGGTTTGAGTCCCTAAATATTGAATTGAATTGATGTCTTTGTTTAGACTATGGGTTCGATTTCCGATTTGATTAATAATGGTTTTGCAATGTTTTACACTTATGAGTGGGGTTGGTATGATGATACCAACAAGATGCCTTTGTTAAGTAATTGATTTAGTGGTTGTGTATGTGAAATGAACGTTATTAATTGGGCTTTAAAGTGGGATATGTAGCTGGGCCATAAAAGTGGAGTCTAAAAGACTAACACTAAAAACCGTGCTAGCCAGTGCGGGTGTCTATATGATAGGGGGTTCGAGTCCCCCGAATGAATATATGAATGGGAGGTTTGAGTCCCCCACATTGTATAGATTGGTTCTTAAGTTACCTTAATTTTGTTGAGAGGTTCGAGTCTGTCATAAAGTCATATACGGATATGGATATTCTCTGGTTTGTGTGGCTACACGCATTGGGACCCTTTCAGCTAGGCGAGAACTGGGCCCATATATCCCATGGGTGCCTTATTATATAACGATTATGCTACACTACCCAGGTTAAAGTTTTCAAAGTTCATGCTAATCCTTGTTCCCTATCCCGCATGATATATATATATGTAAGTATGTGATTGCATATGGTGATTTGACTTGGTTTTGAATGATAGCATTATTTTATTCCTCTACCCCTAAGTTGCATACTAGCACTCTAACCGCTAACTGTCTCCGAATGTTGTATCCCCATGCGGTGCAGGTATTGAAACTTCTTCTACTTCTTTTCGAATATTGGTTTTGGTCATGGTTGGGGGCATGTCCCAACTGGATAGTTGTATTCTTTTGGATAGAGGTTTTGTGGTACTTCTGAGGGTTGGAATGAGCGGGATCGGTACTGGTGTCATCCTTTGCATTAGAATAAGCTGGGAGGTTGGCATCATCGGATATAATTTCTCACTGTTCTATCGTATTACAGTTTAGGTTTGAGTTTCATATTATGTTTTGATATTCTCTTTGGTTTGGTATAGTATGGATGGTTGGTTTGGTATTGACAGACTTGGTTAGGTCGGTCATGGTTGTGACCCTATCCTAAAGTCTTCATAAGAGCATTGTGCAATCTTGTTATATACTCAAAATTCAGCTCATCTATGGTTGTATAAGGTAGTTGGGTTGGGTTAAGTGGGTTGTCCCCGGTCCTAGGTGGACTTGGGATTCCCATTATGACAAGGCCCCGGTTTGAGTTATGTCAAGTTGGTATTAGAGTTAGGTTCATGTTCAATTGGAAGTCCACAAAGTTGTGTTGAGTAGAGTCTCTTTTAGAGATGTGTAGCGATCCATATTCATAAGGGAGAAGCTGCAAGACATCTAGGAATGTTTCACTTTCTTAGAATTCTTTCTTCAAGCTTGACTTCTTAGTCTTGGAATCTCCTCAAATCCTTGTTTGTTCATCTTTAAGATCATGCCTCCTAGATCTGGAACACGAGAAAATTCTTCCGTCCCATCTAGGGACAATGTTGAAGGAGTAACTTCTACGTCTGGAGAACATCTTTGATATCATGGTCCAGTTCCTAACTATACAGAAGTTCATTTTATTCCTTCTTCTGCTCCTCAGGTCCCTCAGGGGATATATAACGAATATGGAGTTTTGTCAGTCTATGCATGCTATTGCCTAATTGGTTGTTGCTCAGGATAAGTAGGGTACGGCCAGCATTATATTTGCTGAGACCGCTAGGCTTGGACAATTTATGAATATATGGCCTCGACTTTTATGAGAGTAAAGGTGAAGGAAGACCTACAAGGCTTTCTTGATGAGATGGGGAAGATATTTTGAGTAATGAAGGCTACTAATATGGAAGGAGTAAACTTTGCATCTTATCAGCTCAAAGAGGATTCTTATCTATGGTATAGGGAGTGGGATAAAGATAAGGGTAATGTAGAAGGGGGTGGTTTGTGGGAGGCCTTTTCTAATTCCTTCATGGATTGGTTTTTTCCTCAAGAGTTGTGCGAAGCTAAGATAGAGGATTTTGTGAACCTTAGGCAAGGGAGAATATTTGTTAAGGAGTATGCTTTAAAGTTCCATCAGTTGTCGAGGTATGCTTCTGATTTGATGACTGATATGAGGTCGAGAATGAGGAAGTTCACTTCTGGGTTGAACAGATATTTGATTCTGAAGATCAAGACTGTTGTTCTCATGAGGGATATGGACATGTCAAGACTGACGGTTCATATGCAGTAGGTTGAGAATGAGAAGGGAAGGCAGGCAGAATATGGAGACAAACAGGGTAAGCGGGGTAGGTTTTCTGATTAGGGAGGTGCCCTATCTCAAGGTGGTAGAGATGGTGGGAAATGGCAGAAAAAAAGTGGGGGAGTTCTGGTTTCTTTTTTACTATTAGTGCTCCATAACCACAGTAGTCGGGCGACAGGCATCATCATGGTGGCGATAATTTTCGGGCATAGGGAGCCCAGTATCAAGCAAGTGAAGGTCAGTTTATTTCTTTGTATCCTCCTTGTCGGTTTTGCGATCGTCCTCATCGGGGATTCTGTGAGAAAGGTAGGGATAAGTGCTTCAAGTTTGGCCAAGTAGGCCATCGGCTCAGGGATTATCCGTCTAACAAGGTTGCTACAACGGCAAATAAGATTTCGGTGGCTTCATCTTTTGTTCCTACACCCGGTGGTGAGTATCTACTTCTGTTACTACTTCTAGTTCCAATATTGGTTAGAAAAGGTTGTATGTTTTGGCGTTCCATCTCAGGCATCGCTTGATGTTGTTACCGGTATGTTACAGTTTTTCTCTCGTGAATTGTATTTTTTGATTGATCCAAGTTCTACCCTTTTCTATGTGACTCCTTATATAGATGTGTCTTTTGGTTTCAATCCATAAATTATTTTGGATCCATTTTCTGTTTCTACACTAGTAGGAGATCGGTCATTATTGAACGGGTCTATAGGGGTGTGTGGTATCTTTGCGTGGTAATAAAACTTTGGAGGATCTGTTTAAGTTGGGTATGGTAGATTTTGATATAATATTGGGCATGGATTGGTTGTGTTCTTGTTATGCAAATTTGGATTATCGAACCCATAGGGTCATCTTTAGGTTCCCTGGTAAGCCAAAAATAAAATGGAAAGGTAGTTTCTTAGTGCCTAGGGGGAAGTTTATTTCTTATCTTCGAGCCCGAAGGTTAATCTCTAAAGGTTGTCTTTATCACTTGGTTCGGGTTAAAGATTCTAATTTAGAAGGTCCTCATTTGTCTTCGATTCCTGTGGTTAATGAGTTTCCAGAGGTCTTTTTAGATGATCTTCCAGGTGTTTCTCCGAATAGGGAAATAGAGTTTGGGATTGATTTGCTTCCAGACTCATCCAATTTCTATTCCTCTGTATAGTATGGCTCCAGTTGAGTTAAGGGAACTCAAGGACCAAATTAAGGATCTTCTAAACAAAGGTTTTATTCTTCTTAGTGTTTCTCCATGGGGTGCACCAGTGTTTTTCGTGCACAAGAAGGATGGTTCTCTTCATATGTGTATCGACTACAGGCAGTTAAATAAGGTAACAGTCAAGAACAAATATTTTCTCCCTCAAATAGAAGATTTGTTTGACTAGTTACAAGGTGCAAACTTCTTCTCTACGATAGATCTTTGGTTTGGGTACCATCAGTTGAATATTAGGGAGGTGGATATCCCTAAGATGTCTTTTCACACTAGGTATGGGTATTATGAGTTTTTGGTGATGTTATTTGGATTGACAAATGCCCTAGCAGCATTCATGGATTTGATGAACGGGGTGTTTTGGCAGTATTTGGATCTCTTCATTACTGTGTTTATTGATGATATTCTAGTGTATTTAAAGAGTGAGGTGGATTATGCTAATTACCTCCGTGTGGTATTGCAGACCTTAAGGGAACAACGGTTGTTTGCTAAGTTCTCCAAGTGCGAGTTTTGGTTGAATATTATGACATTCTTAGGTCATATCATTTTTACTGAAGGGATCATGGTTGATCTGTAGAAGGCGGTTGTGGTGAAGAAGTGTCCTAGACCTACAACTCCATCTGATATTTAGAGCTTTTTGGGTTTAGCCGGGTATTATAGGTGGTTTGTGGAGAGCTTCTTGTCTATAGTTGCTCCTTTGACTAAGTTGACACAGAAGAAGGTTAAGTTTTCTTGGTTGATACGTGTGAAGGGAGTTTTGAGAATTTAAAGGATAAGTTGACTTCAGCTCCAGTTCTGACTTTGTCGGAAGGCAATATGGCTTCGTGGTTTATTATGATGCATCTCGAGATGGTCTTGGTTGTGTGTTAATGCAGCATGGAAAAGTGATAGCCTATGATTTTAGGCAGTTGAAGGTGCATGAGAGTAACTATCCTACTCATGATTTGGAGTTGTTGGTCGTTGTATTTGCTTTGAAGATATGGCAGCATTATTTGTATGGGGTCCACGTGGATATCTTTTCTGATCACAAAAGTTTACAGTGTGTGTTCTCATAGAAAGAGCTTAATGTCAGGTAGTGAAGATGGCTTGAGTTTCTCAAGGACTATGATACGAGTCTTCACTATCATCCTAGTAAAGCTAATGTGGTTGTTGATGCTTTTAGCAAGTTGTCCATGGGTAGTTTGGCTTATGTGGAAGAAGAAAAGCGAGAATTGGTGAAGGATATTCACTGTTTGGCAAATCTTGGGGTTCGTCTCTTGGACTTCAAGGATGGTGGTGTGATGGTGCAAGAAGTGGTTAGGTCATCTCTTGGTGCAGAGATTAAGGAGGAGCAAGTGTTGGATTTTTCCTTGATAAAAATCAAGGGTAGTATTGGTGAGCAAAAGGTGGCAGATTTTGAGATTAGCGGAGATGGTACTTTGCGGTACCAAGGGAGGTTGTGTGTTCCTGATGTAGATAGTTTGCGATAAAAGAATCTTGGTTGAGGCGCACGAGTTACGCTATGTTGTCCATCCTGGTTCTACTAAGATGTACCATAATTGCAAGGAGATCTATTAGTGGAGTGGCATGAAGCGGGATGTGGTTGATTTTGTGTCCAAGTACTTGGTGTGTCAACAAGTTAAGGTTGGGCACATAAGGCCTAATGGGTTGTATCAAGATATTAAGTTGCCTGAATTGAAGTGAGAAGAGATCAATATGGATTTCGTATCGATTTTCCTCGATCTCAGAACCAATTTGATTTGATTTGGGTCACTATGGATAAGATAATGAAATTTATGCATTTCTTGCCTGTGCAGACTAGCTTTTAGGTGAAGGATTATGTGAAGCTTTATCTTCAAGAGATTATGAAACTGCAGGGATTCCTATTTCGATTATTTTCGATCGCGGTGCGCAGTTTACGTCCTACTTCTGACGGTCTTTCCATAAAAGGTTGGAGACTAAGGTGAGTCTGAGTACGGCTTTCCACCCACATTCGGTTGGGCAGGCGGAAAGAACTATTCAGATATTAGAAGATATGCTTCGAGCCTGTGTGATTAATTATGGTGGTAGTTGGGTAGAGCATCTACCTTTGGTAAAGTTAAATTACAATAATAGCTATCATGAGAGTATTAATATGGCTTCTTTTGAGTCATTGTATGGTAGAATGTGTAGATCTTTTATAGGTTAGTTTAAGCTCGGTGAGGCTGATTTGTTTGGTCCGTATTTGGTTCGTCAAGCTATAGAAAAGATTAAGGTGATTTGAGATAGGATCAAGGCTGCCCAGAGTCATCAAAAGTCGTATGCGGATGTTAGGCATAGAGACTTGGAGTTTGTAGTTGGGGATAAGGTTTTCCTTAAGGTGTCTCCTATGAAGGGAGTAGTGCGGTTTGGCAAACAAGAAAAGCTCAGTCCTCGGTACATTGGTCCTTATGAGATTTTGCGGAGAGCGGGCAATGTTGCGTATGAGTTGGAGTTGCCATCTAGTTTGTGTTTGGTTCATTCGGTATTTCATGTTTCTATGTTGAGAAAGTGTGTTGGTGATTCATCTTTGATTATGCCTTTGGAAGGGTTGGATATCTCGGATTCTCTGTCTTATGAAGAGGTCCCTGTTGAGATATTGGGTAGCCATATTCATCAGTTGCGGACCAAGGATGTGCTTTGGTTAAGGTTCTATGCCACGTGGGAAGAGAAAGAAGACATGATGTCCAAGTATCCGCTCTTATTTTTTGCTCCTAAGATTCGTGCGGAAGGTATGTGTTCTTGAACACATCTTTGTTTTCTGAGTTTATTAAATGAAAGATTAACATCTTTTCCTCTTTGTTTTCAGTTAAAGGGATGTTTGATAATGCAAATGACTTTGTGTGTGGTTACCCCTACCTTATCCTTTATTTAGGGATGAATGTTTCTAGTGGGGGAAACTGAGGCATCCCAAGTTTGGACCCTTAGAAAATTTCCAGGAATCTCATTCTTCGGACCCATTACGACTAATGGAATAAGTCATAAGTTGGGGTATGAGTGGTGAAGACCGATAGTAAGTTGATCAGTGTTAGCTGGTGGGATGGTCTTAGACACTGGAATGGATACGACTTGAGGGTATAAGTCATAAGTCATGGGTACGAGTCATATAGGTGACTCGTAAGGTGGTCAGTGTTTGATCCTCTTGGCATTACAGTCTATCAGGGATACGAATCATGGGTACGATCGTATGCTAAGGTTACGACTTGGTTGGATGAGTCGTATATTGGATAGCGTTTAATCCATGGTTGAGGATTGGTTACGATTGGGTGGGTATCAACCATAAGCTAGGTTAGGACTCGTAAGGAGGTCAGTCGTGACCCTGTGTCGGGTTTTTATAAGATTTAAGTAGGGGTATTCTGGACATTTCTCTACTTGCTTTAATAAGGACCCACGACTTCTAATACACTTAGGAGGTTATTTACCCTATTATTTTATTCTTAAACACTTAGAATCTCTTCCAAATACATATCATAATTCTCTCAAGAGCTTTTGGGGCAAAGAGCTAGGGTTTCAACCAAGGGATTACTTTGGGGCTTGTCTTGGTGAATTTTTTCCATCAATCTTCTTGGTTTAAGGCATGCTTATCTTCCCTATCCAACCACACTATATAGTGGTGTGACAATGAAAAGGGGGACCAGGATCCGTAGTAACCAAGAGGTTGTCCAGTAAGAAAGGCTATCTCAGACATTTTCTTAACAATCAGTTTACTTGTTACTTCAATTAAAGGCATGGTTATATGGTTGATTTCATAGTTTTTACTTTTGCATAGTTTTATTTTTCAATCATTGATTTGGGGGTTTTGATGTTAAAGGTTTGGTTATGATTTCTTATGGTTTTAATTATGTTTTCTATGCATTAATAGTGGTTTTGAATAATGGAATTGTATGGTAAGGGTTTAATGGTAATGGAATTTGATTTTGGTTATACTATGCCCCCAAGGTGTTTGATTTAATGATTATAAAGATATATTTATTGCATTGACTCTTTTAAAAGGGAACTCTTACTTGTTTTCATCCTATGCATGAAACTACAAATGGTTAAAATGGTTTACAAAGGTTAAAGGCTAATTGGTTATGCTTGTGGAGAACATGGTAGTCTCCCAAGAGGTTAATATGGTAAATAGAAAGGGCACCGAGAGTCCCCTTAATCTTAAATGGTTTGGCTATGATAATGCTTGCAAGTATGGTTGTATGATGATACCATTGATTTATCAAATAGCCTTGGTTAATAAATAGATAATTGGATTATTTAGACTCGGTTTTAATTGGGTATTAATGGCGAAGAGTGTAATCTAAGCCATGGAAGGTGGCGTTCCTGGAGAGATCAAAATCGAAAACTCATATTTACCGATATGAGGGTTCTTCGATGGCCACGTGCGAGTGTCACATTTATATTGGAGGGATATACTAGTCATCCCAGGATTATTGCCTGGTCGTACGGATACACGCACCGGGACCCTTTCAGCAGGGGGAGCTGAACACATATGGCCTGTGGGTGGAAGGACGGCTAAGCTACACGACCCAAGTTAAGGTTTTATCCTTATCCCGAGATTCATGCTAGTGTTCACCCCTAACCCATCTACTGGCAGCTGTATACCCATGCTATGCAGGAATCGAAAGTTTAACTCCTCCTTCATAGTCCTTGATTCGGGGACAGCTTATTAGACTGAAGTGGTGAGATTCCATCCTTTTGGAAGGCATCATTTCATGTTAGACATTCTTAGACTTTTTATTTTATTTTCAGATATTAGTTTTGGTCATGGTTGGGGGCATGTTCCAATTGGATATTTGTATTCTTTTGGATAGAGGCTTTGTGGTACTTCTGGGGGTTGGAATGAGCGGGATCGGTATTGGTGTCAGCCTTGGCATTGGAATAAGCTGAGAGGTTGGCATCATCGAACATAATTTCTCACTGTTCCATCGTATTACATTTTGGGTTTGACTTTCATATTATGTTTCAATATTCTCTTTGGTTTGGTATGGTATAGATGGTTGGTTTGGTATGGATAGACTTAGTTGGGTCGGTCATAGTTGTGACCCTATCCCAAAGTTTTCATGAGAGCATTGCACAATCTTATTATATGCTCTAAATTCAGCTCATCTAAGGTTGTATAAGGTGGTTTGGTTGGGTTAAGGCGGTGGTCCCCGGTCCTAGGTGGACATGGGATGCCCATTACAACAAGGCCCCAGTCCGGGCTACTCACTTGTAGCAAACATCTTTTTAACCATACAATCACCAAGACTTGAAGAATTATGTCTTATCCCGTAGAAAGAATCATATTTCAATAAGTCATCACACAAAAAATATTTCAATACTAGAATAAGAGAAGAAGAATCATATAACTCGCTCATAATCCATATTCTCCGCTCGTTAGAACGGAAGGAGAAAAATGGATATCGAAAAAGCTCCAAATTCAACCATGATAAATTTCAGATCGAAAAAGGAAGAAAAAAGGAGGAAAATAAACACAATAGTAGTCTTGCACGTGAAAGGTTAGATTTGAGGCAAAGTCGTAGAAGAACAAAAATGGGTTCTTGAAAATCCGAACATTGATGAAGAGAAAGAAAATCAAAATAAAAAATAATCAAGAGCTTATATTGCAAACGTGTTATGGTGAAAGAGAGTGAAAGAAAAAAGAAATGAAATTGATGAGACTTATTGGAGAGGTTAATTTTGGACGTAAGCATTTTTATTTTATGAGAGAGAAGAAGAAGAGTAAGAGGAATGAAATTGAATAATGAAAAATAATAATTAAAATTTATATATATTTATGTAAAGAATATTAAAAATAAAATTTTAATATGTAATTTTTCGTGCTTACTCTCTCAAAGAGAGTGAAATGCACTCACTTTACCACCTTAGGGAGCGTTTGGTAGAGTGTATTGAAATGTTAATGCATGCAATAGTTTAATGTGTATTAGTAGTACCTTTTTACCCTATGTATAACTAATGCAAGCAATAGTTATATCACCCCTAATTAATTATTATAAGTCATTTATATATTAAAAAATTAATAATATTTAATTAAAAAAAATAGATATTTATGACATGTCTGCTTCAGCTGCTTCAACCATCATTTTACTAAATATCACCCCTAATTAATTATTAGAAGTTATCTAAGTATTAAAAATTAATAATATTTAATAAAAAAAGGTAAAATAGACATAAAAAATAATAAATTAACTCTTGGTGTTTTAAATTAACTTGACGTCTTATATACCCAATTAATTTATTTTCGTAAATATTTGTTATAGTAACTTTGCTATATCGCCTCTAATTAATTGTTATAAGTCATTTAAAGCATATTTGATTCGCTGCTTCAATCGCGATTTTACTATATTATTCATAATTAATTATTATGGTCATCTAAGCATTGTGCCACTTAAATTGACATTTGTGATTTATTATCTCACTTAAAAAGGATGATAAACATACAACAGATCGACATGTTTGTTTGTGTTACGCGCTTAGATATTTTTTTATATTTTTTTATTTTACTTTTCTTTTTAATTGGTTATATATTTGAGAATAACGTAAAAGTATTATAAATTATAATAATTAACAACTTAAAGTATTTAAAAAGATATAAAATAAATTTAGTTGACTCTTTAAATTTTATTACTGCCACATAAATTGGGACAGAAGAACAAGTACAATAAATCACAATAATTAATAATTTAAAATATTTAAAAAATATGTTAAAATTTATCAAGTCTCAAAATTGTATCAATACCACATAAATTGAGACAGCGGGTGAAACATATATTATTTAAAAATTACCTATAAAATATTATAAATCACAATAGTTAACCTAAAAATATTCTTCATATTGGGCCCGTGCTAACACATGTCATATCTCCCTAGTCAATGTTATAAATACAAGTGACAAATTATTGGAGTTTATAATTTTGCAATGTATCAATAAAAAAATATTATTTAAACCTTTCTTTACTTAAACTATATTAATTACTATTAGTCAGGGGTTAATATTAAGTTATTTATACTTGACCTATATATTAAACGGAAAAGGGCCTAAAATGCCCTTCAACTATGTAAAATGATGCAAAAATGCTCTCTGTCTATCTATTTAGCCTAAAATGCCCTTTTCGTCTACCTATTGGACCTATATATTTTGATTTATTTGATTAATTTATTTGATTATGAAACAATTAAATTTAGATATTTACCAAAATAATATTTTATTTGTTTAGATGGATAACGTACAAAAACCACAACAATATAAAGAATTAAAATAAAATATATATGAAAAACGTAAAGAATTAAAAATAAGGATAGAAAGACTACAATATAACATAATTGTCAGAGTTAGTAAAAACTCAATAAATGCACAAAAAGAAGAAATATCAAATTTAGAATCAACAATAGATAGTCTAGAATATATATATCAACATAACTTATATACATTTAAATAAAATGAACAAAGAGGAATTTATAATGGACGAAAAAATATATGAAAACCATGAAGGATTAAAAATAAAAATAGTATTTTCTAATCTAGGAAGAAGGTATAAGAAAATAGGTGAACATTTATATTTAATGTTAGAAAAAGAAGAATTAAAATTAGAAGATAAGTTGGCAGTCATGGTAAGAATAGAAAGAGAAAACAAAGAGATAGATAGAAAAAAGGAAATAGATAAAATAAAACAACAAACTACAGAAGAAATACGAAAAATAGAAGAGACTAAAAATAGTAGGATTGCTAAATTAAAAAAATAACTACAAATGCTAAAAGACTTGTATGAAAAAAGACAGAAAGAAAAAGAAGAAAAAGATAAAGAACAAAAATTATTAATTGAGATAAATCAATTTTAAAAAAAATAGAAATAAAAAATAAAGAACCAGAAACCAGTGAATTAGAAATAAATACAATTGATGCTGAAGAAACAGATAATTATGATTCGGGAGATAGTGAATTAGATGAATCAAATGACTGAAGAAGATATAAAAATGAACCAAATAACTGAAGAAGATATAAAAATAATAACAAAGGAAGAATATTTAAATGAAGAAGGAACAAATCAAAAAATAATATTTGATAGTAATATATTTGACGAAATAAAAGGAAAAGAGTTAGACTTAAGTGTAGAAAAAATATTTAAAATACCAACAATAAAAAATATATTTAGTAGAAAAAAGGAAGAATACTACGTAGTAAGTCAAAAGGAACATGTAATAGATTGTAGATATGCAAAAGGAAGAGCTAGCATACCACTAGTAACAAAAAGAATAATTAATAAAGAAATAAACGATATAAAAATTAAAGATCCAATAAAATATGTACACCATGGAGGAACAGAGATATTAATAAAAGCATGTTTCAGAGAAGGAATAGATACGTCAATAGAATTATATTTAGCAGATGATAGAATTATAAAACCTATAGAAAAAAGTATAATAATCGCTATAAAAGGAAATTTAATATACCAAAAATTTAAATTTATAATAAGTGCGAATTATTCATTAGAAATAACAGATAAAAATATAGATAAATCATTAGTATTATATTGGAAAATATCAGGAATAGAACTAACCCCAGGAAGTAAAATATTTACAGCAAGATGTAAAAATCTATATGTACTAACAACAAAACATAAAATAACAGGAAAAAATAAAATTAATAAAATACAAATAGAAAGTCCTTTTGAACAATTCGTAAAAACAATTGATAATAATGACTAGAGTTACGAAAATATAGATATAGAAGAAGATTTAGAAATAATAAATGATAGGATAAGTACATAAAAAAGAATAGCTCACGAAAAAACAGAATCATCAAGTTCATCAAAAAGAACAAGTTATGAAACAACTTCAACAGTTAATTTAAATTAATATTATATAACAGGAACAATAAATGAAAAAGAATATTTAATACTCTTAAACACATGACAGGAAGAAAATTATATAGCAAAATATCTAGTAAAAAGTGAAGAAATAAAATCTAATAGTGATAGATGCCCATATCTACCAATGAGTCTAATAAACACTAAAGATACGACAGAAAAAATAAAATAATAGGAGTTAGAAAAATAAAAATAGAATTTGAAATAAAGGAAGAAATGCAAAAAGCAAACATAATATTAGGAATAAAATGGTTAGAACAAGTAAAACCATATAATATAGAACATACACAATTGTCTATAACATATAACAAAGAAAGATTATTCATAAAAAGAACTTTAACATGATATGAAAATATATGTACTTGTAAAAATAATAGTAGAAGGATATTATAATAGGTACTATACACCTATGATAGATACAGGAGCAGAAGCAAACTTATGTAGATACAACTGTTTACCAGAAAGTAAATGGAACAAATTAAAAATACCAATAGTAGTCAAAGGATTTAATAATGAAGGAAGCTTAATTACATATAAAGCTAAAAATGTAAAAATACAGATATGAGATAAAATAATAACAATAGAAGAAATCTATAATTATGAACTAACATCAAAAGATATGCTTTTAGGAATTTTATTTTTAGATAAATTATACCCACATATAATAACTAAAATAGATTGGTGGTTTACAACACCATGTAAGCAAAAAGTAAGAGCAAAAAGAGTTGTTAATAAAATAAGAAAGAAAACTGATTGGATAGAAGGAAGTGAAAAAATTACACAAAAGTTAAAAAATATAAAAAAATACTGAAAACACAATAGAACTAGTCATATTTTCAATAAATAAAAAGGAAATAACTATATTTTCAGTAAATAAGATAGAAATAATTAAGAACAAATTAGAAAGATTATATAGTGAAGATCCATTAAAAGGATGGGAAAAACATAAAACTACTATAAAAATTGAATTAATAGATAAAAATAGCATAATAACTCAAAAACCATTAACATATAATTTTGACGATTTAAAAGAATTTAAAATGCATATAGATGAATTATTAGAGAAACAATATATACAAAAAAGTAATAGTAAACATAATAGTCTAGCATTTATAGTAAATAAATATAGTGAACAAAAAAGAGGTAAAAGTAGAATGGTTATTGATTATAGAAATTTAAATGCAAAAACTATGACATATAATTATCCAATAACAAATAAGATATTAAAAATAAGACAAATACAAAGATATAACTACTTTAGTAAATTTGATTGTAAATCAGGATTTTACCATTTAAAGTTAGAAGAAGAATCTAAGGAATTAACTAAATTTACAGTACCACAAGGATTTTATGAATGGAACGTATTACCATTTGGATATAAAAATGCACCAGGTAGATATCAACACTTTGTGGATAGTTATTTTAAACAATTACCTAATTGTATAGTATACATATATGATATATTATTATATACAAAAACCAAAGATGAACATTAAAATTATTAGAACAATTTACAGATATAATAGAAAAATCGGTAATAAGTTTAAGTGAAAAAAAATCTGAAATTATGAAAAATCAGATAGAATTTTTGGAAATACAAATAGATAAAAGTGAAGTAAAAATGCAACAACATATAGTACAAAAAATAATAAATTTAAAAGAAGAATTAGATACAAAAAAGAAATTACAATCGTTCTTAGGATTAGTAAATCAAGTAAGAGAATATTTACCAAAATTAGCAAAAAATCTAAAACCATTACAGAAATTTTTTTAAAAAGATATCGAATATAATTACAACGATGAAGATAAAAAACAAGTCCAGAAAATAAAAATAATTTGTAAAGAGTTACCAAAATTACAATTCCCAGACGAAAATAAAAAATTTACATATATAGTAGAAACAGATGCAAGTGAATATAGTTATGGAAGAGTACTTAAATACAAATACTACAATGAAAAAATAGAACATCATTGTAGATATTATTCAGGAACATTTAATGAAACGTAAATAAAATGGGAAATAAATAGAAAAGAATTATGTTCATTATATAAATGCCTGTTAGCATTTGAACCATATATTATATATAACAAATTTATTGTAAGAACAGATAACACACAGGTACGATGGTGACTAACGAGAAAAATACAGAACTCAGTTACGACGAAGAAAATTCGGAGACTAGTATTAAATATACTGAATTTTACATTTACGATTAAAGTGATCAATACTAACAAAAATGTCATTGCAGATTACTTATCAAGACAAAGCTTCTCAAACTGATTTATCAATGGAAGAGGTTGATGCCAAAGATACCCAGACCGATTTATTACATCAAATGTTTGAGCAAATGAAGTTATTACAAGAAAGAGTTATTACACTAACTACTGAAGTTACAAACGTAAAAGTGCAGGTTGGGCACTATAAAAAATAAGATACTGTGCAGGAAGAGAACATTAAAAAACTAGACCTAGAAGGTGACGATGAGAAACACCTAAAAACTCAAATTACTAATAAAATTACAGTTACAGCTGCAGGCGCAGGAGATATATCTAAAGAAAAAAATATAGTCACTCAAAATAAACCTGAAATACCAAAGAAAAAGAATTACAACCTCAACCAGATATTTTTAAAACCATATACACCAAATATACAAAGATCAGAATCATTTGCACCTCCCCAAATACATACATATTCTGAATCACTTAACCAAGAAAAATAGACATACAACTATGTTGTCCGAAAATATATTTTTGACTTACTACGTAGTATTCTTCATTTTTTCTACTAAATATATTTTTTATTGTTGGTATTTTAAATATTTTTTCTACACTTAAGTTTAACTCTTTTCCTTTTATTTCGTCAAATATATTACTATCAAATATTATTTTTTGATATGTTCCTTCTTTATTTAAATATTCTTCCTTTGTTATTATTTTTATATCTTCTTCAGTTATTTGGTTCATTTTTATATCTTCTTCAGTCATTTGATTATCTAATTCACTATCTATTTCATTATCTGTTTCATCCTCCGAAATTTCATATATACTATCTTCACTTTCTAATTCATAATCTATATAATCTATCTGCATATATTCTGTATTTTCTATTTTTATTTCTGATATTTGTTTATTTTTTTTGGTTTTTTGATAATTTACAATCTCTAGCTAAATGTCTTAGTTTTCCACAATTATAACAAGTACATTCTTTTATAGATTTCTTTTTTCTATATGGTCTTTTATATTTATAAATTTTTACATAATATCTTTTTCTTGTTTCTTATATTTATATTTTGATTTTTTGTATTTCTTATGTCCTTTTCTTTTCTTATAATATCTTTCTTCACATCCAAATTGAGGTGTTATTTTATCTTTGCAACATGCTAAATTTCTTATTAATGTTTTTTCTATTTTTATTTCTTCTCTATATTTTTCACATAGATTTCTATACCATTGTTGTAAAAATGTTATTCTTGTTCCTAGGGTATCTACTATTTTTGCTTCATCCCAATTCTTTATTATTTTTGAACTAAATGGTTCAGGTAATTTACTAAAATATAATTTTGGTATTTCTTTACTTTCTTCTATATTATATGTTCTTTTATAATAATATTCTTTAAATGTGCACGTATATTCATCTATATAGCACATATTACATATTGCTAATTTTAACATTAAATTCATATTCGTATCTTTTTCTTTATTTTGTTCTGCTTCTTCGGTTGTTATACTGCTAAATTCATCACTTATAGCTATTTCATATTTTTTCAATATTTCTGTTGGTAATATTTTTGTAGGTGTTGATGTTCCTTCTGTTTTTGTATCAGATCTTCATATTTTTTTACTTGCTTCGGCTAGGTTTAAAAACCATAATTTTACTGTTCCTATTAATGTCTTTTCTATATATTCTGGTGTATTTGTTGTATCTATTTTATTATCTAATAATTATTTTGACATGTATCCTACCTATAGTTGTATTATTTTATTTGTGTCTATTACACAGTCTAAATCTAAAAAGTTATAATTAATTATTTGTTTTGGTGTCCATTTATTATATTCATTCTTTGGATTATATCTTTTAAACTTATTTTTGTAATTATAGGTTGATTTTCTTATTTCTGATGTATTAGGTATTATATTTTTTTCTAGAATATTTACTTCTGTATTTATTAGTTCTAGATTTTCTTTATTAATTACTTCTTGTTTTTCATTAATTTCTAGTTTTTCTATATTTTCTAAAATTTTTGTATATGTTTCACTATCTTCCGAATCATAATTATATGTTTCTTCAGCATCTATTGTATTTATTTCTAATTCACTGGTTTCTGATTCTTTATTTTTTATTTCTAATTTTTCTTTAAATTGATTAATCTCAATTAATAATTTTTGTTATTTATCTTTTTCTTCTTTTTCTTTCTGTCTTTTTCATAAAAGTCTTTTAGCATTTGTAGTTCTTTTTCTAATTCAGCAATCCTACTGTTTTTAGTCTCTTCTATTTTTCGTATTTCTTCTGTAGTTTGTTGTTTTATTTTATCTATTTCCTTTTTTCTATCTATCTCTTCGTTTTCTCTTTCTATTCTTACCATGACTGCCAACTTATCTTCTAATTTTAATTCTTCTTTTTCTAACATTAAATATAAATATTCACCTATTTTCTTATACCTTCTTCCTAAATTAGAAAATACTATTTTTATTTTTAATCCTTCATGGTTTTCATATATTTTTTCGTCCATTATAAATTCCTCTTTGTTCATTTTATTTAAATGTATATAAGTTATGTTGATATATATATTCTAGACTATCTATTGTTGATTCTAAATTTTATATTTCTTCTTTTTGTGCATTTATTGAGTTTTTACTAACTCCGACAATTATGTTATATTGTAGTCTTTCTATCCTTATTTTTAATTCTTTAAGTTTTTCAGATATATTTTATTTTAATTCTTTATATTGTTGTGGTTTTTGTACGTTATCCATCTAAACAAATAAAATATTATTTTGGTAAATATCTAAATTTAATTATTTCATAATCAAATAAATTAATCAAATAAATCCAAATATATACTACTTCCGTAACTTTAAACAACATAGGCTTTGATACCAATTGAAGGGGGGTGTGGCTAACTTAAATAGATCTATTGTATGCACTTTTCGTCTATCTATTGAGCTTATTTTGTCCTTTTATTTAGGTAAATTATATGAAAAGACCATCCTTAAAACTTAATTACATAAATAATAGTACTTTTTCAATATTGCAAAAAAAAAATAAAAATTACATATATAGTCATTTAAAAAAATCAGAAAAGATAATAATAATAATTTATAATTTAATGCTATAACTAATTATCAATTCACCTTAATTTAAGAGATATATTTTCAATGTTCAAATTAAAAGTGGAAAAGATAATCCCTGCTTTCAAGTCTTGCTCTATCTTATATTCAAAATTTAAATAATTTTAAATAAACTAAGTATTTCATTATTTGATCGTGTACATTTTGTTTTGTTTTCATGTATGTCAATCATCTAATATTATTTCACTATCGTGTATTTTAAATTCTAATGTAATGGGTTAACCATAATTTTTTATGGATAAATATTTATGGATTAAGAATCATTATATTGGAAGTACAGATATACCATGTATTTTTGTTGTATAACAATAATTTATTTCATATTCAAATTATAATTATATTTTTGATATAATTTATTGGATAAATATCCATGGTATATCTCATTATGTCGGAAGTACTTTTCTTGTTAAAAAATTATTTATTAAATATAAATATATATTTTTAGTATTATATGGTATAAACTTTTTATATCTAAACTATACCATGTATGTTTATGGTATAAATATAATTTGTACGGTATAAATATACCATGTATTTCTATGATATAAATATAATTTGTATAATATATAAATATACCATGAATTCTTATGGTATAAATATACCAAATAATTTTATGGAGGCATCATGAAAGCAGACAATAAAAAAAAACATAAAATTTTGATATATTATATAAAAAATGAATGAACAAAAGCTTTCATAAAAATAGACAATAAATAAGAAATATGAGAATTTAATATATAATCATTTTTCTCTATATTAGAATTTGTTATAAAAGTAAATGTTTTATATGCTATATCTGATAACCAACTAATACAACTATATAAATGTACTATTTTTTTTAAAAATGGTTATTTATGTTGTTTTTCTTTTTATTTATTAGATCAATTTAGAATGACAAAAAATTGATATTGTGCACTATTTATTTGTTTAATACTAATAAAATGATAAGGATTTTATGTAGTTTAACAAAGATAAGTTGTGGTATTATATAATTTTTTCTTAAATAAAAAGGCAAAATAGCCCCAATAGGAAGACGAAAAAGACGTTTTAGGCACAGTAGATAGACAGAAAGGGCATTTTAGGCTCAGTAGATTGACGGAGGATATTTTTATTTTTTAAAAAATTTTATAATTTTTTTTAAATAATCATTTTTTTTAAATAATTTTATAATTATTTTTTCATAATTTATATCCTCAATGCCATTTTTTATTTTCATTTTTAAAAAAAAATTATAATTTTTTTTGAAATTTTTTTTTTAATAATTTATTTCATTTTTTTTTATTTTTTAAATAATCAGTTTTTTTTTAAAAAAAATAATTTTAGAATTATTTTTTAATAATTTCCTCAATGCCATTTTTATATACTTTTTTTAAAAAAATTATAATTAATTTTTAATAATTATTGAACCCACGATGCCACGTGTCAGCTTTCAATTAGCTTGTTTTGCCACGTCATCGCGTGTGTGCAATACACACTTTGAGCTTTTTGCTGATAGGAAAAAAAATGTTCAATTGGAACAAAATTCGGGGGGTTTAGGGGTCTGGTAGGAACATGCCTTAGTTGAGAGGTCTAAGTGAATTTTCGCAACAAGTTTGAGTGTCTGTCGATGACTTTGGCCTTTCCTAAACTTAAAAGTCAAAAGTTTATATTGGTTGAATCATAGTTATAACTGTCATTAATTATGCAAGAAGACATTTAATTGATTTTATAAAGTGGATTCCACCATATTATTCCACTTCACCTTTTCTCTTTCTCCTTAACTAACTATTTTTGTTTCCCTTGTTTTTAGCTCGTTCGTTTTCATCTGTTTTTATCAAATTGTAAGGCTAACTTTATTATATAAAAAATAATAATTCATTAAGATGTTTTTGATTTAGTTATCTAATTTTAGATTTATAATATAATTTTTTTAATTATTATGTACACTTCATCCAATTATAAAATTTATAGTTTAATTATTATTATTATTATTATTATTATTATTATTATTATTTTAGTTTGTTTTACATAGAAGTCATTCAAATTTAAATTTTTTTAACATAAAAGTAATTTTTTCTTAATTTTTTGTCACTTAAAAGTCATTCAACTTTGATCAAGTTTATTAAAAAGTAAATTTCATCTAAATTTTGATATATCATATAGAAAATATGATAGGGGTCCAAAATAAATTAATTACATTCAGGATGATATTAGAAACATCTCTAATGTTTTACTTTTTAACACAACTTGTTGGGGGTATATAATATTATACTTGTTTTCCTTAGTTTAATTTCTTTGTAATAATTTTAATCTAATATTAGTAATATTGAAGAAAATATAATTTGACTATTTTCCGCACTAATATATTTATTTATATAGTAAATTTTGTAAACACCTTTTGAAATTTTTTTAAAAATAATTTGTACTAAATTTTAAAGATAGGATACTTTTATGGAGAAAATTGAAGAAAATGTGTCTTTTAAGTCTTAAATGAAGGGTTGGTGACATTGATCAACTTAAAGGGTCAAACATCATTAGGAAACTTGATTAAGTTAATTATGGACTTGATTAATATTTTCAAAACTTTCTAATCTTTTCAAAAATACAAATCAACCCAACCCACACCCCTCTTCAATCCAAATCAACCAGTCCCCCTCCTCTCTCTCGACAGTTTTTCCCAACTCTCTCCCAACTAATAGTTCTGTAAATTTCTCCTTTCAATCCTCGCCGACTTCAACATACGACGATAAATAGTTGGGCTTCGAGTTCCTTTCGACTTCAACCTTCAATCGACGTGACAGCCTTGCTCTCCGGCCACAACAACTTTGAATTCTTCAACCTTCAATCGACGTGACAGCCTTGCTCTCCAGCCACAACAATTTCGAATTCATCATCGTTCCTTTTCTTCTTTCATAGGTAAAAAATTATGGCCTTTTTAGTTTTTAAGAAAACGAGAAACTTGAGCCAACTTCTCTTATAGTATTGATTAACAATTTCAATATTTATTGCTTTAATTTGAAATGTAGTCTGAACAAAATCCTAATTTCTGGTATTTCTTCTCTTCTCTTTTCGAAGTGAATTATGATTTTTTGTTATTTGTTGCATTTTTTTTAAGTTTGATTTTTGTTATTTGTGTTTATAAAAACAAAACAATGATTTGGGTTGATTTGTTTTGTTCTTATTCTTGGTAAAAATGATGATATTGTTGTTTTTCTGTTGAACAAAATCGTGCTACTATTTTTTATTTTATCCAACAGATTATTCATCTGGTGCAACATATTAACCATCTGATGCAACATATTTGTCAGATGATGCAACAAATTAACCATCTGATACACCAGAGGAACCATCAGATTACAATTCTAATGCAACAGATTAATCATCTGATGCAACAGATTTATCATATGATACAACGTTTAAATATCTGATGCAACAGATTAACCACATATTGCAACAGATTAAGCATCGGATAAAAAATATGATATAATTGATTAACCATCTGATGCAACGAAAGAACCATCAGATTAATGATCTGATACAACAGATGAACCTCCTGTTGGATAAAATCCTATCAACTCTTCCAACAGGACATGTCTAACACATGATTTTTTCAACTGATCATTCATCTACCATGATAGACGACCCAATGTTGGAAGAAATTTAAATAATATTGACCGTTGATAACTCTTCCAACAGATCACTCATATGTTACAACAGATGTGTGACCTGTCGCACAGACCATTTATCTTTCTCAACTGATATATTTTGTGTTGTCGCAATAGATTACTTAGCCGTTGTTGTAGGTTAGTTTACTGTTCTGACAGATCACGCATATGTTACAATAGATGTGTGATCTATTGCACAGACTATTCATCTTTCTTAACAGATGAGTGATATGTTTTGTATTATCGCAATAGATTACTCAGTATTGCTACAGGTTATTTAACTGTTCCAATAGATCACTCATATATTGCAACAGATGATGTTGTAACAGATGTGTGATTTGCTGCACAGGCCATTTATTTTTCTCAACATATGAGTGATATGTTTTGTATTATTGCAACAGATTACTCATCCATTGTAACAGATTATTTAACTATTCCAACAGATCACTCATATTACAATAATATATGATCTGTTGCACATACCATTCATCTGTCTTAAAAGATGAGTGATACATTTTATATAGTTGCAATAGATTGTTCATCCGCTGCAACAGGTTTGTTATATGCTGCAACAGATATACTACCTGGTGCAACAGATAAGTGATCTGTTGGAACTGTTATTTTACTATTTTGCTTGTTAGATTTACTGTTACCCTTTTTTAACAATGCATTAATGAACTATAATATATTTTTTATTTTTTTATTAAATTTAGATAATATGGCTCCCAAAACTACAGAAGTCGAATCAAGTCCAAGTAAAGGAATAAGTGAAGTAGCTAAGCTACATCCACCACTCTATGAGCTTGTTTTATAAGCGTTATCTCAATCAGGAGCAGAATATGATGAACAAGGAAAGGAGAAATATTTCAAAAGAGATGATCCAAATGCTAATAGCCCTTTCGCTGAAGAGTTGGTCAAAACCTTCAACATTGATCGTTATCTTGTGAGAATGTAGTGCGATGGTGCCACAAATTTAATGGGTGATTTCATGGTTAAGTCAGCCATGGAAAAATATTTCGACGTCTTTAGAAAAATACTCTGAGAATAAAAATTGGATGCTTATTTTAGGGACAGCTGCTTTGAGAAATATCATGATTTATCAGAGGACAGCAATGCTCGTTTCCAAATGAAAATGGTATTTAAACTTCTCAAGCGTAGGTTTATGTATGAAAACAAAGATAAGATGGATGAGGCGTGGATAAATTAATGTGGCATGTCTGTTTGTTTTGGTTGGAAGGAGTTTGTCATAGTTATTGGACTAAAATGTTATCCTCCTACTCAAGTTATACCTATTCTAACCCAAAAAAAACACCCCGCACACCTAAAAAAGGCAAAGGCAAGTCGTGTGATCATGATGACCTGGTGTCCATTGTTGGTTCAAGCTTCAAAAATAAAAAATTGATAGAAGAGTTGAAAGGTAAAGAACTTTCAAAGAAGCACAAGCAGTCATTGTGCTTGGTTTGGTTTGTACATAATATTCTTTGGGCGAGAGATGTTAACAACATAAGCATTGGTTTAATAAAGCTCTCTGAGGATCTTGAGGCATTTAACAACTATCCTTGGGGTTATGAAAACTTCAAAATGGTTGTCCAATATTTATTGGCTCCGTTAGCGCCAAAGACAGTCAACTTATATGGCTTTTCATGGGCTTTCATGATAAATGTTTCATTTTTTTCTTTTATTATGATATCATTTATTTTTTTTACTCAATAATATTTTTGATTTATTGGCGTTATTTTATAGGCTTGGGCGTTTGAAGTCATTCCTCATTTGAGACAACAAGTGAACTACCAGGAAGAAGTTTCCTGTCCAAGAATCTTAAGATGGTTGTCGGCCAAAACTGATTAAAAATACAAAATTTCTTGATCTCTTCAGCCCCCCAAGGATGCACTAAGTATAATTATAATTAAGTTTTTATTTTAATTAATGATTTTTTTGAATGATCAATCATCATTCTAATATATGTAATGATTTATGTTAGATTGTGCATCCGTCGTTAGTTCTGACCAATCGAGAGTTGAAGATTCTATTTTTTCTTACTTTACGGTCTGTGCAAACTTTTCGGACCCTAAGGTCATCGACAGAATAAAAATAGAATTATTTGGAGCAACAACCATTACAAGAAAAATAGTTTTGGAGGTTGGGTTTGTTGTTATTGATGGTCTTAGTGGTAATGGAGCTGTTAGTGGTGGTAGTGGTGTTGCTGTTGGTGCTAATGATGCTCTTCTTATAGTATTTAAAACAAACCATTATGAGTAGATCATACTGGTTATACAGATTTTGTCTCTCCCAATGAATGTTCTACATGTAAATGTTAAGACTGCAGGGCGAAACATGATGTAGTGATTAATGCTATTAATGCATTAACTGCTTCTGTATAGGAATTGACATCTAAGAAGGTGTCATTCCATCAAAGAGGATTTTATTTCTATCCACTCTATTAGAGATTGAGGCTAAGAGAAGAAAAAAAGTGATTTCTAAGGCATTATCAAGCACCCAAAAGAGCGAAATTGCAACTCCTCTGTTTGTGTATTGCACTGAGCAATGTACAATGTCCAAAGGAGAGCAACACGAGCTGAACAAGGTGAATATATATGTCTTCCAACTAACTAACAAACATATATATTTATGTTTCAAGGGATGACACATCTACTGAAAATTATCAAACAGATATATACATCTGTTCAACAGTTGACTAACTTGTTGCACCAGATAAAGTACCTGTTGCGACATATGTCTCGTCTGTTTTAGCAAATCGAGTAGAACTTCGTACCGCTTTTATTTGTACCAACAAATGACCTATCTACTGCAATAGATGAGTCATATGTTGTAACAGATGGTTCATCCATTGGAAATTATCATACAGGTCTTCCTCATGTAGAAATTTAACCCAACAGTTGATTCATTATTGCAACAGAAATATAATCTGTTTGGGATAATTTAAAATAGGAGGAAGACCTATTTGATTTGCTAGAATAGATGAGTTATCCTTTTCCGTTTTGTTGTATCTTGTGATTAGCATTGACCAATTCTGGCTTTCCATGTGGATGTAGAAGCTACTACTGAACAACATCAACAATATGCTAATCTACTCTTTTTATGGAAATACGGAGAACAAAAAGCGCAGAAACTGTACGTAAGCGACAATAAAGATCCACGATGAGCAATACCAAATTCCATAGCACTGGATAAAGAACAACGTATCCATATTGAGTAGATATTTATAGCTTGAGTCTGTCAAAGTAATAACCTCACCCCTCCTTAGGAATCCCTGGCATCAATACTTAAATTATTGATGTATTTGTTGAGATCTGTACCCATAATAATTTTTTTACATTTTATTTATTCATTGATTTTATTTTAGCTAATTTCTTAAGGCTTCGATTTATTTTATTTTGTCTATGAATTTTATTTTTTTCTTAGATTTAAATTTATTAATTAAAATGGAATACTAGATTCAAATATTACAACTGATAATGTATCTGTTGCAACAGACGAAACATCTATTTGTAAAATATCGAACAAATTTGTCATATGTTGCAACAGGTAGGTAATCTGTTGGAATTTATCAAACAGGTCTTCCCACTGTTGCAACAGATAGACTTAGATAGAAATACCGATATAATACAACAGATGACCAACCTATTACAACAAATAAACTATATGTCAGAACAGGTAGAATATCGATTACAACGTATGGAGAATCTGTTGCATTATAAAAATTAAACTTTCATTGGACATAAAAAAATTGCCACTATATGCGAAAAAGTGAAAGTGAATTGAAATAAAAAGGCGAAACCCATCGACAGTGTTCAGTTCAAACACCTAAAATAAAATAGGCATCAAGTAGACAGTATTCATTTAAACACGTAAAATAAAATAGGCACAAATGTGTCAGGTTGGCACTTTTTGCTGACTTGGCGTCTGATTTTGCCTCCAACAGTCATTTTCCCCCTCCATATCTTATATATTCATCTTCCCTAAATTCCCAAATCTTCTTCTTCGTCGTCATTTTTTATATATCCAAATTCTTTAAATTATTTGTATTTGGTCTTTTTTTTCTTTATTTTTTTTTTCAACTGAGCTTGACAATGTCGAGCGCATCTTCCACTGTTTTTTGTGATAACGATTTTTTATATTATAAGTACGGTTATGAAGCTCTATTAAAGACTTCTTGGACTCAACAAAATTCAGGTCGTAGGTTTTTTACTTGTAAGATTTCAAAGGTAATATTTTTTTTATTTAATTAATTGATTAATTATTGACTTGTAATTATTTTGTAATTGTGTTCTTGTTTTTATAGAAATTGGATGGATACGATTACTTTGATTGGTATAAAGAACGATACCCTTCACAAGCAAATCGTGTAATCTGAGGTTTGTTGAAGAAAGTCAAGGCTTCTGAAGAGAAACAAAATCGAGCAAGAAGATACTACATTGTTGCCGCTATTGCTACTGGTGGTAGTGTTGGGCATATGGATTTTCAAACCTAATTGCTGAAATTTTCATGGTGGTGTATTTGCTACTGGTTTGGTGTTGTCGAGCACATGGATATTCAAGCGTGTAATTGCTGTAAAATATCAAACAGATTTAGGCATATGTTGTAAAATTTAGGTTATCTATTGGAAATTATCAAACAGGTCTTCCCACTATTGCAACAGATTAGACTTGGATTAGATAGAAATAACATCGACATAATATAACAGATGACTAACCTATTGCAACAGAAAAACTATCTGCCAAAACAGATAGAATATATTTTACAACATATTGACAATCTATTGCATTATAAAAAAACTCAACTTTCATTTTATCAGAAAAAATTATTGCCACTACATGTACATGTAATTTAAAGTAAAGTGAAGTGTGACTTGAAATAAAAAATTATTATTTCACAGGCTCTTCTATATACACAGGCTCCAAGCGTCTAGTTAGTACCCTATAAGTCCAGACCTCTTGCAGGTTTGCCATAATATTGTAGCACAGAAAGGTCGTTGGCTCAGCCATTTCTATGCCGGTCAGCAAACATTCGATGTGTGAAAGAGCGTACAAGCTGTTGGCGTAACAAACATCATTTTTTGGAAGGATCATGCCGTTGTTTTTACCTTCAAAATTCCATGATTTCTTCATCAACACTTCCTTTGGCAAATGATTTATCAGTTTAATTTCCCTCAACAAGATTGGCAACAACTCCATCAGTGACTCCACGAGGAGAAAAACATCGACATCGTCGACGAGAGATTTGTTGCAGTCATAAACATTGATCTTTCCCTCCTCGAGTAGTATCTCAACAACCCAATAATGTATAACGTTCACGCTAATGACTGCAAGAATCCTCTTTGCCTTAGTCCAGCTCTTGCCGTATGGATTTGGCCTCTCCCCTCTAACATATTTTATCATTTCTTCTTCATCCCAGTCCAACGTAGAAGCTAAGAAATCAAATCTCGCGCCACAGTATAATATGGCATTATTGAGTTGATCGTACTTATCCTTAAGCTTCTTGCAGAAGTCGAGGTCCATTATCCTATTGGCAGCGTCATAAGCTTTCGGGTACGTTAATTGTCTTTCCTTCATGAGGCAGAGAATTTTGTCAACATGTTATGATATAAGAAGATAATTTTTAAATAGGTTAGTAATTGTAAAAATGGTCCATCTATTGCATAGGGTTCTCTGAATCAATAATCCAACGCAACTTATGTAACAAGTGGATAGTAAGTTACAACAGAACTACTACCAGTTGCACCAGAATACCCAGTTGTTGCAACAAATTTCACATCTCTTCCGTAGCTTCTTCTTCATGGGGTAGATTAGATTAGAAGGCTAGGTTAGGAAAAGTAAACTTGCCTTGTCCTCGTACCATATATGCATATCTGTCATATTCGGGAAGTCTTGGGAGAGAAAGGGAGGGATGGAGTAATCTGGTGCACCTAGCTTGGCATTCTTAGCCTGTCGTAGATCCCTCTTCTCTTTGGCACCAAGTTTCGCATATATGTCACCTTCTTCTTGAATGGCCCTTAAACTTCAATAGATTTTTGAAAAAGAGGAGTTAACAACTTTTTAAGAGAGAGGAGTTATAATTATGTTTGATTTTCGACAGGAGAGTACTTCGGTTATTGCTCTTTTCTTCCTCTTAACCTATAATGTAGAAGTGTATCGCTCCCTCAACTTCTTGGATGGTATGACACTCCTCTTGGATTTGAATTCCTCAACATCTTTAGAGATAGCCTCTACTTTTTTAAAGAGTTAATCCTGGCTATCCTTGCACTCTTCGCATTTACAACGTGAACATGAGGGTGAAAAGGGGTGAGAGGGTGTGTAAGGGTGAAAAGGGGTGTTTCAAATTTATTTATTTTTTCTTGAGCATCAACATGCTCATCATCACGAGTGGTAGCAGCATCAGCATGCTTGCCACCAACACCAACGACTCTACTAGAAGAAGCACCCGGATCTGCCTTAGTAGGTTGGTCATGAAGAGCCTCAATATTAGGCTGACCTTGCCTAACTATTTTTCTTATGGCTATTGCTCCAACCAATTCCTTCCTTATTAACTCCAGCGTTGGGTTTGCTATAGTATCAACATAACCTAGAGTAATATACGAAGTCATCAACGACTACTTCTCAGTAGGCACGATCCGTGGATGCACAACCTAGAAAAAAAGACAGATACATTTAAATCATATAATATTATAATTTTCACGGTTGGGTTAATATTTTAACAATCAAATTCTGCAACAGATAAATAATATGTTGTATCAAATTACCCATATGTTGCATAGTTTGCAGTTAGATGGTTAAAATCTATTTTAGTCGGGTTCAGAGAACCAGAGCAACATATGGATAATCTGATGCAAAATATCAATCATCTATCGCAATAGATTACAAATCTGTTGCGCCAGTTGCATAAGATGGGTAATCTATTGGGTTACATATTATGCAATAAATGATCTGTATATGTATTAACAATATGTTACATCAGATTACATATTTGTTACATAATTTGCAGTAGATGGTTAGTCTGTTAGGAGTCGGGTTCAGATAACCAAAGCAATAGATGGGTAATTTGATACAAGATATCAATCGTCTGTCGCAACAGATTATCCATCTGTTGCACCGGTTGGCACATGACGGGTAATCTGTAGCAACAAATATTCTATATGGTGCATCTAATATAACATCTGTTGCACCAGATAAAACATCTATTCAATATCTTTCATTGAGTAAAATTATTTTACTTGAAGAAGACGTACTGCATCATCCGGAGGGTTAAAGATATCATCCTCCTCAACTTTGGTGTTGCTCTTTGCAGCCAACCACCTAAATATCCTTGGATGATAAACCTCATTCGGGTAATCCATTACCTGCTTTCGGAGGGGAGGAATGGCTTCAAATACCCAAGCCTAAAAAATATAAACAGGAAGCAAACAAAAAAAAGTCATAATAACTATATTCAATATAACTTAATGGATAAGTTAAAATAGTCATTAATTTTACCATGAAAGCCCAAGGAAAGCCGTATAATGTAGTCGTCCTTGAGGATAGCTTTGTCAGTAAATATTGGACAGTCAAGTAGAAGCTGTCATATCCCCAAAGATAATTGTTGAATTTATCAAAATTCTTAGCACGCGCCAACAAATCATCTTCTATGACCTTGTTGACGTCTCTTACCAATATAACCGAATGAGCAAACAAAACTAAGCACAATTTCTCTCTGTACTACTTTGGTATGGTTTTATCCATGAGATCTATCAATAAATCTGATGTTTTATAGCCACGTCGAGCAATGTCAAGCAACCCATCTATTTTTTTCTTGCATTTTTTTGCCTTGGATCTTTTGCGGGGTGTTCCCTTGGCGATAGGTGGTTCTTCTGGACGATGTCATCTCAAGCCCGTCACTATGGCAAACTCTTGCAAGCCAAAACAAACCGGCATGCTACAGTAGTTGATCCAGATTTTATCCAACTTTTTTCCTCTCTCCTCCGGATTTTTTTCATCCCCCACGTACTTGATCCTGCGCTTAAGAAGACCATATACCATCCTCATTGGGAAACGATCAAGGGTGTCCTCAGCCAGCTCAAGAAAACGTCTAAAGCAGCTCTTCTTAAGAAGTCCGTCTATGTTTTCGTCCTTCATAATTTTCCTAAAATTAGTAAATTTACTCCCCATCTGACATTTAAGTATAATTTCACCTGTTAGTTCTTCTTCTATTTTTTGTTATTTATCGACATCGCAACTTGAAATTTGTCAATACTAATTCACGCCCCATTGGTGATCCATTGATGTCGATATTAATTCACGCCCCATTGGTGATTCATTATTATCATGTTGATGATCATCCTCTTTCTCGTTCTCTTTCTCTTTCTCTTTCTCACTCTCTAATACCTTCTCTTTCTCACTTTTATTTTCTTTATCGCCATCTACAGACCCTAGTCCACCTTCCTCAATGTTGTTTTCATTTCTCTCATCAGCTTTACTTTGTTTTCCTGACTGAGATTGTTCAGGAAGCTCCTCTGAATCCCTCTGAACTGTAGCCTTTTTTTGGGGTGGTCAGACGTTGATCCACTTTTACTTTATTTTCTTTTGGGAGACATGTTTTAACTACAAACAACAGAAAAAGAAAAAATTACATTACAATTGATGTATGCATAAATTTTAAAAAATATATTACAAACACTACCAATAATGATACACAAACAACCACCACCACCACAAACACCACCAACTAATGCCACAAACACCAAGAATACTGACACCACCGACAACTACCACCAACAAATGCTACCACAAACACCACCAACCAAATGCCACCAATAGCCACCACCACGACGACGATGACCACCACCACTGCCACCATAAACACCATAAACACCATAAACACTATCTACTAATACCACGACAGTCAACGGAACACTACGACAGAAACTAGGGTTTTCTCGAGTTCTTCCTATAATTTTACCATCAAAACTCAAAATTGTAAATCCATTCTCGAAGATAATACAACTAAAAGTTTTCTTTTTCATCATTAACTTAAAAGCCCTTATTTTAAAAAAATAACAAATATAAAACTCTTCTCGAACTCTGTTACCTATGAAGACAGAAAATGACTGATACAAGCAAGAATAAAGTCGAAAATAACACCTATATGGTCGGAAATAAGAAGAAAATCGATTTGTTGTGAAGGGTAGAGCAATTTGTTGAGTAGTTATAGTTGTTGTCTGTACTATATAATTCAGTGAGAAAGAGAAAAAAGAGAGCAAAAACTTGAGATTTGAAATGATGAAACATTTTTCCCACAAATGGATGATTTGTATGGGTTGATTTGTATTTTGAAAAAGAATGACAAGTTTTAAAAATATTAAATTGGTCCGAATTGATCTTAATTATTTTTAAATATTATAAAATATGCATAATTTTTAACCCTCTCATCATGCAATTGCCAAAAGATGCAATTAAAGTTGTAGTTGACCCTATAAATTTACCCACCCACCCCTGGTCCTAGATTAATCAATTTAGGTATATGAACTCAATTGAAATTGTATAAAAATAAATGTTCAATCTGTTGCATCATATACTCATCTGTTGCAAATTATCAAACAGATTAAGTAATCTGTTGCGACAGATTACCCATCTGTTGTAAATTATCAAATGGATTATCACATGTCGCAACAGATTACCCATCTGTTGTAAATTATCAAATAGGGGATGCCATCTGTTAATCAATTAAGGTATTGGTCTAACATATAAGGAGTAAGAATCGGTTCAGCTCAAAGTGATCGATCAATGACTCTGGCCGGGAGGAACACAATACCGTCTCATCATTCAATTGCCAAAAGACTCAATTGAAGTTGTAGTTGACCCTATGAGAACTCTCTCTGGTACTAGATTAATCAATTAAGGTATTGGTCTAACATATGAGGTAGTAAGAATCGGTTCAGCTCAGAGTGATCAATCGACGACTCTGGCCGGGAGGAATACAATACCATCTCATCATTCAATTGCCAAAAGACTCAATTAAAGTTGTAGTTGACCCTATGAGAACTCACCCCTGGACCTAGATTAATTAATTTGGGTATTGGTCTAGCATATGAGGTAGTAATAATCGGTTCAGCTCAGAGTGATCGATCGATGACTCTGGCGGGGAGGAACGCAATACCGTCTCATCATTCAATTGCCAAAAGACTCAATTGAAGTTGTAGTTGACCCTATGAGAACTCACCCCTGGTCCTAGATTAATCAATTAAGGTATTGGTCTAACATATGAGGTAGTAAGAATCAGTTCAGCTCAGAGTGATCGATCGATGACTCTGGATGGGAGGAACACAATACCATCTCATCATTTAATTGCCAAAAAATTCAACCCTATGAGAACTCACCCCTGGTCCTAGATTAATCAGTTAGGATATTGGTCCAATATATAAGGTAGTAAGAATTGATTCAGCTTAGAGTAATCGATTAATGACTCTAGCCGGGAGGAACGCAATACCGTCTCATCATTCAATTGCCAAAAGACTCAATTTAAGTTGTAGTTGACCCTATGAGAACTCACCCCTAGTCCTAGATTAATTAATTAAGGTATTGGTTTAACATATGAGGTAGTAAGAATCGGTTCACCTCAGAGTGATTGATCGACGACTCTGGCCAGGAGGAACGCAATACCGTCTCATTATTCAATTATCAAAAGACTCAATTGAAGTTGTAGTTGACCCTATGAGAACTCATCCCTGGTCTAGATTAATCAATTAGGGCTCATTTGGTATAGTGTATAAGAACAATGCAAGATATAGTGTATTAGTAATATTTGCATTAGTAATATTTGTATTATTTATGATTGTATTAGTTATGCATGTATTATTTCTTATACATTATTTGGTTTGATGTATAAGAAATAATACATCTTACATAATTTCTATAAAAGAAATTTTTGTTTACAAAAATACCCTTCTTTGATTTTGTACACTTTTTTGCAACAAAGTTCTTTTGTTAATTCAAACATAATTAATATTATTGAACTATTATATAGAGGTTTAGGATTAATTGCAAAATCTTCATCTTTGTGCAAAAATGTTACACTGATGGATTAACATAGTCGAAACAAAAATAAAATACAAGACATAAAATTAAGAAATAGTCTCAATTTTTTTGTTAAAATCTTTTTAAAGACTCTCGAAGCAAAGCAAAAATATGTTATAGTTATTTAAATCAACCATTCATTGTTGTAAATTCAAATAGTGGGAAAAGAAATTATGAAATATTTTAAAAAGATTCACTAGTGCAAATTAAAATGGCGGGAAAAGAAATGGTGAAATATTTTGAGAGAGAAATTGAGGGGTATTAAGGTTATTTAATAAGTTAATGCATGTGTTTAAAGTCTTTGTATTACTAATACGTAGGAAATAGTGTATAACTATAACTAATGCTTGCACTAGTTATACATAGGTAAAAAGTCGTACCAAACAAGGTACTAGCAATACACATTAACTAATGCATGCATTATATTTTACAATACACTCTACCAAACGACCTCTTAAGGTATTAGTCTAACATGTGAAGTCAATTGAAATTGTATAAAAACAAATGTTCAACCTGTTGCAACAGATGTCATTTCTGTTGGATTTAATCAAACAGATTAAGTCATTTGTTGCAACATATTATGCATCTGTCACGACAAATGATCGAGCTTTGGAAATTTTCAAATAGAAATTGTTATTTGTTGCACTTAGATGTTTTAAGACCTTTTTAAAAAGTAATTTAGGGATTTTCTGTCCGAGATAAAAAAAGTTAAAATACTAAGGTGGTAAAAAATATTACTTGGATAACTCAAAAATCTCCTGAGTGAGTAGTCTTATCTGGTCTTTTCAATGTCACCGTCTCCTCGTGCCCCTCAAAAGTCAAAAGTTATTAATGAATATTTAAAACCCATATCTAGAAGAATACTCTCTCCTTCAAGCATAAGTAAGACTCAAGACTCAACTCAACTCATCTATCACTCTTTCTTCTTTATCTCTTTCTTTTCTTTTTGCCTTTTTTTCTCTCTTCTTTAGGATGAGGATTCTTTCGGATCTCAACCGATCAATATTTTTTCTCGACTGAACTAGATGTTCTGATACCTTTGTTTTTTTCATATTGCAGGTATGGTTTACTATTGCTCTTTTCATCTCTTCTTTTTCTTTGTATGTCATTTAAATTAGAAATAAACAAAGTGGTAGATAGTTAATTCTTGTCCTTGAATGATATTCCTATAAAAAAGTCGGTCCCATCATCTTGAAGATTTCCAGACTGTGTCGATTGAGAAGAACTGCACATAGTATTGGTAGCATCAACAGGCGTAGGTGTTTGATCATCATCTGAACTATTCATGTCTAGATCATCCAACCTATCATCAAAGATGCCTTGTTGTTATTCTTTTTCTATGTCCTGGTTCTCATTCTCTCTCGTCTTTTCAACCACGTACACCTTTAACATCGGTCTGGATGAATCACTAAGATAAGAACGCAACCTAACCTGGTCGGTTATCTTGGAAGGTAGTACCCTCTGATTTTCAAAGGAGCTGTGCATGTAGCTGATGACGAGTTCTTTTGAATGACAATTCATTCCACCATAACTGATGATTAAGTTTACAAAATCATCATACGAAACATCACTTTGGAATGTCATAGTTATCTTCTCTAGCATTTCACCCTCGTTCCAACAGCGTACATATCAATTACGCTTCTCGATCCATTGACCATGATAATCCACCCCTATTATTATTGATCCCTCCATTAGTGGTACCTAAATAAAGTCATTTGTTAAAAAAAGTTAATAGTGATTTCATAGTGCCGTAAATGAATCTCAACAGATTACTTATCTGTTGGATTCATGTTACACTCCTGAAGCTGATTTCAACAGACGATTCATCTGTTGTAATAGGTGAAACATATGTTGCAACATGCTATATATCTGTTGGGATTGATATTACAGTACTGATGCACCTTTGAAGCTGATCCAACAGATGAGTGACATGTTCCAATAGATAATTAACCTATTGCGACAGATGACTTATCTGTTGCAATAGACTACGATCTGTTGGAATCGAGGTTAGGTTCTATCGCAACAAGTTACTAATATATTGCAACAGATATTTACCGTTTATTGGAATTAAGTTCAGGTTTTGTTGCAACAGGTTAATAATCTGTTGCAACAGATATTTACCCTGTTGCAACAGGCAACACGTCTGTTGGAATCGAGTTCAGGTTCTGTTGCAACAGGTTAATAATCTGTTGCAACAGATATTTATCACGTTGCACCAGATAACTAATCTGTTTAAACAGATAAATCATCTGTTACATCAGATGACCCATCTGTTTGATTCATGTTACGACCTATAGAACCATAAACATGAATCCAACATATCAGTTTTTCGTTGAAACAGATGTCTCATCTATCGCAACAGATGATTTATCTGTTTAAATAGATGGATCTTATGTTGGCTTCATGATTTTATTCTATCCATTGTTGGAAAAACAACACAATAACAGTTACCCAGATAAAAAAATCAACTAAAAATCATAATTTGACTTACCAAAGTCTTCTATGAAGTAATGCCAAAGTGAAAAGTGATGTACGAAATAAAATTTGACCTAAGAAATTGGTCAAATAGCAACAGTAGCGGTAAAAACAACAACAACAACGACAATGGTCAACAAGAAGAAGATAAAGATGATAATGAAGTAGAAGATGGTGATAATGAAGCAGAAGATGATGAATAAAGGAGCAACAATAATGAACAACAAAAATCGCTAAGAGAGAGAAAACAACAATGGATGAGAAGAGAGAGAAAGACGTCTTTTTTCCCTCTGTTTCCCATTTTATTAGGTAAATATTTGGATCCAAGTATAAATTTAAAAACTTGTGGGCTATTATCAAACTTATCAAACTTTCTTAATTCATAATAAAATAATTATCACCTCCACTCAATTATTAAGACTTGTGTCACCTACACCTCATTTTAAAACTCTTTTGTCACCTACAACCCAAACCTCCTACTTTTATGTCACAAAATAGAAAAGTATTTTTTGTATATCAATTTTTAAAATCAAATGACTTTTATGTTAAAATAAATTGAAATCAATATTTTTGTATGATAGACTAAATGTTAGGTGATCGCCGATAAATTTGACCTATTTTTGATTTCAGTTATTCAATTTTTCAATTCTTCTAGTTTTCACCTACAACATGCTAGTGTAGTTCGACAATTTTCACATACCTCAATTATTTTTTTAAAAAATATGAAAAAAAGAATTAATTGCTCATCAAAAATATTGATTTAATTTAATAATAATTTTTCTAAAAAAAAAGACATAAGAGGAGTAAAAGTGATAGAGAAAAATTATAAATGTGAATCATTAACTACTTGGAAAGTGAAATCAACTCTTATCTTTTTTTCAGTAAAAGGATGCTCCCACATAAGTATAACTTGACATGTATGTGACATAATAAAATTACTGCAACAATACTAAATCTTTAGGTACTATAAATTATAACTAAATGAGTACTTTTTGTTTCAAATTCTAAAAAATTATGGCAATTATTAAGTTTTTGCTTCAAGTTCCATAACTATTTGTTATGGCGAAATGAATTTTGACAGAATTTTGTAGCTAATAATCATTTTTATCATGAATGAAAATTTATTGTAGCAACACTAAACTAAAAAAGGTTACATTTGAGAGCGAGATATTATATCTTGTCTATATAATGACTGAACAATCTTTATTATTAAATCAAACATCATCGATATAAGATAATTAGATGTGTTAATCACTTGATTTGATTCGATCTTACCAAATTTTACTAGTACATTTGAAATATAGTTAGATAAATAAGTGATTAAATATAATTTGATTTTGATTCAGGCTTAACAGGTCTTACTAGTAAATTTGAGATATAATTTAAATAAATAAGTAATTATAATGTATTTACTTTCAGTTTGCTATTTATAACAATATAAACAAAATTTATCATGTCTCACTCAAGTTTTACCTTGATCAAGTGTTATGACAGTTGATATTTTATTCGAAGTCTCGGACCTCATCTTTCTGAACAATATTTTTATGGTCTATTATTAAATTATTAATTAATAATTATTATAAATATAGTTATAATTAGTTGAACAAATGATTAATAATTGGACATAGTTATCACAAAAGTGTATTTATACAATAATTTATATCTAAATAAATAAGTGATTAAATTTAGTTATTTTTTATTAACTAATTATAATAAATTTAAATAAATTAACTTTATTAAAATTTACTTTAGACTTGTTTCATCGGAATAATATCTTTATCGGTCTAGTATAATTAGTGTTGTCAATGATGCGATTCAATTTTATAACTTGTTAAGTTTCAAATATAATTTTTATAAAATAAATAATTATATTAACTTCAATTAACTAATTATAAAGAATTTAAACAAAATTTTAATATGTTTCACTCAAACTTCATCATGATCAAGTGTTTTAAGAATTATCATTTGATTGGAGATGTTTATTATTCGACTCAATTCAAATTTACAGGATCTTATTTATAAGTTTCAAATATAATGTGAATAAATAAATTATTATATCTAAATTGTTTTATTAATTAATATACTTAATCTAAAGAAAATTTTAAAAATTCTCGCTAATTATATGAAGATAGATACAAATTATTTGTCGTGGATAA
The DNA here is from genome assembly GCA_030864215.1 of Capsicum pubescens. Classification (NCBI taxonomy): domain Eukaryota; kingdom Viridiplantae; phylum Streptophyta; class Magnoliopsida; order Solanales; family Solanaceae; genus Capsicum; species Capsicum pubescens. The sequence goes on from CM061541.1 coordinate 129,642,783, forward strand.
AATCTCTTACTATACATATATATCTTGTAAAATAAAATTTTCTTTACAACTACAGTCTGCAACATAATAAAATTTCGTAGCAATAATTACAAATTCTTAGTCATGGACCATATAAAATATGTAAATAAATTTTAGCCACACTTATTGATACAACTGTTATGAAAAAAATTATTGTGGTTAGATTATTTAGCAAAATAATTTTTTACATTTAATCACGACGTATTTTGTTCTGATATCTATAGAAAAATGTAAAATAACAAAATTTTAAGCATGTCAAAACATGTTATTATTAAAACTCCGAGTGAATTCTCTAAATAGTCACTCGAATTTTGAGAATTTCTTTCAAATATCACTTATATTTCATTTAGGACCACAATATTACTCAACTATCACTCTTTTCCTAAAAAAATACTAAACAGCTCAAAAGTAATCTTCTCTCTTAGTTAGCATGCCATGACATTAAAATCACATTTTAAAAATAATAAATCATTTAATTCATCAAACTCATTTTCTCAAAATTGTAACTTTATTCTTTTTTTTTTTTTTTGAAAAAAATGCATTAGTTTAATTTTCCTGTTTAGGAATTCTTTACCTAAACTTAATCTTTACCATATTATTTTACATGCAAATTAAAATCTCTAGATAACTTATTTACTTTGGTGATATTATTTCCTTTAGAAAATAATTGATCTTTGTATGCAATTATATATAAAAACCTGAATGATCATCTAGAAAAATAATATGAGAATTTCTTCTTAATAAATTAATATATTTTTTTAAAAAAATTAAATTATTATTTTGGTTAAATGAGTTTGCTGTGTTAATATGTTTATTATTTTTTTAAAAATGATGGTTTACTAGTATGACATGCAAATTAGAAGAGGAGGGAACTTTTAAGGTATTTAGTATTTTTTGAGAAAAATATTAATAACTGAGTGACATTATTGTCTTAGCAAAAATAAAAAGTGTTTTTTATAAGCGACTCCAAAAATATTGATAACAATCCAAGAAAATAACTTTATAAAAAGCTGAAAGTTTAAGTAATGATAAAAGATTTCTAAGCATGAAAATTTCTTCTTAATAAATTAATATATTTCCTTTAAAGAAAAGAATAAGATTATAATTTTGACTAAATAAGTTTGATTATTTAAATAGGTCTATTATTAAAAAAATAATTTAATAACATGGCTTGTCAATTAGAAGAGAAAGAGACGTATGAGATTTTTTTTTGGGGTAATAATAATAGTTGAGTCATATTATTATATCTAAAAGGATAAAAATAATTTTATAGGAAATTCAAAAAATATGAGTAACCATTCAAAAAAATAACATTTGAAAAAATATATGTCACGTTTTAGTACCGATAAAGTTTTTCAAAGTATAAAATTTCTTTTTAATAAACTAGTGCATTTTTTCAAAAAAATAAAAAAATTATGGTTTGATTAAATGAGTTTGATGAGTTAAATAGGTTTAGTATTTTTTTTTTTTTAAAGTCTTAATGATAGGGCATGCCAACTAAGAGAGAAGAAGACTTTTGAGGTGTTTAGTATTTTTTGAGGAAAAAAGTGTTAGTTGAGTGATATTGTGATCCTAAATGAAACATAAGTGATATTTGAAGGAAATTTTCAAATCTTGGGTGACTATTTAGGGAATTCACTTTTATAACTCTATTTGCATACACTAATTTTCATATTCATTAGAAAAAAAATCATAAAATCGAACTAGATAAAAAACTAAATAAAACAACTTAATTAAATGTTTCAAAATATGTACAAAGTATAAACTATACATAATTAAAAGTTGCACTAAAATTAAATAACTTCAAACATAAAAAAGAAAAAGTATAACTAACAATTAATAAATAAATTTGTACTAATTAATTTTTGTTTTTTTAATTACATACGACTACATTTGACAATTATTTAATTATATAATTGCCAATTAAAAAATTAAATAATTAAAATAGAATACATAAATTGTCCATTCCCATGTATTGGGATAGTTTTCAATGTTTTGAAAAAAGGTTATTAAATAAAGTAATGTTAGAAATTCAAATTTAGGATGAAAAGGACAAAAATGTCTAAAAACTAACTAGTTTATAGTGTGAATATGGCTTTTTACTATTGTGGACAATTTTTTGTGGCCAAAAAGATTTTTCCTTAATATTATTGTCAACCTTACTTTATTTAAATTGTATACAAAATATTAAAATTAAAGATTCAAGGAGCTTACACCTTGCTCCGTATCAGATAAAACATCTTGTCTTGCGCCTACGTTTTTTAGAAAACTGTTGTATATAATTTTATTCTCAAATTATATTTAAAGAAAATTCAATTGTAAATTTAAAAACCTCATACGCACTTTAATTTACTAAATTGTGTATAACTGCATAACTATCAATTAACTTTTAATTTAACTATCTAATTTCCAAAATACCATTGTTTTTTTTTCTTGAAAAAATATCCAATATAGACGATGCACTAATCATTGAGAAACTGGATATAATTTTATTTACTTGGTTATATTTAAATATATTTTTTTAAAAATGTAATGACTTTTAAAGTTGAATGACTTAAGTATAAAAAAAATTGGCGTGACAATTTTAGAATAGGATTACTTTTATATAATAATAAAAAGAATTACCACCAAAGGATGTGGTGCAGCGAATGAGACTCCTCCCTTAACCAGAGATCTTGGGTTCGAGCCCTAGGTATGCAAAAAATTTTGATAGGGAGCGCTTCCCTCGAATGGATCCTACGCGATGCGAATTCGAATTAATCGAGCTCCAATGCGGGTATCAGACATCGGATGAAAAATCAAAAACTAAAAATAAAAAATAAAAAGAATTATATAATAAATTATAAATTACATAAGCACTGATGAACTTTATCCAAAAACATCTTAAAAAATTATGATATTTATAAATTTGATTGGGAAAAAACTGAGAGTGGACAACTTTTTATTTACAATATCTAATTTCCAAAATACCATTGTTTTCTTCTCTTGAAAAAATATTCATTATATAGACCATGCACTGATTATTGAAGAACTGGATATAATTTTATTTACTTGGTTATAGTTAAAGAATATTTTTTAATAAATGTAATGGCTCTTAAAGTTAAATCACTCTAAGTTAAAAAGGAATCGCTGTGACAATTTTAGAATAAGATTACTATTATATAATAATAAAAAGAATTACCACTAAAGGATGTGGTGCAGCGGATGACACTGCTTCCTCCTTAACTAGAGGTTTCGGATTCGAGTCTTAGGTATGAAAAATCATTGGTAGAAAGCGGTTTCGAGCTCTGGGTATGAAAAAAATTCTTGGTATGAAGCGCTTCCCCCAAATGAACCCTATGCAGGCGCAATTTCGAATTAGTTGGGCTCCAACGCATCGAACACCGAATGAAAAATTTAAAAAATGAATTATATGATGAATTATAAATTACATAATCATCAATGAACTTTATCAAAAATATCTTAAAAGTTTATGATATTTATATACTAGAAATTGTTTTTAAATTTGGTTGGGAAAAAATGAGAGTGGATAACTTTTTATTTAAAATATCTAATTTCCAAAATACCATTGTTTTCTTCTCTTCAAAAAATATCCATTATATAGATGATGCACTAATCATTGAAGAACTGAATATAATTTATTTACTTGGTTATATTTAAAGTTTTTTTTTTTTAAAAAAAATGTAATGACTCTTAACGTTGAATGACTCTAAGTAGACGTTTGACCATGAAAACTAAAATTTATCGGAATTGGAGTTTGAAATTGGAGTTGGAGTTGCGTTTGGCTATATCTTTTTTGATTTTTTTTTTTGACTTTTGAAAAAACATTTTTAAATATGATTTTATGCCCTAACTTTTACAAACTATCAAAATCACCTAATTAAAATTTACCTACTAATGGAAAAAGAATACAATTAGCCACTATTATAAAAATAATTACATATACATGGTCATATTTAATGAATTCCAACTATGACATATATAATATTTACATTAATAGCCGTTTTATCATATTTAAATTTTTTAAATATGGATGTTGTATTAACAGATCACTGCTTCCTGTTTTTTAGGTAATAAATATTATCTTTCAAACAAATTTATTTTTTTAGGAATTTATTTAATTTATTTCCTTCATTTTCTGTTCCTAAAAAATAGGAAATGATGAGTTGTTATTAAATTTTAGGGTGCCACTAATTTATTTCTTTAATTTTCTTATACATGAAAGATTTTACTGTGTGTGACTAAATTATTTCTATGTAAAACATGCTTTGCATATTTATGGTATATTATATCATATACCATAAATATATATATATGCTTAGTATGTTTCTTTATACTTTGTATTTTTATATATGTGTGTATATGGTATATACATGGTATAAACTTCATATATAACATACTTTGTATATTTATATTATAAATATGCTTAGTATGTTTCTTAATACTTTGTATATTTATATATGTGTGTATATGGTATATACATGGTATAAACTTTATATATAACATACTTTGTATATTTCTATTATAAATATAATACTTTATATATTTATGGGTATAAATATAATACTTTATATATTTATGAGTATAAATATAAATTAGCAGTAAAATAATATCTTAAATAAGAGAGAAAATTATAAATAAGGGATAAAAATAATGATGAGAGATAAAAAGAGATATATATTAATTAGGATAACATTAAGTTTGAAATTATAATTATCTTATTCTTTAAAACTGCTATATAATAATATTGAAAAAGTAATGTTATAAGGAGAGTTTTATGTAAAAATTTAAAAGATTGGAGTTATATGTAATAATAATAAAAGTTGGAATTGAAGTTGGAAAATTGTGAAAACAACAAAAACCTGTTTTCCCTTTTCAGATTTTTTTTTCGGAATTATTTTCCTAATTTTCATGGCCAAACACCACAATTTCCAACTTCGAATTTTTTTTTCGGAAAAAAGAAAAAATTTTCTATGGCCAAACGGGCCCTAAGTTTAAAAAAATTTGATGTGATAATTTTAGAATAAGATTACTTTTATATAATAATAAAAAGAATTACCATCAAAGGATGTGGTGCGTTCGAGTCTTAGGTACGGGGTACCAAACACTGAATGATAAATCCAGAAAAATAAAAAAATAAAAAAGAATTCTATGATAAATTATAAATCACATCATATGATATTTATGTAATAGAAATTGTTTTAAAATTTGTTTGGAAAAGACTAAGGTTGGATTTAGCAGAATGAAAAGAATGGTAAAGTGAGATAATGTGTAGGTCCCACATTATAAAGAGGATCAAATAAACCACTCAAACAATTAATGATAAATATGATTCATTTCATATTAAATTTTGCATTACGCGTATTTTTAAGTTTAGGGGATAGTAAAAATTTAATTTACCAGCTCCCATTAGTAAAATTAGTCATCTTATTCATGATCTTTCAACTACCACCAAAAGTAGAATGTGCTCAATTAATATGGGCCGACAAAAGTAAGTACTAAGGCTAAAATAAAATGGAGTAATTTTACCTTAAACTTGTACTTTTTAAAATTGCGATAAAATTTTGAGAAGTCCAAAATATTATTTTATCCCACTACTCATTCGATGTGAAAAAGAGAGAAATTTCCTGCATTTTCTTTCTCCACTTTGTGTGGTAAAAGTGAGTGGAGCTGAAAACCCTCGTTAAGCCCCTCCGCCCCACTGGCACGCACATTCTCTCCGACTCCTCCCTCGAATCACATACAAAAAATGTTGATCCGACGCATTATGCTTACCAAATCCCTCTGACATTTTTGTTTCTTTAGCAACTCTGCCACCGTCGCCGCCGTTGTTCCAGACCTTGAAGATTTCCTAAAACCCAACCCTAAATACGATGAAACTATTCATGCCGTTGTTCATGTCACTTCGGGCAAGAACATCTCTGCCAAAGAGAGGAAAGTTGGGCGAGTACCCAGCATAGTGTTTGAACAAGAGGATGGTCAACATGGTGGTAACAAAAGGCTCATATCTGTTCAGGCTAATCAGATTAGGAAGCTTGTTAACAATCTTGGTCGCTCACATTTCTTGTCTAGGTTGTTTGACCTTGAGGTTCGCTCTGACTCTGAATATCCTGACGTTATTGAGAAGGTTCGAGTTCTGCCCAGAAAAGTTATTTTGCCTCTACTTATTACTTTTAATTGATCTGAAGGTTGATACTTGCTTTCAATTCATATATGCTTATAGAAGTACGCAGTTTCTTGAAAGCTTGTTTCTATTAGACTAAGTTGCACGGATTCTTCACTTTCACTTTCGATGCCACACCCATGTCGAATTCTCCAAAAATACACTATTTTTGGAGAATTCAGTACACATCCGTTGACATTTTTGAAGAGTCTGAGCAACGTAGCTGTTAGATGTTTAAGTATACACTACTGGAAATTACCCCTATGGCAACGAACTTTATGGTGACGGTTAACAAAGCGTTGCAATAGGTGATCTATTGCAACGGTTTCAAGCGTTGTCAAAAATAATTGTTCTATTAGCTATAATTTAACACTATAACCGTCGCTTTTGACATTAAGCGTTGCAATCGATAAATAAAATAAGCTTTTGCAACACTTATTTTATTCCCTCCATTTTTCACGGGAAATTTCATCAAGTCCGCCAAAAGGAAAAACATTTTAATAAAATTCTTTTAATAAAACATTTTTCTCCTTAAGCTTAAACCTGCTCTTCTACCAAAAAAAAAAAGCTTAAACCTACACTCTAAATCGCTAAATCCCTAAATCTGTTAGCTGTGTGGGACTTTCAATCGACGGCGATCTGGTAGCTGCGTGGAATCATCGACGATCTGGTAGCTGTGCGTTCTTCCAAGGAATTTTTGTTGTTCATTATCAGTAAGTTCTCGCACAACTTTGACCTAATTTTTGGGGATTTTGCTTCTGGTTAGGATTTTTGCTTTAATTTCAGCTTTGATTCTTTTTTGTTGAATGTTTTATTTTAGTGATAAAGTTGAATTTGGGTTTAATAGCCAATACCAACTTATGTGAAACTAAAGCATAGTGTTTGTTGTAGTCATCAATTATTTGGCCCTGTTCTTGTTTTACCCTTGCTAATTTAAGTGAAATGTGAAATAGAAAATGAGCAACATGTTTAATTTCTTTGTAATAAACAAAAATTGGAAAAAGCCACAGGAGTTGTGGAAAATATTGCAAAAGTTCAAATGCTCAAACAGAAAATCCTGTACTTTGTTCTCTTAGTGCCTGTAATTCTGGAATGTGTATTACAGAAGTGGCAAAGATGGGGGAAAGAGAGTGGTATTTCTTTAGCTTAAGGGACAGAAAATACTCAACCGGGTTAAGAACAAACCGGGCAACCAGAGCGGGTTACTGGAAAGCATCCAGGAAAGACAGGGAAGTGTACAATGCAACTAACAAAGATCTTCTTGGCAATGCTACAGTTTGACGCTGAGATCCTGGATGCTTCTGGTCCAAATGATGATATTGCGTTAACGTTCTTAAAATCGAAGGTTAGTACTACTTTTTTGCCATGTGATTTGAGCTGTCTAGTAAAGCACACTTCTAATCATACTTTAGCGTTAATAATGTGTGTTGTTTCCCACACGTGAAACCTAGTTAAGAGTGCTGTCAAGCCAACATATCAGTAGAGCAATTTGGTCTGTTAGGAGTCCTCATGTGACAATGCACCTTTTCAATTGTGCTTCATTTTACATGTTTATGTTACTAGGTAGCACAGAAAAAATATGAGGTAGACACGATTTTTATAAAAGTGACTTTACATGGTAGTTGGATAATGCAGGAGAGGGATGCATATTTTGAAGAAGCTATATGCGATATGTCAAACTGGTTATCGGAATGTGCAGGTCGATATGTGCAACACTATTCCAAGTGTTTTCTGCTTTAAATTATCAAATTTGTTATTGACAGAATATGTTTTTCTAGATCGTGCAACATCTTCGGCACATGAAGGCTTGGATGAGTCATCTGAAGAATGGCTTACTGATTGCTTTAATGATCCTGAATTGCAGATTGGTTCTGAGGATATGTAACTTCTCATCCTTAGCCTTCCATGCTCCTAGCGACTTATAGTTATGCTCTGTGTGCTTTGCTCTAACGCTTCTTAGTTTAACAGGAGCACGTCTAGAGTATCTAATGTTCAAGCGGACACAATGGGTAGAGAATCTCTTTTTCTCTTGAACGTTCTCTTTCTTCTCTTCCGCTATTCTTGCATAATTGACTAATATATCAGCTTATCTGTTGTAGAGGTTGTCAATTCTCAGCCAGAATGCGAGATAACTATGGTTAAAAGCAGTCCTGTACACCAAGTCTCTTTTCTATCTGTTAACCAACTTTGTTAGCTCTCATTTATGACACTTCACTGCAAATCCTCAGTTATATGTGAAACTTTTGACTGCTTTTTGAATATAACTGTTGTAATGAATTAATGATATGGTTGCCAGTCTTTGTATTGTATTTTTTATTTGGTTTTGAATTGATTACAAGGGGGGAGGTATGGCATCTATAGTGAGTAACAAAAACATGTTATCTCAATCTTCACGTAAATTATTTGACATTTATCAACTAACTCCTACTGCTGAAGTTACAGAGAAGGAGTAGAAGAGGCTTCATGTACCGACAGTTGATAGGTCCACGGGTGAATGGTTGTAAGACTTTTGAAACTTGAGGTCTAAAATAAGCATATATATGTGCGTGTGTGTGTGGCTATAAATCATCTTGTTAAGGATAACATGGGAAGTTTAAAGTTAAATTGTTATTAAATAAATATCCGATTTTGGGTTATAAACATCTGGAAAGTCATTGTTAAGTGGGATATTATAAAGTTTGTTGCAATTCTGCTAATGTTGTCCTTTATGTTGATACTGCTTTAGGAAGATGACGAGCATACTATTGAAGAAGATGAGGCTGTTATAACTAAAGAATAAAAGGATGAAGAGCTAGTTGCTTTATAAAATGAAATAGATCTACCTCTTGAGGAGCTTCTTAAGCTTTATGCAGTTGGGGAAGGTACTAGCCTCTGTCAATTTTGTTTGTTCAATGTTGTTGTCTATAGCACTGACTGTCTATTTGTTTGTTTGTTGAGTATATAAGTGATCAATAGTTTGTTTGTTGAGTATATAAGTAAACTCTATGATAATTATTACATCTAATTGATAACCTAATTGAAATGATAATGTATTCGCTTATTGTAGCATGTTAAACTACATTCATAGCGTAAAAGAAAAATATTGAATTGTCAGTATATATTACTTAAATCCTTGAAAGAATGTTGTTTAAGTACGTAGTATGGAGTAAGTACAGGAGTAGGTAAAGAGTCTACAAAGCTGAGTGCATAACTTAGCTACTTCAGAAATGATCATAGTTAATTGAATTTCAGCAAATCCACATCAACCACTTCCTATTGGTGGAATGTAATAAAAAAAATAAAATCCAAATGTGCCTTAATATTGATAATATAAATTGGTGATCAATCTAAAGCAGTATTGATAATATAAATTGGTGATCAATCTAAAGCACTTATAACAAGATAAAAATACAAATCATACAGAAAAACTTCAGTGAGGAGAGAAGCTTGAGCTATCGAAAAGGAATGATGAAGGCGGTATCGATTGAAACTGGAGAAGCATCGAAGGCCACAGGGCATGGAGTGAACAGAGGACTCTCTGTATTTGATCTCGTTCTGCGTATCGTTGCGATTGTTGGGACATTGGCAGGTGCTGTGGCAATGGGAACTGCTGAGCAAACTCTTCCTTTTGTCACACAACTTGTGCAATTTTCTGCTCAATATGATGATTTTGACTCATTTGAGTAAGTCCATCCATATTTATACATTATTCATGTGATATATGACAGTACAATCCACAAAGGTTAATTCATTTTTTGTTTTGTTTTCTTTGACATAGGCTGTTCGTGATTGTGAATGCAATAGCCTGTGCATATCTTGCTCTTTCTCTCCCATTTTCCATCTTTCACATTATAAGGAGCAGAGCAGGGAAAAGTCGGATCTTGCTCATCTTCCTTGACGGGGTAATAGATCGAGTTGTTCTTTAATTTACACAGTCAAACTTCTTTATAGGGGCTTCTTTTGTTGGGATACGTTTTGGCTGCTGTGGCAAATTGTTATTATAGAGAACATATAATATAACATAACACCAAGCATCGGTTTCACACAAAATTGGTCGTTATAGAGAAATGTTGCTACAGAGGATGGAAGTTATAGGAAGATGTGGCCATATTATTTCGATATAACTGGTGGTTTGATTAGTCCTTAGAGAAGTGAATTGTAACTATCAGGAAAACTAGATTTGTGCCTGAATCTTACAGTTTTTTTTTTTTAAATAATCTTACAGCTTAGTATAATTTTTCTGCTATAGTTTACTCCTTAAATTGCTAAAACTACTGAGTTGTACTGATATCTGATATCATGACATTTGAATCTCTTGAAGATGATGCTGGTTCTTCTCACATCTGGAGCATCTGCAGCAGCTGCCATTGTGCAGCAGATAATGCTATACCACTAGACATGCTCATAATTGTCACTAATTGTTGCATATTGAATTTTACTTGTGCAAATTTTCTTGAAATGCTGTTTTTTGGTGTGTTGTAAATAGAAATATGTTGTTATTTAAGTGCTAATTTATATTATTCGTTCTCTTTATATAGGTGTCCAAAATGAAGAAAGTGATGAAGACATTGACCTTACTTGAGAAGATTTTTGGGTTGTCGATAAATGCTCTAATATCAATAGTTTTGTGTTGAATTTCTTGAAACTTATCGCGACTCGAACTTGCTACTATGTAAAAACTTAACTAATCATTTGGACTTGATTAACATTTTGCTTTTGGGTTTAAATTACTAGCTTGTTGCATATTTTGGATTATGAGATTATTAATGAATGATTTTGTTTTGTGATGTGTATATATTGTGTTATAATTTATTATGTATGTACGAGTGATGCTATAGTTGTAATAGGTAGTCAAAAAGCGTTGCAATAGAATAACACAAGCGTCGCAATAGATGCTATTGCAACGGTTTAATGTCGTTGCAATAGAATCTATTGCAACGGTTAGTAACCGTTGCAATAGATGAAAATAGGCGTCCCAATAAGTAATGAAATAGTTGTAATAGGTACTCAAAAAGTGTTGCAATAGAATAACAAAAGCGTCGCAATAGAGGCTGTTGCAACGATTTAATGTCGTTGCAATAGATTCTATTGCAACGGTTAGCAACCGTTGCAATAGATGAAAATAGGCGTCTCGATTAGTCAAAAAATAACCGTCGCCATAGGTCAAGCTATGGCGACGGTTGTCTGAAATCGTCGCCATAGCTTGACCTATGGCGACGGTTCAGACAACTGTTGCATAAACCGTTGCCATAGACCTATCGCAACGCCCACCTATGGGACGCTTGCTGAACCATTGGGGTAGAGCTATGGTTCAGCAATTTCTAGTAGTGATATGACTTTATCAAAAGAAAGATGTTTAAATATATGTGTGGATAATAATGATTCCATGCTGTTGGACAAGCTTATGTCTGGACTCGTCAATAATACTTCTGATCTGGATAAGGTTAGCTTTGAAGCTGGCTGTGCTGTTATATTAGACTAGTTTTAAGGTTATCTGGATTCACACGTTTCTTTCTGATAATGATAGAATCCGAGTCAGATTGTGAACATTGACATTTCACGAGGTACACTGAGTAACTGCACAATTACCTAGTAACTATTGACCACCAAAGTTTAGGCAGATGAGAACAATCACTTCATAGTTTACCTGGATTTTCACTCACTTCAATTACTACTAGGCCATTTGAACATAGTTTCACACACTCGAAAGGGAAAAGGATGGAGCTTCTTGAGATGATATATGCTTGAAACAAAGAAAGGTTCTAAAGAGATTTGGTGGATTAGATGTTTAAAAATAGGAGTTGATGTTAGCTCTCATTGTGCTGTTCACAAGCATTGATTTTGATGTCCCACAATGTAAGCAGCCACAAGTGTGAAGGCAGCTAAGTTCTTATGAAATTGCTCGCAAAACTTCCTATGTGAAAGTATAATATTCATATTTTGGGTTTGATGATCATTAATGAACTGTTCTTTTCACACATCTCGTGACATTATAAACCAGAGTGATAGAAAAAAAGTGGTCGCCATGATGAGATATATTGAACAGCCTGCTGAGGTATGTTGTATCAGGGGTTAAAACTCAGGGAACTGCATAACTCAGCTCAGAAGAAAGACCTTTAACTGCTTAATTTGGTTCAAAAGAAAGTCTTTTGTAGAATTATGAGCTGTTGGAGCCAAACAGAGCTTTAGATGGATTTTAGCTTTAGATGGATTTTAGCAGTGTGATGTGCTGATTTATCTATTTTGATTTTCAGGTTCATCTGGAAGCCGGTTCAGATGCACCTCTTAATGTTACATTTATAGGAGCTCCATCAAGTGCTTTATTAAAGGTTGAGGTTCCTCTTGTATTTAGAAGAGAGGATATATCCCCCGGTTTGAAGAATGGTGAGTAATAGATACATCTGCCTTTTCTTTGTAGCTTGCTAAAAGATGTTTATCTTTTGTGAAGCTTTTAATTTCTTTACAATGCTGGTTTGCACAGTGATGTATTGAAACCAGCTTATCATATTTTACACTTACATCAGTTCTTTATCCTCAGGTATAACAATTCGTTTTCTTGAATTCATTCAATGAATATTTTATGGTTACGGTGGACCAAAAAGTTTCTCAAGGTAGAGCCATGGGAGACTAGAGTTCAAATCCCAAATTAGGTAAAACATGACTGATGATTTCTTGTTATTTGTCTAAGTCTTGGTGGCTTGCCATTAATCAACACTGATAGTCTTACCCTATAGATGGAATGTATTATCTGTTGAAACCATCTTTAATCAGATCCTATCATTTTACTACTGATATGTCAAGTTTGCTTAGACCTCCTGGCTCTCCTTGCATAATTGATGATCAAGGCATTCATTTGATGTTCCTTTAAATCAATTCAACTATTACACTCTTTTAGTCTTTCAACGAGTGATTTTGAAATCTTTTATAGTTACTTCCTACCAAGCAGATTGGCTTGAATTCTCGTAATTCAGCTATGCCTTTTGTTAAGCACAGTGAAGCTCTTCTCAAATCTTCCTTCCCGAGAATTGGTAGAAGTTTAGAGCATCCCATTTCTAAAGATGTACCAAAAATCCATAATAAAGCCATAGGGGTAGGTCGATCTCCAGCGCTATCATTTATGGTTCAGTCACCCCTTCCTCTCTGAAAAAGACCTTTAGCCATCTTCTAATAATATAGTTAGGTCCCAGTCATTCCACTTAGTGTTCATCAACTGTAAATTCCATGAGGGTTGAGAAGAAACACAATGAATTCTAATGAGGAAGAGTTTGGGTTAAAGTGTTCTAAAATCTTACCTATTAGCACATACAGGCATATATTATGTCAATCAGACAATAAAAAATGGAACAAGTTGCCTGTTTTAAAAAAAAAAGACAATCAAAATAGAATACTGCACCAACTGCTATTTGATAAACTGTTTGGATTGAGAGAGAATAGAAGATGTTTTCAACACATGGAAAACAACATTCAGAAGATAAAATCCAAATATATAGCTTTATTTTGTTTTTGGTGTAAAATGCAACAAATGGATGAGGTTGAATCTATTCTAGATGTGGGAGAATCACTACAGGTCCCGAAAGGTAGATTTTTGCCAAGTTTCATTTTTGCTGCACATGTACAGATTTTGACAACATTTCTTAGAGCTTTTTTCAATGGGGGGTTGGGGGTTCCCACCCGATGGCTGGTACCCACATTGGAGCCCGATTAAATACGGGTTTGCAGTAGGAAGTTCCACGTTGGGTGTTAAAACTCTCCTTAACAAAGGCGACTCTTCCTCTTCCTCTCTGAAAAAGACCTTTGTAGCCATCTTCTAATAATATAGTTAGGTCCCAGTCATTCCACTTAGTGTTCATCAACTGTAAATTCCATGAGGGTTGAGAAGAAACGCAATGAATTCTAATGAGGAAGAGTTTGGGTTAAAGTGTTCTAAAATCTTACCTATTAGCACATACAGGCATATATTATGTCAATCAGACAATAAAAAATGGAACAAGTTGCCTGTTTTAAAAAAAAAGACAATCAAAATAGAATACTGCACCAACTGCTATTTGATAAACTGTTTGGATTGAGAGAGAATAGAAGATGTTTTCAACACATGGAAAACAACATTCAGAAGATAAAATCCAAATATATAGCTTTATTTTGTTTTTGGTGTAAAATGCAACAAATGGATGAGGTTGAATCTATTCTAGATGTGGGAGAATCACTACAGGTCCCGAAAGGTAGATTTTTGCCAAGTTTCATTTTTGCTGCACATGTACAGATTTTGACAACATTTCTTAGAGATTTTTTCAATGGGGGGTTGGGGGTTCCCACCCGATGGCTGGTACCCACATTGGAGCCCGATTAAATACGGGTTTGCAGTAGGAAGTTCCACGTTGGGTGTTAAAACTCTCCTTAACAAAGGCGACTCTTCCTCTTCCTCTCTGAAAAAGACCTTTGTAGCCATCTTCTAATAATATAGTTAGGTCCCAGTCATTCCACTTAGTGTTCATCAACTGTAAATTCCATGAGGGTTGAGAAGAAACGCAATGAATTCTAATGAGGAAGAGTTTGGGTTAAAGTGTTCTAAAATCTTACCTATTAGCACATACAGGCATATATTATGTCAATCAGACAATAAAAAATGGAACAAGTTGCCTGTTTTAAAAAAAAAGACAATCAAAATAGAATACTGCGCCAACTGCTATTTGATAAACTGTTTGGATTGAGAGAGAATAGAAGATGTTTTCAACACATGGAAAACAACATTCAGAAGATAAAATCCAAATATATAGCTTTATTTTGTTTTTGGTGTAAAATGCAACAAATGGATGAGGTTGAATCTATTCTAGATGTGGGAGAATCACTACAGGTCCCGAAAGGTAGATTTTTGCCAAGTTTCATTTTTGCTGCACATGTACAGATTTTGACAACATTTCTAAGAGCTTTTTTCAATGGGGGGTTGGGGGTTCCCACCGGATGGCTGGTACCCACATTGGAGCCCGATTAAATACGGGTTTGCAGTAGGAAGTTCCACGTTGGGTGTTAAAACTCTCCTTAACAAAGGCGACTCCGTACCCAGGGGGACTCAAACCCGAGACCTCTGATTAAGGATGAAGGAGTACTTACCACTCCACCACAACCCTTGTTGGTGCATTTCTTAGTGGTGATCATTTATAAAATACTTTACCTTCTCCAAGGAAAACCACAATCAAATTGGTTTTGCATGTAAATAGAAATTTTCTCTTAATGGTATATATGGAACATAAAACTTGTTTAATGCGCACAACTCACTGGTTTTATTATAAAATGTTTGCAGTCATTGCAACGTCAATGTATTACTAAGACCCACAGACTTTAACTTGCCTTTCTCCCATCCAACCAAAACAGGTACTTCTAGAGATTGGAGAAACTAAAAGGAGGAATAAAGTTTAAAGTCTATATCTAATCATTATCACACATCTTTTTAATTTTAAATAGCGTTAGTTCAAGTGATAAATATCTCTCTTATGGTGGTGCTTAAAAACCTGAGTCGATGTTCTGTTTGTGGGTGTAGGACATCTGGTCTTTCAACTAATATATGATATTTGAATCTCATGAGATAGTGAGCTACATAATTAGTGCTTCTCTTGGAATTGATGGTCATTCAGACAGAGAGAATCCTTGCAGAATGATAAAATGATGAAAGGGAACACGGATAATATGTGAGGCTATATCCATTGCCTATTTGCTGCTTAACCAATTTGGCAGGGTCATATTTGAATATCATCAAGAGAACAGTAAAGTTTCTGTGCCCAGCAAATTTCATCCCCCCTGCATTGACGTTGACTTGAGTGAGTTGCATGTTAACCAAAAATTGGTAATGGGTGATCTGAGGGTTCATCCAGCTTTGAAGCTTATCCAACCAAAGGATCACCCTGTTGTCAAGATTGCGGGAGCAAGAGTTTCTGATCAAAAGAAATCGAAATGATTTTTTCTGAAGCAATTGTCTGAATATCTTAGAAAGCTTATTATGAATAAGATGGTTAATTCCACAGCTTGGGGCATTGGCATTGCTGGCTGATGTTATTCCCTTCAAGATCTTGTTCATTTGTTCTAGTTAAAATAGGATGATTAGGTGATAGTATCTCAATTTTGGAATCAGCAGCTGAATTGTATATCAAATTGGTAATGCCCCAATAACTTTTCTCTAATGGGCTGTGAAATTTCAAATCATGACTGACGCTCTGCTCATTTGCACAGAATCAACTTTATCAATGTGATGTCCTTTTCTTTTTCTTGTGTTTGTATCTTTTCAACATTTTCTGGTGATCCTTGCAAAGAATCTTTCATGGTAAAGATTGGACAAATTTGGCAGATAAGTCTTATATATTTCAAAGGATGAAATACATAATCCATTTATTTAAAGAATAGTCAAATTATGAAGTTTTAACTGCATCAAAATTAACTATAGATTTTGTTTAGGTTGGTCTGAAGTTGGGTTCTCAATAAAGTGTGTTTGGTATGAAGGAAAATATTTTCCAGATAAAGTTTTTCAATTTTCTCATGTTTGGTTGGCTTGAGAATTTTAGAAAATATTTTTTAAATGAACTTGTTTTTTTTTAAGTTTAAGGAAAATGTCTTTCTTCAAAAAGTTAGAAAAATGTTTTCCTTCATACCAAACTTCAACCTAAAGCCTGACTTCGGACCTCAAAGCTAAAGTTTGAATTTCGGATCTGAATTTAAACTTGGGTTTCAAACTTTAAAACTTGATTATGAATTTAGATTTCGATAGAGCCTAACTTCAGACCCGAAAATTTAATGTCGCAACAACATTTCAATTGAAAGTTTACTTCTCTGTATAGATAGGGGTACAAGAAAGTAGCTACCTTGTGTCATTTTACACTTACAACCTTATATCTGATTTTAACTTATAAAATATTCTTTTATTATACGATTTTATAGGGAGTAGATTTTCAGGACACTCATGTGAAATTACTTTGTAAGTTCACTTAATTTATTTTTTATTAATAAATTCAGCCAATTTATGAGTTTATCTTAAGACGTCACTTTAGCCTTTCAATCATCAAAAATATGATGATCGGACCTGACACTATTCAGTAATTTATTTTAATAGCCATGCAATATTATATTTGTGGAGTTGGAAGGTTGAAATGGTTTCTGTAAGAGAAAATTCATTACGTTGAATGACTTAGTAATATACAAATAACTTAAGTAAATTTGTAAAATAATTAAGACATTTTGAAAAATCTACTCTTTTATATGTTCAAGCACACGCACTAGGCAAGAGAATTAGAAATAGATTGGTTGAGTTTATTTTTTTTTTCCAAAAAGAAAAACAATAAGGAAGAAAAACTTTCACTCACCATATTCATGTAAGCGAGTCAGAAGAAGTCTATAGATGAGGAAAACAGTAATATAAATACTTCCTGTATATCAATACGTTTGTCTTTGATCATAATTATTTCAAATACATTTTAATCAGTTGTTGTAAAGTTGGCCTTGTTAGCCTCCTATATTGATATAATATATTTTAATAATGACAAACTAATAAAAAAAATATGAAGGATACATCGAGGATGTAATCAAAGCAAGAAAGATCGTTCCGGAGCTGAAATTAGAAGATCTTATCATAAGAAGATCTCACAAGATCCCCAACTAAAAGAAAGTCAACCGTACTAAAGGCAATCACAAAACAAACATGGAAAGTAGATTTCACTAAGAGCCACGAAAGGAAGACCAAACCCTCTACATGGACATCTCTGATATGAACATGTATGGCTGTGAGTCTACATCCGAGAAAGATCATATTATACGTATGGACATATCTGATATAGACGTACCATATGATGTGAATCCTCAATCAAAGAATCAATTCAAATCCTTGATTGAGAAGAAATCCCAAGGGTTTTTCTTTTAGAGAAAAGAAGCCACACAAGATGAAGGCTATAAAGAGAAGATTGAAGACAAAAGAAAAATCACTCAACTTCACAGAAAACTAGCCACCTGTCTCATCTTTTAGTCTTAATTCACAAAGCTTTGTAATTTTTCAATTTATAATAGTTACAAAAAGAAAAAAGATAGAGAGTTTAGTTATACTAGTCGAGGCTGTGTCACAAGATCTAAATAAAAAATAATATTAAGAAATTATACAACTACTCTGTAGATCCATTCTCATGTTGAAAGATCTAAAGAAAATCCTTGAAACCCAAGGGGATTGGAGTAGGCACCATACCGGTGGTTCGATCCAGGATAAATCTCGCTGTTCTTACTTATTCCTTTATTTACACTTTCAGTTTTATTTTGTTTCATTAAGTATACTAACTTGCAGATGAGTTGACTGTCAATGCTGATCAGTCGACTCGAAAAAAGTTTTCAATTCACCCCCCTCTTGAATTTCAATTGGTATCAAATCAGGTCTCACCATCAAGTATTGCTTAACTACCAAATTTCAGGAGCATTTCTTCAAGACGTACACTCATCAACAAGACCACCATACTTCAATGGACAACACTATTCGCACTGAAAGAACAAATTCGAGATGTTTGTACAATCAAATAATTTTTAAGCTTGGGTGGTATCAATAAGGGACCAAAACCTATATCAGGTCTCAAAGACAAGTACAAACAGAAGGAAAAAGAATAAAGCAGTCTTGACTTGGATGATATAAAAAACTTTGAAATCACCAAGTAACAACAAGAGGTAATTGAAACTAATGCAAGAGCTATAAGCCTACTTTATTGTGCAGTTATCGGAGCAGATTATGACAAGATATCAACTTGCGAAATGGTAAAAGAAATGTGGGACAAATTAGAAGTTGCCTACGAAGGTACTATCAAAGTAAATGAGGCAAAGATCAGTGCTTTAGTCAATGAATATGAGCTTTTCAAAATAAAAAAAAATGAAGGTGTGGAGTCAATATTTGCATGATTCAGCAAAATTGTTTGTGAGCTGAAATTCTTAGGAATGATCTAATCAAGTAACCTGTAGCCTGTAGGTCAAGAAGCTTGTAAGGAGTCTCTCAAAAGCATGGAAAACCAAAGCTTACATTCTAGAAAATGGGATCCTCACAACATGACCTATGGCAAACTACGAGGTAACCTTATTGCCTATGAACAAAATCACATAAACAGGTATAGCAAGGAAGAGAAGAAAAACTTGTAGATTTAATGCAATAACACCGGGATAAGAAGAACACATAGACGAAGATAACAATGAAGGAATGACACTTATAAATCTTGGAGTAAGGCAAATTTTAAGACAAAGACAACAGAGACCTCAAGGCTACAAGAATAATGAATTTACAAGGAACGAAGATCGTTGTTATCATTACGGTAAATCAGGTCATATCAATTAAAAATAGACAGAATTAAGGAAAATATCATCGAAGAAGAACAAGAACTTTAAATTTTGGAGTGATGAAGACGAGACTGAAGACGATGAAAAAATAACAAATATGTGCTTCATGGCAATAGGTGAATTCAGTGAGGTAAGACCATTTAATTATCATAATTGCAATGTTCTTCAGTCAAATCTTGAAATGATTACTGATGAGCTTCAAAATATAATTGATGAGTACAATAAAATTGCTCAAGAAAAGAAAAAATGGCAAACTCAGTTAAAATGAAAGCTTGAAGAAGAAATAAGGAACTTGTAAATTCAACTTGACGCAAGTCAAGTTGAAATTGACTTACTACAAGAACTTGATGGTGAAGATGCAGTTAACAACATTAGAAAATTATCAAGTCACAATTCTGTAAAATTAAATTTTCTTAAGGATAAGTCAAGCTCTTCATCACACTCTTTCAGCTCTGCTAAAACTTCCTTCTCTCTTTATGAACCAGTCTACTACACCTGTGGTAAAAAGGTGCACAAATCACATAATTCCAGAAAATGGTCTAAAGGAGTGTGGGTTTTAGAGACCCAAAGAAAACACATCTAACTCTCAAGGCCCAAAATCACTTGGGTACCTAAACAAAATTAATTTTCTTATTTTTCAGGAACATGTCTGCAAGAAATATAGAAAAGAAATGTGGGTTATAGACAACAGATGTTCTAGATACATAATCGAAAAAATAAAAATTTTGCTCTCTAAAGAAAATTGGAGGAGGATCAGTCAAGTTTGACGATAATGCCAAATGAGAAGTCATAGGAGTCATGTAATACCCCGTATGTTTCTAAGCTAGGAAGTAAATAAGTTTTCCTACGTATGAAACCTCCTATCCTGTGAGTAGTATTTTAGTGCATGACTTACAATGAATATCCTAGTGATAGGATAGCTTGCGATGTCTTAAGAATGCTCATATGAGTCGCTTAGAGTGATGCAAGCTAAGAGTTTTTGAATCCATCAAGTCTTAGTGTTCGATTTTGCAAGGGTCATCTTTGAACAAGAATAACGTGATTTATATGTGACATTTTGGCAGATTTAGACCCATCAAATTGTAGAGAATCGAATTAGATTTCCAACGATACTAATTTCATCAAAATCTGACACCCGAGAAAGGATTATGGCCTTTCAAAGTAGAATGCATCGCCTAACCAATCGCACATTACCACTGGAAAGCATAGGCGATATCATATGCGGTGCCTATGTAAGCATAGGCGATATCATACGCGGCGCCTATGTAAATATAAGCGATATCATATGCGGCGCCTATGTATGATTTCAGCCACGAAAACACTTAGTTTTTGAGTTATTTTGAGGGTAGTTAAGTCTTTTAACACTCCTTACATGTACCTAAACCTAACCTCATGAAATTTATAGCTTCTAAACATATTACAACCCTATTAACATCTCAAAGTTCATTATCCAAGAGCACCATAGGAGAAAAACAACTAGGGTTGCACAATCAAGCTTGAAGATCAAATTTCAAGGAAATTCCTCCGTCAATCATCAAGAACCTCCCTTCCAAGGTATGCGTAGTGTTCATCCACGGATTCCTTTCATCCATGGAGTTCAAGAATCAATCTTCAAAATACAAAAGCTTGGTTGGTTGTGGTGATGTGATCATACCCATGTTGATGCTTGTTTGTTTTGCTATATAATAGTATCGTGACTGTATATCTCATGAAAGTTATGTTGTTAGTTGAAAAACATGATCTTTAGATGGATTGATAGAATGAAAGTATGAAATCCACCAAAGCCTTAAAGAATGCATGCAAGGTGTTCGATAAAATGCCTAGTATGTTAGAACTTCATATTTACATGATTTCATGATATCTAAATAACAAGTTCATGTTAGTTATACACTCTAATATGAATTTCCATGCAAATTATGTGTTGTTATCGTTGTGGTATAAAGCATGTATGATAATGGAGATATAAATTATGTACACAAAATGTATCCATGCTTTTCCTATCATGTTTGAAATGTTGAATAAATACATGAAGTATACTATCCCCTGCTTATGATATTGTAAATTGTGGACTCAAATCTTGTGATAAAGTCATGTCATGTGTGTCAGTTTTCTCCTATCGAGTCCTAGGGGTATTCGTACCCAAAAACTATAGCTGTGTGCCTAGAGCCATGTCATGTTTCATGATATCCGAACTCAAGCTATGATTCCATAGACTTCAGTCAGTCATGTGACTCAGGAAAACCTCATGATCTCAGTCAGTCGTCAGATATCAGTAACATTCCGCCAGTCAATGGAATTCAGTAAGATTAAGTCATGTATAGTCAGTTATTCATGTCCAGTACCTCCAGATGGGAGTAGAGGTTAGAACCGAGTGAACCCAAGGATGGGAACTCACCCGTCAGTTCAGGGTGTGATTCTTAGAAGCAGTCCTTGTGTTCCAGAACTACGTAGCCAGTGTAGGTTGAGACATCTTAACCTGTAAAATTAGGGTTGATGAGGTGGTTTAACCTGTCATTTTAGGGTTCCCACCGTTCTCATTGAGTACCTGCCAGATAAGGGTTACTCACAAGCTGTCCTTACCCGTGGCACGGTATTGACACCCCTCCAGTCGGGGCAGAGATTGGACCCCAGATTAGCCATAACGACATACATGGGGCATGTCGGTTAAACACTACCTTCCACAGTTTCAGTCTCAGTCTCAGTAAAAGAACTCAGGGCGTTCTTCAGATTTCAGTATATACAGGACCGTCAGATACAATCGTTATGTTCTTCAAATTTCAGTATATACAGGACTGTCAGATACAGTCGTCCATGTTATCAACTTGCAGTATTAGTCATGACAGTTATCAGTAAACCATGTATTAGATTACAGCTCTTGCTATCACGCATTCACGGTCCCAGTTTCTATATATGTATGTTTGCTCTCCCACGTTCATATTAGTCAGTCATTGTTGTTCATGCATGAAACCCTTTATGTTCAGCCTACCTTCCTCGTATACTCAGTACTCCAGTTGTACTGACGTATTTGCGCTATGGTGCTTTCTTTTCACGTTACACTATAGGTTCCGAGACACGAGCTTCAGCCCAGCAGTAGCGGTAGCATTCCAGTCGCAGAGACACAGTGAGTCCTCATTGATTCGAGGACAATATAATTTGATACATTTATTTATTTCTTCAGTTTAGTTTTATGGAGTTAGTTGGAGACATGTTCCTTCATCTCCTTATTCAGATAGTTTAGAGGTTTTTAGATTTATGTTCAGACTTAGCTTTCAGGTTGAGTTGTTTTGGGTATTTTCACCCATATGGACGTTATGATTTTCAGACATGGTTTTATTCAGTTGAACCTTATGGCCCTACAATTTTATGTATTCCGTATTATTATGTCATGATTTGCAGCATACAGGTACAAATATTAGTCATAGGTTAGCTTGTGGTCCCTCGGGGTCATGAGCACCGTGTAGCATTCTGGTTCAGCAAATCGGGGCGTTACAAACTTGATATCAGAGCCTAAGGTTCAATAGAGTCCTAGGAAGTCTGAAAGCCGCATCTAGTAGAGTCTTGTACATGGGTGTGTTGCGCGCCACATTTATGTACAGGAGTCTATAAGATGTTTTTAGGAACAGTCCCCTTTCTTCAGTATTCATGTCACGCTAGTGAGCATAATCACAAGTTAAACTCTCAGTCTAATCCATTCTTCTTTTATTCCAGACCATGGCCCCAAAGAGAAGAAACCAGCCAACTCCTCAGCCCGAAGATCCTTTGGGCGAACATATTTCCCATGCGGAGTTTAGAGCCGCATTTACCACACTTGCTCAGTCCGTGGCTACCCAGAATGAACGAACACCAGTCATTCCGGCCAATTCAGTGGCCAATCCCATAACAGCTAGGGTTCGGGACTTCACCCGGATGAACCCTCCTTCTTTCCATGGGTCTAAGTCTGATGAGGACCCTCAGAAGTTCATTGACCAAGTCCAGAAGGTCATTGACATCATGGGTGTTACTTTTATTAAGAGTGCCGAGTTAGCCGCCTACCAGTTATATGATGTTGCTCATGACTGGTACAAATAGTGGAAGTCTGAGAGGTTAGATGATGCAGGCCCTATCGAGTGGGAGGAATTTGTCACGCCTTTCTTAGATAGATTTTTTCCCCAAGAGCTGAGAGAAGCCAAAGTTCTTGAGTTCATCAACCTCAGGCAGGGGAATATGACGGTTATGGAGTATTCTCTCAGATTTACTCAGCTATCTAGGTATGCTCCTCATGTGGTTGCAAACAATAGGGCTAAGATGAGCAAGTTCATGTCAGGGGTCAACAATAGCGTGGTAAATGAGTGTAGGTCTGTGATGCTAATCGGTGATATGACCTTAGCCAGACTCATGACCCATGCCCAACAAGTAGAAGAGCAGAAGGTTAAGACTAGGGAGAGGCAGAACAAGAGAGCAAGGTCAGGTAACTTCAACTTTGCTCACCCCAAGTCAGATGGAGGAAACCGTTCACAGTTTCGCTCCAAGTCAGCCGTTCTAGCCCCTTTCTCTGCCAGTGCTCCAGTGCCGAAGTTCAGAGACGGCAACAAAGACAAAGCGCTAGGCTCTAAATCTCAGGGCAGTGTTAGCAGTTCCCGAATAAATCCCCCTTGTTAGACTTGTGGTAAGAACCACAAGGGCATTTGCAGAGCCGGTAGTGATGTCTATTTTGGTTCTGGCAAGACAGGCCACAGGATTAGGGAGTGTCCGCAGTCAAGTCTTCAGGGTCAGCAAAATCATTCTGCAGCTCAGTCTGGTCACCCGAACCAGCAGGGTGCCATTTCCAGTACTACCAGTGGACAACACCCAAACAGACTCTATGCTCTTCAGTCCCAGCAGGATCAGGAAAATTCTCCTGATATCGTTACTGGTACGTTACAGATTTTCCATGTTCATGTTTATGCTTTGCTAGACCCAGGTGCATCCTTGTCTTTTGTTACTCCTTACATAGCAGGCAATTTTAAAATTAGTCCCGAAATTCTAGCAGAGCCCTTTTCAGTCTCTACCCTAGTGGGTAAAACCTTCATAGCCTGGAAGGTATACAGGGACTGCCCGATTATGATATCTCAGAAATCCACATCAACAGATTTAGTTGAGTTAGAGATGACTGATTTTGATGTCATTCTCGGCATGGATTAGCTTCATTCCTGCTATGCCACAGTCGACTGTAGAAACAGGATAGTTCAGTTTCAGTTCCCAAATGAGCCCGTCCTAGATGGAAGGGTAGTATTTTAGCGTTCAGGGGTCACTTATTTCCTACCTTCGAGCAAGGAAAATGATTTCTAAGGGGTGTGTGTATCATCTCGTGCATGTTAAAGATTCCAGTTTTGAATCTCCCAGTCTCAAAACAGTCCCAGTTTTTAATGAATACTCAGATATCTTTCCCGTTGATCTTCCAGGAATTCCTCCCGAAAGAGAAATAGACTTCGGCATAGACCTTCTTCTGGATACTCAAACTATTTTTATTCCTCCATACAGAATGGCACCAGCAGAACTCAAGGAAATAAAAGATCAGTTGAAGGATCTCTTAGATAAGGGATTCATCATACCCAGTGTTTCCCCATGGGGTGCTCCAGTACTATTCGTGCGCAAGAAAGACAATTCTCTCAGGATGTGTATTGATTACCGTCAACTCAATAAGGTCACAGTCAAGAACAGATATCCTCTTCCCAGGATTGATAATCTATTCGACCAACTTCAGGGTGCCAGTTACTTCTCCAAGATAGACCTCAGATCAGGCTATCATCAACTCAGAGTTAGAGAATGTGACATTCCGAAGACAACTTTTCGTACTCGGTATGGTCACTTCAAATTTTTAGTCATGTCATTTGGTCTTACCAATGCCTCTGCAACTTTCATGGATTTGATAAACTGTGTGTTCAAGCAGTACTTGGACATGTTTGTCATAGTCTTTATAGATGATATTCTGGTCTATTCTCACACAGAGCGTGATCATGCAGACCATCTCAGTATTATTCTTCAGACTCTCAGGGATCACCAGTTATTTGCTAAGTTCAGCAAGTGCGAATTTTGGCTAAGATCAGTAGCATTACTTGGCCATATATTTTCTGGTGATGGCATTAGAGTAGATCCTCAGAAAACCGAGGCAGTAAGAAACTGGCCCAGACCCGTATCTCCATTAGATATCAGGAGTTTCTTGGGTTTGGCTGGCTATTACAGATGGTTTGTCGAGGGATTTTCTTCTATTGCATCTCCCATGTCCAGATTGACTCAGAAGAATATTAAGTTTTAGTGGTCAGATTCATGCGAGAAGAGCTTTCAAGAGTTGAAGACTCGACTCACCTCAGCTCCAGTTCTAGCTCTTCCAGATGGTTCAGACGGTTTTGTAGTCTATTGTGATGCATCCAGAGTGGGTTTAGGTTGTGTCCTTATGCAGCATAGTAAGGTCATAGCCTACGCCTCCAGACAGTTAAAGCCACATGAGAAGAATTATCCTACTCATGATCTTGAGTGAGCAGCGGTAGTTTTTGCCTTGAAGATTTGGAGGTATTATCTCTATGGAGTTCATGTAGATATCTTCACAGACCATAAAATCCTCCAGTGTGTCTTTTCCCAGAAAGATCTCAATCTTTGTCAGAGAAGGTGGTTAGAGCTCTTGAAGGATTACGACATGAGAGTTATTTATCATCCGGGCAAGGCCAATGTTGTGGCCAACGCTCTCAGTAGACTCTTCATGGGTAGTATTTCTCACGTTGAGGGTAGCAAGAAAAAGATGGCTCAGGAGATCCATTAGCTTGCCAGACTAGGCGTTCGCTTAGTCTATTCTTCAGAGGGTGGTGTATGTGTTCACAGTAGTTCAGAGTCATCTCTAGTTTCCGAGGTGAAAGAGAAGCAATAAAGGGATCCTAGCCTTGTCAAGCTCAAAGAGTCAGTTTAGAATTAGAAAGTTGAGGTTTTCTCCCAGGGGGAGATAGTATTCTTCGTTGTCAGGGTCGTTTATGTGTTCCAGGTGTAGATGAATTGAGGCAGCGAATTCTTGCAGAAGCACATGGTGCGCGATACTCTATTCATCCAGGGGCCACTAAGATGTACCACAATATGTAGGAGATCTATTGGTGGAGTGGGATGAAGAAATATATTACAGAGTTTGTGGATAAGTGCTCTACATGTCAACAGGTTAAGATAGAGCATCAGAAACCTAGTGGTTCCATGCAGGAGTTCACCATTCCTACTTGGAAGTGGGAAGAAGTGAACATGGACTTCGTGATGGGTTTGCCTAGAACTCGTCATCAGCATGATTCAGTCTGGGTCATTATAGATAGAATGGCCAAGTCAGCTCATTTCCTTTCTGTTCGTACTTTAGATTCCATCGAGGATTATGCCAAACTCTATATCAGGGAGTTAGTCAAGTTATACGGTGTTCCACTATCTATCATCTTAGACAGAGGTACTCAGTTCACCTCTCACTTTTGGAAAGCATTCCAAAAGGGTCTCGGTACCCAAGTCTATCTCAGCACAACGTTTCATCCTCAAACAGATGGTCAAGCAGAGAGGACTATTTAGACTCTTGAAGATATGCTAAGGGCGTATGAAATTGACTTCAAAGGAAGTTAGGATGGTCACTTGCCTTTGATTGAGTTTGCATACAATAATAGCTATCATTCTAATATTCAGATGGCTCCATTCGAAGCTCTCTATGGTAGGAGATGTAGATCTTTGATTGGTTGGTTCGAAGTTAGTGAGGCCTCAGTCATAGGTCCTGACTTAGTAGTCGACGCCTTTGAGAAAGTTCAGTTGATAAGAGAGAGACTCTGGGCTGCTCAGAGCCGACAGAAGTCCTATGCAGATGTTCGTAGAAAGGATCTTGAGTTTGAGGTCAATGACTATGTCTATCTTAAGATCTCTCCCATGAAGGGAGTGAAGAGGTTCGGCAAGAAAGGGAAACTCAGTCCCCGATATGTCGGTCCCTTCAGAATTCTCTGTCGCTTCGACAAGGTAGCTTATGAGCTTGAGTTGCCTTCAGATCTAGCCTCAGTCCATCCAGTCTTCCATGTCTCTTTGCTCAAGAAATGTATAGGTGACCCAACAGTTGTTGTCCCTATTCAGAGCATCGACATTCAGAACAACCTCTCTTATGAAGAGATTCCAGTCAAAATCTTAGATTATCAGACTCGCAGATTGAGGAACAAAGAACTCCCTCTAGTCAAGGTTCTTTGGCGAAATCAGTCTCATGAGGGAGCTACTTAGGAAGCAGAAGCAGATATGCGTACCAAGTATACTCACCTCTTCCCCGCCAATTAAGATCAAGCTTAAGGTAACAGTTCTTCTTAAGCTTATTCAGTTTCATGTTCACGTTTCTAGTATAAACTTGGTACCTATTAACCGTTGCATACTCAGTCATGCATTCATGTATCAGTTGTCCATGCATCAGATATGCACGAGTTCAGTATGTTTAACATGTCAGTCATGAGATCAAGTTTCAGTTCTTCATGTTCAGTTCTGGTTTTGTTGTCTTGTATCCCTTCTCAGTAAATTCTCATTCGAGGACTAATGTTCCCAAGGGGGAGATATTGTAATACCCCGCATGTTTCTAAGCTAGGAAGTAAATAGGTTTTCCTACGTATGAAACCTCCTATCCTGTGAGTAGCACTTTAGTGCATGACTTACAATGAATATCCTAGCAATAGGATAGCTTACGATAACTTAAGCATGCTCATATGAGTCGCTTAGAGTGATGTAAGCTAAGAGTTCTTGAATCCATCAAGTCTTAGTGTTTGATTTTGCAAGGGTCATCTTTGAACAAGAATAACGTGATTGATATATGACATTTTGGCAGATTTAGACCCACCATCTTGTTGAGAATCGAATTAGATTTCCAATGATACCAATTTCATCAAAATCCGACACCCGAGCAAGGAGTTATGACCTTTCAAAGTAGAATGCATCACCTAACCAATCGCACATGGCCACTGGAAAGCATAGGCGATATGATATGCAGCACCTATGTAAGCATAGGCGATATCATATGCGGCGCCTATGTAAATATAGGCGATATCATATGCGGCGCCTATGTAAATATAAGCGATATCATATGCGGCGCCTATGTATGATTTCAGCCACGAAAACACTTAGTTTTTGAGTTATTTCGAGGGTAGTTAAGTATTTTAACACTCCTTACATGTCCCTAAACCTAACCTTACGAAATTTATAGCTTCTACACATATTACAACCCTATTAACTTCTCAAAGTTCATTATCCAAGAGCACCATAGGAGAAAAACAACTAGGGTTGCACAATCAAGCTTGAAGATCAAATTTTAAGGAAATTCCTCCATCAATCATCAAGAACCTCCCTTCCAAGGTATGAGTAGTGTTCATCCACGGATTTCTTTCGTCCGTGGAGTTCAAGAATCAATCTTTAAAATACAAAAGCTTGGTTGGTTGTGGTGATATGATCATACCCATGTTGATGCTTATTTGTTTTGCTATATAATAGTATTGTGACTATAAATCTCATGAAAGTTATGTTGTTAGTTGAAAAACATGATCTTTAGATGGATTGATATAATAAAAGTATGAAATCCACCTATGCCTTAAAGAATGCATGCAAGGTGTTCGATAAAATGTCTAGTATGTTAGAACTTCATATTTACATGATTTCATGATATCTAAATAACAAGTTCATATTAGTCATACACTCCAATATGAATTTCCAGGCAAATTATGTGTTGTTATCGTTGTGGTATAAAGCATGTATGATAATGGAGATATAAATTATGTACACAAAATATATCCATTCTTTTCCTATCATGTTTGAAATGTTGAATAAATACATGAAGTATACTATCCCCTGCTTATGATATTGTAAATTGTGGACTCAAATCTTGTGATAAAGTCATGTCATGTGTGTCAGTTTCCTCCTATCGAGTCCTGGGGGTATTCGTACCCAAAAACTATAGCTGTGTACCTAGAGCCATGTCATGTTTCACGCTATCCGAACTCAAGCTATGATTCCATAGATTTCAGTCAGTCATGTGACTCAGAAAAACCTCATGATCTCAGTCAGTTGTCAGATATCAGTAACATTCCGCCAGTCAACGGAATTCAGTAAGATTAAGTCATGTATAGTCAGTTATTCATGTCTAGTCCCTCCAGATGGGAGTAGAGGTTAGCACCGAGTGAACCCAAGGATGGGAACTCACCCGCCAGTTCAGGGTGTGATTCTTAGAAACAGTCCTTGTGCTCCAGAACTACGTAGCCAGCCTAGGCTGAGACATCTTAACCTATCAGATTAGGGTTGATGATGTGGTTTAACCTGTCAGTTTAGGGTTCCCACCATTCTCATTGAGTACCTGCCAGATAAGGGTCACTCACAAGCTGTCCTTACCCGTGGCACGGTATTAAAACCCCTCCAATCGGGGCAGAGATTGGACCCCAGCTTAGCCATAACGGCATACATGGGGCATGCCGGTTAAACACTACCTCCCACAGTTTCAGTATCAGTCTCAGTAAAAGAACTCAGGGTGTTCTTCAGATTTCAATATATACAGGACCGTCAGATACAGTCGTTATGTTCTTTAGATTTCAGTTTATACAAGACTGTCAGATACAGTTGTTATGTTCTTCAGATTTTAGTATATACAAGACTGTCAGATACAGTCGTCCATGTTATCAGCTTGCAGTATCAGTCATGACATTTATCAGTAAACCATGTATTAGCTTACATGTCTTGCTATTATGCATTCACGATCCCAGTTTCTATATATGTATGTTTGCACTCCCACGTTCATATTAGTCAGTCAGTGTTGTTCATGCATGAAACCCTTTATGTTCAGCCTACCTTCCTCGTATACTCAGTACTCCAGTTGTACTGACGCATTTGTGCTATGGTGCTTTCTTTTCATGTTACTCCATAGGTTTCGAGACATGAGCTCCATCCCAACAGTAGCGGTAGCATTCCAGTCGCAGAGACACATTGAGTCCTCATTTATTCGAGGACAATATGATTTGATACATTTATTTATTTCTTCAGTTTAGTTTTACGGAGTTAGTTGGAGACATGTTCCTTCAACTCTTTATTCAGATAGTTTAGAGGTTTTTAAATTTATGTTCAGATTTACGTTCAGACTTAGCTTTCAGATTGAGTTATTTTGGGTATTTTCACCCACATGGACGTTATGATTTTCAGACATAGTTTATTCAGTTGAACCTTATGGCCTTACAGTTTTATGTATTCCGTATTATTATGTCATGATTTGCAGTATACAGGTACATATATCAGTCATGGGTTAGCTTGTGGTCCCTCGGGGTCATGAGCATCGTGTAGCATTCTGGTTCAACAAATCGGGGCCTTACAAGTCAGCTCTGTGAAACTCAGCTCCTCCCACGAACTCATTGAAGTGTATCTCTTGGATGAACTCAAACACAATTTGTTGAGTATTAGCCAACTGTGTGATGCAGGATTTGGAGTATCCTTCAAAGCTGAAAATTACTTTATTAAGCATGAAAAAAGAAAATATCACTCTTATTGGTGACCGTGTCAAAAATATTTATGTTCTAAATAATTCTGATTTTTTTACTATGATATGTCTTACTATGCAAATTAATTACATCTGATTGTGGCATAGAAAACTTGGGCACGCTAGCTTGCATGCCATTGAAAACTTTTTAGACTTGAACTGGTGAACGATCTGCCAAAACTAAAGTTTGAAAAGGATAACATCTATGATATTTGTCAACTTAGTAAACAACTCTAGCATCCTTTAAAATCAAAGACATTGTCAACACTACCAAACCCCTTCAAACAATCCATATGAATCTATTTGGCCCCACCAAGACCGCAAGTATTGGTGGAAAAAGATAAGTATTTGTCATTATTGTGATTATTCTTATTTTAGTTGGGTAATGTTTCTTTCTCACAATCATGAAGCATTCACTAATTTGAGATCTTTTGTAGAAAAGTACAAAGAGAAGCAGGATATTTCATCACTTATGTTCACAACATCATGGAGTAGAATTTGAAAACAAAGATTTTTAGAAGTACAATGCTTAAAATAGTTATTATCAAAACTTCTCATCTCCTCGATACCCTCAGCAAAATAGCATGGTGGAATAAAAAAATAGATCCTTCTACGAGATAGCGAGAACCATGCTTCTGGAACAAAACTTGCCCGATCACTTCTGGACAGAGTCCGTAAGCACAACATGTCATATTCTTAATAGGTATCTCATCAGACTGATCTTTAAAAAGATACCTTATGATATATGGAGAGAAAGAATCCCAATATCAGCTATTTTCATTCTTTTGGATGCAAATGCTCCATCCACAATAATGGTAAGAATAACTTAGGGAAGTTTGATCCACGAAGTGAAAAAGTTATTTTTCTTAGTTAATCTTCCACTAGTCATGCCTTAAGAGCTTATAATAAATGAACTCTGTGTGTCAAAGAATTTATGCATATTTTATTTGATGAATTTAGCTCTACTTCTGTGAGATCGAGTTTTGATAAGGAATAGGTAAATGATTCTTAGTCAAGAGATGGGATAGACATAACACTTGAGCTAGTTACCTCTGAGTCGACTATGGTTACCAGAGTTAGCTCCTATTACTGAAATATCAAAAATAAATATTCCAAGAAAATGGAGACATAGTGCAAGTTTTCCAAATGATTTTATCATTGGAAATCAAAATGATTAGATGTAGACAAGAGCCTCATTAAGAAAACAAGCATCAGTAGCATTTGTGTCTCAAATTGAATCTAAAAAAGTTGATGAGTCCGTCAAAGATGAATCTTGGGTTGATGCCATAAAAGAAGAACTGGATTAGTTTGAACATAATAAAGTCTGGATTCTAGTTGAAAGACCAAAGAATCACTTAGTTGTTGGAACCATATGGGTCTACAGAATCAATTGAATGAAGAAGGTAAGGTCATCCAAAATAAGGCCAGGTTAGTAGCTCAAGGATACTCCCAGCAGGAAGATATTGACTACGATAAAACTTTTGCTCCTATAGTAAGGTTGGAATTGATTCAAATTTTGTTGGCATTTGCTATATTCAAACACTTTAAGTTATGTCAAATGTTAAGAGTGCTTTTCTAAATGGATTTATTCATGGAGAGGTCTTTGTCAAATAATCTTTTGGTTTTGAAGATCCCTCTTCTCTTAATCACATTTTCAAACTCTCAAAAGCACTCTATGATCTCAAACATGCTCCAAAAATTTGGTATCTGAGGTTGAGTACTTTTCTGTTAAATAATAATTTTCATAGAGGTAAACTAGATACTACTCTTTTTACTCAAAAATTGGACTCCAGTTTACTTATTATACAAATTTATACCGATGACATTATTTTTGATATCCTAACACCTCTCTGTGCGAGAGTTTTGCAAATCTTATGAAGGGAGAATCTGAAATGAGTCTTGTGGGGGAACTCACATTCTTCTTGGGATTACAAATTAAGCAAACTACCAAAGGTACCTTTATTAGTCAAGCCAAATACACTAGGGAGCTTATAAAAAATTTGGAATAGAAAATAAAAAGTCTTTGAAAATCCAATGAGTCCCTCAACAAATCTCGATTCAAACACAGTTAAAAAAACATTGATAAAAAATATACAGGGGAATGATTGGATCACTACTATAGTTGACTGCAAGCCGACTAGAAATTATGTTTAGTGCTTGCATATGAGCCAGATTTCAGTCGGCTTCCACAAAATCCCATCTAAATACCATCAAAATAATCATTCGCTATCTCATAGGCACTCAAGATATTAGGCTATGGTATCCCCATTTTTCTAATTTTTATTTAGTTGGCTATTCATATGTTGAATTTATAGGTGACAAAAATGATAGAAAGAGTACTAGTGGAGCCTGTCAAATTCTTGGTGATGCCTTAATCTCATGGAATAGAAACAAAATCCAGTCGCTTTATCAACAACCAAAGCTAAATACATAACCATTGGAAATTGTGTTACCCAGATTCTATGGATTATGCATCAATTACTTGACTTTGATTTATCTTTTAAATTTGTACCTATCATGGGTGATAATACTAGTGCAATTAGTTTGTCTAAATATATGATGGATCATTCTAGATCTAAATATATAGACATCAAGCAATATTTTATTTGTGATAATGTAGAAAATAGAGACTTATCTTTGAAATTTGTTGATTCTGAAAATTAATTTGCTGATGTTTTTACTAAACCTTGTTAGACTAAAGATTCTAATTTTTAAGAAAAAGTCTCGGTATTACATGCATTAATGATGTTTAATTATATTGTCCATTATTTTGACAAAATTTTTTTACAAAATATTTTGTCCTTAAGTATGTTCAATTTTTACCCTTCTGACTCATCACCATTACCTTTTTATCCACCCAGATTTTACGCTCTGACCGCATCATCTTCTCTCTCCCCTCATTTACTTTTTACTTTACCTTTTCTCTTCTCGAGAAGACTGCACCCCTTTTTTTTATTAGTCACCTTTATTTCTTCACCTCCTTTCACCTTCCCATCATTTCATCTTCCTTCTCCTTTTTTTATACCCTCTTCAAACTCCTCTTTTCTAATTTCTCCTATAACTCAAACACGATTTATGGCAAGTCTTGCAAAGAATAACTCAGATTTCCATTTCGATAATTATAACCCAGTTCTTATCTTCGGGTTCTCTGAGGAAGCTTCTTCTCATTTTCTGTAATCGACTGTCCATAAAAAATGATCAGCTTCTAGAACTAATTCATCCCTCAATAAAACCTATCTGTCTTCTCTGGACTCTCTTTCACCAGAGGACATGCATAAATTTTGGACTGTATCGCAATGAATAAAATTTATGGCCTTCAAAAATCGCTCAGTTGTGCCCAGAAGAATTGTGAATATCTCTCAATTAAAGGAATCTCACTAAAATATAAGTTCTTTTTTCAAATCTCAAGACTTATCTCTTGTACTTTATCTCTATGGTGTGGAAGTTTATGAGGACCTTATGCGTATGTTTTATGCAAATCTAAACTTTTTCAAAGACAGTGGGGAGTTAAAAACTATTGTTCTTGGGACCAGAATCATTCTAAATGATTTTTTGTTTGAGAAAGTTTTTGACACTAAGTTCTCTAGGGTTATCCCTTTTAGGAATAGTACGTGGCCTGATAATTTCAAGGTTATCTTTGATGAATCTAAGAAAGTTATCTCTGACCCAGAAGTTAGTTAATTAAATTTTGGTTCGTTGTCGCTTTTCTTTAAGTATAGAATTTTGTCTCACATTATCGCTAACACCCTATTCCCAAGGAAAGGTTCCCTCGACAATGCCACTTGTCGAGATATATTTGTGTTGTACTGCATGGTTAACCAATACAAAATTAATTGGTCTGTATGGTTCCACAAATATATGTTGGAGAGTGCTACAGCTGCCCATACCTCTTCTAGCTTACCCTATGGACTGTTGATTACATGAATCTTCCTCCACTACTCTGTTGATCTCTCTAAGTACCCTTTTGTCGAAGTGAAACACCCTAGTTGCTGGACCTAGAAAATTTCCTGGAATTCTGATCTCTAGACCCAATATGATTCATGGGTATGAGCCGTATATTGAGGTACGAATGGTAAGGTCCAGTCGTATACTGACTAGTGTTGGTTGGTGGGATGAATTTTGGTTACTATAATGGATATGACTTAGGGGTACGGGTCATATTGGTAGTTACAGATCGTTTGATTCCTTAACTTAATATTAGGCTTGGTTACTTAGGTTGGATCTGAGTACGAGTGGCTCACCATGAGCCGTAACTCAGGGTACGAGTCGTACCCAGGAGTCGTATGGTGGATAGTGTCTAAATTTTCCTTGGGTTTAAATCTGCCAGGGGTATGGATGAAGGGTACAGATCATATGCTTTGGATACGACATGGTCGGATGAGTCATACGCTAGATAGTGTTTGATCCAAAGGTTAAGTTTAGGGTACGAGTGGAGGGTACCACTTGTATTGGAAGGGTACGACTAGTAAGGGTCAGTCATATCCCTGTGACAATATTTTGGTGCAACTTAAGTGGGGGTATTCTGGATATTTCCCTACTTATCCTACTAAGGCCCTATGACTTCTAACCTACTTGGAAAGTTATTTACCCTATTATTCTATTCATTAGCACTTAGAAACTCTTCTAAACACTCCATAATTCTTTTAAGAGCTTTTGGGCAAGGAAAACTAGGGTTTTAACTAAAGGATCAATTTAGGGCTTGTCATGATGATTTTTTTCCGTCATCATCTTGGTTTAAGGCATGTTCTCTTCCCTTATTGTTATTTTTATCTAAATTCATGGTTTTATGAATGTTTCCATGATTTCATTTATTGTATGATTTTGATTTTCATAATATGATTTGGGGTTTTTGATATTAAATGGTTGGTTTTGGTTTCTCATGGTTTAATTATGCTTTTATATGCATTAATGGTGATTTTGGATAATTGAATTGCATGTGAATGGTTTAATGGTAATTGGAATTGGTTTTGGTCATATTATGCCCCCAATGTGTTTGGCAAAATGCTTATAAAGATATATGTTCATTACATTGACTACCTTAATGGAACTCTTGTTTGTTTTAAAACTTGGTAAAGGAATTATGCATGGTTTAAATGGCTTGGAATGGTAAATGGCTAATGGTTATGCATGAGGGGAACATGAAATCCCCCAAGTGGTTTAATATGGTAAATGAAAAGGCACTTGAAAGTCTCCTTAAACCCATAAATGGTTGGCTATTGATGATACTTGCAAGTAAGGGTTGGTATGATGATACCAATATCAATGGCCTTAGTTAAGAAATATATAATGGTTTGGTTATTTTGAAATTAATTTTAATTGGCAATAATGGTGGAAGGTGTAGCTAAGCCGTGAAAGGTGGAGGTCCCAGGGGGCCAAGACTGGAAACTCATATTTACCGATATGAGGTTGGTCTTGGTGACTGTGTGTATGATGTCACTATATTCGGGGGCTGTACTAGTCATCCCAAGGGTTTCTTCCTTGGTCATGTGTCTACACGCACTGGGGCCCTTTTAGCAGGGAGAGTTAAACCTATATAGACCATGAGTGGTTTAAGATGACAAAGCCTTATAGCCCAGGTAAAGGTTTTAAAGGTATGCTAAACTCGGTCCCTTTTCCCGGCATGGTTATATATATATGTATATGTATGGTTGTGTGCATATGAATCATTTACTTGGTTTTATAAATTACATTATTTTATTCATACCCTAAGATCATGCTAGCATCACTCGCTAACCCCGTCTACTAGCAATTGTATACCCACGCTATGCAGTAACCGACTGTTCTACTCTTCCTACACAGTGATTGACTCGGGGATCAACATTTGGACTAAAGTAGTGAGCTTTTATCTTTTAAGAAGGCTTCATTTCATGTTATGGATATTTCTAAACACTTTAATTTTATTTTGGATATTGGTTTTGGCAATTATTGGGGGCATGTCCCAATCGGATTTCATTACTCTTTTGGTTAAAGGCTTTGTGGTACTTCTATGGGTTGAAATAGGAGGGATCAAAATTGATGTCGGCCTTAGCATTGGAATAAGCTGAAGGGATGACATCATTGGACGAGATTGTTGGTTGTTCTATCCTATTTCATTTTGTGATTAATTATATTATGTTTTTGAATATCGTTGGCTATGGCCTGGTTTATGGCCATTGTTTTAGTATGGTTGGATTATTCGTATGGTATGGTTGGACTCAGTTGGGTCGGTCACGATTGTGATCTTAATCCAGAGTCTTTTTGTGAGCTGTTACACTATCTTGTTACATGCTCGGAATTTATCCAACTTAGGGCAGGCGACTGGAGGTTAGGTTGGGTAATGAAGGTGGTCTCCGGTCCTGGTCAGATTTGGGATGCCCATTACAAAAAAGCACCAGGGCAGGTCCTGTCATGTTGGTATCAGAGCCTAGGTTTATGGTCAATTGCGAGTCCACAAATTCGTGTCTAGTAGAGTTTTTTTAGGGATGTGTAGTGCGCCACACTCATAAGTTAGAGGCTACAAGGCATTTAGGAATGTTTTACATTCTTGGTATTCTATTTTCAAGCTTGGAGTCTCAATCTTGGAATCTTCTCTGATCCTTGTTTATTTGTCTTTTAGATGATGCCTCGTAGATTTGGAACATAAAAAAATTCTTCTATCTCGTCTGAGGGTAATGCTGAAGGGGTGAATCCTACTTTTGGGGTTCATTTTCGATCTCATGGTCCTATCCCTAATAGTTTTGGAGTTCCACTGGTTGATACTAGTCCTATTTAAGGTGAGGTGACATGAAAAATTCTATTAGTCTATTCATGCTATTGCTAAATTAGTTGCTACTCAGGCTGAGCGGGATATGTCTGGTACTTTGTTTGCTGAGGCCACAAGGGTTGGCTAATTTATGAATATGAGTCCTCTCATTTTTTCTGGGGTGAAGGTGGAGGAGGATCCACAGGGCTTCTTAGATAAAATGGAGTAGATATTTTAGGTGATGCAGTCTACCAATATGGAAGAGGTAAACTTTGTAGCTTATCAGCTCAAAGAGGTTACATATCAGTGGCATGAGGAGTGGGATAGGGATAGAGGAGATGTAGAAGAGTCATCCTTATGGGATGCATTCTCTGGTGCTTTTTTGGATTATTTCCTTACCTAAGAGTTTAGGGAAGCAAAGATGGAGGATTTTATGAACCTCAAGCATGAGAGAATGTATGTCAAGGAATATGCCTTGAAGTTTCATCAATTGTCAAGGTATGCTCCTGATTTGGTGGCTGACACAAGAATGAGGAAGTTTTCTTCTGGGTTGATTCAGGATTTGATTTTGGAGAGAAAGACTGCCTTGCTGATTAGAGGTATGGATATCTCTAGGTTGACTATTCATATGCAGCAAGTAGAGAATAAGAATAGGAAACAGGCAGAGTTTGGGGATAGACAGGGGAAGAGGAGCAAGTTTTTTGACCAGGGAGGTACTTAGTTTTAGGGTGGTCAATATAGGGAAAATGGTTGAAAAAAAGTGAGGGAGTTCTGGTTTCTATCTTCTACTATGCTCCTTACTAGTCGGGTGATAAGCGTCATCATGGTGGTGAAAATTTCCGAGCGCAGGGTGCTTAATCTCAGGCAAGCGAAGGTCAATCAGTTTTTTTATGCCCTCCTTGTTGGTTCTGTGGTCATCCTTATTATGGTTATTGTGATGAAGAAAAGGACAAATTCTTCAAGTGTGGCCAGACAGGCTATTAACTCAGGGATTGTCTAGTTAATAAGGTTGCTATGGCGTCTCGATAAGAATTCGAGGCATCACCTGATGTCGTTACTGGTACGTTACATTTTTTCTCTCATGACATATATTATTTGCTTGATTCGGGATCTACTATCTTCTATGTGACTCCTTATATGGCTGTATCTTTTGATTTTAATCTGAAAGTTATTTCAAATCTTTTTTCTATTTCTACCCCAGTAGGTGACTCAATTATTGCTAAAAGAGTCTATAGGGGTGTGTGTCATATGTTGGTGGCAAGCAGACCTTGGTGGATCTTTTGAGTTAGATATGATGGATTTCGATGTCATTCTGGGGATGGATTGGTTGTATTCTTGTTACACGTCCTTGGATTGTCGGACCCGAAGGGTTATCTTTAGGTTTCCTAGTGAGCCGGTTATAGAATGAGAGGGTGTTTCTCTAGATCCTAGGGGAGATTCATTTATTATCTTAGATCTCAGAGGTTAATATCTAAAGGCTTTCTTTATCACTTGGTCCAACTTAAAGATTCTAACTTGGAAGGTCCTTCTTTCCAGTCAGTTCCAATGGTTAATGAGTTTCCCAAGGTCTTTCTGGATGATCTTCCCGGTGTTCCTCTGGATAGGGAAATGGAATTTGGTATTGACTTGGTTTCGAACACTCGTCCAATTTTTATTTCTTCGTATAGGATGGCTCTATCTTAGTTGATGGAACTCAAGAAGTAACTTAAGAATCTTCTAAATACGGGGTTTATTTGTCCTAGTGTATCTCCTTGGGGTGCGCTAGTGTTGTTTGTGCGCAAGAAAGATGGTTCCCTTTTGATGTGCCTTAATTATAGGTAGCTGAACAAGGTGACGGTCAAGAATAAGTATCTTCCAAGGATAGATGTTCTGTTTGACTAGTTGTAAGGTGCTAAGTTTTTTTCTAAGATAGATCTTTGGTTTGGGTATCATCAGCTAAAGATTAGGGATGTGGATATCCTTAATACGACTTTTCATAATTGGTATGGGCACTTAGAGTTTTTGGTAATGTCATTGGGTTGACTAATGCTCCGACAATATTTATGGATCTGATGAACAGAGGTTTTTATCAGCATTTGGATCCCTGTGTTATTGTGTTCGTTGATGACATTTTGGTTTATTCAAAGAACGAGTGGATCGTGCTAATCACCTCCATGTGGTGTTGTAGACTTTAAAGGAACAACAGTTGTATGCTAAGTTCTCCAATGAGTTTTGGTTGAACACAATAACTTTCTTGGGTCATATTATTTCTAGTGAAGGGATCATGGTGGATCCACAAAAGGCTGCTGTGGTGAAGAGGTGGCCTAGACCCACAAATCTATTTGACATTCGGAGCTTCTTGGGTTTAGCCGGGTATTATAGGCGGTTTGTGGAAAACTTTTCATCGGTAGCTACCCC